>CM071145.1:16690000-18067500 GCA_036417725.1 Clanis bilineata | reverse complement strand
TTTTGTTTTTGTTTTTGTTTTTGTTTTTGTTTTTGTTTTTGTTTTTGTTTTTGTTTTTGTTTTTGTTTTTGTTTTTGTTTTTGTTTTTGTTTTTGTTTTTGTTTTTGTTTTTGTTTTTGTTTTTGTTTTTGTTTTTGTTTTTGTTTTTGTTTTTGTTTTTGTTTTTGTTTTTGTTTTTGTTTTTGTTTTTGTTTTTGTTTTTGTTTTTGTTTTTGTTTTTGTTTTTGTTTTTGTTTTTGTTTTTTTTTGTTTTGCGGATAAAACCTTTTTCTATCAATGAGTATTTTAGTTTTTTTTATATATGCTATATTTTAAAAGTAATTAATACAAAAACCTGTGAGATGTACCTATGTCGAATATGTGCACAAAATTTGTGACAAAAGGGCAGGTAGAAAGAAAGTTCGGTGGATTCACCGATAAAGATATCAGGAAGAACATGGATACATTCCTTATTACCGGTTTCGATACTTTTTTGAGTGACCTTGATTTCCAGAATCGATCTTAGGAGGAGTAAGATGTTACTGTATCGTGTAAAGGTGCCTAATTATGTGAGATCTAGAGTGATACATTCCAAGCCTGTGTTGCGCATTACGCAAAGAATATCCCGCGCATCCCCGATTACACGTTACTTCACCTCCGTCACCCGCGCTTGTCTCACCTAGCACATCTTACTCGACATAATTTTTTTATAATTTGTTTGAGTTTTAGATACAACTTGATTTATATTCGTTTGCACATAAAAATAGCTTTGTGTAGAATGATGTATGTTGAGATGTATCACTTAGCACATTAAAAACATAAATGCGCATTTAAATTTTTAAGCACCTATTGAGTTGTACCCTAGTCAATATTGTAAAAAAAAATTTCAAAGTGATATAACCCAAGATATATCAATAATCACGTTAAATTTGCTGAAAAATTATATGTGGAAATAATTATAATTGTATTTATATCACTAGCCACAAAAACTGTGCATTAAGCGATTACTTAAAGAAGTTATAACTTGAAATATATCAATATTCACGTTTTTTTCGCCAAAATAGTGGTAATTATATTACTTTACACAACATTAATTCCGAAACTATAGCAGATAGAAGATCGAGAGTTATCTAATCTATTTTTTTTTTCTCATTATTAATATATAAGAATCTCAAAAAGGGTACAACTCGACTTGAATCACTGATCACAGGAGCCACAGAATTAATTCTCTCAGCTAAATGGAGATATTGAAACACCTTATACAAAAGATCATTTTATTTCGTCTCTATAAAAAAAAAATCGACTTAGAATCGATCGCGATGTTTCAGTGTATAAACTATAATAATTTATGTATACTATGTACAGTTGTGCAAATTCGAATTTGCAATAGTCGAAAATACCCTGAGCGTCGTCACACAGGACGAGGGCTCTGGAGCAGAGCGGCGAGTGGTGCGAGAAGCACGTCGGCTCGTTCAACGCGGTGGCGGAGGACGCGGCTTGGCGGCCGTGTACGCAATCTCAGAGAGGCGCACGTCTATGGGTGCGCGCTCGTCATACAGCGTCGGCGCTTGCAGGATGATACCCGCCGAGCCTACTACTACTGCCAATGTGAATATCCACAGGAACAATCTGTCGAGAACCATCGCCACGTACTTCCAGTCCTCCTTCACCTGAAACAGACGCCAGTCATGCCACGTCGATCAGTTGTTCTTTTGAATGATCATCTAAGACTCGGTGGCACGCATTGATCTCGGTGGCACCTACCCTAGTCGACTCCTCCTCTTTTCTTGTTTGGTCAGCGATGTAATTGATACCATCGATGGCCTTGTGCAGTTCGGGGCACCGATGCCATCGGCGCAGCGCGTCGCACAGCGCGGGTGCCTCGGCGGGCGCACAGGCAGCACACGGCGCGAGGGCGGGCGCGCAGGGCGGGGGACGCGGGGGCGCAGGCACGCCCGGCGAACCCTCGTCCCACAACGTCGCCTCTACACCACCGGTCATCAGTCCTGCGCTGCGGACAACAAAGTGAATATGTGTACGTGCACGAGCAACGTTGGCTCGGCTCAGAGATACACTCACAAGCGGCTGCGATGCGGATCGAGTCGGTAGTGAGGGCGACGCATGACGAGAAGCCGCGGAAGCACGTGTATGAACACCCGCCGCACCCACGGAGACATCGTATGCGTCTGCGGCGAGCGAAAGTGCACATTCAGTACCACCACCGTCACGCATATACTGCAAAGGAACAGAACCAGATCATTGCCGTGACCGACACAAAAATATAGAGTCACAATCGACAAGATCCCACCTGAACGTGTCGAGAATCATGGTGAAGAGTACAAACTTTCCGAGCAACGGCACCACCAGCGACGTAGGTGGGATGATCTCAGCCAGCAGCAGGAAGAACACGGTGAGCGACAACAGAATCGATATGGAAAGTGACACCTTCTCGCCGCTGTCCGACGGCAGGTAGAACACTAGCACCGTCAGGAACGATATGCCCATGCACGGTATGATCAGGTTGACTGTGTAGAAGAGAGTCTTGCGGCGCATCGTGATGTTGAACGTTATGTCCAAGTAGGGCTCGTCGCAGCACGTGTAGAACTTCTCGTTCCTGCAGGCGCAACACATGACAGACGGTTACCTCAGTCAGTGGACAGTCAACACTGGACATACGAGTATATTCACATGCAGGCAATGTAACACTTGGGTACCGGACGGCGGGCACCTCGAGGATGTCCCACTCGACGGATGTGTAGAATTCGGAAAGGTCAACACCCAACTCCACGACGTTAGTGCCGCGCGCCTCGTCAATGTGTCGCAGGTCTACCTGTAATTATAAAGTCAGTCACCGTCACACAACATATTGGGACAATTCATGATCGAGGCACCGACTCGTGAGTCCCACCTGGAACCCGTCGTACGTCCACGATCCAAACTTCATGACGCAAGTCTGCTGGTCGAACGGAAAGTACTCGACATCGATCTCGCACGAAGACTTGTAAATGGCCGGAGGGCGCCACTCCACGCGGCCTGTGTAGTTAAGCGTCGCCTTGGTCGCCAATGTCACCTCGAAGTTCCCATCGGCGCTGCAAACGTACACGAGCGATGTTAATAACGGTGTGAGCATTGCACGAGAACACTCGTAAACTAGCAACGTTGAAAAAGC
The DNA here is from genome assembly GCA_036417725.1 of Clanis bilineata. Classification (NCBI taxonomy): domain Eukaryota; kingdom Metazoa; phylum Arthropoda; class Insecta; order Lepidoptera; family Sphingidae; genus Clanis; species Clanis bilineata. Next base: position 18,064,352 of record CM071145.1, on the reverse strand, counting down.
TCACTTATTATAGAGCACAATGTCGGGCCGCCAGATGTGGTCGGAGGGCACATGCAGCATCTCCACGCCGCCATACTCGCGCGGCTCCCACGACAGCTTGTAGTCGTACCAGCTCTGCCAACGAACATAGTATTACAGGCATAATACACCGCAATATCATACACACAGAAACAAAAACAACGAGAATCACCTGTTCTACCCACAGATTCGTTGTCATTATTTGATTCTTGAGATTCTGTAACAATTATTGTGACATTAGAACAGTGTACACTCAACGATTCTGATGCCGAAAATGCTCCGTATATGTTTATATCTGTGTGTTTGTACGGAAGGTGAAGGAAGGGTATGACCGACCACGTCGATGAGCTGGCTCAGCTTGAGTTTGATGCGCACGGTGAGAGCGTCGCTGACATTGAGTACGGGCCGCACCAGCTTGTTGTAATTGCTGAGCAAGTCGTCGTAGAGGCGCTTCGCGTCCGGGTTCCCGGCGCACCCTGCGACATGCCGACACGTGCGTGAATAATAATAATAATAATAACATACATAATAATGTAATGTGCGTCTCTGATATTGTGACGGTGGTGGTGCGTACCTGCGAGCGCGAGGAGCAGCAGCAGCAGAAGCAGCGGAGCCGCATGGTGCGGTGCGCGGCGCGGCATGTCGGCCGCCACATCGCGTCAGCGCATGGCGCCGCGCGCGCCCCCCTTCCGCACCACCGCCACACCACCGCCACACCACTGCCACACCACCGCCACACCCACAACCACACCCACACCCACCTGGACAATCATGCTAATGTCGCTAATTGAACGGCAACATTGACATTGTTGACGACCAAAATGTGTGATATCAAATGCATTTCACTGTATTGAATCTGCAAAAATTATAATTATATCTGTATACTCGCTAAACATTATATTAAATTAAAACTAATCGATATATTTTACAAAATGTTTATTGTTGTAATATAACTAGGCTATAGAGACGGTTTTGTGAAAAACATAAATTATAAAAATAATAGGGTCGCCTCTGAGGTGTACTCATTTGAATACAACGGCGGGTACATACATAATAGGGTTTTCGCAGCATTAATATTCTATAAATAGACTGAATAAAAGCGGTGTCTGTGCCAGTAGAGTTCAAGCGGAATTCATAATTCATTAAATATAATATAAATGTGGTGCAAAATATCTTCTACTCGAGTCGAACTCAGTATTTCCAAGCACCCGCCCCAAGACCCTTAGGAGAAGGGTTGCTCAAACTCCTAACCATAACTCCCTTCTTCATCCCCTCCGAGTAACAAAACGGTATTCCCAACTACTTTAGTTATAATAGTCAATAAACATATTATAATTGTCTATTTAAATGACTTATGACTGCCTCGGTGGCGTGGTGGTATTTCGGTACGACTACGGTTCTGAGGTCCCGGGTTCGATCCCCGGGTCGGGCAAAGTGATATTGGATTTTTCCATATCAGCTCGGAGTCTGGAATTTGTGCCCGATATGGCGATAGGCTCGCCCCCTATCACATCTGGGACGGAACTAAGCTCGGCGAAATGTGGGTGTTCTAGTTCGCTAGTGCGCCTCTGCCTACCCCTTCGGGGATACAGGCGTGAGCTTATGTTATGTATGTTAAATATTTTTTAAGTGGTAGAGCCAGGCTGAAGACAGTTACGTCTGTCTACAGAACGAAATGACTGACTCTACCGGTTTGATACTACTCTCACAGAAATCCGACGTAAAGTGGCAGCTTGCTGTCGCGTTTCGTTCGGTGAGTGAGATTTCCGGTGGCTCAATTCCCCCTTTCCCAATCCCTATTTCTCACCTTATAGGTTGGTAACGCACCCATGATTTTCATGACTTGGGTGTCTATGGGAGATGGAGATCACTTACCATCAGGTGACCCATCCGCTCGTTTGCTAGTCTCTGCTATAAAAAAAGCATAATTACTTATAATATTATAATAATAGTTATTTTTTTATTACTCAGAGTTACTTTTTAAGGTGGGCTTTATTTAGTATCCACATAGGCATAATTATTGTATGTCACCCTATACATTGTAATTCCATAATCATAATACTCAATAATATATATATCCTGTTGATAAAAAACCGTGTAAAAATCATCAATATGATCTGTTTGAAGAGCGAAGGTAATGTGTCGGTGTCAGCTGGTCACGAATATTTTGAGTTTACTTGAGGAAAATAAGTGAAAGAAAATAATGAGGACCGTCAGTATAGATGTATACCTATTATGTACTCGTATGGTATCCGCCCGACGTATCCGGCAAATGTGGACCGAATCTGAAGATTCTTTGTATTGGATAACACTTACTCTAACAGTTAAGAGAGAAATTATAATAAAAGTCAAACCTTTTGTATGTATAAAAACTAAAAAAAAAAACAATTTCTCACTCTCTTTGTAGCCGGTGCCTATTGGCCTCAGCATCGACTCCAAAGAGAGTAAGAGATTGTTGTTATTTTTTACTCTTAAGTGTTCATTTTTTTAAGTAGGTTTTTAGTTTTTGTTAAACTTTAATTATTATTTATCTATTTTTAGTGTTCAGTAGCATAAAATCGAGACTCCCGACGCAATCACCGAAATAGTTGTCTATTCGGTACTTTAACAATTTGGTATTTCACTATTTTTTAAAAATTAATTTTATATAAAATGTACGTAGTCGAAAACATAGAACAGAAATAAATATTGAAAAATTCTCAAAAATACAAAGTTATAAGCCTTTGAAGTTTGGTGTAACGTGTTAACGGGAAAGAAAAGTATCAGTATAATCACGTCACCGCCATAACAGTCCGTGCGTTGGAAGGGGGTAGCATGATATCTCCAATATTCCCCCAATCTAGAATTTAAAATATGAATTACCACCTAATTTTTCAACCAATTTCGATACAGTTTTTACAGAAGGGTTTCTTTTTGTTGGAATTATTATAATTATGGTTATATAATCTGTATTTCAGCGGGTTGGTCAAAACGAGTTATTATAGTCTATTCACAGAGAAAGGAATCAAGATTACATAGCACTCATATACAGCCGTACAGAAAAATCGAGGACAACCATCAAATTTTATAGGGACGCATAATGCGTTTTACATATTTTCTAAAACTATTCAAGTATTTTCGTCTGGTACTCATTATCTCATGTTGCATGAAGCTGATGATGGAATATATGACTCCTTAACTATTAGGAATTGGTGGATATTTTTTGACCGACTTCCAAAAAAGAAAAGGTCCTCAATTCGTCTGTATTTTTTTTATGTATACTGCTGACTGCCTCCGTGGCGTGGTGGTATTTCGGTACGACTACGGTTCTGAGGTCTCGGTTTCGATCCCCGGGTCGGGCAAAGTGATATTGGATTTTTTCATATCAGCCCGAAGTCTGGAATTTGTGCCCGATATGGCGATAGGCTCGCCCCCTGTCACATCTGGGACGGAACTAAGCTCGGCGAAATGTGGGTGTTCTAGTTCACTAGTGCGCCTCTGCCTACCCCTTCGGGATACAGGCGTGAGCTTATGTTATGTTATATTATGTTTTTTTATGTATGTTACCCGATATCTCCGTCAAATGTAAACCATTTTCAAAATTATTTTTGTGTTTGATAGAGCTTATTCCAAGGGTGGCCCCATTTCGTTACGATTGAATAAGTTTTGTAATCGGTCTGTTACGTTTTTAAACTTGTGGTTATATATCAACATCCTCCATCCATATTCAGGTAGTGTGATACTCATGAGGACCCAGTATAGTTCCTTATGCACTTCAACCGTATTTCGGTGAAGAAGCCGTCGAGTGCAGAGCGAAGATGCATCGTACCCGACACCGACACTCACACCACTACAGCTGACGCTAAAGCATGCACCACCTGACACGCACTCAAAACTATCAATACACTCATTTATCCACCAGTACGCGGGCCCTAGTTACCCACGGGAATGAACATTGTCAGCTGTTGGAATGTGAGCTCAACTACTACAGCGAGCTCATTGCGTAGGAGCTCACTTGAGTGCACGCGGGTGCAGCGGCGCGGCGCCCGGCCCGCACGACTGCGGTGCGGACGCAGGCCACGGCCCTAGCGCACTGGACACACTATGTACATTTACCAGGTCGGAATGAAGCTAACGATGTTCAAGGAGCGCCGCAAAAGTCTAATTCATGCCAGTGAGGTAATGTTCCGTAGTCGGTGCACACAGTGCGTCGCGAGAGGCGGAGCGACGGCTCGCGCGTCCGTCAGGTGGCGCGGACAGCGCTCATCGCGGGCGCGACACACACTGGGTACGTGGCGGTCGCGCGGGGGCGCGTCAACGACTGCCGCCCGCCCGCCTGCCGCGTGCCGCGTGTCGCGGCCCGCCCGCCTGCGTGCGCCGCGAGTGCCGCGACCGCCGACACCGCCGACCGACGACACATCACACACCACCTCCGTCGTCACCGCATGATGCACGCACGTTTACTACTCATAGCACATTCTGCATTTACAATTGTTTAGTTAAGTGGCGATCAAGGACTCTTGACTTCTTTTTCGCCGTGTACATTCACGACAGATGAATACAAAAACTATGGAAGGCAAGACACTGCCACCACAGCAGACACATGTCGCTCATCATTGCCGCGGACGATGTATTTGAGTGCGGGCCTAGTCACGGGTGTTACAACGGAAGCGGTTAAAATAATAGAATTATTTTTTAAAGCTAAATTAGTGGCAATTTGGAAATAACTATTGTACTAACGTTATTCTTAATGGCTTTTGTTTCGTTACGACATAACATCGAGAAAACGCGAACACTAAAATCAGGTGAAATAAAAGGTTTGGATTTGAAGAGCATAGTGAAGTGAATGCCGTTCAGTAGATACTGAAGGTAGATACCTAGGCAAGTATTTAGGGAGCTTTAGAAGGGTTTTTATAAACTAACTTACTTACTAAGTACTAGGTAATGAGAATAGGGACGTGTTCACAGAGTGAGATGCGAATTTATTCTGTTTTTATAATGTTACATTCTACATTGGAGAATACATACAAAGCGCCTCGGCATTTCTGCTGATTGAAACAAAAGCGTGGATGGCGCTAGGGTATCCATAACTACCTTTTTACCAAAAGACTTAGCATCAGTCAGCCAGCCTAGTCGTCTCGTCGTCAACACGACGTAAATAAATAATGTAAGCTTTGTAAACTAAAGTGTTCTAAAAGATTGGAGCATCTTCAAAAAACTGGATGCAAAGAGCTTAAGACTGAGCTTAATGGTGTGCGATGGGAGAAGCCTATGTCCAGCAATGGACGAGTATAGGCTGATGATGATGATGATGACGATGATCTTCATCGAAAGTTGTGCAGTGCATTGTTACCTGTCACACCTGCCGCCGCGCTAAACGTTCTCGTCACTCGTCAACGTCGCAAGTGTCACGCGCCAAACGTCGCCCTATAATAATTTCCCAGCGGAGCGAGTCCCTTCACCCCTCTTACCACCCACACCACCTCGTTCCGTTCTTCACAGCGGAGAGTAATTTATCTAATGGAGCCGCTGCATTACCGTTTATTGAGCATTCAAGATTTAAGCGCGCTCCGTCACCAGTCCCTCTGCCGATGCACAGGCACACTGCACTCCGCCCGCTTTAACGTATGAACACATAGCAAATGGTGAAATGGTGGCTAATCACACTTATCAGATTAACATCATAATAATAAAATTTGAAAAAAATAAAAGTGTGTGTGTAGATCACACGTAGTCGAACTGAAATTTCAAAAAACTATGCTTTGAAAGAAAGGACTTAATTCGATTTCTTTCGGTCGGTGGGTAGGTCGGTCAGACATTCCACTACATCCCACTGCACCCCGCTGCATCCCACTTTACCCTACTACTGCAGGCCACTGAATTCCGCTTAATCCCACTGCACCCTATTAATTCCCACTCCATCCCACCACATTCCACTGTACCCCATTGAATCCCACTGTCCCCACTGAATTTTACGACACGCCACTGAATTCCATTGCACCCCACTGTACCCCATTGAATCCCACTGCATCTCAATGAATCCCACAATACACTTTACATTCCACTGTAAGGTACAAGGATAACCAAATATCATCAAAATCCGTTAAACTATTTCGGAATTCCCCCATTAACTTTAATCCTCTATTTCAGCTCCTTAGGGGTTGATTTAAAAAAGATAAACTGCCTCGGTGGCGTGGTGGTATTTCGGTATGACTGCGGTTCTGAGGTCTCGGGTTCGATCCCCGGGTCGGACAAAGTTATATTGAATTTTTCCATATCAGCCCGGAGTCTGGAATTTGTGCCCGATATGGCGATAGGCTCGCCCCCTATCACATCTGGGTCGGAACTAAGCTCGGCGAAATGTGGGTGTTCTAGTTCGCTAGTGCACATCTGCCTACCCCTTCGGGGATACAGGCGTGAGCTTATGTTATGTTATGTTGTTAAAAAAGATAAAGTACCCTATCTGCTAAGTTGAAACATATCAAACAAAGTAAAAAGAACTTCATCAATGTCGGTTCAGTAGAGGTAGTTTCTGAGTTTATCTCGGACAAACACTGTGACAATGGAGTTTTATATACTCGTAGATTGTGTTCCTCTCTTTAAGAATTCAGTCAATATCGGAACAGGGTTGTTGCTCGACCGTCTTCCAAAAAGGAGAAGGTCCTCATTTATATCAATATGGATCGATTTTCAAAATTCTTTTTGTGTTCGATAGAGCTTGCTTCAAGGATGGTTCCATATAAATTTGGTCACGATCGGATCGGTAAGTTTTTAAACTAGTGATTACTAATATGTCGTGTTAGTGGTATTAGTATGTTATAGAGAGATAATAATGATTTTTTAAGAAGAAATAATATGTCAAGTGGATTAAGATTGTACTCGTCTCGAGTCTCGAGTATGTGGACTATGGCTGAGTGTGCGCCGGATACCTGTGGTGCCATGGCGCGGACACCACCTGTGCCGAGAAACACTAGTCACCTAGCGTGTGGTGTCACCAAACTCACATCTCAGAATGTCGACCATAAACCGCGGGTTTCTGCCCCCATTGCAGGAGGGTGCAACTCGTAACCCCGCACATCACCCTGAGAAGTCTGGTGCGGCCTCGCGATGTAATGCTGAACTCGATCACGGTGCAGTGTTTGGAAGGAGGACTATAAACGCCACTGAGTATCGTTGCCTCTGCGCCTACTGCCTAGTTCGGCTGCCACGCGACGCCGCACCGCGCCGCGTTAATATACAGAGATCACGTGACTGCAGTGGACTTTGAAGACACCTTCACAAATTATTAACGTTACGTAATTCATGCCATCGTGTGTGGGTACTAAAAAGCATATTGCATGAATGTGTAATGATAGAAGCGAGCAGCGCCTAACGACGTAATTACGCCGCACACTCCGCACCGCGAGTCGCGAGTCGCGACGCGTGAGTCGTGACGTTTACCTCGGCTTTATTGCCGAAATCCGGTCGAGTGTTTAATTAACGTAACCGTGAGGGAAAGCGCGTTGCCGATAGACTATGCCGCACGACTCATACAGGGTGTGCCGGAGTCACGAGTCAGGACCCAGTAATGAAGTAAAGGGAATAATTGGAACGCAGAACCCACGCTTGCTTTTTTATTTAATACTACCTGTCCCGGCGGACGTTGCATTTTGTTTGTAATAACTTCTCAGGGTTCCGTACCTCAAAAGGAAAAAACGTAACCCTTACAGGATCCCTTTGTTGACCGTCTGTCCGTCTGTCAAAAGCTTTTATCTTGGGCACGCGTGGAGGTATCAGGTATCGAGTTGAAATTAAAACCGTATATGCAGATCTGTATCTGATCTGATCTGTCTTTTAGAGTTGTGAAAAAATCAAACTTCTCAGTTATCGTAAAAAATGATACAACAATTTATGTGACAAAAACCGCATATCATTCACGAAGTATTGTATACATACATATACATATAAAGGAAAACATCCGAAAACTATACATTTTTAATTTAATCACTGGGGTATCCTATGAAAGAGCTGCATTAGCACTAGGGTTTTTGTTTTCCCGACTTTTTTTCTTTATCGAGGCACGAGAATTTTCGACCAAGATTTCTCGAGTTTCTCGAGTACTTCGAGAAATGTTAAAATTTTCAATAAAACATGAAGTTATTTTCAAATGCTTTTTTACTGATAAATGAATAAAATCAAATTGCATATTTTCAGTTACCATAAATTACATTTCTTACGCAACAAATCAATAAACAAAACGAACAATAAAATAAACAAATTATACCCGGCTGGTCTATATAAAAAGTAAATTGTAGTGTAGTACATAACTTTTCAAAATGATTGACCAATTTAAAAAAGGAGGATCAGGGAAGGTGGCTTGGATATGGCGCCGACAGCAATGGTGGAATCGTACACTGGCGATGCGGTGCCACTACTGGAACCTCAAACTAACGTGGAGCAAATACGAGTAGCTAGTGTCTGGTGTCCTTGTGGGGAGTGTGTGCACTGTGCACGGTGCACGGTGCAGTCCAGTGTACACGGCTGACATGACGCGTCACGCGACACCGACGGCTGCATCACGCACAGCGGCACAACGTGTGAGTGACGTGAGAGGCCGCGAACATCGAACACTGGAACTGGCCAAGGGCTGTAATTCACTTTTACATACATATATCAACTGAATCAATTAATCTAGTACGTACTTACTTACTTCTAGTAGTAGTTATTGCGTAATACTCTTCGGCGAGTAATAATAATATTAGCCCTGTAATATTACTGTCCCACTGCTGGGCACGGGCCTCCTCTACCAATAAGAGGGGTTAGGCCTTAGTCTACCACGCTGGCCTAATGCGGGTTGGTCGACTTCACATACCTTCGAAATTCCTGTGAAGAAATTCCTCAGGTATGCAGGTTTCCTCACGATGTTTTCCTTCACCGTTATAGCAAGCGATATTTCACAATGAAAATACACTTAACATAGAAAAGTCAGAGGTGTATGCTCCATTTTGGGGTTGGTCTCGAACCTCCGACACTTGTCTCGTCAGTCCGTACCATTCCTAACTGAGCTATCGCTGCTATACTCTTCGGCGAGTACTAATGAGAAATTGTTTAGATTTTAATACTAATAAACAATTACTTTGGTACTGTTATTTCCGTGAGGCGGGACAGAATATGTAGGAATTTAAGAAAAACAGAGCTTTTAGAGCTAATTCTACATTATCACAAATCTGTGTAGTTAAATAAATGAAATGCAAAGTAATAATTGATCAAATGCTAAATGGACCGTAACCGGGACACCGGCGTCCGTTATCTACTGTACTTTTACTGTACTGTATTTTCTATTGTTTAAAGTGAAAAAAAACGATCTGGGATACAGGTATTATTAACAACTATATAGAACAGTCTGCAACGCGGAATGTTTCATGTATGTACAAATCGTACAATACACATCGTTAGCACACTACCGCTCTATCGCACGACACTTTAACGATACTTTCACGTACTGAAGGCGCATATCATCAGCTTCAGAGAGAACTCTTTCTGTCTTGTCAAGCATAAAAACCACTAATTGTTGTGTATGATTTCAAATCCAAGGACACACGTTATAATAAACTATGACCGCTACTTTAATTCAAGACTCTTTTCGGACCAATTAATTAAGGAATTATATATTTGAAATCATATTATTTAAAAGTTTCCACACAGACGATAAATGTGCAGTGTACAATGTCATTGTGCAATTGCACATACGCGACACTCCGACACGCATTGTGTACAGCGGCACTGTACTCGCTCTAGGACAAATACTGCAAAGATTTTTTTATAAAACCGCAGGCATTTTTAGAAGTACAGCTTCAAAACTTTACAGCAATACTCCAACAAAGTAAATTATCGACGAACATTCAATAAATTTTTCGTGGCGTTCCTTTGAAAGTTAAAATAATTATAATTCCGATAAAGTGTGTGAGCCGCAGTGTAGCGGCGGCACGGTGTTCACTGTTCACGTTGCGTTCTCTTCACAACACAACTCTCGCGACCTCTTCAGATAATAAACAGAAGTGCGATATTTTATTTTCTTCTAAATGTAAAACTTTATTTATTTATTTAATTTTTTATACATGAATATGGTATAAAGATGGTTTTATGCCGAGGGCATTTTGTAACAGTCTTTATGACTAGTTTAGTCTACAGCTAAACACAGGGTAGGTACTCTCCGTACAGTACTAGTACGGCGGCGCGGTGCAGCGCTGTTACGTTACATTGGAGTGGAGTGGAGTGGAGTGGAGGTCGGAACGCGTGCACACAGGCCAGTAAGTACTTAACAATGAAATGTTTAGTTATATAATGCGTGTACACAAGCGGCGCCGGCGCTAGTTCATATAAAATCTCTTTGTATTAAAAACAACAGACACGCTGTTGAAACTTCAATAACGTTGAAAGTTAATAGCCGGTGCAGTTTTATTCGCGCCGAGCCGGGCCGGAGTGTTAGAGCGGCTCACTCGTATCATCGTGTGCCGCGGGCGAATCTAATTAAATATTAGTGCAGTTAGCTCGGCGCAGACGGGCCGTACTCGCTAACACCAATGGTAACATTGAAATTATATAAAACAAAAAGCACTCGACCACTCGTCAAATACTGCAAATTTGACAGTTCATTGGTAAAGAGAATAACGCGGCAAGATTTAGGGACATGTCACATGACACATGTAGCAGTTGACCCGTACACCCGCACACAATGCGCCGAAGTGATAGGTGGTGCCGATTCCATCCCGGCTCCGGTCCTGAGACTCTACAATGCTGACAAATCTATTCATTGCACCAATATCTGTATGATTCGCTGCTCATTAATCGGGATCCAAAGCCAAATGGCAAAAATGGGACCCTTATAGTTTCGTCATGTTCGTCTGTCTGTATGTCCGCAGTTTAGTTCAGAAACTATCAATACTAGAAAACTATAATTTTGCATGTCTAAAAATCAAATAATAGTAAAAACGTGACCGACCGTGATTACGGAGATAAATATAAATCGGCGCCGCGTCACCTGATGGTCACGGGCCGATGTAAACTGATAGGGCAGGAATGAACGTGGTGCTGTACTGTTAGTATTGATTTGTTGTGAGATGAACATCGCTTGCATGTGAGTACTGAACGTAAGGAACCAAGCGGATTCAGTGATCGGGGGATTGTGGACCTTAATTAGAAGCGTCAGATAAGGTGTCGCTAAGAACTTCACGAACCCTGCTGGATGGAGGCGGAGTGTGGTGCGGTGTGCAGGGGGGGGATGTAACAGGGAACAGCCCCAGGGATATCGGTTGCGACGATAAAATACCTTTTTATGCATGCGAGGGAGCTCACCTCGGCGAGATATTGGCTCGTAAATCACTCGTAAACTCTCACTTGTAAAATTCGGTAATAGGGGTCGCGTCGCGTCGGCTTGTGGCCGTCACGGACAGCTTTGCGATGACTTGAGTGCCTCATCCAATATCGTACCCTCATACCCTTTCCCTTGCTTATGATAAATATCGCGTTTTTGTACATTGCTTAGATTTGCAAAAAAAAACTAATTGGGGGGGTTTAGAAATAGTAGTACATATTTATCATTCTTAGAATTTTTGTCTGTCTGCCGGTATGTTTGAACACGTATCAAATGAAAACCACCAAAGTAATTTTACAACATTTAGACTTTGTTTTATTCAAATCGGTCAACTCTATCAAAAGATACGGATATTTTTGTATTGTGTGTGCGATTGTTAGGAGTTGTATAAAGCCTGAAAGTGATTTTCAAATTTATCAATAGATGGCGTTACCATACTTTCTGAGTCACATTGATTTTTTTACGAATTATGTACCATTTTAAAGTCGTTTAGTGATCCGGGGTCGAAATGTAAAAAAGTGACCGCCATTTTGTTTTTCTTTGTTTTTGGGCCGATTTACTTCAAATTCGATATCTGGGTCGTCCCGTGGTTCCAACAGTTGTAACCGGTGTAAAACTGTCAAACTTGACTGCCATTTTGTTTTTCTTTGTTTCTGGACCGATTTACTTCAAAAGCGATATCTGGCTCGCCCCGTGGTTCCAAATGTCGTAACCGGTGTCGAAACTGACAAACCAGGCCGCCATTTTGTTTTTCTTTTTGACTTTGATTTTGAATTGACTTCAAAATCGATATCTGGGTCGCCCCGTTGTCGAATATTTAGACTAAAACGACAAGGCGGATCGACAAATCTTTTCCCGTTGGCCCTACAAAATACGCGTGCGAAACTGCGGGCAAAAGCTAATGTTACATAAGCGTCTCGGCCACCGGTGGCCGAGTCGATCGTCACTATACAAAGGTTGCGGACGTAAAACAATCGGCGAACGAACGTTATTTCCGTCGCCTGACCAAAGTAATTAATAGTCTTTTGTCAAGTGAGAACAAGATCCGTGCTTTCAACGGTTGGGTTATGCTTGTACTCATATACACTTTTGGCATACTCAGATGGACTCAGACTGTCTGACTTAGATGTCCTAGATCGAAAGATCCGATATAACTCTAATAACTGAACATCGTATGCATCAATCACGATCATTGTTGATGAGTATATCCCGTGGAGATCCCCACTTGTCGTGCATGCCACCATCTCGGAGAATCTGTCAGGCATGTGATTTCCAGTTGTTCGTATCTTGCTAACGGTGAGTATTTGCATAAGCATGACCTTATAGCGAAGATCATACACCAGCAATTTGCTCTTTGATATTGCCTTGTGGTTTCAATTGTGTCATTTATTATCAATATGCTATGAACCAGTTCTCGAAAATATCACGGACAGGACTATTGTAGCCAATAAGCATGATATCATGGTAGTAGATCAATTGACGCGCCGGGCAATGCTTGTTGATGTCACGATTGCGCATGGCGAGAACCTTATGAAAGCCGAAAAAGACAAAATGTCTGAATATTTAGATCTGGCACATGAGGGTACTCGCATGTAGGATATGGATTCAACAATCATTGTTCAGATTGTCATCTTTGCCCATGGTTTAATACCAATGAGCCTTGACCAACACCTCAAGAGGCTCTCGGTCGATGCTTGGGTCAAGAGTCAAATGTAAAATGCAATATTACTGGACACGGCACGAATTGCTAGGAGGTTCTTCAATCTAGGATCCTAACCGCTGGTGGCTTGGGTCCCGAGCCTCGCCATCGGAGAGGAGTATTTTTATATTTTTAAATTATTTTTGTTTGATATTATATTTAAAAATGTAAAAAATCCTTTTACAATAAAATAAAATAAATAAAAAATGGGGAGTGGAGACCTATTTGACAAGATTGTTCTTGTAAAGAAAGAAAGAAAGAAAGAAAGAAAATGTTTATTGCCACTAAACGCATGCAACATTTGTTACTACTAACTTATACATAAAGACTACTAAATATTAAACATTAAATAATATAATATAATAATATAATATAATAGCCTAGTGCATGCGTACATTGTGACAAAAGGTGGCCACTCAGCATGTTGCTGTGTTATGATCGAAAACCATAACACAACGCTGGTTTTCAGTGGCCACCTTAAGTGACGCACGGATGCTGAATCTGGCACAGGAAAATATGACTTTGTGCTTTTACAATATTACTAATAATAAATTAAAATTAACGTTAATATTAACACCATGGATAAACAGATGAATACTATCAAACATAGTAATACCTCTATTTGTCTACTGACCCCAGAAAGTGTGATGTGGGTATTATATTCAAGAGCAAAATTGCACTATACTACTCGCCACTGATTGCGAAACAAATCACTGCAGCCGGCCATGTGATTACAAAATAAGGTATGTATGTGATGATATATATGTATATTGTTATAAGCCTGATATGATATTCGCTCTGATATGTGTGAAATATGTAAAATAATGTCTGAGTGTGTCTGCGAGTGCCTGAGTATATCTGTAAGCCAGAGAATTACTGCGTGTGTGTGTGTATGTGTATGTCTAAGTGTGTGTATGGTGTGTGTGTGTGTGTGTGTGTGTGCGCGCGCGCGTGGTGTATGTTTGCTCACAGTTAATGATTATTGTTTTTGAAACAATAGTAAATATTGTTTTAATGAGTGTTTAAAGCTATATTTACTATTTTTAGATCGACACGGTGGTGGCAGACTGTTCCAACAACGACTCGCCGCGAATTTAAATGATCCCCGAAAAGCAGAGGTCCTATACGACGGAATCGACAAAGGATTCGTCGCAGGACGCGGGCAATACCTACTCTGTTCAAGTCTCCAAGTCAGTTTATCATAAAGATATTTAGGCCTTTGTGATTTACATACCCCAAACAGTAAAGTGGCCAGATGCATTTCCCTTCGGGCTGCCATTTTCAATATATTTGCATCATTAAGATACGGTGTGACATGGTTGCGACGTGGAATGTCAAAACAGAATCTGGCACAGGCGTTCTGAACCCGTTGGATTAAACGGTCAGACCGTGACAGTAAACAAGGCCCATATACAACGTCACAGTAGTTCAATCTTGAGAGCACCAGGCTATCCACCAACTTCTTGCGTATCATTACATTAAAAAATGGTCGAAATCGATAAAGTGTTTTTAACCTATAGAAACAGCTCCTGATCACATTACCTATATGCAACTCGAAGCGAAGTTCTGGATCAATGATCACACCAAGATTGCGCACTGTCTCTACTCTCTCAATATTAAGACCCATAACCCTTATCTGTGGTCTAGCAGACACGATGGAATTTATTTGTCTTTTGCTACCAAGAACAATAAACTTCGACTTGCTAGGGTTCAATACTAAGGAGTTCCGCTCTGACCAAGATACCACCCTGCTGAGCTCGTCATTGATTTTGTGGACAGCTGACGATATTTGATCCACCCCTACAGACTTGTATAATTGGATATCATCTGCATACATGTGATATTTACAATCTAAGAAATATTTGGTAATATCAGCACTATATATAATATACAGAAGCGGACCCAAAATCGATCCCTGGGGAACTCCGCGGGTGACGGGTAGTGGAGAGGAGAAAACTGAAGTCCCATTTTCCTTTTTTATCGTGACGAATTGCGAGCGGTTGGTCAGATAGCTGTGGAACCATTTAATTGCGCTCATTTCAAAACCGTAGTAACACAGTTTTGATAAGAGTAGGTTTATGTTTATGGAATCGAAAGCGCGCGTAAAATCGAGCAACGTAAGAATAGTGCCCTGGCCCCCGTCCCGAGCCTCGAGAATATTGTTCACTACATCTAATAAAGCAGTGGCAGTACCGCGTCCCTGTCTGAAACCCGACTGTAGTTCTGGGAGAATACAGTTAGTTTCTAAAAAATCAATAACTTGCGTGTATACCACTCGTTCAAGTACTTTAGATAGACAAGGTAAAATACTTATCGGGCGTAATTCTTTATAAGTTTGTGGATTGTTGTTTTTCGGTATAGGTTGAACGATAGCACACTGCCAAAGAGATGGAAAAATGTTTGTACTGATAGAAGTGTTAATGATAGATGTTATTGTTCGCAAGGATTGTGGGAGTGTGAGCTCTAACATTTCTTTTGATATACCATCTGTCCCCATTGCATTCGTCTTGATGTTACTAATAATGTTACAAACAGCACTTTCATCGACTGGCTTAAGAGAAAATTTAGAAGGGCCAAACCGGTGAAACTCAAAAAAAGTTAATTGTGAAATGGTCACGTTAGGATTTCCAGGAACATCTAAAAAAGCCCTATTTATCGCCTCAGGATCGAGAAGTTCATCAGGAAGCATATTAAATGGGCTTGGTGGATATACATAAGACTTAAGATTTTTCCACAAAGTTTTGGAGTCGTTATGGTTCTCATTAATATGCTTCGTGAAGTATGCTTTTTTCTCATTAAACATAGATTGTGTAACCTGACGCTTCAATTGGAGATAAAAGTCTTTGTGCGATTGCTGCTTAGACTGTCGGAACCGATCATGTGCTTTATCACGTAGGCTACACATCGCTTGGATTGTGGGAGTGATCCAGGGAGTTGGCAGACTTTTGAATACCTTGCTCTTAACTGGAGCATGAGTATCAAAAAGATGTATGATACAGGCATTGAATAAAGATACCATTACGTCCACGTTTTGCAAGTTACAAATGAAGTTCCAAGGAATCGATTCTAGGTCGTTTTCGAACAAATCAGATATAATATTTTTAAGGGGGCGAAATACTACGTGTCTTTTTGTAGGCTTGTCTTTTCTTAACATGAGTTGACAAGTAATAAAAGAATGGTGTCCCAGATTGCTAATATGATTGACCAAGACATCTCTGTAACGAGCGTCAGTACAGATGATGTCAATCAGCGAGGAGCTATCGCATACAAAATGTGTTGGAGTAGTTACTATCTGACTGAGCCCACTGCAGTATAAAAAATCCATTAAACAACCATATTTGGAACTGGTAGTATCCAGCATGTTCACATTAAAGTCACCCAGCAGGATGACATGATCATAAGGGGCGAGTGCGTTAATGCTTTGCGTTAGGGAATCCAGAAATAAGTCCAGGTCCAGCCAGGGCGGGCGATATGCGGTACCAATAAGAAGAGTTTTCTTGTTAAAACAAACACTCACCCACATCTGCTCCACCCCATGTTGATCTGGATGTGGTCGGACTCGCGCCCTAATGCTGGACTTAATATAAAAACCAACACCTCCCCCACGCCCACCTCGGACAGTAACAGGCCGAGGTACATGTCTCAGCCGATAGCCGGGGACGATTGGTGCACGCCCTTCCTCTCCCGGTCGCAACCATGTCTCATTAACCGCCAAGATATCCACCGAGTGATTGCTCATAGCAACTTTAAACTCATCGTGGCCGGTAGAAAGCGATCCCGCATTGAATAGTCCAAACTTTATGAATTTACTTTTATTATTCATTGTAAAAAGGTAAGGTGAGGACAAGTACATAGACCTTTGTAGCTAATAAATTCGATAAAGACCTAGAATATAGCAATGTAGTATCAAAATCTGGGTGTTTGTTTTTAATCATAAAATGTGTATAAATTGATAACATCAATAATAATTTAGCAGCACTAATCTGAATACTCGGCAATAGGAACTGTATCAGGAGTAGCAATATTATTATGTAAATAACTATGTATCTAGAATTAAAATTAAGTGTAATAATATATAAATTCAAGTGCTTGTAAGGAATGAAACATACGATGTTATCAGTGCAGTAGGTGGCATCCGGGCGTAACAAACAAAACAGTTCAAATATAAGACTAAACCTAGCTTTTATTAAACAACAAAATCCATTTCGTGTTAACTTGAGTGTAAAAATAACGCAGGCGCAATAAATTATAATCCCAAAAAAAGTAAAGATGGCATTATTAAAAAGATTGAAAGGGAGTACTTTATAAAGGTACACCACTTGTCCGAGCTGAGGCAGCTGAGCTAAAAATATGAGCAATGTCTTCCTCACAACTAATCCGGCGGGCAGGATCACCAGGCCTTCGCCTAGCAAGAATGCGACCTCTGTTGGTCCAAATAAAATTCCAATTGTTTTGTTGCCCGGCATCCCGAGCCCGACGAAATAAATCCCCATTGAGTTTCGTCAAACGCTCGTTGACGTAAAAACGCCTAAGTTGCCCGGGGAGCTGCAGGTCGGCAGTGTTAGCTCCACGGCGCACTCGTGCCGCTCGCACGATTGCGTCACGCAGGTCGCGGCGCGCGAAGCGGACTACGATGCGTCGCGGTCGCACCTCAGTGGGCCCAGAAGAGTCCGTCGCATTTAACCGGCGTCCTCCAATCCTGTCCGCGCTGACTATATCGCGATCCTCCACCTCCACTCCTAATTTGGTCGTTACCAACTTCACCAGGTGAGACAGATTTTCTCCCGTGTTCTCGGGTAAGTTGGCAATCTCCACATCATTCGCAAGGAGCTCCTGGTCCCTGTCGTTAATATCACGTTTTAATTGTGACAATACGTTTTCAAAATTATTTTTTGCTTTTACTTTATTGGATTGTTCCAAGGCATCTAGTCTACTCTCTATAGTGTCGACGCGGCCAGAAAGCGCTCTTATTTCAGCCATCTCCGTTCGAAATTCCCGAAACTCGCTACGCACTGCGCGTAACTCGTCTCTGATGCGGCGCAGTTCCTGTTCAAAGTCACTGAGAGTCTCTTGCATGGCGCTCGAAGAAGCCAAATCCGGGGAACTTGCTGCTAACGTGTTATCCCTCGTTGCTTTTTTTTTACAATCTGAACAACGCCAGGAGGCAGCTATAATACCGGTTTGCGGTAAAGCAGCGCACAGACGATGATATTGTACACTGCACTTCCCGCATTTAGCGCCATCTGACGGCGTCATAAAGCGACTGCAACCGCCGCACTTCACTCCTGGCATAGCGGTTGTGTATCGATCGCCTAAAAGGTACACAGGCGGCTAAATAGATGGCGTTGATACGGTGAAAAACTTTTACGTACTTTATATGGCTATCTATTATGGGAAACGAGCACCATACGTCGATAAACTATTGCTTGAAGTGAACGCCTGTACACACTGCACACGTAATCACTGTTTCTATATTACTTTTCAAAATCACACCAATATAATTAGAGGTACGGGTAGAAGGAGTTTGACATTTTTAGGTATTACGATAATTAATTAGACTATGATTGTTCACTGCTCGGGAGATAATTAATGTAGATTAATGTCAGAATCAACAATCACTGTTGTAAAAACTGATTTGGTAATAAATTACTGCTGATTGCACTTGATATATTATTTTTAATCATAAGAGTTACACAGAGAGCTTAGGGCCGACTCAACGTCCGTGACGTCACTTGTGTTCGATAAAGCTATTTCAACGGTGGTCGCCACAGAAAATCACACAGTTATCGTAAACTATTGACTCGAACGCGGCTGAGGCTGCAATCGCGACGTATTTTATCGTATTACTGTGTCAGTTGTCGCGCCATTTCATGACTTTCAAAAAAAAAAAATTAGTCATAGAGACTGCTGATAGAACTTATAACTTATAATTTTAGTATTAAAAAAAAATTTCATTTATCAATCTGGTTTTCACATCTATTGAGACTACCAGCAACAATTGTATACATGTTTATATGGTTTATTTATTATATTAATATATTACGGGCTCTACAAATCTAGAGGAACAAGAGGGGATCCCCACGTCAGGTAGGCAGCCGGTCGTAAAAACTTAGCCAAATCCTTTCTGCAACATGCTTGAAAAAGTATGTTGCAACGACCCCGCATTGAAGTGGGATAAGAGCAGGTATATAGACTACGAAATAAAGACTACGGTCTGTACAAGATCATGACAAAATATAAATCTGTATAGCTACAGATACACTGCTACTAGCTGAACCGCGCAACTTCGTCTGCGTATGAGAGAGAGGGTTGAAATAGTGAGTCGTAGGCATCTATAATGTAATAATTCTAAAGGAGGTAATGGGGTGATCTACTTCGGTCCGGTTACGTCAGTCACACCGTCGGTGACCCCAACAGTCATCCTGTCGATCAACCCGACGGTCACCCCGTCTGTCACCCCCTCGGTCACCTATTCGGTCACCCAGTCGGTCACCCATTCGGTCACCCAGTCGGTCACCCAGTTGGTCACCCCGTCTGTCACGCCGCCTGTCACCCCGCCTGTCTTCCTGTCTGTCTCCCCCTCGGTCACCCAGTCCGCTACCCCATCAGTCAGTCTGTCACTCACCCCGTCATTCCATCACGTCGGTCACCCCGTCAGTCGCCCCATCAGTCACCCCGTCAGTCACCCTGTCAGTCACCCCGTCAGTCACACCGTCAGTCACCCCGTCAGTCACCCCGTCAGTCACCCCGTCAGTCACCCCGTCAGTCACCCCGTCAGTCACCCCGTCAGTCACCCCACCATTCATTCCGTCGGTCAACACTAAAATAATTTTTCACATCGAACCAGTAGTTACTGAGATATAAGTGAGATGAGTTCCCCGCTATTGCAGCATTTTTCATTTCTGCTCCGCTCCTATTGGTCATAGCGTGATGTTATATAGCCTATAGCCACCGTCGATAATTGGGCTATCAAACACAAAAAAAAATTAAAATCGAACCAGTAGTTCCTGAGATTAGCGCGTTCAATCAAACAAACAAACAAACTCTTCAGGTTTATAATATTAGTATAGATTACGCATGTCGGTGACGCGAACTCAAAAGATTTTCCCCTACAAAAGAGTGCTCAATGCGGCTAAAAAGTTTTCATATATAATTAACATTAGTATCTCGGTGTCGCGAACCCATAAGAGTTTCCCCTATCAAAAAGTGCTCAACGCGGCTAAAGAAGTTTTCACCTCAATAATCTCCGCTAGGTTGAAACCAAAAGTGAAGGTTGTAAGTGAGTAGAATAATGTCTGTTTAAAAATTAATTAAACATCCCGAATGTTGAAATAGAATAAGTAAAGAGGTCGGTGTCGGGAGGTGCGGTGCGGGGCGGGGCGGGGCGGGGCACGGCGTGGCCTCGCGTTCGGCCGCTATAACTCACAACCCGCGCCAGGTATTAAAGGCTTCCGTTCTTGTGTTATTAATTATTCGCTTTCCTAAGTTGATAATAGCCTCTAGGAATAAAAACATATTATCGAAAAAAAAAATAGTAAACATAATAATATTGTTCCCTCAGACGGGGTTGACGTCAGGAAAGAGACGTTATTATGCACTTGCAGCGAATATTCGATGCATTTAAAAACAAGTGCACAAAGACATATCACTGCTTCTACCATCTTCAATACCACCACCATCCTTTGAGTTTAAATGAGGTACCCCAATACCCGCTCCAACCAACCATCAAGTCCCAGAGTATTTATTATTATCTTTATATAGAGACCGCAAACAACACGCTTTCTTATCTCTTTAATTAAATATGCAGAAGCAGCGTAGTCGAGCTACGGTACACTGCTATCGCGCCGTAGACCCACTGCTACGTCATCTACTACGGTACTACTATAGCTACGGCTACGAAGTTGTGGTGCTACGTTGTGTATCTACAAGAATTATATTATTATTTTATTTATATTGCGATTAATGTACTGCAGCAGTGGCGAATGGTCAGTAGAACTCGATTCTTTCCGGCTTACCTTTGCCAAATTTTGTAATAATTTATACAATGAATAGGTATTAAATCAAAGAAAAAGTCAGCTTCCCCTTCAGAAATTGTCACCCTTCGCTACTGTACTGCAGTGTGTTATGATTTGCGCATCGATAATAATTCTGCTTAATTTTTTGTGTGGAATTACGAAATTGTGTACAAATCGCCCCAGTGTATATATATTAAATTTATATTAAAAATATTTTATATTTAATATTTTATATTAAATTAACTTTCTGTGAATAAAACATCTCACATAATATGCATAGAATATTAGTTCACTACTGGCTGACCCGTGCAACTTGGTCTGCGTCACATAAGAGAGAGAAAGAGAGAGAGAGAGAGAGAGTTAGAGAGAGAGAGTGGGGTCAGTGAGACACCTATATCCAGATCCGTGCTTCCGAACCTCAAAGCTACACAACTATCGATTTTAATATAAATCTGGTCAAAAACAAAGAAAAACCCAATGGCGGCCATTTTTTTTAGTTTTAACACCGGATTTTAAGCTATTGCATAGCTTCTATCGCGGGCCTTTTACACTATGTATTAATCCAGGATACACACCACATACCAAATTTCATCAATATCCATCCTACTGGACCCACATACCAAATTTCATCAATATCCATCCAGTAGGATGGATATTTTTGCGTGAAAGAGTAACACACACACACACACACTCACAAACTTTCGCATTTATAATATTAGTATGATGAGCCAAACAGTAATTTATATAATTGTATTATCTAGTAGCGTCGACCTATTTGGAGATCAATTGTCACGCTCATTTACTTGGCGCAACAGTAAAGTAGATCGGTTACGGAGAGACACGTCTTATTTAATTATTTATATTTAAAATTTACGTAGGCCCATACTGTTGACAGTGTAGAAAATAAAACAGAAGTGGCATTAAAGTCACGCGAATCCACGTCACTAGTATTCACGAGTCTGAAATTAATAAAATATTTAAGCTTTTGAAGCTGAACGTCGAGTTATTTACTTTTGAATATCATCAAAACTTTCATCTCATTCTTATTAACTATTGGTGTCTACCAATTTAATACTTCTACAATATCGGAAAATTCTAGTCATTTATCTAAGAAGTTAATTTTAAAGTAACGTTCACGAACACACAATTCGTTCAGTACGTTCAGTCTCATTATTTTCAAAGAAATATCTATCTGATTCCAGTTCGTACTATGAAAAGAGAGTGCCGAATCAAGTGTAATTATAGCCTATATTTGGCGGCTCATTGGCATGCGGCTCGAAGCTCCGTTCCCTAACAAAGATGTGCGCAGCTCGAAGTCTCTCGACGGCGCGGACGGTACTCACGACTCAGGAGGCGCGACGCATTTCTAAGAAGAGAAGCGCCGACATAGACAATGAGTCCAATTAGAGCTCTTGGTGCGTATGATTGCGGCGATTGTAGCTACCGGAGTTCGCGGCCGTCTCGTCTAATTATCGCCAAGATTTGCATTCAGCAACGGCCTCGACGCGCAGCTCGGTTTCACACTCGGACACCGTTGCTTCCTCCATTTAACTTTCTTGGTGAGTTATTAAATAGCTTTCTAGTAACTAATAAAAGTACCAATGACTCAAGTTAGAGTTTTGTTATAACAGAGAATGGCAAACGAGCAGGTGTGCCACCTATTTTTAAGTGTTCTCCACCAGACATAGACATCCAAGACATAAAAATAATCGTGGATGCGTTACCAGGCAAAAAGAAGGTGAACAGGGATTGGGAAAAAAAGGCAGAATTGAGCCACTGGAAATCTCAATCACCGAACGAAACGTACCAGCGACCTGCCATTTTACGCGATTTTCTGTGAGATAGTGGTATCAAACCGGTTGAGCCGGCCCATTCACTCACATTTCTTCTATAGTTCGCGTTCTAGGATCAACGAGTGTTTCCAGTTCTCTTGAGAGGCTTGCTACATGTACCATGACACCGCAGTAAACTTAAAGCTAGTGTATGCGCGTGCCATCCGTATTGAAGTAAGTACGCACATATGCTCGAAAAGTCCAGAAAGAATTTCTGAGATACCTGTATAAGCGATTTTATTTATATTACCCATACATGTATTCCACTAAATATCTGTTAGGATGCCATGGTTACAACTCATTAGAGATCAGCAGCCCGAGCAGGAAAATTTCTGACAACCGTAAATGTATTCGTGCTCGATGCGCGTCTATGAAACTTGTATGAAATATTAATCAAATGTCATCAGTGCGCAGCGAGTTTACATTTACATTAGTTTTTCGTGCTCGGGCTTCAGAAGATGGAATGACCAATTGGTAATAATATGCAGGATACTCAGAGGTATGATGGGCGTTCCCGATCTAAACGTCAAGTTGTGTAGAGTTTTTGCACGGAGCAACTATTTTAGTGGCAAGAAGCATGGTTATTTTCTGTTCCGCCGTGTCGTACCGTGGCTCGGGTTAGGACCCCGATATCGCGAACCCTCACCGCATTCAATGCTCTCGTAGACAGTGCACGAGTAACGTGTACTTTCATACATATGATTTTGATGTCTATCAATTAGTGTAATTGGTCTCTACGGTACTAATTGATCAAAATAAATAAAAAAATAACTAGATGGTTGATTGAGGCGGGTATGGAGGTATATACATTTGAGGTTGACCTCAGGTAGATAATATTAGTCCTAAAAATTAAGTCAAATTCTTCCTGCAATATGCTTCAAAAAGTGCATTACGCCAACTCCACAGTAAGGTGGATAAGGGAAGGTAGAATTAAATATTCTGGTGATCTATAGACCTATTGTTTGTCGATGGTAGCTGGGTTTTTTAGACTGCACTATGCTCTCCATGAGTTTTAATGTAAAAATTGAAATAAGCTCTATCGAACACAAAAATAATTTTGAAAATTGGTCCACCTTCGGCAGAGATATCGCGTAACATACATAAAAAAAATAGAGACGAATTGAGGACCTTCTCCTTTTGTTAAAGTCGGTCGAAAATAATAATCATCGGAGTTCATTCAATCTTTAAAGTAGATAATGTTAGCAAAAATATTATATCTAACATAACCGTATTCAAAAATTCTGATAATATTTATGAACCAGGATGGACTAAGTATAATTAAAATAAGTAGGTTTGAAAAAGTATGCAAATGTACTTACGCAAAACAGTTTAATTTATTCTGGGATCAGTGTCGGTGCGGTCAGATACTGAGTAATCCAGGGTAGCGTTGATATGACACGCGCACGGCTCTATTCGGCTTGGATCGGCGCCACTCGGTGCAGCTCAAGGTGGATGTTTCACGTTGCCACGCACCATGTTATGTGGTTATTATTCGTTAGCATGTCGCCGAGTTCATAGGTTCCCGTCGACAGTAATCTATGTGAAATGAGATGTTATCGGCGCAGTACGTTGGTACTCGACATGCGACACGAGGTGATAACCGCCGCCATCGAGCGCTTCCCGCCGCGCGCCGATACGCGTCGTTTGCACTGCCCGCCTCTACACCCCGCTTTGTCATCTCTACCTTTATGATGCTCCCGAGTACCGAGTATACATCGTCAGCGCATACAATGGAGCGATGATGTGAGGGGGACACGGGGGTTTTAGATAAATGCATATTTATAAAAGGTATTTATTTTTCAATAGAATATAAATTCAATAGAATCGTTTGATTTGTTATTAAATATTTAAATCCGAAGTTTAACAATGAGCTGTTTAATGTAGGATATTTTGAATACACACGGATTAGATTATATTCGATTATGGTGGTAGTCGAAGATTTAGTTGGTGCGTGAGCTGGCATGTTCTCGTTTCGATTAGGTAGATACATATAACCTACTGCTTAAATGCACAAAGTATTATTTACTGAGCATCTAAGCGTGAAACACATTGTCTCATAACTATATTTTCGTAATGTGATATTAGGCGACATAATTGCAGAGTTCACTATGAAGTCAAACCTTGACTCGACGCTATTGAGTCCATCGCTAACGGACTCCTATATGTATAAAGTATATGTCGGTAAGTAGCTACATAGACACTAATGCATTTTTCGTGTCACGTCTCGTCGGTGAACATCTACCCACGGCCAACTCACACCCACAGACTACATAATGAATACGACTTGCGCGAGTCACAACATCGAAATATTTATTTATTTCATAATTTTTGCACCAATGTTGTAAAGGCGGACTAAATGACAAAGGCCTTATCTACCAGTCAACCTAATGGCACAGAGATTGGAGAAAACGATACTACTGGCGGGCTATGCAACGATGCGGTGGTTCGGTGGAACTGACAGACTCTCGGCCTGTCACATTCGATTCGTGTGTGTGGGTCACTGCTGATGGAGGTGTGGTGGCATTCCACCGAAGGTTACTAATAAAAGAATGATGGCAAGTTTAAATACTTAACAGACTGACTTCAAAATATATCCGATCGTGACCAATTGTAGTATATGGGACTACCCTTGGAATAAGTTCTAGCGAACACAAAGAGAATCTTGAAAATCGGTCCATATTTCGCGAACATATTGCGTAATATAAATAAAAAATAAAGACGAATTATTATGTTGTTATGTTATGTTATGGACCTACTTTTTTTAAGTTGGTCGAAAATGGGAAAATATTTTTAAAACATAAGAGCTGCTCTCAAGATGTATGAAGCTTTCTGATTAGGAACGCAGCATCCACTCACCAAAATGTTATTCACTAGACACAATGATGTCACTAGTATCACAGTATGTTTGAGTTAGTATCGCTATTACGTTTGGTCCCATTTATGTATATCCGTGACGTATGTCGTTGGCTCGTCTTATTGCCGCTTTTTACGTTTACTTAAACTTTCAAGCCTATATATTGAAACAACTATTCCTCACGCACACAAAAATCAGCATTGATTAAAGTGAAATTTCTTTAAAAGCGTTGTGATTTCAAACGGAAATACGTCACAATGAAACGTAAATGCGTCGCGACAAAGAGACAAACACAATAAGGCCTCATTCGCAGGAGAGCTTTTTCAACGCTCTATAAAAAAAGCGCTCAACATGTCTGTTTATATGAGTGTTCGAAAACCATTCTTTCTCTGTTTCTAACAAGGTATACTAGGGGTAACCTACTGGTCGAAATCCGACCATAATTTTAATCATACAATTTCAAATCGCTAGCGCAATGAAATCGGATGTGATCGATTTCAAGGCCCTGCTAGAGAAAATTCCTAAATTCCTGTATATTAGTATTCCCGTAAATTCCTTCCAGTTAGATGCTTTTCAGACGATTTTCACGCAGTGGGGGAATCGAACACGGTCGACAAATCTACGCGGACGAAAACCCTCTAGTCACTTATGTCAAGGCTTCCATATACTGTCCATCTTCATTGATGTTTATCATATAAAACCACATCAATTTTAAACAACAAACACAACTTTATACTCGATTAGGGAATTATAATAAGTGACCACTCGCACCGTCAGAATTCGCGCCGAAACTATCATCAGGCGGGCTGTTTGCTCGTCTGCCTTCTTAGGCCAATAAAAAGAGAATTTTAACACTCAATAAGACTAAGAGAATAATAACTCAATAATAACACTTCATATTATTTCTCATCAACAACCGATGGAGCCAAAGAAAAAAATACTTCAATGGTTTCGTAAAAAATATAATTATAAGTATTATTACAAACAAAACTATACTAATGAAAAGTTTAGACACATTGTTAAGAAGAAATTGTCGAACTCTAATTTTAAATGACATCCGAGTTGGGGCCGTCCTAATTACGAATTCCAAAGAAGAATAGACTGTATAGCGAAAGAAGACTGAGTAAAGTCAGAGCTATGAGGATGACACTTCAGGAGGAGATTACTAGATGAGCGAAGATTTCTGTATTGGTTACTGTCTAAATATTGAAACGAGTACGATTTAAACGATAAGTAAGAAGGTGGAGAAGGAGAAGTAAGTATGGAGAAGAGCGTAGTGAGTGCACGCAAAGAACGGCGTTGACGGATAGGTAACCATTTGAGTTGGGAACGATAAGAAGAGACGTGGTCATATTTACTATGGTTATATATAAATCGAATGCAGTTTTTAAGAAGACGGTCATATTTATTGAGTACATCTGCATTCAGGTCAAACTAGCACACATCACCAGTCAATTATAGGAAGGATCAAGGATTGCACAAGCATTATCTTAGTTTTCGTTGGTAAAAAGTTTTTTAAGCGATACCGAGCACGCAGTGCACCAGTAACTCTTTGGCAAACAGAGGATGCCTGTACCCGCCAGTTCAAGAAGGAGTCAATATGCAATCTAAGGTTTCTGACCCAGGGACACCAGGGAATAATGGGGTTATTATACCTGATATGTGGAATAGTCGAGATGTCCAATCTGCTCATGATCCTCGAACTACCCACGACAATAGACAATAGACATTTGGCTGGGTTCATAGTCAGTCCAAAACTGTCAGACCAGTCTTTTATATGAGCTAAGTCTTTATTGATCATATCCACTGCGGAGTCTATACGATCAACTGTCATCTATTATTTATTAATTTACTAATGTAGAGGTATATTATGAATTTAAATATTATTATAAAGTTAATCTACAGTTTGACCATAGATTTGAATTATAATCAAAAAAGTGAGTTAGGTATGCAATTATGCATGAGTATGTAATTCAAGCAGTAGTGTGTGTAATGTTTGTTTTAATTAACTTAATGTATCTCTAATGCATTTTTTATAAAAGATTAGCTTTCTGCACTTCTTCTCCATATAAACTTCAATTGTGTCAAATTCCACGCTTATCCGTTGGCGCAATTTTCTTAGAACCGTTACAAAGTTTTCACTTCACGTATTTATATACAGATATAGATTCTACATATTATTAATTACAATGCTATTTTAACGCGCGCTGAAAAAGCTCTTGTGCGAATGCGGGCTAAGATTGCGTCAACTACAATAGCGATGATGATATTTCGGATGCTATTTAAAAAAAAAACTCCATAAACCATCGAACCAATAAAAACATGTGAGCAGATTAGTATATTGACACTCACTTACAATGGGACACACACCCGTAACACGCACGTCACACGCACGTCACACGCACACCAGACGCGAGTAGCACGCCCGCGGCGCGTCACTTCGGTCACACGAGGACCCGTTTAATGATGGCCAACGTGACAAGGGTCGCGCTCCAACCTTAAGAGCATCATATATCTTCCCCGATATGATCGAGTGTTTGCGAACGTACTAGATTGTCAACATAAGATATCTCCAAATAGCGGGCAGTTTGGACAAATAATTCAATATTTTTGTCACTCTTCGTCTAACTTGACTGACGGGCTCTTCGATTCTGAATATCACGAGTGGTTCACATCTTTTACCCAAATTAATTAATTTTTTGTATTCTATCCCAATTTCTAAGTGCCTGTTCTCTTGTTGAAATCGGTAATCATTACACCTTTCTGCATCCCCTGAACAACAAAAACAGTATTCCTAATACTTTCGCTATTATAGAGAAGATGGGTATAGCAGCTTGTTTTTGTATAATAATATTAATATTGAAATAAAACTATTCTTACGGATTCTATCACGATTAGGTTTTAATTATTATTCCCGACGTTTCGAAGGCTTTGCAGTCTTCGTTGTCACGGGTCAGACTGAGGTGTCATTTGTCCAAAAAAGGTTACAGTTACAATATCTACCATCATTAAAAAATTATACAAAATCAAAAAAGGTTAATTATTTGTGTTCCGATTTATGCAGTACGAGCTCACGGTGTCTTGAGTTCTGGCAGCTGGTCTTTTGGGTTCCGATTTAATAAGATGTATAATTGGATCCCAGGTTTGTGCAAGCTTCCAACCATCTTCTCTATTGAAATTAGGATGTTTTTTAATTTCAATAGCCTCGCGTATCATCCTAGGGAGGAATCGGTGTTCTTTGGCGAGGATTTGTGGTTTATCAAATCTAAGATAATGTTTGGAGCCTTCCTCTGAATGTTCAGCAACTGCAGACTTCGTAGAGCGTCGGTGTTTTACGTCAGCTATATGTTCTTTTACGCGGGTCCCGATATTCCGTTTTGTTTGTCCGATGTAAGAGAGACCACAGTCGCAATCAATTTTATACACGCCTGGGTCTTGCAGAGGTATGTGACACTTGACAGATGGTAAAAATTGACTAATCTTCTTGGGCGGCTTGAAGTAAGTTTTGATAGAAGCACGCCTCAGGATATAGCCAATCTTGTCAGTGACTCCTCTTACATAAGGTAAAACAACCGGGACGCGTTCGACGGTGGCTGGTTTCATTCGCTTTCTGTGACGGCGCCGTGGGATTTGGAGCTTGTTGTCTCGCAGGACTTGCTTGACATGACGCAGCTCAGCGGCTAGATGTTCCTCATCACAGATTCCTTGTGCTCTCTGAAACAAAGTTTTACCCACGGTAGCTAACTGTTTCGGATGGTGGTGAGATTCTCCATTCAGGTATTTATCGGTATGGGTCTTTTTCCTATACACAGTATGACTCAAAGATTGATCAGGATTACGGATAACTAAAACATCTAAGAAGGCAAGAGATTTATTATGTTCTAACTCCATTGTGAATTGAATTTTGTTATTAATGGAGTTAAGGTGATTTAAAAATGCAGTTACTTTATCAGATGGTAGAATTGTGAAAGTATCATCTACGTACCGTTTGTAAAACCTTGGTGAGACCGGGGCCGTGCTGAGTGCTGTCTCCTCAAAGTCCTCCATGAAAATGTCGGCGACAACTGGAGATACAGGTGAGCCCATAGCTACGCCCTCAATTTGTACGTAGAATTGATTATTCCACAACATATAGCCAGATGTAAGGCAGTGTTTGAGTAAGTCTGCATACGCCAAGGGTATGTTATTCTCTGTTAACCTCTTAGAGACTATTTCAATACAGTCTTGTATTGGTAAGCTTGTAAACAGCGACTGAACATCAAAACTGACCATAGTTTCATTGTCAGCTAATTTTAGGTGTTTAATGTCACTGACAAATTGGTATGAATCCTTCACAGTTGCTCTAGTGTTTCCTCTGAGAGGTGAAAGAACTTTTGCTACGTGCTGAGCCAGTCTGTAGGTTGGTGTGTCGATCTGACTTACAATGGGACGTAGCGGAGCATTTGTTTTGTGTATTTTTGGTAAACCATACAATTTAGGTGATTTCGCTGACGATGGGATGAGTAAGTTTACGTCGAGACTCAATAAGTCGGAGTAATTGCTTATTAAAGAGCTGGTGGCCTTTAAAATTTTGCTAGTCGGGTCTGTTTTGACTATTTCATAAGTACTTTCATCCGACAAAAGTTGTTCCATTTTATTGTTGTAATCAGACGTATCCATTACTACTGTCGCATTCCCTTTATCTGCACGAAGAATAGTTAGGTCCTTCATTGATCGCAAGTTCTTTAACGCGATATATTGTGGTTTAGGAAGATTTAGTTTGGGCAACCTCGTTCGACGTAATAATGAAGAGATGTCTTGACGAATTGCCTCCGAATCTTCCTTTGCTAAATTATTCTTGAAGAGACTGTTCTCTACGTTACAAATAATGTCTTCATACGGTACCCTTCGTGGTGTTACAGCAAAATTTAAACCTTTATTTAGTACCTGAAATGTATTGTCATCCAATGTTTGTTTTGACAGATTAATCACAGCGCGTTGTTCATTGGCTGCACGATAGTGGACGTCTATGGTAGTTTGCGTTCCGTCACTGCTATCAATTTTGTCTTTGGCATTCGATTTAGATGTTAATTTATTAAATTTTATTATGTGTTTATTTTTGCATTCATTATATTTAGATGTTTCTCGTTTATTTAGTTTGTCAATGCAATTTTTGAAATCAAATGCTGATAGTTCTGTCTTTAATTCATTGGATGTATTCTCAACACAATTATTTAAGTAATGTAGGTCGGATCGAGCTTCATGTATGGTAGCTTGTAACAGTTTTTTACTTGCCTGGTTTAGAAGTTTAGCGCTCCCACGTATGTTTTTCTTAGGTGATATCTTCACACACGTAGGGATGAGATTATGATCGCGGCATCTCTTCAAGAAATTAAGGGCTGACAAATACCTTGCGCGCTTAGTCTTCAAATTCTCCAACCGGCGTACTTTATTTGCAATTTCCAGACCGTACTGGTTTACATACTGATTTCTTAATATAATAATGTATAATATTTTATTCAATGTATAATATTCACGTAAACTTAAGAAATCAGTATAATATTAATATTTATGTGTGAATGTAAAGTGTTGATGTATCTTTGCAAACAAATAATCTCTTCAGCATTATAATAAAAACATAAGCTCACGCCTGTATCCCCAAAGGGGTAGGCAGAGGCGTACTAGCGAACTAGAACACCCACATTTAGCTTTATAATAATAAATAAATAACACACAACAGTCATACACATATGTAGCCCTGATCCCAAAGTAAGATACCGAGTCTTGTGTCGTGAATATTAGGAACTACGAGAGACTTTCGGTCTCACAACACCCAGACCCGAATCAAATATATGTGGACCACACAAACATTTGTTTCGGTGCGAGGATCGAACCCGCGGCCTCTCGCTTCCCAGCCGGCTAGTCGCTCGCTGGGCTGCGGAGGCTGTGAATAATATTAGTACAGATTGTTACATAATATGTACTTTATGAAAGTTGATACATACTATGTACTTGCTACTCAAATTTATGGCAAGCCGTGTGTCTGCCTGTGGTGTCAGTCATTGAACTGCTAGTCTGTATCCATGTAATATGAAACTTTAGACATGCCGTATGTCGCGCGAGTGCGGGAGGTTGCGGTGAGGTTGCGGTGAGGTTGCGGGGAGGGCGCGGGGAGGGCGCGGGGAGGGCGCGGGGAGGGCGCGGGGGGGGCGCGAGGTGGGTACGCCGGTTTCAATCACTTCAGCGCAGACAGGCTTGTTTAAGTTGCTTTATTCCGGAATTGGTTTGAAGCGGATTGTGTGAGCCAGTTGTTTTGGGCTCTCGGGGACACCGCGCGCCACCGCTTCACCGGACCGTGACCGGCCCACTCATGCGCGTACTCACCGCCCGATCCGAGGCCATACTTCAAACTCAATTGTCACAATGTCAACTAACTCACATTATAACTCATTTCATTATAAACAGCACTCCGAGACCGTTCCTCCGTAGCCGGTAGCAAGCCGTTGGAGGCGGCACATATAGAGGTAGAGGTGTAAGAAATCCATCGAAGAAATATCGGTAGGGCGGTAGTATAAATAGCAATTATTAATTAGTGTTGCCGCCCAATTAAAAACACTATGATTCTTGCCAAAGAGTTTTCCTGTAAATATAACAATTATTATTTGATTATGGTGTGGGATGTATCGGCCGCGTCCATCCTCCGGCCGGCACCGTTGCACCGGGTCTGTGTCGGCGTTCGGTGTGTAAGCGACAGCCAATACCGGTGGGAACTTATGAAACGGGGTTGTTAGCAGAGTGTTTCGCTCAGCGTGCAGGAAGATGGTGCGGGGCGCGGGGCGCGTGGGTGGGGAGAGCACGCGGGCCCACTTCGCGCTCGACCACTCACTCCGCCCGAATGCCGGCTATTTTCAGCTTCCGCATGCTCACTGTGACGTCGTCAGATTAAAGCCCCAATTCACTTCGGTCACAGAAGCTGTTTCCGTAGAAAAGCGCTACATTTTGCAATGCGAGGTATGTCGGCCGCTACAATTATTGCAAATCACTGCGCTACTTGCTGTGTTGATAATCTAGAGGTATTGCTTTCATTAAAGTTTACGTACCCGTTTCTTGAATGTCCAAGTCTCTTATACATACATATGTGTTATCTCTTCGTCTGGTAGTATTAGGTCTTGGTTATCAGAGCGCGCTGGAAGAGACTCGGTGTATGGTCAGTAAATAGACATAATTACGGGGCGAACGCTCCATATAACTAGATTCCTTGTAGCTTTCCTTCCCAAACTCGACAAACATTACTCCCCCCCCCCCCTCTTTCGCGACATTCGGTTGAAAATTACATGCTTCTATGTATATCTATGTATAACGATGAGAGATTTGTTATTTTGTATCTTTTTATAACGAATAGCCAAAAAAAAACTACTAATGGTGGGAGAGCCCGTTGCACATCGGCCTTCACTCATCTGATAACCAGATGAGACTTTTTTTTCAAATATCCTTCATATACAAACACGCCTATAACAGCTTGCCTTTCGAAATGTGTTCAAAGCTATTTTTAATTAAATTAAAATAAATAATATTAGCCCTGTAATATTACTGTCCCACTGCTGGGCACGGGCCTCCTCTACTAATGAGAGGGGTTAGGCCTTAGTCTACCACGCTGGCCTAATGCGGGTTGGTAGACTTCACATACCTTCGAAATTCCTGTGAAGAAATTTTCAGGTATGCAGGTTTCCTCACGATGTTTTCCTTCACCGTTATAGCAAGCGATATTTCACAATGAAAATACACTTAACATAGAAAAGTCAGAGGTGTATGCTCCATTTTGGGGTTGGTCTCGAACCTCCGACACTTGTCTCGGCAGTCCGTACCATTCCCAACTGAGCTATCGCTGCTTTTTTTAATTAATTAATTAATTAAATTAATTCTAATTAATTATTTTTCATAACCACCACTCTATTGATAACCGAAAAACAATGTTCAATTGTAGTTTTTAACATGGAAAATATGCCTTAGTAGGGTTGCCTACTTATTTTTCATGGCTACTTGGCAAGCAGGTATGAACAGGTATGTCAGTATAAATAACTACACCGACCTGATAACCAATAAAAATTTGTATCATAAGAAAGATAATTGAATTACAAAATCAGTCGTATAGGCTTGCCTGCAAAATTGTCGCCTACTGGTCTAGTGGCAGCATATATGGGCTGTAGACTGGGAGGTCGTGGGTGCGATTCCCAGGTCCGGCAAAGTGAATTTTCTAATTTAATTTGCCCGAGACTGAATGTCCCAGAGGGAGTTGATGTCAGCTGGAAGCTGCTTCACTGGAAAGCCACGTTATCAAATAGTAACATAAGCTATACACTTTGGAAATCACCTAAAATTATAATGATATTTGACACCTAAGCCGGAAAAAATCTGGCCTCTTGAGAACTTCCACGACGTATGTTGCAGCCATTGTAAAAGTTACGTATAATAATGTATGGATATAATATTGTTCGGTTCAAAGAGATCTAAAAAAATTGCAACGGCATATTATGGCTATCTTCTAAGCATAATTCACAGTATCCATTTATATCATCGATATAATAATATACCTAGATGCACAGTTGACGCTCAGAAAGTGGGACAGCCAACGAGTGCTTAAAATGTAAGTAAGCACTTGTTGGCTGTCAATCGGGCGCCGACCGTTCGTCTGTGAAGATGCCTAAATGCTCTGTGAAAGAGTGCAAAAATAACGCTCTTACAAAGCGCAAAACACATGGGATTTCACATTTTAAGTAAGTATAATTCCCTTACTTGATTCTTAAAACCTTAATCATGTTAAATTAAGTATTAAACGTGTATAAATAATTAATTTAACGAATACAGTAATAAAATATTTTGGCCCTTTTAAAATCATGATTTGGAACAATGAAATATATGGAGTCGTTTTTTTTTGTAAATATATTATATTTATTTTAAATTTATGATTTTTTTTATTAATTTTATTTATTAATTACAGATTTCCATGAAATGAAATAGTAAGAGATAAATGGCGTAAAATTATTTCCGAAGAAAGGAGAGAAGAAAATTTTAAACCCAATTACTCAAGTGTGTTTTGTTCAGACCATTTTGCCGATTCCGATGGATATTATACAGAAAAAGGGATTAGGAAAATTAAAAAGAATGCTGTACCAAAAATAAAGGTGATAAATTGTCATCAGCTACATTGTCCTTAACTAATGTTTACTATTTAATTTAACAATATGTATGCTGTTGGTGTACCTATAAATAAATAAATATTGCCACATTTATTGACTTTATTTTAGATTGTCGTAACTACAAGTTTAAATGAGGCAGGGTGCAGTACAAGTGTAATAGTTGAAAAATATTTGATACAGAATTCATCAATAGCAAGCATATACTAGGTACATACTGCCATGTAAAATGACTATTTAATAATTTGCGGCTAATTCTAATAAATGTTTTCAATCAAAGTGTGCAGATCATAAAAAATTGCCAACATGAACAAAGTTGAACATTCCGCTGTCAAATAATAATTTTAATGGTTCATTCTCGCGATTTTTCATTTTTTAATATTTCATTTTTATCTTGGATTCTCGGATTGAGATCATTTATTGGAACCGGTCGTTAGGCATAATTACTACAACAGTAATTGTGGCGTCATCATTTATTGGAACCATATTCATTTCCAGGAACCAGCAATTGAACCAATAAATAATGAAGGATCACCAATACCATCAGAATTTTCATCAATCTTTAACACACCTAAGACGTTATTTTTGAAAGATAATTTGAAAGAACGCAACCAAAAATTTAAACTTAAATCTAATTTAGTGCGAAACTTAAAAAGGCAGAACAAAAGATTAAGAAAACGAAATGATAGTCTAAAAGAAATTATTAAGAATCTAAAGAGCAAAGGACGATCTTAGTGTGGGGCCAGGACTATGTATGTGACTGTTGGGTGTTATTTATTTATTTATGAATCACGCTAAGGCAAAACAGTGCTTATTTCATATTCATTACTCATAAGCTTTGTTATCTTCTAAACATTTATACTCTATCTATCTCTTAATGTAAGTAAAATTATTATAGAGATATCGCCATTCTCATCTACATTGTACGCCACGTGGTCAAAATTTCTCACAGATAAATACAAGAACTATTCGACTCCATTCAATCTTTGTCCAAGTGACTAGAATGTTTCTTTTAATAATGTCAAATTATTGTCAAATTTAAAAACGATTAGAAATTCAAAAATTTCGAATATAGGAACGTTTGAACATTCAATTTAAAAAGCTACTTTATGCCGCGTCTATAAGGTCATATTTGTGTTAATTTAATTAAATTTGTGATGTCTATTTGTTTTGTCTGTCGAGGACACTGTTTACAATGATATTTGTATGGAACTGTGCATCTAGGTATATTATTATATCGATGATTTATATGTTTAAATTTTTAATTAAAAAAACGCATTTCTCTACTATTTTAACCGATTATGTGATGTTAATCTATATCTAAATAATTATGTTTATTACAAAAAGTATTTCATTTAGAACATATTTGCGATTGACACAATTTCAATGAAATAAATATTTTAGGAGCTATTGCAAAATTCTGGACTTGAACCTCGGAGTTTGTTTCAGCATTTCTACTCAGGGTTATCCATAAAATGTCGATGCCAACGAAAGGTATTTATCGATCAACCAAGATATTCAACAGTCTCAGTGGTGTGAAAATGAATAGTAGGAGAAGAGGAGTTAATTTATTTATTTAGTAATCCCCCACTTTACGTGTAGAAGAGTTACCCATTGGAATTTTCATTTCGAAGATTTTGTTGGTTATAAGAAGAAGAATATTCTCTGAGCTAAACTGTCCACTCCACATCATTTGACTTAAACGACGTATGAAACGCTGTATAATGTATTACATACACAGTCCTATAGATTTATCTCGTTGTCTCTTGTCGAGACGCATTTCCGTTTCAACGAGTTACGATTCTAAAGAAGTTTCACTTCTATAGTTAGGGTGCACGTTATCACGAACTGGCTCCTATCTACTATATATACATAAATGAGTTTAGATATAATACGGCCGCAAATTAAATTACGTTAACACCTAAATGGAGAACCTGATTCGAGATTCCAGACTCGGCTTGTGGTATAAAAAGACGCTCAGCTCAATAATGTTACTTAGTGTAATGAACCGTGGCAAACACACACACAAACTTCACCTCCTCACCCGGTGTCCCTCGCGAAGCGTCTAACTCGTCACTCAGCACTAATAAAAAACTAAATTCTGTTAGTGCAAACGTCAAAGTTGAGACTTGAGGGCTTTTAATTAACTCGGGAACTAAATACAAAAGTATGGCTAATGGAAGTTCGGCTCTTATACATAGGGCGTGCTGATCATCCCCTCCACCTGCTCATTCTCTCTGTTTACCAATTCAGTAATACATACAAGGAAGCCCACTATAAGATTTTTTTCTAAACATGATGATGTGACGCTAGACAGACCTGACTATCAACTCAGTGTACTCTAAAACCGTACCGGCACCACATATGTATAACCATATCAAAATAACACCGTATCATGTTGAGAAAATATAAAATATGGATCTCTACCACTCCTATTTCTTCAAAATCTTCCTCATACGTTTTTCTTCATTAAAATTGTTTTCCATAATGAAGAAATAGTAATTTATGTTATTTGTATAATTTTCCTAAAATTAATAGTCACCTTCTTGGTAGTGGCAGTGGCAGTTTATATGGGCTGTAAATCCGGAAGTCCTGGGTTTGATTCCTAGGTTAGGCGGGATTTTTTATAACACTATTTGCCCGGGACTGGATCGTCCCAGATAGGGGTTGACGTCAAGCAGGCAGCCGGTCCTAAAAACTATTCCAAAGCCTTTCTGCAGCATGCATGATAAAGTGTGTTGTGCCGACCCCAAATTAAGGTAGGCTAAGGGCAGGTAGAAAGAAAGATATCGGTAGTCGTTACATAAGAATGAAGAGAGAATTACGCCCAGAACCCTTCGTGGAATAACAACTCAACATTCAATCATCACGGATCGAGTTGTTCGCTAATTACGAGAAGTTAATTGTAATGAGATTGTAAACAAGCTGGCAGCGAGTGCGAGCTTACATATCGAGAACATTCAACATTTCCATAAAGCAATGATTTGATCAGGAGTTATCGATGTACAGTGTACTCGTAACGATGTATCGGTACTCGTCGCGTCGCCGATGAATACGTGACTCACACGTTTTATTTATACTTAGGTAAAGAATTAATCGTTATTTATACTTAGGTAAAGACCCAACCGTCAAACGACCATGGCTTCGTTATTAAAGGACTCCGATTCGCTACATGTTTTGTCCTATAATGTCCGCACACTTATGAAAGACGAACGCCTTAGTGAATTAGAAAATTCACTAAAAGACCTGAATTGGGACATTATAGGGCTAGCCGAGGTAAGACGTCAAGGAGAGGGATCCTTTGAAAGAGAGGAAAATGTATTTTTTCACTTAGGAGAAACTTTGGGCCTTAATGGTGTTGGTTTCTTGGTGGCAAAAAAGTGGAAGAATAATATCCTCGAATTCAGAGGTTATTCCGAAAGAATAGCTGTGTTAAAATTTCAAATTACCAAAAACAAAACACTAACGCTCATCCAGGTTTACGCACCAACGTCTTCCCACAGCGATGATGAGATAGAGGATTTTTATGATCTGCTGAACAAAGCTTGCGATGAAAACCGTAGTACCTGGAACATCGTTCTTGGCGATTTTAATGCCAAAATAGGAAAAAGGCAAGAGATGGATAATAGCAACGTACTTGGACTTCACGGTTTGGGTAACCGCAACGAGCGCGGTACTCGCCTGCTCCACTTCGCTTTTGGACAAAAAATGGTCATAGCAAACAGCTTCTACAGCAAAAAACCACAAAGACGTTGGACCTGGACTTCACCCGATGGAAGTACAAAAAACGAAATAGATTATATACTTAGTTCCGATAAGCAAATAATCACAGATGTAAGTGTTATAAATAAAATTAAATTCAGTTCCGACCATAGACCAATCCGTGCAAAACTCAAATTTAATTTTAAGATCCACCGTGCTACCCTCTTCTCCAAAAATAATCTTTCAAAGTCTTTTCTACTAAATAACACAATTACAATTTACAACTCTCTAACTATTTTTCTCTCCTTAAACAAGATATATCCGACAGCGTTGAAAAGCAATATGATGATATAATAAAAGGAATACAAATACTAAATAAAAAATTTAAAGAAAAGAAACAAAAGACACAAAAATTTTCAAGTAAAACTTTAGATCTCATACAGAAAAGATTAGACATAAAAATAAACACAGACGAATACCGCGTTATTAATAAGAAAGTAAAACGTAATATAAGGAATGATATTCGGAGTTATAACTGTCATTTAGTGAAGATGGCCTTAGAGAATTTTTCTTCACTTCGAGTCGCTAAGCAGGGAAAGTCTAATGGAAGAAGTTGGATTAATTGTCTACAAGATGACCATGGAAACAAACACAATAATCGAACTAAGCTAATAGAAATTTGTACAAAATATTATAAAAACCTGTACTCAGACTGCGCAAAAACACCGGTTATCTCAGAATATACCAGCCCAAATCCAGACGTAATTCCCTTTATCACTGGTCTTGAGGTATACAATGCTCTAAAAAATATGAAATATAACAGAAGTCCAGGAGAAGATGGCGTTACAACGGAGGCTTTAAAAACTGGTTTAACCACACTGCTTCCCCATATAACCAACTTGTTCAATAGTATTCTCTTAACAGGCAAACTTCCACCTCAAATGTGCCACTCTAACATCACTCTTCTTTATAAAAAAGGAGACAAGACAGATATAGGAAATTACAGACCCATTAGCATTACATCTCATTTATACAAAGCGTTTATTAAGGTAATTATGAATAGAATAGAGAAAAAGCTCGATATTCATCAACCCCCGGAACAGGCCGGTTTTCGCCCTGGCTATTCAACTACAGACCACCTTCACGCTTTAAACCAAATAATAGAAAAATACCAGGAATACCAAAATACCTTATATCTAGCATTTGTAGACTACAAAAAGGCGTTCGACAGTGTTTCCCACTCAGCTATTTTCAGAGCATTAAAGGAGCAGAATATAGACAAAACGCATATTAATTTACTTGAGCATATCTACAGTCACAGCACAGCCACAATAAAACTCGAACGTACCGGTCCATCATTCAGTATGGAGAAGGGTGTAAAACAGGGCGATCCTTTGTCTCCTAAACTTTTCACCAGTTTATTAGAGGAAATATTTAAAAAATTAAATCCACTTTGGACGTCAAAAGGTATAAAAATTGATGATAGAATATTAACCAATTTGCGCTTTGCCGATGACATAGTACTTTTTGCATCATCGGCGCAAGATCTTCAGCTTATGCTCCAAGACCTGAGCATGGCGAGCCTGGAGGTGGGGCTTGTCATGAATCGGTCAAAGACTCAAGTTATGACAAATAGCACGAAAAGTAATGTTCAACTTGACGGGCAGAATATACAATATGTCGACGAGTACATTTACTTGGGCCAGTTAGTTTCTTTCCAGAGCAGACAAGATCGAGAAATCAATCGTCGCATTGAAAACGCCTGGAAAAGCTACTGGTCTATGAAACAATATATGAAGGGCAACCTTCCAATATAATTTAAACGAAAACTCGTCGACATGTGTATACTGCCAATAATGACGTACGGTGCTCAAACTTGGTCTTTGACCGAGTCACAAAAGACCCGCCTCAGGATTTGCCAAAGAGCCATGGAGCGCAGTATCCTCGGCATAAAGCTTAGCGACAAAGTCCGAAACACCAAAATCCGTTCCAAAACAGGAATAGCAGATGTGGGACGAAAAACAGCGCGTCTCAAATGGGATTGGGCGGGTCATGTGGCTCGAATGCATTCAGAGCGTTGGGCAAAAGCAGTAACCGAATGGGTACCGGATGGACGACGCCCACGCGGTCGCCCTAAGAAACGGTGGCGAGACGATCTGGATGCATTTGAACCACTATGGATGGTGATGGCATTGGATCGAGGGAAGTGGAAGGAGAGGGGGGAGACCTTTGCCCAGCAGTGGGATGATATAGGTTAGAAAAAAAAAAAAAAAAGAATTAATCGAGTCTGTCTGTTTGTAATTTTAATGGGATTGATTGATTTTATATACATACATACATGTAGCTAGCCGCTCTCATGCGTACTGTGACAGTAATATCAATAACAATTGTTCGAAATCTCATCTCAAATTCATCTCGTGTTTATTATGAGAGAGATTTAAATTTCATTTTGTATTATAAATTCCGATCAACGCTGCCATTAATTAATTGGCTCAAACCGAGACTAATTGGGTTTTGTATCGGCACATTGTAACAATCCAATGCTCTTCGTTTAATTAAGACTGGAGACAGCGCGCTGCGGTCCTCTCCACGGGCACGCGCACGATGAATCACCGACAACCTATAAACCTATGAGGATAGGACTTAGAACATAACGAGGGTAATGTGGACGTTTGTAACTATGACGTCATCACTCGATCGTTTCTCTCTTCAACTCATGTATTTCTAAGACTTACGTCCGGTTTATCAAATGTATAAAACTTAAAACTGCCTCCGTGGCGTGGTGGTATTTCGGTACGACTATGGTTCTGAGGTCTCGGGTTCGATCCCCGGGTCGGGCAAAGTGATATTGGATTTTTCCATATCAGCCCGGAGTCTGGAATTTGTGCCCGATATGGCGATAGGCTCGCCCCCTATCACATGTGGGACAGAACTAAGTTCGACGAAATGTGGGTGTACTAGTTCACTAGTGCGCCTCTGCCTACCCCTTTGGGGATACAGGCGTGAGCTTATGTTATGTTATGTTATGTGTAAAACTTAAAAGTATATAAGAACGCACCATATGTACATAAAGTCGTAACCATGTAATGATTATGTGCAAACATTCAACAGAGTATAGACGGGACAACAGTACAAAACTTGTGAACCAAAAGTTATGACCTTGTGGTCATAAGTCGCTCAGTTTATTTGATATATACGCGCGCCAGGCCAGCCAGCATAATAATGTCGAGAGAATAAACTTATCTTACGTGATTCTAGGGAGTAAATTGTAATAATCACCCTTGCATTGTAATAAGCGGTTGATGGTGGTACTGAAGTTTGAGATAATTTGAGATAAATTTGTATAGAAACTTGCTTGATAGCACCTCTATAGCTGGTAACATTAGTGTCAAAACGAATATTTTATCAATTGAATATATAATATATGTATTGTCTGCCTCGGTGGCGTAGTTGAATTCGGTACGACTACTGACCTGTGGGTTTAGCCAAGTGGCTTATGCGCTAATGACGTACGAGTACACTTTATGTATATAGCGTATCTACTCTTATCTCATTCCCATACATTTACTATTCTATTCGACGAGCGATAAGCCACTTGGCTAAGCCCGCTGAGGTCTCGGGTCCCCGGGTCGGGCAGTTATATTGAGATTTTTTAGAGGTATATCATCCCGGAGTCAGTAATTTGTGTCCGATATCACGATAGGCTCGCCCCCTATCATATCTAGGACTAAGATCCTCGAAGAGAGGGCGTTCTAGTTCGCTAGTATGCCTATGCCTACCCCTTGGGGGATACAGGCGTGAACTTATGTATGTTATGTTACATATGTTGAATGCTATAAAATAATAAGCTCTTTAAAAAACCGCTATGAATGGTATGTTCTGTAACAGAACAACAGGGGACGACAAATAGCATATTGAGAGCACACCTGCGGGTATACGACGTAGTGTACCGTGCAGTTGCGACGGTTGGGGACTGGGGAGTGACTGTGGGGTGTTTGCATCGGGGTGAAGAATGTCACGGTACTATTTAATTTCCTTCATCGTGACCTAGTGCGATAGTGGTGTGTGGGAATGCGGGTGCCGGGTGCAGGGCGACGGCGGCCGGATCGTGTCGACGAGAGATGGCGCGCGTCCGCCAAGGCGGCCTTGCAAAATTATCACTATTATACATTAGCTTTAGAATTTCGGTCATATCAATGTTTAGTTAAATGATACGATTAATGAGTCTATTTCTCGATACTTTTAATTATCTGTTCCGATGAAATCCCAGCCGTGGGCCCAGAACCTGTCCAACATTGTATTATTTGAAGGCACAGTGCATACACCTCTATGTGCAGGTGCGGTCACTATCTACATATATCTAACGCTGCATCTCTGTAGTTACCCATATGTAGGTCGCGTCGCGGCACTTAGATATGTGCAAAATAGAACAAATCCCACCGCCATCCCATGCCCCAACCAATCATCTGGTTATATGGGCCCAATCCTGGGGGACACTCGCGTGGAATTGCGTCTGCAGGACAATGTGCACTCCCCGCGCAAGTATTACGGTCCCCCACAAATTGTGTATATCTCGCTGTTTTACTACCTATCTGCGGTGTGCGTTCGTCATGTTCGTCGCTGTTGCCGTGGCGAGTTCTTTCTAATCTTATGCCAGCCGTGCGCGAAGTCCCGTAGCCTG
The DNA here is from genome assembly GCA_036417725.1 of Clanis bilineata. Taxonomy (NCBI): domain Eukaryota; kingdom Metazoa; phylum Arthropoda; class Insecta; order Lepidoptera; family Sphingidae; genus Clanis; species Clanis bilineata. The sequence goes on along the minus strand of CM071145.1, from coordinate 18,021,046 downwards.
CCGAAGTCCTGTGAGCCGACGATATCGATGTACCACACCGGTCCATGAGTCTCCAGGACGAGCCCCTCTAGCATTCTCCGACGGAGTTCCTCATATAGAGGACAGTACCACAGAACGTGATATCTGTCCTTTTCTTCCGCACCACACTCACACGCACTATCGTCCCGAAGCCGCATATCAGACAGGCACTTCTTAAAGCGCCCGTGTCCGGTGATAATCTGCAAAGTTTCATAATGCGACCCTGCGCTTGATGAGTCTCCCAGAGGCCAGATACGTTGGGGAAAAACGAGTAGAGCTCACGACCCTTCGTTTTCTCCTGCCATAGCACTCTCACAGTTCCCAAAGTTTCGTGCTTCGATCTGCTCGCCTCCGACTTGGCCGCGGATCTACGTGCCACCTCGAGGCTACCAGCACGAAGTACATCCAGATCGGCGGGCAAAACCCCTGCAAGCGTCGAGAGCGCGGCAGTGCTAACCGACCGGTAGGCCTGATTTCGAAGGTAGCGGCGCGGCGAGCGGCGCGCCGACCGATTTAACAATACGTTGCCGCGCCGCCGCACTATGGGACAGAACCGCGCGTACCGTCTCAAAAATCTGTAACTTTTTTGTTATCCACGATAAACGTATGAAATTTTGCACACAAAATCTTTAATATATAGGCTTTCAAATAACAATAACAGTAATATGTAAAATAAAACTTTAGTAAGTAAAAAAAATATTTATAATAAAAAAAATCATTTTTTCAATACAAAACATTAGTTTTGAATACAATAACAAATAGATATATACAAAATGTTACCCAAACTGTAAAATTTCTTTAAGATTACGTAAAAATAAATATTATTTACAAAAGATAAGTTAGCTATTTCTTTAATATTTAAAAAAATAATATCTTCCTCCCACAGAACTTGTTTTAGTAGGCTTTCTTAAGCTAAATATAATAATGTAATAGATCAGACGTGTATAAAAAACCATGTAACATGCCTTCATTTGTAGCTGACCTTGAACATTTCCTTGCGTAAGTTATTTTTATAGTCACCGCCTTTGTTTCGCGATTCTTAGGCATCTTCAAATAATTTACTTATTGACAAAACGGAAAAACCTCTTATAATACTTTCTCCGTGTATGATAATTTTATATATCGATGATGGTATATAGTACCAACTATGCTTTTCCACATATAAATTAGCTGTTTCTCGGGAATATTCTCCGAACCTTTCTGGAATGACAGACACGCCTGATGCTAAGCTCTGTAGAATAACATTATAATCTTTTTATTCGTCTTAATGATTTTTTTTTATTTTTCTGATGGGTCTTCATAAAAATACAGCCCTTCTATACCATACGGTTTTACGTTCCCCGGATAACGTTGATGTCGAATTTGAAAGCAATTTATTAATAAATTTTACTTTAAATTCCCCATCCAACCACGTTATTATTTTTGAAAAACCTATCTGCTGTGCGATTAGATGTTGTCCAGCATCCATTGAAGTGAGAAAGAAAATATTTTCTGATATTGGGGACAACTTCTTGGTTTTGGGAAGAAGTTATGCTATTCATAAAAAAATACATAATTCACGCCTATAAATTATGAATTCACTCACTTATATTGACTAATGATTATAACAATTAAATTATAAAAAGCAAGTAAGTTCGAAGTTCCTAGTACATTGTTTAGTAAACCGTGAATTTCAGTGCTTATTACAGTATGCTTTTGACTAGTGACATGTTCTTTGATAAGATTATTGTACCTGAAATAACATATTTCGTTAATTATCATCGTGGTTGAGTCAAAAAATATGAATTGACCACTATTCGCATTGTGGTAGATAGCAAAATGAAAATATTAAGTAAGCGAATAATCACCCCACGTAACTTCAGGTATGTTTCAAACCCGAAATAAAAGGTAAACGATATAAACTGAAATACTTTCACAATAGTTAAAATAATATTATAAAACAAATAAATACATTTCCTAACTAATTACACCTCAAAATTTATTTTTTTAGTTTTTGACTTTTTGCGCTTGACATACTAAAACGGATCTAGCCAAAAGGCGGGCAGATTCGGGCAAAAAAAATTTCATGCCCTTATTATTAAAGGTCTATAGTATCTTATTCTATAAAAATCTAAACAGTGCAACGCAGCGCAAACCTTTAAAAGTCTATTTGAAAATTTATAAAGTGAAATTTTTGACGTCCACAGAAATCATTTTTAATTAACAAAGTACACTAACACTTTTTATATTTTACTTTTTTATTTAAAAAGACGACACTAGAACCTTTATAACAATATATAACACATATATGTTTGGTAAAGAAAGTACACAGAATTAGCGCTGTGAACTTTTGATACGCTACAATAACTGAATGGCGTATTTACAATTGTCGACTTCAAGTGCCTATTTTTATATTAAAACATGTTCAGTATATATATTTTTGCTAATAAATTATACTTTGAACATCCCTTAACATATATCCATCATAGATATAACTGAAATCGTACTTTCGTCAAAGGTATTTTTGAGACGGTATCCACGGTTCTGTCCCATAGTGCGCCGCCGCCGCGAGATCGTGTCCGCAGCCTAACTCGCTCGTACCAAAATAGAATAGAAAATAGAACAATCAATGATTGGAATTGAACTAAACCACATATCGATGGCGAGCGCTCGCGACATAATAAAAACACCTGCACTCCAACGAAAACGAGCCACAGGAATTTTGTCATTTAAAAACAACCCTCAGCGCAACACAGTTTAATAATTTGGTAAAGAATTCGCCGCCACCCGAGACTCAGGAATTATTTAAGACAAATATCATGTTTATCGGCCGCCGTATTACAGCGAGAATTTTGTGGGTTTTATTAAAGAAGGGCGCGTTGGTGAGGCGGTGAGAGGTGGGGGCACTCCCGAACCGCAATAAAAACGAGCCCAAAGCGGAACATCTCGGATTCCAAACGTTCGGAATATGAGAGTCGACGATGTGGAGCACGTTTATGAAGTCCCGTGTCGTTGGTATGCGCACTACCGTGGCAATTATAGCATCTGCACGCTCTACCGTCTACGTTCTACTGCGGCGCGTCTCTCGGCTGCGGCGCTGCGTGTACTCGTAGTTACCGGCACGCGGCTGGCACGCGGCTGGCACGCGGCCACACGGACATATACACACCAACACATGCATATTGGTGACAAAAACGTCGTCACAGCATCAATTATTATTAAAATTGTTTTAAAAGTTACGGGTATGAGGGAATTTCATTGACCGACTTCGAAAAAGGAGGTTAGCAAGTTGACCTATATTTATGGAATATTGTCACAATTGCACAATAATTTGAACTTACCTAGTTCAATTTTTGGAATTAACTTATGGAATAATACAAGTTTCAAGTGCGAGTGTGACGGCTCTCACGAGTCACGGCTGACCACGCAGATAGACACAGAAAGGTTTCCGAAGTAGGAACGAATGTTATAGAAACATAATTGTATTAAGTAGTTAAATGCTCTATTTTATATTTACTACTATGTTAAATGTCTAACAGTCTGACCCGTGACAACGAAGACTGCAAAGCCTTCGAAACGTCGGGAATAATAATTAAAACCTAATCGTGATAGAATCCGTAAGAATAGTTTTATTTCACAGTTAACAACTTAGGCCGACTGGAACCACTATTACTATTCCTAACCCCAAATTAAATTCAAAAAGAAATATATGAATATCATGTAATTAATTAAATGTCGTCATATATTTTCTGTAATTACATGTAGTACATACATATAATGAATTACATGTCATTAATATATTTCGTTTTCAATTTAACTCGAGGTTAGGACTAACTGTAGGTTAGTAATAGTGATGCAAGTCTTCCTTAATCTAAGTAATTTTCAATTGAATTTGTCCGAAACTTTGTTTTTTACTTTGGTTGACAATTCTTGGTTAACGTGTAAAGTCTATTGAGTTGTGATAGCTTACCTTTTAATTTCGTTATATACAAGCGTTGCATAAAGTTGGTATCAATAATAATTACAGTTAAAGAAGAGATGGCTAGCAATCTAGCGGTAAATGTTAAAATTTCGTAAGGCTCATGATTGAATTTGTGACGGAAACATCTTTTATGGCTCATTGGGTCACCTGCAGTGGTTTGCAAATAAACCACCTATGGGGATAATTAATGTTCAGTACTCTTTATTGTAAAAGGTTTTTCTTACATTTTTAAATATATTATCTCATCTCATATTATATGCTTAAATTTACATAAAACAATATAATATTATTACGAATATGATTAGGTCTACTATTCCTAACTATCTGTCTTTCTTGAATAAACATACATATCCACTTTCATAAAATATATAAACTCTACACCAACACTTCTTAATAAGTTAGATACGTATAAATTAGATAATTTTAGTATTTTTAAAAGTTTAATAGCAATTTATTTTTTAGATTTAGATTTAGACTATAAGATTTCCTAATTACTTTGTAGTTTTAATAAATATAAGTAATAATATAATTAGAAGCAGCGATAGCTCAGTTGGGAATGGTATGGACTGCCGAGACAAGTGTCGGAGGTTCGAAACCAACCCCGAAATGAAGCATACACCTCTGACTTTTCTATGTTAAGTGTATTTTCATTGTGAAATATCGCTTGCTATAACGGTGAAGGAAAACATCGTGAGGAAACCTGCATACCCGAGAATTTCTTCACAGGAATTTCGAAGGTATGTGAAGTCTGCCAATCCGCATTAGGCCAACGTGGTAGACTAAGGCCTAACCCCTCTCATTAGTAGAGGAGGCCCGTGCCCAGCAGTGGGACAGTAATATTACAGGGCTAATATTATTATTATTTATTTAATAAATATAGTGGTAATAATATTTATAAATTACTGACCATTGTAAACCCGGAATATTAATATATATATGTTCGTATATAAATTTCCTCGATACAGGCTTGCCTAGTGAGGAAATTAATGGAAATCATTGTCATGATACGGTTGCCAGCAAAATATGCAGTTCTAATTGTATTATTTTAATTTTTTTACCATCTTTTGTAATTTTGCTGAAATAAATTATTATTCATTTTTTCATTTTTCATTATATAAAAACAAAAATACATTTGAAAATATAAATATATTCCCCTCCGATGGCGAGGCTCGGGACCCATGCCACCGGCGTGACTTTGAATTGTTATTCCAAGACTGGATCCCCTATATGGGGGTCATTACACCCGACCTGGGAATTGAACCCAGGACCTCTCGGTTTACACTACGCTACTACACTAGACCAAGGAGGCGACATTTTTTTACTTTACCATTTACGCTTGAAATCGTTCTTCTAGTATATGGAATAGTTATTGGTACCAACTTTATGAAACACCCGGTATATACTACTAGCTGACCAGGCCATGCATTTTCACGCAAAACTACCAGATGGATTTTAATAAAACTTTAGTTATTTAGAATAACACATATTCTACTTTTTATCCCAGAAAAGAAATTCCTGTTTTAAAAGTATATTGGAGATCACATACACAGCTCAATCTAATGTATGAATTTACATACATACATACGTCGGTAGGCCTTAGTGCCACACGCCGCGCCGCGCCGTGCCGCGACAAACTCAAGTTTTACAATTACTGCCAATACAATACAATGAAGTTGACGGAACACCAAAATGCTGTTAAGTTTTTGTGATCTGAGTCTCACAACCCAAACAAGATAAGGAAGTGAGAGCTATACTAAGTTGTCGATTGATTGCTCGTCATCTCACGCCAATTTATCATTCCGCGATTGGAGAAGCTTATCTTCAATGTAGATAACCCAAACCCTCTCCGTCCCTCCCTTCTCAGTCCTCAGACCACTCACCACCTCCCGACTGGCGCGGCCCGTACTCGCGGACACAAATTTAATATTGCCGATAAAATTCAATATCCGAATATTATCAATATTCCACCTTATTGAGTGTTTTACAAGACATATTGACGTATTATGGAGTCGGATCGGTGAGCAGACTTCACCAAACCCCTACCACCTCTCTGCAGTGCCCCCCGAATTAACAACTTATATATCAGATTTTCTAACTACGATCAGTTACCTATTTATCTATAAGCAGATGTCACCTAACACTTTACATGACAATTTGTCATTAAGTAGTTTATAAAGGCAATGTGTATAATATAACTAGTTACTGCGCAGGACAGTGTTGTCGCGGCATGAATGCGTGATTCGTATCTATTGGCGTGCTTGCTCTGCTCGGTACAATTTACAATACGTTTTATGTTTACGACGCGCTGTATTCGTATAAACGGCGCGCACAATTTGCACCTGATATGCGCTATAAAAATTTACCAGCCTTACAAATTGCCTCACGCGATTTTTTATCGGTTAAAATGTACCTTTTTATAGGTATCTACAAGATGGTGATATGAGTAACTGAGATGTCTATTTAATAGGGTTTAATAAAAATCATTACTTATTCTTGTTATAAACAGAAAATGAACATTATCATTTATCTCTGAAGTGTTTTAAGCAATTATGGACAGTATCAGAAGAAACATAAACGTGATAAACCTTGGTAACACACATAATACCGCAGTATTGTGTGGCTCTCGCAGAATCGAGATAGAAGTACTCGTACACCGGTAGAGGAACTCTACTTAACCTATGAATAAAACTAGGCACTGGGTATCTATTTATGATGATAAACTGAGTAAGCTATAAATATCATATTATTTAATATAAAAAACACTCGCGCCCCTATTTATTTCTACAATAATTGGAAATCAATTGAGTGTTATGTATGTTATGATACTCTTCGTTAAATCATTTATATCAGGGGTTCCCAAGCTTATTGTTGTCACGCCCCCCACTACATAAGTGTATAGACCCACGCCCCCCTCGATGTATGTAAAGCGAAAACCTGCTAGCTTTCCCGGTAAACTATTTTTCGGGATTGGAGTCAAGATAGGTGTCCAATTTAGGAATAATTTGGAGAGTAAAGCTAAATTAGCTTCCAAAATACTGGGTTTTCTCAACAGAGCTAAGCAGTAATTCACTCTGGGTCAAGAATTTTTTAATTATTGACAGCTCTATCTATCCGATGGTTTGGAACCATGGGGCATGCCGGGAAATCGGCTCTCTTTTCGTGTTCTACCGATTCATGAAAAGTGCATTGATTTGCTCTGATTTATCTATACCAGATGATACCATCATCTCTCTTCTACTGTCGTACTGTCCGTCACCGTAGGAAATTTCATCCATTCTAACTGTAACCACCTAGTTTCAATCGAGTTTCCATAGGAACTTCTCTCTTCGATGTTTCCTCAGAGCTATAACCATTCGTTGTAATAAGACTTAAAAACACTTTCCGATCGCCCGCGTGACCATACGCTCGTACTGCGCCAGCGTGTGTTTCCACACGCTCGCGCCCCCTTGGAACCTTACTGCGCCCGCCCAGGGAGGCGCGCCATAATATTTGGGAACCGAGGATTTAAATTATATCATCATCATCAGCCATAGGACGTCCACTGCTGAACATAGGCCTCCCCCAAAGATTTCCAGATCGACTTGTTGGATCCTTATCCTGCATTCTTAGATAATATAATCTCCGCTAAATACCTCTACTTTACTTTATCGCTATTTCGGAATAGCGTTTCGCGAGGGAAGAACGGTCGTGAAGCTCTGAATATCTTAATATTAAATTAATCTATTAGAAAGGGAAACGTCTTCGGCGTAGTGGTAGCGTATATGGGGCCATGAACATGGAGGCCTTATGTTCGAATCCCAGATCGGGCGGGTTATTTTTATGACACCATTTATTCCAGACTCGATCCCCCAGGTGGGACTTGACGTCAGGCAGGAAGACGGTCATAAAAACCCAAACGAATTCTTACTGCAACATACTCAAAAAAGCATGTTGCGCCGACCCCACATTAGGGTGTAATAAGGACAGGTGAAAAGAAATATTATGCAATCACACAAGTAACGGATGCCATTTAGGACTAACTAACAAACTAACTAACTATCCACAGAATATTATGTTAGATCATTGCGGAGATAAACAAAGAATAAGTCAAACATCAAAATACTTAGCTACTGCACCGAGAGGCGATTGAAGTTCTATCGTAATACTATCACGGATAGTTCAACCAATTTCTTATAAACGATATTTTAGAGGTATATTATGTAAATTGACATATGTTTACTTGACATTTAACGTTGGAGGCAAAGAGTTGGAGGCGAAGTCACCACAAAAATGAGATGCCATAAAAATACACTTACAGTTTTACGAGCCGAATATAGCCGAGCCGCACGGAACGTCTCTGCCACGAACACGGACGTAAAGAAAAAGGAGGACATCATCTCTCCTTTAATGAAACGGACGCCACAGAAAAGCCACGCACACAAACGCACCTGTCCAAAAGTGCCCTACGCACACACATGCCATTACGTATCGATAGATCGAATGGACCGAAAACCCTGCTTCACTTTCAATGTTCCTAGCGCTCCGTCCATCTTTTTTTTACGTCCGTAGCCACGAAGAAACTACTCAGTTTCATCACGGTAATGGTGATTAGATTGTTTTTACATGTGTAGTCGTTGATCATAAAAATATTATAATTCAATATAATAATATTATGTTATTATGTTATTCAATTAGGACATTTTGTCGGTTACAGTCCTAGGATGCATATCACTATGGTACAGTTTGCAACATAAATTCATTAAGAAGGATGTAATTAGAGGCAAATCAAACGTCCCACTAGTCTCGTGTAAGGTAACAACCACCCCTTATTCAAACGTGCAGCACGTTCTCTTGCCGCCCCCGTCCCGCACCCGTCCCGCCACCGTCACGCCAAGGCGCAGCGCGACGCGGCGCGAGCGTGACGCGGCTCTACTCGAAACGACTCATCAATCGTGAGAGGCTCCGGACGGACCGTGATCACGTCTCACTGTCGAACATCTTGATGGTGGAGCCACTCCGTCCGCGGAAACTTTTCTCTTGCACCAAACTCAGTGAATATTTCGTTTACAAACCTATATAATTAATGTTGCACAGCTGGACTTTGTCCACTAATATCTCATTGTTAGCATGATTAACTAATTAATTCAATTAAAATTTAATGGCGGGTCTCGTCTATAAAAGTAGTAGACTATGTACGATTGTTGGTACCCCCTAAGAACTAATCATATTTTATGGATCAGAAAACGAACAAGCAGCCGCCCAAGATCACCCACAATACCACAAGAATCATTGATGCGTTTTTGGTCTTAATGGAAACTAAGGGCTCTTTTCTTGAAGGTTGCTAGGTCGTAATGGTCTGGAAATACCGCAGGAGAAAATGTAGTCCATAAAGACGTTCATTACATTCGATGAATGGTTCTTTAACCATAGCTTTAAACAATAAAACGTTATCCCCATCGCCTTCACGATTCAATTGTAATGAAGAACTCTGTTGAATTCATTTATACGTAGTCAATTACCCGTAAAGCATGGCCGTAAAGGTTCGTTCTATTGTTTATAAGTCGGAACCGCATTGGTCACACACAATCAATAGTAATTATTGGGGAACAATGACAACGTAGTATAATAACTGAGATAAAGATATTTCATAGTAATGGGCCATTAATGTTAAATATATCTTTTTCATATTTTTTTAGTTGCACCGTGCCGACCCACCATTAGGTCAGGTAGAAGTAGAGCTCTACTTCTACTCTAAATGAACTCGGCTTGAGCCCAAGGTCCGCCCTCCTAGTGAAGATCCTCTAAAGCCGTTTCAACTTCCTTCATTCGGGTAATCTCCTGTAATAGCTATAGTATTAAGGTTATATGAATGAAATATGAGCGTTTGAGAAAATGACAGCGTCCGTAGCGCAGTGGGCGAGTAGCCGACTATAAAGCAAGAGGCCGCAAGTTCGATTCCTGCATGGAGACAAATGTTTGTGTGATCCACAGATATTTGTTTAGTCTGGGTTTTGTGAGACCGAAAGTCTGTCATAGTCTCTGATACCAACGATGCAGGTTATACCTATTGTGAGGTCAGGACTAGGTGTGTGACTATTGGGTGTATTTATTATTTATTTGATTTAATGAAAGAGTAGTGATAATAAAGCAAGATAGCCCAGGAGCTGGCTTTGGGCGCGGCATGTCGCCAGCGTAGTGGCCGCAGGGTGGACGGTCCGTACTCCGTACGTGTCTGTACGTACCAACTACTTCGTACCAAAAAGCTGGCAGTACGCATGTACCTACCAAGTTCATTTTGTATAATTTAACGTTTTCTTGACGATTCCTAGCTAAGTCTTCATCTCCTTTCACAAAAGTCGACAGCTCGCCCTCACCAGCAGGTGATCCGTGATTGATCGACGCCCGCCCGCCTAATGAATACCATATAAATCAACTTAATCGAAAAACTTATAATGTTCTTCGAAAAAAAACATTTAACAGGATGAGATCATTTTTATTTTCAATTAGATAAATGTAAAATTGGTGAGTTTTTAAACATCATGCGATGAAGAGTGTTTTAAGTTAAAAGTTATTATCTTAGCGTTAGGTGGTGAATTTTCGGTGAGTTTCGAAGACGAAACATGTTCGTTATTGTCTTGCATAATAATACATACAGTGCGTTCCACTAAGCGACCACAACGATCAAAATGCTCCTTTAGTCGTTCCATATAACGACCGCGGTCGTTGTGGTCGCGGCGAAAACGTCACTTATGACGTCATGACTTACGCTCACGCGAAGCTCACGACGACCCATCTAAAAAGGTGGGTCGTCGTGGTCGTTGAGAAAATTAGCGGCGTTTTCAAAATTCAATGCATCAAAAATGGCGACCGTTAAGCTTACGTTATTTCATGCAGAAATATATATTTTAGTAGAAGTGAATGTTTCTGCTGTCGATATAAAAAACGAAATCATATTTTTTTTCAATATAAATCGATTTAAACAATAATTAATTAAGTTTATTTTCAAGACTTACAGATTATAACCTAACCTCTTAAATATTTTGCATTCTTTTTATTAACTCGCCGTTTGTATTATTTACCTCCACGCTCAAAACGCTTTATAATCCATTCCACTTGAGTTTACGACAGTAACGCTCACAAGCAAGTGGAACGGGAAAAACCGCGGTCGTGAGCGTGATCGTTGCGAACGCTTAGTGGAACGCACTGATAGTTGCACTAGTGAGCGGCATTTATTTGTATTGTATGTATTGACATGTAAAACTGAAGGTTTACGTGTCAAATGAAGAGTCAATAATAATTCAAAGCTCGTGCTTCTTCATCAAACGTACGAAATTATTATTATTATTAAACAATGTAGGCTGTATTGGCGGTAAACTGGAGGAACGATGCCGGTTAGTAGAAAGTACTAGTAGATGCCAAATTACTTTTTAAAATGGGAAACCTACCAACAACCTACCAACGCGAAAAAGCGTTGCCAGTAGAATAGAAAAATAACTCCCAAAAGAACCCTTCTCAGTCAGTGCAATACTTTATAAGGTCATCATTTGACTATTAGACCTAATATAAAAAAGCATATGCTCTAGACTAGAACTATAAAAAAGCATAATATGAATAAACATAACCACACTTTTTTCCAATAAGCTCTATTGAATACAAAAATAATTTTGAAAATCGGTCCTCAATTTGTCTGTATTTTTTATGTATGTTACCCGATATCTCCGTGAAATGTGTACCGATTTTCAAAATTATTTTTATGTTCGGTAGAGCGTATTTCAATGATGGTGATGTCCCATATAAATTTGGTCACGATCGGATAAATTTTGAAGTCAATCCATTACGTTTTTAAACTTGTAATTATCGTTTACCGCTTCACGTGTAATGCCTATATTTAACAGCATCGACAATACATCTTTGTCGCTGTTTAATAGCCGGTGTGATGATAATATAATATATCGATGCAAACAATAATCCTGTTGTAGCAAATGGGTGGAAACTATATATTTTAAAGAAGACGAAGAGGATCATCATTTGCACATGATTATTATTATAGTACTATCCCAAAAACCACTGTTTCGAAATATTGTAATTCAAAGATTTGAAAAATCATTACTCTTACATCTTAATGGTCTATTAGTTTACTAATATCTTGTTGTGACGTTATACTATTATTTTTTGTATGGTGAAAAATTATTTATGCGTTTAATTACGGTATTCACGATTTTAGAAGCATTTTTTCTACAACACTTCAGGTTGTGAGCTAGTAGTGGTAGTGGTGGCGTCCGTAACGCGACGGATAAACTACAGGAATATGAGATGGTATGGTCACGTTGTGGGAAGACCGCGAGAGTACGTCGGTCGCAGATGTCTTGCCCAGATTGTGCTAGGTATGCGTCTCATAGAGGGTCCAAAAGCGCCGTCTGGGACGTTTTTGGAGAAAAATATTGTCCCGGCTCCAGACCGGCTGAAGAGAAGGAATACAAAATACGAAGATTTCAAACATTTAATAGGATCGTATTTCAAAATAAGAGCTTTCATAGTTCTATTTTGAATCCGCAATATACCTCTAGTATTATCCCAAAAAAATCAAGTATGTAAGAATATCAAGTGGAAATAATACTTTAATAGCCCCAAATAAACATTTAAAATAGACCATGAAGAAAGTAGTAACTCGAAATAAAACGTATTTGATTAAAAGAATGTCATAAATAATACCAACAATAAAGTATCAACTCAAACTTAATACAGTTTAAAATTACTTCCACTACTTTTGTTAATATTACTTCCAAATCAGAGTCGTGACGACCTGTTGTGCCCTCGAACATTGACATGGATGATGAAACTAAATCTCATCACACAGACTATACTACTTCTTCGTGTTGGGGGAAAGAACGAATAGTGTAGAAATACCTTTGGTGCCATATATTGAAGAATATATTACTTACAATTATGATAGTTTTACTAGTTTGTAGAGAAAAGAAATCCTATCCTATATCGCGAAATTTTGAGTTATTATAACTATATTGATAATCATGTGCGAATATTCTTTTGACATTGACGTTTATAATACCAACATGATAGGGGAAAGCAGGTAGGATTCGTACAGTTTTTACTTCAAGTCCCATAAAATAAAAACTTTTTGGTATTTCAAGATAGTTTCAATGCTAACATAATACCTGTATATTTAGCTTAAATCATGTTATAGTTCAGGATTAACACAAATCAATTTGGCATTGATATTCAAGCTTTTACAGAAAATGAAAAATGTACGAAAGCACCCCGCACGCGGGGTAGCCTCGTACACCGCGTGGGGCACATTCGTACATAGTGGGGAGCCTACGTACACGATGATTGTAAATACATTTTTTGCAAAAATTATATGTGTAATGCGATCAAAAGAGCATCAGTTTCAAGTAATAAGTAACAATACTGTTATTTAGCAAATTATTCATTGTAAAAGTTTAACATTTTTCATAAAATCTTCTTATGTTCCTAATGAAACCAATCAACACTATAAAAAGAATCTTAAGGCTAACAAATCGAAATCTTTACGAGGTCTATCTACTATTGAATATTGAACAAAGATCTTTGTCGAAGCTATAGATATTAGCAGTTCTTGTTGTTAAAGCAGTTTATAGTAACCTATCTAATATAATTTTTGTACCTATATTATGCTGAAGCATAACAAATTGATACTATGCTTTGTATATAGTCTAGCGGCGATAACTTAGGAAACGTACCCATTATCCGTTATCGTTACCCATTTTTTACCATATCGCCGAGCTTAGTTCTGTCCCAGATGTGATAGGGGGCGAGCCTATCGCCATATCGGGCAGAAATTCCAGACTCCGGGCTGATATGGAAAAATCCAATATCACTATGTCCGACCCGGGGATCGAACCCGAGACCTCAGAACCGTAGTCGTACCGAAGTACCACCACGCCACGGAGGCAGTCAGGTAGTGGACTAAGACCTAACCCCTCTTATTAGTAGAGTAGGTCCGTACCCAGCAGTGGGACAGTATATAATACAGGGCTGATGATGATGTATATAGTCTACATAAACACACGCGGGGTACATTCGTACAGTACGAATGTACCCCACTTATAACTGTACGAATGCACCCCAACACATAAAATCAATAAATTAATTTAAAACAAAAATACCCATTATAAGTAATCCAAATTTGATGATTATATTGTAAAATAAGACATTGTGCACATACAAAAATAAAATATATTAAAAGTTGGGGGCAAAGCTTGCTCTTACAACGACATTTAAATGTAAGTCCAAAAATTACTTACACCGAGCGAAAACACCTAATGGCTTGTTTCGGCAAAAGCAGCAGCCGCATTGCCCTGCCTCCCCGTGGTAAGGCTATGCGTATGAGCAGGACTTATGGACACAAATACAAACGCTTCGACGTGTTTAGTTTAAAAGATATGACTACTGTACGAATGCTCCCGCTGTACGAATGCTACCTGCTTTCCCCTACGCGTTGCAAAACGCACAACAATATACCTCTATTAGTAACTGAGTTAATAGTTATACCATTGGATACAAAAAGTGTATATTTGAATAACTTATTCTATCCTTTTTTGGACAGTGATATAGAAATAACAGACTTCAAAACGGATCATTTAAGTATTTCATATTATGTAACTATCACTGAATTAGACGTTTTATGTATCAATAAAGTAAATCTTATATGATCTAGTAGTATAAAAGTCCTTGGCTGTACTGGCAACCCCAGCATAGACGAAGCGGTAGAACGACTCGTTCTACAATTTTATGCATTCTAACTTCTAAGGGCTGCAACAGCGACAAACTTTCTTTGTAAGAATATCTGATGTGCCGCCGCTGTCTCAACTTAGAATGCAAAGCAGTTTTTAGGGGAATACATCCCCCAGTCTTTCCACCAGCCCTTATTCCTCACCAATGTGGGATCGGCGCAACACTCTTTTTGCAACAACTTGCAGAAAGGACTTCGCTTACACGTATTTACGACTGGTTTGCATGACGTCAAACACTCGCTGGAGACTACTGTCCCGGACAAATCGATTTAGAATAACCGCCATGCCCGATCTGGGGATCGAACCCAAAACCTAACGGTTCAAAAGTCGCATACGCTGCCACTAGACCAATAAGGCAACAAGATTTGAATTGAACAAGAACATCCACCAGAGTTAATCGATGATTCAGGGGTACTATGAGCGTCGTGAGCAGCTATTTCTAGTTATCGGGCGGAGTGTCATGTCGCTCTTCTGGCACGTGACTTATCTACTCAGATGAGTGGATTGTGGACCTCATAGGGACCGTGCTGATACTATAACGTAACACTTGAAAGTAGTCATAGTTTAAAAATCATGCGTTCTCTCTACGAAGACACCTAGACATAACATAAGCTCACGCCTGTATCCCCGAAGGGGTAGGCAGGGGCGCACTAGCGAACTAGAACACCCACATTTCGCCGAGCTTAGTTCCGTCCCATTATGTGATAGGGGGCGAGCCTATCGCCATATCGGGCACAAATTCCAGACTCCGGGCTGATATGAAAAAATCCAATATCACTTTGCCCGACCCGGGGATCGAACCCGAGACCTCAGAACTGACGACTGAAGAGATCTCGCGCTGTGGAGTGAAACGCAGTAGGAAATTTATTCATGAGTATATATGCACCACTTTTGAAGTTCTTATATTATATTACATTGCGTAGTAATCGTGTAGTTGACATTTAACCGTTTTTTCACAATATTTAGTACACAACATAAAATAAAAAATAAAGCCTTATTTTGAAAACAGAACCAAAACTAAACTTTAAACCAATGCCACTTCATTTAAAGATGATAACTGTCTCGTCAAAATCACACGCTTTGATAAACTCTATGATTGCAGCATATAGTAGAGGTTCTGAGATCGGCTGCAGACACATCACATGTGCCACAAGTGGCACGACCAACTGCCACTAGATAACATGTGCATTATGTACTCACCCTCGGCCTAGGCCCTCGATGTTTTTCACTCGCTCCGGCTGCGGATAGTTGATGCCAATAGGGAACTTGCGTGTAATTTTTTTATTGGTTCATTGTAAAGAACTACGTCTCAAATAAACACACCAGAAACAAAAACATAAAAATATGCACAAATAATTTAATTATCGCAAGTCTAAATATGACTTAAAAACCCCGCGCAAAAAAGGATGTGACGTCACAGCGTAAAAATTGCTTTTTGTTGACATCTCAGTTGACACTGACGGCTAGTGACCTTGTCTGGGGGATTCGGCCCGTCGTTGCGAGATCGTACATACGTTTCGCGACTCCGTTTGAATTACTCGTAACTTTTCCCCTCATTTTTTTGTTGTTTTCTGTTAGAATTTGGCTGTTGATTGTGTTGTTTTTAATGTTGTGTTGTACTTGTATGTGATTTATATGTAATAAAACTAACATAGCTAGTCTTACTCTTTTTTTATTCCTAATACTTAGTATTAATATTATTTGCAGGGTAATTTAAAAAAAAATAAAAAATATAAATAAAATTGTGATTTAGCATAGATGTTGCAGAGGATGAGCCTCCTGATGGAGGGGGCGGTATTCAGGATATTACTATTAAGAAGGCCCAAAAACGCCCTCTAGAGACAGATGACTCTTCAAATCCAATCCAAATCCAAAATCCAAAAAAGAATTCCTCTCCTGCTTCCTCTGTCCAGGATACATATATTTGCCCTGGATATGACGAAAAATTTCTGTACACTGATTCCGATAAGGGTCCATTCCTTGTACTCATTTCTGCAGATCCCCATACATCCATTCCAACTTTAAAATTAGCAAAAATTTTATACCAAGGTAATGTTTCAGGCATTGTCCCTGGTAGTATTAAGCCTGCTGGCCGTGGCAAAATTTCAATTATTTTTAACTCGGCTGTCTCGGCCAATAATTTTACTAAATCTCAACTTCTGTCTAACCATAACTTAACAGCGGTCATCCCCAAATTCCATGTCTCCCGTATGGGTATAGTAAGGAATATTCCAACAGACTGGTCCCTTAACGAATTTATTTCTGGACTTTCCTATCCTGAGCATTGTGGTGAGGTGATCAAGGCTCGCAGACTGAACAAAAAAATAATAAAAAATGACCTTACTGAATGGATTCCCTCTACAACAGTAGTCTTGACATTTAGGGGTCGCTCTCTTCCTGAGAGAGTATTTTGCTTCAACTCCTCCTTACCAGTTTCCCTTTATCTACTTCCCACTATCCAGTGCCGTCAATGTTGCCGTTTTGGTCATGTGACATCTCAGTGCAGGTCTCAACCTCGCTGCTACAGGTGCGCCCAACAGCATAGGGGTAACACATGCATTGTTCCTGACAATGCTGCTAGTTGCCTCCTCTGCTTGGGTAATCACATGGCGACATACCCCAATTGTCCTGAGCACTCTCGGCAAAAAACTATTAAACTGACCATGTCCGAAGAAAACATTTCCTTTTCCGAAGCTGCTTCCAGATTCCGCCCTGTCCGTAAATCCTACGCGGACACTACCAAAACTACAGCTCTTTTTCACCAAGTATTCCTAATCCTCCCTCTCAGCCAACCCCTTCCCCTTCCCGTTCCTATAAAAAAACTATTTCCGTAGAACGTAGCCCTCGATATTCTCCCAGCAAAGGGTATGATTCAGTCGCCCATAACCTATTAATCCAGGATCCTAAATCCTCAATGCAAAACGGATGTGCTATTCCCTCACAGTCTGTTATAGATCCTCCTTGCTCTCTAAGACAATCCTGCTTGTCGCCCTCTCCAAATGACAATTTAATTGAATTACTGCTCTCATTACTGGTAAACCTCTCACACAAGTTTAGCGATGCCCTTCCCCCTAACGTCTTTTCTTTGCTTCAACAATTATTTATTCAATTTAGTTCCCTTAATGGATCATTGTCTCCTACAATGGAATTGTAGAAACATCAAACATAAAAAATCAGAAATCATTCACCTCCTCAACAGCCATAGCCCCCTCGTCTTTGCTATCTCTGAGACCTGGCTAAAACCTGGATCCCCTTTCAGGGTTCCAGGATATTGCTGCCTCAGGGATGACAGAGATGATGGATGGGCTGGATGTGCTCTCTTAATTAAAAGAACATTTTCCTATTCTCAGATCCCCCTCCCCCCTCATGACTCTTCTTTTCAAATTGTTGCAGCCAGAATATTAAATGTATCCTTTATCTCTATTTATATCCCCCACCCTTCTATTAATATTATCAACAACCTTCGTAACGTAATTTCAGTAGTTCCTTCACCTTTATTCATTATGGGAGACTTTAATTCCCACCATGTTGTGTGGGGTTCTCTCCATAATGATTCCCACTCTGCTTCTCTCCTTCAACTATTTGAAGATCTCAATGTATGTATCTTAAATGAGGGTGTATCCACTAGAAGAATAAGTCCCTCTCAAAACCCCAGTGCGGATGATCTTACTCTTGCTTCCCCTAATTTAAGTGCCACCATAACCTGGTCCATTTTCAACCTTTCCTATGGTAGTGACCATTTCCCCATATTATCTACTTGGCATAATTCCTTTCTTCCTAATCCAGTTTCAGAACCCTTTTTAAAATACAATCTTTCTAAAGCTGATTGGAGTGAATTTAGAACAAAGTTGGATTCAAACATATGTTCCATTCAACTTAACATAAACGATCATAATTACTTATCAGTATATTATGCCTTTTCAAATGCCATCATATTAGCTGCTGAACTTACCATCCCTCTTAAAAATACAGCCCAAGGTAAAATACCATCACCTCCCTGGTGGGATGCTGAATGTACAGAGGCAGTCAGAATCCGCAATGACGCAGAAGAAGCTTTTGCTTCATGCTTGTCCATTCAAAATTATTTAAATTTTAAAAAGGTGTCGGCGAAATCCAAAAGAATTCTAGCTAAGAAAAAGGCTCAGGGCTGGTCAAACTTCTGTTCCTCTATATCCCCTTGCTCTCCTCCCTCCTTAGTGTGGAAAAAGTTGAGAATTTTTCGCAGATCACTCTGCAACACCCCTAACCTTCCGTCTAATATCTCTGAACCTTGGATACATGATTTTTTCAATAAACTTGCTCCTCCATATGTCCCTTCCGAGGACTGCCTTCCCCCTCTTCTGTTATCCCATTCTTCTGACACACTTAATGAGGCTTTTTCCATGGCCGAGCTTTCCTCTGTATTAGACCAAGTTCAGGACTCTGCACCTGGTGTTGATGGCATCCCTTATTCTTTTCTATCTAAGTCCTCTAATAATACGAAAATCGTTCTCCTTAAGATTTTAAATCTCATCTTCCTGAAAGGTTCAGTCCCTGACACCTGGAAGACTCAAATTGTAATCCCCATCCTTAAAGCAGGCAAAGATCCCAATTCTGGCTCATCATACAGACCTATTGCCCTGTCTTCAACCTTATGTAAGATCATGGAGTTACTCATTAAAAACAGGTTAGAGTGGATTTTAGAAAACAGAAAAATCTTGTCTAAATCACAATTTGGCTTCAGACGGGGAATGAGCACTATGGACAATTTGAGCATAAATTAACACTGATTTACGTATCGCATTCTCTCGTGATGAACATGTCATTGGGGTCTTTTTAGACATTTGCTCTGCTTATGACAATGTACATCTTCCCCTACTCAGGCAGAAAATGCAACAGCTGAGTATTCCGGTGAGGATTATCAACATAGTCAGCAATTTACTGATGGGTCGCTCTATAGTCCTTAGTGCTCATAGATCCAGTCCTTCTCCAAGAGTGGTTTGGAGAGGACTTCCGCAGGGTTCTGTCCTCAGCCCCCTTCTTTACAACTTATACACTGCAGACCTTGATAAGTCCGTTAATTGTTTTACCAACATCCTTCAATATGCCGATGACGTCGTCCTGTATGTCTCCTCTAAGTCTATTTCAGAAGCTGCTTCCAGGATGAATTCTGCCCTGCTTTATTTAAACCAATGGCTGAGCAACCATCATCTTTCTCTTTCTGCAACAAAGAGTACAGCAGTTGTATTTTCCCGTAAGAATACAATCGCTCCCTTTACTTTATCAGTAGAGAACCAACCAATTCCGATATCCAATCACGTAAAATTTTTAGGGGTCATATTTGACAGCAAATTATCAGGCATTCCCCATTTAAAACATATAGAAGCCAAATGTGAAAAAGGTATTAATGTTATGAGAGCTATCTCAGGTGTACGATGGGGTGCTCACCCCTATAACCAGAAGCTCCTTTATAATGCAATTGTTCGAAGCCATTTCGACTATGGATGTTTCCTTTTAGAACCATGCAACAAATTGGCTTTAAGCCTACTTAATAAGTTACAATCAAAGTGCCTTCGAATAATCACTGGTGCTATGAGATCTTCACCTATAAATGCTCTTCAAGTTGAATGTCTCGATCCTCCTCTCCATCTTCGCAGACAGTTTCTCAGCGATCGTTTCTTCCTCAGCTCGCTCCAAAAATCATCCCATCCTCTTCTTGACAAACTTCCAATACTTTCCCAGCTAACACATACTTCTAGTTATTGGACCCACAAGAGTCCTCCCCTCCTTGTTAACAGCTATAAAAACTTTTCAAATTCATCTTTTCAAATATTCCAGAGTAGTTCCCATTTCCCATTTAGCTTTGACTTTTCTTCTTTAAATTTTATTCCCAGAATCATCCTTAATTTTGGAATTCTCAAAGGAGATCCAGAAGCCAATATCAAATTTAACCAAACATTATCAGAAGAGTGGGATGGTTGGACTCCTCTGTTTACTGATGCCTCCAAATTATCAAATTCAAATTATGTGGGCGCTGCTGTGTGGTTTCCAAAATTCAAAATTATATTAAGTTTTAAATGCCCCCCGGTAACTTCCATTTTCACTGGGGAAGCTGTTGCCATCTTAGAAGCAATCAAATATGTTCTTTCACATTCTATTAACAAATGCATAATCTTTACTGACTCCCGAAGCTTACTTCAAGATCTTCTTAAATCCTCTTTTCATAAGAAATCCTTTTATTTGACCTTAAAAATAAAAGACACCTTGTATAAATGTTACTGTGCAGGAATTGAAGTAATTTTGGCCTGGATTCCAAGTCATTCTGGTATTTCGGGTAATGAAGCCGTAGACCAATGTGCTCGTGAAGCTATTTCATCAGGAATCGAATCTTTCAAAGAGTGCTTTACCCGTGACTTGCTCACCCTCACGAAATCTAAGCTTATGTCAACATGGAATGAACAATGGCAGCTCTCAAGAGCCAATAAAGGAGTGCACTTCGGATCTTTACAACCACTTATCCCTTTAAAGCCATGGTTTTATAAATACCAACATATAAACAAAAAGATTACTTCGGCTATTATCCGACTTCGTCTGGGCCATGTTTGTTCTCCTGTCTTCCTTGCGAAGATCCGCATTCGAGATCATTCTATATGTGAATGCGGGTTAGACGAAGGTTCTCTCGAACATCTGTTTTTTTCTTGTCCCAGACTTCCAGTCTCCATATATGACCTTCTTCCTGTTGACTTTCCCCGTCCTGTAAATGTCAAGACTATTTTAGCTAACAACTCCCATAATTATATCAATATTCTTAGTAAATTTATCCGAGTTAATAATCTCTACCTATGATGATCGCTTAACATGTGCCTAAACCTCATCAGATCATTGCTTATAAACATTGTTATGGTTAAGAGTTTGATTTAGATCGGTTTGCTTGTTTTGGTTTTTTCTTTTGAACGAAAGAGATTCCAAATAAATATGATTCCTGGATCTCTACAAAGATTATCCAATATTCCTTGCTGTATCAAATATGTGTTTTTAGTCAATTGTACCTTTTTTTTTCAATTAGCCCTTCCCCTCCCTTTCTTTATTCTGTAGTTTTTAAAAATAAGAAGTCTTAAATTCCTATTAATTTTTGGTGAAGAGGTTTTTTCTATAATTTTTTTTTTAACAAGCTATTTTTAACAAAAAAAGAACCTTGTTTTAACAATCCTTTCCTTATCCGTTTGTCTAAAATTTTACTTAGTCCGAATCTAGCGTATTTTAACAGAATTTTTCTTATTTTCTTCCTTAATTTTTTTTTATTTTTTACTATTATTCTTTTTATAATTTTTTAACGGGCCGGATGCTTATTCAAAAGGTGAATAAAATAAAATAAATTACTGTGACACTGGCAAAATCACCGCCAGGGCGGTGGAGCCATATTTCTTAAAAGAAGAAGAAGAAGAAGACCTTGTCTGGAATGACGTTTAAACCGCTATAATTGCCTATCGTTTAAAATTTCCCCATGCCGAACAGAAATTTCCCCAAAAATTTTAAAGCTATTTCATTAACTAACGAAGTAAAACTAAGTTGCACTCTTGAATCCTGAGCGGAGAGGTGGGAAAGTTACACGAAGAAAATAATTTGGAAAGAGGAGGACCTCCGAAATCTCATTCATCAAGCACCATACTAAACATAACAACAGTTTTCCGCAAAATTGGGAAAAATACCCCAACCTGGAAACACTGCATAATGCAACGACGTCACTTGGGTTTTGCAATAACGTTCCATTACACGTTATTTCTAATTAAGATATTTTGTAAAATATCAATTATTTTATACTACAAATTTCATCATAGCACATTTCAAGGTTTTGTTTATTGATTTATCAACACAATTTCTCGATATAATTTTCGTGGAATTTCCCCATCATCCGCTTTTAGCATTTATATTTTGTATAATTGATGTCTAAGAATCTGCAATTGAGCATATTGGTATGGTATAACTTTGTAATAGAGCGCCGCTCGCCAGGCCCGGCCGTCTGCCCAGCAGCCGGAACCGGGACGTGTGTAGGGGCACCGTTCACCTACACCTCTGTTTAAAATACAGGACGTGACGTTTATTGCTTTCTTAACGAGGCTCAGTGCTCGACAGTGCTCGTGTAGACGAACATGTATAAGGAGTAC
Organism: Clanis bilineata; assembly: GCA_036417725.1. Taxonomy (NCBI): domain Eukaryota; kingdom Metazoa; phylum Arthropoda; class Insecta; order Lepidoptera; family Sphingidae; genus Clanis; species Clanis bilineata. The sequence goes on along the minus strand of CM071145.1, from coordinate 17,998,154 downwards.
ATTATCTCGTCGCGACGATCTTTGTGTTAGCTTGTACTTATCTCATTTAGCTTCATAGTTAAATAAGGTGTTTCTCAGACACGTCTGGTGATAAACACCCTTATTCCGTTTAATAAAACGGACCGACGGACTGACCGACTGACCGAAGTCAAGGCAAGTCCTTTCTGTCGAAGTTAATTTTCTAAAGTTTTGCTTCAATACAATTCGAATCGATTCTATATGCTTACGCTCCATTCTTTATAAACCTCTCTCTCTCTCTTTCCCTCTCTCTCACACAATCTCTTATGAGATGCAGACGAAGTTGCACGCAGCACGGGTGAGCTAGTAATGTATAAAATCAAAGATAAGCAACTACACAATCATGTTTATTGTGAATTCCATATTATGTATATATCTTTAATATGTCTTTACTAACTCCGCAGTAAATTGTAGCTTCATATAGTAAGCCGTAACCATTCATAAATTACGATTGTCTTACTAACAAAGTCAGAATCGTGAACACTAAACAGGTTCTAAATGTAATTATTTAAAAGGTTATACATTTATTCACGGGTCTAAGTAAAGATCCTGAACACACTGTATAGAGGTACTTTTAGTTTGTTAGTATTGCAGCTCACATTGAGTCAAGCCATATTAAATACTATGCCCTTAATTTCCAATACCTGTTAAAAAATTATGAATTAACATCACTATCTATTATACCGAAAAGAAAAGCTATACACATGATTGCACAAGTAAACAATGAGTTAAAACATAGTACGCTTGCGATAATAGCTGCTCGACGGAGGATGGAGCATGTAGGGTGAGGATTGAGATGGAGACGGGGAGGCAGGCGGTGGCGGTAGGTGGTGGTAGGTGGTGGTAGGTGGCGGTGCGCTGACAAGTTCCCAGCTAATACACTCGCTCGCGTGTACAAAAACAGCTAATCGAGCGCGCACCATCATTCCCCAGATTACTTTTCTTCATAAATGTCCGGTAGCCGCACTGAGCGCCTACGATTTTGCCTCCCAACCATTTCTTTGTACAAACAGATATATTTTTACTCAACTACACTCAGAGCATTTAAAATTGGTAAAGTCATAGTGTAAGTAAACAGTATGGGGGCTATGGGTACAGCATGAAACTTATTAAATAAAACACTGGCTGATTCTGAGTTTAAACGCGTTTCACCATCCGGTGATGGTGAAGTGCATCACGCTTCCCACAAATCATCGACATGGCATTTTAGACATACATACATACATAAGCTCACGCCTGTATCCCCGAAGGGGTAGGCAGAGGCGCACTAGCGAACTATGTATAGTACACCCACATTTCGCCGAGCTTAGTTTCGTCCCAGATGTGATAGGGGGCGAGCCTATCGCCATATCGGGCACAAATTCCAGACTCCGGGCTGATATGGAAAAATCCAATATCACTTTCCCCGACCCGGGGATCGAACCCGAGACCTCAGAACCATAGTCGTACCGAAATACCACCACGCCACCGGGGCAGCATGTAAATACAATCTCACCTAAACTAATAGTCTTTATAATAGTATGTACATAAAATATAATTGTGTGTGCAGCTTGAACGGAATGGCTCGAAAGAATCATTGCTGTTGTCTTATAAAAAATTAACGTTAACTTTTTTATTATAGCAGAGACTAGCAAACGAGCATATGGGTCACCTGATGGGAAGGGATCGCCACCGCCAATAGACACCCAAGACACAAAAAGAATCATGGGTTCGTTGCCAGCCTAAAAGGAGGGAAGAGAAGGGGAGGGAAAAGGGATTGGGAAAGAGAGGGGAAAATGGGCCACCGGAAATCTCACTCACCGAACGAAACGCGACAGCCAGCCACTTTACGTCGGTTTTCTGTGAGACAGTGGTATCAAACCGGTCGAGCCGGCCCATTCATGCTGTAGACGTTACTGTCTACAGCGTGGCTCTACCACTCAATTAACGTCAAGTAGTAACATAATGTATTTCTTCCGGTAAGTGGAATTTCCGGAAGCTTAAATACTTCCTTAGTCAATATTCATTTCACTGGGCAGCCTTCAGTGCAGGTGACGTGACGGTTTGGTAAATATAAAACAAGATTCTTCTACCTTACCCATCGGACTGCACTGTGAGCTCGGCGCAACAAACTTCTTGAAGCATGTTACAGTAGCGATTCTTTAGTTTTTTTTTAAGCGCTGCCTGTCTGACGTCAACGGCCAATTTGTTTTTCCTTTCCCTCTCATTGGGAGTTGGGACACATCACTGACACGGTAATGTTGTTGGCCTGATATTATAATGCAAGTAGGTGTATGAACACATTATCCGTTTCACGTTTCATCTCCGTGTAAACTGTACCACTTTGTTACTTTCTCAATAACCGGCATACGTATAAGCGAGCGTAATAAAAGTTTAACTTCTTAACAATATAAGTTTCACGTATGAATTTAAGGCTCAAATTGTGAGACAAATTCAAAGTGGAGATTTTTCTTCCCGGTGAATGTTATTGGATGTGAGACGCGCCTTACGACGAGTCCACGATACACTTAAGGCTTTAAGTTTTATTACATCTTCGATGTGAGTTCGTATCTCATAATGTAAATTTTATCAACCTTTAACATTAGACGTATTATTATCTACACAAATTGATTTTCCAAACTACGGATCTTCAAAAGTGTTAGTCTTTATACGAATAGACTCACTCGCTAAAGTGGCCAATCGCTTTTCACTTAAATTTCGCGTATCTAGAGATATAAACAGCGCGTGTGTTCCCCAGTGAGTAAGTGTGGCGCGGGCCGGGCGGCTGCGGCGGGCGGCCAGATGCCCCGCTTACATTAACCCGTGTGAGCGTGTCCCGACTCCCGACTCCCGCGGCCACGCGGCGCGGCGATTACTGTGACTTGTGGCGGTAATGTCCGCAACCATATTTAATACGGGTCATCTCGGTAATCTCACCCCTTTCTGTTTGATTGACGATACCCTTACACCCCTCTCCCCCACCGCTCCTCATGTCCCACCCAGCGTAGGGGTGAAAATAATGGGAATGTAATTTGCGCACAATAACCGTTTGATTCATTAATTTTTTGCCGACATTTATTAAAAACGGTTTGAGTGAAGGCTGACGGCGCCAGATGAACGGACAGCGCATGATTATGAGCAGCGTGACGGTTTGAAGTCTCATGGCACGTCTCGCCGGCCGATCATGGACTCAGGGTCAACCGCTCATACAACTCGTATCCCTACTCACTACTCAGTACTCACCATCTTTATGTAACTTATTAAACGGAACTGTAAGTATATTATCCAATAATGTAAAACCACTTTTCCCGATTGGGGAGTTAAACCCAGGACTTCCGAGTCACACAGGGGCCATACACATTACCACTATGAGGAGACTGATATCCATATTTCCTGTTAATTATTTTGTATGGTAGGTGGTACGTATTATCATAGGAATAGTGTTCGAATAAAATAGTTGTGATGTACAGATCTAAATGCATATTCAAATTCAAATAATTTATTCTACAAATAAGATATTTTATATCACTTTTACATGTCAATTAGGAGTATAATATATTGAAAAAATAATAATGGCGCCGGCATTTCGTGGCTATTCCTGAGAAGAAATACCGAAACAAACTCTTGAAACATCATAATCACAAGTTTAAAAACTTAACTGACCGACTTCCAATTTACCGATCGCGACCAAATTTACATATATGGGACCAACCTTGAAATAAGCTCAATCGAACACAAAAAGCATTTTGAAATTCGGTCCACATTTGGCGGAAATATCGTGTAACATACATAAAAAAACGACGAATTGAGGACCTCCTCCTTTTGTGGAAGTCGGTCGATAAGAGGCGACTCTTGGGTTGTCGCCTCTTTTGAAGTACAGACAATACATAAATTATATAAAATCACAATTTAAAATGCCATCTTATTTCTAAATACAATAATATATTAATATGCCAATAGAGCAACGTCATAAAAAATAATATAATTGTAAACATATAAAATATAAAATTGTATTGATACAGCCTGGCCTGTCTTTAAGCGACACGTTCAGGAAATTCACGTCGCGGAAATGAATATGGCGGATAAACTGCAAGAATGTCGCTTGCGATGGTACGATCACGTTTTGAGAAAACCACAGGGGCAGATTGTATCAGGGGTGCGTCCCCGCGGACGACCCAAAAAGTGCTGGCTAGACGTTTTGGAGGATGATATGAGAGTCAATGGTCTTTCTGTGGAGGATGCTGAAGACCGGGCGAAGTAGAAACGTTTAAGTAGGAAGGCGGACCCTGGTACTAGGCCGGGATAACGCCAGGTAGAAAGAAAGACAGCCTTATAGTGTCAGGAGTGAGCTGCTCCATCCCAAGCATTTTTGTCTTGTAATTAAAACTTCAAATTGCACACATGGTGAAAATTTATAACGATTCCATTTTTGCAATTTGGCAACGGAATCATAAGAAAAGAGCATACTTAACAGTACATTAACTTTATCTTTACTTTTTTTTATCAATAATGAATCTTTGTCATTAGATGTCGTCCCGTCTTAACATCCGATACAGGGACAATAGTTTTAATCCGGGACTGTAGTGCGTTCCCGCGGGAGTTCCGCGTCTCGAGACTCGATCTTGTATCCTCGTATACCTCTATATGTAGGTACTCGCCGCGCGGGAGTGAACTCAATGTACTATTGTATACTGACTGTGTTACTGTGATTTATGCATCATAAGTCATAACCACGGACGTATAAAAAAGAAGGACACCACCTCGCCTATAGTTAAACGGACGCAACAGAGAAGCCACGCACACCATAATACGCTCAGCCGCCGCCATTACGTGTCGATAGATCGAATGAGCCGAAAAACCTGTTACACTTTCAATGCCCCTAACGCTCCGTCCATCTTTTTTTACGTCTGTGGTCATAACTTTGTTCGAAGGTCCAAAAAAGGACGGTCGAAGGTTAAAATTTATTTAACTGTGTACCATATCATTTTACACTAAGTTTAAGAGGGTGGATGGAGTCGTGTTTTACTTAGCGGCGTCCATTCGGGAACGTTAGTACCTACGTATCTACATAGGTTGAGAGAGTGCGGAACTCGTAGTAAGTAGATATCTACCACTCATTATACGGAAATCATCTTTTTTCTTTTTATAGCAGAAATTGGCAAACGAGCAGATGGGTCACCTGATGGTAAGTGATCTCCACCGCCCATAGACACCCAAGACATAAAAAGAATCATGGGTGCGTTGCCAACCTAAAACAAGGGAATGGAAGGGGAGGGAAGGGGATTGGGAAAGGGAGTGGGGAAATGGGCCACCGGAAATCTCACTCACCGAACGAAACGCGACAGCAAGCTGCCACTTTACGTCGGTTTTCTGTGAGACAGTGGTATCAAACCGGTCGAGCCGACCCATTCGTGCTATAGACGTTACTGTCTACAGCGTGGCTCTACCACTTTAATCTTCTTCTAATACTTCTTCATTTTGTTCTTGCTCGATGTATGTGCTCCGAATATTTTTCATGTTCGTGCATATTGAGAGTAGGTTTATGAAAACTAGTGGTCGAGTTTTGCTTTGTATTTTAACGTTGTGTCGTTAGGTGCTAAGAAACGTTCATTTAATGAAAGAGGACCGTTGCGCCTTTTGTTCCCATATTTTTATTTGTATCGAGTGAAAAGAAAATAACTAGTAATCTACCTGAGCCGTACTGTGTACAGAATACAGAATACAAATGCTCTTAGCGACGGACGTTCCTTTTGTTCTGTAACAATAACTGCAGCGAGAGTCAAACATCACTCGTTCACTGGCCCCAGTACGAGTCAAGAAAAATCGGTAACTTTTATATTTTGTTCAGTGTAAATAACAGATATATTTTTAATACTTAACAAATTACAATACAAAAATTCTAGAGTGCATGAACTGCTTGAAGCCAATGCAGAGTAAAAATATATATTCGTGCTGATCAAACTACTCTTCTATCAGATGTATCATTTATTATAATTCTCAAACAATGACGTTTTATAAATAGACGCGTCGTATAGTAATATCATTACATGTAAATATGTTTACTGTAGTCACGTACCGATACATTTATTAAATATGTACAAATTGACTCGAAGAAAGATTTAAAAAAACGCAGTCCATACACGTGTATTAGAAGAAGATGAATAGACATCGTTACATACGTAACAATAAGTGCCGCTCCCGCGTCGAGTGTCGCCATGATGTCGAATAAAATTATTTCAGTTTATTTGTTAAAAAGTAGGTAAAAATAGTGTGTACGCATGAAATTATTTTTTTCTTTCACAGTTGCCATATAGTTTGTACATCGTCTAAAAACATTCGAATTTTTCCGCACTTAATTTCGCAAATAGAAATAGTCAGAGAACCAAGTAGGCGCGACACTGGTTGAAGCGTGACAAGGTGCATGTCGCGCAATTACCTTGCTTTCGTCTTGCCAGTATAGAGCGCGGACAACGTATCTAAAACATCTAATGGCGCGTTCACGCAGGGCCGAACGAAGGCGAACGAATCATGCCTGTTTCATTCCCACAACAGCGAAAGTTTGATTGTGGGAATGCAACAGGTATAGATTCGTTCGTCTTGGTTCGGCCAGTGTACCCGCCATTAGTTCTCAAATGAGTTTGTAGAAAACTAATATAGATTAAAGATTCATTATTTTATGTAAAACCGGAAAGTTCCTTGACACAATTGAATTCAAAGTTACAAAAATAACAGAATGATGAATGTTTGCACATGAAGTGCGTGAACCCCGAAAAATCGCGGTTATATTATTTTCTAGTCCCAGGCTCCCTTATCAAACCAGTTTATAAAACCGACCAATTCTTGGGGAAATATCTCTAGAGTCAAATACATACATGTTGTTCTCGATAGACGTATGTCAAGCAAAAACATATCATCCTAGTCCGCAACAAAACGACATTTATACTTAGTCGCCTCTATCCTATGACCAGCGGCCTGAACAGGAAAATTTCTGACAACCGTAAATGTATTCGAACTCGATGCGCGTCTATGAAATTTGTATGAAATATTAACCAAACGTCATCAGTGCGCAGCGAACTCGAATACATTTACATTTACATTAGTTTTTCGTGCTCGGGCTACAGAAGTTAAATGTCACTCCGCAACAAAGTGACTCTTTACAAAAACTGTGTTCTCCAAATTATGACCTACGTCTATGTCGTATTTGCGCATTTATCTTCTTCAAACATTTACATATAATCTTCAAACAATCCGGAATAGTTTACCTGTAAAGCCACCGAAGTACATTGGACCTTGGATCTACACCAAGACATTCGACTACTTACCACAACCAAACATGAAAAATTGTGTCGAACATTAGGTACTTTAATAACGCACCACGTCACCAAAACCTCTAATAGTGGCAGCCGCTGATTACATCTCTGCAGATGACGTTACTTCTCTCTCTGCTGCTGACGCCCCAAACATGTTTTGGCGGACCCCAACGACTCCATCACAGCTGTTGTCGAAGCGGCACTTTCCGCGTCCAAGCCCCATCGGAATAACAATATTTGTTCGTACCCGCGATGCCGACATCGGACTCGCCGGAGAGTCAGACACACAGAGGAAGACCCACAACCACACTCTCCCTAGACCTCCGCGCCTCTGGGTTCAATCGTCGTTACAGATTGATCTAAATCACAATATCTACCTAGAGCGCCGACGGCGCTACTAGCGGCGCGGCAGCTTTACTGTTAGTTGAAGTTGTAAAAGCAATGTTATGCTAACTTCAAAAGTTAATTCAGAAAAAAAAACACTCCCAACTCGATAGCGCACGATGAAATACACCCGACGATGTGGAAAACATTTCAATAAACCTGTATGTAAAACAAAGCAATTAGCTGAAACGTTTAAAACCAATTCATTTTGCCGAGCCCGGCTCGACGCGGCGCGGCGCCGCGCGGTTTGTACAGTGCACGATTTCTATATCGTTTCGTATGTATGATCACGTATGATGTATCATCCAGGTTTATAATCGGATTAGGCAAATGGATTGCAAAATGATTTTGAAATAAAATGCCTAATTTCGCTGCAAGCTTTACAACTTACTCGTATTATCAAAATTGTTTTTTAGTTATTTATTATGGAGTGTTTTCGTACAAAGTGATGGATATGGCTCTTTTTGCATAAACGCTAATAATATACGAAACAAAAATGTTGTGATCCAATTTGCTCGCCCCCGCTCTCTTTTCCTATCTACTAGTCCCTTACATTACCTACCTTATGGACCGCAAAGTGTCGTTGTCAGTTTGACACGGACTGTTCGAAATTGAAAAGTAACAATCTACACACTTGCAAAAACCAAGACTCGCAAGTCGCGCATCACCTTAGCATCAGCTCCTGAAGGACTCGGGGCGCCGTGCCGGGACATAACTACACCAGGACGCGGCGCAAAGTTAGTGATTTTCCCTTTGCACAATTAATCATCCACATTCCCGCAAACAACGCAAATTGTTTCGCCATAAGAACTTAAATACAGTTTAGTCTAGGTTGACAATTTTTACAGGTTCACAAATATTTTATATACCGACGGGTAGGTTCGGCTTTAGATTCATTTTATTAGTTCCTGTATTTCATTGTTTTGACACCATTTTAATTTTATCTTAAAATTCCTACGAGATTCACATATCTTTTTATGTATCGGACCACAGATTGGTTTACCAACATTGACCCATTCCTGATACCAAAGCCGTGCCTCTCCGTGATCCTCTTTGACGAATTTATCCCAACCTACAATGTATAACTTTTTCTTGTGTTTTTGGTATGTTTGTTTAGCTAACTTATGAGAAACAGATGCCGCATTACTAAATATATTAACTATGATAATGGCTTCTGCAGGCTGATGTGTTTAAGTTACAACTTAATTCAATCGGTAAATGACCAGACCACGATATGTAATTATTAACGTATAAGACTGTAAAGTTTCATCAAAATCTAATTAGTATGATTTGCGTGAAAGCGTAACAAATATACATACTCACAAACTTTCGCGTTCATAATATTACATAGTTAGATTAGATTACTAGAGTTAATATCTCAGGATGAGGAGTGTAGTGCCACAAAACAGATAGGTATGGTAGTGCAGTGTCATTCAAGCTTTTTTTATTGGAAATTCCGAAAGTCTGTCGTAGTTTCTGATATCCATAAGCTTCATGACACTAGACTCGTACGTACCTATCTTATTGTGGGGTCAGGACTATGTGTGTCATTCTTGGAAGTCCTTTATTCTTCCTTGATGCTGCTCCTGATTATAATTACTTAAAGTATTTTAGAGTAGGCGTTATGTTTTAAATTATTATACGCATATGTAAAGTGCTCCTGAAGACGAATCAATCGAGCTGAAACTCGATGGGTTTATTTTGTTTAGTTCAGAGGTTCCTATAGTTATCTTCCGTCTGAATAATTAGACCAGTTCCATGGTACCATATCATTGTATCATTATACCTTGTAATTTGTATGTGGTGTACAATAAAGAGTTAAAATAAATAAAAATAAAAAGATAATTGTATTGTCACTGAAGATATGTACATAAGTACACCTTTGAATTCTATCGGACATCGGGAAGTGGTACTAATTTAGTTTGCAAGATTTGATTACAGACCGACATCGAGACGGGTGCAACTAAATAAAAGCTTGTAAAATACATTGACTCGATCCGGAAATCGAACCCAGACTATGTTTTATTGTAGTATTTGTTGTATAATTGCTGGGTGTTGGTTGCTGGGTGCAGTAAGCCGTATTCAGGACGGACTAATATTTAAATAAGTAGGATAAGCGTCGTGCCCCCGACGGTCGACCTCCGACTGGAATACTAACGATTTCAGACAATAAATTATACACGGAAAATATACAAACAAAACAATAACAGATTGAAAACCCTATAAATAAACATTTAAAACACAAGTTTATTTTTTTTTTCGGTGGAGATAACTACAGCGGATGGCTACATTTACTCCCTATGACCAAATTAAGATAATAACTTTCTGTTTGCACCAAAAAAAACTCAAATTGAGGCAATAAAAAGGTATAATACTTTTCATTGACTAATTTGTACCGTGGTTTCTTAAAACAAAATCATATTCATTTTTAGAGTGGTAGAGCCACGCTGTAAACAGTAACGTCTACAGCACGAATGGGCCGGCTCGACCGGTATGATATCACTGTCTCACACAAAACCGACGTAAAGTGGCAGTTTGCTGTCGCGTTTCGTTCGGTGAGTGAGATTTCCGGTGGGTCAATTTCCTCCTCTCTTTCCCAATCCCTATTCCCCTCTTTTTAGGTTGGCAACGCACCCATGATTCTTTTTGTGTCTTGTATGTCTATGGGCGATGGAGATCACTTACCATCAGGTGACCCATCTGTTCGTTTGCCAGTCTCTGCTATAAAAAAATATATATATTCAAATGAATATATTCTTGATATAGAATGATAATAGTTTATAGTTTAGACTATAATATTACTTTAATTAATTTGCATCGGTGTTTAAAATGATAATATCTATTATAGATGTACCTCTATAAACCGTAGTATAATAAAATATTACTTTTGTAGTAACGCAGCAGTAAATATTTATTTATATCTAAATGTATGTACACTAAATATAAAAACAAAAAGATAACAGCTTTTGCTACTTTTAGGCATCAAAAAGTAGTTTGGTCCACAAACAAAGACTAACAATCACTCTAGCTCATTTAATGAGACGATTATTATAACTCTTAGATTCAACATGACGCCTCGCAAACTTGTAGTTGAAATCAAAGTTAAGCGCGTTGTAATTCGCTTAGTAAAGAAAGCCTGAACACAATAGCATCAGTGTCATGCAATAAGATAAGGCGGTGATTGTTTCCGAGGGGTGGGAGAGGGGTTATGGTCGGTGCAGGATGAAGGGGCCCAGTGGAGCTTTTCTAAGCGAAATACCCCGCGTTCACTTTAAACACGACGTTTATACTATGAGATAAGTTTGGCGGTGAATACTTTACACCGCAATTCGGCGCAATTTTTAAAGTTACATTGCGTGCGGCCTTAAAATGTGCTGTATTGTTGGGAGAGAAATGTAGAAGACAAATGCACCGCTGAGACTTCTCGTTATACTTTATGAAGCCACTCTGTTTCATATGCATGCATCAATGAAATGCGCGCACCTGCGTGATTCTACTACTAAACTACACCTCCACTCCACTGCACTATATGAAACAATTGTCTTGCTGTTGCGTTTCCAACATAAAAAAAAGAAAAACATCTATTTATTATAACATCAGAACTCAATACAATAATACATCTCCTGTCTTTTCTAGAGGTATAACATCTTGAAATCATTGATGAGGCCTTTGTTTAGCTGTGGACATCATATGGCTTATGATGATGATGGTGACACACCCTTATATATTTTGATTTGTACCAGTCCCAGATAAAATACAGGCAGGCCAAGACTTAAATTTTGTCACAAATAATATTTCGCTGGATGCTTCTCGAATATAATATGGAAGACGGTTAAAATACCATAAGGTAGATATGAAAGGAAGCAGATCTTAGACTACTTATTTTCTCAATGTACTTTATTTTTCAAAATTTTTTCTTTAGGGATTGGGTTGTAGATTGAAAAGTGGTTATGTTTTATTTTTTATTTATTCTTCATAACATGGTATACATACAAAACATTTATAGAAAAAACACTGTGAAGAAAAACCACCCAACGGTGTATTTATTATTAAAATACATGATTTATCTCTAAAAACAAAGAAAGTTTAGAGTGTATTTCACCAAAAACTATTTGTTAACATAAGTAAAGTTGACGTTATACGTCAAACAAAGCTTTCCTGCAATAGGACTGCTCGAAAAATGCTTGTGGTAACCAGAGGTGGTAACCCCACAATTCATCGTAAACCTTTCAAAGTGTCTTAAAAACAATACATTCATTACCGAGGGTGGAATTTGTGCTTTGTACTTCATATGTTTCGCAGGAAGGAACGGAAATAAGCTTGGAGCATTGAGTTGTGCCCCTCACATTGAGTTGCTGTTTAAGTAGATTATCATTTAAAATATCATCAGCTATTGCTATTACCATCATAAAATAGTTACTATCGCGCCGCGCCCACAACAATTTCACAATGTCAGATATACTCAGCGGCGTTTTTGCATTGTTGCTTTGTGTTCCGGTGTGTTTTGTTATCGTAAAGCCGCGTCTCCTGCACTAAAACATTACACAAAACACCTACAAAAAACATGATTTTTTTATCTATGATACATTGTTCACGAGCAGGAGACAGCTCAAATCGTTGTTTTGCGTATGTGTTTTGTCTAATGTTTCGCGAAAAACTAGTGCAAGAGACGCGGCTTAACACTCCCTTCCTCTCACCACCTGGCAGGGAGACAGCGTTTCTAAAAACAGTGGTCATTGTTTTACTACGTAGCTACCACAATGATTTATATTTTCTGGAACAAACTCTTTATACTGAAAAAATAATTTGTTTTTTTTGTGCGGTGCGTAATAATAGCGTGTTTTTAACTATTACTTTAAATTCAAATTTAATTTATCGCACTCCACAATTATTGTCTATAAAGATTTTAAGATTGTAAGACATAGACGTAGATCCTATTGGGCACGTAACATAAGAGATGGATTTACACGCGGCCTCGTCATTGCTGTTATTAATCACTATATACACGATTGCCCTATGTTCGGAGTGCAGTCTCTTTGACCTCTGCGAAATACTAGATGATAGCAAACCGAAACCTGATTAAGGTATGGTAAATCTTACATCTTGACTTCTGTTTTCAGCATCACGTTTGTTCACGTTAGTGCATAGATACCTCTACAATACGCTAATCGGTCACATGACTGCTAGTCCGCGGTGAGCAGTAGCCCGTGGTTCTCGCTAAATTAAAATGCCGCTTCACTGCGCTCTAATATGTAGTGTTCAATGCGTTATAGTGATTCATGTGAGGCGGGTTATCTAACGCATTGTAGTGGAGGTCCCTCAATATCCGCACTTGGCATACATATTTATAGGTCGTGGATATCGAGCTGCGGTTGCCGCACAACCGCCGCCCCCCCTCCACCCTTCGCACTTCACCCCGCACCCCTCGCAATACAATAAACGTCGTTTATTATTACGCTTATACATAGGCCTTCGACCCACAAAAAGGGTCTCAAGCAATGAAATTGTAAATTGTTCCTCAGATTGCTCCTTGGTTCTATCGGGTTAACAGAGCCGTTATATCTGTTGCTTATTTAAGTACAGTTGTGTAAGTTGTGCAACGCGACAAGCAAGGAGCTTTGTATTAAAATAAACTGGCGGAACAGACGCCGATAGAGTTATTTCATTTCTCGTTTTTAGGGTTCCGAGGCAAAAAGGAATTTATTTTTTTCGCCATGGCCCTCCGTTTGTCTAACCGCGATTTATCTCAGAGAGAATGAGTGCTAGAAAGCTGTACTTTGGCATAAATATACATATTTATCACATCGAAAAAGTCGTAAAATAAAATTTTAAGAAATATTTTTTTCTCCCACGCGTAAAGTGGGCATGATTTTTTTATGGAGTATCGACTATTCCATGGTTTGGAGTATCATTGGATAGATCGTTCAAAAATTTCAAGGGTTTGCTCAAAACATTTTTCGATACAACATTTTGTTTGTGAAATATTAAGCTTTAAATTACTAATTCTTGTTACGAGTTAAGTGTCCACACCCCCTACCAGCTAACGATCGGTTCTGGAAATGTGCAAAAAATCATCGTAGTCGCATATATAAGGAAAACTATCATGACTAAGCAGGCTTTACAAAATAACGAGTAATAGTAACAGTCAACCAAAGTAAAAGGCAAAATTTCGGTCAAATTATGTATATTGAATACAACATACAGGAAGTTGTTTCTGTAAGTGCTTACTACTGACACCGCGCAAAGTGTCGGGACGTCGCGCCGCGGCAGTCTTGGGTTCGATACCACACGGGTGTACACGCGTACTCAGTTATTTAGTTTAGTATTTTCATTAAGTAAATATATAACGTTATCTCCAAACGAGCATAGTCATTTCATCAAACACCTAAGACTCACACACACACACACACACCTTCTAGAGATATACGTAGGCCGCTACATTACTTATAGGTGGTAAATAGCTATTTATAGACGATGTGCTTTAAATAATATATAACAAAATTATATTTCGGTAATATTTAACCCTACTTCGGAACCCTGTCTTGTCACTCGGCAGGTTTATTGTTTTTGAATCATTCAAGGTTTTCAGGCATGCGAACACAGAATTAAATTATTTGACAAACAGCTGATGTTTGGTGGCATATGTTCAGCGTAAATGTTTATTAAGTAGTTAGTATTAAGAAATTCTGCAGACAGCATATTTGTTTTTATAGCAAAGACTGGCATACGAGCAGGTGGTTCACGTATCACGTCACATACATGTGTTCACCTGATGGCATGTGATCTCCAGCGACACCCACACCGTCACCCACGATACCGACATATTCACAGAGAAAAACGTAAATCAGTAAATAAGTAAACGTAAATCAGTTATAATAATTGAGTCAACCTATAGTGGCAGGGGTAAATGGTAAGACGAGAATAAATTAATAAGGCAGGGCGACGGGAATTAATGGAAGCTGGTGGGATTGGATGAAAAAACTACAAAGCCCTATCCTAGCTAGCCTACTAACCTTTATCTAGCTACCCACGGATGACAACCCGAAGAAGAAAGGCAAAAAGAAACTCCGGTCTTATTTTCATCATCATCAATTGTCACCAATTTCTTTTTTTTCTTTTATACGGATTTATGAATATCCAACACCATTATCATATCTCCAGAAGAATGGAGCCGGTGAAGTGGTATTGTAGTATGCATAAACCCATACTAACAAAATATCCTTAATAATAATTATAATCATTATAATATTATTATTTTGATATAATTTATGGCATACACTTTACCGGTCGTACTGTTTACAATAAAAATATATAAATGTATAATTATCACTATGATGTCAAGCCAGACAATGTACTTTTTCAAATTAACAATATATAACTTTGCCAAGCAGGTTGAACAGAACAATCTACCCAGAACGTACCAGCGTCTATCGCTCACCCCAAAGATACATGAACTAGCTCAAACTACTAATATTATTTCAACTTTAATTATGCTTCTAATGTGTCGGTTTATGAATGTATAAGTAAAAGTACAAAATAAAAGCAGTAAAACCTTCCGTACTGTAATACTAAAATATAATAATATTTAAAGTGGTCCACCGCCACGCTCTACTTCGTTACATCTCAGCGCCACGGTGCACCGCCGCCACGCCGCAACGCCGCGGCCATGTCGCGCCGCGCCGCGCTACGTACTTATAGAAAATAGTCGCGTAATGAATGCAAAGTGCAATAATGAAAAACGTATTACAGAATAAGATGAAATAACATTACCGTTGGCGGTCCGCTTGCGAACGGCGCACCACAACACGCCACGACACGCCACGCGAAGCCACAGCCCCACCGTGAGCCACGTTCCAAAGGCCTTTTATTTTCCTAGAACCTTTAAAATATAGCATGTATTTTGAACATAGCAGAGGAGTTTTACAATGAGTGGTTTTCATTTAAAAATGACAAGCGGCACATTTGAGTGCTCTAAGACTTCATGTGCTGACCTGATTCCCTCTACTGCATATTATACTAGTATGTAGAATTATCTATTAAAATTTCGTTCTTCGTAATATGTAGGATTATCTATTAATTTTGCTCATATTACCTCTAGCGTGCACCATATTCCTTAACGTCCTCAATTTAAGTCAATTCGAGTATCAACTACTATAGGCAACTTTTTTTCGTTACCAAAATTACATTATCGTCCAATATTTCAATACGTTCATCCCTTATCAATCATAAGATGGGAATAGTCTAAGCACACTGAGTGGACACTCGTTGCACCTGCCAATTACCTAGTTGAACCTATCCAGTTAGGTATATAGGAGCAAGCTTATGTATATAGCTGTATATAGCTCTAGTATAGTAAGTAAGGCAATATCGCAGTGAGCACTGAGCAGTGATAGTTGTGCGCTGTGCTGCACTCAAGACAGTCAACAACTAAAGCACGATCGAATTTCGGTATAATAGGGAACTTGCAAGTCTTTTTTTAGTTCATTTTAAAGAAGTAGGTCTTAGATAAACACACCAGAAACAAGAATATTAAAATATGCACATTTAATTATCACAATTCAAAAATTGACTTATAAAACCCCGCGCTAAAAAAGGTTGTGACGTCACCGTCTCAAATTGCTTTCTTCTTCTTGTCCCCATACCGAACAAAAAAATTTCCCCAAAAATATTGAAGCTATTTCATTAAATAATAATAGTAGCCCTGTAATATTACTATCCCACTGCTGGGCACGGGCTTCCTCTACTAATGGTAGGAGTTAGGCCTTAGTCTACCAGGCTGACTTAATGCGAGTTGATAGACTTCAGACCTTTGAAATTCTTGTGGAGAAATTCTCGGGTATGCATGTTTCTTCACGATGATTTCCTTCACCGTTATAGCTAGTACCGTAAACCGTTTAGCATAAGGGCACACCTTACAGGGTCCCCGAAAGGCCGATACTACTTACATTCTCTTACACGACCAACTATTTTTACTCTCCAAGGGGGCTGGGAATTCTTGTGTGCCCAAGGGCCCACCATGCCATGCATGCATGCCTTAAGGCGGCCCTGGTTATAGCAACCGATATTTCACAATGAAAACACACTTAACTCCTTTTTGTGGTTGTTCTCGAACCTTCGGCACTTGTTTCGGCATTCCGTACCATTCCCAACTGAACTATCACTGCTTGAAAGCTTTATTATATAGCGAAGTAAAAATAAGTTGCACTCTTGAATCCTGAGCGGAGCGGTGGGAAAGTTAGAAGAAGAAAATAATTATTAAAGAGGAGGACCTCCGAAATCTCATTCATCAATCACGATACTAAACAACAGTTTTCCGCAAAATTAGGAAAAATACCCTAACCTGGAAAACACTGCTCTAGCATGATCATGCAATAACGTATAAATGGTATAAATGTTTTGCAATATAGTTTTATTATACGTAAATTCTAATTAAGCTATTTTGTAAAATATCAATTAATTTATACTACAAATGTCACCATAGCACATTTCAAGGTTTTGTTTATTAATTTATCAACGCAATTCCTCGTTATAACTTTCGTGCAAGTTCCCCTCGGTGCTCTGTCGGTGTATGTGAAAGCGCATTATGCAAACTCACTGGGAATTAGGTCTGTAGGTCAGCGGGCGACGGGCGACGGCGCCCCACCGCGCGGCACCGCGCGCCGGGGCGAGCGGGCTCATATGGGAATCAGGAACCTGGTACAAGCAGCACACTGATTACTATTTAAAAAAATGGAAAATACGAGATATTTGTAATTTAATGAACAGTTACTGCTGTAGCGGTACAACACCAGCTTTAGTTTTATAAATAGGACAAATCAACAAAATTCAGCTTATAGCCGAGAAATTCAGTGTTTTCTCGGATACCACATTTATACTGTGTGAGTATTACAGAGTATTTCGGCTACAAGTCATCTATCAGCTTTGAATCCGTCTCGGTCCGCGTGTCAAGTAGCAGCGCGTCGCGTCGTGAACTCGTGAACTCGTGACTCGTGTAACGTGTCGTAGCGAGGCCGCCTCCTGCCTCGTAGTCGTGGAGGTGGACGGTGCTTCGTGCATACTCACTGCACTCAAATGTTCTAGTGCTTCCGCTACTTTACTTAACATACTATTTACCGACTTAACAGGAAAACAATTTTTCCTAATAGTTTTTACATGACTGTAAATCATATATCTTCTGATTGGACGTGAACAGACAGTACTATCATATGTGCGACAACATACGTTATTTTTATCCTTGTGAGGATGATGATGATGATCCTAGTGAGGATATTGGCATAAAGTGATAATTTTATAAATATTCAGAGATTTCATTGGCATCAATTTCTCCTCTGTACTACACACTAAATAATACAAAACATAACTAATATATTTCGCAAGAGAGAAATATTCCACAAACAAAAAGTAATACTTAAACAAATTAAATAGCCCTTGATCAACGCCACGTTTAAAACCCTCGCTCTACCAAAACCTGAGAGATTCGTTCCATTTGTCTTATCGTTTGTTTATTCGGCGTGCAAGTGTTGGGGAAACATACATTACAGCATGTCCATGTGAGTACTGAGTATATACATGAGTACGTGACACTCGCTAGAACGGAGTAACAATGCTTTTAAAATGTTATTATTGTTAATGTTAACAATGCTTTTATGACTGTATGCCATGCGTTTTGAAGTATCCACAGTAACAGCGAATAAGGTTTGAGGTGAGCAGTGACTTAGGACTCTACCTCACTAAAATAAAAAAAAAATAATAATAAATAATATAGTATAAATGAAGACTCGCTAAACTATAAAGAACTATAATTGTGACACCCATCATTTATGTAAACTCCCTCGAAGAAATAGGTAGGTCTTTGTCCAGTAGTGAGATACTTACGCGGTTGATTAAAGTGTCAGTGAGTGGCGCGTACCTATATCTGAGCAGGGCCTTCGGCACTCAGCGCGGCGCGGCGCGGCTCGGCTCGACGCGGCGCGACGCCCCCCCGCGGGCGCGTGTTCAGCCCGCACTCCGCTAGTCTTTATACTGTATATATACTATATATATACTGTATCACACACGAACACGGCACATTTTTTTGGGGCTCCACGTTTAGCTCCGGCGGAAATAGCGCCGCATATCATTAAACAATTCTCTCTTGCGCTAGTACGATGTCTAACAATTCACAGTCGGCGTGACATCACAGCACCGGTGAAAAATGAACGAGCGACGAGTATCGTATAATGAGGCCGGCCGTTGTCGCGAGGCGAAGCTGAAAGCGGTGAGTATCTTATTTTGATACCGCTGCATCGCGATTCGCGGCTGGCGGTTGTCAGTCGCACTGAACTGGGGAAAGGTTGATACAATAAAATGCAATTTTCCACTCAGGCTAGGCGGGGTGAAGTTGAGCCACGGAGGCGGCCGGGCCGGGAGAAACGATGGGGGCGTTACGGTTACCACACGTTTGTGTCGACTGTCGACACTTAGGACGATACAAAGGGTATCGAATTTACCCGGTGTCATCCCGGAATTATATTATGTGGATCATACATTTTGCCCATTATGTCGTTAACAGGACGTGTGGTTAATTCTGAATTAACTTATTGCAGAAATATTCGTATACCCAAAAATACCCAAATATTTGAATTAAAGGATTGCATTTGAAATGCAAAGTGGTATTACACTAACTTGAGTATATGGTACAGTGTAATTTTATTATATTAGACTTGAAGGATCACATGAAAACCTTCACTAAGATCTAATATTCATGCATTATCTGTACTATATTATTATTGTGAATAGTGAAAAGTAGTAAGTCCTTTACGGAACAAGTGAACACCGAACAGGCCAGTTATTACTGTCCCGCACGAATGCAGCAGCGTGGTTCACACAGCGTCGAGGCGGGCTATTGTCGGCAGCTCGCAGAATTTGCCAATGCGCCCTAACCACTCACCAGATGATATTCTTACACTCTTGCTATCTGCCAAACTTCGCCAATTGAGAAAGAATGCTATTTCACGAAATGATAACTTGTTCGACAGAATCCACGCGGAATATAAATTCCCCTCTCGCATGTCGCACATTTACTCGCTCCCCGAACATATTTTACGGCTTATCCCGCAAACGTTTGAACAGATATCGCGGCGCGTAACTGACGCTCGTTAATTTCTTACAATATTATGTTATCGCGCTGATACGTGTTACGTGACACTGCATAATACCGACCTCATAAAATGTAAATACATAATGTGTGTACTTGGAGGTCTCTATTTCAATATTCAAAGCCAGATGTTTATAAAATATAATATTACTTGATTTCTAATTTTCTATCACTCTTGATACAAGAGATCCCACTCAAAAATTGGGTACTTGACTATGTTTGATTTTATACACAATTTTACATGTAATAGCAAATAAAACTAAAATGAAACCCTGCTGTAAAAACTGTATCGAAATTTATTCAAAAATGAGGCAGTAATTTATATTATATTTTATATTCTACAATGAGCAAGTGTGGGGGCGTAGTTGGTAAATCCTGCTATGGCTTTCCAACGCTCGTACCCTATAACGTGAACATATGGATCGTCGTTGCGTGATCAGAATGCTTCTCTTTCCTGCAGTTTGAAGGGTACACCAAATTTCAAAGGCTTATAACTTTTTTTATTTTTAGGAATATTTCAATATTTTTCTGTGCTATAACTAACTAGAGATGTAGCCCCATGCCTGCTTTAACAAGTCATGTCGCAAGCCCCTCGAGAAAACAGGATATATACCAAGCATGATATACATGACTTGATGGTCGATAAAGGCGTGTCGGTCATATCTACCGGTTTTGTCGCATGGTCCTCGATTTGCTTCTTCCTTCTTCGGAGTGTGAATCTCATTAGATTCAATGCACGCCACCATGATTCCGGTGATCACTGATAAACTCATTTTCTGTGTACATTTGGACCGCAGTGTCTGCAGTGCGCTTACCATCAGGTGTATTATAGTTACTTTACCGTACTTGAACAAAAACAGCTTGATACTTAGCTGATTAAAGGACAAAAATAAAAAAATTAACAATTTCATCAATCCGACTGGATCGGTAAAAATCCGAACAGATTCAGATGGCACCGGATTGCAATCTCTAGGTGAGAATGATGGTATGTACGGTGTGTAGTGTTGCCAGATGTCCCGATTTGCGCGGGACGTCCCGATTTTCAGGGGTCTGGTGACCCGTCCCGATTTAGCCTTGATCGGGACGTCGAATGTCCCGATTTCTGACTATCCTTCTTAGCATGTACTTTAAAAAAAAAGTAACAGTCGCTCATACTCGTTTACCGACAAAAGTGGTAAATATTACTGTTGTATGTTAAACTATATTTCAATTTAGCTGTCCGTTTGCAAAAGGTAAGTGCTAATTATTTTTTGTTACAATAATTAAATAAAAAAAAATCTTATTGGTCACAACAATCAAGGTCTCATTCTCAATTTAAATTTATGTTATAACGCTATCAATTTAGAAACAAGCAGGCAGGTAAATGGGATGGGGTTTAGATTCGCAAGAAAGGGAACTGTATATGGCAACTTATTTTTTCCCGTTGATTGCAATGCTAGCAGCCAATCAACGGGAAAAAATAAGACGAGTTTTAGAGTCAAATGTCCCGCTCTTATTTTGACAGATTTCTTCTGGCGTCGGTGGAGGCGTCTCATCGCGGGTTAAGGCAGACTTCGAGGAGATAAAGGCTCGACAATACTGCGGAGAGAAGCTCTCTCTCTCAGAATTTGTCGTGTGTCATCATTGTAGCAACTGCCCCGAGGATACATCCCAGCACACTCTCAAAATGTGTCCAGCCTGGAATGAAGAACGCAGCACTCTCAGAACTGTAGCCGGTAACGGCCTCTCTCTGCCGGCAGTAGTAGCTAGTAGCTAAAATGGTCGGTAGTTGGAGGTCGTGGCGCAGTAAAACCTCATCTGTGAACGTGTTATGTTGAAAAATGAGAGACGAGATCGGGAATGTTTAGATTTCAGTCGCCAAACAAAAAGCGAGGCGCCTGGTCGTTGACTAGCGCCTCCAGTCCTGCGGATTGGGGTGAGGGCCATACAGCGGGGGATGTGTGGCATTTGTATATTACATTGATGCAACCTCTGAGATGTACAACTCGGCTGCACAAAAACATCTTCTTGACGTGCTTAACAAAGGCAGCATAAATATGTGGCGCTCCCGTCCCTAAGAGACGGGCTGAAAGGCAACGTGCAGAGTGTGTTCCAGCAGCAATCCAGAGGTCACTCCGCATCCTCCAGGACCATCTCACTTGCGTTAAATAAGGCAACCACGGTTTTTTAGCCGGTAGTGTCGGTATAGCTATTTTGGTTAGGGACCCGTCCTAATCCACAGACACTGTGGAGTGGAAGACGACGAGTCGGGCATAACCATCCCACTGACCCCAGGTTGGGAGATATCCGTAAAGAATTGATTTTTCTCCGCGGATAAAAAAGCGTTCCGCTCTACCATCTAAATGGTTGTTTTGTGTAAACGTTTCCACTTCGCCCGGTCTTGATCATCCACCACAATAAAATCTTCTTCTTCTATCTGCCCTTATCCCACCTTAATGAGGGGTCGGCGCAACATACTTTTTCTAGTATGTTATAGAAAGGATTTGGCTTAGTTTTTACGACAGGCTGCCTGCCTGACGTGAACCCTCTCTGAGGAATCCAGTCCCGAGCAAATTAAATGAGAAAATTCGCTTTGCCCGGCCTGGGAATCGAACCCAGGACCTCCAGGTCCACAGTCCATATATTTTGCCACTAGACCAAGGAGGTGACAATGAAACCACTGGCTTTTATACCTTTTACCAAAACGACAAGCCGCCACTTTTTTAGGCCGTCCACGAGAACGCACCCCTGGCATGATTGGTCCAGAAACTTGCGACCGACTGCTCCCGTGGTTTGCTCAAAATATGACAATACCTTTCAAGCGACATTCCTGCAGTTTATCTTACATCAATTTTCGTATTTGGTTTAATCGTATAACGTTGCACAACCACCGCCGCATCTTCATCTCCGCAACGTAGTTTTCGCTAACATGATGCTTACGGGCAGTCACGTCAAAGTCTTTCTGTTTATTTACTTATATACTTTCAACGAAGCTAACTAGCGGTAAAATCTTGGAAATCAAGTTTCCGCGGGGAAAAAAATGGTCCAGGGCCATAATGCCCGGGACAGATGGAAAATATCCATGCGACACTGGGCCGAATCCCTAACACATACTGCACTAGTTATACCGACTAAAAGCCTGGCAGCGAATAGGAACAACTGCGGATTTCCCTAGGTGAGAAGCGCCCATGTTTTGGCTGGAATCGCTTCTACGCGGTGCCGCCTTTGGGCCGTCTCCAATCGCGGAAGAGGCACTCATAAACCCCAGCCGCCGATGGACCTCCTTGGCGTCAATGACAGAACAAGGCGGTCCACCTGCACTGCGGTATATCTTGGGGGCGCTATAACAGCTACGACCTCCGTTAGCCCCTATAAGTCAAAGCTTACGACGGGCAGGCGATACCGAGATTAAATTTTTTAAAGGTCCCCAACCACAAAGTGGAAAGCGAGGGAACGTCACGCCTCCTAGGCCCCCTCTAGGGGCTGAAGGGATCAGATAAAAAAATCTGAGAATCAAGGATTAGATTGTTCCCGATCTCTCTCGGCACTCTCCTTCTGTGAGATGCATCTTCTCGTAAAAGTTGGCTTCTGCACGCTGGGCTCCCAGGATCTCGACCATGGTCTACGTCACACCTGGCACCAAGAGGTTTTTTGCGACGACAACTGCTCTGAGAACGGTGCACTCTTTGTACTAGGCTGGGCATATTTCTAGTGTGGATAGAATTGAAGTATGAACTCAATCCCGGGATTGAACCCTCTAAATGTGGGGTATATATTTTTTTTTTGTTATCGTGGGGAAAGTGTTTTAAAACTACAGCCTGGGGGAAGGCGTGACGGTTATGTCGGTGTCGCCGGTCTTACGACCCAGGGCCATAATGCCCGGGAGAGATGGAAAACATCCGGGCGACACTGGGTCGAGTCCCTAATTCTATGTACACCCTACACCGGCAATACAGACTAAAAACACCGCGGTGGCCCTTTTCGGCGCTTTAGGGACGGTTCCGGGTTTCCCTAGACGAGAAGCGCCCAGGCTTCAGCCGGAACTGTCCCTGCACGGTGCCGCCTTGCGGCCCATCTCCAATTGTGGGGGGGGCTCATAAACCCCCGCCGATGGGGTATATAACTGCAATTAAAAAAGGCATTGAAACTTCGCCAATGTTGAGATTCGACCATAAATTTAGTTATATTTAAAAAAAAACTTATTATAGTTTGATTTCTTTGTTATACTAACCGGCCGGTAACGTCCCGATTTGAAAACCTATGTCCCGATCATTTTAACCTTGTGTTCCGATATTTCACACAATAGATCTGGCAACACTAACGGTGTGTAAGATTACAAAACAGATAGATACAGAAATCAATCTTATGTATATACGTCACTTTTCATAACTACGGCGGCTGCTCGTGGGGCCGGCTCGCCACGTCTTATAGCAGTATTATAATCTTACCTACTTTGTTTTTTGTACGGGAAATAGTAAAAGATATAAGATAGTAAGATTATAATAATACTGCTGCAAGAGGTGGTGTTAACCCCTCGGTTCCTATCTTAACTGTTTATAATTTAATTATCGTTTGTACACAAGGCAACTTGTATTGCAATAAATACCTAATATAAATTGTAGAAATATTACAAGGCCACAAAGTCATTTTCGATATATTGGCGCGATGCCGGGGGCCGCGGCGCTTACCTACTTACCTAACTGTTCTGGGTTACGTTAAAACGAACCATCGAAATACAAGAAAATAGATACTGACATCTCTGAAACTAGTAGCTTAAAAAACGACAATTCACCGTTAAATGTTGAATTTGAACAGTTATAATAACTTTTTTGTTGCTCCATTTTTTAAACAAAAAATTCATAGACGCGTGTCTCAAGCGGATGGCACTCGCGCTCGAACTCGTCCCAACCAGTCCGAAATATCGTGTCTGTGAACGCTGTCTATGTGTGCGTTGCTCGAGCGCATTTTGTATGTAGAATGTATATTGACTTCTGTTCCTATTTTGTGGTATGGTAGTGTGATCGACGAGAGAGGGATGAGGTACTAGGGGGGAGGATAGCGTCAGGACCACACAGTAACACAATATAAAAGTATTCATGCATCTCAATTCACATTGAAATGTATACAGAATGGGCGAATGCCACAAGTCCGCCGTGCCGCGAAATATCGTGTCTTTATAAATATTAATGGCCGACATTTTTCTGCTAGTTTGAGCGCTTGTTGATGTTAAATTCATACATTTTGCAATTTAAAGGTGATTGCTCAAGAAGGCGAAAGACGTGTCATTAACTTCACTACATAAACAATAATGCCGAGGCGGGGCGTGCAGGTTTGGATCGCGATGTAATTTAATATATGCCTAACTTGTGACTCGCACAAGACACTTTCAGTCGGGATACAGCAATACCAACATGTGCAAATAAAAGTTCACGCGAACAACACGGCGCGGCGCGGTGTGGCGCGGCGCGGTGTGGCGCGGCGCAATGGTTTTAAACAGAACTATTCACAGGGGAGGTTCACGTAGGTAGTTATGTATATTTTCTTACCGATAATATTATTCTGACATAGCAATGGAAACTAAATCTGTTTTATTGCGCAACAAAACGAATACCTGTTGAAGGTAATTTTTTTGCGAAACAGTTTACTGAGTACCGGTTGTGGTGTCGCGCCGGGCCGGCCGGGGCGCGGTGGGAACTTCTTACGTCGGTAGTAACTTGTAAATAACTTGTGACAAACTCGGCGCGGCGAGGTTGGTACGTTGCCAACTAAACTCTAAAAACTATCTCAGCCAGAGTTTATTAGGTGTATTTATTGTCTTCTCGCTGCACTGCTCGCATCCGCAATTAAACGGAACTCTAGTTCTGCAGAATGCACGACCTGACATGAACATCAGTGTTATAGTTCAAATTACTTACGATCAGGTGGCCCGCCTGCTCGTTTGCCAGGCTCTGCTATATAAATACAATATAATTATATTTATATATGTATATACAGGGTGTTCCATAAACTTGGTCTCAATAATAACTACACTTAAAGAGGGGATTGCTAGCAATCTAGCGGTAAAGTTTAAAAGAACAATGTCCAGATTATGCATGTCAAACGTGTTGACGTGAGATAACTTGTATATTGTTTTATATGTATAATAATGAATATGTATTTTTCTGATAAGAACATAATACTAACTTAATTTTTTTTATAGTTTATTAATGAAAATAGGTGACCAAAACAGTATTAGCTATCAGAGATCATGTAGCATAACTAGTGTTAAGCAGTGTAATTATAATACATACGTACTTTTATATAAACGAAGAAATAAAACCCAACCACACTTTATTGCATAACAAATTGTTAATAATTCGAGCTCAATTTTGTTACAATACAGCAATTAGGCATACCCCATCCTTCAGGCTGGGTGAGAGTGATAGTTAAAATGTGTTCGATGGTTATCCGGTGACCAGCGAAAATACTGAGCAAAGTCCAGACAATTACGAGCTAGCAACACTAACACGGTCCAGAGAGTGAGAGTGAGTCTCATTTGAGTGGTAGAGCCATGCTGTAGACAGTTACATCTGTAGATTTTAGGTGGCCCAATTCCCCCTTCCCTTTCCTAATCCCTATTTCCCTCCTTTTAGGTTGGCAACGCACCCATGATTTTCTTGTCTTAGGTGTCTTTGGGCAATGGAGATAACTTACCTTCAGGTGACCCATCTGGTCGTTTGCCAATCACTGCTATAAAAAAATGCCCGGAACGATTCTGGTTGTACCTATTTAGTTGGCGGCACGTATTTAGGCTACTGTCAGACAGGTGCAATACCAGGCGCGGCTCGACGCGACCCGGCGCGGGGCGGCCCGGCACGCTCCTGAATATTTCCCGATTTTTAGACGTCCTATTTACTGAGTATTCGGGGGAAAGGCCAAACGTAGTTTATTGTTCTGGTTTTCCGGCCATTGCCTTATGATTCTCGCTTATTTCTTTGATAGTAACGTATTTTGAGTTTCTTTATTTTTTTATTATTGGTGCATCTATAATGTATAATGCTTTCTTCTTTCTTTCTGCCTGGCCTTATCCCGGCCTTCTGCCAGGGTCCGCCTTCCTACTTAAACGCTTCCACATCGCTCGGTCTTGAGCATCCTCCCTAGTGAGGCCATTGGCTCTCATATCTTCCTCCAGAACGTCCAGCCAGCCAGCGCTTTTTGGGACGTCCACGGATACGCACACCTGGTACGATCTGTGCCAGACACATGCGACCGACGTACTCCCGTGGTTTCCTCAAAACGTAGCCATACCATCTCAAGCGACAGTCCTGCAGTTTATCTGCCACGTCGCAGACGCCAAGATTACCGCGGATGTGCACGTTACGTATACGATCGAGTCGTGTAACATTGCACATCCACCGCAGCATCTATGTATAATGCTTTCTATAATATAAATCTAATATATACATACATACACACTCATGCCCTTATCCCATGGGGGTAGGCAGAGACTATTGAGCGCCACAAGCTACGATCCTGACACACCTTTTTTGCCTCTTCCACAGTCATGCATCTTTTCATACATTTCCGCCGTTTGAGGGTACTCCTCACTTATCCTTTCCGGAGAAGATCACCTATTTGATCAATGTATGTCCTCCTCAGGTACCCTCTTCCGACCCTTCCATTCCCTTTGGCATGACAAATACCTTTCGTAAGTCGCCACCCAACCATCTTCTCCTTGTGGAAGGGATATTAAGGTGGTTTATCAATTCTATAAGTCACCGCATTTATTCGGCTTTTATGCTCCTTCCGCCAAACCAGTACACCATTGTGGGCAGCCATTCGCGTCTTCTGCGACACTGCCTGACTACCCACAATTGCGCGCAAGTCACCGTTCACTTTATTACCTGCCCCTACTCTCCTTTCAATATCCCCATCACACTTTCCATCTCTCGTTATCATGCTTCCCAAACAAACTCTTCCACTTTTTCTAATCTATCTATCTAATCTATAATGTTTCCAAAACTTTTGAATGATATAGCTAATAATAATTTAGTACATATATATTCACGCCATATCTTTGTTTTTAAAACTCATTTAGCACAATACTGTTTATTTTGGTTGCAGATACAATTTTCCACGAAAATGTAATGTGATTTGTATTACAACAGATAACATGCACGTGTTGCGGACACGGCGGTAATTTGCTGATTGAGTACGTACAAACATTTTAAAACTCTTTAATAAATAGGAAGTAATTTGACAGCATCCGTGGCGCAGCGGGCGAGTTGCCGGCTGTGAAGCGAGAGGCCGCGGGTTCGATTCCCGCATCGTGACAAATGTTTGTGTGGCCCACAGATATTTGTTTCAAGTCTGGGTGTTGTGAGACCGAAAGTCTCTCATAGTCTCTGACACCCACGATACAGGTTATACCTAGTGTGGGGTTAGGACTAGGTGTGTGACTGTTGGGTGTATTTATTTATTTATTTATTTAATTAAGTACTATAGATTGTGAACTAGTTCTAATGATTCAGTTAGATAAACTTATAATTCTCTTTTGTTTATTGAAATATTAGTGTATTAGGTAAAATAATATTTTTCTTACATCATATAGAACCTGTGTTGTCGCCTCCTTGTTCTAGTGGCAGCACATATGGGCTGTAGACCGGGAGGTCGTGGTTCAATTCCCAGGTCGGGCGAAGCGTATTTTGTAATTTAATTTACCCGGGAATGGATCCCTCAGAGGGGATTGTCGCCAGGCAGGCAGCTGAACATAAAAACTTAGCCAAATCCTGGAAAAAATGTGTTGCGCCGACCCCACATTAAGGTGGGATAAGGGCAGGTAGAAAGAAAGAAGATATAGCACCTGTGATACTGAGATACATAAATACATTTGTATTGTATTGTTTTAATCATGTTCATCGAAACAAAAGTCTGTTGTGATGACAAAACAAACATTCTGCGATAAATGTTTCACCAAAGAAAAACACTAAACGCTTTCTAAATATCCTTCTAAAATAATATTAGCGACGAATCCGTATTCATTCTCAAGACTCACAAGGATCACGCAGATGAAAGCGCAACATAAACAAACGGCTATCAACAAAGGAAAAACTGAATTGTATTTGAACACAAAGCGGCGCCGAAGACCGCGCGGCGGCAATAAATCTAAGCGGAACCAAGGACGCGGTGATATTTCGTCAACCTCCCTCTCCCGCGCCTCTAATTCTAGTCTCTACCGCCCCGGGGCATGCCGCATGTGCCGTGCGGCCCGTGCCGCCAGGCCCGTGAGCGTGACAAGCGCTTAAAGGGCTGCAACTTTTGTTTGATCCCCAAATTGGATGCAGATTGAACGGGCCGGCGTAATTCTCATTTAAACGGCGAGCGACGCGTCGTTGATTGGATTTTATACAAGAGCCACAGAATGAGCGCTCATTCATTTGTCGTCCCCTTGTCTCGCCACCGCTCGGCTGCCCGGCTCGGCTATTATAATTATGACACACGCTAACAGACCCGGACCCCCCTTATTTGGTGGGCATATAGTTCTCCTTGAATGAATTATATTATTTCACAACAAGTTTTATATCGCACAATCAAATTAGTTTAAATTAGATGTGATACGTCATGCACAATTCACATGGTTTTTGTAAAAAATTACACACAGTTGTTACCACGTGAAATACAGCGCAGTTATTGAAGTCGGTTATGGTTTGGTTTTAAAGGTACGTGAAGACTTCCAACTTGCATCAGGCCAACTTGGTGTTAACCTAAGATGGGGTTCATCATTCAACCACATAGAATAGCTGTACCCAACAGCTGGTCACCTCACAAAGATATCGGAATTCCTAGTGTTGTAAAACATAAAAAGACGGTTACTATAAAACCATATAAGCAAGTAGGTATTACATTTCATTGATTAGTGGATGATGATGATGATAATTTGATACTTTAAACTAACACAATAACTTGGAGACGCTCACCACAAAGCGCAGACAGCACAGGTTCACCGTGTGACGCCCAGCAGCCGGCGAGCTGCGGCTCGGCGGGACAATATCCCTTTGATTATAGTACCTAATATGAAACTACAAAAACTTTTAACTATGAAACCAAATCTTTTGAGTTCATATCTTCAAACTACTGAACCGATTTATAGTTTCGGAGATATACATACGTGGACAAACATACATATGTACATACACTTATGAAATTGGGCACATCTGTACAGAAGCCATACAGTCTAACATATGCGAAAATCGTGCAATTCTAATAATATTACGTATATAGGGTCGAATTGATAACCTTATTTTTGAAGTCGGTTAAATACGGTCCGTTGCTCCCCTCGCGGTCGCGTCGTTTCTAATATAATCTAATATAGTTTAACAACCGCCCTTTGCAGAGACCCTTTACTTAATGTTTGTGTTGAAACACGCTACTTAAGACAACTTTGTACGTATGATTTATTTCGACAGCCTCCATGGTGCAGCTGGCGGATATCGAATAAAGTGTAGAACACTCATACATATATTTGTCAGGGATCATAGAAATATCATACATAGAACCGCAGTACAGGGCCACGGCGTGAAGGCGTTCTGGGTGAGCCGGCTTAGGTACCCAACGCCGCACGGCGTGTCAGTGTCCTAGGTCAAGTCTTAGTATGAAGAGCTCCCACAAATTTAATTATATTATGACGAACTGCGCTATCAAAGGATGTCACAATACAATGAACAAGCACCAAGGAAGTATAAAGATAAAATTTCACAAGTAATCAATTGCTGACATGTTTTAATATTAAGTAAAACATTCATCAAAACTAAAAATAAAATTGTAAAAATGACAGACGCCATTTACGTTATGAATCATTATGAATGTTGCCAATAATGCCAACCAATTTACCCATTTTTTAAATACGGAATGAAAGAAATGAAAGGAGAGGGAAATGCTTCCATACAATCTTGGGCCTAGATTGTATAAGGATGAAAGTAGTGTCAATTAATATATAGTATATTATGAGATGGCATGCATTCAGACCTTAGCTGGTTCCCTGTGAAAAAAAAAACTATGAATTGACATTTTAATAATCGTTTTCATTTGCTTCGTTTTCGTATTGTTTCGTGCGTGTGCGTTTTGGGTGTTTTCCATATTTTAAATAATTTTCTACTAGAACAATGTTGCTCAGTTTGTATAAATATTACTAGCTGACCCGCGCAACTTCGTCTGCGTATGAGAGAGAGGGTTGAAAGAGTGAGTCGTAGGCACCTATAATCCAATAATTCTAAAGGAGGTAATGGGATGATCTACTTCGGCCGTCAGTCCCCCGTCTCTCACCCCGTCAGTCACACCGTCTGTCACACCGTCTGTCACCCCGTCTCTTACCCCGTCAGTCACACCCTCTGTCACACCGTCTGTCACCCGTCTGTCACCCAGTCGGTCACCCCGTCTGTCACCCAGTCTGTAACCCACCTGTCACCCCGTCTGTCACCACGTCCGTCACCCCGTCTCTTACCCCGTCAGTCACACCCTCTGTCACACCGTCTGTCACCCGTCTGTCACCCAGTCGGTCACCCCGTCTGTCACCCAGTCTGTGACCCGTCTGTCACCCCGCCTGTCACCCCGTCTGTCACCACATCCGTCACCCCGTCTGTCACCCGTCTGTCACCACGTCGGTCACCCGTCTGTCACCCAGTCAGTTTCCCCGTCTGTCACCCAGTCAGTCACCCCGCCGGTCACCCCGCCGGTCACCCCGCCTGTCACCTCGTCTGTCACCCGTCTGTCACCCCGTCTGACACCACGTCGGTCACCCGTCTGTCACCCCGTCTGTCAATGTATTACGCACCGGCGCCATCTACTTAAAATATTGGTTTGTAGTACGTGCTATGTATCAGAGATGGCACTGTATGTGAAAAAAGATTTTCGCGCTTTTCTGTTGAAATTTTTCCTGAATTTTCTTTGCTATAAACCTCACGGAGCCCGAGACCTTTCCAACGAATGCAAAACCGTGGAAATCGGTTCCTGCGTTCTGGAGTTATAGCGTCAGGAAGGAAAACCCGACTTATTTTTATATAGTAGATGTTCCTGAGAATAATCGTCTTTGTGATCGACATTTAGTTATCGAATGTGGGTGTTCGAGTTTGTCTCTGCCATCCCTTCGGGGATATAGGCGTGAGCGTATGTTATCTACATTCAAACATATCAATAGGTAAGATTTGTACTTATAAACATCAGTTGTTTGCGTATAGTTTGTTCCATAACCTCACGTTTATTTAAGTCAAAGTGAGGCTCATAACTGTGTTCTCAGATTACAAAAAGTCGCCAAATTTTCAGTAATGATCTCATAATATACTATCTATTAATTGACACTACTTTCATCCTTTTACAATCTAGGCCCAAGATTGTATGGAAGTGTTTCCGTCTCCTTTTTATTTCAAAGACGTTATACACAAATATGTTCAGACGAACTTAATGCCAGCGGCATTCGCTACTACCTTTGGGTGGTGCAGAGAAAAGACAAGGCGGGTGTATATGAAGAAAATAAAAATGAGGGTAGTGTTAAATTCTACTGCACCGCATCTGCTTATAGTCTTCGTGACTGATCGCATGATAATATATAAAAAGAAAAAAAAAAGTGTTAAATATAATGTTACATATACTCATAATATTAAATATCATTGCGATATATAGCTATAAAAGAATATATCATATAATATACATAAATAAATTCTTAATCATAATATTTATACATACACAAGCATACACATACAACGCGAACGCGAACATTACGAACAACTCTATCGAACAATTGATAAAAAAAGTTATGTTTATACAGAAAAATTCAGAACCTTTTTATTTTAAAGTCGGTTCAAAACTATACAAATGTTTTTTAAGTTCAGAATAAAAGAAGTGTATCATTATTAGAACACTTTCGATTTCCCTATTTTTTTGGTAAAATGTCTTTTACTTGCAACACTATTTACGTGCGTATGTGTGTGTCGGCTCATGTAGTTACGCGCCGACGATGCACACATTGAATCGTTATCGGCTTCAATTTCCGAAGGAATTTTGTATGAGACTATATCTCTGTACGTTATTACTCTAAGTCAGGGATATAATGAGTTGCGGTCAATAGACCAAAACTTACTAAATCAATAATAATTAATAACTTCTCTAAAAAATACAAATAGTGTGTGTTACGATGGTATAACAACAAAAGTAGTCAAATCGGTTGCTGGAGGAATCAGGGAGCTGACTCTTGAGACTCGATTCGAATGTGACATCGATTCGATTTCATTTAGTGACTTAAAATTCCACTGAAATCTGGTTAAAAAGTGCGCTAGTGGAATTTTAAGTCAATAAATGAAATCTGGAAATCTTTGGGGGAGGCCTATGTTCAGCAGCGGACGTCATATGGCTGATGATGATGATGATGATGATACATTCGAATCGAGTGTCAAGAATTAGGGGGCAGTACTCATTTAAGCTACATTATCAATGTCAGTATCGATAAAGGATTTTTCAGAAAACACTTAAATATCAGTCGTAAAGCCTTTGTTTAAAAAAGATAACAAAGAAGTTATGCAATACTATAGAGCAATTTCTCTCATAAGTTTGTTCTCAAAGATATTTGAAAAACACATATATGAAAATTATAACATAACATAAACAACATAACATAAGCTCACGCCTGTATCCTTGAAGGGGTAGGCAGAGTCGCACTAGCGAACTAGAACACCCACACATTATACACATAATTTCAAAAAAACAGTATACTGACCGACGAACAGAAATAATTCTGTAGCAAAAAAAAATATAAATATGGCTGTTTATGACTTCATATTATACAGAGTTATTACAAATGGTGATAAAAATATTCCTGTAAGAACAATATTTTGTGATAATGACATTTTATCATCATGATATTTTAATGGAGAAACTGGAAGCTTACGATATTCGCGATAACGTGTTAAGTTTATTAAGATCATTTATTAGTAACGGAAAATAATATACAGAAATAACTATAATAAATACATACACAAAACATGAAGTAATGTATAAATCATCCGTACGTATCATCAAATACGGTGTGCCATAAGGTAGTGTTGTATTAGGACCTTTATTATTTATAATGTACCTCTGTATCAATGACCTGCCAAAAAGCATAATCCAATATACAACATAATTTACAGATGACAGTACTATAACTATACCATGCATAAATAAGGAAACAAAACAATAATTTAAAAATCAATCTTGACAAAACAAACATAATGCACTTTACACAAAGGAGTACATTGACATCTACTATGTCTTTTCTTATTACATATTATCATAACGCTCCAAATTTTTTTTGTAAAAATCCTAAACCATTGAAAGAGCTCAATAACGAAAGAAATTGCTAGCAGATGAAGCTTACTATAGTATTGAAGAGTTGTTATCCCATTGACTCGTGTTTTCATGAATTAAATTTGTATGTATAGTAAGAATAGAATATTATAAATTACATTTGTTGTTGGCGTAATAATATAATTTATAATATATTAATTTAAGATTTATAAAATAACATAATAACAATTTTATACATAGAGGTATATTATTAAGTGCATAATACCAGCCTCCGGAGGACGAGCCTTCCGCCACTAATTTAAGAAGTTACTATATAACAAGTGCATACGGTTATAATTGTATTGATTTAATTAGAAATTGTCATCTTTTTCTTTATTCTATGGCTGAGACCACTTTTTATGACGACATTTGCAAAGAAATGTGTATCTAGGATATATTAAATCGATGATCGTCGCAAATCCCAATATTATGTAGTGTAGGTAAGGCAACAAGCGGCGCGGCGCGTGCGTGCCGCGTACGTGTATCATGGCCTGTGCTGGCCTGTGCTGGCCTGTGCTGAGTTGTACTTGGCTGTGCTCGGCTATGCTCAGCTGTCCTCGCCTGCACAACGACGCGACGTGACCGAAATATGTGCATGTGTACCGACTACTGACTAGCGACTAGCGAGTAGCGACCCTCATGTATACTGAATTAAGTGGTATTCAGTGTAATCCACCAGTCGCAAGTCTTTGTTTACATAAGGCAGGGTATAGCTCTGTATACGCGCAGATGAGATTCGCACGTACCTACGGGTGATAGAGCCACGCTGTATATACATAGTTACGTCTATAACAGTACGAATAGGCCGGCTCGACCGGTTTGATACTACTGTATCACAGAAAACCCACGTAAAGTGACGGTTTGCTGTTGCGTTTCGTTCGGTAAGTGATATTTCCGGTGGAACAATTCCCCCCTCCGTTTCTCAATCCCTTTTTACCTACTTTTCGGTTGGCAACGCACCCATGATTCTTTTAGCTCGTTTTTGTGGAGATCGTTTAAGGACCATCTTACCAGTCTGCTAAAAAAAATGCAAGAATGTCGCTTACGATGATGAGACCTCACGTTTTCAGGACACTAGAGGAGTATATCCGCTCCAAGTATCTAGTCTAAATTGTGCCAGGGGTCTGACTCTGTGAACAGCCTGAAAAGCCTTGGCTAGACGTTCTGGAAGAAGATATAAACGTAGGTCTATGCGTTCAATGTAGACATGAACAAAAATGTGTGTGCAGTAACACCCTTCAATAATGTGAGTAATTCGCGTCAGTAACCGCCAGTTACACAAAATCTACGAACCACTTTTCGGGCTCTCGTGAGCTCGAGTCTTAATCCTGTCACAAATTGAGAGATCATGCTCGAGCTTCTGCTTGTCGAATGAGACGTACGACCCTCTTAAGTCGTGTACTCATCTTGGAACAACGAACACACTGATCACGAATATTTATATCACATGTCTGAATGTAAAAGATCATCGTTCGGCACATATCTACTATACGAGTGAGTCGTTGCGTATGATGTCTAAATTCTTCAAACAGAGTTCATATTATATAGATAAATAAATGATATCTCACGGTGTCAGTGGTCCAATTCGTATGTTATACACACAGAGATACACCGACACCGTTCACGTTGTATATTATAATAAATGTACATACATACAAACAGTGATTAATAGTTGCGTAACTCGGTGTCATCTACACGGACTACTGCACAGTGCACACTCATTGTAGTGGTATAAAGGTTTTTACATCAGTAAGTTAACGTATTCTTTATACCTCTATATTTAATCGGATGCAAACTAATTTATTTTAAACCAGACATTTACCTATCTCAGATTACTTAGTCTTTCACAACACTAAAAACAATGCGGGTGAAATCCCTTCCAAAGCTAAGTTTAATGAAAAAATGTGCGCCGCATTACTGCTATATTAAAGAACTCTGTTCCGAGTAATGGCGTTAAATAACAATTTATGCTTTAATATATTTATAAGGGGAAGATCCGACTACCAAGAGTACGTGTACTTTATAGCACACAGAGATAAACACCTTTAAAATTTTAAGTAATGTTATTGTGCACAAAACAGAAAGTTACTTATCCCCGTAGTAAAAAATATTTACAATTATGCCTCGGTGGCGTGGTGGTATTTCGGTACGACTACGGTTCTGAGGTCTCGGGTTCGATCCCCGGGTCGGGCAAAGTGATACTGGATTTTTCCATATCAGCCTGGAGTCTGGAATTTGTGCCCTATATGGCGATAGGCTCGCCCCCTATAACATCTGGGACGAAACTAAGCTCGGCGAAATGTGGGTGTTCTAGTTCGCTAGAGCGCCTCTGCCTACCCCTTCGGGGATACAGGCGTGAGCTTATGTTACAATTATATCATCTCTTTATTTGTTTAGGGTGTACGAGTCAAGGTGATGGATTGAGGCCTAATCATTCTTATTAGTGGAGGAAGCCGGCCGATCATCAGTACGGCAGTAATAATGCAGGGAATCTACTTTTAAATACAAATCTAATATTATTCATCCTCAGCATCATCAGCCACAGCCCACAGCACATGACTAATATTATAATCGTTGTCATATTAAGTTGTTAATATGCAAGGGAACGTCTTTAAGAAGCAACAGAAAGATATAATAATATTTTTATTTCGGTACTCTTTATTTTTAAAGTTTTTTTTTTACATTCTTAAATATATATTTTTAAATATAAGCAGCGATAGCTCAGTTGGGAATGGTACGGACTGCCGAGACAAGTGCCGGAGGTTCGAGACCAACCCCAAAATGGAGCATACACCTCTGACTTTTCTATGTTAAGTGTATTTTCATTGTGAAATATCGCTTGCTATAATGGTGAAGGAAAACATCGTGAGGAAACCTGCATACCTGAGAATTTCTTCACAGGAATTTCGAAGGTATGTGAAGTCTACCAACCCGCATTAGGCCAGCGTGGTAGACTAAGGCCTAACCCCTCTCATTAGTAGAGGAGGCCCGTGCCCGGAAGTGGGACAGTAATATTACAGGGCTAATATTATTATTATTACTGTTATAAATATATGCTATAAAAATAAAAATACATTTAAAAATATAAAAATATTCCCCTCCGATGGCGAGGCTCGGGACCCAAGCCACCGGCGGTTAGGACCCCAGAGTGAGGAACCTCCTCACAATTCGTGCCGTATCCAGTAACACTGCCTTCTGCATTTGGCTCTTGACCCAAACACGAATTGAGAGCCTCTTGAGGTGTTGGTCGAGGCTCATTGGTATCAAACCATGGGCAGAAATGACTATCGGAACAATGATTTTATTTTGGTTTCTACATTCGATAACTTATACCTATGTAAGTATGTGTGTCGGATATTTTTGGGAATAAACGTGCCGTCCTGTTTTATGAGATGGATTAACTTCGATTAACTAACCATGCAACGTTAGGACATGCGCCGTTTGAGTATAAAACGTAGAGCCTAACTCGATTTCACAAAAACATGTATAAATATATTAATCATCCAGTCGAGTTTAATAACAATTTAATTCACATTAAATTTCTTAATCATTTCATATAACTGATACAAACCGCCCCCTTCCCCGAACCTCCCACCCCAGTCCCCACAGGGCGCACAGCCTGATACAAATGAATTGATATTAAATGCTATTGAAACGCAATCAAAACTACACCAGGATTCAATTACAAACTCAATTAGTAATATCCATTTGATATTCGTGCATGTGATGGTTCTACATACATCTGTATTGTAACTGAGGATTCTAGTGTGAGAGTGGAGCCGCGGCGCGGTGGCCGCTGTTGTGTAGCTATCGTGTTATAAACGTGTGCCTATAAACAAACCGCTGCAGTGCTGTACATAATATAACACATAGGACTGACTTAATGAAGTTTAAACCGAAATCCAGCCGGGTGAAAGATGTTGGATCGCGTAATTCTTTACAACTTAAACTTGCTACTGCACACAAATGTCTTGTTAACATATTGTTTAAGACATTGTGCCAATATTTGCGAACGGTTAACTATAATCAAAATACCATAAAATATTTTTGAAATACTTATCCGATATTAGCAATTAAAATCATCGTATCCCTACAGTAGGCCCGCCTCACATATCACGATTCACGACGCTACGCGCGCGCCAATGGATCACTTTTTAATACAACTTTGCGGAAATTATACAAATAAAATGAATGCTGAATCGGTAATAATTAACTTACATAATAACCTTGGAGTTCCTTATTATTCATGCTGTTCACATATTATGAGATATACAAAATGTTATTTGAAGTTAATGAGCGAGTGTAGTCTGTTAAGTGGCCGCGAGATGGGTGGCGAGTGACGGGTGACGTCATGTTTTCTATTTGGTGTCACACGCATTGTCATGCATCTTTATCATATAATATCATGCACCATTGTTTAAATCCATACATAAACTCGCGCATAACGTCACGTAGCGAACTCCCATATTCCACCGAGTTCATATTATTATCCAATATGGTCCCTGATGGGACATGAGGATGACTGCCTCGCTGGCGTAGTTGTACTTCGTGCGCGGTACGGTTATCATTATGAGCTCTCTAGTTCGAATTCCGATCCCTCAAAGTAATTTTGAGATTCTCTACTATCAGTCAGGAGTCTGAAAATTAAACCCAATATAGCGAAAGGCTCACCATACTTTAAACTAAGATATATCTGAGTAGAACAAGATAATTTATTCATCACCATGATTTGATATTTTTTGCAATAGCTGTAATGTCACTAGAGAATATTACCGACGAAACACACTACGGAGTCACATATCACATTATGTACAGACTAGTTAATGCAATGTGACATAAAAAATATATGAAAATAAACGCAACACAGGCGCTGAGTTCACTACAAAAACCCAATGCATATTTATACTGTCGAAAAGAGCAAAGTGTAGTGCTCTTTGGTTTGAACACGAATCTATTAAATTTTAAGAAGTGGTCGCTTCGACGCCGACATTTCGGACGGTCACATGACCGTGCCGGCCCGACCTGCGGGACCGGACGCGGGTCATACTGGCTGGAACTGTTCTGCATCTTATTTTACTTGCGCAGTTTATACACAAAACAAGCCAAGGCGTACGTAATCGTTCAGTAAATGGTTTGTGTCCTATCAAACGATCGTAAACTCACCTATAACTGGTACATCGGAGTTCCTTTATTATCATGAATACGGTTATACGGTTATACCGCGATCTTATCGCACGTCGATTGTTATTAATGGAGTAGATACGAGTACGTTATGTAACAATACAAGCCATTTGCTTTATGTGTGTTTCTTTGGGTTTTGAGTTTATAAAACAGCGACAAATGACATTTGTCGCAAGAGATTAGATTTCCACAAGTCAACAAACATCATACGTCCGACATGGGAATCGAACCTAGGGTTCACAGCGCATATGCGATTCAAAACATTGACGGCGACTTGCAGCATTAAGTCCAATCTCGCTTTATCTTAATCTAGATTTCAATATATATACGAATTCGTTGTAAATGAAATCGAGTCCCAAAATTTTAAACTTCAATAAAATTAATTAACAATAGAAAAACTATGAAAGGTTACTTCCAGTGAGTGTACG
The DNA here is from genome assembly GCA_036417725.1 of Clanis bilineata. Classification (NCBI taxonomy): domain Eukaryota; kingdom Metazoa; phylum Arthropoda; class Insecta; order Lepidoptera; family Sphingidae; genus Clanis; species Clanis bilineata. The sequence continues at coordinate 17,958,387 of CM071145.1, read as the reverse complement.
TCAGTAATCACATAATTATATGGGCAGGTACAGCTACAGTGGTAAAGCTCGATATGAGGTATTTTGACAGTCTCCATGACGCTGCGGGCGAGTAGCCGGCTGTGAAGCGAAAGGTCGCGAGTTCGATCCCCGCACCGAGACAAATGTTTGTGTGGCTTACAGATATTTGTTTCGGGTGTGAATGTTGTGAGACCGAAAGTCTCACGTTGTTCCTGATACCCACGACACAAGATTTGATCTTAGTCAAGAGTCAGGACTATGTGTGTGACTGTTGGGTATAATTCAAAATGTTACTTTTATAAAGATATTCTGTCGATTCGCGTGGAGTCCTTGCTCGGTGCTCACCGTCGGCAGTCAACAAAGACATTCAACAGTGCATAGACGGGACAACTGCACGAAACTTGGGATCCAAAAGTTGTAACCTCGTGTTCAAAAGTCACTCAGTCGTATTTGAAACATACGTGTGCAAGGTCCTGCCGGCGTAGGCAGGGACGTGCACAGACATATTCCATAGGGTAGGCAAAATATTAAATTCCTCCCATAAGTGGTATAGATACTAATAAAAGTTCCCTTGTGTCTTTTCCCGCTACAGAAAGGTAACCTATTTATTCAGAAATAGTCTGCCTTCCTAATAGGATATTGTTTTTTTTTTCAATATCAGCCCAGAGTCTGGACAATATGGCGATAGGCTCACCCCTATCACAACTGTGACGGAACTAAGCTCGGCGAAATGTGGGTATTCTAGTCCGCTAGTACGCCTCTGCCTACCCCTTTGGGGATACAGGCGTGAGCTTATGTTATTCTAGGTGCTTTAATACCAGACATTAGCGCATTTAAACAAAGAAATATGTAGGTTATCAAAATTTTCCTACATTCGTGACGCACATCTTTTTAATTAATAATATGACAACTATTTAGTAAATAATAAAATGGTGAGTTAAAGTTATTAAATGAAACTAAAAGACGAATCCGCAAAATAGCTTTCATGATGAGTCAAATGGGTCACCACAATTACATGTAGGTACTTTAACTATCTAGTAGCTACAAATAAATAGTTATCATAACCATATAAGTAACTTTACTTTGTGTATAAATAAATACTTGCATTTCATACTCCACTTTAATACATTGTTGCACTTGAAATTCGAATAGGCATTGTCCTTTGTGTACCAAATAGTAGATTTTTTTCGTCTTAAGAAAGTTTCGAAGAATAACATTTAGTAAACACATTTTACCACAATTCTCACAGAAGAAACAAATGTTTATATTGTTATTATTAACCTACTTCATTTCAATGAAAATATATATTACAAGTTTTCAACAAAAATCTTTAAATAGTAAATAAACAAGACATCAAATTTATTGGAGAACGAACGAAAGAATGCTGAATGTATCGATCATGAGTGAACATTATTATACGATTCAGTTTATTGTACTTGTACCATGACGATAACATGACAAGTGAACGCATTTTCAAATTGTTCGTACTATACTTGAGTTAACCAATAGCATTACACTGTTGACAGGAGGCGAAGTCTAAATCTTGATTTTTGTGCATTGACTTCACCAATAAGCGTACGCCACTACGGTCGACACAATCGTGTGATCATAGAAAAAACAGCTTTAATGCGTGCAAATTGAGCTCTTCAGAAATATGTATCATAGACTCATCGGTGCAAGGTCAGTCACTGACCGCGTCGTACGCGCCACGCGCCGCTTGGTACCTACCGATAAGCCGTGCGCCGTGCGCGGCAATTTTTAAATGGGTATTAGTTAAGATTTATTTTATTTCCTTGTCGATTTGTCTGGGTAGACAATGTCTTTTTGTCTATATGGACTGCACGCCGCTGGGCGTAGGTATTAATGTTTAGTCAACAAAATCGTCCTACGTGATTCTTGAACATTCACGGAACATTCTAGTATATAAATTGTAATAAGCGCCCTCGCATTTTTATAATTGACAGAAGGCGTTATTAACGTTGCGATCATTTTTTTGTATGGAAACTTGCTTGATAACCCCTCTACACACTAATATCGAATCTCTTTGGCCCCCAACAATGATATTCACCGCTCGTAATTAGTCGTAATTAGAAACTGTATTGCTTACACTACACGACACGACAAGCTTTACACGCAACGCCACTCGATACCGTTCTTCATGTTGTTGAATCTGTGTGCTCTGATGTTCCACAGCAAGACTTGTGTTGTATTTATAACGTTTTACACTGCTGTGGTGAATTTACTTGTAGATACATGGGTGAGTTGGTAATTTACTAGTTGTAATATTATACGAATGAACGTAATCTGTATTTTTTTAAACAGTCACACACCTAGTCCACTCTAGGTATAACCTGTATCGTGTGTGTCAGATACTATGAGAGACTTTCGGTCTCACAACACCCAGACTTGAAACAAATGTCTGTGAGCCACACAAGCATTATTTTGTCTCAATGCGGGAATCGAACCCGCGGCCTCACGCTTCACAGCCGACTACTCGCCCGCTGCACCACGGTGGCTGTCTATTACATTATAAATGCATGTTGATGTGTGCTGTGTGCGTTTTCTGGCAAAAGGTGAGGGTATTTTTTTTTCAATTTCAGAAGTCCCTGCACGAATTACTTTCGCAATTGAACTAGCATCGAGCTTTGTCTGTATCGATTCGAGTACGTGTGTGGAGTCGATACGATACGAATCCAATTGTCTCAGTCTCAAATACAACAATATGCACACACCTTTTTAAGGTGGTAAATATGTAGTTTACTTGTTCTTCTGCTTATTTTATTTATTTTATTATAATAGAGAAAGCTTACACACAAATTATGAAATATGTACATACATACATTGTTCAAGTGCAATATTTGCTTAGAAAAAATAAGTTTAAGAAAAACGTCTATAGATGGCGCTAGTTCAAATCTAAATCGCAATGTCAAGATTCTCCGACCGTCATGTATATAGGTTCGGGAATTTTGGGTCGTCAGTTCAGTTCGGCCAAAACAACCAGTGCAACAAGTGAGTAGTAGTAGTAGTAGTAGTAGTGCAATAGTAAGTGTAAAGTGTAAGTGCAATAAATAGTGAACAGTGCAAAAGGTGTTTAAGTGCAACCCTCTCCCCAGTGCAACCCCTCTCCCCAGTGCAACCCCCCTCAGTGCAATCACCCCAGTGCATCCCTAATATTGGTCCTCGTCGCGCCCCCCCCCCACCCTAACATCGGTCCTTCGAGTGCAACCCCCCACCCTAACAATGGTCCTACCGAGCCGGACGGTGAGTTCAGTGACCCCAGGATACGAAGTGCAGTGACCCCGGACATTAAGTACAGTGACCCTAAGACGGTGAGTTCAGTGACCCCAGACAGTAAGTTCAGTGACCCTAAGACAGTAAGTTCAGTGACCCCGGACAGTAAGTTCAGTGACCCTAAGACAGTAAGTTCAGTGACCCCCATCACATTTAGTGCAATGACCTCAGGACTGTGAGTTCAAGGACCCCAGTTCAGTGACCCCGTCACGCGCCGAAGTTCATTAACCCCGTACGGCGCACAAAGGTCAGTGACCGCGTCCCGCGCCGCGCAGTCAGCTAGTCACGCGCCGCGCATCAAACTCAGTGACAGCGTCACGCGCTAAGGTTCAGTGACCTCGTCGCGCGCAAAGTTCAGTGACCGCGTCTCGCAACCGCGCAGTAAAAACAGTGACTGCGCCACGCGCGTAGTGAATTTTGTAGTGCACACCACGCCGCTAGTATCGACGGTGTGAGTGGACGATCCTATATGAGGCTGTGCATATCGGCAAAAACGAACTATATACAAACAGTGAGTGCATTGGACTGTGGCTCCTAAATTTAGGTTAATCAAGCAAGAGCCCAGTCACCTCCGGGAGACAAGAGCAATCGACAATCAAGGACAACACGTCGTGTCGTGCAGGCAGCTGGTTAAATAAAGGTCAACACGTCGTGCCAGGCCACAAAGTCAACACACCGTGTCGTGCAATCATCAAGCTTAGTTCGATAAGTACCTAGTATTATACAATTGCAACAATGCAAGGACTTATTAATGCACAATTAGACATACATCATTGTATTAATAGAGGCCTAGTTAATTTCAAAAAGAGTCCTAAAGAGCGCATAACAAAAGAATATTTAGAAACTAGAATTAGTAATTTAGAAAATGATTGGCAAATGTTTAAATCTAATAATCGTAAGTTATACGAAAGTTCAAATATAGAAGAATTAGAACATTCAATTTATATTACGCAGAACATATATGAAAATTGTGAAGAAAACTACTTTAGCTATAAGTCATTGATGGCATCAATCTTAAATAAAATGTCAACAGAAAAGGTTGACCAATCATGCAATATGAAGGAGAATAAACCTAGTTTTAGTAGTACACAAGCAAAATTGACAAAAATTAAGATTCCAACCTTTTCTGGTAATTATTCAGAATGGACAACATTCCGCGATCTATTTATTTCTTTAGTGCATAATGATGATAGCTTAGACGATGTCCAAAAATTACATTATCTCAAGACACACTTAGTTGGTGAAGCGGAAATGCTTTTAAGAAACACTCCAGTTACCAGCGCCAATTACAGTCGTTGTTGGTCTTTATTAGAAAAGCGTTACAACAACAAAAAGTATTTAGCAAATTGTATCCTTAAACGATTGTTTAGTCAAAAACGAATGAATACTGAGTCCGCGACGGCAATAAAAGGTTTATTAGACACCACCAATGACTGTTTGGATGCTTTAGCAAATATCGGTGTTGATGTAACTACATGGGACATTTTAATAATTCACATTATATCATTTAAGTTAGATGTTGAAACGCGTAAACAATGGGAAATCAAAACTGCGAATGATCAATCGAACGAATTACCAACACTCACTCAATTAAGAGAATTTATGGAAAGCCGCTTCCGTGCATTAGAGAATGTAGAATTTAAGAAAGCATCAGAGCATCATGCAACTCCTGACTCCAACCGTCCATACACAAAGGTATTCGTAGCCACAAGTAGGCGTTGTGAATATTGCAACGATAGTCACAAACTATGCTTTTGTAAAAAGTTTGCAAATCAGGATTACACAGTGCGACGCGATTTTGTGAGTAAAAAGTCAATATGTTTTAATTGTCTAGGCAGTAATCACAGTACATATGATTGTAAAAATCCAGGACGTTGTAAACTTTGCAACAAAAGGCACCACTCCTTACTCCATTCCCCATCTAGTACACCAGTTCAAAAAGACTCGACCGAAACTAAATCTCCTATAGTTTCGTGTTATTCTTCTCGTAAAACCTTCAAGCCAGGTCAGGTTTTATTACCTACAGCAGTAGTAAGAGCAGAGTCAGGGTTAGGAAATGATATTTCCCTACGAGCTTTGGTCGATCAAGGCTCTCAAGCTTGTTTGATCACAGAAGAAGCAGTCCAATTATTGCGTCTAAAGAAGACACCTGCCAACGGCATCATCACAGGATTAGGAGAACATGCCATGCAATCAAAACACATGGTCACGATTACAATAAAATCTAAGAACGATAGTAACTTTAAACTTCAAATCAATGCTTACGTCTTGAAAAATATAACCTCAAGCCTTCCTGAAAGGAAGTTAGAGCTATTCGATTGGGAAGACATAAATGACTTACATTTAGCAGATCCAGAGTTCAATATTCCAAACAAAATAGACATATTGCTTGGAGCAAGTGCGTACAGCCAGATTATAAAAGAAGGCGTCAAGAGGAGTCCAAATGGCAATTTAATTGCCCAAAGTACGAAGCTTGGATGGATAATGACCGGTATGGTCAAGGAAAAGGCAGACGAGGAAGCAAGCAAAAACATTATTTCAGCAATTAATACAAAAATTAAGGAAGAACAATTAGAAGACCGTCTACCAAGTGCAACATGGTTGAAGCAAGAGCAAACAAGTTTGAAAGATCATTTTAAAAGAGCAACAAATAAGAATCAAAAAGGACAATATAATTTCAATTTACCATTAGAGCAAATAAATCGCTTTTTCAGAGCAACGGGTCACGAGAGATAGCGAGAGCAAAGTGCAACCAATTGAAGAACAAACTTAGCAAAGGCTTACAACTCAAGGTCAATCACAAAGAAGTGATCAAACAAGATTTAAGTTTAGGACATATTCAACCATTAGAACAATCACAAAGAAGTGATCAAGCAAGATTTACGTCTAGAGCGAATAGAGGAAAAGGAAATCAGGGCAAAAGAAACAGTATATCTGGATGATGGATGGCGGTCAGGGCACTTTAATAATTAAGCGACGATGAAGTCAAAGTCAAACCAACCGAGAAGAAGTGTTATCATATAAACAAGTCCAAGAGAAGAAGCAGGAATTAATTATGCAAAGGTCAAAGAATAAAGGACAAACATTTGATACACAAATCAACAAGAATGCATATGAAAACGAAGATCAAAGGAAGCTTATTTAAATTCTAGACTCATAACTTTAATTACAAATTCTGATTCAATTGAACCTCTTCCATTATCAACAGTTCATCTCCTAATAGGCAAGACATTAGTTACAATCCCTTATCCTAATTCAAAAATTCACACTTTTGTAGATGGCAGCTAGTGCAAAATGTATGAGCTTTCGACGACGTTAGAGTCAAGAGTAACAAATCTTTTACACAGGAACAAGTAGAGTAGACATAGTCTTAATTAAAAATGATTTACCACCAAATCGATAGTTGTTAGAGCGAATATTAGAAAAGCATCCAGGTCAAACCAAATTACTCGTGTAGTTACATTACGCACAAAGAATTCAATAATTAAGAGACACACATCTAAACCATGTATACGTGTCAATGAATAATAGTTATATAAGATGCAATGTATTAATATCGTTTAATTTCATGTAAATACATAACTACATAGTGCTAAGTTAAATTAATCTATAAGTTCATGCATGTAATATCATACTTGTTTATATTGAGTCATGTATAAATATCAAGGGCAATCTTGTTTATTTCGCCATGGTGGGCGGAGCTCAGCTTGTGAAGACCATTTTTCACTAAATGGTCTTGGTGGGCGGTATGTTCAAGTGCAATATTTGCTTAGAAAAAATAAGTTTAAGAAAAACGTCTATAGATGGCGCTAGTTCAAATCTAAATCGCAATGTCAAGATTCTCCGACCGTCATGTATATAGGTTCGGGAATTTTGGGTCGTCAGTTCAGTTCGGCCAAAACAACCAGTGCAACAAGTGAGTAGTAGTAGTAGTAGTAGTGCAATAGTAAGTGTAAAGTGTAAGTGCAATAAATAGTGAACAGTGCAAAAGGTGTTTAAGTGCAACCCTCTCCCCAGTGCAACCCCTCTCCCCAGTGCAACCCCCCTCAGTGCAATCACCCCAGTGCATCCCTAATATTGGTCCTCGTCGCGCCCCCCCCCACCCTAACATCGGTCCTTCGAGTGCAACCCCCCACCCTAACATACATCGTTTAACAAACGTTGCTAATTACCTCTACAAGCTGTCACATATTGAAAATGAATCACGATACTTGTCATATATTATTTATTTATTTATTTAAACTTTATATACAAACATGTATAAAGGTGGACTTAATGCCAAAGGCATTATCTACCAGTCTACCTGAGGGTGGTGCAGAGATAAAACGATGTGGGTGTATATATAAGCGGCTTCCGTCAGATCTGACTGGCAGTCCAGTGCGGAAGATTTGCGGGTGTCTTTGTCAATTCAGACTGGTCGCCGGAACTCTTCTTTTAAACTTCATTTGTGTACCATATATTTATGTGGTCAGAATCTTGGTAATGATTTTGCTACTCAGCTTTCAAACTTTCTTAGTAAACTAATTATATTAATTAATAGTAACCCTATGGATAAATTTATAATTCTTGGTGACTTTAATATGAGTGCTATTAACTGGATCTCATCTGAGGTCGGACCTTCAGTGTCTTCACCTACTGAATATATGTTTGAATTTCTTGATACTTTAAATATATGCAATCTGAAACAATTTAATTCGACTCGCAATATTAATAATAAAATATTAGATCTAGTTCTAAGTAATGATTCTGTGTCTGTGTCTGGATGTTTGGACCCCTTGGTGCCTGAGGACCCTCATCACAGAGCCTTGCTAGTGGAAGCAAATTTTGTACAACTTCAGTTAATGAAGGCAACAAAGCGCACAATTTACCAATATAGCAAAGGGGACTATGAAAAAATTCGTTCTGAATTATCAAGTGTCCAATGGAACACAATTTTGTCATGTGGTAGTGTTGAGGACGCTCTCACTACATTTTATAAAATCATAAATAACTTAAAGGATAATTATGTACCCTGTCGAGTTTCTTATGGCCACAAATATCCGAACTGGTTTAGCGTACCTCTCATCAAACTGATTAAAGAAAAATTTAAATTCTTATCAAAATATAAAGTGTACCGTAATATCTCAGATCGCAATTCGTTTTGCCTACTACGTGACAGGGCTAATGAAATGGAACACCAGTGTTACAAAAAATACATTGATATGATCGAACGGAATATTACCCATAACCCTAAAGCCTTCTGGGCATACGTTAAAAGTAAGCGTTTATATAATAATTTCCCGTCCACTATGTCCTACGCTGGTAGCACCGCTAATAATAGTCCAGGAATATGTGAGCTGTTCTCAAAGTACTTTCGTTCAACTTTCTCAGAACCAGGGTTTTCTCCAACCAATGAAATTTTCGTTGAAGATTCTATGTGTGACATCGCTTCTATTGAAATTAACACGGAGCAGGTTCATGGACTACTAAAATCTTTGGATCTGAACAAGTCGGCTGGACCCGATAAACTGTCAGCTTCGTTTATTACACAATGTGCGGATGAGCTGGCGATACCGGTTTCAATTCTATTCACACGCTCTATACGTGAAGGTGTTATGCCAAATCTTTGGAAATCTGCTTTCATCACTCCCATCCACAAGAAAGGCTCCAAAGATGATGTTGCAAACTATAGACCTGTTTCGAAACTTTCTCTGTTGGCCAAAATTTTTGAACGAATTGTATACAACCAACTCTACACCTGTTTACAGACAAGCTTCTCTGCAAATCAACACGGCTTTCTGAAAAGCAGATCCACAGTGTCTAATCTTCTTGTTTTTACGGATTTCGTCACCGGCAGCATGGAGAATGGGCACCAAGTCGACAGTATCTATACAGACTACAGCAAAGCGTTTGATAGAATCGATCACGATTTACTCCTAGGGAAGCTGTCTCGTTTGGGCATTCGAGGTGATCTGTTTAGATGGTTTTCTTCTTATGTTAAAAATCGGACGCAAGCAGTGGTCCTAAATGATTCAGCATCCCCTTGGATAGACATACCTTCGGGTGTTCCGCAGGGGTCACTCCTTGGTCCTCTCCTATTTGTTTTGTTTGTTAATGATATCGGCAGGTGTTTTTTGAATTCAAATTATCTCATGTTTGCGGACGATATGAAAATATATCGAGTTGTCGACAATATTTCTGACGCCATTCTTTTACAGGAGGATCTAATACGGTTAGATAAATATTGTAGCTTCAATAAGTTAAGCCTGAACGTGTCCAAGTGTCTGGTATTGAGTTTCACCCGTAAAAAGCAGCCGCTCTACTATGATTACTGTATCATGAGTGAACCAATATCGAGAACTTCTTTCACGCGCGATTTGGGTGTCATCGTAGACAGTCAGTTAACATTTGACCAACACATTGAACATGTAATCGGAAAGGCAACCCGTGCTCTCGGTTTTGTTTTTCGTTGCGCAAATTCGTTCCAACAGATGAAGACCTTAAAAATTCTGTACTGCGCCTATGTTAGGAGCCATCTTGAATACGCAAGTCAAGTTTGGAACCCATTCTACAATATTCACTTGACTAGAATTGAAAGGATTCAGAAGAAATTTACGAGGTACTTGGGCTTCAAGTTTAAAATTCCTAAGGTCGAATATGAGAAGCGGTGTGTTCGGTTCCATCTATTACCATTATCAGTTCGTAGAATTATTGCCGATATCTCTTTCTTAATGAAGATCGCTCAGTCTGTGGTCGATTGTCCGCTGCTTCTGGCCAAAGTAGATTTAAATGTACCATTTAGACATTCGCGACGAAGAAATCTTCTGTCCATTCCACTTGCACGAACAAACTACAGAGCCAATAGCTTTATGCTACGATCTGCTAAAGCTTTTAATGATCTATCGCATAATATAAGCATAGATCTTTTTACTAGCAACATCGCATATGCGAGAAATGCTTTAACTAAGAGTTTTGTTGAGGTACATGGCGATTAGGTATTTCGTTTGCATTTTATTTTTCAATTAATTACTGGGCGTTAAATTAAAACGGCATTTTTTTTATGTTTTAAATAACCGTTAGTTTTATTTTAAATATGTAATTTAGTCAACTTTGTTAACTTAATTTTAAGATATTAAGACGATAAGATTATGTAACTTTTAAAATCTATCTGCGGTGGCTCGTAATTGGAGTATTCATTTTGTTATGTATAGTGTGTTGATATTGATAGCTGTGAGCCACCCAAATAAAATAAAATAAAAATAAAATAAAATAAAATAAAATAAAATATAAATAGAGGCAAATAAATAAGACGGAAGCTGAAAATAATACAGCCATACATACTTCAATATAATAAAATACTTAAATAAATATGTCGTAAAATAAAACACTTTATAAACTACATATAAATACAAATAAAATATACATACATAAATAAATAATGCAAATCGGTTAAAATTGAGATTCTGATACGCTATCAGCCAAGAGCTTTCGTACTTTGAACTTAAAACTGACCTTGCTGGTGGACGCCCTGACATCGAGTGGGAGCGCATTCCACAGAAGTATAGATTGCACAGTAAATGCAGAATGAACGAAATCGGAGCTGTGAGAGGGAGATTGGAGAAGAAGGCTGTTTGAGGAGCGAAGATTTCTTACATGGCTAGATCCTAAGTAGTGAAAGTTGTTTTTTAAGTAAGAAGGGGCATTAGAAGAAAAGAGAATAGAATAGAGAGTGGTGAGGGCACGCAGCATTCGGCGTTGGCGGATCGGTAACCACTTTAATTGGGAACGGAAGGAAGATACATGGTCATACTTACGAAGATTGAAAATAAATCGAATGCAGTTATTAAGAAGACGGTCAAGTTTATTGAGCAAGTCTGCATTCAGGTCAAAATAGCACACGTCACCATAGTCGAGGATAGGGAAGATTAAGGTCTGCACAAGCATTGTCTTGGTTTTACACGGGAGAAGATTCTTCAGGCGATAGAGTGCGCGGAGCGTGCCTGTAACTCTTTGGCAGACAGAGGTAGTTTGAACCTGCCAGCCAAAGGAGGGGTCTAAAAGTAACCCAAGGTCTTTAACATTTGGACACAGTGCCACAACAGAATTATTAAATACTAGCTTTTGCCCGCGGCTCCGCACGCGTATTTTGTAGGGCCAATGGAAAAATCTTTTGATTTGTCGATCCGCCCTGTCGTTATAGTCTAAATATGGGCGATCCAGACATCGATTTTGAATTCAATTGGCACAAAAACAAAGAAAAACAAAATTGCGGTCACTTTTGACAGGTTTGAGAGCGGTTCTGTCGTTTGGAACCACGGGGCGAATCAGATATCGATTTTGAAGTCAATCGGCCCAGAAACAAAGAAAAACAAAATTGTGGTCACTTTTGACAGGTTTGAGAGCGGTTCTGTCGTTCGGAACCACTGGGCGACTCAGATATCGATTTTGAAGTCAATCGGTCCAGAAACAAAGAAATACAAAATGGCGGCCACATTTGACAGTTCTGACAGCGGTTCTGTCGTTTGGAACCACGGGGCGAATCAGATATCGATTTTGAAGTCAATCGGCCCAGAAACAAAGAAAAACAAATTTGTGGTCACTTTTGACAGGTTTGAGAGCGGTTCTGTCGTTTGGAACCACGGGGCGAATCAGATATCGATTTTGAAGTCAATCGGCCCAGAAACAAAGAAAAACAAAATTGTGGTCACTTTTGACAGGTTTGAGAGCGGTTCTGTCGTTCGGAACCACGGGGTGACTCAGATATCGATTTTGAAGTCAATCGGCCCAAAAACAAAGAAAAACAAAATTGCGGCCACTTTTGACAGTTCTGACAGCGGTTCTGTCGTTCCGAACCACGGGGCGACTCAGATATCGATTTTGAAGTCAATCGGCCCAAAAACAAAGAAAAACAACATGGCGGCCACTTTTGACAGTTCTGACAGCGGTTCTGTCGTTCGGAACCACGGGGTGACTCAGATATCGATTTTGAAGTCAATCGGCCCAAAAACAAAGAAAAACAACATGGCGGCCACTTTTGACAGTTCTGACAGCGGTTCTATCGTTCGGAACCACAGGGTGACTCAGATATCGATTTTGAAGTCAATCGGCCCAAAAACAAAGAAAAACAACATGGCGGCCACTTTTGACAGTTCTGACAGCGGTTCTGTCGTTCGGAACCACAGGGTGACTCAGATATCGATTTTGAAGTCAATCGGCCTAAAAACAAAGAAAAACAAAATGGCGGCCACTTTTGACAGTTCTGACAACGGTTCTGTCATTCGGAAACACGGGGCGCCTAAGATATCGATTTTGAAGTCAATCGGCCCAGAAACAAAGAAAAACAAAATGGCGGCCACTTTTGACAGTTCTGACAACGGTTCTGTCGTTTAGAACCACGGGGCGACTCAGATATCGATTTTGAAGTCAATCGGCCCAAAAACAAAGAAAAACAAAATGGCGGCCACTTTTGACAGTTCTGACAGCGGTTCTGTCGTTCGGAACCACAGGATGACTCAGATATCGATTTTGAAGTCAATCGGCCCAAAAACAAAGAAAAACAAAATGGCGGCCACTTTTGACAGTTCTGACAGCGATTCTGTCATTCGGAACCACGGGGCGCCTAAGATATCGATTTTGAAGTCAATCGGCCCAGAAACAAAGAAAAACAAAATGGCGGCCACTTTTGACAGTTCTGACAACGGTTCTGTCATTCGGAATCACGGGGCGCCTAAGATATCGATTTTGAAGTCAATCGGCCCAGAAACAAAGAAAAACAAAATGGCGGCCACTTTTGACAGTTCTGACAACGGTTCTGTCGTTTAGAACCACGGGGCGACTCAGATATCGATTTTGAAGTCAATCGGCCCAAAAACAAAGAAAAACAAAATGGCGGCCACTTTTGACAGTTCTGACAGCGGTTCTGTCGTTCGGAATCACAGGGTGACTCAGATATCGATTTTGAAGTCAATCGGCCCAAAAACAAAGAAAAACAAAATGGCGGCCACTTTTGACAGTTCTGACAGCGGTTCTGTCGTTCGGAACCACGGGGCGACCCAGATATCGATTTGAAGTCAATCGGCCCAGAAACAAAGAAAAACAAAATGGCGGCCACTTTTGACAGTTCTGACAGCGGTTCTGTCGTTTGGAATCAAGGGGCGACTCAGATATCGATTTTGAAGTCAATCAGCCCAAAAACAAAGAAACAAATTTTCAACCTCTATTTCATCCCTTTGTAGGATAAAAATATATCACACCCCATTTCTGTCCTTAGCGCTACTATCTATCTTACTATCCTCACACCAACTTTCTTAAAAATCCGTTCAGCTGTTTCTGGATTCCCATAAAAACTTTCATCCCCTATTTCATCCTGTTAGGGGTTGATTTAAAAAAGTAGCCCATTTGTGTCTTTGAACTCAAAGATGTCCACTATCCCATGCCAAATTTCATAAAAATCCATTAATTAGACCTAAAATCCCCATATAAAACTTTCAACCCTTATTTCATCCCTTTAGGGGTTGATAAAAAAAATGAAGTACCCCATTTGTGTCCTTAGGGTCAAAAGTATCCTCATACCAAATTTCATCAAAATCCATTAAGCGGTTCCAAAATTCCCATACAAACTTCCATCCCCTCTTTCATCCCTTTAGGGGTTGAATTAAAAAAAATAAAGTACCCTATGTCCGTCCTTGGGGTTCAAGGTACCCACATACCAAATTTCATCAAAATCGGTTCAGCGGTTTAGACGTGAAAACGCCACAGACAGACAGACAGACAGACAGACAGACAGACAGACAGACAGACAGACAGAGTTACTTTCGCTTTTATTATTTAGTAAGGATAATTGGAGGAAGAGATTCAGTGTCCAGTCTGCTAATTAAGCGCGAGCTACCCACGATCATCGCTTGACATTTGGAAGTATTCAAACATAGACCAAAACGATCCGACCAGTTCTTAATGTTATCCAGGTCCCTATTAACTTGTGCTATGGCTACAGCTACATCGTCTAAGCCTGCTTGGGCATAGATTTGTATGTCGTCAGCGTACAGATGATACGCACACTGAAGATTTTCGGTAATGGAATTAATGAAAATAGAAAATAATAAAGGAGAAAGTATACCGCCTTGAGGGACACCAGATACAAGGTCACGCCAGCTTGATGAAGTCTCGCCTAGGCGTACGGACTGCTGGCGCCCTCGAAGATACGTAGAGAACCATTCCAGTGATACGGAAGAGATCATCAAGCGGGAGAGGATAGAAAGCAGGATATCGTGACTGACGGTATTAAAAGCGTTGGAAAAGTCCACCAAAGTCAACACAGTAACCTTGGTGTCCTGCATCCCGGCTCTAATATCGTTAGTTACTTTCAGGAGAGCGGAAATGGTGCTATGGCCAGGCCTGAAGCCGGACTGAAGTGGACTTAGCAAGTTGTTAGCATATACAAACTTGGACAATTGTACATGGGCACAGGCCTCAAGCACTTTGGATAGGAAGGGGAGTAGGGATATTGGGCGTAAATGGTTGACAAGAAAAGGGTTAGGTACTTTCGGGAGAGGAATAACCAGGGCTTTCCGCCATAAAGAAGGAAAAACCCCAGTGAAAAAGGAAGAATTGATAATATGGGTGATAATGGGAAGTACATGGTCAAGGATAGGAACAATCATACGGCGACTGATGTTGTCATAGCCTGTCGCATTTGATTTTATGGATAGGATGATCTTTTTAACCTCCTCCGTGCCAACTGGAGAAAGGCGAAAAGGAGTAAAGTTTAGGTGAGGAAGACTGGCTAAGAAATTCAGGGTACAACACTTGGTTTGGTAATCCATCGAGGAAGGAGTAGAGAAATGATCATTGATATCATCCAAACCAAAAGTCCCCCGAAGTTCAAAGCGTTTCTCCTTGCCAATACCCAGAGTCCCAAGGAACTTCCAGATAGAGGCAGGAGAAGAGGAAGCTATATTGTCAAGAATATGGCGGCGCTTAGCGTTACGTATCATCTGATTACATCGGTTTCTAGCAGCCTTATACAATACCCAGCAATCCTCTGTGCGTTCCTTTTTGTATCTACGGAGGGCTATTATGCTAAAACATACATAAATAATATGTCCATTTTTTGTTCCAGAGTAAAGATTACTTTCCCATAAAGCCAAAAGTCTAGGCGAAAATAAACAAAAGCAGGAAATCCTGAGATAATGTTATGATCCACGAGGAACGCATGCCAGATAATATGAGTAATGTTGTCGTAAAGTATTGTATCTTATAATATGTCGAACCAGCAGCGCGATGAGAAAACGGTAAATGTACGTCACTAGGTACTACCGAGACTACGAGCAGTAGGAACATATTATATAACTAGCTTGCAGCCAAGCACTCAATATACACACCACACACACACACAGGCGCACTTATAAATAGTAACAGTTAACTTTATATCCCATTAGAGTACAATGGACTACTAATTGAGTCTTGACAATTATTGTAAAATAATACTGTAAAATCATGAAGATATGTACAATAAATTAATTCTGTCTTTCTTTCTACCTCCCTTATCCCACCTTGCTGTGGGGTCGGCGTAACACACTTTTTCAAGCATGTTGCAGAATACGTTTGGTTTAGTTTTTACGAACGGCTGTCGGCCTGACGTCAACCTTCTCTAAGGGATCCAGTCCCGAGCAAATTAAATTTGAAAATTCGCTTTGCCTGACCTGGGAATCGAACCCGGGAACTCCCGGTCCACAGCCCATATATGCTGCCATTATACCAAGGAGACGACAAATAATATTAATTAATTATTTCAATACATGAATTAATGAATATACCTCTACATGTAGAGGTACTATGTTTTAGACTGTTTGAATATTACTCCTGTTGGACGACGCTTCGTGCACATGAAAGTAATACATTTGTAACTATTACTATCCTGGGTACTACTGAATATGCAGACATTCTAGTAAAACGTATTTAAGAAATAGTAACTAGTCACCGCATTGACCTAAATGCACACGTAATTGAAGCCGCTATGGTACTCAATTCAATCTCCAAGACAAATGATAAAAAAATACATCATCGTATTCGTAACAAGCTCAATCTGACCACTTTGTAAACTAATATTTTGAAACATCTTAATAATACAGCAAACTTGAAATAATAATTTATTTCAGCATAGTTAATTTTACCTAAACTTACTGTTATATTCCACATTCGACAAGCAAATATAAAGTCATGTGCACATCTTTAAACAACCAACCAAGTGAGCGTGAACAAAGGCCCCATTACTGCCAAGTGGCACGGCTGTTATTCTCAAATATAAAACATATAAATGGTATACAGACTAACAGACATACACAACTTTACACGACTTACTTCAGTGTAATTAAATTTAAACTTCAGATAACATGTAAGGGCTCATTCGCACGAGAGCTTTTTCAACGCGCTTTAAAAAAACGTCTCAACAAGTATGTTCATACGAGTGCTTACAAAGAATTTATTCATTTATTTTAGAAAAACAGTCACTACTTTTTATAACAATAGAATAAGAGATAATAGGTTCTCACAACTAAAAATATATCTATACAATTTTAATGCGAACATATTGAAGCACGCACAACGAAATGTCAAGATAAATCTAAAAATAAAGTGTATCTACATCACAGACACTCAGTCTATGTACAAAAATATCTAGTTTAAGAGACAAAAAAGTCTTTGCTCAGTTGTCGCCTTGCCGTGCTAATATTAGTACAGAATATGTCGCTTTTTTACGCGCGTTGAAAAAGCTCTCCTGCGAATGGGGGCTCAGATAAGTAATATTTCTTCCGTTAATTTGTATTGGCAGCTTGGCTGTTTGTACTTGTGCTTATTTCATTTAACTAAAAGAGGCAAAAGGTCTATACAGAGTAGCGCCAACCTAACAACGTTAAATTTCATAATGTGTAACATGGGTATTTATATAATTTCTGCGCAGCAATAACAAAACTGTAACATCAATACGGAAAAAAACTATTTTCAAACAAAATAAATAGCAAAATTTCGCTTACTAAATGTCACACCATTTATACTGTGTAACACCGGTGAAATGCGCGAAAATCTACATGTAGTTAAACTTCAGTAGGTACGCGGCACGTGAACTTCACTTCCGAGTCGCTCCAAAAAATCCGAACATGTTTGTTATCGACAAAAGTCTTTGGCCGCTAATATCAGCGGTTTTAAATTGCCCCAAACGTACATCATGTGCAAATATTGAGAAAACTAAAAATCAATCCTGTGGCTAAACTATTTTACCTATTCGACTGATTTTTGGTACACAGCCTTGCAATATTGTAAGGTACCTATATGATTTAATGTCGTTATGTCGATACCACTCGGCGTAATAAGGTTTCTATCGCTTTACGTTTGTAAATTTCGAATAATAAGTGCCTAGTAGGTACTATATTGTTTACAATATATTATAGATAGACTTGTAAACCAAACCGATTTTTAACCGACTTCAGAAGACCTTAGAAGGAGGCTATCAATTCGAGTAATTCGCTAATGTATGTAATATTGTCCGAATTAATATTATAATATTTCTCGGAAACTATAAACCTAATTTCGATAATTCATGTTTAGGCATCTCCCAATTTAGGGAATTGTGTAAGTTTCATCAAAATCGGTTCAGTAGTTTTCAAGATATGAACATACATGTATATCGATCACCGAAAGAAGTGTTTGAATTTACAGGCAGTAAACAAATATCTGTACCTAACACTAAAATTTAATTTAACAAAAACTTAAAACGGACTTCAAAATTGAATACTTCTATAGTAAGAAATAACAACAATTCCTTACTATCTTTGGAAACGGTGCCTTTTCATTTGATCTGCTTTGGCTCCAGCACTGTCTCCAAAGACAGTAAGGAATTGTTGTTATTTTAAAGTGAAAATTTCTTTAGCATCATTGTGATTTGAAAGTCGATGAAACAAAAAAGCGACAGTAAAAAGTGCGCACATGCGTAGTACGAAGTTTGGGAAAAGGCACAACTATGGTGTTTTGTATAGGTGACACGACTCGTGTACGTAATATACGTTTGTAGAATAATTTCATCATTTTGATAAATAAAATCTATGTACGAATAAAATTAAAATAATTATCAAACTGTATCACTATGGTCTATGATCATTAATAAAACCTACAATTATCCTCTTCCTGAAATTTTACATTCGTCTCATTATCTTGAAACCAAGTTTTTGAAGGTTCCACTTCTACCACGTGCGAATTGCACACATTATTTTTTTTTATTTTTAAGTATTCAGCTTCGAAGTCGGTTTTATGTTTTTATTAAGCTTTAATGGGGATCTTGCACAAAAATTACAACACGAAATTTTGTTGTCATGTATTTCGTATTTTGACTTTCCATAATTAAATGATTTGTGCATATTTTAATGTTTTTGTTTCTGGTGTTCATTTGAGACCTAGTTCTTTACAATAAACAAAAAATAAATTAAATGCAAGTGCCCTATTATCCAGCTTGTGGTTCTGCCAGAAAATTGTTAGGTACTAAGAGGAACGAATATTTTATTTCATTTAAAATGGCATCAACATTGTATGTAGAGAAAAAATATGTTATTTGTGCCGTTAAACAGACCTCTTCAGTGTCATGAGAGCTTAGTGTTCGGTGTGCTGTCAGCCGTACTCCTCTTAGTCCTTACGTGTTGGTTGGTGGATAAAGTGAGCGCACAGCTCGGCAGTTGTGTTAAATAAGGGTGAGGCGACGTGTGCGTCATCAAAGCGCGAAACGAAAGCTATCAGCGGCGCGGTGCGGCGCGGTGCGGCGCGGTGCGGGGCGGCGCGCGGCTCGCATTCTCATCAAAAAGTTCGCGCTCGCACAAACTTTGTGATATTCGTTTGCCGCTCGATCGCACTTCGCATTCTACAACTTTGTATGATTCCTTTTGTTTTGTTCCTTTCTTTCAAGATGTTATGTTGGTATTTCTGATAACACAGTGGGGAACTTGCACAAAAATTACAACGAGAAATTGTGTTGATAAATCAATAACCAAAACCTTGAAATGTGCTATGATGAAATTTGTAGAATCGGGATTTATGATCAGACTTGGATTAAAGAGTGCAACTTATTTTCGTCCTTTTTAGCACAGGGTTTTGTAAGTCAATCTTCGACTGGCGATAATTAAATTATTTGTGCATATTTTTATGTTATTGTTTTTGGTGTGTTTATTTGAGACCTAGTTATTTCCACATAACATAACATGACATAAGCTCACGCCAGTATCCCCACAGGGGTAGGCAGTGGTGCACTAGCGAACTAGTACACCCTCATTTCCCTAAGCTTAATTCCGTCCCAGATGTGTTAGGGGGCGAGCCTGTCGCCATATCAGGCACAAATTCCAAACTCCGGGCTAATATAGAAAAATCCAATATCACTTTGCCTGATCCGGGATCGAACCCAAGACTTCAGGACGGTACCAAATTACAATCACGCCACCGAGGTAGAAAATTAAGTTAGATACAACTTGCTGGTTGGTCTCATAGGCTAGATCGTAATTAATTATTGAGAACTTAGTTTTTATAACAAGGAATAAAATTGAGCTGACAATAACATATTAAAATGAGCTAACGACGATAAACGGCACAAAACATAGAAATCTTTAAAAAAAAAAACAGAAAAAGTTTATACATCATTAATTAATTTCCGTCAAATTTTACTCTACCGCTAGTTCGGAATGCTGGTTTGTCAGAGAACAAAGGGCAAGAAACACTGACGTTGCTCTTTTTTAATAAAATGAAGTTTACAATTACTTATTAATATATAATAAAATAACATTGTATTAATAAAGAACCAATAGCAAAAGAATTCCTCGATTAAAGTAGGCATCGTTCCTTTTTTACTGAACGCGTAAAATATTGATAATCGGAATATAACAGCAGTTCTCCAATTACTTCAAGATGGTAGAACAGAACGCGAAGCTACGGCAGCACGCTACATGTCTACTACAAAAACCTTTGTTGGTTTACTCGCCACAACGTATAATATTATTGTGAATCCGAAACATGTTTTATTCCAGATGGCTGTATATTTTTATTGGTTTTTCTGTGAGCGCGCGGTGCGTGGTTTACCGAGCCGTTCCCAGTTTTTCCGCTCTAACGTAACATTCATAACACATGGCCGATACATCAGACTGAAACTAGTTTTTGCGTTCGCCGTGTACAAAAAGTAATAACATTTCCCCTCTGCGAAATATAGACAGATTGTTATGAAAGATATTTTTTACAGACACTCGCTTTGCCGCAGCGCCGCGTCTGTCGACTGTCCGACTGTGCATCACCGCAGGGATGTTTTATTTCAAATATTACAAGGATTTTACGCCGTAAAACGACATGATCATGACAGACAACTCTGTGTGTAGCAGAGAGTGAAATATTTTAATACAATTCACATTTCACTGGCGCGCCGCGTTTCGCCCGCGGTAATCACAAAATAAATAATTATGTACAGCCAACATTTAAACATTAAAATTAAGTGATTAAAGTCACAAGTTACCATGAATTATTTTTCTGATATTTTTATGGAATAGGGGCAGACTAGACAGATCACCTGATAAGAAGCAATCACCGCCGCAATGACCACCCACGATACCGGAGGAATTAATGAGTGAAGTGATTATTTATTTATTTAATTTCACCAACTTTGAACTGAGTATTATAAAGATTTCATAACCTAGCTCCACCATTACGTCCAATAAGCAATCCAATAAGGCTCAATAATACTCGGAAATTGAAAATCCTTTGAGCCTTTGCACTGAGCTTGTTTATACGTTGCTTCCGGGACGATATTATTCGTGGAACTCCGTCCTATACTAAACCTATTTAAATGTAGGTACATTTGACGTTTATTCACCTCAAATTTTGATGTATTGATTTACTAGCATCTAGAATATTGTGCAAAAAAAATGAATCTCTATGGAAATCGTTTGGAAACTTTCCAAAAATAAAACAAATATGGTAGAAAATTGTACCTTACTTTTGATTTTATAGTCACACTTACACCGATGGTTTTAAATACGACATTTAGCTTAGTGGCGAAGGGCTCGTGTAGCATGATTAAGATTATGCTTATCTTTACCAAATGATCGGCTTGATAATATTATTATATAATATTAATTTGAAGATAATGCAGCATCCGCTTACTATTTAGCAATTTTCATCCTTCGCCACTGATAGAACCATTCAACCATAGAACCCGTTTTTTATAAAGCAGCAGCAGCCCTTTATTAGGCGATCTTGAGGAGCTCGAATCAAAGTTTTACAATAGAGAATAATTCCAAGAAGCATTTCTCAATCCGATAGTGAAGAAGGGTGCGCGTGGGCCGCAGTAGACTCTCCGAGCCACTCGACGAGACCAAGTTAAATTAAATACCCCGACTCCCAAGTGCCGCAACACGCCGCCGATTTGTCAATAACTATTCACAGAGCAATTATCGAGTGCCAGCTGACAACTCGTTCAGTAAACTTCAGTAGACAATAGACGAGACGCCGAAACGAGTGCGTCTTATCGATGTACAGTCGGACGCTACCACCTTCAGTAGGTAATATCACTCACTACTATTTTCACGGTTTCAGATTTCTCGACCCTTTTTATTTCTCGAGGTACGATAATTCTCGACTAGGTTTTCCCGATTTTCTCGAGTATCTCGAGAAATTTTGAATGGTATTTTCAAATTTTTGCTTTATTACCAATTAAGCCCCATTCGCACGAGAGCTTTCTCAACACTCGTTAATAAAACAATGAAATTGAACAAATAACTTCTAGTATAGTTATTCAAACGCCGGCGCTTTTAAAACGCGGCGTTTTTTAAACGCCGCCGGGCGGCGGGCGGTTTGTAGAATATACCTTATTAGAAACAAGACAAAATTTATTTTAAAACACTCATTTGAACAGACATATTGAGACGCTTTTTAACGAACGTTGAAAAACCTCTCGTACGAATGAGGACTAATACTGATAATCAACCTGCCGTTAAAACTTAGCCAAATCCTTTCTGTGAGATGGTTGAAAGTGTTTCTCGGACCACACAACCACATTAAGGTGAAATAAGGGCAGGTACAAAAGGTACATTTTTAAGTTGCCACACTTATTAATTAACAGATCGACAACAAACAAGAAATTAAATAAACTATACTCGACTAGTCTATGTAAAAAGTAAAGTGTAGGGTAGATACTTAACTATTTTATCATTATTGGGTCTCTACCAGATCCCAAATATACAACAGTCTTTAATTAAATAAAAATAATAAGTACAATTCATTTCAAAATAATCACTAGTAACCTACTTATTTAGATTCAAATTCAAATGTTTGTTTAGTAATTACGCCAGTAGGAGCATTTTTACACGTCACAAAATCTACCGGTGCTCCGGAAAAGCTCATTGGTCTGAGAAGAAGCACCAAGAAACTCAGCCGTAGGTCTTTCATATTTCGTCAATATAATATTACAATTCATAAAAATTCATATTATAAAATCAATATAAAAAAAATAATTAATAAACAAAAAATACTAGAGCCTGATGTGCATGTCCATTCAAAGGTCGAAACTAACAAGGTCTATGGAATAAAGCAAACAAGCTAAAAAATAAAAAAATAATTGACAGCCTCCGTGGCGCAGCGGGCGAGTAGCCGGTTCGATTCCCGCACCGAGACAAATGTCTGTGTGGCCCACATATATTTGTTTCTGGTCTGGGTGTTGTGAGACTGAGAGTCTCTTGTAGTTTCTGAAACCCACGATTCAGGTTGTGCCTAGTGTGGGGTCAGGACTATGTGTGTGACTGTTGGGTGTATTTATTATTTTTAATTTTGGAGCAATCCGAGCAAACCGGTCCACACAAGCATCACCCGTTCACGAGTATGACGCATGTGCCATCCATCGGCCTCTTCAACCATGTTCAAATTCAAATCATTTATTCTGCAAATAGGATATCTCATATCACTTTTACATGTCAGTTACGAGTATATATTGAAAAAATAATCATGACGTCGGCATTTCGTGGCTATCCCTGAGAAGAAATGCCGAAACAAACTCAAGAGTTGCAGGAAATGTCATGTCATGTTTCAGGGAAGTGACCGACCCCGGAGCCCGGAGCCGGCGCACAACGCCGCCAGAAGCACAGATGTTGAAGCGAGCATGACACGCGCGGATCATATCCAAAATCAGTTCTCTAGTTCGCGTCTGTCTATCTCATAGGGGATAGAGGCTCACGCCTGTATGACTATATCTGTATGTATAAAAACTTGTTTAACTGTACAATCATATTGCTACCAACTTCAAGTAAAAATGGCTTTTTTGCCCCTTACTCATAAAAACGCTAGCTGTTCCCCACGGACTCCGTTCATGTGGAAATTTATTAACTTACGAATCTATTTTACGGGGAACGTACATTTTTTCGTTTTAAAAAGTAGCCTATGTGCTATTCCAGACTATATCTCTGTGGCAAATTTCTTCCAAATCCGTTCAACCGTTCTGGCGTGAAAGAGTAACAAACATCTATGTATACATAATATAAACATAACATAAACACACGCCTGCATCTCCAATGAGATAGACAGAGGCGCACCAGCGAACTAGAACATCGCACATTCGCTGAGCTTAATTCCGTCCTAGATGTGATAGGGAGGCGATAACGCTATATCAGGCGTAAATTCCAGAATTCGGGTTAATACTGAGTAGAAAAACCTAATATCACTTTACCCGACCCGAAGATCGAATCCGAGACCTCAGAATGTACGAGTATTCATATGGCGCACGCAATACTACTACGCCACCGATTCTTGTTATATACAAAAATAATGATTACTGCAAGCTTCATCTCAGTAATCGACCTAAAAGTTGGCATATTCGATGATGTATTAAACATAACATAAGCTCGCGCCTGTATCCCCGAAGGAGTAGGCAGGGGCGCACTAGCGAACTAGAACACCCACATTTCGCCACATAAAAAATTTGCAAATCCAAAAATGGAAATCAAACATGAATACAATGGTGACGTGTCATAATATAACTGACTCCAGATAAAAGGCCTTAACTGTGGGCGGCGTGACGCGGCGCGACGCGGCGCGGCGGAGCGATCTCAGTGACGCGTGGAGACAATGCTCTGGTTAGCTTTTGTGGCGAAACTCGCCCAGGGGCGACGTCTTTTACTCAGTCTAAATTAAACTCTTACTAGGGGAATATAAAATATGCTCGTGGCTTAAGAGGACATTTAAAATATGGGGACGTTTTACATTTAGTAAATCTTGATTATCTATCTTTTTGACTTACTTACATGTACATACATAAAAAAAAAATTTGACACGTAAGAATTTAAATAGGTGACAAACAAACACTAGGTATAAGAATTATCCTTTTAGGGCCGTAAGATCAAATACAGTTTAAAATTCCGATATAGTAACCGTCGACAACATTTGACTGAAGGTTTAACCCGATGACTTTAATATCAAATGGTCTAAATAAAAAGTTTGACTAAACATCGATGATATGGCAACATTGTGATTTCGTTCATTCTTTTTCTTAGATCATCTATTCTTTTCTATGTTTGTTTATGGTTTTGTTACATAATTTTTGTCACAGCAACCTTGTAGTGTCATACGCACATATTGAAACACCAATACTTAAGTACTGGATGTGTCATATGATCTGAGGTGGCAACCTAAGCACATTTTGTTCATCTTAACATGATCTTGTGTAAAATATTAATCTCCGTAATGGTTCATCATTCAAAGGCCGCTTTTTTATAACAGCGACTGGCAAATGGACAGTTGGCTCACCTGATGGTAAGTGATCTCCACCACCTATACACACCCAAGACAAAAAGAATCATGAGTGCGTTGCAATCATAAAAGTAGGAAATAGGGATTAGGAAAGTGAGGGGGATATTGGGCCACCGGAAATCTCACTCACCAAACGAAACGCGATCTGCCTTTAACGTTGGTACCCTGTGAGATAGTGGTTTCATACCGATCGAGACGGTCCATTCGTGCTGTAGACGTAACTAACTGCCTATAGCGTAGCTCTACCACTCAAGATCTTAGTATATAATGTCAATTATCAAATTATACGTATGACTATATCTGATCGCCATGTTTAAATGAACAAAACGAACTTAGGTTGCCGCCCCAAATCACATCCAGTAGTTGAATATTGATTGGTGTTTTATCAAAATAGTCATGGACGAATGTATATAAAGTATGCCTAATTTTACGACTACCAAAACTAATTTACTGACGATATTAGTATACATAATAAATACACTTGTATGTAAAGATATTTTGTGAAAACAAAACTATATTATGGTGGTTAATGATATTTAAAGTATTTGACAACGTCAATTAATACACAGTTTCAACCACACAGAGAGTTTAACCCTACTACCGGGACGGTTTAAAGGAATCGACTGTTTGACAAGCATCTGTGGATTAAACTATCATTGATCTTACAAAATAATCAAAAACAAGAGTTCAAACTCGCTTTCATGGTTTAATCTGCCATTGATCTTACGGGCCTTAGGAATGCAAGCAACTTACAATTCAGAATACACGCTTTATTATAACAGTAAATACAGTCGCTATTTTCCTGCATTACTAATTCACGTTATAATAAAATAAACCAAATTACTCGCATAGCACACTCTATCTATCTATATAGAGGTATATATAGAGGTACACTGCCGAAGACACATCGACAGCTCACGCGGCTTCACTTTAACCAAAGCTAACTTACTTTCCATTTATGTAAAATTTCAAAGATTGTTAAATAAAAAGGCTTCATTAATATCATTATTTATTATAACTTCCCGTCAAAAATAAAAATATCTGCTGAATACAATCAGTGAGCCAACAAATTTTGTACAGAATATTTTAGTTAAATTGAAAACTCGCTTCTATCCCGACGTGTTTCTCAACCGACTTCAAAAAAAGGAGAAAGTCCTCAATTCGTCTGTATTTTTTTATGTTACATGATATCTTCGCCAAATGTGGATCGGTCTTCAAGATTCTTTTGTGTTGGATAAAGCTTATTACAGTGTGGTTCTATATAAATTTAATCACGATCGGATAAGTTTTGAAGTCGGTCCGTTAAGTTTGTAAACTTGTGATTATTGATATCATATACATTCTCTGACAGAAACACTCTTTATTACGTCGATTGCTTAGATTATTCATCTCATTGTTCCAAATCGTGAATGACCCAAAAAGCGTTGACTGGACGTTTTAAAGAAAAGCCTCTAATGGTCTTACTATCCAGAATGCGAGACGAAGTGGAAGCGTTTAAGTAGGAAGGTGGGCTCTGGCAACAGGCCGGGATAGTATCATGCGGAAAGATCGACTATCTTACTATAACTGACTTCAAAAAAGGAGGAGGTTAACAATGGCAAAATTCATCAGACCGGGATCTCTTTACTGTCAAAGCGGGGGCCCGTGGCATTTTACGCAGTATGTCACGCTGTAGTTAGTAGCCACTGTTATCAACGGCCCGAGCAGGAATATTTTAGACAATCGAATTCGTATCAAACTTGCTGCACACTGATGATATTTGATTAATATTTCATACAAATAGCGAATTCGACTGTCAAAAATATTCCTGCTCGGGCCACTGTATAAACTCCTTCTGCTTTACCTCCTGTGTATTCCATAGATCATATTATGTATATACGGCTCGGGGCATGGGCCTTATCTAAACCACAACGTCCGCTCACCGATAAGTGCCATCGATAAATCGCCAATATAAAAAAATACTTCCACATTATTTTTATTGTATTTTCGGAATAACATACACTTTATATACATTATTATTATTTATTTTTAACCAACTTAAAAAACGAGATTCTCATTTCGATATCGTTTAATTTGCTTTTTGAACTTATCGGGGCTATATTGCAAAAAAGCAAAAAAAAATTGTTTTTAAATAATTTAGGAGTGTAAGTGGGCCACCAACACTTTTAGGTCCAAAGCCTCACCTGCACGTGCTACACTCTGCTGGTTAACGGTCGAGGCGCTGGCGAAATCTAGGTTCTTGTTCTGCAGGCTGTGGGGGTCAGACGGCGGGTCACCCCTCGTAATTTTTACTCCGTCGAATCGTATTAATGGAAAGAAAGGTAAAGAGTATGGGTACGAAAAGAGAAAAGAGCTCGCAGATGTACTCGAGAGGGATCAGGTGAAAGTCGCATGTCTTCAAGAAACAACGACGACGTGTCGTCGGAGCTCTAGGAGGGAATTCTTGAGATCAATAGATACTTATCTTCCTCGCAGTTTAAAGGTTTCCCTAAACTTCCTACTTTTTTATTTTTACACGACGTCAATTTTATATAACATTTGTTTAAAAAATATTGTCAAGTACCCAATTTTCATAACCTGCGCTGCTTCAGACCTGGCCGCCGTGAATACGTTCTCCCCAAGAAAGCCTGAGCACCTTATCACGTACAAAAGTAAAAACCGCTCATCACAAATCGATTATCTACTATTATGGAGGTCCCAGCTAGATATCTAATAATATAGGACCAAGTAACATACAAGATACACTGAGCGATCCCCATAGCCATGGCAAGTTGAATTGACACAAGCAAACAAAACAGTCCAGGTAGACCAGTCTCCACAAGCAGCACACGTTCACAAGTATGACGCATGTGCCAGCCATCGACCTCTTCAATCATGTTGCAGGGAAGTGATCGACCCGACAGATGACGCCGCCGTCGCCGAATAAAAATAGAAAGTGACCGAGCAACGACTGCCAAGAATAAAGTGGTGGTTGCTGCATGGTTCCAGAAGGCTGAACTTCCGGGAAGGTGCCATTACACAACTTGCAAGTGTAATAGCTGGTTCCATGGAGGAACAGTGGGAAGGGATACAGTCAGCGTATTCAGTCACTAATCTTTGCAGGGCGAAACTCGGTGTTCCCAAAGAAGGCTGAGTCCTTGACTCAGAGACGTGGTGGTGGAGTGATAAGGTTCGGGGAGCGACTCGGGAGAAAAAGACGCGTTCACTTCAGTTGGTACAACTGTAGTGGTGCTGTTTTCGTCTCTTGGTGCCGGAGTAGGTTTAGCTATTTTAACCAAGATATACATCAAATACGGTGAGTGCTGATTATAATATGAATTAACAATTCAAATAATATAAGTAGACAAGTAGTCACTAGTAAGTGTGTTTCGCAGTTGCGCAAACTTGGTTCGTTTCTTAGATCAATCATACGAGTATATAAAGTAAAATAAAAGATACGATTATTAAAAAGTATCGGCTGTGAACTGAGAGTCTAGGTTTTTAGGGCCACTTGCATATTTATCCCACATCTTGATTTAAAGATAGGAACGAGCTGTAGCATAAATCGAGATAAGGTATAACTTTAGATTAGTAATAGCGCTGCAAATCGCCCTTAATAATATATGTAAAGGTATATTATAAGGAATTTAAAAAGAAAACATCACAGTTAGGCTTTACAGCTTAATGATTAAGATTGAACAATTAAAAACTCTATTGTATTATTTGATAAATTGATACCACTGTCTCACAAAAAACCGATGTAAAGTGGCAACTCGCTGTTGCGTTTCATACGGAAAGTGACCTATATTTTAGTGGTTCTATTCCTCCTCCCCTTCCCCCTTATTTTGGCACTTTTACTTTTACTTTATGTATGACTAATTCAAACGGACTGCATTTTAGAATTTATAAAACTGACTTGCTTTCTTTGGGACCTAACCTATAGAAAAACCAATAAAAATATGAACAACAAAGAAATTAAATTATTTTCTTAAGATCACCAAAATCCGCTAATAATTAAGTAATTTTGTCCGATAACTCCACTACTTCGTATATCCTTCATTTTATCATTCTAATAATCTGTGTCATATACCTTGGACTCAGTCAATGTGCATTACTATTTCAGCTCCAAACCGATGCCGATACCGCGAAACACCGTACGTCACCGTCTAGTTTTAAGTTGTTTCTTATATTATACCTTCTGTACAATGTTTTGATTTGATAGCAAAGTACTAAAAGTACCTCATATGTAATATTATGTAAATAAATATAATAACATTTTCAGTTTGTTATATTTCTTCTTTTCTCTTTTTATTGCCAATGCCAAAGGCCCAATTAGGTTCCCTCATAACCCGTTAAATTTGCTTGAAGTAACACAAATAGTATTAGAATTTAGCCCAAACAAATCTCGAAAATCTACTACATTATTAAGTGTTTATGTGCATATGTATATTTGTATGCAAAGTTTCAATAGAGTATTAGTCGTATTACGTATACCATCGAATATCATAAAGCGCTATTGACTATTGAGAGTATTGACAGCCTCCGTGGGGCAGCGGGCGTGCAGCCGGGTGTGTAACGTGAGGTCGTGGGTTCGATTCCCGCCGGATTGATACTGAGACAAATGCCTGTATGGCTCACATATATTTGTTTCGGGTTTGGGTGTTGTGAGACTGAAAGTCTCTCGTAGTTCCTGATACCCACGACACAAGACTCGATCTTAGTGTGGGGTCAGGACCTATGTGTGTGACTGTTGGGTGTATTTAATGAAATATTATAGAAGATAATAAAATGCACATAGCATTGTATATAGTCTTCACTAACCTTCATCAAGATCCAGATCAAAACATATCGATCGCAAGTTCGCATCATCAATCATAGCAGCGCGGGGCGGCACGGGGCGGCGCGGGGCGGTACAGGTAGCAACGACCCACGGGAACTCTGAAGCTCCAGAAGGGTTATTAAATTTATATTATTATCAAAATTAACGGTGTGAACGTAAACAATGGCGGTGAAAAAGTAATGAGAATTTGTACAGAGACACTTTTTCGAACATGTTGCAGAAAGGATTTGGATAAGTTTTTACGACCGGCTGCCTGCCTAACGTCAACCCCCTCTTGGCGATCCAGTCCCGGACAAATTAAATTAGGAAATTCTCTTTGCCCGACCTGGAAATCGAACCCATGACCTCCCGGTCCATAGTCCATATTTATATGCTGCCACAAAACCAAGGAGGCGACTATTGTAATAATCATAAGTTTAAAAACTTGACGGACTGACTTCAAAGCTTATCCGATCGTGACCAAATTTATATGAAGACCACCCTTGAAATAAGCTCTATCGATCACACAAAGAATCTTGAAAATCCGACCACATTTAGCGGAGATATCGCGTAACATACATAAAAAACGGACGAATTGACGACCTTTTCCTTTTTGGAAGTCGGTGGAAGACAATCAGGCCAGTCGGGTAAAAACAAATATTTGATGACATCTGTATATTTTTATAATAATTTTACCATTGTAAGAAACGTAATAAACGTACCAGTGGCATCAACTCTTTGCTGTTTGCAACGATTTGTTTTCGATCCCTACTCCCTTCCCGACACGATACTTCTGGGATGGTAATGCGGGTTGGCGAGCGGTACTGCGGGGGTGCGGGGGTGCGGGGGGTGGGGATAGCGTGAGAAACTTTGACAAGGTGACAAGCGGCCACAAGGTGTCAGGGGCGGATTAAGTTTGTGTTTAACATGTTCTCAGAAACAACCTCAGCTCTAGGGGCTCGAGCACTTTGTGCAAGGCGAACCGAGGCAAACTTCGCAGAATTTCGATTTGTAAGAAGTTTTCGTGGCGACGTTTAGCGTTTCTTAATGAATAAACATTGTTAGGTTGTTGTTGAATGGTTGAAATAGTGTGATTCATAACCGGACGTTATAAAAAAAACGTTATAAGTCAGATAATAATAATATCGCTGAATCTAATGAATAATGAATTTAGTAAAAGGGGCATTTCACGTCAAGCGGGCAACGAAAAAAAAAGTGAGGTTCTGAAATTCGTTCATATTTTGCTTATTTATACTTCTAGAGGGTATGAACGTGTACATAAAATATTTTTTTTATAAAAGGTGTGAT
This sequence comes from Clanis bilineata, assembly GCA_036417725.1. Lineage (NCBI taxonomy): Eukaryota > Metazoa > Arthropoda > Insecta > Lepidoptera > Sphingidae > Clanis > Clanis bilineata. The sequence continues at coordinate 17,927,201 of CM071145.1, read as the reverse complement.
TGTCAAATTATGGCCATCTAAAATATTCACCTCACCGGTGTAAGGGTTCCTTTGGGAGGTATTTTGCGTATTGAAGTAATTTATAATAAAATAACAAATGTAGTGTTTTGGGTAGTAAGTTTAATGGACTTTTTGATTTTTTGAACCGATTCGAAATTTAAATTTTTTATCATGTGTTAAACCGGAAATAAAGATTACAAAACGAAATTTTAATCGTTTGGACCACAACATTTTTAATATTTTTTATTCGAAAATAAAGCTTGACATACACAGATTCCACAATAAAAATTGTAAATGGGGTGCTACATTAATTTTGAAATTATATCAATTCGAGTACGTACATGTCGTACTGACCGAGGTACCTGACGCTTGCTAAAGTCGGCTATTTTGCGTAAAAAAGAATACACACAGTAAAATTGCTTTGAAGTCACCTTTTTATGCATGATTGTAATATTTTCAGTTAATTTTATATTGATAACCGACTGATCCTGAAAGAGGATAATGTTTTTCGAGTATAGGTTTGTGTCTATGTATGGCAATTTCTTTAGCGCGCTCTACAGGTCAAACGGCTTGACGAATTTTAACATGTGAGATGTCATTTCATTCGTCTCAGTAGTGGGAGTAAAATAAAATATAATAAAATTTCGATAGTGTTGCTATCTGACAAAAAGTGTTGCGAGTTTACAACAACGATATAATAATAAAAAAACTTTTTTATTCTCCTTTCCCATTTTAATGCGCAGGCGCAACAACTAAATATTAAATCCTATATTATTCCCACTACTTAGACGAATGAAATGACATCTCATATGTTAAAATCCGTCAAGCCGTTGGGGCTGTAGAGCGTGCGAAAGAAATTGACATACATAAACACAAACCTATATCCGAAAAATATTATCCTCCTTCAGGATCAGTCGGTTATCAATATAAAATTAACTGTAAATATTATAACCATACATAAATACGTGGCTTCAAACCAATTTTACTATGTGTATTCTTTTTTTACGCAAAATAGCTGACTTTAGCAAGCATCAGGTACCTCGACCTGTACGACATGTACGTACTCGAATTGATATAATTCTTAAACTGATGTAGCACCCCATTTACAATATTTATGGTAGAATCTGTGTATGTTAAGCTTTATTTTTGAATAAAAAATATTAAAAATGTTGTGGTCCAAACGATTGAAATTTCGTTTTGAAATCTTTATTTCCGGTTTAACACATGATAAAAAAATTAAATTTCGAATCGGTTAAAAAAATCAAAAAGTCCATTAAATTTACTACCCAAAACACTACATTTGTTATTTTATTATAAATTACTTCAATACGTAAAATACCTCCCAAAGGAACCCTTACACCGGTGAGGTCAATATTTTAGAAGGCCATAATTTGACAATTAAACCTTTTATAAAAAAAATATTTTGTGTACACGTTCATACCCTCTAGAAGTATAAATAAGCAAAATAAGAACGAATTTCAGAACCTCACTTTTTTTTCGTTGCCCGCTTGACGTGAAATGCCCCAAAAGCATAATAAGTAAGAGAAAGGAATAATAGTATTACTGGTAAGTACTAACAACTATACTACCACAAAAGTAAAACTCACTTAACATAGAAAAGTCAGAGGCGTGTGTTTTTTTTTTAGACTTTAAAAAAGGAGGTCTTCAATTCGTCTGTTTTTGATGTATCCGTCAAGTTTGGACCGATTTGCAAGTTTGTGTTCGATAGAGCTTATTCCAAGGGTGGTCCCATATAAATTTGGTCACGATCGGATACATTTTGAAGTCAATCCGTTAAGTTTTTATTTAAGGTTGGTCTCGAACCGCCGACACTCGTCTCGGCAGTCCGTACCACTCCCAACTGAGCTATCGTTACTGTTCGAAATGTTAAAATAAATAATAAATAAATAACATCATGTGTCGTGGGAATCAGGAACTACAAGAGACTTTCGGTCTCACAACACCCAGACCCGAAACAAATAACTGTGGGCCACACAAATATTTGTCGCGTCGCATCGTATCGGTGTGGATGTATGTATGTATGATGGTAGGGGCGTGGGGCGCGATCGAGTCTCGGCTTCGGCTCTTGTTTACTCTCGAATATCACCTGTCACCTCTTACACTCACACATCATGCGAATGTAATGGAGATGCAAACACACGCTCTTTGTACATGGTAAACAGATTATACAGGACCGTACACGCTTTACTTATAAATATGTATGATAAACGATTCTGTCATAATATTATGTAATTTACATTTTTCTTTGTTTTACAATCGACTGTTTGTTTGATGTCAGTAGCTGTTCAATATGCATCTATGTATGTATGTATCTATTGAATGTCTCGCAAAAAGTATTTGTACGTCTCAAGCTTAATCATTTTTTATATTGAATAAATTTTAGGTCATGTTTGGAGCCCTGCAAATAAAGTAACATGTATTTTTATATCTCTAGAATTAAATCCCACGAGAATCTCGACAGACAGATAGATAACAATACAAAAACATCTGCTCACCTGTCTCGTACATATCGATTTGAATACGAGTTACAGCTAGACGAATATAAGGGTAGCTACACATTACTACCGGTGCGGTAATACTTTACTACGTTACAAATAACGAATTTACACCCATATTTGACCATCCGATTTTGGTTGTGGAGGAGTGGTATCGATCCTGGTTCACACTAGTTCAGTTTCAAGTTGCAAACATGACCTCACTGCGAAATCTTCGAAGTGGTAAGCAGAGATACACTAGAGGATTTTAACACCACATCTCGCTGAGCTTACGAGTACTTTAGTCCCTTGCTGTCATAGAAAGCGAGCATGTCTGTGGAAGCGAGCACACTGTTCATGTTCTGTGTAAGTATAATATTAAGACATTGTAGTGCGGCATATTACGGAATAATAGGTATGACATTTAAGAGCTACAAGCACAACGTTATGAATTATTCCTTCATTGATATCTTCATCCGGTACACTTGTGTGCTGTTGGGTTGAAACGATTATACGAATCGATGAAATGAAAAGATTTATTAATCGCAAAGGCTAATAAATAGCTCTTCTGAAAAGTCAATACAATAATATATAACACAAAATAATTAGATAAATCAACATAACTTATGTATATGTTTAGGATAGCATAATAATTAGTCAATACTTTAGTTAAAGATATTTTTAATATATATTTGGAACATTTTATTGTAATTGTTGACAAAAAAGAAGAGGTAGGCTGACTAAAAGGTGGGAAGACAACATAAAAAACGTAACAAGTCCAATATGGACTCGAATAGCAAAAGACAAGGAAAAATGGAAATATTTCCAGTAGGGCTTTGTTAGAAGAGTTTTCTAAGTGGTAGAGCCATGCTGTAGATATTAACGTCTATAGCACGAATGGGCCGGCTCGACCGGTTAGATACCACTGTCTCACAGAAAACCGACGTAAAGTGGCAGCTTGCTGTCGCGTTTCGTTCGGTGAGTGAGATTTCCGGTGGCCCATTTCCCCACTCCCTTTCCCAATCCCCTTCCCTCCCCTTCCATTCCCTCCTTTTAGGTTGGCAATGCACCCATGATTCTTTTTGTGTCTTGGATGTCTATGGGCGGTGGAGATCACTTACCATCAGGTGACCCATCTGCTCGTTTGCCAATCTCTGCTATAAAAAAAAAGCTGTATATACCTATAATATAACCTAAGTAATAAAAAAATATATATATTATTAGTTATGTAATAAGTTTTACAGCAATAAAGGCTCATTTCATTTCATTTAAATTGTAATTTTATTGTATAGCTTTTTCCCGCGGCTTCGCACGCGTATTTTGTTGGGCCAACGGTAAAGATTTTGATTTATCGATCCGTCATGTCGTTTTAGTCTAAATATTCTACAACGGGGCGACCCAGATATCGATTTTGAAGTCAATCGGCCCAGAAACAACAGAAAAACAAAATGGCGGCCACTTTTGACAATTCTGACACCGGTTCCGACGTTTGGAACTACGGGGCGACTCAGATATCGATTTTGAAGTCAATCGGCCCAGAAACAAAGAAAAACATAATGGCGGCCAATTTTGACAGTTTTTACATCGGTTCCGTCGTTTGGAACCACGGGGTGACCCAGATATCGATTTTGAAGGCAATCAGCCCAAAAACAAAGAAAAACAAAATGGCGGCCACTTTTGACAGTTTTTACATCGGTTCCGTCGTTTGGAACCATGGCGTGACCCAGATATCGATTTTGAAGGCAATCGGCCCAAAAACAAAGAAAAAGGAAATGGCGGCCAATTTTGACAGTTTTTACATCGGTTCCGTCGTTTGGAATCACGGGGTGACCCAGAAATCGATTTTGAAGTCAATCAGCCCAGAAACAAAGAAAAACAAAACGGCGGCCAATTTTGACAGTTTTTACATCGGTTTCGTCGTTTGGAACCATGGGGTGACCCAGATATCGATTTTGAAGACAATCGGCCCAAAAACAAAGAAAAAGAAAATGGCGGCCAATTTTGACAGTTTTTACATCGGTTCCGTCGTTTGGAATCACGGGGTGAGTTTTGAAATTACCACCGGATCAAAACGCAACTCTGTCTGAAAGAACCGGCGAAGCAATCTCAGTGGGCATGTTGTTGTCCGATTATATTTTGATTGTAATTTTCTGACTCGTCTGCTATCTGTCGACGTGCGATTGACCGTTTGCGCACAGTTCACTGGATGACGGTTAAAGCATCATGGTTTTCTCGAAGTACACATTACACCATTACACAAAACCATGTTTCAGTTTAGAAACTCGTTGTTCCAAAAACAAAAATGGTAGCACAACCAAGTTTTGTGTAGGATTTTTAGGTGTTTCGAGATAAACATGAGCTAGAGACGCGCCTTTAAAGTGGCTTTATAAATTATTTTGTCTTCTTATTCTACATTGTAAATAGTTGCCTCCATGGTCTAGCGGCAGCGTGTATGGGCTGTAGTCCGGGGAGTCCTGTGTTCGATTCCCAGATCGACCAGGGTGTTTTATATCACTATTTTCCCAACAAACGTAGTTCTATTAGGTACTCAAAATTATATATTCGTCTACTTGCCCTTATCCCACCTTTATGTGGGGTCGGCGCAACACACTTTTTCGAGTATGTTGCATAAAGGATTCGGCTTATTTTTTACGACCGTTGCCTGCTTGACGTCAAGCCCCTCTGAGGGATTCGGAGCACTTTCAATGCTATTTAAGTGACATTGTTGCTTTAGATAAAAAGGAACTTAACTGCAGCCTGTATGCCTATAACAAGCAAAAAACAACGAATTAAAATAATTCCGATGACCATTTGGTTTATTTGCATACTCTGAATATTTCCATTCGAATATTTCGTCGGTTTTTCCTTTTCAATTCCAATCACGTTGAAATGATTAATTCCAATTTGATTGATTCGAACTCGTCAAAAGGGATTTAAATATAAATATGTTGATGGATTTATTTATTAATAATTTTATTTTTTACTACAGTACAATATGTTGAAGGGCTGATAACTGAATGTTTAATATAATATTTTAAAAAAAACTTGCTAAGACACTGAATCAAAATTTTGAACACTACATGTACGGAACCGACTCAATGAAGATATATATTGCTGTACAACAAAGGATCATGCTCTTGGTGTGATTTCCAGAGCATTCACAAATCTCTTTCAAATCCCTATTCATAATTCGTAGCTGAAAATTCAATAACGTGTAACGTACTACCCATTATTTAATAGTTACACATATATTTTGTGATGATTTGTCAACACAACTCACCCGTATATCCTTTGCAATAACAACCCGCACGACCACGATCACGGGGCGTTCGTACTAAATATATAAAAATACCCAGTAGTCAAACACATAGTACTGACTTCATACTAGGCTTAATCTGTATAGTGGGTGTTAGCAACTACGAGAGACTTTCAGGCCCATAACACCTATTCTAGAATCGAAACATATATCTGTGGATTACACAAACAATTGTCCCGATGATCGATGCTGGAATTAAACCAGCAGCCTCACATGGCTTCCTTATATAACATCACATATTATATCTACCTAACGCGATTAGTAATGCGCTCTATGAACCGATCGACTCCGTGGCAGAAATCTGAGACCAGCCCGCCTAGCATGCGCGCCACGAGAACATTTTATCTACGCTTTTTGTCCTGTTATAACCGGTTTTCCCTATTTGTCTACGGACACTAACATGCGTCCTCGTTTATTTACATACAATATTGTAGACAACACGTAGACAACATTTCGACTGTCGAATACGTCGTCGCGCATGCTAGGCGGGCTGGTACCAGAGGAAGAGGAAGGTGCGGCGCAGCGCTCCACTCGCGGTGTTTACCACCGGGCACCGTCCCCGCACGTATTTCCCCAGAGAAATTACTTCGCGAAACTGAATGGTACAAATTTCACCTCATTAGTTTTCGGTGCGGATTAATATCTGAAGAGTTCAGTCTTAGACTAAAAATTATAATTGCTCGTATTTATGCTGGCAAAAATTAAATAGTACCTAATACGTTTAAATTCTTTGACCTAATATTACCTATTAGTATTCCTTTTTACACCTGTCTTTTGACACCTGTCCTCATAAAATCAAATTATTTGTTGCATTCATAAAATGCGGTTCATATATCCGACTTACTTTTCAAAATTGTCTACTACCAATAAGTATATGTATATTGTCTAAATTATTAACTAAAGTATCAGAGATACACGCGGGAGCTGTGAGCTATATTATGGATGAATTGTATTCAAGTGTAACACGTGTCAACAGACCTTTTTTTATTCAATTACAAACATCCTCCGACAGCACATATTAAGTAATTGTGTTTGTACGAGCGCGTGTCATTTTATGCGCCTCTCAGGTCCAATTAGTGTCTTGTTTGGGCAAACGGCGCGGCGCGGCGCGGCGTTAGCTAGGTACGAAGTGTGAACATAGCCGGCCGCAAGTTAAGTACGTCATAAATTATTCGCGCGATGACGGACGGCGCGGTGCGGTGTGGTCGACTCAAGTGGTGGTTAATTGAGACGTTTATCGCAACGTTTACGGAATGATTGTTGCACGAGTAATTAGTGTTTCGGGATTATAATGTACGGCCCACGTCCCAACGCGCCGCGCCGGGCCGCGCCGGTGCGATTCAACTTGCAAGTCCAAGCGTGGTGTGTACGGTATACTTATTATTAGCGAGCTTCAAAACGAGCGGTCTTGTTTGGGGAAGGCCTATGTTCAGCTTCAGTCCAGATGATGAGCATTACAATTATTATGTAAAATATAATATATCACTTTCGATAACGAGTTTTCAATAAAATAGTTGATCCCAGAAATATACATATGTACACAATGTAAAACTTAAGGCGAATCTCCTGCTCGTGGTTTTCTCAAAACCAAACCCAAAAAAAAACCTACACAAAACAATGTTGTTCGATGTCGCCTGATCATGGAATGCAATATTATATTTAGGTATTAATAATAGCTAATTAAATCGTCACAGTAACATAATCAACCAAGCGGGCTAGTTTCTTTAATAGTTCCTTTTAAGTTATTAGGCTCCTACGCCGCCTTGATTCCTTTGGGTATTCACAGAAGTAGATAAGATCCGGCTATTCTATCTTTCTGCCTGGCGTTATCCCGGCTTTCTGCCAGGGTCCGCCTTGATCCGGCTATTCATGATTTAAAAAAATCTTAAACTGTACTTAAGTTTCCAATAGAACAGAGCATACAGGAAACTGCAATGTTGATGAAACGCAAGCCTAATGTGATAATCACAAGTTTAAAAACTTAACGGATCGACTCCAAATCTGATCGTAACTAAATTTATATGGGACCCTTGAAACAAGCTCTATCGAACACAAAAAGAATTTTGAAAATCGGTCCACATTTGGCGGAGATATCGCGTAATATACATTAAAAAAATACAGGTGAATTGAGGATATTTTTTGGAAGTCAGTCGATAAACATAGCAACCTTACTATTAATAATATCCAACAATGTGTATTTCAGCTCGGCCACGATGGTGTTAATCTAGCCTATTAGTACTCCCTGTCCCCACTCCACATTCAGTCAACCTCGACCATGAGGGAATCCAGGAGCTAAGCCAAGGAAGGGGATTTCAAAATTCATTACTTCTAGGCATTGTAAGAAAAGAAGAAAAATATTCTGAAATATGTTGTGTCAGTCACATCTACATATATAAATAACCAATGGAGCGGATAATGTGGGGTCAGTGATCTGACAAACGAATTACAACATTCCTTGCTGTACGATGTACCGACGCCACGTGACGTTGTCTTCATAAAATATTATTGAAGATACCAAAATCCACGTACATATTTTTCCATTGACCATATTATTATATCCTTGACGATTCGGGCCCTTATATTCTCAATCGTCAGCGCTTATACCAGCATTATAATGATCATCGTATCTTATCCCGCCGAGCCCTTTGCCCCGGGATCAACGCGGACCAATAAATTGCCCTCAACGCCACCGTCCGCCGCTGTCATAAATACGCGCACTATATCAGCATTAAGGCGAAGTCTCCCCGGCGTTAAGGCCGCGCCGCGCCGCCGCTCTGTCGCAACAAACGCCAAAAGTATTGTACAACGTTTGTTAGCTCTGATTTATTGCTGATACACCGCGTGATTAGTTAGTAGCTTGTGTTATAATGGGTGATGCACTGTATTCCGTAATTTATATTTTTAATATGTGGCGAGGCCTTTGCATTGTGATGAGTTATTACGAAACGCAGTGCAGAAACCAAAAATGTATCTCGTTTGTGTTAAAATCATGAAAGTTGCATTAATTGTTTACGACTACTGTCATTGCAAAATATCATAATTATTATCCGAGGTTTGTTTGCGGTGAAAGATGATGTAGTAAAAAATCAAAAATGTTTTTTGAATTCCAGTAAAAAATCAATCACTAATAATAATGTTACACGTTGTTACGTAGCTATTGTAGTAACATACATTATACATTTTAACTGAAGTCCAAATTCTTCATCACGTTCCAAACAAATTGCACTAGGAAGAAGTAGCATCATAGATATTAGGCAACCGAGTGACTCTTTTATGCGACTGCTAAAATAGAATAAGGACATCGACCGCGACGGGTTAATGAGCTGTTTTTAGATAACGACCGCTCTGCATTCGGTGAATAATAAAAATGCAACACGTTCAGTGTTGTTCTTAAACTTTAGCAATATTTGGTAAATATGAATTATTATTAAGTAATAAACGGGCTGGCTCGACCGGATTATTACCTTTGTGCCACAGAAAACCGAAGATGGAGTTTACAACCCGTTCACTCGCTTGCAATTCGTACGATGAGTGAGACTTTACGAAGGCCTGAATACTTCCACCCCTTCCCATCTCTTATGCCTTTCTTTCCCACAGTAGATAGCGGCCTGGCTGAGCCCCTCGCATTGCCAATGTCCACTTACCTCCGTTATTAATAAAATCATCAAATTTTGAAATTAGCACTTGGTATTTTTTTTTTTGGAGGTCAAGGCAAAACTTTATGAAAATAGCCAAGAATGAAGAACTTTATTTACATTTATCTGTTTTCTTAGTCGATACATACATACGTACATAAACACTTACGCTGGCATCCCATAGGGGTAGGCAAAGATAATTGAGCGCTACAGGCTACGATCATAACTCATCTCTTTCGCCTCTTCCACATTCATGCATTTTCTTAGTCGATAATTTTTTTATTTTCTTTTTACCTTGGTGTGATCCATCCTTGACATTGGCAGAATCAAATATCACGTAAATGCGTGGAAGCCATTTATTTTAATAATGACAAGTTTAAAAACTTAACGGACCGACTTCAAATCCAACCGTGACCAAATAAATGAGACCACCCTTGAAATAAGCTCTATCGAACACAAAATAATTTTGAAAATCGGTCCACATTTGGCGGAGATATCGCGTAACATACATAAAAAAAAATATAGACGAATTGAGGATCTTCTCCTCTTTGGAAATCGGACGAAACTTTACCATAATTTAAGGTTATTAGTAACTAAAACCAAGAGAACAACAAGATGATCAACAATTAATAAGGTTAAGAAGTTGGGCTAAGGTACACTATATTTTAAATTATTTTAGCGCGACAGGCCTTTGTTTATGATTTAGTTTGTTTTAATTTTGTATGAAAATTGTTATAATATAGCCAGAACATGATCAAAGGCTCCGTAATAAACAGAATGAAAAATACAATAAACTTCGCATGTATGCACGCGGTATACAATTAGCCCGTGGTCATGAACTCAGCGTACTTGGAACGGCGGCGGTGGTGGCTGCGCGAGGAGCGGCGCGTTTCAGTCCATAGATTTAAATGGAACTGGCCTCGAAGGCAGCGGCGTACGCCTGGTATAGCGATACGTTGCCTCGTCGCTCCCTGCGACGCCGGCGCCGCCGCTGAGTTCCTGTCCGCAGTCTTACCTATTGAAGATATTTTATATCAGCACGTTGTCTTGTTTCATTATACTCGTAAAATACAATTTAGAAAATGCTAATATTATTAGACAGTGCTATCTCCGGACAGTTATTTTGTATCGCGTAATTACTCCGCCCCAATTGGGCACGCAGCCATCGTGTAATTAACCCGTAACGTTGAACATAATCGTCGCAATGTAAACACATCCCACACAAGCACACGCACACACATACACGTGAGATCACGTCGCGTCGCTATCAAGGATAAAACTTCATTAGCATTATTACCGAGCCAAGTAATTAGTTAATTTGGACTGAAACGCCTTTAGACAATGAAAGTATCAGCTGCGTAGCCACTGAGTTACGTGGCGACTACAAAGCGACTACGGTGCTACTACGCAACGACTACGCTCCTGCTACGTAGCGCGTACTACGTAGTGTCTAGATTCTACGCAATGATTACGCTGGCTCTGCCTAAAGTATTGGTAAGCCACAAATCGCGACTATGCTATGTAGCATTGAATACGCTATGTTTCATAAGCAAATGTGTATTGCGTACGTAAGCAGTATGCATCGTGATATACTATACGGTAACTAAAGATTGTCTATGCAACAACTTCGCGAAGAATATGCCTCGTGTAGCACGACTCGCCACGCCACGACTTTGTGACTTCATACATCGCCTCAGTGATCCAACACGCGACGCAGCTTTCTTAAGAAGTCAATAAAATTATCGTAACTTCGCGGTCGTGAAATTAAATTGATTACAACAAAATGTGGTTACATTTATAACTTTATTAGATAATCTCTTACTATCTTTTAATCTAATCATAATATGAACTGTTACAAAACAATCAGTACAGTGATTCCTGTCGAATTTGTATTAATTACAAGAATACTTTCTAATTATTTTCCAGCTTAAGTTCATCCATACGCAGAAAGTTATATATAAATTGTTATTTACATCTGTGTTTTGTAAAAGTAATTTATTTGAAACAACGCAGTTATAAATATATTATGTGATATTTATAAATAAAAAGATACGAATCTACTAAAGTCTACTAAAGTCACTAAAACGAAAATAATATTGGTTTTCTAAAAGACAACCTGGAATGAACATGATATTTTTGAATATTCTACTAAATATTTGTGCAATGCGACCTTTTGCGTTAAAAGGTCGCATTGCGGATTGTTGTGAGTATAATATTGTTTAGTATGTTGTAATAGAAATTAACGTAACCTTAGCATAAATAAGAAGGTTGTTGGGCCGAGCGCCAAACCGCGCAGAATCGATACCCGGAGGGGCCATCGCGCGCACCACGCGCCACCACGCGGCACCACACTTGCAACAATTATGTTAATACACTACTTGCACGAGTGTCTACCCTTTCACGAATATTTTATTGCAAGCTAGAGGGTGTATCACCTAATCGTATATGATCGCTACCACCTATAGACGCTTACCATACCAAAAGCTTAATGAATGCTTTGCTAACTCCAAGGAAGGAAATAGAGATTGGAAATGAAAGGGAGAACTCGGACCGCCAGAAGATTTGCAAGTTAACCTCGAAATTGTGAAGGAGTAGTATTAAAGCGGCCCATTTGTGCTGTTGACATGCATTATTTTTTTTATCTATTTATTTAAAACACAAAACAGGTTACAATCAAATATAGGTAAAAATTGCTACAAACAATGTTCTTTTTTTTCTATTTTTTACTACAGCATGGCTCCGACACTCAATGTACTATGTATGTATTGAGAATATTCAATAATTGTTTAAATATCTAAAACATTACGGTAAAACTAATAATATGCACTCACCAGAAACAGCGCGGACTCACACGGCACAGTCACTCAATTTAAAGTCACTCAGCGATCTACTCTCGCTGTTTCTCTGAACGACCAGATCAGGTCAGTTTACATAAGCATAGAATTAGCAAGGTAAAGGTCCAGTAGTCTGTTGATACTAGCCATAGAAACCCGTTGGAATAGACATGTTCTTAAATGAAGACCACCACTCAGTAAACAGAATGTAGAGCGCTCTGCAGCTCGATGCATAGAGATATACGCGAGACAACTGGTAGTAATTGGATTAGAAGAGCCAAGGATGGAGCTTAATGACGTGCTATAGAGGAGATATAGGTCTAACAGAAGACTAACATAGATACTTATGAATTCAAACTGCACTTATATACCTCCATCGACAGCTAAACGATATATAATAATATATCGAACCCCATTCCGGCACATGAAATGGTACAAAGAGGTCCGTTAGAGCATTAATTTTTATATAGCGTTGTGGTATGACAACATACGACTATTATTATTATTATTGTTCGCCGAGTGTAATCCCTACACGATATTAACTGAGGCCGCAAGCCGCACGACCCCGCCTCGTTCATGTTTGTTCTTAATCCGGCCGAGTTAGCCTCCTCATTATTTCGAATTAATTATCTGCCAACCGTTGTAAATGAGCACAGTGGGCCGCGAGATAAATCTCGCAGATCCCGACAATTACAATTATACCGCTTATTTAACAACTATATACATACATCAGTCTCGGCAAACCATTCTGCTGTTATTTCGACGATAAACGTCGAAAACTTTATCGACCATTTTCATAACATAACATTAGCTCAAGCCTGTATCCCCGAAGGGGTAGGCAGAGGCGCTCTAGCGAACTAGTAAACCCACATTTTGCCGAGCATAGTTCCGTCCGAGCGAGGACGGTAGTCGTACCGAAATACAACCACGCCACCGAGGCAATCTATTTTCCATAACATTTGACATGAGTTATCCGAGTCAGCGGCGACGTCACTACACGTGAAAGATTCCCGCTGTCCGTACCTTCTGTTCCCGCTCGCATGGTCCACTTCCGTATCAATTTTTTTCGTTAAAAATATCCGATCAACGTGTCCGCCCGCCGGTGTAGTTAATACGATGAGTCGATGAGTGCGCCAGCGAGCGGGCCGGCGCGGCGGGACCGAGCCGCACGAATGATAAATGATATTAAGGCTGCCCATACACGAACAGTTTTACATTTAGTTCCGCCTACTCTCAATATCCCAACTCTTTCAGGAACTTCCACGTAATTTAGAAACAATTATATTTATACTGTAACCAAGTATGCTACACAATATTGTAAATAAATTAATATTATTAATATTATCTTTTAACTGTAGAGTGTAGAGGTATAATTGGGTGTTCAAATAAGACGGTAGGTACATGTGTAGGCAAAGCTGGAAATTGTAATGTTTATATTCAACATAACACATAACATAAGCTCACGCCTGTATCCCCGAAGGGGTAGGCAGAGGTGCACTAGCGAACTAGAACACCCACATTTCGCCGAGCTTAGTTCCGTCCCAGATGTGATAGGCGGCGATGTGTGAGATTTATATTTAAAATAATAATAATACTAAATATATGCCAACAGATGCACAGGCAAAATATTACAATATTTAAAGTGTAACATTGCGGCCCGCACAGGTCAGCATGGCTCGACCGACCCGCCGGGCGCGGCGGCGCCGCTTCCAAATGGCCTGTGTTCCGATGTCACCGTTTACTGCCACACTTCAACAGTTCATACACTCGATTTCATTTATTTGACGTGTGTTTTAAATAAATGTCGCTCAAACGGACGTGGCGTCGGTTTATTGCTTGCCCCGAGAACTTTCATATTTTTATTATTTCCGACCAAACTTTACGAGAAATGTGCAAAGCGTCAACAAAATAAAGTTCTGTAACAAATGTAGCCTTTCGAGTTAGACGAAGGTGTGGCAGGCTGGCAGCCGGTCCTTCGTCTGCCCCGAGGCAACTTCACTGAGGTCACGTGACGGCAATCACGACTATTACCTACAAACGAGTACATTATCTATTAACGCACTCTCTCTCCATTATGTATTGTTGATATATGGTAGTGCGGTGTGTATTTATTACGCGTTACAGTGTAGTTAATAATCAATCAATAGCGATTAACTTATGTATTTATGATTTCACTTATTTATGTCAATTATTAATCATCAATATTGTACAATAATTATGGTGTTTTATAGAAACGTGGGCTGTGGTGGATTCAACAGAGACATGCGAGAGTTCTTCTCGGTAGGTACCATCGCAATATATATTTCTACAGCAAAGCGGCATTGTGAAAGCAATGTTGTGTAGCTAATGCAGCTGGCCATTATGAAACTTAACAGATAATCACATTATAAGCGCGTACATCATTTGGTATGCCGCGCTGACGTGACTTGACGAACCGAATCTCATTTAATTTCCTTCACTCTACCCATGCCTCCATGTGGGGGGTCTACTCTCCCCGCCTCCTACCGCCCCCATCCTCGTCCGGCGTCTCAACTCAACACGCCACGCCGCGCCGCGCCGCGCCGTCTTCACAGGCACATCTGATTGGTATTACCTATCTGCCGCCACAAGGTTATTTCCTTGATACTAGATCCATTACTCTGCTCCGAAACTCTGAATCACGTCTCGAATGATAGATGTTCTTATATGTATTTTATAAAATACATTATATATAGGAATTCCTTGATTTTTGGTCAATTAGTTATTTTGTTCTCAGTCGCCTCCTTGGTCTAGTGGCAGCATACATGGTCTATGGACCGGGAAGTCATGGGTTCGGGCAAAGCGAATTTGGCAATTTAATTTTCCCAGGACTGGATCCCTCAGTAGGGGTTGAGGTCAGGCAGCCGGTCGTAACAATTTTGACAAATATTTTCTGCAATACTGAAAAACGTGTGTTATGCCGACCCCGCATTAAGGTCGGATATAAAAATATATGTCTAAAATATTTCAGTGGACTAATACAAGAAACTGCAGCGTTAGTTCAGTTGGGAATGGTACGGACTGCCGAGACGAGTGTCAGAGGTCCTAGACCAACCCCAAAATGGAGCATACACCTCTGACTTTTCTATGTTAAGTGTGTTTTCATTGTGAAATATCGCTTGCTATAACGGTGAAGAAAAACATCGTGAGGAAACCTGCATACCCGAGAATTTCTCCATAAGAAATTCAAAGATATGTATGTGTAGTCTACCAACCCGCATTAGGCCAGCGTGATAGACCAAGGCCTAACCCCTCTCATTAGTAGAGGACGCCCGTGCCCAGCAGTGGGCAGTAATACTACAGGGCTAATATTATTATAATACAAGAAACTGAAGTAACCACCACTACCGATGACATTTTAATATACATTATACTTAAAAGTGTTTATTTATTTATTTATTTACACTTTATATACACGATAGTATAAAGGCGGACTTAATGCTAAAAGCATTCTCTGCCAGTCAACCTTAGGGTGATGCAGAAATGTACATGGCAGGTGTAAAAATAATGAAGGGGAAGTGTTCACCACCAATCACCCACCTGCTCGTTTTCCAGCTTTCTTTCTTTCTACCGGACGTTATCCCGGGCTAGTGCCAGGGTCCGCCTTCCTACTCCAATGCTTGCAGTTCGCCCAGTCTTGAGCTTCCTCCACATTAGCACGGCCGACTCGTTATAAAAAACGAAACCAACCTGCCTGGTATATATGCATCCGGTGCGCAGCGGACAAATAATTGGCTCAGAAGCAAAGGGGCCGTGGGATCAATTTTACAAATATTTGTATGGTTAAAAATATGTTCTCTCTTTCTACCTACCCTTATTTTACAATCGCAAAGCAATTTCAACGAACCGTGTCGCAGAAATTATTTGCGTTAATTTTTACGACCGGCTACCTGCCTAACGTCAAACCCTGCTGGGGGATCCAATCAAAGGCAAATCATGTTAGAAAACCGAATCGAACCCAAGACCTCCCAGTTCCCGCCTACATAGGCTGCCACAAAGCAACGAACGAAAGAAGGTTTTGAGTTTGGATGTTGTTATCCGTACGTACGATAAAATCGATCCGTGTAAATATAACTTTATGCATCATAGTTACATGAACTTACGTTATTTATAAAATGTAAATATTGACAAAACTCTACAACTTGCAACGATTTCTAATCCAATTATGACTACTTATTATGTCTAGTCTGTGTTGTAAAAATGTAAATAAGCGAAAAAGTTTCATGAAAATCTGATAAAACAAAGCTCATTCACATAACGTAGAAAATACAAATAAAAATACAGAATTCAGTTTGCTCGTTACACGCGTATCCAAAGTTTTTCGTATCGCGGAGTACGATACGGTGTGGTGCGGCGCGGCGCGGCGCGGCGGTGTCAAAATGTGTTAGATATAATAAAATGAAAAGTGTTATCTGTGGGAACACTCTCACCGCCAGATAAACATCCGACGGCGGGCGACAGCGGGAACGGGATAGGGAGGGAGGGAAAGGCGCACCCAAAACTTTTCACTGAAATTTTAAACGCATTTGTGAAAGGGTTCCAGTAAGTTCGCGCGAGACCGAACCACGACCACTCAGATACTACGGTCGGGAATCAAACGCGAAAACTGGCCTATATTAATAGTTAGGTACGATGAAGTCGGACTTAATGCTATTTTAATAAAGCAAACAACAATTCTGCACTGGGACAGCTTTCTTCTTGGAAATAGAAAAGCTGGTTATTTATTTATATAAGAAAGAAAAAGATTACAGGCAATCACACACAAGCCACATTGTACACATGAATAGTAATTACATAACAATGGTTAGGCACTAGGATTAATAAAAAAATATATATAAAATAAAACAAAACAATAAAATAAAACTATTATTACGGATTCTATCACGATTAGGTTTTAATTATTATTCCCGACGTTTCGAAGGCTTTGCAGTGACAACGAAGACTGCAAAGCCTTCGAAACGTCGGGATAATAATTAAAACCTAATCGTGATAGAATCCGTAAGAAAAGTTTTATTTCAATGTATAATATTCGCGTAAACTTAAGAAATCAGTATACAAAACAATAAAACAACTAAATGTAACAATAACTAAGTATTGAGTGAACACCATAAAATATAAAAACCTGCCAATAAAATAAATTCAAATAAAACAAAACTAACATTTTTTTAAAGAAAATAGCACAAAAACGAAACAACATCAAGGTTCAGCTATAGGATTTTACTAATGTATTTATAAATTTGGACAATTCATCCC
This sequence comes from Clanis bilineata, assembly GCA_036417725.1. Classification (NCBI taxonomy): domain Eukaryota; kingdom Metazoa; phylum Arthropoda; class Insecta; order Lepidoptera; family Sphingidae; genus Clanis; species Clanis bilineata. The sequence continues at coordinate 17,909,650 of CM071145.1, read as the reverse complement.
CAAATATGTCGATGTCATCAGATACACTTACTCTTTGATTGTACAGACAAGACAGGTTATATCAGCAATGCATGTAATTTTTATTCAAGCACATTTTTTCAAGAGCGCAAGGACTGATATTGATTAAACATTTATAAACAAATAGCTATTAGCACAGACACGGCATTGGCCTGTACATGTCTTGTGTTGTGGCAACATGTAGTTTTTTCATAAATACTATTTATTTTGCAGGTTGTTGCGGCTTGCTGTTGCGTATTTATTTACTCTGCTTAAAGGCACAACTGGGGTCAATAAAATCGATTAAACTTTAACTTTAATTGATGAACAACAATCGCGGACGAAAGAGATTTTTCAAAAATACCAATAACTTCATATTTTGGGCTGTATGTAAGCATCTTGGTTTGCAAATTGAGAAATAGATGATACCTACATTCATCTAAATTGGAATGAACACAGGTCGCTCACCGTCTAAAGGTCTTCACCCACAATATAAATACACTGTAAAATGGACCATCACTTGATTAAGCATTAGTACTTTTGATATCGAAATATTTGGTGTATTATTAAAGTACTGGCCACTCCACTATCAGTAGTAACCGAACTATGAATATATTTAAATTAGTTCGTAAATGTTTGTAATTACAACAAAAAGATTAGAACAAACCTCCGGTATCCCAAACAAATGCGTTCAAACAACACAGTTTGCGAGAATGTGTATTGTGGAGTGTTTTCATAGGACGGATTATCTTTAGCCGAACTTATTAAATACACAAAATATAACGGTGATATGAAGCAGAATATTAAAAAGAGTATGCTAAGAGTAAGTTATGTATAATAATTGCGGGCTAATTTTGGTTTAGGTTTGAAGATTGAAGAATCTTATTAAAATAACCATTTTTATGGCAACCGCGTGACGGGACGAGCAAGTCGGTCGCCTGATGGTAAGCAATACGAGTACCCATTACATACGAGTATGAATGAACAACAGCAACACCACCAACTGACACTTATACAAACCAAGTGTCCTACGACCAATATGACAATTTACTACCAATAGTCTGTTTGTATCCATGTAACCAATGATTAAGCATTATATTATACATAAGGACACTATACGTTTCAGACAATAAATATATTTAATCTAGAATATATTATATGATATACGATCCAAATGTTCTAATTAAATTTTCCCGGGACTATATTCCTCAGAGGGGTTTGACATCAAGCAGGTAAAAACTAAGCCAAATCTATTCTACAACATGCTGGAAAAAAAGTGTTGCGCCGACCTCGTATTGAGGTCGTATAAAGGCAGGTAGAAATAAAGATATACATTTCAGTAGATAGCGAGTGAGCACTGTCTGTCTTGATCCATTAATCCGTACTAGCATATTTAATAGCTACATATAAACTAATCACAGATTTAGCGTGCAAACCGCAGTTTATGAGCTGTCCTACATTACCAAAACCCCCCACTCCCCTCCCGGAGCATTCCGCCCCGTCAGCCATCGTTAATCTGTTACCGTTCATACTAACGCGGATTATATTAAAATTTATTACAGTTATAATGCATTTGGACTATGTATTCTCTGTAGAAGGATTTTGCTCATGTACATACACTATGATATCAATTAAGGATAATATTATTATTGTTACGTAGTAATTCTTTCTACCTGCGCTTATCCCACCTTAATGTGGCAACTTAGCGCAACACATTTTTTCAAGTATGTTGCAGAGCGGATTTGGCTTAGTTTTTCCGACTGGCCGCATACCTGACGTCAACCCCTATAAGGGATCCACGAAAGTGGAGGCTACCGCGCGCTTCACCACGCAGCAGGAACCCTCTTACAGACCGACTGACGCACTCCACATTACTGTACACTGTACAGTAGTGTACAGTCGTGATTACGTTGGAGAGCGCTCCACGAGCTAATTAATACTTTCCTGTAATCATTTCGTTTTCGGGAAATACGAGTATTTCAATTAATTAAGCTATCAGAACACAGTTATTTCAAGAATGTCGCGATCAATGTCGTGATTATATTATTTAAGTTACACACTATTACTACTGTAATAATAATTAATCTAACTACAATAAGCACAGCATATAATAATAAGTACAATAAAGCTTCAGTACTAATTTGAGGCTATTTCTAACCCTAAATTAGGCTTCCTGAGTCTTGTGAGTGAAATGTCCCTCACTGAATGAAACGCTACACTAGCCAGAGTTGCTACTTTACGTTGGTTTTCTTTAGGACAGTGGTAACAAAGCGGGTGACACAGCCCATTCCTGCTGCAGACGTTACTGTCTACAGCGTGGCTCTACCACAATACAATATGTGTAAGGCGTATAGAAGTATAGACTTCTTTAGAATTGTAGATTGTTATCGATGTAAACACATACATATCTGTGATGTAAACACTTGTTGCCCATTTAATATATTTTGTACCAACGAACTGAGCAATAATAAGAATTTTCTCGTAAAATAAATACTAAATTACAAAGAACCGTAATTCCCTTAACGTAGCGAGTTAGGAGACAAGCTCAAAGCAATGGAATTATAGGCCGCAGATAAATGTACCGCCACGCCACGCCGCGCCAGAGCCGCGTCAACTCAGAGCCCCGTCAGAGCCGCGAGAACAGACGCGAACCGTTAATATTTAAATATCACTGCTTATTTGAATGCAAGGACCAACACAGAGAGAACAACTGTCTAATTATTTATTTATGATGTCGCTGTTTGTTTTAGGGCTCCGACAAAGACAATTCAGAAAGAAACAAAACAAATGTTTATTATAGTTTGAATAAATGAATTTACGAACTACGTAGATAGCGTCGTCGATTATCTAGTTGAATTGTATTTTAGGTTCGTACTACATTATATATGTATTTAGCCTCTCGCGGGTTCCAGTCTGCACCGAGACAGATATTTGTTTCGTGTTATTGATGAGTTGATCTGGGTGTTCTGAGACTGAAAGTCGTAGTGCGGGACATATTCATAGTCAGGACTATGTGTGTGACTGTTGGATGTATTTATTATTATTATATTTAGGAATCAAACAGCGTGCTAACTAAACACGTAGAAGCTTGAATAAATCGGTAAACACTTATACTGTATCGTGTGTACTTACTGCCTTTCGGGTTCCTACGGTTAAACCAAGAATCATTTGTTAATCATGTCTCGACCCTTGTCCTGCCGCTTGCCAGACGGGCCCCGTATAATACATTTTAAGCTGTGGTTGTGTTTTGGTTTGTTAGTTTTACCTACATTATTGAATAATATTATACCGGCAAGAGGTGCGGCACAAGATATGATTAAGGTACCCGCGTCATGACGACTTATAACATGGATCATCTATAACTAACTAACGCAAACCATAACATACAATACGTATTTATTTATTTAAATGACACACCAACAATTTATAGACTTATACAATAAGAATAAATATTGTATAAGGGTTACAGTCCAGTCTACTTACTAATTATAAAGCAACATTTGAAGAAAAACAGTCTATTAAAATAATAAACTTACAACATAACTAAATAGAAATTAATTTAAGATACATTTAATATTAATAATTACGTATGTATGTAACAGATTGTCGACTCCCGAGTCCCGTGACATTACCAATCGGTATAACTGAAGATCAGCGGGTTTAGCCAAGTGGCTTATGCGCTAGTCGAAAAGCAAAGTCGAATAGAATAAAAGTATGGAAATGACATAAGAGTATGCTATATGCGGCGTACTCTAATGTCATTCCCATACATTTTTTATTCTTTTCGACTGGCGCATAAGCCACTTGTCTAAGCCCGCAGTACTGTTGTTTAACTCAGCAGTTTAACACATGGGTTAGAGCCGGTTTTGTGACGTGAAAATATTTCATTCAAATTTATACTTAGATGTACCTCGATACTTATTATAGATACATAAATTCCTTTTTAACCGACTTCAAAAAAAGGACTGTGATATTGTCAGAATTGCATAATTTTCCGATGTGTTAGTTTATGTGGGCTGTTCAGAACAAATGTGCCAAATTGAAATAAAACTATTTTAACGGATTCTGTCACGATTTGGTTTTAATTTTTATTCCCAACGTTTCGAAGGCTTTGAAGTCTTCGTGGTCACGGCTCGGACTCTTTTAATATCGGTCGAATGTTATACATTGAAATAGTTTTATTAAAAGTAAAAAATAACAACAATTCCTTCCTGTCTTTGGAGTCGATGCCTTTTCATTTGATCTGCTTTGGCTCCAGCACCGACTCCAAAGACAATAGGAAATTGTTGTTATTGTTTACTTTTAAGTGTTTTGTTTTGAAGTCAGTTATAAGGTTTAGTTAAACTTGTTTACGTTCTTAATATTTATAATTCAATGTACGTAATCAATTTATAACATTTATATTTTAGGAAAATACGACAGCCGGCTAATGAATTAACCTTGTTAATCAAATTTTACGTATTACTAATACAAATCTTTACTTTAACAAATAAAACACGTACACAAAGCAACGCAAACGAAACCTTGAATCTCGTATTTGAAGTAAATAAAACCCCGTATCAACTGTAACATACTTAAGTAAAGGCTGAATAGAGCTCCCTCGCCGCCTCGCTCCATTCACACGCGATGTATTCCTGTTTTATAAATTATACAGGCCTCACTTGTCTCAGCCGAAAATGTACATTTCTTTTCCGTGCCGGCATCTATTTAGTGGAGGCGTCCCGTCTATGAACATTGAGTGAATGTTTAATGAAATGCGTGTGCCGGGGGGCCATCAAATCTGAGTAGAGTGCGGAGCAGAGCGGCCGTGCGGCCACCTTCGCATCCCACGCTTATTGAATGCGTTTTATGTATATATCAGGCGAAACGCATGTCAATTAATTCCCCTGAGTAAGATGGTTCCATAACATAAACTGTTTATGATATAGTGGAATTCTGTAGGTCACCGGGGGGTTGTCCGCCTGTTTGAACCTAGTTTAGTTACGATAAACTCTCTGATTAATAACACCGATAAAACCGAACAAACCAAAATATATTTATGGAAATTATCTCTGACTCCTGAGCTTTCTAGTAGACAATATGGGGTCAGGCTTTAATATAAATACACACAAAACAATAAATGTGCGTGAGATTATAATTTATATGGTGATATGTTCAACTTCGAAATACAGCACGACATAACAGGTGTTAAAATATGAAAAGTAATATAAACAACATGAGTAGGGTTGACATAAACCAACTTAACACAGATAACAAAGGGTTTTATTGCTTCTTTTTTTGGTAGTTAAATATTTGAGGTTGTTTGAAAAAATATGTCTACAAAAGTGTAAGTGTACGTCATAATATGAAACTTTACTCAGGTTTCTCTCTCTTCAGCAATAATATAACTGAATTTTATACTTTTATCTCCATGTAAAAATACAAACTTTATTTCGGTAAAATAAAATTGTAAGAATTACACAAGACCGCATTTTGGTTCACAATTATTCTGCAATAAAATTTCTCTAAGAGTTGAAGGCAGCGAGCGGTAGGCTTGTGGAGAAATCGACATAAAACGACACAATTTACAATAAATGTGCTCAGGGATATAGGTAGGGATAACAACTTACGTAGCGCTGTTGTGAAGGGGACTTTGTAAATATTTGCTTTAAGTCTGGGTGATGATAGTTCGACAGTTACTAGTCCTCGACGACATAAAATAACCAACTACTATGAGGTCAGGACTCAGGACTATAATATAATTATGATGAGTGTGTGAATGTTGGGTGTTATTAATTTGCGCGAGCCGCAAAACCGAACCGCAGACGAGTGACATGTCACATCGGCGGCAGCGGTGTGGGTCCTCTACCAGCTCCGATACAAATTCAATAGTGGCAATGACGCGGCTGTGGTTTAATTATAAACGGAAAGTGCGCTCTCGCCCTTAATGTGCCATTACACACGCGATTAGAGCGGAATTGACGAGGTTTATCTCGCGTCGAGCGACGCTGCGACGGCTACATTAACCCAACTTCACGCGATGTGTCTAATGCCGCTAGTTTCACTAGTTTCGCTAGTTTCGACGGTAATTTAGTCGCGTGTTGCAAACGAAGCCGACATGTAAACGTCGAACTTCTTAACAGCATCACATTACGATTCTCGCGTGCAAAAGAGACGGACGTGAGCTGTAATAATGAGTGACGGGCGAGTGTTAGATGTTGGTGGGGATGAGACCGGTCTCGAGCCGATTCGATCGATTTTTAGATACCTACTTAAATATCCGGCGCTAGCGGAGATCCGTATCTCCGGCGCTCCGTCGCGAAGAAGCGCGCCGCCAACGTCGGCACTCGGCGGCACTCGGCGGCACTCGTCGGCACTCGTCGCTCACTGTCACTGCGGTCCGCTTAAACGCATTAACTGCTTTTATTAAAGGAAAATTGCTTTTACGTCCGTCAATTACTTGTCATGAGTAATCTTCTGAATTGTTGTAACAAAGTTATTGACGACCACAGACAATATTTTTTTGTAGCCGAATAGATCATTTTAATAAAATTGTTGCAACTTATGTATGTCGCATAAGGCAAATAAATATACCTTTAGTTATTGTTAGAGATTCCCTTATAATGAATAAGGGTATTAAAAGTACATAATGTCGGTACCAACAGCAAAATTATTAATTTTGGTGGGTAAATCATTTAATACTACAAATGGATTCTGCTATAAAAGTGATGGTCAATCAACTTTAGTAGCCAGTCCGTGGTCAGTCCGTGGTCAGTCCGTGGTCAGTCCGTGGTCAGTCCGTGGTCAGTCCGTGGTCAGTCCGTGGTCAGTCCGTGGTCAGTCCGTGGTCAGTCCGTGGTCAGTCCGTGGTCAGTCCGTGGCCAGTCCGTGGCCAGTCCGTGGCCAGTCCACGTCAGTTCGCGTCAATCCGTGCTCAATCCTTATACAATTCGATAACAGTCGGTGTTAAGAAGTCATACGCGATAGCTATGTCAGTTTTAGTAAATAATAAAAGTGAATAATAAACGTATTGAAGTGAAAACCGTTATTTGCTTATTACGTTATAAGGGTGATTTCAATATATTCAACCACGACCATCATCGTTATCGTTTTATCACCATTCACCATTCATTATCAGTATTTTCATCACTTTTAAATTAATTTTCTAATACTATATAATACAGCGGCCTGCATACGCTACATGTCCGTGTATTATACCCAAACTAGGCAATATGCCTCCAAACAAATCCAACTACAAAAGTGTACACCAACTGTAAGAAACATAAAAGAGATATAAAATATAAAACAGGGAAAACAGCTGGCAGTACTACAGTAGTAAGGGACGCCAGGGTCGCGCCCTCGGAGCCCGCAGCTGCCTCTGGTGCAGATGTGCGTGCGGAGGTGTTGTGCAACCCTCCGACTAGCGACATGCAGGTTTTAAACATTACTGCCACCAACATTGAGCCACATTCACAAGTCACACAGGAGTATCGCGATTTTACGCTGGCATCTCAATTAGATCAATGAATATGATTAATACATAGTTTTTTCTATAATAGAGTATCATTATAGAACAAAAAACAAAATTTTGATTCGATAAGCTATACTTATACTAGGTCAAATGTTAATAAATTTAATAAAGTTCAAAACTATTTATTCCATATTAATGTTTTACTGCACAATGACATAAAAAGGATAATACAGATAAAATTAGTATAGTATTATTTTCCTATAAAAAATAAATCTTCACCGCAGGGATATATATTTCATTTGGCAAACATTTTAAACAGTATTTCAGCGGAGTATAAAAAACGCTATAAACTAAATGCCACAATAAAACGGTCGCGTTAAATCTAATTTCCCGGCGCGGTGCGGCGCGCGGCGTCGTGTCGCGTCGGTCCCGCGCCTCCGTCGCCCCCGCCCCGCACACACCCCCGCCCCGCGCACACCCCGCACACCCCGCACACCCCGCACACCCCGCACACCCCGCACACGCCCCGCCCGCTCAAGCCTCGTCACGTCGACAACACTCGGATGCTTTGAGTCGCTCACAAACCAAATATTACTTCACTAATTGAGCGTAATCGGTCTTGATGTGTGTCACGGTGTTAAATTTAAAATCTTTCATCCTTGAGCTCCCCTGGTTGGACGCCTCACGCATCACGCTTTACGCGCCACGTGTCACGCATAACGCCTTCAACACCAACGACGACGTGGGACACTCGTAATTCTATCACCTGACGTGTACATGTAACATGGGACTCATAGAATTTCCATAATATAGTTTTACGCTGACTATAAAATCTATGATGACAATAACGTTTGACTTACTCGTAAGTCCCAAATCGGAGTACGTCAGTGCATCGGCAATTCATTGACTTATGTAACAAATAGAGTAATTGTCAACTATTCCATTTATTACATATATTGTAATCCGCTTAATAAAACAGAGTGAGTACTAACACATCGTTTACTAAAACGACCTTCAGTTACGAGAATGACTTGGCACGAACATCCGTGTTTGGGTCGGCCTCCAAACCAATTTGTAAGTATAATTACTAGGACGAAGCATTTACGAGGTGCGATCGCTACATGCATGCTACATACTACATAGTACAATGCACGCTGTTATACATTAAATAATTATTGGGCTACATAGTACACACCATATAGGGACTACGGACGGCCTACACACACAATATAAAAATATCGGCTACGCTACGTAGCGCTACGCCGCGTCGCGCCGTGACTACGCGGTGCTACGCCAGTTTCTGTTGTGTAGAATAATTAAAACATTCGAGTATTTGCTTAAGCTCGAGTAGGATTCAAGAGAGTAGGGCTGCGGACACGAACTCAACGGGAGCGGAGCGGTGGCGCCACGGGGAGCGGCGCGGCAACGTACCGCCAGACCTGTCGTACGCCGCTCTCCACGCTGCTGCCTTCGATGCCAGCCCTTCAGTTCTTTTTAAATCTATATATTGAAACGCGCTAGTCCCCGCGTCGCCGCGACGCAGCCGCCGTCGCTTCGCTCCGCTCCCGCTGAGTTCTTGTCCACGGCCTTTTGTTGTTTAAATGTGAGTTTTACAAAGGGATGTAATTGAAATTATTTTAGCAAAGACTGGTCAGCATAGGACAGGAGTCAGGCGCTCCACGTTGTCCAAACCGACCGACAGCCACAATTAAAATTCTAACTTTAAGCTTTCCGGAGTACTACCACGTCCTACTACTTACCTGTCAATTCCACAATCTCAACCTAAAAGATTATAATTGTTTCAATTATAATAATTAGACTTTAGCTGAAAATTAGTCCATAGATAGGAAAAACAAAAAATCTCCCTTTTTTTAAGCACAAAATTATTAAGAGACGAGGTGAGCTTTATTTATTTCATTTTTCGTCAACAACTTTATATTTAGGGAGGGCCTTTCATCTCGTGAAAAACTTATTTTTCGGAGCAGCGAGGCCTGAGCTCTAATAAAGCAATTTACATATTTAAATCGTCCTCGGAAATATAAGATCAAAACCCGCGTAAATAAGTAGTACATAAATAATGTATATAAAGTGACTAGCTGACCCGCGCAACTTCGTCTGCGTAGGAGAGAGAGGGTTGAAAGAATGAGTTGTAGGCACCTATAATCCAATAATTCTAAAGGAGGTAATGAGATGATCTACTTTGGTCCGTTTTCGTCAGTCACCCCGTTAGTCACCCTCGTCAGTTACTCAGTCCATCACCCCGTCAGTTACCCCGTCAGTCACCCCGTCCATCACCCCGTCGGTCACCCCGACAGTCACCCTGTCGATCAACCCGTCGGTCACCCCATCTATCTGCTCGATTGTCACCCCGTCTGTCACCCGTCTGTCACCCAGTCTGTCACCCCGTCTGTCACCCGTGTGTCACCCGTCTGTCACCCTGTATGTAACCCGTCTGTCACCCAGTCGGTCACCCCATCTGTCTGCTCGATTGTCACCCCGTCTGTGAAATCTCTAATATCTGGAAAATCTTTTTTCACGCACCGGCGCCATCTACTTAAAATATTGGTTTGTAGTACATGCTATGTATCAGAGATGGCGCTATATGTGAAAAAAGAATTTCCCGCTTTTCTGTTGAAATTTTTCCTGAATTTTCTTTGCTATAAACCTCACGGAGCTCGAGACCTTTCCAACGAATGCAAAACCGTGGAAATCGGTTCGTGCGTTCTGGAGTTATAGCGTCAGGAAGGAAAACCCGACTTATTTTTATATAGTAGATTACTTTAACTACGCCGAGTTGAAGTGGGTGCAGTGAGCTCTTCGACTCGCGCCTCGTCCCGCGCCTCGTCCCGCCGGGCCGTAAATTGAAACATAAACGCAGATAAGGTGATTAAACGGCGAATAATTAAATCGCCGACGACAAACTCCGTCGGCGGTGTCGCTGGTGTCCGCATTCGTTTTCTGCATGAAGTAACCGAATTAGTGATATTATATGCGAAACTAATATTTCGAGTGAGCACGTCAATATTGCCAGATTAAATTAGATTTTATGCTTAACGCAGCATGAGCGACCCCCCCCCCCTCGCCCCTTCGTTTGTTCGTGGCCCGTTGTCTCTCCATAATCATCCATTGATATCATTGCGTCTATACTTAGTTTACTAGCTACACCTACATTGAATCTTCTCGATAGACGCTTCAATTTCACACCTTTTGTGGATTTATAACTTACTATTTTCATAGCAAGAAATATCTTTTACAAGAGCCTAATGGTTGCGAACTGCGAATGTCAAGGCAACAATTTGTTAGGCATTTAAAATAATTTACTAAAATATTTTGGCACCCTTTTATTTTTTTACATTAAATTATATAATTTACTATACTCCCTCAGTGGCGTTGTTGTATTGCGGCACGACTATATTCCTGAGGTCTCGGGTTCAAACCCGGTCCGAGCAAAATGATATTGGGTTTTTGTAGAAAGTATTGACTTAGAGTCTGGAATTTGTACCCAACAATATTCTCAATGATATGTGACTGTGTTTTAGTTCTGTAGGTCGCCTTTGCCTTCAGGGATACACATGTGGGTGTATGTATGTATGTTATTTAATTTAAACTTTACAATTACAAATAAATATGTACTTACAACATCCATTACTTCTAGTATCCAAGACCCGATTCGCATATATATATATATATATGTAATATCACAAAAGGTTTACATTTAGCATACGTAATACACCGATTCCAGTCTTAGCTATGCAATCAATACAAAGGCTACTCGAAGCGTGAAGTGTCTAAGACGAATTTAGCCGCCACGTATAGACCCATAAATAGAGGTGGGAGTCGGCGCGCCGGTGGAGCACCCTCCAGCTCTCTACCGCTCCAGCGCTCTCCACTGGAGGCTCTTGGCACTACAGGCCCTCTTCAAATATCAAGTTATTTCGACTCCATAAGATAATTGTTTCGTCTGGCCGGGACGCTTAAATCAGCCTCCCCTCCGAATCAAACGGTCCCGTAATGAAAACAATCTTACTTATTTGTTAATTGTTTCATAAACAAATGCCTTCGAACTCCACCGGCCGCTGTTGGAATCATCTGATACTCAAACAATTTATTATACGCTGAGGCTTTACCATAATGAAGTAGATGAGAATTTTATACTAACATTTGTGGTTGAACGACAGCTTTAAAGCCGGACTAATTGATTTTACTAGTTTATTGAACTGTCATCACCGAATTTGATATTGTTGAGTAAGAATTTTAATGGAATTAAAGTTTGTTAATACAACAACGAAATAAACCATTTCATATACTTTACGTTCATGACAAAAAAGTATATCCTACATTTCTAACATTTTGTTATTAATGTATCTTTGACCAGAGGACCTGATCTCACTATACTCGTAGAATGGGGTCGACGCAACAAACATTTTTAAGCATGTTACAAAAAGGATTTGGATATTGCTCTCACGACCTGGTATCTACCTGACGCCAACCCCTTCCATTTAGGTATAGCTTTTGCCCGCGGCTACGCCCGCGTGAAAGTCTTGACAAACGTTCATCCCTCACTACATCCCTTTAGGGGATGAATTTATGCATGTATTATACATAAAACCTTTCTCTTGATTCACTCTATATATAAAGAAACCGCATCAAAATCCGTTGCGTAGTTTTAAAAGTTTAAGCATACATACGGACATAGGGACAGACAGACAGCGGGAAGTTACTTTGTTTTATACGACGTACTGATTCATTTCCGGACAAATGGTGTCAGAAAAACAAGCGTTGATTTGTCGCTATTATAATAAGAACTTATCCTAATTACGTTACGAACTACATATAAATACTCACTCGCGCGACTGTGCAAAAGCATGTTGTGTGGTCAACGTAAATTGCATAAAAGATACATTTAATTCTCTTTGGTTACACGGTCTCTCATACAAACTGTATAAAAGCTAAAACAGTTTAAAAATTCTCTTTAAAATATCGTCGAGTTTTATAATAAAGTTTTAAAGTAGAAGCTGTGTAGCGTGTAGTGTGTAGTGTGTACAGAGGAGCGTGTGCGAACAGAAATTGTTGTTAAAGCGCTTGTGTTTACATCGTTACAATCTCAAAGGATAAACGACGTCATACAGAGTACACAGAGCGTACAAACAGCTGGCCTTTCCTCACCTCTCCACCGTCCACACTCATCTGCCTAACCACGATGCTTAGTAAGCACACGGTAAATCACCCTCACGGCATACTATAGAGGTACAATATTCAATTTATTTGATTTTATGTTGACGCGTTAACTGTGTACCACCGGTAATACACAATGACTCAGCATAAGTTGTCGTTAAAAAAATATGAAATATAAGATATATGATTATTTTTAATTAGGAATAAAAAAATATATTCCACAAGAGTCATTAGACACCAAAAGCATTTCTTTAATATGTCCCACTACCAAACAGGAGTAGGCGTTAGTCCATCGCGTTGGCCTAATGTGAATTTTAAATTTTATCGAGAGGCATTAACTAGTACTAGGGGTGCAGGAACTACGAGAAGATTTATTATCTCAACACATAGAAACCAAAAACAAACACAGTAATGATCCAAACAATGAACCTGCGCCACGGATGATATGAAACAATATGTTAGTTATAAATACAAAATCGAATTCTATAAAAACAAGCTGACTTTAATATTCATAACATTGTAGGTATCTTCGTTGCTTTGAAATCATTGTTTAAATCCCTTTAAAGTTCCTATCATAATCACAATTTCTTCAACTCTACTAATATTTTCACATTCTATTGAATGTCTAACTTATCCCATCAACCAATAAGGACACAATTTGTTTGGTGGTATAAACATCTCAAATACGAATCAAATATTCCCGGAACTATTCACTCTTGGTGAATCCACACTTTATACTAAAATCAAAATCCAATCTTGTAATAGAGACCTAGTGTAATCGACTAAAGTTACATACAAGAATGTTGTAAATTGTAATGTAACCGCAGTGAGAGAGGCATCTCCGGGACACGGCTCGCGGCGGCTGGAGGAGGCATGCGGGGTAACCGCACACGCTCAGAGGACAGAGGGCTCGACTCACGGGCCACAGCTCACTAATGAACTATACAGTACACAGTACATGCTGATAAACTTAATATAATGTACTATTACTTGGGAATTGAAACTTTGTGTGAATAACCCTTGAAATTGGGTTATTCACACAAAGTCGTTGGTGAGATTAATTATTACGACGTGACGCGACGCTGTGAAAGATATAATGGTCAACCTCCGTGAGAATCACGAAATAACGTACCAACACCAATAGGAGTAACTTTGTTCTATATTATAATGATGGTTCTAGAAATCAATATTTCATTTTAATCATAAAAATTATTACAATACGACATCATCGCGTGAAAGCCTCTACGCAGAATATTATTCCATAAATCTATAACCCTCTGTGATAAATATCGCAAAAAGGAATATCAATAACCCGATTATCATAACACAAGAGACATCAGTTATTGAACATATTGCCGCTCTTGTAAAGCCAAAAGTCGTGAGTCGTGAGTAGAGAGGCGGGGCGGGGCGGGGCGGCGCGGCGTCCTCACTCCTGACACGTCGCGGGTAATGACACGCGTAATGTTGGGACCACGTTGTCACAGAATCAATATACACCACCATATCAACAAACGTGAAAGAGGTCACAAGGTTAACATGCTTATCAAGGTCACCGCAAATATTATTACTCCAATAGTAGGTACTCAGCAGACAGCACATCGCTCACACACAAACATAAAAATTCTGTCGCCGATTTCAGTACATATTTTATTGCACGCTTACAACTAGAAACATTATCAACTTATTGTATTTTAACATTTGTGTAAAAATTACACTATCGGTTCTACTCGGTAAGGGCGACTTGCGCCACTATTACTAACCTACAGTTAGTCCAAACCTTAAGTTAAATAGAAAAAATATATGAATGACATGTAATTCATTACATGTCAATAATTAAATGTCATTCATATATTAGCTGTAATTACATTTAGTACATTACATGTGATGAATTACATGTCATTTTTTCAATTTAATATGAGGTTAGGGTGACTAACTGTAGGTTAGGAATAGTAGTGCAAGTCGCCCTAAGTGTTCGGTTCCGAAATATAGCAATTTTGTGGTGGTTTTTAAATAGTTAAAAATACATACAAGTTGTTCCGGAATACAATTTTAATAATAATATCTCTATATGGTTACCATACGACCCAGTATCATAGTATGGGATGAACCGAAGTTTTGTGAACCTTTGATAGGGGCACTAATTGTATTGTTTTTTGGCTAGGAGCCATCCAATAAAATGAAGACATGAGCTCTTTGAAAATATTAAGCAGTCATTGACAAGTTTCCGTTGTAGTTGGGAGTTTAATAGCATTGTACTTAAAAACATGTAACTATAACATATTGAAGCTCAAAACACTCCCGACTTCTATATTTTAAAAGAATGGACACAAATTATGCATGGGCACATATTGTACACCACGCAAAGTAAAAACAACCAACTTTAAGAAAGCACTCAACAAAATTTAGAGCGTCATTAAACTGTATACGATGGCATAAAGATTAAATAAACACGCAGATGCGTCTGAACGAGTGATGGCGCGGCGCCGCACCGCGCAAACAAAACGCGTATATCTGTCGGAAAAGAGAAAATGTCAAGGCTTCCCCGCTCTCCACACACGAGACACGCGATTTGCAACTAAATTGCTGTCCAAACGCTCCAGTCCGAAAGTAATCCACTTTAAAGTGTATGCACCTAGGTAGGGCGCGGCGCGGGTGTCGCAGGGGCGAGGCAGGGTGCGCGCGGGGGACAGGGCGGCGACGCCCCGTCTGTGCGCGAATATGTCAAGGCCCCGTAGAAATACCCGGCCAGCACCCGGGTGAGAAACAACAATATCGTGTCGTTGAAGATACATCAACCTATCTTAATAAAATCAAAGATCTATCTATATGCGTAATTTTTGCAATGTTATATGTTGTTGGATCGGAATTCGGACCAAAAAACTTCATTTCACTTCTCTTAGAACAAATTTTTAATATCTAGATAATTTGTGCCCGTGGAACAATTCTAATGTATTAATAGCTAATGTATAAAACATCTGTCAAATAAAGGCTATCCTTCAGGGTAAATACCCTCCAGATAAAATTTATCTTCTTATTAAAATTATTCTTTATACAAATATTATCTGGCTATCGGACCTTAACCATTTCTATTTTATCCTATTTGCATGATTATTGTTGTCCCTATTCTATCAAGATAATCGTATGAGAGCAATATAGTATATAGCTTATAATAATTATAATATATTTACTGAAGTAAGTACCTTCTAAGGATTTTGACCGGAAGTCTGACAGAGTAAGCGTCGCTTGTTAAAATTATTTCATATTATTTTCCGGAGTAGTGTTTGTTGTTTTAAATTATGTGATTTTATGCACCAAACTTCAGCGAAGATGGACAATAATTAATGTGGAAAATTTTAACCGGTGATCTGTAATGAGTTTGGCTTGATGCGTTGGCTGGCTATGTCCGGTCGATTCGCTGAGTAAAGATCATCTGAGGGTCATCGCACTGAAAGGAATTGCCGCCATAATCTCAGCAGGACCTTGAGATCGTCCACATCTGGGTCCCAAGGTCATTGAAAAATAATTGCTCTTGATAATTGCTCTATTGAAAGTGGAAGCCATTTTAAAAAGATTAATAAGAAATATCTACTTTCTTACCTCTAGATCTATAATTAGGTATTTAAAACGTATATGTTTTAATGTTCATTTGTTGGAACCGGCCGTAAGTGATACATAGTCTGCTCGTGTAGTGTTGGTGTTGTGTGATCATATGGAAATCAAATGGTGAGATGAATAATGAATCACGATGACGATACGTTGTCATGTTTCCGTTTCGCGAGTGTTTCTAACCCCGCGCGGCCGACGCGACGACGCAACGCGACGCGATACGACATAACGACAACGACATAATGATACAACGCTACGGCACGACCGCACGGCGATGGCGACCGACATGCCTCGACAATTAATTATTTGCTACGAGAAGCCATTGTCTTACACCACATTACAATGGTTAAGAAAACACATACATAATATTAATCACACAATATAAATTACTTCTCCCGTACAGTTAAGGCGGAAAAAGGTAAGTAAATAGTAGAGTACTTTATACTACTAGTATAATTAATAACCGTACACATGTGATCCAGTAATGTAATGTAAGATTTATTGTTATGTCTTAAGAGCCTTATTAATACGAATACTATCTTAGGAAAGCCCAAAATTTTACAGAAATTAACCTTTTACTTTTTAGGGATTTTAAGCCAAATCACAAAAAAGGAATGCTTACAGTTGCACTATATCCCTCCGTTTGTCTGCCTGTTTGGCAGCGGGTTATCTTAAAGATTATTAGTAGTAGAGAACTGTCATTTATTTTTTATTTTATCCGGGCACGGCAAAGTGACTACACTGCACTTGATGGTAAGCGTAGGGCAGTCCAAAAAAACTAATGACCACTGTCAAAAAATGGGTTTATCAATTGTCGCCAGAATCATGCCGGCCTATTTATGCTTCTTCATACTCCGAATCCGAAGAAGGAAGAAGCAAATTGAGGGGCTTGTGAAAAGACAGGCGGATGACCGATACAGACAGAGGGATCCCCCATTCCCGTGCCAACCAACCATCAAGTCATGTCGCAAGTCCCTCGAGAGAACCGGAAGTACACTAGTACTAGTAATATAAATACGTGATAATTCCGAGCCGTGGCTACCGAGGCTGTAAAGCTTTCGAATCCTCGCGTGTAAACACTAGTTGTATATTTATGTAGAACATTTGCGAAAACCTTAGAAAACATTGTGGGTATACATATTTGTTTTGTATACACATTAGTTTATTTTACCATTTTCTCAGTGGGGTTAATAATTCAAACCCACTGAGAAAATAGTAAGATAAAGTTCTTTACATACTGATTTCTTAAGTTTACGCGAATAGAATCGTGATAGAATCTGTAAAAATAGTTTTATTTCAATATAAAGTTCTTTCTTTCTTACTGATTTCTTACGTTTACGCGAATATTATACATTGAAATAAAATAATAATCGTGATAGAATCCGTAAAAATAGTTTTATTTTTTCTTTCTACTTGCCCTTATCCCACTTTAATGTGGGGTCGGCGCAACACACTCTCTCAAGTGTTTTGCAGAAAGGATTTGGCTAAGTTTTTATGACCGGCTGCCTGCCTGACATTAACCCCCTCTGGAGGATCCATTCCGGGGAAAATTTGATTAGAAAATTATCTTTTCCCGACCTGGTATTCGAACACAGGACCTCCCGGTCCACAGCCCATATATGCTGCCACTAGACCAAGGAGGCGACATTTTTTCTGTAATATCATCCAAACAACGCTACATTTCACTTATAGATAGGCGCTATTATTTTCGATTAGTTCGAATGAACTGAATTCTTGAGACGTGTCACGTGATAATGGACATACAGACATTGAAGGTATAACGTATACATAAACTTTAATACAAATAATAGCACAAATATTTTGGGACGATACGTAACTACTTCCAAAACTGCAATATACGATTGTTTGTCTCACATGTTTGGTATCTGTTTGAGTCGACAGTCGAGACACATATCAGTTGATATCAGCTCAACTCGCGATACGAAACTGTACAGTACAGACGACACAACTGTAAAGAGTGTATACGACTCGCGACTTGCGACTCGCGACTCGCGCGTGTCGCAAGTCGCAACTCACAAGTGAGATCCAACCGACAACAAAGAGATTAAGGAAGCCAACGCTACATCGTGTAAAACGCACCACAAATACTATTAGAATTACTAATAGGCCTTGTGAACATAAACTTCATATTATTAGTATGTACTTCGGGTTTTAGATAAAAAGGAATAAACGTTGGAAAAGCCAAAATTAAACCGAAGTAAAAGATTAAACAAGTAGGTGGTAAAGAGTGGGTGGAGTAGAGAGAGTAGGTGGTAATGGTAAAGAGATTACTCTCTACATCCATGTTTCCACGATGTTTTAAACAACTTTATCTATAGTGTGTTAATTCATTAGAATCAAGTGTGTCGCTTGCTGGTTTTTATAGATCAGGGATATAACCTTCTATTCCGTTTTTCATATTAGTGCCAACCCTGGCCTGACAAAAACGGCGATAAATCAATGAAGTGGGAGTACGGAGGCGCCGCGGCCAGCGGCAGGTGCGGCGTGGATGTATGGAAGTGGGACAGCGCGGCCGAATTTAAACCGGTCAAGTCCTTGAAGCGAAGCCAAAGGCCCTCGCCGGCGCCGACGCGGGTACTGCTACGCCGCGCCACGCCGCGCCACTCCACGCCACGTCGCTCGTTGCTCCCTATTAATCATCTGCAAAGCGATACTTCCGCCTCTTAGAGGCGATATCTCATCAGGGAAATAAATACATAAGAACTACCTTACCTACTAATTTACAAATACCACTCTGTACTAATTGTAGCTCTTTTCGACCGACTTCAAAAAAGGAGAGGGTCCTCAATTCGTCTGTATTTTTATGAATGTTCCCCGATATATACCCACTAGTCACATACTCGTAACCCTTACAAGTATGGACGCACCTTTAGTCTTATGTACGTATCAAAAATTACAAGACTTTCATCCCACATACCTAAGTCCGAAACGAAATATTTATTAATCGAAATCGAAAGTTTTGAACGGTGCTGCTAGGAACCCTCGGCCTCTCGTATCACAATCGGCTGCTCGCCCGCTGCGCCACGGAGGCTAAAAAAATCTTCTAAGTACGTGTTTAAAGTTTATATCCTTTCTTCTCGGATAAAACTTCGTAAAAAAATTTATCCTTTGCAACGTCTTTATCTCTATATATGAATTGAATTTAAATAAAACTAGCTTTTAAGGATTCTATGGTGACTTGTTTTTATTTTTAGTTCGGACATTTCGGAAGCTTTACAGCCTGCCGGTCATCACCTGATCTTTGATGGTCACGGAGCAGACTGAGGTGTAGCTCGTCAAAATGCCAGTGTTAGAATACCTAACTTAATTTTAAAATTATACATAAGTTAAGGCAGTAGAAATAAAAATAAATTGCGATAGAAATAAAATTCGCGTAAACTGTAGGAATGATTATGAATCGAACTCTTATCCGCTAAATGTATTACCAAATTCTAAAAGGCGAAACCCGACCCATCCTTAAGAAGACTTAAGATATAAATTAAATAAAGAGTTCCTAATGCGGATACAAAAACGAAATGTTTAAAGTAGCAACGATGTTGCTGATTAATGAAAACCTAAAACATTTCGCTCAGAAGCCAGTACAAGGATTATGAAAGGGAATGTTTATCTGCGTACGTGATATTGAACGTTATTCCTTTAAAATGTTTCCTCTTCACTAACGCTAATCGGCTTATATCTAATAATCTATCTCTATCTATCTATCGGCTTATAGCTAATAGTAATCTTACGATGAAAAAAGAGTTTTTTTTTATAAATGACGACGCGCGGCTAAAAAATACTAATCCAACGTTCAGAAGCCGACATGGAAATATACAAAATACTTCAATGCCTTATTCGATTCTTACACCAACACAAATGTGTGTGTGACGCGTGAGTATATTTTGTCTGTAGTCTGGGTGTTGTGGCACCGTAAGTCTATCGTAGTTCCTGAATCCTAATGCCTACCTAAAGTGCAATTCACAATTGCCATTCCAAAAAAATATACATACAATATCTTCCATTTATTAATTATTTCTATTATGTTTGATATTGCTGGGGAGTTGTGTTTGATTTCGTACGTAATTGCAAATAATCGAAAATGCATTGTAATATCCATGAGGCCATATACTACTGCACCTCTGTTGTATTATTTGAAGTTCACATCCCTTCCACCTATTTTATTCCATCCGATATTAAAGACTCATAACTTTTTTGTTTTTGAAAACATTCCATTTTTTCTCTGCTATATTTTAGATGGCGTAAATAAACAAAATTAATAAAAATAATTTAATCAACTATCTATTTCCATAATTATCTGTTGTAGCATAATTCCGTGGCAAATGTAACGATAAATAGCATACCATTCATTTTTCGGTTTCCTTATTTATGTGTTGAGAGTAAACAGATTCTAATCATAATAATGATTTAAAAGAGGATATTCTATTACACTTCTGGTGTGAGGAACGTGAACAAACTTTCTCTCAGCCCTTATCAATTTATTCAAATATGTTGCAGAAAGGATTTAGCTTAATTTTTACGACCGGGTGCCTGCCTGACGTCAACCCCCAATCTGAGGGATCTAGTCCAGGGCAAATAGGGTTAGAAAAACACTCCACACGACCGAGGAACGAATCCAAGACCTCCTGGTTTACAGCCCATAAACACTGCCACTAGTGTCTAGTGACTAGACGAAGGAGGCGACAGTTTTATAAATATGTTTTAATAAAATAGATTTTCTGAGTGTTATTTTATTGTAAGACTTCGCACTCCACAAATTATTTAGGCGCTTTCATCAGACAGCTGGATTAATGAAGCGCGCTCCACATTGATTTGCGTTTTGTACTTACTAAAGGTTACTTGTGGCTAATTAATTATCTCTTGCGAATTTCTATTCTATACGTTTTTCCGTCAAGTCCTCAATTCTATATGAAATCAATGAGATACTTGCGTGATTTCACATGTCCTGATGGCCCATGGTCCTGACTCCTGACTCTATTCTAGGATGGTTCGTGGCATCATAAGCTACGAGAGTCTTTGGGTATCACATTATTATAGTCTAGTTGACTTGGAGCAAATACTCGTGGACGACCAAACATTTATCCCAGTGCGGTAATCTAACCAAGAGACTTTCTTTTCTCGGCCACAATTCGCCTAATGCGCTACAGCGGCTCTCTTTACCGAATGGAAAGAAATAAACTTTACGTTGGTTCTAAATAGTTGACAACCGACATTAAGAGTTAATAATGGAACTCTTGTCGTACGTCCAGACTTGTACAATTTCACCGAGCATAGCTCCGTAGCTGTAGCAAAGGCACGTGTCTGCTACGATAGTGTGCTAGATAGTGTTCAGCTACGATGCGATCCACCCAAAACTTCTGAAGGAACATTCTGACAAACATCGAGCCACAGGCGAATGTTACATGGCGTAGCAAGTTACAAGGGTTGACAGTGATCTCTGCTCTGTTACGCACTAGTGCTACGTGCTACAAGCCAATCCATCTAGAGGTAAGTTGGATTTTTTCAAAGGATTTCGCCTTTGTTTCTTCTACTACCTGTAACTCCCTTGTACTTAGCTAATAAACATCCACACTACGCGTAGTGGCTCGCGTAGCTGACGTGTGGATCGTGTTGTGACGTAGACTCGCGTGCTGCTCCACACCCTTCCTACCCGTACCGCATACCTCGCACAAGCTGCTATATTCATCTTTTTTTGGACTACTTTTAATAATGTCGTCTTAGTTATTCACAAGGCTCAAAAATGGTACTGATTTTTGTTAAACTACTTTTTTAATTGATGTTTGTTAATTCTAAGATTTTTTTTTAACATTTTGCCCAGTATAGTCTTGGGGGTTGACGCATCCCGCATCCATAGGTTATACTCTCGCGACCCTGTAAGTAACCTCTGGGTGGTGCTAATCAGGTGCCAAATAAATAATTGGTGGAAGGACTTTGTCCGACTGGCTGGCGACCACCCTCCAACTAGAATTAGCTGCTAAACAGCTTATCTGTGTTCCGGCGACTGGATTGGAGAGTCTGTACTGTCTCTCTTCCCATTCATTTTCCCATATGTGGTGGGGAAACGGGATGATGCCCTGAAGGGGAATTAGGTTAACTCTGGCAGGCACTGTTAGTCTGGTGAATTGGCGTGGGGCCTAGAGAGAACCAGTAAAACGGCCTTCCATCGGCCGACCGCCAGTCAGTAAGGGACCTGAACCCAGAGAACCTTGAACACTCCACCCTGGGAAGCTGGCAATAAATCCTGTTTGTGGTTATCGTGCCGGAGTAGTAGACTGGAGTGGGACCCAACAGTGCAGTGCCTCATTCTCTGGGCACTATGCCTCTTACTTATAAAAAAATTTAAACGCTGCTTATCTTTAACCATAGGTCGTCCCTTTCATTTTTAAACAATGTAACACAAGGAAAAAGTGACAGAAAAAGTTAAGCGAAATGTTTTTATAAGTAAGGCCATATAAGTCCAAGTCCGACAAGGTGGTCGCTTGTTTTTTCAACTGCACTAGGTTGATCATCAGGTTTATAGTCGTAATTTTGCCGTGCCGGGATAGCTAGTATATTATTAATTAACAACGGCAACAGCTGGTTACATACATATTATTTACACCGAATCTATCATGTTTTTTGTAAAAAAATAAACTCTTAAACGAATAACAACAAATGAAATAGAAGTCTGTTTTGGAAGAGCCTAACAAGTTTTACTTTAACAATGATATATTGTAGTCAGCTATTGACATAATAACAGGACGATGAGACCTCAAATCCCATAAGCATCAGCTACTATAGGTGATACTGTGATTGTGAGTGCGTTGATAACCCTGAAGCAAGTAATGAGTAGAAGTTTATAATAGCGGCATCACCTGGTAGTTTCGTTAAATCTAATTAGGTTTGTGGTTATTCATCAGTTCACACAATGGAAATTCTCTTGGTAGTATTACATAGGAATACTACATAGAAATCTTATTACATAGAATTTATTTTCTTATCTAAACTTTATAATTTCGTAACAAGAATTTAACGTAAATCTTCATAGACATACAGAATCGAAGGACAGGTATTAAATCAAAACGAGTAATCAATGATGCGCCATACTGTTATGAAGATCAAGACAAACAAAATAGATCTGTTTTAATTCAATTGTTTGAATGAAATAATATACCTAAATTACCTATTTATAAATTGTAATGTTAAGTTATCTTATGAGCACGAACAATATTTTATGTTAAATACGATAGTTAACTGTGCTGAGTACCCTGAATTTTAACGTAAATAAAACGGATAGTACAACGTTCCACAAAATGAAATAAGGAAACGAATAAACTGACATATAAAAAAATATGTAGCTGAGTGCGGAGCATCTCTCGCGATCATTGCATAGTGAACTCCAGCCTCCAGGAAATACTTGTGTGTGAAATTAACGTTTGTCCCGGTGCGGGCATCGATCTGACTCCACAAAACTTCCCCCCCACCACCATCCCCCGCCCCCTTCCTCGCCTCGCACACCGTCGGCGGCCCGTGCCTCACCACCACCAGGTCAGTTAAATAAAGATTCACACTCACAAATCATTTGCTCGAGCCGAATGAATAAATACATGAGTGGCGTTATGTAGGCCGCATAGACAATCACACATCACACATCACTTTGCAAATAAAACTGATAAGTATTCATGTGAACTAGTGAAAACTAGTGTTCACAACGAACATCACAGCGATATCGATGCTTTGTACAACATAGCTGTGCTGTACCATAACACCACTGACATTCTCATGTAGTTAAAAAACAGGTCTGGGTATGTACGAACATCTTTAAAATAGGTATAGAATAAGCCTTTTAAGTGCCGTTCTAGAAAAATACGATGAATCCAATGTCAATGTATTTTCTTTGCTTTGGGTTTTTTACGAGATAATTAAAAAAATACAAGTTCTTCCGCGTTCATATTGCTCGACGAAGAGATCACAATAAATGGCCGTCGATTGGCTGCTATAACTGGCTGCTCAAAAATGCTACGTAGCCAGGCTGCCTTGTGAGCAGGGGGCCTTAAACTATATACTCCTGGAAATAAAGTAAAGTAGGAGTAATTAACTAAAGCCATAATATTCCAACTTTCATTAAAATAATTCTGAAGCTCTGCCTCAGTCATCGCCGCACAGTTTAAACGATTTAAAGAAAATTTAAATGGACAAATTATGAGGAAACTTAGTAATTAGGGGCGGTGTATTACGAGGGTTCGATTCCGGCCCAGGTCCTGCGAATACAGGGCGGCGGTACCGCGCAGCGGTCGTTAGGGATCCTTCATCAACCTTACCGCCGCGCCACCCCGTGCCGCCCCGAGCCGCGTCGGTTCCGGACGCACTATCTGATCGGACACTATCTGGCAAATTACTGACCCAATAAAAATCAGGTCATCTCACCGCCATCTACGTTTATATAACACTAATGTCTCCGAGGGTCTCTCAAATCTCGCTTCGCAACGATTAAAGTAAACCAATTTTAAGCAACTTGCTCACGTCACATTCATTTCATATTATTATATATATTATTTATTAATTCGAAGTTCATATTTCTGTTAATAAAACGTTAGTATATTAAGTTTTATGGTAAGGACATTAAAACAAATTGTATTTGGTTGAATTGATGAGACCTTAAAATGCTCTTTAGAGTAAAATTATAATGACCTGCGTAAATGTCGCGGTGCGGTGTGGCGATAATAAGAAATTATGATTTAATAAAGTACTTGGATAAAAGACTTGAGAAAACTCTATTAGATATATTTAGAATAGAAATTGTGTCAAGTGTCTGGGAGTTCTATAACTGGGCCACCACTCATGACGCGATTGGAAAGTGATCTCTGTAGTCCCATACTACTAAGGATTGGTAATGACCAGCGGTCCGAACAGGATAAATTCCGGCAATCGTAAATGTATTCAAGCTCGTTGCGCACTGAAAATATTGGGTTAATATTTCATACCAATTTCATAGACGCGCATCGAGCTTAAATACATTTACGATTGTCAGAAATATTCCTACTCGGGCCGCAGGTGTATTGTTTGTTTGTTTGTTGTGTGGGCTCCATTTTCCGCAATCAATCCATCCCAGTGATAGACCATTTGCGTGACGTGATGCCAGCTAAGAGTTTAACCAGTCTAGCTCCGACCAGAAGCGCAGGATCTTCCTGGGATCTCCACAGGCTCTCGGAGCGACCTCGGTGTGTTGAGGATTTTAGCCCGTTGTGCAACAACGCCTTCGCATTCCAGGATAACGTGGGCAGCTGTTTCATCGGCCGACAGGCATCCCCAACACAGGGGACTATCGGTCATACCTAGAACATACACCCCGTCTGTCACCCCCTCAGTCACCCAGTCAGTCAGCCAGTCGGTCACCCCGTCGGTGACCCCCTCTGTCACCCTGTCGGTCACCCCGTCTGTCACCCCCTCTGTCACCCCGTCTATCACCCTTCTGTCACCCCCTCTGTCACCCCATCTCTCACCTCGTCTGTCACCCAGTCGGTCATCTAGTCGGTCACCCAGTCGGTCACCTCGTCGGTCATCCCGTCTGTCACCCCATCTTTCACTCCGTCTGTCACCCCGTCTTTGACCCCGTCAGTAACCCCGTCGGTCACCCCGTCGGTTACCTCGTCGATCACTCCGTTGGTCACCCCGTCAGTTACCTCGTCAGTCACCCCATCCGCCACCCCATCAGTCAGCCTGTCAGTCACCCCGTCATTTCTCACGTCGGTCACCCTGTCAGTCACCCCTTAGTCACTCCAACATTCATCCCGTCGGTCAACACTAAAAACCAGTAGTTTCTGAGATATCAATTTCCCCGCTTTTGCAGCATTTTTCATTTTTACTTCGCTCTTATTGGTCATGGCGTGATGTTATACAGCGTAGAGCCATCCTCGATAAATGGGCTATCCAACACAAATATATTTTTTCAATTCGAACTAGTAGTTTCTGTCTATACGTCTTCCCGATTTTCACACTCAGAAGCGAACGTTGTTGGGGGTGGCTATCAAAACTGCCACTTTCGTCTCAGCAGTCCGTTTCACACCCAAATTTACTATCGCAGCTTTTAGAATAATGTATTATTATTATAATATAGTCAAATATTTGAAACAAAGATTATAGTGATTTATAACGGCAAATGTAGGCAACATTTGAGTTCAAGGGCTGGCACGGCCGCACGCTGTAAAACACATAAGTACGAGTAGTTGCCTCGACGCAAAGCAAAGAACTAACTGCAATATTGTGTCCAAATTAAATCACATGTCTACTCGATGCATAACAAAATGGCGCTATACCTAGTCTACAGGTAACAACAAACGCACGTTATTATCGACGTAACTATCCGAAACTATGTTCTCCAAACCGAAACTAATTTTAGGTGGTGTTTAACTTACCAGTTTGTAGTTATTTGATTCGGTCACTTAATAGTCTTCAATTTACAAACTTTGGGACTCCCCATTCTATTACCTTGGCGTGCTACTCTTGTGATTCATTATTTATAGATAAATTTATATTTTATTTATAAATACTTATCACTCGCTACTCGCTATTGTCGTAAAGGTACACTCCTATAAATTAATAAATTTTACAATAGTTCCTAATTAATTTCCAACAAAGCTTAGCGACGTACACCCGAGATTTGCCAGTCGAGTGTCGAGTGGCGAGCGGCGAGTGCCGAGTGCCGACATCTCTCGGACAACTTATGAAGCACTTCACCTCACTGAACTCCAACTAACTGCCACTAATGACTATCAATTTATATTCCACATAGAATAGCCCTAGCCCTCGCACCACTCACAACTGCTATTTAACAACTAACGTAATTAAGACCCATGCCCATTCGGAATAAAGCATGAATTTGCGAAGTTAATTCCTTGACATAACACTGAAAGTACATACATTTATGAGAGATAACAAACTCATATCAGGGCCCGGTCCTCGCACTCCTCGCTAGTCGCTACAGCCAATACAGAGCACTCGACGGCTACTTCGCTAATGTTCAAACACTCACCAATATTATTTTAGGGCTTCGTCGGTGCGAGTTCTGAGTAAATATCAGTAGAGTTTTCCTGGTCTCTACCATATTATAGCGTCACGTTGTTACGTCGGTCTATCTTCAAAAATCAATGCGTCCCGAGGCCGCTGGGAATTGGGGATCAACTTGTCTCCCATAATTTGCGCCGTTAGCAATACCAAGTACTTGGGCCCGCGATTTAAGATAAGACCCGTCCTTTTGACAACCCTTCGACAAAGATTACAAAGAACAAAATCAAATTATATTTTAAGTAGTTATTATGGACCATTTATCATTAATTATTATTATTATTTCATATATGTATAAAGGCTGTGTACCGGAGTGGCTGGGTTCGATTCCCAGATCGAGCAAAGTGATTTTTCGAATTTTAATTGCCGGGGACTAGAACGTCTAGGGGGTGTTGTCTATATGCAGGCAGCCGGTTGTTAAAACTAAGCCGAATCCTTTGTGCAACACGCTTGGAAAAGTGTGTAGCGAGTTGCGCCGACACTACGTTGTGAGATAAGGATTGGTTGAAAGAAAGATTATGGACCATTACCTAATAATATACGCGGACTATTTTAAGATAATCCTCTAAGCTGAGTCTCAGCCTCGAAATTAAAATAGTAATTAATTCACACTATGAGCCTGTGAAGTTAATTTGAAGACCCAATGCAGCAGTGAGACGCGACACGACGCGACGCGAGGTGGCCGCGTGGCGCGAAGTGATAACTGATGTCTACCGACTACCGCCCGGCGTCCACTACCACTACTATCTACTACTACATATTACACCTATCATCATCATCATCATCAGCCATAGGACGTCCACTGCTGAACATAGGCCTCCCCCAAATATTTCCAGAACGACCTGTTGGAAACGGCCTGCCCCACGGACTGCCCTATTTCATACTGGTCTGTCCTCTTGCATTTACAGGGATACCAATCGTCACACACAAATTGCCTTAAAATATTTATAGTTTATGCAACAATTATTTTTTTATCCGAGCACTGCAAAGTAACTACACCAGATGATGAGCGCAGTGCAGCCCAAAAAAACAGCGACAAACAAGAAGTTTATCCGTGATCATGACAGCCCATTTAAGCTTCTTCACACATGAAATCATGTCGCTAGCCCCTTCGAAAAAAACAGATATACAAGGAGCATGGGTCACTTGGCAGTTTTTAATACCATATGTACGATGGT
This sequence comes from Clanis bilineata, assembly GCA_036417725.1. Classification (NCBI taxonomy): domain Eukaryota; kingdom Metazoa; phylum Arthropoda; class Insecta; order Lepidoptera; family Sphingidae; genus Clanis; species Clanis bilineata. The sequence continues at coordinate 17,881,183 of CM071145.1, read as the reverse complement.
CGACATCCGGGCGGATACGTTTATTATATCGCCAGCAAGTAAAATGTCCGAAAAAAAACGGTCAGAAATTTTGGTAAATATTGTAGAGAATATGTTTTCACATGCGTTAAAGCCAAGTTAAGATCACATTCTAACCAACATTCATCATTCTGACATTATTTTGTGTGAAATAAATAAAAATAACAAATTGTTTCTACAACACGAATCACGATTGGAGTAATTTAATTTTTACATTAAGTATTATGAGATATTTTACTATTTACCAATTTCTTAGATAACGTAAGTACATTCTGTTCTGATAGAGAACAATCAGTGAAAAACATTTTCCATTATGAGACTTTCAAAATCGTGTGCTGGTGTTCGTCAAACCACATGGTTATATACGGATCTCTTAAACAGCGGCCCAAGCAGGAAAACTTTTGACAATCGTAAATGTATTCAAGCTCGCTGCGCACTGATGACATTTGGTTTATAGTTTGAATATTTTGGTTAATATAGACGCGCATCGAATTCGAATACATTTACGATTGTCATTACTTATCATTTAAATACTACTACAGAATATTTCCAGTATTTCTGAGATCGTCTCTGAAATGATGTTTTGTGTAGAATGTAGCTGCGATACGTCCTACCAAATACATAATATCACGAAGAATGAGTAACGTTCCTCGTTACAAAAAGCGCCGTTGGGAGGATTCGCTTGTGTAAAAATAAACATTTTAAAATAGGAAGTGGTGCTTCAATTAGTTTTCACAGAATCCCGACTTCTCACTGGCAATATACAGTTGTTATTTAAATTCATAGCTTATTATTAATTATAAGATTTAGATAGCAGGTTATACAGGTTTACATAAATATGCTTACTTTAATAACATAACGTATTCACAATATAAATTCCGTTCATCAATATCATTTAACGTGAGTTGGCAACCCTAACAACCGGCGACCGTGCGTGGCTGAATTCCATGCGATCTACTAGAGTCTAGTAACTAGACAAATAACTTGCCGCGCCCCGCCTGTCGGCGCGAACTCGACACATTGCCGACAATCCTTCCCTAAACGTATACATTGCTATCACAGACTCATGCGGAAGCAAACTGCGTTGTACTCCAACTTCAATGTACGCGGGATAGTTGCAAACTATTACAGGTGGGAATTGTGTTGGAGTAGGTGGGCATCACGCCCGGCCCGCAGTGGAAACGTTTACGTGACGGCACGAACGCCATCCATGAATATTCTCAACACAAATACCCACACACGGTGCAGCTCTACATTTAAAATTACTTTCCCTTATGTTTGTTTTAACAAAGTTCCTTAATTTGGCCTGTAAATACGGTGTCTCTACTTAGACTAATTGAAAGAAGTATCCATGCTTTTTATAACGTCATTATCATCATTATCATCAGCCACAGGACGTCCACTGCTGGATATAGGCCACCCTCAAAGATGATTTATGTTTTTATGATATACTGTTTTTAATATAATTGATAAGTATAAGTCAGGATCATCATCAGCCATAGGACGTCCACTGCTGAAAATCACGTTGAAACATTCCTTAACATAGATACATATGTACCTACAAAATCAAAATCAAAATCAAAATATTTATTGAATCCATAAAATGTTCAAACATTATTTAGATTCCGTCAAATTTTAACTCTACCGCCTGTTCGGACGGCTGTTTCGCCAGAGAAGAACGGGCAAGAAACTCTAACGTTGCTCTTTTTAACACCAATTTACAGTCAGTTACTAATACTGTACAGCACATACAGAAAGACCATAAATTAGAGCAGATAAACCATGATAACAGTAGATATTATTGGATATAGGACAAAGTAACATACAAGATACATTGAGTTGAGCTGAAAGAAACAAGCAAAACAGTCCTACAGGTGAAGCTCATATAAAGCGTGTCATAAAAAAAATGAAAATTATGTTACTCGCTAAGTACCGAGCCTATGTCATAAATCGTAATAACATTTAATTAAATTTCAATTGAACCACTAAAAAAACCGAAGATCTTATTTAGAGGTACACACGTAACTTTAATTATTCTATTAAGGTTAAGAACTGATATGAAATCATAATGTAGCTCTAATTAACTTTTGTTGTTTAACATAAATATAAGTTTGGAAAATACAAACGGTTGCAATGTCATTGGGAAAATACAATAGCACAGATGCCAGTGACGCATCTATTCTCTGTCATAAAGAAAAATTTGCGTCAGCAGAACGCCAATAACTAAAACGAGGAATAACTTTTATTATGTACGTAGTGTAGTGGCATGACGTGACTGCCGAAACAGAGACTGAGGGAGTTCGAACGTTTCACACAAGGGTTCAGCGAGCGTCCGTGACCTACATACAAGAGCAGGATGTGTGGGGATCCATCGGCCATCACTGTGTCAATTAACCATATATATATGTATAGATAGACAACTTACTTCCAAAAGGTCTTTTGTACTGTAACAGGAATAATTCAACGTTATTTGTGATTTATAAAAATAAGACAAACGCATACGACGCGGCCGTCTGTGATTCATCCGGGACACGTTGAGTGTATGGACTTCCACATGATTACATAGCAACACAGATTATTATAATAATAAGAAAGTGATCTTGTGATATGACAAAGGTTCCAGGAAGTCGCTAGATCCAGGTCAGTCCCTATACATCGGACTGGTAATCTTTGGAGGAGAGCTATATTCAGCAGTGGATATCGTATGGCGATACAAACGTGCACGAGTAGCGCGTACAACGCGATACAAACCCGCGCTAGAAGCGCGTTCAAAGCGCGTCTTTATTGCGATTGATTATAAATGAATTATTGGAGGAAGGGGTGTGCGGGACTGGCACGGCTCACTTCACAGTCTGTTCAAAACGCTGAGATTTCTGTATTACAATACATACGCGCATCTGCAGCGCGTCTCTATTGTTGTATCAGCGCGTTTACGGCGCCATATTTTTTTTTGCCGTGTGCAAAGGTTTACTGTCTGCGTTTGAATTCCGTTTTAAATGAGTTAGCGGCGCGGTGCGGTAAAAATACGCCGTGTGCATAGGCCCTTGCTATTATATTATTTCAGAATGATTATACTTTAGCTTCGTCCTCGAGATTAGCATAGAACACAATGTAGTATCGTGTAGTCATACGCCGATCTTGCACTTTATTTTAGATTTTTTTTTTTTTTTTTTTATGTAATACCCGTCCCAATATTTCCAATTACCTTCATTCGTGTTTTAGTGCTTCGCCGTATTGCACACGCTCCGTCTAAATAGTTGTTAATTAATTGTGTTTTTGGCGATATAATGCCTAAAAGAAGAGGAGATAACGGAGACTGTGAGTATTTGGAACGGAAAATACAAAAGTTGGAAAGAAAATTACATCGAAAGCGACGACGTCACAGGTCGCGGTCGCCGCAACCGGCCTCACGAGAAATATCACCGGCACATCCGAGACAACACGGTTAGTACATAAACTTTGTTGTAATTATTATGTATCGAGTGCATAATGATATTGCGGACAGTTCCTAGCGGCTGTCTCTTATCAAGATAATTAAGATATCATTGTGATATGGTTGTGCGAACAGATCACAAATTACGGCTGTTTCTAACCATTACATTGTCGTTAATATAAAACATGCTGTCGTTTTCGTTACCGGGTTTGCGTGCTACCCCTGGCGGTTGTCACTACCCATAATTTAGCTTTGTGAACAGTATTATACGACTGTTTCTTGGCTACTGAGCGTAACGATATTACCGAAGTTTAGAAAAGGTATTTTCAACTTCAGAACACGATGAGCCGATTGCATCAACGTCAGCGCAAGCGGCGGCGCTTGTGGCCGCGCCGGCTCCGACCGACGCCGCGTCAGCGCTTAGCGACGCCGCCGGTGACGCGTCGGGGAGCTCAGCTCCGTTACTACTCGCGCCCACCTCGACGGATTCAATCAACATAATAGCTTCGGAGGAAATAACATCGGTACCAGAACTAGATGATACCATTTTAGAAATCCTGGGGATTGATCCAACTCAGGAAAATAATTTTGGCGCTGAAATTCAAAAAGAATTGGCAATTAGATTAGAGCACTACGCTTGTAATGGTTTGTCTAAGGAAAACCGGAAAGAGTTAAAAGAAAAATATCTTGTGCCCAGCAACTGTAAATTGATTAATGCTCCGGTATTGAACGCCGAACTTAAAGCTGCACTCTCCGAGGCGATGGCAAATCGCGATAAGGCCATAGAAATAAAACAGTCACAACTCGCTTCTGCCATATCTGCACTAGGACAAGCGTTGACTCGACTGTTCTTGTCTAAAGACAAAGATGCTGAATTAATAAGATTACTCATGGATACGATCCGTATGCTTTGCGATTGCCAATATTCTGACTCGATTAGAAGGCGCGGATTCGTTCTTTCCTTCCTAAAAAAGGATATAAAAGAGTCACTACAGTCTACAACTAAAATAGATAATTACCTCTTTGGCCAGAGTCTAGCAGAGTCATTAAAAGCAGCTAAAGCAGTTAACAAATCGAGCTCAGAGTTGAAAGCTACGCCAGTAGCTAAACCACCATTAAATAGAAAACCACCGGCTAACAATACAAGAGCTTTAAACTGGAAGGGTCAGATTCAGCCACGCAGGCAGGCCGGACCACCCAGGACGAAGGAGCCTGCAGCGACGAGACATCAGCAGTCCAACTCATCGAGGCAGTCACAGCATCGGCCGCAGCGCAACACCAGACGTCGATAACTCCGGTAAATTATGCAGGCAGGTTATCAGAGTTTTACGAACAATGGTCTCTGATAACCAATGACTCCATAATTCTTTCATATATACAAGGTTATAAGATCCGTTTTGCACGGCCGGTAAAATCGGACCCATCACCCAACTTGCAAACAGTGTCAACCGCAGAAAAAAGCCACTTTATAGATGCTATCAGCAAACTACTTTCCTTGGGTGCTATTTCTAAATGCAAACCTTGTAAAAATCAATTCTTATCTAGAATTTTCTTAATCCCTAAGACAAATGGTAAAATGAGGTTTATATTAAATTTAAAAAACTTAAATAAATTCATTGACACCGAACATTTTAAACTAGAGGATTTGCGAACTGTTTTAAAATTAATAAAAAAGAATGACTATATGACTAAGCTGGATCTTCAAGATGCTTATTTTTTGATAAAAATACACCCTGATTCAAAAAAGTACCTAAGATTTGAATTCGACCAAGAACTTTATGAGTTCAACGTTTTACCATTTGGCCTAAATACTGCACCTTACATTTTCACCAAGATCATGAAACCGGTAGTTCGGTTACTTCGATCGGTAGGATTAATATCAACAGTGTATCTTGATGATTTCTTATTAATAGGTCAATCGTATAATGAATGTATGTATAATACATTCATGACCACTTCGCTACTCACTGCCCTTGGGTTTATTGTAAATCAGGAAAAAAGCTGTTTGATTCCCAAAAGGAATTGTATGTTTCTTGGCAATATTATAGACTCACGAAATTTTGAAGTCAAACTTCCGGAGGAGAAACGAATTCGGATTAAAAAAGAAATTAATATTTTTTTAAATATTACCCATTGCAAAATACGTGAATTCGCTAGTTTCGTGGGATTGCTAGTCTCGGCTTGTCCAGCCGTTGATTATGGTTGGCTTTATACAAAAAGCTTTGAACGCGCAAAATATTTGAATTTAAAGAATAATAATAATTACGATAATTATATGAAAATTCCAGATTCTATAATAACTGATTTGCAATGGTGGAACTATGCAGTTGATCATTCCGTTTCTAAAATAAAACTGGATCAGTTTGACCTCGAAATTTTCTCAGATGCCTCAACAACGGGGTGGGGGGTCGCATGCGGGAATCAGACGGCTAGTGGACAGTGGAGTGAGGAAGAGAGACTACAACATATTAATAGCTTGGAATTATTGGCTGCCTTTTTCGGTATAAAAATATTTGCCAAACATTTAACTAATTGCCAAATACTGCTCCGTATAGATAATACAACTGCGATATCGTACATTAATAGAATGGGTGGAATTCAATTTCCACATCTTACGGAGATTGCCAAAAATTTATGGACATGGTGTGAAGTTCGTAAATTACACGTATACGCTGCTTATATACAATCCGCACAGAATACGTTGGCAGATGCGGAGTCTAGGCGAATACATCCTGATATAGAGTGGCAACTATCAGAGACAGCATATCGAGCTATTGTATCAAAGTATGGTCCACCTGATATCGACTTATTTGCGAGCAGGACAAATAAGAAATGCGAAAAATATGTGTCTTGGCAGAGAGATCCGGATGCTTAACGCATTCACTATATCATGGTCTAAATATTATTTTTACGCATTCCCACCTTTTTCAATTATATTAAAAACATTAAGAAAGATCGTTTCTGATGGGGCGGAAGGTATTGTGGTAATACCCTTATGGTCCACGCAACCGTGGTACCCGCTTTTTAAAAAGCTTCTTTTAACCGCACCTATAGTTTTTAAACCGAGTAAAAATCCAATCATATCATATTCTTACAGCAATCGCAAAATTCACACCAAAATTACCCTGGCGGCCGGAATCTTATCCGGTCAGCGTGGCTAAAGAGAAGAATTCCTCCTTCTGCAATCGGCGTAATGATGGCGTCATTATCTAGTAATACGTTGAAACAATATGATGTCGGTTTTAAAAAATGGTTGTTATTTTGCCAATTATATGATGTGGATGTCTATGAAGCATCAATTCCTAATGTAATCTTCTTCTTAACTAAATGTTACGAAGAGGGAGCCCAATATGGGACCCTAAACGCGTGTAGATCCGCTCTAAGTTTATTACTGGGGTCACATATAGGGCAAGATGATCGAATAAAGAGGTTTTTTAAGGGCATATTTCGATTGCGACCTCCATTACCAAAATACGATACGACATGGGACACTTCAGTTGTACTAAACCATTTGAGTACTTACCATCCAAATGAACAATTGAACCTTGATCAAATTTCAAAGAAATTAATTACTCTTATAGCTCTTATTACTGCACATCGAGCTCAAACTTTTTCCAAGATTACTATAAATAATATCATGATAGATCCCAGTAAAGTTACAATTAAAATTACAGATGTAATTAAGACATCTCGTATCGGAATTTCACAGCCCAATTTAATATTGCCTTTCTTCGAAGAAAAACCCGAAATTTGCCCGGGAAAAACGCTCATAACATATTTAAACATTACGAAATCAATACGTAAAGATGTTAATTCCTTGTTCATTGGTATTAAAAAGCCCCACAAAGCAGTGGGGTCGCAGACCTTGAGCCGCTGGATCAAATCCACATTAAGGGATAGTGGAATTAATGTGGCTACATTCAGTGCTCATAGTACGCGGCACGCTGCCACCTCCGCCGCGCACCGACATGGTGTTAATCTGGATTTGATCAGGCGAACCGCGGGCTGGACCGCTAATTCCAACACATTCTTTAGATTCTATAATAGAACCTTATGTAATGTAGTTGATGATCATTCTTTTGCTAGATCAATAGTGATGAATAATGTATCTGATTAAAATGTTAATTATTAAAAATATAAATAAATATATATAAATATTTCACTACTTGATCTCTAAAAGTCTACATTGTGTTCTATGCTAATCTCGAGGACGAAGCTAAAGTATAATTAATGATTAAACGAACTTACCTGTACGTGAAGTTCTATCATAATTATACGAAGGCTTCGTCCGAAGAGATTAGCATCCCGCCCTCCCTATCCTTTGCTGTAGGACCCTATTAGGTTGTGAAATATTTTATATAAGGAAAAGTCTCTAAACTAAATGAAGGTAATTGGAAATATTGGGACGGGTATTACATAAAAAAAAAAAAAAAAAAAAATCTAAAATAAAGTGCAAGATCGGCGTATGACTACACGATACTACATTGTGTTCTATGCTAATCTCTTCGGACGAAGCCTTCGTATAATTATGATAGAACTTCACGTACAGGTAAGTTCGTTTAATCATTAATAATACGACGAAAAGGTTACCTACGTCCAAAGTAGTAATAGTAGTAGTAGTAAAAAATCGTATTATACATAAGATGTTCATTTCAATATAAATACAGGATAAAATGAGGACGAGAAATAAATAAATAAGGGCGACTTGCACCACTATTACTAACCTCAAGTTAATTAAAAAAAAATGATTTAATTAATTACATGTAATAATAATAATAATAATAACTGGCAACACTAAGAGTCATTTGGTACAAGATCTAAAAACATTTACAAAATAACTATTTTAAGATACATAGTATTCATAATTTTATTTTTATATTGCGTATTTTCGTAAAATCATCCTATTTGAACAATAATTAAGTGAAATTCTGAAAAGAAATCTTTAAAATGTGCAAAAATCAGAACAATGACAGTGACAGTGTCATTTAAATATTTTTTTAGATCAGTTTTACAAGGAAAGAAGACCTAAAAATGAACCAAAATGATGTATTTCCAATCCAAAATGTACCAAGATGATATTACGAGCCAGGACACGCGCACGCAGAAGATCTTCCACCAGCTCGTCGAGCTCCGCGTCGTGGGCGTCGGCTTCGGAGGTGTTCGAGCCGTCGCCGGGTAACGACGCGTCGAGCCTACAAGACGAGCTGCAGTCGTCCCCGCCGCCACTAACACCTGCGCGGCGAAGAGGACGGCGACCCCCTCCTCCGGCGGGCTTGGGACCAGCGGGGCCATGTGTCCCGCCTACGGCCCCCGCTACCGGTGGAGTAGTGCGCCGCATGAGATGGACATCTAGCATCAATGAAAATGTCATGCGGGCCTACTATGGGGCGACAGAAGGAGGAACCAAACTCACAGCGTACCGTGCCAAAATGCTTGCTCTGTTTCAGACCCTTGAACCAACGCTTGATGTATCGACTCAACGTTTATCGGATCAAGTGAGGTTCATCCAGCGACGTAAGTTGTTGGATGATGCCGTACTTGAGCGGTTGCGCGCAAACTTACATAATATTTTCCAAGTTCCTGTCACCACGGCTCCTGTTGAAGAAAGAACAGACAACGCACCTATATGCACTTCTGACACAGAACCTGAGTTGGTGGACAATTTGGACAGTACAGTAAGTTCCCAGGACATACAGTGTTTGAGAAGGGCTTTGGAAGATGCGATTTTAGAATTTAATTCTGTTTCTGCGTCCAGTAGACCTCGGATACCGCGTTTGCCAGCGCACAGACGTAATTTGGCGCTAGTTGGGGCACTGGACTCCATACTTTCCACATATATGGAGTCTAGTTGCGACCTTGTTGGCACTCATTCGATCCTGTACTGCGCGGCCGTCGCGGTATGTCGTGTGGCTAACGTAAAGTTTCCCAGTGAAAACAGAGTCACGCGGGATGCCGTGATTGTCCCGGCCTGGCAGCGCAGGATCGAGGAGCGTATCGGCAAGGCCCGCACTCTAATCGCTAAATTAATTTGCTTCAGGGAAGGCAATGATAGGCCCAGAGTCATGCGTTTTGTGACACAGGCCTTTTCTGGGACCAACATCAGGCCCCGAGATTATAGAGTTTGTGTCACAGAACGCATAGATTTCCTGAAGCAAAAAGTCTGTGCGTGGGCGAACCGCATCCGACGATTTAGGACGCGCTGGGATAGATTCCAACAAAATCGCACTTTTCAAAGAGACCAGAAAAGAGTGTATGGATGTTGGGAGCGCTCTCATGTTCTGGGAGATCGGCGGCCGCCGGATGTGCTTGATATGCATACATATTGGGCAAGCATTTGGTCGTCGCCGGTCTCTCACACTGAGGGCGCCTGGCTCAGTGTCGTGGAACGAGCTTGTGAATCAATACCAACAATGGAGGCCATTTCAATCAGCCCAGAAGATGTTTTGAGTGCAATCCGTCCGTCCCATAATTGGAAAAGTCCTGGTCCGGACGGTCTGCACAATTTCTGGCTGAAATGGCTACCTAGCACGCATGCTCGTTTAGCGACACAGTTCCAGGATGCACTTGAGAGCAGATCCCTCCCATCGTTTATGACAACCGGTGCCACATACCTCCTCTTTAAATCTGGTTGTACCACTGACCCAAAAAATTACAGACCTATAACTTGTTTACCCACCATATACAAATTACTGTCTTCAATTATACGATCAAAAATATCAAACCACATTAACAATAATAACATCTTGTTTTCAGGTCAGACAGGCTGTAAAGTTGGGTCACGTGGTACAAAAGAACTCCTTCTCGTAGACATGTCCATATGTCAGCAAGTTCGTCGCAATAGGAGGAATCTATCGGCTGCCTGGATTGACTACAAAAAAGCCTACGATTCGGTGCCTCATACATGGCTCATGAGGGTGCTGGATTTGTATAAAATAGATACAAATCTAAGCGCCTTTCTGGGTACGTGTATGGGGCAGTGGACAACGGTTTTAAATTATCCAGGTGGTGCGGGTACTCCTGGTTGTGATGAACCAATTAAGATTGAGCGGGGTATATTCCAGGGTGACAGTCTGAGTCCCTTATGGTTCTGTCTGGCCCTGAATCCTCTTAGCACTTTGTTGCTGGATTCCGGACTAGGCTACCGTCTTCGTAGAGGGGGAGAGCCAATATCCCACTTACTTTACATGGATGACCTCAAGCTGTTTGCATCCAAGAAAACTGATTTGGTGGAGTTGTTGAAAATAACTAAAAGTTTCAGCAACTCTATCAAAATGGAGTTTGGTGTGGATAAGTGCGCGGTTATCCATGTAGAGAGAGGTGGGAATATAGTCTCTGATGACATCCATCTCTCAGAGACTATACAGCTTAGATCTCTCTCCGAAACGGAAACTTACAAATATTTGGGTATGTCTGAAGCGTTAGGTATATCGAGTGCAGATGTAAAACAATCAGTAAAGGAACGTTTCTTTGGTCGCTTGACAAAAGTACTTAACAGTCTTTTGTCGGGTGGCAACAAGATTCGAGCCTTTAATGGTTGGGTTATGCCTGTACTGATGTACTCTTTTGGCATACTCAAATGGACTCAGACCGAGTTAGATACCCTGGATCGAAAGGTCCGGACTCTACTAACTGCACACCGAATGCATCATCCACGGTCGTCTGTTATGAGATTGTATATCCCGCGGAGATGCGGGGGCCGAGGTATACTTAATGCCAAGGACCTGCATAACCGCGAGGTATGCAATCTCAGGAATTATTTCCTCCGCAGCGAAGTGGTGATGCATAAGGATATGGGCTTGGTAGACAAAGGGTTCACCCCACTCTCACTGGCAAATGAGAATTGGCGGGCACCTGTGGCGCTGAGCACCGGGGATCGCAGGGAGGTATGGAAGAGCAAAGAGCTTCACGGACGGTTTTATCGAGCTCTCAATGGGCCCGATATCGACCTACTTGCTTCCGTATCTTGGCTACGTTTCGGTAACCTCTTTGGGGAAACCGAGGGTTTTGTCTTTGCAATTATGGACGAAGTTATCAAGACGAACAACTATAGGAAATACATCATAAAGGACGGGACGGTCGACATCTGTAGAGCATGTCACCGACCGGGAGAGTCCATTAGGCATGTTATTTCCGGTTGTTCGTATCTTGCTAACGGCGAGTATTTGCATAGACATAACTTAGTAGCCAAGATCATACACCAGCAACTTGCTCTTCGATACTACCTTGTGACTTCTGAAGTGCCATATTACCAATATGTGCCCCAGCCAGTTCTTGAAAATGGACATGCAACACTGTATTGGGATCGATCTATTATTACGGACAGGACTATTGTTGCCAATAAGCCTGATATTGTGGTAGTAGATCGATTGGCGCGCCGGGCAATACTTGTTGATGTCACCATTCCGCATGATGAAAATCTCGTTAAGGCCGAAAAAGACAAGCTGTCCAAATACTTGGATCTGGCACACGAGATTTCCGACATGTGGGATGTAGAATCAACAATCATTGTCCCGATAGTCGTTACCGCTAATGGGTTGATAGCAAAGAGCCTCGACCAACACCTTAAGAGGCTCTCAATCGGACGTTGGGTCAAGAGCCAGATACAGAAGGCAGTGTTATTGGACACGGCCCGCATTGTGAGGCGGTTCCTCACTCTGAGCCCCTAACCACCGGTGGCTTGGGTCTCAAGCCTCGTCATCGGGAGGGTGATATTTATTTATTTTTATATTTTTAAATGTATTTATTTTTATATTATTTATATTTAAAAATGTAAAAAAAAAAATTTGTTGAAATAAATGAGGAATAATAATAATAATAATAATAAATTTTTATTTTCTCATCATCGAATTTCAGGGTACAGCCTTATAAGGTTTACAATTTGATAGAGATTGGTGCCTGACGTAGGCAATGCCTGTGTTTCAGGTCACCAGGTTCTCAATTCTTAAAGTAGACAAAAGAATAGCTCATTATAAAAATTTAAAATACGTGCTTCCGATCAATCGTGTGAAAAATGAGTTTAATAAAAATTATAAACTAAGTAACGTGTGCGAGTGTGCATGCGTGTGCGTGTGTATGGGTTTGTGAATATGTTTGAGTATGTGTGCGTGTGTGTGTGTTTGTGTGTGTGTGTGTGTGTGTGTATGTGCGTGTGTGTATATGTGTGTGTGTGTGTATGTGCGTGTGTTTATGTTTGCGTATGGGTTTGTGTGCGCCATGTGACAGGTGAGCTACACCATAGGTGTTAGAAGACATTCCGTATCGCTGTAGTTAAGAGATTGTAACCATTCTGATAATTTTTTTTTGCAGTTTTCTCTGGTGTATGTGTAGAGGGCCAGTTCTCTATTTAATTTGTTAAATAAGAACGTTCCAAGAAAACAGTAGAATTTATGTGAAAAACTAGTATTTAGGTGAATTGAAATACAATCACAGTGTTGTCTTCTTCTGCCTATTAACTTTGAAGCCTCAAACGGCAATTCCGCGTGTTTCCTTAGTATAGTTTGAAGTATAAAAAGCTGCCGGACAGTAAGCACTTTACACTGCTGATACAGATTATATGTTGGGTAAAGCCAAGGAAGAGAGCGACTCACCTTTAGTATGGTTCTTTGAGCCCTCTCTAAATTTAGCATGCTAGATTTGGAAGCACCACCCCAGGAGGTGATACAATAGACTAGTAGTGACTGGCACAGGGCGTAATATACATAATTAATTATGGTATCATCGGCAACACTTCGTAGTGTCTTGAATATATAAATAAGTTTGCGTATTCTGGTCACTAATGCACCAATATGTTGCTCAAATGTAAGTTTGTCATCAATAATAATGCCTAGGTATTTTATGTGGCTAGTTTTTGTTAAACTCGGACAGGAACATGAGAAATAATCTATTGAGTTGCATGAGTGAGCGGTAATATTATATGTATGTGGTGTGGGATAGTGTTTTATTGAGTAAGTCATGTATTTCGTTTTATTAACATTAAGTGTTAGAACATTTTCGTACAACCATCTAGAAACCATATTAAAACCAATTTGTGCATTGTAATATACTTCATCCCATGTATCAGCGCTGAACAGAAGAGCAGTGTCGTCAGCAAAGGTTATAATTTTGCCATTTAACAACTTGGTCTCACACATTTCGTTGATGTAAATAAGGAACAGTGTGGGACCAAGAATACTACCCTGCGGGACGCCATAATTTAAGGGAAGCTCTACGCTAGTCCACTTGTCTATCTTCACTACCTGTCTTCTATCAGCTAAGTAATCCCTAAATAATTGGAGGGGTAAACCTCTCACTCCTATCCTTTCAAGTTTGTTAATCAAGATAGGAATCGATACAGTGTCAAACGCTTTGGCTAAGTCAAGATAAATGGCTATGACCTTTTTCTTGTCATCTAGCTTCTTAACAATATAGTAATGAATTATATGTCATTCATATATTTTAAAAAAATGTAATTTGAGGTTAGGACTAATCGTAGGTTAGTAATAGTGATGCAAGTCGCCCTAAGAATACAATACTTAAAACTTAATAACAAGATTAAAAAAAGGCAAAAAGGTAAGAGCAAACATTACCATTACTCAAGAGATTATTAAGATTTTTTTTATTGTTAATAAGCTACTCGATGGACTGCCTAGGCGGCGTGGTGGTATTTCGGTACGACTACTGTCCTGAGGTCTCGGGTTCGATCCCTGGGTCGGGCAAAGTGATATTGGATTTTTCCACATCAGCCCGGAGTCTGGAATTTTTGCCCGATATGGCGATAAGCTCGCCCCCTATCACATCTGGGACGGAACTAAGCTCGGCGAAATGTGGGTGTACTAGTTCGCTAGTGCGCCTCTGCCTACCTCTTCGGGGATACAGGCGTGAGCTTATGTTATGTTATGTGAAAATAAATTCCACACGAACAGCGATCGCGGGCCAATATTATTTTAAACTTTTTGTTAGGTGTGTTATTTCACTTATTTATTTCCTTTCTTTCAGTTTGGCACGCATGTCACTTGTGATTCTTTTGGTACTCCTATGTGGCGAATGGCGATGGCCGGTGAAGATCACTAAACATTGCTCGCGATCCAGTGTTTTTCAACCGACTTCCAAAAAGGAGAAGGTCCACAATTCGTCTGTTTTTTTTAATATATGTTACGTGATATCTCCGCCGAATGATGACCGATTTTCAATATTCTTTTTGTGTACGATAGAGCTTATTTCAAGGGTCGTCCCATATAAATTTGGTTACGATCAGATTTGAAGTCGGTCTGTTAAGTTTTTAAACTTGTGATTATTAAGTGTAGTGTAGTGATTATTAGATATTTGGTAAGACAAAAATAAACCTTTCTTCCTTTCCTAATTAACAAAACTGAAAACCGACTTAAAAAACTGAACACTTAAAAGTAAAAAAATACGAACATACCGCCTCCAAAGAGAATAAGAAATTGTTATTTTTTACTTTTAAGTGTTTAGTTTTGATGTCGGTTTTCAGTTTTGTTAAACTTTAACTGTTATTAATTATAAATCTTTAGTGTTCCGTATCATAAAATTAAGACTCCCGACGCAATCAACAAAATAATTGTCTATACGATACTTTAAGCTCACCTGAATAGCTCAAAGGAACATACATATGTAAGTATATAGTAGGATTGCTAATTAAACTGAGTAAACTGACATTTCCAATGTTGCCACTTTTTCATAAAATTTAAATAGTGCTGCGGTAAAAAGATCAAGATTATTTATACATTTCAATTCAGTAAACCAATTCATTCTTTCATTTTCTAAAGTCCAACTCAAAGTCTTGATTCCTAAAAGTATTTTTTCTCAAATAATAAAATAATTATTTGTAATTTTTATTGTTATTATTTCGCGTATATGTTGTGATTATTTACGCAACATAATTTACACAGACATTTAGTTGAAGAGTTAAGCTGAAATTTCTAAAAATACGCAACAAAATTCTAATTTTGCAAACTAGTGCTGAGTTATTGTTTCTTTGAATGATAAGAATGAAACTAGATCAATCACTACGTTTTGAAAGTAAGCAACATTATTTTGGTAAGTGACATTTCGATCTGTCAGTTTACTCCGTTTAATTAGCAACTGGACTATAGGATCCCATCGTTTAAAATTGTAAACATTTACAAAAAAAAAACTTTTAATCCATTTATTTGCCGCACAATATATAGATAAATATTATATAGATCATCAGATCCGGACATTTTGCCAATGGGACCACCTGGGAACCCTTTTAAACAAAAAAAGTATTTCCCGAATCCGCCCCGGCCTCTTAGTGTAGGTACCTAATCGGGGAAAAGGCATAAACATTTTAAAGAAAGATTACAATGAATTGTTAGCCTCCTTCTTTTTTTGAAGTCGGTTTAAAATACTGAACCAAACACGATTTCGCAAAAATATTTTAAAAGCCCCCTGAATAGAATCCAACCAGTCTCAAACAATTTCACAAAACTTTTATAACATCCATAAAGCTGGGTTTAACGGAAGAGTCAAACAGTAATAAGAACCAGGTAAGATCATTCTCAACGTCGTAAGCGATTTCCAAAAATCGAAGGACGCTCTTTAGTATTCAGGGCGCGACTGTCGATGGCCACTTGAGCCTTCGTAATCAGCCCTAAAATGAAGGAGAATATCGTCGTCATGAATGTATGGAGCATCCGGAAGCCTATACAATAATATCTATGCTTTTAAACGACGAAGCGACGTGACGTGTCATGGCGCATAGGTACACACCAACCGAACGAAGGCCAAAGACTGCGAATCTTCGCTGTTCCGTTCACACAACAGCGATCGTTTGTTTGTGTGAATGCGACTGCGAAGATTCGCGAATGATCGGGAACGGTCGATCTCCATCGCCGATGGCCTTTCGCCAACATTCTTTCGCCTTCGTTCGGTTTGATGTGTATCACGTGATCTCGGGTACACACCGGCCGAACAAAAGCGAAAGAACGTTCGCGAAGGGGTCGGTGTGGTAGACGCAACACCGAAACCGAACGAACGCACGGAGACGTTCAGTCCCGTTCGGTCGTGCGCGGGACAATTGTCGGTACATCAAAGGAAAATATAGCGTATTGGCGAATGCGATGTCGGCGCATCAGCGAATATTCGCGAATGCTCATTAAGCGAATCGTCCTTGTTTAGCGACAAAGATTATAAAGAGCGGACGTGTGCACTGTATGAATAAAATGTTGTGGTCCAATGATAAACTTTTGTAACGAAATTATTTTTTAAGGATAAATCACGGTAAAGAGTTCAGAAAAATATCGATTATAAAATTAGAAGTAAACAAAATTTTACTCAATGCATAATACTATAAACAGTATCTGATCACATTAAAACGTTTGGACCTCATCGCCGAGGGCCCATTGCAAACATTCTTTCGCCTTCGTTCGCTTGTGTACACTCCATGATGCAACGCGACGACGAAAACAAAAACATTAAAATATGCACAAATTATATAACTATCGCACGTCAAAAATTGACTCAAAAAACCCCGCGCTAAAAATCTTAAAAATGGATGTGACGTCACTGCTTAGAAATTGCTTTTTGTTGACAGTTCAGGCTAAACCCACAGATGACATTGACGGTTAGTGATATTGCCTTAGATTAAAGAAATAGAGGAGATCGGTTCCATCTCCATGACCTTGGCACCAGACTGGCAGCTAAGCGCACTAGAGCTTTTCTTATCATACGAATTAGAAAATTATAGTTTCTGCCTACTCTTATGGTATACAGGTGTCATAACATATATGTAATGTAAAAAAATATACCGTGAAAAAATGGAATAAAACATTTTATCGATATCGATAATGAATCACGTCCCTTGTCACTAGATCGCCATTCCTGCCGCCATATTATTACTTTGGACCGGGGGCGTGGTTTATTGACGGCTGCGGGTCTATAGGAACAAACAAAAGTATATTGGTCCTTTTTTGCCTGAGTTGATATCCAATGGTAGAGAAGAGATAGCATTATATTTTGCTGATTCTATCAAATTTTATACTCGATAGGTTGTTATAGACAATAAGGCCCCCCTGTGATATTACCTACAAGCTACAATGACGTTTAAATCGCTATAATTGCCATCGTATAAAATTTCCCCAAAAATGTTAAAGCTATAATTATATAAGAAAGTAAAATCAAGTTGCACTCTTGAATCCTGAGCGGAGCGGTGGGAAAGTTATAAGAAGAAAAGAATTTGGAAAGAAGCGGACCTTCAAAATCTCATTCATCAATAACAACAGTTTTCTGCAAAACTGGGAAAAATATCCCAACCTGGAACCACTGCTCAATGCAAAGACGTCACTTGGGTTTTGCAATCACGTTCCGTTATACGTAATTTCTAATTAAGATATTTTGTAAAATATAAATCTTTATACCACAAATTTCATGAAAAAGAAATTATCTTTATTGTACAATAAAAACAGTGATACAAATTCAACACAGTCCCTGTCCCCCAAACTAGCATAGCAGTATGTCAGTAATCACAGCACATTTCAAAGTTTTGTATATTGATTTAGCAACACAATTTCTCGTTATAATTTTCGTGTAAGTTCTCTATTTTACCGGCCCTTATCGCTTTATCAGCGATATCAGAAAGTGTTATTTGATTTAAAATGAAAAATTTAAATTTGGAATGTCAAGGACGTTTTATAAATGCTCTAAGGAAAACCATCATTTGCGTGTTATTAAACTGCTTCCCTCTTCGGATTTGGAGTGTGAAGAAGCATAAATAGGACGGCATGATTCTGACGACCACTGATAAACACAGTGTTTGTCAGTGGACGCTAGTTTTTTTGGACTGTACTACGCTTACCATCAAGTGCAGTGTAGTCACTTTGCCGTGTCCGGATAAAAAAAACTCTTCAACTTATTTTTCATGTTTTGTATGACAACAATGAATTTAAGGAAAATGTAACCTCGGTGGCGTGGTTATATTTCGGTACGACTACTATTCTGAGGTCTCAGGTTCGATTCCCGGGTCGGGCAAAGTGATATTGGATTTTTCCATATCAGCTCAGAGTCTGGAATTTGTGCCCGATATGGCGATAGGCTCGCCCCCTATCACATCTGGGACGGAACTAAGCTCGGCGAAATGTAGGCATTCTAGTTCGCTAGTGCACCTCTGCCTACCCCTTCGGAGATACAGGCGTAAGCTTATGTATCATCATCATCATCATCATCATCATCAGCCATAGGACGTCCACTGCTGAACATAGGCCTCCCCCAAAGATATAAGCTTATGTATATATGTAACCAAATACTTGGCAGTATGTTCTTAGACCTTAGCCGTTTGGTAAGGAACGAACTATTAAAACAAAAGACATTTGTTACCAACCTTAGACTAAATATTACCAACCTTCGAAACACTTAATAACCTATAAAATAAAAATAATCATTGATAAAAAGAATTACTAAAGATTTAATAATAATTAAATCATACTTTTATTTTCTTTAGGCAATATAAGCTTTTAAATATATCATTATTTAACTGTAGGATAATGTTTTCAAAATCGACTTTGACAGATATTTTCGCGGTAGATAAATAATACAACCTTGCACAAAAAACTACGTAAATCTGTTGACGTATATACATTTTGATGTACATTTAATAACAAGTGTTAAATAAGAATTATACTGTGAGTAGCCTGAACTGTATTTTGGTAAGTAAATGCAATCTCTGTACAGGTATTGTTATTATTGTAATCTCACAAAATCACTTCCGTTAGGACAGGAAAAGGAAGTGTGTGTTATGGCGGACGAAAATCATGGTTCTGGTGTATTTGACATCCTTATCCTGTTATTTTCGATCAATAATATCGGCACAGAAGCGCGAAATGAAATTTTTAATTTTGGCTTGTGCTATTTAAATGCCCTCAATGACTGAGGGGCCGAGGTCACCAAAGCGCACTACTGCTATATTAACACGGTTGGGTTGCCTACCTTACCAATAGAATAACATTCACAAATAAACTGCAATTTATTTATGAGAAAATCAAATTATTCAAGCACATACAATAGGTCTGCGCAATGGCCATTGGGTCATCAAAGCTTGACATGCTGTACTTATTTCGGTATCTATCAAGTATCTACATTATTTGATCTTTTTTAAATAAAAAAACTTATTAAGAAAATTATCTCAGAGAATATGGATGATCTTTAACACTGATATAATTATATTACCTATATTTAAATATAGGTATTCTGTTCTCTTTATATTTCACTGTTTTTAAATATTTTTAATGCAATCTTTGGAGTAAGTTGTGGCTGCCTGTAATCCAAATTGCAATGAGTTGTGTACTAAGTTTATATATAATATATGCATGTAGGTTTTTAAATTTTATTGGCAATATTTAATAAATAAAAGAAAAATTATGTGGCTTAAATAAATAAATCACATTGTTTTAAATATTGTATATTCATAACTTAAAACTGCATGAATGTCGCTTGAGCTAGTACGGCCATGTTTTGAGGAAACCACAAGAGGACATCAGCCGCAGGTGTCTGGCCCAAATTGTACCAGGGGTGCATTACTGTGGACGGCCCAAAAAGCGCTGGTTAGATGTTCTGGAGGATATATGAGAGCCAGTGGTCTCACTGTGGAGGATGCTCAAGACCAGGCAAAGTGGGAGCGTATAAGTAGGAAGGCGGACCATACCAGAGCTCCGGAATAACACAAAGATAAGCAGAAAGAAAAGACTCATCAAGTGACATCCTTATTACCTATATTATTGACATGTACTGTATGTAAACATTTCCAGATGAGTAACCATGACTACAGACTTGTGCACAGATGACGTGGTGGTGCATATAAGCGGGCCTCAGATAATATCTGTAAGTTGTGACAAACAGACATTCACATTTGTTTACATCAAAAGTGCAAGCAACATGCAACTTTTTTTTTAATGGGGTGTGGCACAGTGACTAAACTGCACCTGATGGTAAGCGAAGTGCAGTCCAAAAGAACCAGTGACCACTGACAAACAATAGGTTTATCAGTACTATAGCAGGTTTTAGCACCATGTGTGCGGTGGTCGCCATTCAGTCGGGTATAAATATAGATTCATACGAATATACATTTAATGTCTTCTAGCCAAGCCTGTTTTCGTCCCATGATGTGATAGGGGGAGAGCCTATCGCCATATCGGGTACAAATTCTAGCCTTTGGGCTGATACTAATAAAATCATAATTACACTTTTAACTAGGTAATTTATACTTTCTCTTTGAAATAATGAGTTTGAAGAGAGGTGTTTTGTTTCTGCGCTTATCCCACTCCATTATATTTGAACACACAGGATCCTTATCCTGTGTTCAAATACAATGGAGTGAGAGAGATTCTACACCTGGAAGGTGAGGACATCCACATATTCTATAGAAAAGTTAATCATGAATCACAATTAGGCTTTAAGATAGAAAAATACTTTTAATAGAATTAACTTTTAATAAAACAAACATTAAATCAAAAGAATATAGCCACAGACGTAAAGAAAAAGGACACCATCTCGCCTATAGTTAAACGGAAGCCACAGAGAAGCCACGCACACAAACGCGCCTGTACAAAAATACCCTACGCACACACGCCATTACGGCGGGTACATACCGGCTGAACGAAGGCGAAAGAATCTATTCCTGTTGCGTTCACACAAACAAACTTTCGCTATTGTGTGAAAGAAACAGGCATAGATTCGTTCGCCTTCACTCGGCCGATGTGTATCCGCCATTACGTGTCGATAGATCGAATGAGCCGAAAACCCTGCTTCACTTTCAATGTTCCTAGCGCTCCGTCTATCTTTTTTTACGTTCGTGAATATAGCTTACTATTCTTTGTCGACTTCCGTAAAGTTACTTTGGTGTTTTTGATTTGATGCATATTCAGGCATACAGACAGACAAACAAAAATTCCAAAAATATGTTTATGGTTACTTTTGAGCCCAAATTAGTTTTTATACATATTATAGCATTGTTTATACACGAAAACATTCTTGATATTGATAATAATATAATAATATTAGTATTAACAGTTAGCCGTTGCTCGCAATTTCGCGTGGATATCTCACGGAGACAGTACCTACCCCTTGTAACTCGTTGATAATGTAGATATCCATAGGTGAAATAATTAATAAAATCGGTTCGGTAGTTTTTGAGCCTAACAAAAGTATGTTCCCTCTTTATATTAGTATATAAAATAATGAAATATTTTATTATGTAACAATATGTTATATTAATATATGAAGTTGCATTAGTCATCAGTTCTATGTTAATGTGCAGACGGAGTCGCCGGTGTCGACATGTGGGGCGGGTGTGACGGGTGTGACGGGTGTGACCGGTGTGCGGGGTGCGGGCGGGGGTGGCGCGGGGGTCGGCGCCGAGCTCGGCCGGCGGCTGCTGGTCGCCGCGCGGGCCGGGGACACGCGCGCGGTACTCGACCTCATGGCGAAGGGAGCACCCTTCACTACGGATTGGGTGAATTCAATCACTTCAGTTTTATAAAGGGTGTGATGACGCGTACACATACGACCGAACGAAGGCGAACGAATCTATGCTGTTTCATTTGCACAACAGCGAAAGTTTGTTTACGTGAACGCTACTGGTATAAATTCTATCGGATTCGTTCGGGCGGTGTGTACCCGCCATAAGGGAAACGCTTCCGAAAATTAAGACAGGTCGTAGTGCTGATGATTATGCACATAACACAAAAATAATTGCGATACGGAACTTATTTTTGTTGTTTTTTTTTTGCAGTATCATGTTTGTGTAGACAAATACTAATATAATCAATTGATTATTCTAATTAGAATAATTATTAAAAATCATGTTTTTTAAAACAACGTAATGTAATACGAATAAAATAATCAGCTGATGTTAGAGCCAACTCGAGCGGTACAGCGCGGCGCAGCGCGTTTGGTTTGTAAGGTCATTGCACTCCGCGCAGGCGGCGTCCATCGCGCCGACCGCGCGCGCCCAGTCGGCAGTCGGCCATTGACGCGAGAGCCTACCTATAGTTACACGCGTGCGCCGACACCACAAAATGTAACAATTTTGTGTATTTGACTGATTATTATTAATAGTTTTCTGGTATTATTTTATTATTAAGTTTGAGTTATGATTGCGGTAGTGAACGATGCTGTACGTTTTCAATTCTCGTGATAGCAATTATGAAAACTCGTCTCGTGCATTCACAATTTATCCCCAAAGGTTATCAACCATTCCGCATAGTATGACCATTGTATGATAATTACAGTCTTTCTTTGGTATTTATAAAATTGTCCGATCCTCCACCGCTCCCTCCCTGATGGACATCCAATTGGAACATTGTGTCTAGTTTGAATGTTGTGCGTAGAAACTCGGTCGCCCACTGGGCGACAAAGAAAGCGCCCTGGGTACCTACCCAGGCACCTCAGTGCCTTTTATGTGTTCATTGACCACTTTTGTGTTCGCTTTACATTGTGGGTTTACGAAATATCATGTAGTTGAAATTCACCTTATGAAGTAAAAGAAGATTATTTTCCGCTTGTGTTAGGTAGTATATTATTATTATTTTGTTTTTCAGAAGCGTTTCCCTTACACCCAGTATTTATGGTGAAATTTGATCATTGGAAACTTCAACATCAAACTCTTACACTGCGTATTCAGTAGCCTCAAGTTACACTGTCTCATCATACTGCAGTTTCGACATGAGATGATACAAAAATGTATCATTGCAATAAAGTTTAATTTTGTTAGTTCTACCCGAGTCGACGGCTTTGCCTCATAAAATAATGTGCCTCAGATTGAGATTTGTAGTGTTGTTGTTGCGTGTGTACACTGTCCAGTGGTTGTAATGTGGTGTGTATGTGTGTATATGTGTATGTGCGTGGTGTACAGCTAGGCACGTCGGCGCTGCACCTGGCGGCGGGCGCGGGGCACGCGGACACGTGCGCGGTGTGTATGTATGTGTGTATGTGTATGTGCGTGGTGTACAGCTGGGCACGTCGGCGCTGCACCTGGCGGCGGGCGCGGGGCACGCGGACACGTGCGCGGTGTGTATGTATGTATGTGTGTATGTGTATGTGCGTGGTGTACAGCTGGGCACGTCGGCGCTGCACCTGGCGGCGGGCGCGGGGCACGCGGACACGTGCGCGGTGTGTATGTATGTGTGTATGTGTATGTGCGTGGTGTACAGCTGGGCACGTCGGCGCTGCACCTGGCGGCGGGCGCGGGGCACGCGGACACGTGCGCGGTGTGTATGTATGTGTGTATGTGTATGTGCGTGGTGTACAGCTGGGCACGTCGGCGCTGCACCTGGCGGCGGGCGCGGGGCACGCGGACACGTGCGCGGTGTGTATGTATGTGTGTATGTGTATGTGCGTGGTGTACAGCTGGGCACGTCGGCGCTGCACCTGGCGGCGGGCGCGGGGCACGCGGACACGTGCGCGGTGCTGGCGCGCGCGGGCGTGTCGCGCGACGCACGCACCAAGGTGGAGCGCACGCCGCTGCACCTCGCCGCATATGCGGGACACACGCCCGTCGTCGAACTGCTGCTCGACCTCGGCGCGGCTATAGACTGCAGGTACCTGCATCGTACGACTGGATCGACAATCATCCCTTTGCTACAAGTGATCGTTGTCCTCGACATAACAAATTATAAAGGGTGAAAGGGAAACGCTTCCGAAAACGAAGACAAGTGGTACTGCTGTTAATTAATTTGTAATTTAAATAAAATTGTAATTTAATACTAATAAAATAATAGGCTGATGCTTGAAAATCCGGCGCGGCGCTTGGTGGCGCGTTTGCTTTGTAATGCTGGGGATACATTCACGGGCGAAAATTCGTGTCGCGTTGGCGCGCTAAAAACATCAATTGTTTCATTGTTGAGTTTCGGTGGTAATGATGCTGTACGTTTACAGTGCCCGCGATAGCAATTATGGAAACGCGTCTGGTGCACTGTTTATCCCAATGACTAAGATTTACCCATAAAAGTTATCAACCGTTCGGGATCGGCATGATCCTTGTATGATAATACATTTTTCAACGGGGTTTATAAAATCGTCCGATTTCTCACCGCTCCCGCCCTGTTGGTGGATACAACATCTTAACACAGAGGTTTACAAACTTATTTTGCCTACTGCCCACTTTAAAAATAAATTATTTTTAGCGCCCCCCATTTTTTTACCTACTTAAAAATCACTATAACTTCAAATTAAATAAATTATTGTGAGCTATATCAGCGGAGATCCCTTTTTTCTGAGCCACTTATCGCCCCGTTTAAGGCATGTAGCGTTCACAAGGTGGCGTTATCGCCCACTTTGGGAAAAACTGTCTTAACACAATAACTTAACATCCAAACTGAACAAATGAACAATGTGCATAGTTTGAATGTTGTGCGCAGAAGCTTGGCCGCCCGCGCGCGATACTCGGCGATAAAGAAAGCGCCCTGGATGGATAAGTACGTACAAATTGTATGTACTTGCATATTGGTCACGCGTTGTATTCGTTTTATATCGCGCAATTACAAAATATCAAATTGTTCAAATTCACAGTGTGAAGTAAAATAATATTGTTTTCTGTTTGAGTTAAGGTAGGTATATCATTACTATTTTGGTTTTCGGAAGGGTTTCCTTACACCCGGTATATGGATAATGAGATTTCGTGTTTTTTTCTTACGGTTTCGAAATTTCAAAGTGGAAAGTACGTATGTGTAAAACAATTACAAAAATCTTTGTCATCGATTATATTTACTTAAACGATCATAATATGCATATATAGCAATATCGCAAAATACGGTAACATTAAGTAACATCGGCGATAAAAATATGTCTCTTCTGACATTTCATACAAATAAGACATGCCGGAGAGAAACATCGAAAATATCGATGATCGAAGGTGTAAGGTGGTGTTGCCAGGGACATGTTGCGCATGACGCCGCTGCAGTGGGCGGCGGCGCGCGGACACGCCGGCGCGGCGGCGGCGCTGGCGCGGCGCGGCGCCGACCTGGCGCTCGTCGACAAGTTCGGGCACACGGCGCGCGCGCTGGCCGCCCGCGCCGGACACGCGCTCGTGGCGCGCGCGCTCGACGACGCGGCGCGCGCGCGCGAGGCGCTGCGCTCGGTGCGCGCGCTGCAGGCAGGTCAGCGCCCGGCACCCGGCGCCCGCACGCCCCACTCCACCGAGGACACTGACATAAACATATCGCCTAGCTTAGTTCCGTCCCAGATGTGATAGAGGGCGATCCTAGAGCCATATCGGGCACAAATCCCAGACTCCGGGCTGATATGGAAAAATCCAATGTCACTCTACCCGACCCGGGAATCGAACACGAGACCTCAGGACAGTAGTCGTACCGAAATACAACCACTCCACCGAGGTAGTAGGCCGCGAACTTAAAAAAAAAGTTTTGTTACAGTTATCAGTTCAACGTTCTGATTTATTAATACGATCATGTGACCAGTATTCTAATATGCTGGTTTAACAATAATTGTACGATTTCACCGTAGTCGCCTCCTTGGTCTAGTGGCGGTATATATGGGCTGTGGACCGGGATGTCATGAAAATAATTACAAATCCGGCAAAACGAACTTTCAAATATAATTTGCCCATGACTAGATCCCCCAGAGGAAGTTGACGTCAGGCAGGCAATCGGTCGTAAAAACTAAACCAAATCCTTTCTGCAAGATGCTTGAAAAAACGTGTTGCCCGCACATTAAAGTGGGATAAGGGCAGGTAGGAAAAAAAAGAAGTACGGTTTCACCGTATAATAATAATACATATTGCCGACAAAATCTTTACCTATAAATTCACGTATCACACCCTTTAAAATAGTCCTTCACACCGTAATACCCTCTTCCATAAATTACAGATCAAATGGCGGAAACGGCGGCGACAGACACACAGACGCGGACCTTCGAAACAGTAGAAAGTTAGTACTATTTACATAACTCTTGCAACAGTAACGTTGACGAAGCTTCAAATTACACCAGTTTAATATTTGTAACATTTTTTCAGAAGTAACAGGGGATACCCCTCCAAAACAGAATAAACCCCAACGACAAGAGCGGAATACATTTATAAAGACAGAACCCGTTGTCGAGGTGATTGATAAAAATATTGTACTAAATTAAATATAATAAATAGGTCATACATCGATGATACAGTCCATTGCATGTAATTTGTTTTCGTAACAAAGGAAGACGATTTTATGAAAGCACAATGCATCATCATTGTTTATATTTAACCTTTTAGAAATTTTACTGACCATGCAAAACGCAGGAGTAAAATTACTTACTACTTTAAGCAGGCGTGTTGTGAGAACGCGAAATCTACTGCCTCGGTTGTGCAGTTATAATTAATATCTCATATGATATGTCGTGATTGAAGTCATTCATACAGTAGACAAAACAGACTGTAAATGTTACTGTGATATTTTAAATGTGCAGGCAAGTACAGAGCCGCAGACTGAAGGCGCAGCGGCACAGCTCCTGCGCAAGCACGGCATCACACTGCTGCCGGCCGACGACGGCAGCACCGTGCTCAACGCCATACAGAGCGGACGCACCGTCGTGCTCTCCGGTACTTATACATGTTCAGTGCTCACTCGTCGAGCGGCAGACGACGCCACACTGCTGCTGACGACGGCAGCACCGTGCTCAACGCCATACAGAGCGGACGCACCGTCGTGCTCTCCGGTACTTATACATGTTCAGTGCTCACTCGTCGAGCGGCAGACGACGCCACACTGCTGCTGACGACGGCAGCACCGTGCTCAACGCCATACAGAGCGGACGCACCGTCGTGCTCTCCGGTACTTATACATGTTCAGTGCTCACTCGTCGAGCGGCAGACGACGCCACACTGCTGCTGACGACGGCAGCACCGTGCTCAACGCCATACAGAGCGGACGCACCGTCGTGCTCTCCGGTACTTATACATGTTCAGTGCTCACTCGTCGAGCGGCAGACGACGCCACACTGCTGCTGACGACGGCAGCACCGTGCTCAACGCCATACAGAGCGGACGCACCGTCGTGCTCTCCGGTACTTATACATGTTCAGTGCTCACTCGTCGAGCGGCAGACGACGCCACACTGCTGCTGACGACGGCCGACACGTAACATCAAAAGTGTTTGCGCGCGTACCAGAAGTGGTTGAATACATGCTTATACTGCGTTCTTCGAGTCCTCATTCGGTCCCGCACTTACCTCTATAATCGAATGTATCCCTTTAAACATTTTTTCCATACCCCAGACGCTGGCAAGTTGATGTTAAAAGAGAGCGATGAGCTCGCGACACTGAGCCGCGTGAGTACTGCGCCCGTCGTACTTACGGCGACACCTGTCAAGTCACCTCCGAAACCTGGCGTCAAGGTTTTCACCTTGAACAACAAGCTACTGCTGCCGCATCACAACACACCCGTCAAGAAGGTCATACACCCGCACGACTTGCAGGTATAAACAAATTAACATTATATCAATAAAAATAAAAATTTCATTGGTCATGTAGGCATGTAAAAAAGCAATTGAATTATGACAGGTACAGGTACAATATCGTTGAATTTCTGTAGGAACATAGATTTATCATCTAAATAACGTATACAATAGGAATTTATTGAAAATACTCCAAGGATAATTTTATTTTAGTAATTTAAATACGTAATTTTCTAATTGCGAGTCACGTCACCAATGTACACACGTAAACACCAATCACGATGCATGATGTCAGATTACTCATTTTTCTTATAAATTTGTTCTACAATGGCTTAAGACCTAAGATCCAAAGTCATACTGCCAGGTTATTTGGTATATTATTTTCGTATTATTTAAAGCTCAATCAACCTAATTTCAACGCGGATGTGATCGACATTCAATATCTGATCGACGAAATATCTGACCCGTTTTTTTAGTTTGAAATCATACATGTTATTTCCGCAATACAGATAGCGTTTTGGCGGCAAATTAAATTATACATAATAATTTTTGCTTTTGTAACTAAATATATGAAAATAAATTACGAAATATGTTTTTACATGTTTAGGATAAACTAATGAAGAGCTCTGTATACTTTTTAAAAAATAGTCAAGTATCCAATTCTAGGTTAAAATGAATATTATTTACATATGTACTCGTATCATGCTATACATTTGAAGACAAGCAGTCAAATTTTAATGTAAACTGTAATTCTCTAACACACCTGGTTAAATTAATAAACGTGAGTTAATTTATAAGTGTCAGAGTGATAGAGGATTCGGATTATTTATGCATCTCATGGACATTTCGCCAATGCAAACATTTCTACATAGAAGTTGTGGGCGTTAGAGTTATGCTGTCGTCAGTTATATGACATCTTAATACTGTAATTTCAGGTGAAGTTCGTTCAATTACCAGATGGTAAAGTGATGTCTCCGGTAAAGACGATCCCAATGAAAGCGAAGACGAAAGTTGCGACAGCGGGAGGTACCCGCCCTGCCGTCAAGATCATCATGAACAAGGCCAACTTCAACAAGCTGCTCGCTAACGCTACCACCACGCTTCTCACCAACCAAACCGCTGATACACAAACCGTCAGTATCATCATCATCTATACTAATATTATAAAACAGAAGAATTTGTTTGTTTGATTGAACGCGCTAATCTCAGGAACTACTGGTTCGATTAGAAAAATTCTTTTTGTGTTGGATAGCCCAATTATCGAGGATGACTATAGGCTACATAACATCACGCTATGACCAATAATAGCGGAGCAAAAATGAAAAGTGCTGCAAAAGCGGGGAAATTTATGTCTCAGAAACTGGTTCGATGTTAAAAATTATTTTAGTGTTGATCGACGGGACGAATGATGGTGTGCCGTGTGACAGGCGGGGTGACAGGAGGGTCGATAGGCGGGTGACAGACGGGGTGACAGGCGGATGACAAACGGGTGACAGGTGGGGTGACACGCGGAGTGACAGGCAGGGTGACAGGTGGCGTGACAGGCAGCGTGACAGACGGGTGGCAGGTAGGGTGTCAGGCGAATGACAGGCGTCGTGACAGACTGGATGACAGGCGGGTGACAGACGGGGAGACCGACGGGGTGACAGGCGGGGTGACAGATGGGGTGTCAGGTGGCGTGACAGACGGGGTGACCGACGGGGTGACAGGCGGGGGACAGACGGGGTGACAGGTGGCGTGACAGACGGGTGACAGATGGGGCGACAGATGGGGTGACAGGCGGGGCGACAGACGGGGTGTTATTGTCCCGAAACAGCAGATTAACAAAAATTAAGTTTTTAATTTTTACACGCGACAATAAATAAATCGGAGAGCAAATGTAGGTCAGAAGTTCGGCGATCTGTCGTGCGTTCGTGCCGCACAGGATGTGGACATAGTTGTAATGTGAATGCATGTTTCAGCCGAAGAGCACAGAGACGAGCGGTGAAGTGTCGGCCGTGTCGGCGGGCGCGCTGCAGGACGTGTGCTCCGTGAGCGCGGAGTGCGTGTCGCGGTGCGGCGCCGCCACGCTGCGGGTGCTGCTCGCGCGCGCGCTGCACGAGCTGCGGCAGGCGCGCGCCACCATCGACACGCTGCGCGGGACCGACGCGGCGCGTGCGCACTCGCACCCGGTGTAGTGCACACTAGTGATGTGGATAATCGACTATCCCGGACGATTAATAATATAATTATCTACCTTTCAAAAATAATCGAAATTTTTAAAGGTGTATTATTATATTATTAATCGTCCGGGATGGTTGGGACTCATTTGGCGAGGCCTACGTCCAACAACGGACTACGACAGGCTGAGATAATAATTGACTCACCGATTAATTGATCACGTCTTTAAAAATAAATGAATAATCGATTATGAATAAAAATCGACCCACACACACACAACAAACTCATCAAACTGGCACACTTCACATATTGATGCTGCTTCAAACTGAGATATGTATTACTCCTTTCAATGACCAACTTACAAAAACCCCATGACATAGCATTTTGGTAAAAAAAAATACGTTCATCTGGACACTCGTTTCGGAGCATTTTATGTTTCGTACTATTGAACCATACTGAATGAGTTTTACACTAAACCCCTGCTCTGATAGTCATACTGTAAAGTAGACCTAAGACTTTTTTGTAAAGTAGGTATGAATCTATCTAAACAAGGTGTCCCAAATAAATTTCAAGCAGTTGTCCAGAGATACAGCACCCGGGAGGTACCCGAATCACCCCCTTGTATGTTCGATGATTTTTCATATTTTTAAGGTTATAATTCTTTTTTTTATTTTAAATCACAATGACACACCAACAGTTCGGTCTCTTACACTCAAGGCCCATTGTTATTGCAGGTTAAAAAAATGACACCCACGTTTCGAAACGAAACGAATTCATAACTCGAAAATTATGACAAATTGCAGAACATACATGGGAGTGATTCGGTTACCCCAAGGATGCTCTATCTTTAGACTTCAGCTTGACACCATTTTTGAGACATCTTTATTATTATTCTGATTAAAATATAATAAGGCAACCAAACATGAAAGCTTGAGTACAAAAACAGGAAACTCATAAAACATCAATTTAAATAACCATTATGGGCAAGATTTGATTGGAGATCACTCCTGCGATATGTGCTGAATGCTGATGCATACATCCCAGTTGGTACCTGGTGTATTTGGCAATAAATTATGACTATATTATACACAAAATATTTTTATACAAAACTGAATTTAAACATGTAAATCAATAAGACCTAGTTGTATAAGATGTTATATAGTTCTCTGTAATTTAATTTTAAATTGTAAATATTATAAAAAGATGCAGAACGACTGAAGTCTCTATAATTAAACAAAAATAAATGTTATTTTATACCAAGGACGTTTTAAGAATGGACTACGCACGCACCTATTACTCCGAGGGAAAAATTCTGCCAGCGGGACGAGGTGGGGGGGGGGAACTAATACATTGAAATTTGAAAGTGCAAAACACTAACTCATGTCATTATGTGTACTTACGAACGTACACATAAATAAACACTGAACAATTATTTTTATCCCGGTACGGCAAAGTAACTACACTGCACCTGATGGTAAGCGTAGTGCAGTCCAATAAACCAGCGGCCACTGACAAACAATTAGATTTATCAGTCGTCGTTAGAATCACGCCGGCTTATTTTATCGGCCTTTACACTCCGAATCCGAAGAGGGAAGAAGCAAATCGAGGGGCTTGCCACAAGACACGCAGATGACCAGATACAGGGATACCCCCATACCCGTCTCGACCAACTATCAAGTCATGCCGCAAGCCCCTCGAAAGAACCGGAAGTACACTGGCTGATCCTGGAACGCGAACCACGCCCGGAGTGTGGGTCACTATGGTCACTAAGTTTAACGCACACTAATATGTCAAATACAACATGCAATTTTCATTGAATAGTGTCATACACTCTGAATAACTCAGAATAATAGGGACAGACTACAGTCGATAATCACAGTCGAAATAAATAAACCCAACAGTCATACACATAGTCCTGACCCCACACCCACTAAGATCGACTATAGACTAAGATGTGTCGTGGGTATCGGGCACTACGAGACTTTCGGTCTCACAACACCCAGACCCGAAACAAATATCTGTGGGCCATACAGACATTTGTCTCGGTGCGGGAATCGAACCCGCGACCTCACGTTTCACAGCCGGCTACTCGCTCGTTGCGCCACGGAAGTATAGATAGGTTGATTATACATTTAAGCTTTAATAAAAATAAGACAAACGAAAGCACTTAATAGCACCTAATATATGTGGGAGGGAAAAAAAGAAATTAAAATGATTCATGCAATTATAAATTTAATTTCTTTAAAAAAATCTCGAACAAATATCCGATATCTTAAACTGTTCCAAAATCTTCTCTGTCACATTCTTTTTTTTTTTCTTAATTAACCACCGAACATTGCGAACGGAAGAGTTTATAATTTTAAATTAAAACTACCTAATGAATTATCCACACAGCCACCCTGCTCATTCATATCTCCCAGATGAATCTAAATCTTCCAGCATCACCCAAGGTTTCATCAAAGCTGCTGAAGTTGTTGTGTGTATGGGTCCTTTACCATGTCCCATCTTCTTGACAGTGTATCTATCATTCCACTTTTTCTGTATAACCTCATATGGTCCTAAGAACTTTGGAAATAGCTTTGAACCTTGTGAAAATTGAGTCTTCTTTATTGCAACTAAGTCACCAACGTCATCGGAAATTGCTTCTTATCTATTCTTATTATAACTTTCATGTTTTCTTGTATTTTCTGAATTGATTCCTTTGCTCTTTCTCTGAGTTATTTTTTCAATGAAAATCTGAATATTTTCTTCTATTAGTCACCACAATTCATCATCTTTATCTCTTGAATTTATAAATCTTCCTCTCTTTCTTTTCTTGCGTTTTTTTATCTTGTTCTGTAAACTATCTATGTAATATTCTCTTTTTATCAATTCGTCACTCTTTGTAATTTTAAAATGTCCTCTTTCATGTTTTTTCCTAATAATCTCATACTGCATTTTCTTTGGTACTACAATCAGTCTATTGCCATTTTTATCTTTGTAAAGTATATCTCCTTGTAAAATATAATCTTGATAAGGCTATTTTTCTAAAACTTTCTTTAATACATTTACATGATGCATTATCTTCATGAGCTTTTCTTATACGAGCTGTAATTTCAGTGATTATTAGATCAATCGTATTTCGACTTCGCGCGTATTTTTCGTACATCATGTTTCATACTTGATCCTGGCCTGTGCTATTGAGCACTCATAATCGTATTCTCCTAGAAGTAAAGCTCAGTGAGCAACTATAGGAGGTAAGTCTTTCTTTTTCAGGGTCATTCTTAATGCTGAACAATCAGTCACGATCTTGAAGTGAATTTCTTAACGGCTTCTACAATAGCAGGAACATCTAAATTTTCTATTACCTTTAATATGGAAATCTTCTGTTCTTAACTCGACATTAGTTTCTTTCTTCTTATTAGGTTTATACTCATTGCACACATTACGAATTTGTTCTGTATATTTTGTTTCTCCTATGAGATAATTTTGGTCATCACTATCTAACTTGTCAGCCATCACATATTTTTATATTAACGCAGCAAGCTCCACAGACAAGAGCGTGCATACAAGTTCCTTGCACATAGTTGTCTTTTATTATTAAAATACAATAATGTAGTTATCATAACATCATTTTATTTCTTAATTTATATTATATACACATTTTCACACATACAAATATGTTTTCCAAATAATTCCACTTACACCAACATTATTTTCTCAACGAATGTCCATTGTTGTGACAATATATTAGGGTCAGGTTCGAGAGGCATCTGCCATCTACATTAGAAGTATTTTTGATTTGCCTTGGTGTCTCTATCCATCAAGCCAGTAGCTCTGGAAACAATATCAAAATGGTTTCTCGAATATGCCATTTGTATGTCCTCATACATGTTATTATTTTGTTAATGGCAATGAATATGAACCATTGTGAGTGTAGCTGTACGAGTTGAGAGGCCACTCGGAGCCTAAGTGTCGCGGCGGTGTGCGCGCGCGTGCAGCACGTCGCGGAACTGCGCGAGGATGGCGTTCTCGCGCTTGGCTCGCTCCTCCTTGCTGAAGGCCGCGAGCGCGCGCTTCTCGTCCGCGCTGTAGATCTGGTTCTCTTTGCGGATACGCACCGCTTCCATGCGACGATGTCTGGAAACAATTTATTTGTTATTTGCTTTCTCACTACTAATAAGACGCATTTCCTGCACTAAAACATTACACAAAATATGGTATTTCTAAATTTTTTTGTCTATAGTCCAACATTATATTATAAGCAGGAGACCCTATGTGCTATGTGCCGCCTCCAACGAGGTAGATAATCACGGGCAGCTCGGTCTCCAGTAATCCATACGCTTATGTAACATATA
Source organism: Clanis bilineata (assembly GCA_036417725.1). NCBI lineage: Eukaryota > Metazoa > Arthropoda > Insecta > Lepidoptera > Sphingidae > Clanis > Clanis bilineata. The sequence continues at coordinate 17,846,840 of CM071145.1, read as the reverse complement.
TATGTATGTGCCGCTGCTGACGAGTTATATCAATGGAGAAAATAAAATGATTGCATTTTAAAGTAAAAAAAAATACCTGCTTCCACTCATAACATATCCAACTGATTCATATGCTGCAATTTCATCTGATGTCAGACCAATTTCACCTCTCCTGGGGATCCTCTTGCCTTCAGCAACATAAGCAGCCATCGCAGCACCCTCACCAGGCAACAGAGCTCTGCCAAAGTCCTTGTGTCCCAATGATGGTCCCACACGGGGCGTAGGGCCAATAGCTTCCGAGGCCATTTCATCATCTTGGTTTTTGGATTTGGTTTTAGACTTTGATAATACAACTTCATGCTCCTCTGAAAAAAATATTGACATTTACATTAACTAAAAGCAAAATATTACATATAAAACATAATAATCCAGACCTTTTTTTGTAGTCCAAATTTGTTTTAAGTGAATTAGACATATTCGGCCTTACTTATAAAAACATTCAAATTGAGCAAATAGTTAAGAATAGTCTGTCCCTCTTATTTTGAAACAATGAAACACAAAGGCGAAGTGACAGACTATTCTTAACTACAATAATACCCCGCTTAGCGCGACCCCGTTACGCGCGGTTTCACTATAACGAGAATTTAAAAAAAATTATTCAGGTTTGGACATATTGCAGAGTATAGACAATAATGATGACCGTGTTTTGACCGTGTGTCAAACAATTAAAAACAGTGTTGGGTGTTATGAACGTATTTTACAAAAACGTAAACAAAACGCTACCCAAAAGACAATAGGTGTATTTTTCCGTAAAAAATAAGAGTATATATTGCATAAAGTGTTCTTAGAATTAAAGTCATTGATTAAAATGATTTGTATTTTTTTGTATTAAATTTTGACTATGTTTAATCACAAACCTCGATATACGCGATTTTTTTCGGAACGTATCCCTCGCGTAAAGCGGGGTATTACTGTATTTGCTCAACTAAAATGTTTTTATAAGTAAGGCCCATTGTGGTTAATTGTAATGATATAGTTTAATTTAGCACTTACAACTAAGAAAACAAAATGTAAAAATTGCCCTTACTTCCTTTCTCAACCCACACCTCCTCTTCACTAGAACTGGAGTCACTGCTGCTGGAGCTCTTGGTTTTCTTTTTAGCTTTCTTACGAGCCTTCTTTACTTTCTTCAGTTTCTTTTTAAGTTTTTTGAGCTTTTGCTTAGTGTCATCTTTAGAGTCTTTGGACTTTTTACTTTTTTTCTTTTCTTTGCTGTGGTTAGTGTTGTCTGGTTGAGCTTCCTCATCATCTGAACTATATGTTATAACATTAATTATAATTTATTGTAGTACAAAACCTAATGTATAGGTAATTATATCACTAATACCAGAATAAATTTTTGTCAGAAGGATGAATAGGAATAAGAAGGAAATAATAATATAAGGTTAATAGTTAATGGTTTCCATTGTCATTATGACTAGTCTTGATTGTAATTTTGTTCAAGCTTGTAATTTTTTTGTTTAATACACGCAACAGTCACACACCTAGTCCTGACCCCACACTAGGTATAACCTGTATTGTGGGTGTCAGAAACTATGAGAGTTACGGTCTCACAACTCCCTGACTTGAAAAAAAATATCTGTGGGCCACACAAACATTTGTCTCAATGCGGGAATCGAACCCACAGCCTCTCGTTTCACAGCTGGCTGCTCATCTGCTGCGCCATGGAGGCTGTCAAACATTCTGTCTGACTGTCAAAAATTAAAGCAACCATATTGATAAAACTGTCAGAAACTTTTATCAATCTCCTTATAATGTTTTACTATCATAATAGAAGACTCACTCAGGCCTGGCCGGTGACTTGCCCCATACAGAGGACACACCAACCATCCCAATTCTCTCCCGCTCTTCTCTCCTGGCATCTAAAAACTCTTCTTCCTGTGGTTTGTATCTGCTACGCGAGGGACCTCCACTTCCTAACCCTGGAAAACTCAAAGAATGATATAAAATATATGACAAAAGATGCTAACAATTCTTCACCAGATATAGTCAACTCTCAGAGGCAAGTTCTATGAATCAAGATGAAATTAGGTTAGGTATATTATGAATGTCTGAGAACCTGTCACAATATGTAAAATGAACTCCACAAACCCCCAATAATGCCAATGTGGTGGTCCAACATCGTCACATTATCAAAGATGGTTTATATTCGTGGAATATCATACAATCCATTAATTTGGGTAATGGTCCAAACAAAAAAGAAAATCAATGTTAGATTATACAACTGTGTAATTCAAAATATGGTTATTACCCCCACCGAGTCCTCCACCATTGTACTCTTTGTAGGAGCTCCTGCCCCGGTCAAGTTCACGTTGTGGCCTGTCTCTGTCTCTACTGCGACTGCGATTCCTGTACCGATCTCGGCTGCGCTCCCTCTTGTCTCTGTCGCGACTTCTCTGCCTATCTCTGCTCCTGCTCTGACTCTCTTGACTTCGATGACGACTACCTCTGTCACCACCCATTTTGTCTCCTTAGGATATCCCAAATCAAAATAATTTTAATCAAGTTATTGTAACCATACTACACAAAAAAGCAGGGAAATAATAGGTGTAATCAATTAATACTATACATATATTGCCAATACTTGTGTACTAATTATATTTGTAATCCGATTGTAAATTAAATAAACCTGTAAACTGACAGTTTTTTTTTTTTATATATTCAAAGAGCATGTAAACTTTAAGAGACGGGACTCCCATAGACCGATTTAAAACGCTTTTTTATCTGTGAACGGTATGTCACGTTGACTTACGCTAGAAAATGCTACCACTCTGGCAACACTTTTAGTGCCACAGATTTTATACAGATGTACATAGATAATATCAGATGCACGCATTTTAGCGCTATTATGTTGGTACTTACGTAGAGATGGACCACAATTGGATAAATAAAAGTTTATCGACATCGATAATTTTTTAGGCAGGTATGCCATATATTTCTTGAATTAAATTGTATTATTTATATTAATAATAATAATAATAATCAAGACGAACAACTATAGGAAATACATCATGAAGGACGGCACGGTCGACATTTGTCGAGCATGCCACCGTCCCGGAGAATCTATCAGGCATGTTATTTCCGGTTGTTCGTATCTTGCTAACGGCGAGTATTTGCATAGGCATAACCTTGTAGCCAAGATCCTACACCAGCAACTTGCTCTTCGATATTGCCTTGTGGCTTCTGAGGTGCCTTACTATCAATATGTCCCTCAACCAGTTCTCGAAAATAGTCATGCAACGCTCTATTGGGATCGATCTGTTATCACGGACAGGACTATTGTGGCCAATAAGCCTGATATTGTGGTAGTAGATCGATTGACGCGCCGGGCGATGCTTGTTGACATCACGATTCCACATGATGAGAACCTTGTGAAAGCCGAAAAAGACAAAATGTCGAAATATTTAGACCTGGCACATGAGGTTACTCGCATGTGGGATGTGGATTCAACAATCATTGTTCCGATAGTTATTTCTGCCCATGGTTTGATACCACTGAGCCTCGACCAACACCTCAAGAGGCTCTCGGTTGGTGTTTGGGTCAAGAGCCAGATGCAGAAGGCAGTATTACTGGATACGGCACGAATTGTGAGGAGGTTCCTCACTCTGGGGTCCTAACCGCCGGTGGCTTGGGTCCTGAGCCTCGCCATCGGAGGGAAATATTTTTATATTTTTAAATGTATTTTTTTTTTATAACAGTATATTTAAAAATGTAAAAAAAACTTTTAAAATAAAGAGTACTGAATAATAATAATAATTTATTATTACCATAGTTACAAATCTTATATAAAACAATTTACCAATAATAATTGTAATTGAACAAATTAGGTGTTACAGGTCTTAGAATATCTGATGCCATCCACACTAGGTCGAGCCTGTCTCGTGGATGGCTTGGTGCCGTTTTACAAATAGTTTATTAAAATACTACTTACATACATGCCAAAACTATGAGATCGAATATACCTATATTAACCTATCAGTAACATTTGAATACAGTTACATAAAAAGGTATGCATACGCGCGCGTGCGTGTGTGTGTTTGTGTGTGTGTGTGTGTGTGTGTGTGTGTGTGTGTGTGTGTGTGTGTGTGTGTGTGTGTGTGTGTGTGTGTGTGTGTGTGTGTGTGTGTGTGTGTGTGTGTGTGTGTGTGTGTGTGTGTGTGTGTGTGTGTGAGTGTGTGTGTGTGTGTGTGTGTGAGTGTGAGTATTGTGTACTTGTTTAGTTATGTGAGCGTTAGGGAGCGACTCTAACTAAATTTTCCGTCTCCAAGTATGTGGTGGAGAGCAACCAACCTTGCACCTTTTTCTTTGCATGATGTAAAGAACATGTTTTAATGTCACATATTTTGACTACCTTGTTATATACAAATGATAGCATGAATACTTGCATGTGTTGCGCAAAAGCAGTTTTAACTGTGGTATGATGTGATTTGAACACACGACGTTGCAATAGTGAGGAATATTCTGAGGATTGGATGATGTTTTTATGTTGTTTAAGAGTAATCTTAAGTATGTACAGCTGCCTCACGTTTAGAACTCTTGCTTCGGCGTATAGATGGTCAGTGGGATATGTGAAGGGTTTTTTTAACATAACTTTTAGGACTAAGCGTTGTGATCGTTCTATGTTTAACATAGTCGATGAGCCGACTCCACCCCAGATGGTAATACAGTAAGATAGTAATGATTCACATAAAGCACTATAAACAAGCTGTAGAATTTTCTTATCGGCAGATTTACGTAAGTTTTTCATTATGTGTGTAAGTTTTCTAATGCGTTTACCAACTTGAGTAACATGCTGTTTGAAAGAGAGATGCTGATCTACAATCACTCCAAGATACTTTACCGATTCAAGTTGCTGAAGTTCTTCGCAAGAGCAATTGTTGTTTGTGCTAACGCAAGAGGCTGTGTGAACTGTCAATTTGAATTTACTTTTGGGGGCAGATGATATTGTTTTGTGAAAACAGATATAGCAAGACTTACTGGTGTTTAATGAGAGTAGGTTCCAGTCAAACCAGCGCTTAAGATTAGAAATTCCAGTCTGAGCAGCTTTATGAGCTAATTCCCAGGTTTTGTCATGGAATAATACCACTGTATCGTCCGCATAGCAAATAGTTTCAGCATTGTGTCTGAGCGTGAGGTGGATGTCGTTGATGTACATGAGGAATAAGGTGGGACCAAGGACGCTACCTTGCGGCACGCCGAACTGGATGGGTTGTTGACTACTGATGCTATCTCCTACCTTAACAGTTTGTCGACGATTGGACAAATAAGTTTTAAACCAATTAAGAGGAAGACCCCTGATACCGAAAGTTTCGAGCTTCTTTAGGAGAACGGGGATTGCAACAGTGTCGAATGCTTTCGCAAGATCAAGGAAGACGCCGATACATTTATCATTATTATCTAAGTAAGATGTAACTTTGTTAGTGAGAAGGCTAACCGCATCCTCCGTGGACTTGCCCTGCTGAAATCCAAACTGATTCTTTGATAACAACTGCTTTTTGTCTAAATAAGTGCTAATTCGTTTGTTAACCACCTTCTCGAGAAGTTTTGAAAATATTCCTAGCAGAGATATTGGTCTGTAGTTCCGGGGATCCTGCTTCGAGCCGTTTTTATGGATAGGGATGACTGTAGCCTCCTTCCATTTCTCCGGGAATATTCCTAACTTTAGGCTTAAGTTAAATATGTGTGTTAAAGGGACAATTATAACTTCTTTTATTTCCTTTATTAATAAAGAAGTGAAACCATCTGGACCAGGGGCACTGCCAAGTTTGAGTTGTTGAATAAGTTGGGAGACTTCATTGATATCAGTTGGCTGCATGAAAAAGCTATACCCTACGGAGTTCTCCGTGTTGACTTTCGATAAAACGGTGTGTTGATCTGCATTCATCTGTGAGAGAAGTTTATTGGCCAGGTCTTTGCCGACTGAAGAGAAATATTCATTACAACTATCAATGGAATGTTGCGGACTGGGTTTACTATTGAGTAGTTCTACTGAGTGATTAGTTTGGGTTGAACGGTAGCAGATATTGTTGATAGTTTTCCATAGCTGTCTAGGGTTGTGTTTATTTGTCTCTAACTGTTTACTGTTATAGTCATTTTTTAGTTTGTGTATGAGGTTAATGTAGAAGTTTCTGTACCGTTTGTAAATTAGTCTTTTTGTATCATCTTTAGGATGTTTTCTAGAGTCTAGGTGCAGCTTGTCTCTGTGGTTCATACACCTGATTAGACCTGGGGTGATCCAAGGTTGTCGGATATGTTTGGAGCGAGAGATATTTTTTTCTGTGGTGTGATTCTTAACAGATTCTGTAAGTATGTTATGAAACTCCGTGACTGCGGTGTTAATATCAGTTTCATCCGTTACCTTGGACCAATCATAGTTACTAAGCTCATCAGATATAGCCAAGTAATTGATTTTAGTGATCAGTTTTTGGTGAAGTCTTGTAATGTTAGGGAGATTAATGTTATGTCCCATTATGACCATCCGATGATCAGTGATGTCAACATCGTAAACTACACCCATGGTAGGTTGGTTGTTGGTTTTTAAAAAAAAATGTGGTCCAAACATGAATCTTTCCTAGTGGGCTTCGATATAACCTGCTTCAGGCCGTGACTAGCTAACATACAAAGGTAGTCGGAATATGTTATTTCAGTATTCGACAGCAAGTTGATATTTAGGTCTCCAGTGACTATTACATTATTGCGGCTGTTTATGGAACTTAAGAGGTTGTCAAGTGAAGAGATAAAATTGTCGAGGTGTCTGAAAGATGGGGAGCGATATATTGCTACTATCGTGATTTTGCTGGAAAGATCTATAGTTAAAGCTTCTGCATCGGTAATCTGAGACTCTGAGACTGTTGCGTTCCATGAGTCTTTAACAAACACAACCACTCCACCACTCTGGTTAAGGTTTTTTTCAGTGTGAAAGGATGTGTAACCCGGTATTTGTCCGATTGTCGTACCGCGGGCCAGCCAGCATTCGGTAAGTACTATCACGTCAAAGGAAATGTTTAATCGGTTAAGTTCTGCACAAAGTGCATTGAAATTATTTTGTATACTACGAATATTAAAGGTTAACATTTTAAAGTTGTAATCTGGAATCAATGAATTTCGAAGAGATACGGGATTATCATGTTCTTGACACTCTATATCTGTAATGTTGTCAATTTCGTCTATTTGGATAAGAATGGACATTGTGAAGCGTAGCTAAAATGAAAACAATATTTTATTAAAGTACTAAGAGTGTCATAAGGGAAATAAACTTTCGAGTAAAATTTATTATTTAATGTGTGAGTAGTGCAGAACAGATTCAGTGACGTGTGTTTGTTAGTCGTGGAGCCATAATCGTAATAGTAAACGAGACCAAAAGATAGAATTAGAATGTTGTCGGTTAGGTTGAATTTATTGGGTAGTGTGTGCGGCGGTAAGTAGTCAGTAGCGTGTGTAAAGGTGTTTGTGTTGAATGAGGTTTGGGAGTGTTGCAGCGCGCCAGGTGCATAAAAGCTAAAAATAATTTTTGAGCAACAAAATAATACGATAAGAGGCAAGTTAGATCTAAAGAGCAGCGGAGATAGTCGTCTGGGAAGGCCCAAGTTTGGTATCCAAGTCTTCTTGTGTCCGTATAGAAATAGGGGGCTTGTTTTCTGCTTTTCTGACGAACACCGTGGCGTCACGCACCCAACAGTAGCGAAAGTTGTGGGCCTGTGCACGCAGACGGGCTTCGCGAAATAACATCCTGTTGACCTTAGTTAAGCGTTCGTTGACAAAAACTCTGGACGACGTCCCCGGGATGATGTCATTGGAAGATAGAGGTCTCCTTGATTTTGCGGCTTTGAGAAAGTCGTTTCGCATTGCTCGCCGCGTGAATCTCAGAACAATTGGTCTAGGCTTATCGCCGTGATTTGGGCGTCGAGGTCCTACACGTATCACTCCATCTACGTCCGTTTCATTCAGTTGTAGGCCGATTTTGCTCGCTGTCAAGGACACAATATGTGTTAAATTCTCACCGGTTATCTCAGGAATCCCTGATATCTCGAGTGCATTACGCATGGCGTCCTGTTCCTGGTTATTGAGTTTGTTTTCCAATAGTACGATAGTGTTCTTGAGTAGCAACATTTCGTTATCTTTGGCATTAAGTTTTTGACTAAACTCATCCAGTTTTTGGTTAAGGGAGTCGGAGACAGTACACAGCTTTAGGCCAATATCCGTATTTTGCTGTTTGAGATTTAATATTTCTTGTTTTAGTTGGCGAATTTCAGTCAGAAGTAGCGAAGACTCGGAGTCCGAGGAGCAAAGGGGTGGAAGAGTGGCCTTACTGCGGGTGCCACGCGATGTGTTAACATATGCGTCGGCATTATTGGATGTAGCCATTTCGCTGTCAGTGCGTAGTCGAAATCAAGTGTCGATGACACCGTGAGTGCGTTAAGGAAAGCGATGCGCGCACGACTTGCGTTGGCGGGGTAGGGTCGGGCTGCGAGGGCGAGAGGTACGGCTCGACTCGACGTGCGCACCGGCACTGTGCGAATATCGGACGGTTATGGTGAAGCTCAAATAATGCGGAATGTTTCCGTGGACTGTGGACTATTGTATTAGTGCTTTTGTACAGATCTTTCACTCCACGAATGAAAATTAATGAGTAATAAACGTTGATGAATTTTGGCACAGATTGATCACTTTTACTAATTTATAACAACGGGAGGCGCGGAGCTAGTTTTAACGTGACTGCGCTCGGTCGCGTCGCAGGCGGCACTCAATAATATTAATTAAAAGATACAATAACAAAGACATACATTTTATTAAATATAGTAACTTACAACATGAATATATGTACAAAATAGAAACTGACAAAATGTGACACCGGTATTAATCACTTCTTACACCTGAAAAGAAATAAAAATATTAAATACACAAAAAATTCGTAAAATCGGGTCTCCTGCACTAAAACATTACACAAAACATCTACACAAAACATGCATTATTTATCTGTGGACCATTGTTCTACGTGCAGATGACAGCTAAAATCGTTGTTTTGCGTATGTGTTTTTAGAGTGTTTTGTGTAATGTTTTAGTGCAGGAGACCCGGCTTAAGATAAGCAGCGTCTGCTGCACATTTTCGAAACAAAACACAAATACACCGAATAAAATGTTCTTCTCTGTCTCCTGTTCAAGGAACAATGGATAACTAACTATGCCTAATAGTTTTAATTATGTCATTTATTTCTGGCAGTACATTTCTAAACAGAGCTGGTAATATTAACTTTTTGTCAGATCAGAAATCTCATCTGGTAGCGTTTATCGATATATTCAATACTACTGCATACATCCCTAAAAAATATATTTCATTAATTTTTCTGTATAATTTTATATCAATTCATAGTTTAACCACTATTATATAATTTGAATGCTTACTTACCGTAATTGCTCTAATGGAAATTGATCCAAAAACAAACGTTTTTATGTCCCCATCTCCTCCACATTTTTGTAGTGTGCTTTCGTAGAAGTTGCCTTATAACTACAATAAACAGTAATAGTATTGGATTTATTTTACGATTTTCACTTTTAGTCCATTTTACTCAATAGAAAATCAGTAAAACAATAAAAGAAAATAGGTACATAGAAATTGAACTGTAACCGCCATATTATAATTTTTTACTTTGACATTGAAAGACAGAGATAACTAAACATAAATGTCTATGAGCATAAATGCGACAAAAAGTATCCCTCATTTTCTTTTTTCACAGAATGGCTCCACCGGAATGTTCGGTGTTTCAGATATCCGATATATAAATACAGTGAAGGAATAATTAAAGAAATTAGTATGGATTATGAAAGAAATATAGGTTAAGGAGAAAATTTTAAGTTAAAAATAAACCAAAGAGTTAAATTTGAGTTAAATGATGTATAAAGGTAAACATAGGCGATTATAAAAGTCTTTGTAGTCGATATCCCTCATTCATTATAGGTTTAACATTCACTACGTTTGGAGCATGGTTTAGAGTGGCCAATGACAAAGTCATTGAGATAGACAGATGCGCAAACTCCATACATCATTTTTTTTGTACGTAGTTGCGACAGGCGTATATATTGTTCATAGCCATGGATACAATGTCCTTCAGCCGTATACTTTTTATTATTTATTACACTTTGTTCCTTATATCTAAGTTTTCGCAAGTGCATTGAAGTCGGATGTGTTCAATTTCAAGGCCCTGCTGGAGTTTTGGCGTCAATTCTTTCCAGTTTGATGCTTTTTAGACGATTTTCTCGCAGCGGAGGAGTCGAACATGGTCGACCCATCCACCCGACAAAAAGCGTCCAAAATCACTTATTTCAAAGCTTCCACATACTGTCCATCTTCGTTGATGTTTATTGCTTAGATTCACATCACATTTAAACCACAAGCACAACTTTAGACTAGAATATGAAATCATTAAAACAAGCGACCACCCGCATCGTCAGAATTCCCGCCAAAACTCTTAAACTGACAGATCGAAATCAGTGTGACCACAACAATTTTTTTGAAAATACTGTGGCCATCAAAGAGCATGTAAACTTTAGTGGCCATCTCGAAAAATTACTGAAATATACTCATTCACCCAGCATAAATTACCGAGAAAAATACTGATGTTTATAAAATAAGTTTTATTTCACAATAATATGGTATACAGGTGTGATAATATGCATGGAATATAAAAGAATATACCGTGAAACAACGAAATAAAACATTTATCGATATCGACAATATACGCAATGAATCACGCCTCGTCACTAGACCGCCATTCCAGTTGCCGTATTATTATTACTTTGGCGCAGGAGTAAGGGGCGAGGCTTATTGACGTATGCGGGTCTATATTAACGAACACTTGTATATTGGTCCTTCTTTACCTGAGTAGACAGCCATTAGTAAAGGAGAGATAGCTTTATTTTCTGCTGTTTCAATCAAATTTTATATTCGATAGGTTGTAAAAGACAATAGAGGGCCCCTTCTACTTTGTATATGTTCGTGTCTGCTCATACATTGTAATGAAAGGAAACCAAAAAAATAATAACGTTTAAATCTCTCGGAGTATTATATTCCTTGGTTTAAATATAATAAAGTAACAGACAAATTATGAAATGAACTTACATGCTCTTTGGAAATGAATTAAAAACATAAAAATGAAATTATCGACGCCGCGGTATTCGTTTTGTTTATTTTTCCAGCTCACCTTTATATTTTGTGATTTAATTTTCAATTGTGTCAGTTTATTTCCGAAAAGTCGCGATGGCTTACTTGTTTTATTTATGTGAGTAGATTCATCACTTTTAATTCAGATTTTCCATGTATCTCATAATCCATAACGATGTGTTTTAAATAGGTTCCGCGTTGTAACTTTAAATACTTAGATTTCAGGATCTTTTTCTCATCCTTTCCATAACAACAATGCTGATGACATTTTTTTCAACTTATCTATTTCAAGTAAGTACAACCATTTTTTTTCATCTAAACAAATTTATAAATATAAACGTATTTCCCTCTGATGTAAAAGCCTTGGAAGTTGTCACTAAGCTTCTGGTGGGTAAGACCTTATAGTAAGCCACCTCCTCACTTGTCCAGTAACAATGCCTTCTGCATTTAGCTCTCCCCCACCCAGCCTTCAATTAAGAGCTTCTGAATGTTGGCCTAAGCTAGCTTTCCAGTTGCTACTAATATTAATCTGTGGACTAAGCTTGTTGAGGTTGAGTATACATATATCACATTGATGACCTTGTGTGCAGTGTGCCAGATTTAAATATTTTGACCTTAATTTTGACATAATTATTGGCAAGGCTGGCACAATCCAGGAAAAGCCTAGCCCTATATCCAGCAGTGGAAGGGTACAGGCTGATGATGATTGTCTCAATATTTACTTACCTTATATAATTTATTTTGTGGTGCTGTAATAATATTGTTTTACAGGCAGGTTTAGTGGAGGTTTTGGTGCGTAAGTTTCGTGCGGCGTGCTCCGTGTGTGTTGCATATGTCTGCATCAGTGTGACTCTGCATGCTGTCTGGCTGCTCCACAAATGGAACAACCCTGAGGCTGTCTCCACACCTATGCTTATATTTCTTTTCACCTTCCAAAGATGCTGTTAGTATTTGAATAAAACAAACCTCATGATTTAATATCGAAATGCTTTTAACTAGCAATTTGGGGCATGGAGGCAAAAATACCACATATTAATAGGCTGGTATGATTCTGATGAGTGGTGACCACTGATAAACTTTTCTTTGTCAGCAGTCACTGTTTTTTTGGACTGCACAGTATTTGGCACATCAACTATAGTGGTCACTTTGCTGATAAAAAAAAAATCTTATCAACAGTACCATGATTATTGTACTACATTGGGGGAGAGTACAATTGATTTTTATGGATCTGAAAATAATACTACTTGATTCTTATAAAGGAACTATAATTTCCTACTTGGTCTTAAACATAGATTCTAAATTATAAATTTTGCTCTAGTAATTGAATAAAAATTGTTGTTTATAGTGTCACCATGGTACTACTTCTTCTATAAGCGAGCTGCACTGAGAGTGAGTGACCCACGGTTCTATGAGGACATTGACTGGATCAATAGACAACTGCAAACACACTGAATTTGACATGTAAGGCTTTTGGCATAACGGATTCTATTATAAGTATTTAAACCACATAGTCATTTATGGATAATTAAATATGCATAATGTTTGGCATTTCATAATATACTCTGTACAAGAAAGGGTTAATTAATCATACTATAAGGATCTTTACACAATATGGTAGTACTTGCTCACAATAGAGAAGTATTATGCAGCCTCTACACTACTTACAAAGTTCATCGAAGTTTAGCGAGGCGAGCTAGCAGTGTGGAGGAACACTTCGATTAACCGACTTCCAGTTCTCGGTTTTTGCGCCCGAGTCAAAGGACCGAAGATCAAACACGAAGCACGAAGCGTGTGTCCACATTACTCTTCGTCACTTGCTTCGTAAAGAGATACAGGGTGGGTGTCCCAAATACAATACTCAAGACTAAGATGCGTGCCTTTTTTAAATAGATTTACGTTATATTTTCTTCTAGATCAGTGAGAATTGAAGATGTCATGCTGTAATTGGGTACTTGACTATGGTACGTAACCAATAACAATGAATTTTAGTACGAACATAGATTTATGATTGGAAAAACGTGTATAATAGGAATTTATTAAAAATACTCCAATGATAGTTTTATGTTAGTAATTTAAATACTTAATTTTTTATCTGTGAGTTACATGACTGCAAACACCCATCACGATGAATCATGTCACATTATTTATTTTTCTTGCATATTTGTCCCACAAGGACCTAAGATCCAAAGTCATACTGCCAGGTTATTTGGTATATTTTTGTTTAAAGCTCAATCTAATATCAACACATATGTGATCGACGATCGATAATCGATATCTGATCGATGAAATAGCTGAACCGGTTTTTTTTAGTTTGAAATGACTGCCTAGGTGACGTGGTGGTATTTCGGTACGACTAGGGTTCTGAGGTCTCAGGTTCGATCCCCGGGTCGGGCAGAGTGATATTGGATTTTTCCATATCAGCCCGGAGTCTGGAATTTGTGCCCGATATGGCGATAGGCTCGCCTCCTATCACATCTGGGACGGAACTAAGCTCGGCGAAATGTGGGTGTTGTAGTTCGCCTCTGCCTACCCCTTCGGGGATACAGGCGTGAGCTTATGTTATGTTGAAATGTTATTTCCTCAAAGATTTTTTGTGAGCGATTTTGTATCTACATATGGTAAGGAACAATGACGTCACCCGTATCTACAGTTAACCGATAGCGTTTTGGCGGAAAACTAAATTATACATAATACATAATAAAAGTCGTCTAGTACTCAATTGGGTAGGTACTAGGTACAAAAATGTAAGGCGTATCGAAGTTTAATCCACGAGGCTGGTTATAGATTTAACAATGCATTAAGTTACAGCCGTTTGATATAAATCAGGGGTGTTGTAAAACTTATAAAAGTTACAATAAATGTTTAGTTATATTTCTTCTTTGTAATCTTTAGACCTATGTCTAGCAGTGGACATCCCGTGGCTGATGGTTATAACTCGTATACTAATGATATGTAAGTAGTAAGTACCTTGGACATTCAGCGCCTAAACGGTATACACTTATGTTATTCAGAATTATATTTTGAGCTTATTTGAATAATTTGACATAATATTGTACTGTAAATTATGTTTTCGACCTACTTCAACAGCAGGATCGAAAGATGTTTTTATTTAAATATAAAATGTATTAAAAGGCTGGTATTCGGGGCAGTCACCCTGTATACATCGGCGGCTTTCACTTGAACGTCCATGTTGCATAGCATATCAGCGCCGGACGACTGAAGTTCTCGCGAAGTTGCACGAGTAGTATGGACACATACTTCAGATTTTGATCAACTTTGGCGATTGCTTCGTTGAGGAATCTTGTGATTAGTGTGGTGGGCGCATTAAAGTTAGACTGTCAAGCGCCATAAGCAGGAAATGTGTCTACACTATATAAGGAAAACTTATTCTTCATAATATAATTAAATTGCATAAGTGCCGAGTGTTTTATTTTGTATCTCCTTGAAACAGATAATTTTGTACATTAATGTGTTACGGACATTCAACAAGAATAGATATTTATAATGAAGTATGCTCAGCTAATACAGTGTTACACAGTGACTTGCATCAACAAGATATTTACAGTTTCCTAATATTTGTGCTATAGATTTCCTGGTACTGCCACTTTACTAGCAACTTTTATTCATGCTTACCCTCCAAATCGATATGAATTTATGATGGTGAAATAAAACAAATATCTGTAAAGTGTATTTAACAACATTTAAAAATTGTATTTAACAAAAAATGGATATCTTAAACTAAAGACTGATTTTTCAATAATTAGGATTAATATGACATTAAATTTAATAGATATAGTAACAGTTAACAGTTCAGAATTATTCCGCTTGTGGATGCTCCTCATAAAAATTGTCCAACAATTAAAGAAATTAGAACATGCATTTTATAAAAAGGGTACCAATTTCAGAGGAACTTATTTTACAATACACGTAATTTGACCGGTTAATGTCGGTTATAGATTTTGATATATACATCATTAGGCGTGACAGTGCCACTGTAGGGCAAGGGCCTCGCTACAACCTTCAGACAGAGATCTGTCTAATGCCTTTTGTTGCCAGTCTTTCGAATAACAATCTAGCACGTCCCGCCATATCTTTAGGCCTGCCACAACATAATGTGGTGTTTAGTGGTACCCACATGTGTACCCACACACACTCAGTGGTACGCACATGGCTAGCCTCGTTTCATTTTAAACTCGCGGCTTTATAACCAAAGTCTTCTTTCTATCTGAGTTTTGAAACGCAACACACTCTATTGGATACTATACTACTAGTTATTCCGTATATACATGTAGTACATATAAAACATAAAAACCTAGATAAAAGTATGTACACTGTGGGAGATATTATCAAAAGTCGAAGTCCACGCCTCTTCGGAAAATACACGCACTATATTATAATCGGACTATATTGAGGAAGCTTTTTAGGGCTTATATTTTTTTATTATTTGCGATTGGAGTTGTTTACTTGCGTCAATATTTACTCAATATCTATGTATATATCTTCTATATACAGGTGCCCCGTTGCTCAACCTCAAGCTGGCACTAGGTAAGAGAGAGGGTATCTTATACCAGCTCTGGTAAAAATAACACAATAAGATTATCACTTTATAATAGCCATATTTATGAACATTTTGAGAATCGTCAGCCTGGCGCACATCTTTAGTTCCTGTTATCACAAATTTCCCAATTCTGCCGTGATTTATTTTTTAAAGTGATCCCAGATAACAACACTCTTAACCGCAGCCAAAAAATAAAAGGATAAACATTGTAATATTTGTAAAAATAAATAAAGTTTCTACAGTTCGCAGAAATTTTTCATATAACTTTGACACCCCGTATTTAAAAAATAAAACGAATATGTCGGCGCAAAGCCACGAGCTTCCAGAAGAAGCACGTATTGTTCATTTATTTCATAATTGTTAAATTAGTGCATTTCAATGTTTACTTCTGATAATTAAGATGAGTAATCTCAATATTAAAAGTGACGTCAGTAAACGTCACCGTTTTTAATGTAATGTGTATTATGCCGTCTCCAACAGGTAAGATTTTAAAACGGTCGCTTTACGTTGAGTAACAGGACACACTGTATTAAGGCGAAGAACCCAAACGAATGGAACTTGGAGTATGAAATTTTACACACTGCTTCTTTTTATGACGTAGACGAGCACTAAAAAAGGATTTTTGGAAATTTATTCCTAAATGGGTGTTACTCAGGCGGGCGCAGCCGCGAGCAAAAGCTAGTATTATATTTGAAAGTCAGAGCTCCAGGTAAGTTCGAATGTATTGTGTAGTGGAGTAGTGGAGCGGCGGAGCGGCGTCACGGAGCGAGCCGTGCGGCCGCCGCCTGCCGCTAGAACTGCGCACGACACAGCGGACAGCTCGACTTCGAGCTCGTCAGGAACCATTTGGTCTGAAAATAAAGTCAGTTATACAAGCCAACGTGCAGCCGCGCGTGTAGTGTGTAGTGTACAGTGGTGCAGTACTGACGAGGCACTCGTTGTGGAACTTGTTGTGACACTGGCGGCAGGCGAGACGCGGCAGGCGGCCGGAGCCGACGTGCAGCCGCGCGTAGCAGATGTAGCACACGGGCGAGCTCTCGACGCGCGCCTCCACGCCCGACATCCACATGCGCACCGCCTCCAGCACGGAACCGTTCTGCGACACGACGACAACAAGAGTCAAGAGTAGGCACGCGGCGGGTACTGTACCGCGGGTAGCGATGTACGTGGCGTATGTGGCGGCACCTGGTGCGCGAGGTAGAGCGCGACCCAGTGCGTGTCGGCGGCGGGGGTGGGCAGCGCGGCGGAGTGCACGGTGGCCACGCCGATGGGGAAGTCCTTCGCGAGCGAGATGTGCAGCTCGATGGGGCGCTCCTCCACTGTGTACACGCACATCACCTCGTACGTCGACCAGTAGACCGTCACCTGTGCACGTATGTGTACATTCTACAAATATTACACAACAACATACAAATAAAAACAACGTTAGCGGTGGTCCTACGTCATGTATAATAATTCTCTTCCATTGGATTTGGCAAAATCTTAATGCGAGACGAGCAACGCTGACTTAATACGACATTTCCCTACTTTATTCTTTATAGTTCATTTTTAAACACCTCTTTAGAGTTATAATTCACAAAGGATACGGCCCTAAATATGGAAAAATACATAGTCCTCGTTGATATGTTTAAATTGTAAAATTAATTAAAATTTATGTCAACAATTATTAGAATCTCTGAATTCTCTAGAATATGCAGAATAAATATATATACTAATTATTTTCCTTTAGCTTATATTTTAAAGATATTTACCAATATATGTACGTACTTAATAAACTTCAAATTGACTTTATTAATGTACTCTACAAATGGATCACGTAGGGTCACCATTACCAGTTTCAATATATGATAAGTTCCTGAATAGTGGATGGAAACATTGAAAGTGTCGACGTAATCACAATGATATTGTTTTATTGAAACTGCTTAATTTGCCCTAGGGATTTCAGAGTTTTTGGTTAATACTTGTTTAAGAAACATAATTATCAAGTTATTTAAAATATCACTTACATTTATGAAATTGTAAGTTATGTAAAACAGGTAGTAAATATGAGTTTATGGACACCATACAGTTAAAATGATGTGTAATAAAATATATTTCAGTAACAGTTAGTAACGGTCGCTTTCTTGGTCAAGTGGTAGCATGTATGGGATCGGGAGGTCTTGGGTTCGATTTCCAGGTCGGGCAAAACAAATTTTCTAATTTAATTTGGACTGAATTCTATATAGAGGGTGGACATAAGGCAGTCGGCCTGTCGCAAAAAGTAAGCCGAATCCTCTCTGCAACATGTTTGAAAAAAATGTATTGCGCCGATCCCATATTAAGATGGCATAAGGGCAGGTAGAAAGAAAACAGTTATCCTTACTTCGGAACCCTGTACTGTGCATGATCAGGTATGTAGCATGCACTTGCCCGGTTTTTATAAGGGTTGAAGAGGTTGGATACATTTGGTATAAGCGAACATCGATCGCATGTAGCGTGTACACCGAACACCGTCGCGTGTGTGAGTGTCGAGTGGTGATCAGTGAGCGGTGCGTGTTACCGTCGCGTTATCGAAGTCGGGTGCCGCCTTGAGCACGGTGTCGAAGTGCGCGCGCACCAGCGTCGGCGTGATGAAGGCGCGCGTGAGCTTGCGCAGCGCACGCGCAGCCGGCGCCGCGGCCGCCGCGCACCACGCGCGCGCGCCGCTCGCCGCGCACACCACCGCCGCGCACACCGCGCCGCACGCCAGCGAGCTCACCGCGCCGCCGCACACGCGCGCGTACACCCGCAGCGCGCCGCGGTGGAAGAACAGCTCCTCGCAGCGCGCCGGCGGCCGCGCCGTGCCGGTGCTGTCCTGCGCGTACTGGAACACCGCCGCGGGCAACAGGCGCAGCGCCGCGCTCAGCACCGCCTCCGCGAACTTGTTGTCTCTGTACCCATACACATATACACACGCGCCTCAGATGTGATAGGGGCCGAGCCTGTCGCCACGTCGAGCACCGATTCCAGATTCAGAGCCGATACTGAAAAATCCAATATCAATTTGCCCGACCTGGGAATCGAATCCGATTTTAGGACGGTCATCGTACCGCGCACGCAATACCACTATCATCGACACAGAAAGTTTTAGGTGACAATTATAATTTCATTGTTTCAGGATTTCGAGGTTTTTAACCAAAACTATAATAACAAAAAATTATAAAATAATATGTGTGTGAAAATGCTGCCGATGAAATATTCCTTCGATAAGACATGAACGTATGACACACGGATGTGTAACCTGTATATCTCTAGGTAATGCAGCGCGACGGTGGAGCGCGCGCGCGCGAACAGCTTGTGCGAGACGCGCAGCAGCAGCAGCCAGCCCGCGCACGCCGCGTGGCTGTCCGAGAACGGGCGCACCTCGCACACGCCCGACCCGAGTCTGTAACGATACCGCACGCGTCACACGTCACGTCACCATCACACACACACACACACACACCACTCCCACACTTCACTACAACTACACTACACTCACTCGACATGTGCGACCACCTCGTTCACGATGTCCTGCAGGTAGTCGATCTGTTCGTCGAAGTACTCGAGCGCGAGCCGCGGCCGATCGTACTCTTGCTGGCCTACGCCTGACGTCTGCTCGCTCCACATTGACAGCTTGCCCACTGGACATAATTATGATACGATACATTTTATTATTGTTATAATATATGAAAATCACCGACTTCGCTACGATCCGATGGTAGCGGTGATGAAACTATTGATTGAAAACAAAAATGTTCAACATTATGAACTTTGTCATACGGCCTAACCACTATGGGCGACCGAATCTGATTTTATAAGTGTACTTAACTATTTATAGTTCGCTAAGTTTATTTTCGTTCCGAGACATGATCGGAGGTTGACCTGATTTCAAAAAAAGTTTAATTCGATCTGCCAATCGACAGTATAAAATAATACTGACTGTCCTCGAGTATCAGCGGGTCGACGAGCATCTCGAGCAGCGCGTGTGCGAGGTACTTGTAGGCGAGGTGCGAGGGTCGCGCCAAACACTCGGCAGCGCGTGACGTCACACGCGAGAGCGCGAACGTGTCCAGTTGGTCCGCCTTCGGCAGCAGGTTCCAGTCCATCAGCGACGCGCAGCGGATCAGCCCGTCCACCACGGGGATGTGGTTCGACGACGGTGTGCCGCTGTCTGTTTCTGTGGGTAAATCAAAACTATTTTTATTGTCACTTTTGTAATGGTCCATATTAAAATTTATTATTATTACTAATCTCTAACATCGACGTTTTGTATATTGTTATTACACATCAAAACAATCGTATAGTTAATCGAATCGTATTCGTTCGAGTATGGGAGTACTGAGTAGTAATAGTAATATAACGATGTCGATAAACTGACGCAGCACGTGCAGCATGAGATGGAAGAGGCTGTGGTGCAGACTGGGCTCGAAGATGTCGCGCCACTCGGCGGGCAGTGCGGCGATGTGCGGTGCGCAGGCGGCAGGGGAGCACTCGAGCCCCACCCGCGACACGAAGCGCCGCGCCGCGCAGTATAGACGCAGCAGCGACCGCGACAACATGCTCACCTGCAATCGCTCATATCTTACGGCATGGGACTCACTCTGACTCCACAGATCAGGAATGTCAAATGATCACTTAATTTATGATTTGAATGATTGTATTGTTAACATTCTACATAATATGGATTTATGTAATGAATGAGTACCTTATTCGAACCCCAGTTGTGTAGTGAGTTCTGAATGGAGGTAGCTATCGAGCAGCACGCTATGTTGATGAAGTCCCAGTGGTGCGCGGGCAGGTCCCGCGGCGAGCGCGCCACCAGCACGGCGAGGTGCTCCAGCACCGCCGCGTTGCACACCACGGAGTGCCACGCCGCTGAGTATATATCGCTAAAATTATACAAATACAAATATTGGACGTTTCTAATACGATTAATGCACTCTAAGTTAATAAATAATACAAGTTATATAATATACCATAGACAGTTGAAGTTAAGTGTCATGATTACGATGACTCATGATATCTGAACCAATGTTTTTAAGAAAAATCTCCATTTTTCAGTAGTACAAAGCTTGTGATAAAAAAACAGGGATCATGGTGAATGAGCTGTATTAAAACGCGTCAATAGTTAACACTATTTATTACTAGATCAACATCTAGTTAAGTAGGTAATAAATATTGTATACTAGCTGACCCGCGCAACTTCGTCTGCGTATGAGAGAGTGGGTTGAAAGAGTGAGTCGTAGGCACCTATAGCACAATAATTCTAAAAAGGTAATGATATGTTTTGCTAAACTTCGAGAGATAGTACGTGACTTCGGTGCGGTTCCGTCAATCACCCCGTCTGTCACCCCGCCTGTCACCTCGTCTGTCACCCCGTCTGTCAACCCGTCTGTCACCCCGCATATCACCCAGTCTGTCACCCGTCTGTCACCCCGTCTGTAACCCGTCTGTCACCCCGTCAGTCACCCCATCAGTCACCCTGCCTGTCACCACATCTGTCACCCCGTCTGTCACCCTGTCTGTCACCCCGTCTGTAACCCGTCTATCACCCCGTCAGTCACCCCGTCAGTCACCCCATCAGTCACCCTGTCTGTCACCCCGTCTGTCACCCCGTATGTTACCCCGTCTGTGACCCCGTTTGTCACCGCGTCTGTCTTCCCGTCTGTCACCCCGTCTGTAATCCGTCTGTCACATCGGCTGACACCCCATCACTCACCCTGTCTGTCACCCTGCCTGTCACCCTGTCTGTCACCCTGTCTGTCACCCTGCCTGTCACCCCGCCTGACACAGTCACCCTGCCTGTCACCACGTCTGTCACCCCGTCTGTCACCCTGTCTGTCACCCCGTTTGTCACCCCGTCTGTAACCCGTCTATCACCCCGTCAGTCACCCCATCAGTCACCCTGTCTGTCACCCCGTCTGTCACCCCGTATGTTACCCCGTCTGTGACCCCGTCTGTCACCGCGTCTGTCTTCCCGTCTGTCACCCCGTCTGTAATCATCTGTCACATCGGCTGACACCCCATCACTCACCCTGTCTGTCACCCTGCCTGTCACCCTGTCTGTCACCCTGCCTGTCACCCCGCCTGACACCTTTCTGTCACCCCATCAGTCACCCTGTCTGTCACCCTGCCTGTCACCCCGTCTGTCACCCTGTCTGTCACCCCGTCTGTCGCCCCGTCTGTCACCCATCTGTCACCCCGTCTGTCACCCCGTCTGTTACCAGTCTGTCACCCCGCCTGTCCCCCGCCTGTCACCCGTCTGTCACCCCGTCGGTCACCCCGCCTGTCACCCCATCTGTCACCCAGCCTGTCACCCATCTGTCACCCTGGCTGTCACCCGTCTGTCACCCCGCATGTCACCCGTCTGTCACCCCGTCTGTAACCCGTCTGTCACCCCGTCAGTCACCCCATCAGTCACCCCGTCAGGTATCCCTTAGTCACCCCATCATTCAACCCGTCGGTCAACACTAAAAGAATTTTTCAATTCGAACCAGTAGTTTCTGAGATACCAACTTCCCCGGCTTTAAACATTTTCCATTTCTGCTCCGCTCCTATTGGTCATAGCGTCAAAAATAATTTTTCAAATCGAACCAGTAGATACTAACGACACTCAATTGTTTTGCCTTCCCGGAACCTCTCCACTAATACTTGAACTTTATGGTATGGTATTAAAGTTCAAATTGACTTTTAAGTATTATTACGAATCGATTGTATGGGAGTATAGAAAAGTGTTGTTTTTAGACTTTTTCAGACAATTTTTCATTTTTTTCTCTCCGTAAGAACCATCCTCGTACTTCGAGGAATATTCTAAAAAAAGAATTAGCGAAATCGGTCCAGCCGTTCACGCGTGATGCGATGACAACGGAAAACGGGTTTCATTTTTATATATATAGATAATTACGTGTCAAACAGCATCAGTTGGTTGTGGTTGTAGTAGGTGTTGAGCAGCAGGTCGAGGTGTCCCACGGCGCAGTGCGCGAGCAGGTCGCGCGCGAACCGCGCGTCCAGTGCGCCCGCGCGACTCGCGCTCGCGGCCACGCACCGCACCATCACCAGGTACGACGTGCGACTCGAGTCGCTCGAGTCGCTCGCACCGCTCCCACCGCTCGAGCCGCTCTCCTCGCTCCCGCCGCTCCCACCGCTCTCCTCACTCTCACCGCTCCCACCGCTCTCCTCACCGCGCCACAAACTGTTCGCCTGACACATATGGAAGGTGCTACCTTCACACTACTCACTATCACTAACAACACTATACTCGTAAACATCAAACTATATTATTATAAACGTCAAAAGATAACAGCAAAACGGTCATTCTGACACGATTTGTCCTCAACTAGATTCCCAATATGACCTCCCTCTTGGTTTAAAAATTACAATAGTGTCATTTCCATAATAAGGACCTCGAAAAACCTCGAAAATGTGACCCAATTTATGTATTTAAAAAAGGATATATCTATCATTTTTGATACAAAATTTGAACAAAACTCAACGATGGACTGATAATTTACTGAATACCTACTATTTATACACCGTTTATAGTATATATACCATATAAAGCCAAGTTTTTCGGATATCGCTACACAGAAATAATATTCAACTGTATTATACATATTCACATTTAAAATATCATGCCATATTATGATGTGAATTTCCCTATTCGATATTTCTCTCACACAATTTATTAATTTGGACGCAAGAAAAATAATGGCGAATGAGGTAAAAACACCCGCGAAAATATCTTATGGCCAAATTATAGACGTTTATTGTAGAACTATGTGGGCAAATGAGCCTAAACCAAAAGTCAGCCACTAAACCTCCTTACCTGTAAAGTATGGAAGAACCCGTTCCCAGTGACAATCTCCTCTAGCTTTGACAGTTGCATGTCATCTGCGTATTTCTCGATGGCGTTCACTGTACTCTCATCAGGCTCGCACTTGGCGGTCACCTCGTAATATCGTCGTGCATACGACCAATAGAAACCTGTACAAATGTATCGACGATGAATATCACTTGGCATGCTCATCGGTCAGTGGATACGATGTACCCTGAGTATCGATAACGATACAATTTTATATTGGCCATTGAGGTAACAAATATATCGTTTACATTATTAACGCGTATAAATTACATTCTGAGATTTCAAAAATCTTTTTATGTTAATCGGTAATTTACGAATGTGTAGGTATAGCCACGAATGTGTAGGTATAGCCAATATACAAGCACAATGATAAAGTAATGCATAACGAATTGTTACAAAACTATAATTACAAATGTAATAAAATCGACGTCAAGTGCCAACATCAGATGAACCAAATTCTATAAAATATCGATATCGACTTAATATCAATAGAGTATAATTAAATTGTAGATACGGGTGACGTCGTTGTTCCTTACCATAGATACAAAATCGCCCATAAAAACATTTCGAAAGTAACATGTATGATTTCAAACTAAAAAAACGGGTCAGATATTTCGTCGATTACATCCGCGTTGAAATTAAGTTGAGTTTTAACCAAGAATACGAAAAAAAATATATACCAAATAACCTGGCAGTAAGACTTTGGATTTTAGGTCTTAGGCCCTTGTGGAACAAATATAATAAGAAAAATGAGTAATGTGACATCATGCATCGTGATTGGTGTTTACAGTCATGTGACTCTCAGATAAAAAATCAAGTATTTAAATTACTAAAATAAAATTATCCTTTCGAGTTATTTCGATGATAAATGTATGCTCCTACAGAAATTGATTGATATTGATTTCTATAGTGAAGTAGTATTGAAAGGTACCTGTGGAGGCAGCCGAGCGCGACAACTCGCGCAGCACGGCGCTGCGCACGCGCACGGGCGAGGCGGCGATCACGGCTCCCAGCAACACGTCCAGCTTCCACTTGCCGGCGCGCAGGATGTCGTGGTGAGGCCACTGGGAATTCAATTCACTTCTGTCACCGAACATTACGTTAGGTTATGTCGAAACCGCATAAAGTATAATCAAATTTCATTCGATTTGTAGATAGTTCAGTCATCAACATAATGACGATCGGACCATAGCATACGGGTTGCCCAAGATTGCAACTTGTAGTTGTGTGCGGTACGACTACCGTCTAGAAGTCTCGGGTTCGTTCCACGAATCGGACAATGTGATATGTTCACATCAATATCAGCATTAGCACGGAGTATGGAATTTGTAGCCGATATGACGATAGGACTACATCTGGGACGGAAATTAAGCCAGCAGGGTGTGGGTGTCCTAGTTCTCTTGTTCGCCTCTTCTTATCCGAATGGATCAAGATCTATGTATGTATGTTTGCCACCTGTGTATTTCTGGCATAAAAATAATTTGACATAAAAATACTTACGAATCCATAACCTTCATGCAGCGTACAAATCAACATATAATCGTACAAAACTTTACAGAACTCCGTCTGGAAGTACTGCTCCGATAGCAACCTCTCGCACCATGACGTCGCATCATCATCGTCCGACTTGTGCAAGAACAATGTTTTCAAATACACGGCCCTTAGTAACAGACCGTTCATGAACGTAACCAGCTCACTTTTAGTCATTTCCCTATCGGTACAGTCTCGGGCCACTTCACGTATGAAGCTATTGTCATCGTCGAAGGGGCAGTTCAGTTTGGAGTGGACGCAGTCGTATCGGATCGCGAAGTATTCGATCGAGGTGACTTCGATATCGAATAAGGCTTTGGTGAACATTATCATTTCTGAGAGGTCCACGGGTAGTTCAGAATCGGCAGTCAGGAGATACGGGCACAGTGTGCAGACGTGTTCGATCTCTTCTACGTTCACGTCAGGGTCTCTGTAACAAACGATGTCCTTGCAACATAACGTCAAGATCTATCTGGCGCGATCAGTTTTGCAGTGGTGACTCGTCAGTCGATACATACGTGTGGTCCCGATGCAGGCGGTGCAGGCGGTGGCAGCGGTCCCGCAGCAGCGCGGCGAGGTCGGCTCGCAGACGCACGCGGTGCGCATGCGCGAGCGCGCCGAGCCCGTCCTGCGCGGCGGCGCGCGCCTCGCACCACGTGTCCGCGCTGAGCCGCCGGTCGCCGCGCTGGGGGGGGGGGGCACACTACACTACAGACTGCCGAGCCGAGTGGCGGAGGTTCGCGTACAATCACAAAAAGGACCATACACCTCACACTTTTTATGGGGCATTTCACGTCATCAAACATCGATTTGAAATTTTCAATTCCGGTTTACAATACATAAAAATATCAAATTTAGCATTCAACAAAAAAAATAAAAACTGCAACTTTTTAACTATAAGAAATAATACTTTTTAGTTCCTTTTTACATATTGTTACGCACTACGTACTAGAACCATCACTCGCCGAACGCGCCGCGTTGCATCCATAAATATCCCGAATGTTCTAGTGCGTTCGAGCCGCGCCGAGTCGGGTCGCGGGCCGTCACGCGCCGATAAGAGATCGACGAGTATAAAAGGCGTGTGTGTGTGTTAGCGGGACACAGTGTTTCTTCGGAAGCGGTCGAGTGCGAACGAGCGACAAGCGAATATTCGGAGCGAGTATTTCGACGCGTATTGTGTACAATACAGTGTTGGGTTCTTTAATAAAGTGCTGAGTCATCTTCGAGAACAGTCGGCGTTTAATTGTTGTCCTGAACCCCGTTAGCCCGTAACAATATTAATTGATACAGATAATACACATCCAAGAACTAAGACTTCATTCTTAGTAAAATTTTAAAAGCTCATAACTCAGCAATAAAGCATCATACGAAAAAATATTGTGTGTACATCCACGTCTACTAGAAGTATAACTGACCAGAGTATAAATAAAATTCACCTCATTTTTTTAGTTGTCCACTCGTGAAATGCCCCCTAAGTTAAATGTGTTTTCATAATAAATTATATATTATTTGCTACAATAATGAAGAAAACTGACGTAAGGAAATCTGTATACCTAAAATTTTCGAAGGTATGTGAAGTCTACTAACCCGCATGAGGCCACCGTGGTAGACGGGGTCCAACTCCTCTCATTGGTAGAGAAGGCCCGTATGTGGTGTAGTATGTAGTATATACTAACCGGCACGCGCAGCAGCACCGCAACGAGCTGCGTGACGAGCTGCTCGACGAGCTGCGGCGCGCCCGCCTCGCCGAGCAGCGCCGCCAACACCTGCGCGCCTGCGCGGCACGCCGCCTCCAGCGACCACTGCTCGTGGCCGCGCTCGTCACCCCGCTCGTCACCGCGCTCGTCACCCCGCTCGTCACCGCGCTCGTCACTCCGCTCGTCACACGCAGACTCGAGTGCAGCACACACGAGCCCCACAATGCGCGTCAGTGCGCGCGGACCGATTATTAACTCTGCAACAAACGTACCACCCGCCCCTGGTCACATATGATGTCAGATTATTGTAGATGAACATACATTATCGATATTATTGTCTGATCAGTGGCGTGCAGTGCATACAGACAAAGAGACTTTTTCTACCGTGTCAATTTGCTATTTCCGTAAATAAATAAATAATAAAAATCATGTCTAAATACAGATTTTCAAAACAGCAATGCTCGGATTGTATTTTAAATCGACGCGGTGATAATAATAATAGTGATGGTGTCGCAAGAGTTGAACAAAATTATTGGGCAACGTTTTTGTCTACCCCAGGGGTTCCTAACCTATTGTTATCACGCCTCTCTTCTACATTCGTATACGTTCTTGCCCTCGTTGACATCTTGCCGTGGCCCCCAGGGAGTCGCTCCTCACCATTTGGGAAACCATGGTCTACCCTGTTTAGAATGCTTATGTATATCACTGTGGTTGTCAAGTCAAATCGCAAGAGTTTCTTAGTCTTCAAGCGAGTTCTTTTAGTAAAAGTTAAAAGAAAGTTATGAGTGTGGATAAGGAAAAAGATAATAATTATAACCGGAAGAGGTATTTGATCGAAACGGGCATATATTTCCAAATAATCCATGTACTAGTATAAATGTACGGTTATGGTTATCGGTTAGTATATCAGTACGTACGTTCGTGGTCGTCGTGCGCGAGGCACGCGAGCAGCAGGTTGTGTGTGGAGCGTGTGGAGCGTGTAGGGCTCGTGTCGTGCAGGCGCGCCGCGCAGGCCGCCAGCAGCGCGTCCTCGGCTCGCGCGCCGCGCACCCACGCGCGCACGCTCGCGCACGCGCAGTACGGGTGCGACAACGACACGCACACGCACCACTCCGACACCGGCGGCGGGAACTGACATGCGTACACGGAAACACCTTAGCGTTTCGACGTTTTACGTACATAAGCCCACGCCTGTATCCCGGAAAGGGTAGACAGAGGTGCACTACCGAACACACACATTTCGCCGAGCTCGTTTTCGTTCCCAGATGTGATAGGAGCACGTCGCCATATCGGGCACAAATTCCAGACTCCGGGCTGATATGGAAAAATCCAATATCACTTTGCCCGACCCGGGGATCGAACTCCAGAACACTGGACTTTAGTCATACCGAAATACAACCACGCCACCGAGGCAGTCGAGAAGAGTTGAAATTTTACTTCTAATAACTAACTGATTGATCACTTCAACTGACTGTAGAACTTAAATGCGATTAGGTACTAGCTCTTTTATAATCAACGCTTTACTTCAATTTATGATCCATTTACATAAACGATTTGTAAATTTAATACGACATTATGTTAATAATGATTTAATGAAGAAGTATGGAATCAAAATAGTTTTCTGATGTCCAAAATATAATGGTAATACTCTAACATGCAACAGTCCGCCTGGCTAGTTATCCCCGTAATATTTATTTCTACCGCCAAGAAGCATCGACAAAACAATGTTGTGTACTTGTGTGAAGCTCATTATCACCAATTTCCCTCTATCCTTCTTCGGATTCGGAGTGTGAAGAAACGTGATTATAGTGAGCACTGATAAACCCATTATTTGTCGATGGTCACTGGATTTTTTGGACTACACTACGCTTACCATCAAATGTGGTGCAGTCACTTTGTTGGACTTGGATAAAAAAAATACTAGACATTATTCCTACTTGCTACTTAAACATGAGCTAATTGTATGTGCGGATGGTATCGCTGCTGTTCATTCGTAGTTGTATCGCTTACCATCAGGCGAGTGGCTTCCTTATCTCGTCATTCAGTCGCAATTAAATAAATTGTCACAAAACTTGTTAAAAGCTAATGAAATATTAAATACCCTATTAAAGGAGTCAAGCACGCTATTCTGCTCCTCTTCAGTCATATGCCTCAGCATCAGGAACACAGCATCCACTACACTCTTACACCGCATAGTTTCATCAAACAACCATTCACTAAACACTTTCTCGTACAACTTGCTTAGTGAATCCACACCAAACTGCTTCGCAATAGCTATGAACAGTTCTTTATCATTGAACTCTATTAACAACGTCAATAATGGTGTTAGTACTGCATTAGTCACTTTCCTTTCACTAGCGAAGTTCAAATAAAGTGAGCACGCATTATGCACTACATTATCGAGATTATGTGTGTATCGATCGGATACAGACGCATCAAATTTCTCTGGTGTAGGAGATCTATTTTTCTCGACTGCCGCTTCTGAGTCCTCGAATTTAATACTTTGTTGTTTCTTTGGTTCTTGTAGGAATGAAGTCTTTAGTGTTTGCAATAAAAGAACATGTCCATCGATAAGTCGAGCGATCTCATCTTCATTTGTCGATAGTTTGTCGATTTGTGTCGATAATTTCGAAGCGATGTTCTGCCAAAAGTTTCGTATTAACTGGTCGTATTTCTCGCCGTTCTGTTCTTTGGACTGTTTGAGCCAATATTTGACGAGGGAGGCCATGTTCGTGGCGGAATGTTTGATCAGGTTCGTTCGTAGTTGTCCAGAGTGTTCGCTGCTCAGGATTGTTTCCAGCCAAGTTCTGTGCACACTAGTTACGACCTCTAATACGAAATCGAATTGCTGAACTGACATATATCGTAGACATTCAGCCATGTTTGTGATCCATAGCTGTCGTTCGGTTTTGGAAGACAATATTGATTTCTTTTCTAGACTGTAAAACAAAATTTAGGTAACATAAGCTCACGCCTGTATCCCCGAAGGGGTAGTAAAAGCCACACTGGCGAACTAGAACTCCCAAATTTCGCCGAGCTTAGTATGTTCCAGATAGAGGGTGAGCTTATCGCCACATTGGACACAAATTCCATCAAATGATACTGAAAAATCCAATATCACTTTGCCCGACCCGGGGATCGATCCCGAGACCTCAGGATGGTAGTGAAACCGAAATACCTACGCCACCGAGGCATTAAAATAAAATTCATTATTACTGAGATCTATAATACTAACCACTATATCATTTGTTTTACTGTTAATAATTTTATTGAAGGGGTCTTGTTTTATGAAAAAAAGGGCCAAAAGAGTTATAATACAGTATTAATTATAATATGGTCGTAGTTAGAACTTTGATTGGTGCTCATATATGTAAGTACATAATGTTACCCAGTATGCATGGCGTTGAAGAACGATTCGTAAAACTCCTTGGTTAGCAGATGTTCAGGCAGACACGCCATTAGAGGCAGCAATATACTTGTGAGATGTCGAGTGTCGCCCCATCCACCTGGTAATATCGTAAACCAATGATATTAATATTCAATTTATGTGTGGTGGAGTCCCGGTAACTACCAGTGTCTATTCAATATACTACAGTTTCAACGTATACAATTGAGTATGATCATTAATCAATAATAATTTTGAGTGGTAGAGCCACGCTGTAGACAGTAACGTCTAAATCACGAATGGGCCGGCGCGATCGGTTTGATACCACTGTCTTACTGAAAACCGATGTAAAGTGGCAGCCTGCTGTCGAATTTCGTTCGGTGAGTGAGATTTCCGGTGGCCCATTTCCCCCCTCCCTTCCCAATGCCTTTTCCCTCCCCTTCCATTCCCTCTTTTTAGGTTGGCAACGCACCCATGATTCTTTTTGTGTCTACGGTGGAGATCACTTACTATCAGGTGACCCATCTGCTCGTTTGCCAATCCCTGCTATAAAAAATGTCCATTGAATGTAGATTGTAGCTGTGTACTTATCAAAATGATGTCACACATAAATGAAGTAGTAAAAGACTAATGCATTGGTATTTGTTCAGCGTGCGACACAGACTTTCAAGGATGAGTAAAACTTGAATATAAACATCACACATCAAAAATTGAAATAACATAAGCTCACGCCTGTATCCCCGAAGAGGTAGGCAGATGTGCACTAGCGAAATAGAACACCCACATTTCGCCGAGCTTAGTTCCATCCACGATGTGATAGGGGGCGAGCCCTTCGCTAAATTAAATATTATTCGTAATACTTCATAGGTACTTACCATTTTCTAATACATCCAATATCCGTTTAACAATGAGTTCTTTCTTGTCCAAGTACGTGTGCCAACTCTGTGATAGTAAACATACGGGACTGTATTTGGCAATTTAGATCAGTTCAAAAGTCACGACAAATATTTTTGGTGTTTTAGTGTAAGGATTTTGCTGTATACATAATTCAGAACTGAGACAAACACAGTAGAAAGAAGGAAAGTTGATCGCGTTGTAGGTACATTATTATATCATTATGATTTATGCCCGTTCTATTACACTTGTAATACAAAATATAAAATGATGTTTGCTTGATAAATATGAAATGTGATGACAGTGTTGGCGAGCTTCACATAGCCACGTACCTCAACATTGTGCATGAGCATGACCAGACAACTCCAGAGTGCGGCTGCCACGGAAGCATTCTGTTCCTTGGAGACGGACATCAGTATGCGCATGCTCTTCTGCCCGTACTTATCGCCGAACTGTGACTTGAATCGCTCTATTACTCGCCCGATGGCTTCGAACCATGCACCACTAAATTGTAAAGAATAATCATATTGAGTATCATATCAACAATAGTAACCTAAGACTTTTGGTATGTAATAACGAACTGAAGCACATACCGTATCTGGTGACAAGGATGCGAGGATAGTTTCCAGAAAACGTTTTGCTGGAACAATCGTGTGAGTTCATCCCAGAGCCAGTGATCGTGATCGTCGGCGAGCCGCTGGGTCACGAAGCTCAGTCCTCGCAGGCTGCTCGCTACTATACACTCGTATTGCGCTTCTTTGTCTTCAGCATTCTCGGTTCTGTACAGTTTGGCGTTCATTATATTCAATAATAGATGTTACAAATTGACATAGCTGTATTTTTAGATATAAATACACCCAACAGTCCCAACCATAGTTTTATTACACTACGAATGAGGAACTTGCACCTAAATTATAATGAGTAATTGTGCTTTTTTATCGGTTTTCCTTGGTGTATAGGATGAGGTTCTTCATAATTAATTACGATCTAGCCTATGAGACTAATAACAAACTTTTATCTAAATGAGTTTTCTACATAATATATCAATAGACATGATGACACTATTAAAGATCATTAAAATTATATATTTATTTAATGAAACGTTAGCCATGGAATACGAAACAACTATTTATTTTTTAATAAGAGCGAGATTTATAAAAATACGAAAATACGAAAGTCCGCTATGATATGTTGAACACCAATCAGAGCGAATGACGTCACGTAATATCGATAATACTATAAAAAATATTATAACTTTTGGTCACTCACTTTATATAGGCATAGTAAAATTGACAGTTTAATTAATATGCAATATGATGATAAAAACATAACTCACTTTTTCGTCAACACTGAATCTGGATTTGTGACAAGATTATCAATAATAAGTGTCAATATTTCTGTTTTGCAGAATGATATCACATCTGGCAGTTTGTTGTCTGGAAATGTTTTCTGTAATGATGTTGAAAGTTATTAACTTAAAAAACATAGGTATTACAGTAGAAACATTAAAATTATATAAATTAATAAAAAATGTATTTAAATGATTCATATATAGAGTGTTGTTTTAAAGTACTTGCTTTTATTTTGAATTTTTAATTATTAATTTGAATGACAAAACAAGTAGTTATCTTATTTGATATCGTCTCCTGCACTAGTTTTTTCGAAAGGTACTAAAAACTTACACAAAACAACGTTTTTCATTGTCTCCTGCTCATGTAACAATCGACCATAGACAAAAAAAAAATGTAGAAATACGTTGTTTTGTGTGATGTTTTAGTGCCGGCGACGCGGCTATAGCGTGTCATGACCATAAATCAATGCCCTACAGTATAACCATTACAAGTCAACCTCCTTAAACCAATATTTAAACAATTACGACATTGATACAGAGACATACCCATCACACATAGGTATAGAACGCAGAAGTTATATTTGTGGATGTTTACAAAGGCTATGCATATAAGTAAGGTACGAGGGGCGTCTGATAAGTTCGCGACCTAAGGTAGTTAGTGACGATCCATCATCTCGTCGAAAATCAATTTAAGAAGCCGTTAAAGTTGAGTAACGTTTGATCATTCGGGCGTAAGTGTTCAATTTTGAAATCGGTTTTCAGTTTTTTTAAACTATAATTATTATTTATAATTTTTTAGTGCTCATACGAGATCAGAAGCATAAAATTCTTTCTTAAGTCTCTACGACCCGACACAATCACCGAAATAACTGTCTATACTATACGGTACTTTAAGAATTATCCTTGAACTCCTAACTAACAAAGAGTTTTACCTTCCATCATCAGTTCACCTGAATAGCTTAAAAGAACATAACTAGCGGTCTATACGAGCCAATAATATTGAAAGAATTATCCATCAACTTCTCATAGTTAAGGAGTTATATTTTCCATCATCAGCTCATCAACATGAGATGGTGAGTACCAGACGCAAATACGTGAATAGTTTAAGAAAATATATAACACACAGTATGCGTCCGATCTTGACTGGGTGACAATGGGACCACCTTGGAAGTATACCCTTATAAACAAAAAAATAATTTCTCAAATCGAGTAATCGGAGAACATATGTACATAAAAAAACCGACGAATTGTTAACCTCCTCCTTTTTTGAAGTCGGTTAAAAAAATAGGCGTTGGGTATCCCGAATGTTCACACCGCTTGATAAACAGCGACGACTCGCGACTTGTAAAGAGATTTTGGAATAGTCTGAGGATATTTTGTAACCGAATAATCTTTTTATATGAAACATGGATACGACAGTATGGTCTGAAATTTAAGCAAAAGTCTATGCAGTGGATAAAAATGGAGAGAGATCACCGAAGAAATTCAAAGTGCAAGAATCGGAGTCTAAGATTATCGCAACAACTTTTTGGGATAGCAGGAGAGTTTTATTTTTTGTTTATTTGCCTAAGGGAACTACCGCAGAAGAGATAGATAGAAGAGCAAATTGGTTCGCGGTGTGCTGTTTTTTCAAGATAACGCATCAGTTCGCAGCGCTCGCATTGCAAGACAGTCCATAAAAGACACAAGATTCTTAGAAATTGATCACCCACCCTACAGTCCAGATCGGGCCCTAGTGACTTTCCTTTTTTTCAAATTAAAATAGGAGATACGGGATCGGAGCTTTTTAAACGACAGTACGATAAAGGCAGCTGTTGAAAGCCATTTGCAAGAGTGTTCTAGAAGCTATTTTTTGAATGCGTGAAAAGTGTATTTTACTAGGGGGATATTATATTGAATATTAAAAACATAACATAACATAAGCTTACGCCTGTATCCCCGAAGGGATAGGCAGAAGTGCACTAGCGAACCAGGACACCCACATTTCGCCGAGCTTAGTTCCGTACCAGATGTGATAGGGGGCGAGCCTATCGTCATATAGGGCACAAATTCCAGACTCCGGGCTGATATGGAAAAACCAATACCACTTTGTCCGACCCGGGGATCGAACCCGAGACCTCAGGACGCTAGTAATACCGAAATACAACCACGCCACCGAGGCATTTTTTTTTTTTAAATATGTAACTATAATATATTTTACATAAGGTAGTTCAGGTCGCGGACAGTCTTATCAGACGGCCTTCGTAGTATGTATAGTATAGTATAGTGCGTATAGTATACTGACGTGGAGCGAGTGTTGCGCGTGCGCGTGCGCGGGCGCGTGTCGGTCGTGCAGCGCGAGCAGCCACGCGGGCACCACGCGCCGCAGCCACGGCGCCGCGCGCCGCCCGCACGCGCCCACCACCGCGCCGTGACACGCCTGAACACACACATCAATACTAATACCTACCCACTACTTATACAATTATTTATACCTGTCTACCATGTTGGCTGATTGTAACCATTTAAAGCTGAATGTTGAT
The DNA here is from genome assembly GCA_036417725.1 of Clanis bilineata. Lineage (NCBI taxonomy): Eukaryota > Metazoa > Arthropoda > Insecta > Lepidoptera > Sphingidae > Clanis > Clanis bilineata. Next base: position 17,811,845 of record CM071145.1, on the reverse strand, counting down.
TAGCATACCTGTGTAAGACCTAAGGCCTTATTTTTTTTATATCAGAGACTGGCAAACGAGCATATGGGTCACCTGATGGTAAGTGATCTCCATCGCCCATAGACACAACAAGACACAAAAAGAATCATGGGTGCGTTGCCAACCTAAAGGAAAGAAAATAAGGATTGGGAAAGAGAAGTGAGAAATTGGGTCACTAGAAATCTTACTCACCACTCGGAACGCGACAACAAGCTGCCACTTGACGTCGGTTTTCTGTGAGACAGCAGTATCAAACCGGTCCAGCCGGCCCATTCATGCTATAGACTAAGTGTCTTATTAATAGAGAAGAGCTGTGCGCAGCAATGGGACAGTAATATAAAAAAAAGAGTGATATTATATTAGATCATACCTGCGTAGACTCACGTACTTTCCGATCAACATCAACAGATAGTATTTTGTAGAAATGGGCCCAGCTGGGCAGTATTGCTACGACATCATCCACTTTACTATTGTTTACCAACTCTGTAAGTTCTTGAAGAGCCTGCAATCCATGTTTATATTTTTAAATATTGTGATACCAATTGCAATTCCCAAAAGGAAGTTGACTTCATACAGACAGCCAGTCGTAAAATGTAAGTCGAATTTCTTCTGCAACATATCCGAAAAAATATGTTGTGTTGATCCCACAATAAGTGGGATAAGGACAGCTAGGAGAGTTAAGTGGTTCTCTTTATTAATATATTAAAAAAATATATGAAATAGACATGTTTTATGTTGGCACAACTTATCTATTCTAGTTAATAATGTACAAACTATAAACCTTAGTTTTAGTGATGGGATCCTTTTTATTGAGTTTTTTGATGCACATTAGGAATTCTGGAACAATGTCATTGTCCGTGCTAGCAGAAGCAGCCAATGTGGGGAACAATGCTGGAATGAGCTTCCCCCCTCCTACGCACACTGCACCTGTGTCGATCTTAGCAGAGTTTAGTAACTCTGCACTGCGGCCACTGCTTGATGGCTTTGGAAAAAATTTATTTGGTTAAACATTCCTTGCTTATGCAACTTCATAGTTTATTTTAATAATTTTAGAGCATTCAAATAAAAGCTTGCTTTTAAAAATATTTTTCAAGGATATATATTTTAAAACATATTAACATAAATCAATGTCATAATAATAAGGTGACAGGATCACAGGTTAAACTCTCATTAGAAGTTTAGGCTAAACTTAAATTCCTTATTAGTCTTTAGACTAGATTATAATATTTTCAATAACGTACTACCTACCTATTATAGTACATTATATCCAAAAAAGGACAAATTTATAAATAGCAGTTATCTAGTTTATCCTAGACATGTAAAAAAAATATTTTTTAGTATGTAAGTTTTAAGATGACAGAGTACCTAATAACACATTGATGATAGGATATTGATGTTTTCAATACTAAAACATTGATGTACATATATACATAGACTCACGCCTTTTTCCCATAGGGGTAGGCAGAGACAACAGATTTCCACTTGCTAGGATCCTTACACATCTCTTTCACCTCATTCAGTCTCATTACATTCTTCATGCATTGCTTTACTTTTACATACATGCTTTAAAAAAAAACATATGAATTATAGTAGATTACGCCTAGGATTTTTTATCAACTAAATATTCATAGACTTTGTAATAGGCTTTATTACAAAGTTTATATTTGATATTAATTTTGAATTTATTCACATCTAGTTCTTTGATGTGAGTGGGAACCTTATTGTAAAAACGTGTACAAAGACCCTTAAAAGAATTGCCAATCTTGTAGAGCCTAGTTTTATGATCAGCTAGGTTGTTTTTACTCTTGATGTTCAAGCTATGTACATCACAAACCTTATGAAATTTATCTATATTTTACTTAACATACATTATACTATATTCAAGGTTTGTCTGACCTTGGTTTATCTATCCAGTATAAGTATATTAGTTAATATACTTATATTTTTTAATATACTTATACTGAATAGATAAACCCAATATCATTTGATTTAATTGAACTCATTTATCAGTCTAATCGGTAATAAAGCAAAAAAATTAACATAACATTGTGTTTTCAAAATTTCCTGAGGTACTCGAGAATATCGAGAAATCCTTAAACAAGAATTCTCGTTTCTCGAGAAATCAGAAACCATGCTGGGTACCTAAAATTCTTTGTGGGTACCATTCTAATACCTTAGCATTCCACAGTAAATTATTACCAAATTCTTGGATTAAGTACGCCTTACCTTACGATTAACCTCCGTAGGTTAAGCATGTATTTATCAGTCGTCACAATGGACATCAGTGAGATCAAGTCTCAATAGAACTCTACATAAAACAATGATAATACAAGATTATAAGCAAAGAAGAGAATCTTACTAAGATAATAAACACTGACACTTACTTTGACATTATTCTTCGTCCTTTGACTCTGTTTGGGTTTCCCTCCCATTTTCAACTTGTATTATGTAATCGAAACACCTAATGATACTGTAATCACAACGATAATATGAAAGTAATTTGCACAACACGATGAATTTCAACGAAAGTAAAATAATTGAATTCGCTAATTTAATGCTGACGACAGCTCACAAACTACCACAAACTACATAGAGATGATAGAGATACCAAGAGTTACTACGTATTAGTCATGGTCGTTACAACGACCGCCGTATTATTATTTTTTTAAAACGGCCTTAGTTGCGATTTGGAAATCACTACTAACGTTATTGAAAAGCTTTCAGGTTTTTAATATTGATTAGAGACAGAGACTATATGCGCCATCTATTAGAATTTGCTAAGACTAATGTCTAATACGTTTGAAGATTGTTTTATAATTGTCAATTTATTATAGTTACATCTATCGACTTTTAGACACAATTTTCGATTGCCATCTATAGACATAAGCTAGAACTATTATGAATCATGGGTTAGTAACTTTAGTGTTAAATTATTACGTAATTTAAATTGTTTAACATCATCTAATGATTTTTTTGGAAACTATTTGCAGTCAGGGTAAGTAGATCCATTTCAAAAGTCGACAATTCGGTTTATAAACATTGGATACTCGATCTTTATTTTCTGGATAATAATGCGTATTTTTGGTCGTATCGAATTGCAACCTACGACCTTTATTATTTTGTAGACGAAAAAGCTATGTAATGATACTGATTTAAAAATACTTTTTTATTCTTATTTCAACTAGAAAGTGATGACCATCATAATTTAATATGGGTGTAAATCCTAGTCGCTTTTACGGCGATGCAGTTAGTTTGTTGACACTCCTTCATGAACTCCTACGCAGATTTGTTTGAGCACTGCTCAAGACTCGGAGATTCCCGGTTAAGAATTTATTCCTTAAAACTTCAATTGTGTCATAACTCACTTTAATGATGCTAATAAAAACTTTAAATGAATATTGTATAAAACTACCTTTTTCATTAAAACAAAATTGTTATTAAATATCCAAATAAGAATTAAGAACACGTTATGTTCCAAAATACGACAAGCACATCAACAAAACGCGGGCACCAATTAAACGACCGCGATTCACAATATAATATTAGAATGAGAAAACCGTGTTTCGTAATAAAGCTTACTGCTATCAAGACAGCTGCGGCGACTCGAGATAGCTGCGGCGATTCAAGACAGCTGCGGTGATTCAAGAAGCCGCTATCAAAAAAGTAACCTATAGGTTACTAAAGCCGCGCGGCGGAGAATAGCTGGTAGCTATAAATAACGATTTAAAGTAATAGCTTTGTAAAAATAGCCTAAGCGACATAACTTAATGGCAAAAGCAGCCGTTATTTCCATCGCAACGTATAGCTGCAGTCAGTCCGTACTTCGTCAGTCCGACCATATTGTCTATTACAGTCTATCGAGTATAAAATTTAATAGAATTAGTAAAAAATAATGCTATCTCTTTTTACTATTAGGTATCAAATCAGGTGAAGAAGGATAAATATATATATGCATTATTCATATACACCCGTTTTCGTCAACATGCCACGCCCCCGGGCCAAAGTATAATAATACGGCAGTCAGAATGACGGTTTAGTGTCGAGCGTTGTGATTCATTGCGCATATTATCGATATCGATAAAATGTTTTATTCCGTTATTTTATATCATTTTTTATTACAGTAAATAAAAGACATTACACAGTATAGTAATAGACCGGACATCAGTGCAAAACTCGTGAGCCAAAAGTTTGGACAAATTGGTCATAACGACTCAGTACAGTTTAATATATCCATGTGACAGGACGTGCAAGAAATAAATGATTTTCCAAGATATTACACAGAGGTGACCAATACAATCTTGCAAGTCATGTTATAGGAAAAAAGATGAACCAAACTGTATTTTTGTATTAGCAATTTATAGAATATTTACCTTTAAGCTAGGACTCCTACACTAAAACATTACACAAAACACCTACATAAATCATGCATTTTTTATCTTTGTTCCATTGTTCTTTAAGCAGGTGACAGCTAATATAATTATTTTACGTATGTGTTTTAGGTGTTTTGTTTCGAAAAAGCTAGTGCAGGAGCCGGCTTTAGACGCACTAAACTTTCCGCCATTTTAGTTGCCAGGCTGGCGCCAAGGTCATGGAGATTGAACCGATCTCCTCTCTCTTTATCTAAGGTTTATGCGTGCGTTTTGGCGGGAATTCTGACGGTGTGGGTCTTAGATTATCCTATAGATATCACCACATCGTACCGACATATGAGACAGCGAGAGTCATCGCATGTGTGGTCAGGTTCTAAAAAAAATCCTGAATTTCTGAATTCAGGTTTTTTTTTGGGAATATTAATCGAAATATTAGTAGTGTACATACATACATATAATTACGCCTGTATTCAGGGGTAGGCAGGTGCGAACTAGAATACTCAATATTTCGCCGAGCTCATTCCTGTCTATTATATTCAGTTATATATTATTGGTAATATATTATCCTACTGTTACTATATACAAAACTTATAATATATATACTTATGGATATTGATGAGTTTTTTTTTGTGGTACGTTATTCAAACATACCAAGACAACTGTCCTTGAATGAAAGGGTTTTTTCACCCAACAGTCACATATAATCGTGGCCTCAAACTAGGCTTAACCTGTGTCGTAGGTATCAGGACTTACGGCCCTATAACACCCAGACCCGAAACAAATATCTGGTGATCACATAAACATTTGTCTTGGCTCGGGGATCGAACCTGCGGCCTCTCGTTAAAAATAACGACGAATTGAGAACCTCCCACTTTTTAAGGTGATTGAAAACTACTTATGTATATGTTCTGTAATTGGAATCAAGATTTGAATAAGTTCAGGTAAAAAATATGTAAACACAAAGTAAGTAAAATACGCTGTCGATGTAATTAGGACCTATAATATTTATAAACATTAAAAAAAAACACAAATATATGCAATTTAACACTGCTCATTAATTTTTGCGTGAGAAATCTATATACGGATCTTATGATCCTAACCGCAGGAGAGTAATGATTATGTACTGATACTCACCGACCGGACCGTTCGCTGTTAAAATACAGCACGATATTGGAAATCCCAACGGTCACCTAGGTCGGGGTACCGGTTCCATTCCTGTGTGTTATGCTCACTGGCCAAAAGGATCACGAATGCGAATCAGCTTTACTTCCATTCTTAATCGACGCTCTAGGCCCAGACACCAGGTGAAGCTACCCACGGTCCAGTCATCCCTCTTGCAAATCGTAGATCATTTCGCCGAGCTTAGTTCCGTCCCAGATATTATAGGGGGCAAGCTTATCGCCATATCGGGCACAAATTCCAGACTGATACTGAAAAATCCAATATCACTTTGCCCGACCCGAGGATCGAATCCAAGACCTCAGAACGATAGTCGTACCGCGCACGCAATACCACTACGCCACTGAGGCAGAAAGACTGTACGTACTTCGTTTGTACTATTTTAGTGTATGTGATATCTTCGCCAAATGTGGACCAATCCTGATAAATGCTATTGTATTCGATAGAGATTATTTCAAAGGTACCATGTTCATTTGGTTATAATTTAATGACAAAGTAAGAGGAAAACGTAAAACAGTTACAAGTTTAAAAACTTAATGGACAGACTCCAAACTTACCTGATCGTAATCGCCGCAAGAGTTACGTGCGGGCGTGCAAGGTGTGCACCGCACACGGGCGGCATGTTCAAGGGGGCGGTAAAAACAAATATCAAAACGAAAAGGAAAAACTCTCATAACTTGCATATCCATTTTTATTATCATAATGACCTCTATTGGTTAGTTTTGAAATAAACGCTAACGTTACGAGGCGCGGCCGCGGGCACGTATGGGGATTTCCAAAATAAAATACTGGGTTCTCACGTTCGGGGAATCCTTTTCAACATCGCTCACCAATTCCAGTGCGCCCCCAAATACACTTCTACGCCCCCGTCAGTAAGCTTCAAACATCTACAGATCTGCGTATATGGTTTTAATTTCAACTCGATACCTCCCTGCGGTACCGAGATATGTCTTGACAGACGGACAACAAAGTGTTCCTATAAAGGCTTTTTCCTTTTGAGGGACGGAACCTTAAAAAAATAATAAATATTTAATTAATAGTAGGTACTAGGTTCATAATGGGACAGAAATAACGTGAGCGAACAATGAGCATAATAGTTTCTCTGCCGACCCCTCCGAGGGTATAGAGCCTATAAGTAATGTTTTATTGCTTTATACATTATTAAAGAATTGATATTCAATGAAATTATTAATTTACCAATTTACGGATTTTACGATTTTAGTAGCCGGTAACACCATGATTACGTCAGGAAATTATATTTTCACGTTATATTGCGATTTATATGCATATTATTCCACATATCTTATTAAATACTCTTCAATATATCACACCGATACTAATAAAATGTTCAGAAATAAGATTTCATCGTTACTCACGTGTGAAATGTAGCACAAATTTCATTTCGTCTGTTATTGCTTTTACACCCGCGAATGCAACATCCCACCATTATGAGACTCTGCAAACTCACTGTTTCAATACAATAACAAGAATTGAATAAATATAAGTGATTTATATCCACGTAAACTGCAGAATAAAATATGCTGTCAAATTCTGAGCTCAAAGCAAATGCGCAAAGCAAGAATTTCTGGGTATTCGATGAGAGACAACGCACTAGATTAGCATCTTTGTTCAACACACTTAAATGCGTATAGCACCATCCCGTTTCTTCAATATGTCAGTGGGGACAGTCCAGTCTATATTTAGTCTAAGGTGTGGGTGGTCGCTTGTTTTAATGATTTCATATTTTAGTCTAAAGTTATGCTTGTAGTTTAAATGTGATGTGAATCTAAGCTATAAACATCAACGAAGATGGACAGTATATGGAAGCTTTGAAATAAGTGATTTTGGGCGCTTTTTGTCGGCTGGATGAGTCGACCATGTTCGACTCCTCCGCTGCGACAAAATCGTCTGAAAAGCATCAAACTGGAAGGAATTGACGCCAAAACTCCAGCAGGGCTTTGGAATCGAACACATCCGATTTCATTGCACTTGTGAAAAATTAGATATAAGCAAATAAAGAAATAAAAAGCACTTAAGACGAGGCTGTATGGGCTAGATCCCTTTGCCTGCCCGAAAGGGAAAATTAAAAAAGAAGGTTTATGCGTGCATCTATATTAGTCTGTGGGTGTTTTGTTTTGTTGTTTCATATGTGGTGGCGGGAAAGCAAACGTAGGCAGGAAGTTGGCAGTCATTACTTCAGCGAACTTATTAGAATAATTCCATAAAATAACATAAAGTAGATTAAGTCTGTGGAACAATATTGTGATCATCAGTAAATAAATATCGTGAATATTTTAATAGGTAGGTAGTAGGTACTTACCTACTTTATAACTATTACTGAATTTAGAATTATATTATAGTTATAGTAAATTTCTATTTACTATAACTATAATATAATTCATAACTATAACTGACTATAATATATATATATCTATCAATGATAATATCGTTATTATTGTATTATATAGGTACTATTATTTTGTATGTTAATAGCTATAATATAACTTCTATGCTCACGTACATACTGCTCGACGCTACGCTTTTGAACTTTCAATTTTGGACTTGTCTGTCCAAATGAAACTTAAAAAGTAGGTATAAGGCATAAGACGACATATCATTTTATAGCATTGTAAATACAAAACAAATAGTTTAGTTTGTAATAGGTACTCTTTGCTTATATTCAGTATCCAAAAAACCGTAACATATTAGAACAGTCTCCGGCCTCCGCGTTTAGCAGCCGGCTGTGAAGCGAGAGGTCGCGGGTTTGATTCCCGCATCGAGGTAAATGTTTGTATGACGCACATCTGTGCACTGCGCAGTGCGCCCACAAATATCTATTTGTTTCGGGTTTGGGTGTTGTGAGACCAAAAGTCTCTTTTAGTTTCTGAAACCCACTCTACATGAACCTAACGTGGGGTCAGGACAATGTGTGTAACTGTTGGGATGTTATTTATTTTATATATACAGATGCTAAGAATATATTAATGCATTTTTTATCAGCCTGGAGTCTGGAATTTGTGCCCAATATGACGATAGGCTCGCCCCCTATCACATCTGGGACGGAACTAAGCTTGGCGAAATGTGGGTGTTCTAGTTCGCTAGTGCGCCTCTGCCTACCCCTTCGGGGATACAGGCGTGAGCTTATGTTATCTTATGTTATGTTTTTTAAAATAGAGGTTCTGCTTACCTACTATTACAGTGGCATCTGATGATATGTGGTTATTGTCCATATTGGTGTCGCCAATTAATCATTTATAGGATTCTACTTCTGCTTTGTCACCTCCAAAGTAATCATTTACAGCTACTGTCTTGCAGGCCTATAAACCAGTGTGGCTACATTCCTGACACTCCATGGATATTGTAGCTTTGAAAAGTGCATTCAGAGTGGATTTATTTAAATTAATTTTGGTCTTAAGAAACTGATTCTCAGGCTGTGGACTGTGAGATCCTGGATTCAAGTCCCAAGTCGGGTAGTCTCGATATGTGTTTGAGTTTTTCAAGAGAATAATCATAAATAGGTTCTGAAACTCAACAAAAACAACATATATACATATTAACTTTTGCCTATATATTTTTTTAGAGTCCACCGGATATACAAGCAGTGATCTGTGATGGGTGTGTATCAGCTAAAGCAGGGTGAGTACTACTCATTAAACATATATTTTTTTCTCATACGTTGTGGATTAATTTTGCAGCATTGGTTTGGCACATGTACAGTGTATACAGTATTACAACATGTCCCAAATTATTATTATAACCCTGAAACAGTAGGTTCGTCATAATAAAAATATTTTAATTGAACCATTGAACACTACTTTTGTAAATAGCTCTAGGGAGGGTGAGGGTGATAATAAATAATACATTGTGTTTGCATTGAAATGTCAATATATATATTTTTAATATTCATAAATTCAATATACATTATAATATCAATTAAAGTGAATTACTATAATTTATATAGGCAATATTTTAATATTTTAACACATTTTAATCTATGTGTAAGTTTAACAATCTAATGTACTTATAATAACAAATATTCAGCAACCATTGGCACATGACACATGGCACATGGCACATGGCAACACTTCCTCACAATTTACAATTAATACAATACAACAGATACAAATATGGCAATAGGAATTCACTTTGGTTCACTTGTCACATCATATTATACACTCACAAGGTCAGTATCTCAACCATGACATTTTTTGATGTTGAGCCTCAGAATACTATGCAATATTAGTATTAATGTTACATGTTTGTAACCAAACTATACAGTACATAATGCCATCTTATGTGAAAAATAAATCTTTTATAAGTATTATAAAAAGTTCACTTTCAAGCTTAAAATTATTTTTGGCACATAACTAAAGCTAACTTAAAGCTACGACGCGTACTTTATATATTACAATGTACTGCGTCACGTATCGACGTAAGTAATCTTTGGTTTGTCTAGCCCACCGGTCGTAATTTGGAAATCACTAAAAATTAATTTAAACAAAAATTATTATAAAATATTAAATAGTTCAAACAGATTGGCTTAAGTCCAATTATGACTAATTAATATACATTTCAGATTTATTTTAATTGATCGCATACGAATATTAGGTAGATAGATAATGTTATTTTTGTGCGATGATGTATTTTGCAGAATACTGTTAGAGTAGGTACGGTTACCTGATGAAACATGGCCCCGGCCACGGCCCGCGGCGAGCCGTGACTCGTGAGAGCATGTATGTGGCTGTGGGCCTGTCGTCGAGCCAGTGTCTCATCATGTAATTACATTCACTTTGAACATGATGGTTGCACAACTATTCTAAATGAAGATTTATATAACTTTAAATACTGCACTGAACTCTATCATTGCTACTATAATGACAAAGTATATACTGTTCGCACTAATTTATGTAATTCGTTGATTAGAAACCTTTCAAAATTATTATCTACTTATAATTATTTTAAAATATAGAAATAATATTAGGTATTTCTTAAAATGTATTTTTCGCTTAGGAACTTTCTGTTCTAACATACTGTTGTGATTAATAAATGAGTTTGTTTTGGTTCGACGGTCATATAATTGAATAAAGCGATGAATACAGTGTGTCAGTAGGCGCTTAAGATTCAGTAAATACAAATTAAGTACAATTCTATAGAACCTAACGCGCGTAACGTTGCTGTATGACATTGACAGTGCAAACGATAAAATATTCGATGTCAAAAAATATAACGTGCACATTATTAATACACGTACAATAACGGATAGCATTTGTTGGTTGCTATTGTTTTATACGATACATGATTATTATCAATACGTTTTACAATAATATCTTTATCCTATTGTGTTCTCTGTTCGTTAAACATAAGTTCATTATTGTCTCGAGTTTGTCGCGTACACACACGCGTACCTTCAACGCGCCCGGTGCACACTATGTACTGTTAAAGCGATTCTATTTACACATAAATCCGTTACTATTTACACAATTATGTAATATATTTACAACTTATCATAATATACTAATCTTTGGACTAATCGAAAGAGTTTTTTAAACACAGCAGAGATCCCATAGGAGTATTATGGAATGCTTTAAACTTAATTAAGATTGAATCTATCTAACACTTAAAGTTACAGTAAGAGAAGCTTATAGTAAAATTTTATCATTTTGTTTAATAACGAAGTATAAAATTTGAAAAGACAATTAGGTTTGTGGAAAGAATAAATAAAAATGAAGCAAAACTTGAAAGCCATGCGTTTGGTAGAGTCGGAATATAGTTTTGTGCTATTGCACGTTTGTATTTTTTACATAAATATTAGTACAGATTAGATATAAGACCATATTATCATGCGTGTCCACTGTACACATAGTATAATGTTGTTTACACTCTAGAATATTGTCATCACAATGAGGAAGCGTGCAACAGCGCGTGTTGCACTAGTGCGGTACATTCGTGCGCTACCACTACCTCTACAATAAACTTATTTGCATTGACTGTTGCATGTGCATCTTGATTTTCCATTTAAACAATTAAAAATAAACTGCATAGTGGCGCGATCAGGCGGGGATTTGATGTATGCTCAGCTGGAACGAAATACTTACTAATCAGAACCCTACATGTTTTCACTAATCGTGAAGGAATCCGTAAAAATAGTTTTATTTCAATGTATAACATTCGCGTAAACTTAAGAAATCAGTATATGTATATTATGTCTTGCTGGAACCCGCACCTGATCATATCATCAATTGGCCATAACATTACAAAAATAAAGCAATATACATAATATTATTCGAGAGTATTGTGTCGCAGGTACTGGCCTTTGTAACACTTACACGAGTTACCTTAAAATACGTAAATCATAAAAATTTGGTTCATTGTATGGCACATTTTTGGTACATTTGGCACTATACTATACTATAAATAGGGAATACAAGTTATTTCCTACTATGTAGAAATACGACGTTGAGCAATGACTTAATATGATTCGAAATGAAAATACCGGGCGATAAATACTTTAAAACATGAGTATTATATATTGTCAGATATTGGTGTCCGTGTACTACTTCAAAACTCCTTTAGATTCAATTAGGACTTGCTCTCTCTGTATTGATACTTTGAATCAAACGTTTCAATTTGAACTCATCTCGCTTTTTGTTCTTCTCGATCAATCGCCTCATCTGAAGATGTATATGGACGACACAAAGTATTTCGTTGATATTTTGTACAATATACATACAAAACTCTTCATGAATCAATTTTCATCTGCATATTTACACGTTGTATGTAGAACATGTTATTGTGGTGTAGTTTGTAGATGTGGGGCATCTAATCTCTGTAGGGCTTGCATATGGCAAACCTGTGGTTCATGTGCTGGCTGTAGGAGCCGGAGTGTGAGAATTTCTTGAAGCACTTGCAGCACTGGAACGGTTTCTCGCCAGTGTGCAGCCGCTTGTGCTCGGTCAGGTGGTGTTTGTGCTTGAACGCCTTTGGACACTCCATGCATTTGTAAGGACGCTGACCTAAAATAAAACACCGTTACATTGAATTACAACATTACATTTGATATACACAAAATTGTATCCTGGAGATACATGACATGGAGCAAGGCGGCAAATCGTGGGATTTTAGGAATAGAAAACCTCAAACGCTAGTTGTTTCGGGACTTGGTATTTGATTCGAAGACCTTACGATTTATCAGTCTCTGTGCATTTCCAATGTACTAACGAGGGGACTCTAAGAGGCGTCTAGATATATTTATATGTAGCGGACAGGAGTGTCATATTATGACACATTTTTTTTAGTTCATTTTAAGAAGTATTAATACACACCTGAATGTTCATATTTATGTCGCGCTAGAGAGCTCTGTTTCACAAAAGTTTTATCGCATTGGTCGCAGACGAACTGTCCTTCACCTTCCTTGATCTCCGTTCCATGTTTGAGCTTACTCTTCTTAAGTACTGTGGCTTCATCGTCGAACTCGTTTGGAGTTGGCGTTTCGTCCCCCCATTGGGGTCGCTCGTATGATGGACTGCTTTGTCGATTGATATCTGAGGACATGTGCATGTTCAGGACTGGTGACCGTCCGTTTACTAAGTCATTGTATTGTAAAAGTTTTTCCATTGGCACTAAAGGATTCAATTTTTGCTGTAGTAATCGTTTATGTCCGTTTATATTTTCGCCCGGAGACGGAGACAGCCGAAAATCGGTGAACGAAGACGAAGAACAATTGGAATGTGGGTAGGTGTGTGTGTAGTTTGTGCGGTGCGGCGTCGTACTGCGCGATGACTTCTGGCTTAGATTCACCGCTTCTTCGGAATCGGAATGTGTTACTGAAATGCTGCACGGTGACGGGGAAGGACTGGACGTGACCGACGGGTTTGATTTCTTTGTTGATAAGTCTAAAGGTTGGTCCGACACTGTTAGTGTTTGTGTCATTCTACGCACTCTTGCCCTGTTGTTTTGGAACCACACTTGTACCACTCTGTTGTCAAGTCCGATTTGTTGGGCTATTCTTTTAAACTCTTCGCGGTTCGGTCTAGGATTTAAAGAGTAATGTTCTTTTAAAATCGTTTGCTGTTCTTCGCTGAGTGCCGTACGCACCCTAATCTTCCTATCGTTATCATGTACAGATAGTTTCTCATCGCGTTCATCTTTACAATCTTCGTCTTCACTAGCGCTCACCCCGCTCTGGGCGGAGGCACATACCCGCATTTCGGCTTCTATTCTGGTTAAAGCCACCGTTTCAGCCACTTGAGCTGCTAAGCTTTCGTGTTTCCTGAATACATTCCCGCAGCGAGCATTTTCATGTTCCATAAAATCACTTTTGTTACTGAATATAGTGTTGCATTTTATACACCTGTAAGGATCTTCTGGCTCTTCTTTAATGATAACTTGTGGCGTCGGTGGAGATCCTATGTTTGGGCTCATATTACCTGTCACGGCTGACAGATTTTCCATATTCGAACTAAAGAAGTGCTTCGTCACAGATTCGTTGACAGATTCTAATAATGTATTATAGTTTGAGTGGTTGATATCGGACTTAAGACCGTTGTTATTTACTGGGACGGAATTGTAGTTGCGAGACGGTGATCTTATATCAGTCTGTCGTTCTTCTTGTTCTTTCTTCACAGTAACAGCTTCATCGTCCTCTATATCCATCACGAGCTCTGCGCTGCCTTCAGAACGCTTGTCATCCTCCTCCGTCACCTCTTCGATCAAGTCTTCAGGATCGGCAAGTGTGGGACTGTTGTGTTTCGGACTTAAGGAGTTTTCTGTTTTTCGGTGTGAATATTGCGAGGATGCCAATTGTTCAAATATTTGACTTATGGTCGCGGGAAAGCTGTATGGGGCAATCCCGTTCGCAGGGCTCATTGGTATTCCAGGAGGCATATAGAAGGGATTAAGACCGGTCTGTCCGAGCGGCGGGTGGTGAAAAGTGTTTTCTTGCGAGGACATAGTCGCAAAGAACGCCGTCGCTTCGTTGTACTTTGGAAGAATGGGAAAGAATGTGCTTCCATTAGGTGCGATGTTGTTGTTCAGTTGTGAAGAAACCCCATGACTGGCGCGCTTTCGAGACGGACTCCGATCTGGGTTCAGCGCTGGATTGTTGGCCTTTATTCTTCCCATTTTAAGATTCATTACTAAACACTTTTTAGAAGTCATATGGCTGGAGTAGGATCCGGAATGCGAAAACTTTTTTCCGCAATTCAGACATTCGAATGGTTTCTCTCCGCTGTGGATACGCAGGTGCTCCTTGAGATGGTGCTTGAACTTGAATGCTTTGTCGCAGTCGTTGCATTTGAACTTGCGCAGTAGAGCGCTCTCGTCGTGACTGATCATATGCCGCTGAAGGCGGTACACGTTCGCAAAGCTCTTGTGGCACACCTTGCATGTCTGCGGACAAACAACAACCAACTTCAGTAATCATCTTCCATAAGTTAGCGCGGAAAGTTAAAGATATTTTAGAGAATCTGCAATATGTTGAATGTTTAGATACAAAATATATCTGTTACCTCGACTTGTTTACTGTCTGATCATAATGTATGAAATGTTCAGTAGTCGAGGATGTGTTAGAATCGTGGTGTAAACACACCTTTGATATTTGGTATTGAATGAGAGCGTCGGCGTTACAAGAATGAGTTAAATAAGTGGGTGTTATTTAGGGTAATTATGCAGAGCGCCGAAGTGGCGACCGTGTTTTTGTGTGCAGCTCGTGACAGCCGATAAGTGAGTGAGTGAATATTGTTAGGTAAAGCGGTAAATTCTTTGTTATATTTACAATGGGCACTGACATATTTGACTGTATCCACCTGTGTGCTGGGAGAGTGGAGCGTCTCGTGCCTGTCGAGCTGCTCGCGCGTGGGGTACGCGCCGCGACACTGGCTGCAGGAGAAGGGGCCGCCGGGGCCCAGCGGGGACCCGCCGCGCTCCTCCTCCTCTTCAGACGGCTTGCCTTCCGACCCGCCGCCAGCGCCGCCTGCGCCGCCTGCCAGCGGACGGACTGTACACAAACATAATGTTACTTATTAGTTATTCTTTAAACTCTTGTCATACGTGTCACTGTTGTCCATACGATTTCAACAATGCAGGGTACAACAGCTAAGCCAGCTAATGTTTGCATTGCAAAATAAAGATATTTCTACATCAGGGAGTACTTCCTAGGGGGATATTTCCTCGTTTAGAATATTGACTTGGCTTGATTTAATATCCTATATATGACCCCTAGGTGGGGCAAAGGGCGTCAGCAGGTGGCAGCAGGACACAGTAGGCTTGTTACCTACTTGTCTGAAAATAAACAATTCAAGAAACCGAAACAGTACAAAACCGGACCGTTTAAAATATTAATGAGTTCTAAAGTATTAATTGTCGACGTGGCGGTGTTCGAATCATCGAGCGAACGATGTAGTTAACAGTGATAGATAGGTACGCGACAATACGACGATGCGACGTGCAAACGCAATCGGAAAGACAATAAATGTAAACGTTGCGTATGTAGAAGTAGGGTGGTGAGGCGAGCCGCGGGCTGCAAATTCGATATGAAACAATTATCCGTTGTAAATGTAACACATTGTTGGCGATTAAAATTATCGCGCGGACACCTTTACGGGCGCGCGTTTGCGTTTATAAAAGCAAACATGGCAGCAACAATTCAATTCGTAGCCAGTTATTTCGGTAATACGACCGGTTTTTCAGGGTAATAACGTTTTTAAAAGCGCCGTCAGCGGCGAGTCGTAAATCAAATATAATAAAGAGCAAAACATCGGTGGTACGTATTAATTAGTGCGGGCATGTGTCGACGGTTTACGGTGACCACGCTCGTGTTTCCTATCGGAACAAATAGTACTGATTTCGACAACCTACGACTTCCACATTGCTAGTCATAATTATGTGGCTATGTATTAATAATGAATTGAACTTTTGTAACACTTTTTAAAATTTTGTATCATCATCATCATCATCATCAGCCATAGGACGTCCACTGCTGAACATAGGCCTCCCCCAAAGATTTCCAGATCGACCTGTTGGAAGCGGCCTGCATCCAGCGACTTCCTGCGACCTTTATCAGGTCGTCGGTCCACCTTGTAGGTGGTACGTCCACCGTATATAAGTTAATTTTGTATAAGAACCAAAATTGCAATCGCATAGATTGACTTTAATGAACCTTATAGTTTATAATATTTTGCTGGTGGTAGGATATTCGTATCCGAGCGGATGGCGATCACTGTACACATGGTACATAGTGCTAAAACCTGCCATCGTAACCAACACTCCGTGTGTGGTTCGCGTTCCAGGATCAGGCAGTGTACTTCTGGTTATTTCGTGGGACTTGCGACTTGACTTGATGGTTGGTTGGGACGGTTATGGCGGTATCCCTGTGCTGCATTGGTAATGCGCTTGTCTTGTTGCAAGCCCCTCAAAGGAAATGCTTCTTCTTCGGATTCGGAGTGTGAAGAAGCATAAATATGCCGGCATGACTGGCGACCACTGATAAACCAATTGTTTATCAATGGTCCCTACTTTTTTGGACTGCACTACACTTACCATCAGGCCCAGATTAAAAAAAAAACATTATTTATCCACGAATATAGAGGTAATATGATAGCAATGGGCGCGGTTAGTGAATATGTCTAGTGCGAGTTTATTTCACATTCGAACGCGAGGACTCTAACGCGAAGTACGATCGAATCAGTGATGCCAGCGCCGGCTTGTGAATAATTATACTACAACTTACTTCCATTTCAACGCTTTTTTAACGCGCGTTGATAAAGCTCTCGTGCGTGACTAAATGAATGAGGGCTAATAACACAAAATGAAGGAATCGTTTAATGACCAAAATGCTGTACCATTTTGGTCATTAAACGATTCTAGTCAATCGATTAAAAACAAAGAAACATAATCACAAGTTTAAAAACTTAACAGACCGACTTCAAATCCGATCGTGACCAAATTTATATGGGACCACCCTTGAAATAAGGTCTATGAAACACAAAAAGAATTTTGAAAATCGGTCCACATTTGGCGAGAGATATCGTGGAGATATCGCGTAACATACAAAAAAAAAATACCGACGAATTGAGGACCTCCTCCTTTTTGGGAAGTCGGTCGAAAATGGCGGTTCCTTTTTTAATTTTAGGGCCGGATTCATCCTTTGAAACTAAGGGTCGATCCAGATTTATTTTGAAGTAAATCGGTCTTAAAACAAAACCAGTTTAGATAGAAGTAAATATTACAATTGATAGAGCTACGTTGTACAATTTGTTTACATTATGAATATGACGACTCGATCACTATCGTTGTCTCGTAAAAACAACTTCGGTGGTGTAGTTGTATGTATATTAGTACGACTGCCGTCTTGAGGTCTCGGGTTCGATCCCCGGTTCGGGTAGTGATATTGGGTTTTTTCAATTCAGTATCCTGATATTGGATACAGGCTGAGCCTGGAGTTTGGAATTTGTGCCCGATATAGCAATAGGTTCGTCCACTATCACATCTGGGACAAAACTAAGTTCGGTAAAATTTTGGTGTTCTAGTCCGCTAGTGCGCCTCTACCTATCCCTTTGGGATAGAGGAGTGAGATTATATCCCATAAAAAAATTACGTGAAGTAACAACTTGCTGTTGCTTTTCGTAAGGTGATTGACATTTCCAAAAGTCCGATTTTCTCCGTGCTTATATTTCTTATAGCATAAACTGGCTTACCCATACCCGTGATACCCGTAGGGGACGTTCATCACAATTCACATACCGTCAGGTAGGCCGTTTGCTCGTTTGCCAACATCATTATAGTAACAAGAGGACTCGTGTTCCATTCTCGTACTAGATATAAGCTTGTATTATCTGCAAATATTTTGTTCGGGTCTGGGTGTTATGCAGTCTCTCTTAGTTACTGATACCTTTGAAACAATAGTCAAGGCTCATATCTTAGTGTGCATTTATGTAAGGTTAAATGTATAATTATAATAGACATTAACATTGGTGGATAACGACCAGCGGCCCAAACCAAAACCTCTAATAACCAAAACCTCTTTTTTTCTAATAAATTTATATTTTTCTGTACAATTTCTAAAAATACATTAAACTTATCTAATTTTGTTTTACATACACCAAAGGCCGATTTGTTTCATCCGTAACTATTATACTTTATTAACTTTCTTTGATAGTCGTCGCTACTCGCTGGCAGATGGCAGCACTAGGAGCGTTCAAGAACAACGGAGATTGGTCACAATGGTGTCTTATTGTAAAAAAAATGAATTATATTATATTATAAAAATTAAAAATAATTACACTGAAATGCTTGGGAATATAATATGATGTTCAAATAAAAAATGTAGAAGCGATACGATGTACGGTTTAAATTGAATAGTTTACATCGCGACAAAAGTTCTGTATAATATCTACTAAGGACAAGGCAGATTTGACCTGAGAGGACATCCACATTTCGCCAAGCTTATTTATGTCACTTCAGTACCATTCATATAGTCGTAGGCGAGTCTATCTCCATACTAGATGTAAATTATAAACACTGGCAATTCATCAGTAATTTTAAATTAATTTGATACACGAATTGGAATCTGCGGTACGTATGAATGTAAAACATAGCAAGCAGTACGGAAGGACATAGTCGTAGACTCTTAATATGGAATTTTATGACATTTAATGAAATGTTGTAACTTAATGTTTAGTATAAGCGTTGTTCAATACAATGTTTAATTATTTAGATATTGTGAATAGTAGTGGTGAAATATTTTGATTAAGAGTGTTCAAGTAATAATAATATATCAAGTTGTATCAGTATTAGAATATACAACGCGTCACGGTTCCGATAATGTATTGTTAACGTAATTCTTTATTCTCTCACCTATTCGCAACGCCACGCCACGCCACGCCGAGACGTGTTTGTTATTGTTAATAATACGTTTATTATGATAATGTACACTCGTAGAGAGGAAAACTTATTTTAAAAATAATAGCTAAACTCCCATAGATTTATATGAGTAATGTTCAATTGTTTTTGTATGGATTTCAATTTAAACATCTACGATTATGTACGATTTTTGCGTTATTTTCTTGTATACAAAAATATGTTGCTTGTGGGTTTTGGTATTAAGAGAAATTAGATATTGAAAACACGTGTGTTCCCGTTGTAAGAATCGAACTCGTGTGATGTGTTTTTTTTAATAGTAACAGTACCTACCGACATTTGAATTAGATCTATATTATATATTATTTAACCACTTTGCATATCGTTATCAGTTATACGTACTACGCATTACGTAGCCGCAACTGGCATATTGCCACTGTGTTATCTTCATAAAACTGGTTCCTAGCACTTTCTTTTCCAAAGTTACCATTGGCTTAGCTTTATGCTGCTGATGTCAACGGGCATCGATATGTGTTTTCATACCATCAGGTGGATCGCGTGCTCGCTTGCCTAATAAAAAGATAAGATTCACTGTGCCCAAAATGAATCCCTTATTAGTCATAGCTCCTCGTTTCCTTCCCTCAAATTTCCGCAATGCTTCCATAACACTTTAGGCATTCTGTAACGAATTAAATGATAAAAAATATTAATTAATTTCTTGTATTGTAACAATATTAATTGAGGTTAGATAAGTACAATTTACAACACGACTGAAAACCGCAGCACATCGGCAAGAGATGATTCACGTGCCGCGGAATTACACATATGATACAAATATCGCGCACCGCTTTGTTTACCGTTTAAATATTGGAATTATAAGTTGTCTATGCAGCTGTGCTGTACATTTTTACCGACATAAATTATTATGAGGCTTTGTTTTTCTTCTGTAGGTAGGTAATATCGTGAGATAGAGGTAATAACGTGATAACTCCACAAAACGTGGAGCGATTTCGATTTCAGATATGGATATATAGAGTTGTCTCAAAGGACGGTCCTCTAGAAAAAAGTCGAAACAGTAAAAACAGCTATTAACCACCTGTTTACCTTTGTTCGGAAGATGGTAGGTACCGTACATCCTTACAAATGCATTACATACATTACATACATAGCATTACATTGTTCACAACAAATTATCTGTTTTGCTGTATGCAGGGACAAAGATTATATACCTATGTCGTGTGGTCCGCAAGAAGCGGTCGGCCGTGTGTCACCATTGTGACAACTGCCCGCAAGATACGACTCAACACACGTTGATTAAATAGTCACGGGCGGCTCGGCCTCCGGTGGCCCATACGCTTATGGAACATATATATGTGCCGCCTCTGACGGGTTAAAATATTAATTTTTGACTAATTATTATAGAGCTTAATAAAAGTTAAATATTATTAAACTGTGGCCTTTAATGTTGCATTCAAAGTAGGATTTATATATAAAGCATTATAATTACATAATTATATTATTGTATAATTATAAAAAGTGGTCGAACATAAAATATTTCACATCAATATTTTTTTATCACGTAACTGATGCTATTCTGGTATTTTCTTTATTCCGTCTGATATGTTTAAGTATTATAAACATATTTGTCGGTAATTACGATTTGAAATATAATTTTAACACACATATTTATAACTCTTAAAAACTTTGTAAGAGGTAGAGCCATGATGAACATTTTGCATGTTTTAGCTCTATCAAGATTGTACCTCTGTCTTACCCAGCATAAATCAAGGTTTGCTGTTGTGCTTCTTACAGAGTTAGAGAATCCAGGAGGGGTCTAAATACCGCTTGTCTTTTTTTTTACCTTTTGCCTTTTAAATTCGATAGAGGTGAGGTGACTGATTTGCACCCTTATTGGATTTAGCTGTCAGTGCGCATTGTGTTTAGGGTTGGTGCGGGTATTATGACGGACACGTTATTTTAATTTATGATGTACACCGGAGCACCAGAGCTTCAGGGTATCGGTGGAGGGGACGCGTCGCCGCGCCGGGAGTCGGGACGGTACACCTACACGCGCCGCTATCGCCGTTCAGTAATCTGCGCACGGGCAGCGCTCGCCGCTCCGTCAGAGTTCGTCCGTTCACCGCTGATAAAAAAGCCTACATCCACGCACACGCGCACGCGCCGCTTCCTATTGAGCGTTGCAACAAATAACAATTATCGTCTCACTCACACACGCGCGCGCCGCTAACATTGTGTACTCTCAGAGATAACAGTTTGATTGTTGATCGTGGCACACAAACGCGCGTCGTGATGATTGGTCGCACCTGTGTCCGTACCGAGAGGGGCACGCGGCGGAGCGACAAGCGCCGCGGGGGGAGAGAGGCAGGTCAGCCTGTCAGAGGGCTTCGGTCGAGTACTCGAGTGAGGTGCCCCGTGCCAGAACTGTCAGACATATTCTCTGTAAGAAAAAATTCCGATTGTCCGCCAGCGGCACCATATTGTAGCATCGGACGCTATTGTAATTGCGCGTTGAGGGAATTATTACCGAACTGTTTAGACGCCGCGATATTTATTCGGTTATTGTATCGCGCCGCGTTCACTCGGTAATTCATATGTCATATTTTATAATACACGTGTCAAAACAAGCCGATTGTTTGTTGTTGAATGTGATGTCACAAGATGTTGTGGCGCGGCGAGTTCTACGAAAGAAATAGCGGTGTTCAAACAATACTGAAACTACGCTTATTATGTTAAGTGTTGCGTCAGTACTCAGTTCCAACACTTGCTCCTTGTTTATATTATGGTAGTGGGACGCGACGCGACGCCGAAACGATAATTATGGGAATCACTCGTAATGGGAATCACATGTTAGCCGTAATACATATTG
This sequence comes from Clanis bilineata, assembly GCA_036417725.1. NCBI lineage: Eukaryota > Metazoa > Arthropoda > Insecta > Lepidoptera > Sphingidae > Clanis > Clanis bilineata. Next base: position 17,789,537 of record CM071145.1, on the reverse strand, counting down.
CCATACCGTTGTAATTATTCTAAAACGATTACTCATGCAATGATAATGTAATAAATTTGCATGATGATACCTATATTTACACCCTAAAATATAGGAAACTCAACTCTCGCAGTTGTACAAATATGTCTAATTAGGACAAGTGGTCCAGTTCGGCAGGTCCAACTTCGAGAGAGAGGTTAATCGTCGAATCCATCTCAGTGCTTAAAGCTCAAAGTCTTTGGTAGTTGTGATGACTTACGGCACTGAAACGTGGCCTCTGACTATGAGCGGCATAAGAAAGCTCAGTCACGCAGCGCGCTATGGAGAGAGCTATGCTCGGTGTTTCTCTACGCGATCAAATCAGGATTGAGAAGATAGAAGAACGAAAGTCATCGACATAGCTCGTGCAACCGATAGCCGATGGGGTAGAAAAGTTCTCGAGTGGAAACCACGTACCGGCAAGCGCAGCGTAGGACGTCCATCTACAAGGTGGACCGACGACCTGATAAAAGTCGCAGGAAGTCGCTGGATGCAGGCCGCTTCCAACAGGTCGATCTGAAAATCTTTGGGGGACACCTATGTTCAGCAGAGGACGTCCTATGGCTGATGATGATGATGACCTATATTTGTTTCCTCTTGCAATTTTTCGAAAGTATATCTATCTACCGTAATCGTTACACGACTCGATCGAATACGTAACGTGTACATCCGTTGTAGTCTTGGCGAGATTACCTGACACGGACACGGGCTTAGGGTAAAATTTATAACTGGAATATTTAATTGCTAAAATACTTTAAATTAATAATTTTACGACATTCCATTAAATTCTAAATTAGAAATCAAATAAAATTGTTGTAAAACGTTAAAGACACGGTAAATCAAGCGGTTTTTATTTCGATCGGCGCGACAAATCGGTTCACTTTACGAATATTGTCGAATCACGAAGAACCAACACTCGGAATAATTTATAGTGAGCCCTCTCTAAGATGATATTTACGGTTCATAAGATTAGTTGTTCTGTTTTACGCCCCTCGTGCTCGTGCACGTCGAGTAGTAAAAATATAGAAACCGCAGACAACTCATAAATGTTGCGCATTAAATGTTTTGTAATAATATGCCATGATTTATAATTATAGTATCCACAGGAGCGTCAGGAACATCACGCGTGTTACGTGTAACGTCGCAACTGGATTCCGCACACTGCGTTCTCTACTTGTTTAAACAACAACAAATATTATAATCATATCGCGTAAACGCGCCGAAGTTGCGGTCCGGTCCATACTATACGAATAATAAAAACTCACACCGGAAATACTATTATTTATTATTATTGTTTATTTATTTATGAGCCTGTAATAAAAATCCTATATTTTTACTAAATGCTACAAAATGACACACATAAGATTTTATACAGTTGATTTTGGTAAATTATTATTTTCTAGATGAATTAGATTCTGATGTAAATTCAGTGTGACTTTATAAGTAAGGCATGATGGCGGCAATAACTTTTACAATAGAAGTGGGCGGAATTGACTAGCTTGATACCAATTTTTTTTCACCAAAAACGCGCGTAATATAAGAGATTTCATTGAAATAAAACTATTCTTACGGATTCTATCACGATTAGGTTTTAATTATTATTCCCGACATTTCAAAGGCTTTGCAGTCTTCGTTGTCACGGGTCAGACTGAGGTGTCATTTGTCCAAAAATGATGGTTGGAAGCTTGCACCAACCTGGGATCCAATTATACATCTTATTAAATCGGAACCCAAAAGACCAGCTGCCAGAACTCAAGACACCGTGAGCTCGTATTGCATAGATCGGAACATCGGAACATTTGATTTTGTATAATTTTTTTAATGATGGTAGATATTGTAACACTAACCTTTTTTGGACCAATGACACCTCAGTCTGACCCGTGACAACGAAGACTGCAAAGCCTTCGAAACGTCGGGAATAATAATTAAAACCTAATCGTGATAAAATCCGTAAGAATAGGTTTATTTCAATGTATAATATTCGCGTAAACTTAAGAAATCAGTATAACAGATTTCAGTTGCGTTTTTTACGATTTCCGAAAATCTTATAAATACCTTCTTTTTCTCAATCCCCACCATCCACACAACCGCCTCGCTGTATCCCCTGGAATGCCAATGTCAATGAACAACAATAGTCACTTACCATCAGGTGGCCGTAAGCGCTTCTGACTTCGGATACAAATAAAAATTATACCTCTAGTACTGCTTAAGTTTATTACATAACAATGACATGTTACAATACCGTAGATACATTTTTATATTTAAATACTCCCTACAGACAGTAGTGACTTAAATTTTATTTTATGTTTTATTCTTAGATGTAAATTACATTATTATTAGTATTGATAATTCCTCTCCTTTTCGGTTGGCAACGCACCCATGACACATTTGTGTCAGGGTGCCTATGGGCGGTGGAGATCACTTACCATCAGGTGACCCACCTGCTCGTTTGCCAATCACTGCTATAAAAATATAATATGTATGTGTATATATATTTAATATAATATGTATGGGCAATTTCGAAAAGGGCACATCTCCGAAAATTCCAAATGTTTATGTAACGAAAAATACTAGTGTTTTTATAGAGTAGCATACGGTATATAGAATTTATTTCTAAGTTACAATTTAAGGTCAATTATTAGCAATCCAGGATTACAAATAATTTTGATGTTAATCGCTAATATATTAGATATTTATTTATCGATGCATTATATACTTATAGGTATTTTGTATTTAGAGATGTGCCTTTTTCGAAATTGTTCATTCATATACCCTAAATGTTCTATATAATCTAGAATGTATAATTGATTAAAAATCTATACCATTATTCGATGTATCGACGGATCTCAACTAATATAAACAGCATGGAGACAATACATTATCACACTTTATAATATATCCGTAGAATTTGACTAATACCTAATGCCCTAATTCACATTTAATTGACGTACATACTACATATGTACCTCACTTTGAAAGCGGATAATACTCTAAGTAAAAACTTATTCTCTTAGATAGATTCTAACATTAGAGCTCGGTGTCATCTGTATAAATTACACGTAGCCTGATTTAGAGCGGATAATTCACTGTTCACTATTCGGCTGAGGTGAAATGGTGAAAACAGAACAAAAACTACATACGCGGTGAATCAGTGCTGACTCACGAGTCACGACGCATCAACAAAGGTTTGTGAAACGACAGGCACGAGAGTTGAGACTATTCTCCAAACCAAGTTTACCCAAAATGGTGATTAGCGTTAATAATAATCAATGCCGCTCTATAATATCTCCTCCGTTATCGACACTCGATTTCCGCGCCGCGCCGCGCTGTGCCGCTGTGCTCGACTAAGTTGTGACACTTGTGACGCGAATAGGTACACAACGCATTGCTTCCACCACTTCGTTGTTACTACTCTACTAGTCGAAGTACAAACTATCAATAACACGATTATTGTTGTCATCAGTTTCCTCATCTGTTTGTCCTCTTTGTAGTATTGAGTAACAATATAGAAATAGGTAAATATTGAGATTATAATATTCGATAGAGTAGGTATGAACGAATTGATTGGTAACGAACTCTACTTTTATATTTCTATAAGTTATAAGATTGGTTATAAGTAAAAACTTTTATTTGCGATACATACATTCAGGAGAGTTAAAAAATTGTTTGTTTGATTAAGAACTTACGTTTTGTTAAACTGTGTAACTGATTCAGTTTGATAAATCGAACAGTTTGGCAAGACGTAACACACTGCGCCAAGACAATGTAAATTTAAATATGTTTTATGAAAATAGACCTTCAGTTGGTTTTGTTTACACTTTTCTCTATTTGTATAAATAATGTCGAAATATAAATACATAACGTTACGGTGCGTGCGTTTTGATCTTTTATGCGGTGCATACTTTGAGCAGTTTATTATAATGAGATTAAAAAGACGAACGTCACACGGAACCGTTTGTTCGTCGGGCTGGACGCTGGCGCATGGCGATAAAACAACTTTTTACTAATTTATTCATCCGCGTTCCACAAACTGTCTCATATTAAAACGAACCGCGACGTGAGCTCGACTCATCAAAGTCCCTATTATTTCATCCACTCCAGACAGGCGGCACTCAAACAGGAAGATAAAACAAAATATAGGTAAAAAAGAAAAAGCAAATGAATTAAAACAACATAATCATTTACGATTTAAGACGGCGAAAGCGAGCGGGATTCCCCTCGACAAACGAAACTTTCTTTCAAGTCTGTGTGTACCTGTTCCCGATTCTCAAGTGGATGAATTATATCTCGGGGGAGACGAGGGGAGTTCGCCCGACACCGAGGTTATTTCTAATGAAGACGTGTTCGAGTTTTATTTTGGATGCCGCTGAGGTGATATCATTTTCACCTGCTCCCTCCGAGTAACTGAGCGTCTGTCGCTTGCGAGTTGTAGCGACAATATTTACACTTGACAAACTTTCGAGTTTCACTTTGCGATTCACTGATCCGTTCACTTTAACAACTTTTTGGGCATGTTTGTGAGAGAGTTAACGGGAGGCGACACCACATAGTTAAACCGATTCGGGCATAAGGAATTAACAAAAAGCGGGTAGGTTAGGGTACGTAATATAAAAACACAATAAAATGCAAAATAAAAGGAAATGAAGCTTACTCAAGGCCGCGAGCCGCCTGGCCGAGGTGGTAGACGTGGGGACCTGCTTACTCCTCATGTCCGCAAGCCAACCGGCCGCCAAGCATTCGTACCAACCACCAACTCCCATAAGCGAGCTGTGCACTTTCATCGAGCGACACCTCCGAGCTCCGCGACACACGCACTGACCACCACCGGCTACTATCTGATATCGCGACGCGCACCTCGCACCGGTGGGATCGCATCTACTACGTACTACACCGAGATTCACAGCCTTCGCTGACGTCAGCGGCAAAAGTCCCAATTTTGGAAACAGATGGGGCACGGACACGGGCACCGCGGATCGCCGGCGGCGCACTACTCACATCGGCAGGCGCCCCACACGTTGGCCAGGCTCCACAGGCGGTACGAGTAGCTGTCACCATAGCACCCGAACATGCTCTCATCGGTTCTCGCGACCATGGCCCGCGCGCGCGGACGGACGTGCTCTTGTATGCGCGGCGCGCGGCGGAATGAGCGGCCCGCCTCTCGCCCCGCCCTGCGCCCGGCGCACCCGCGCCCCGCACCTCGCACCGCCACCTCCCCCCACCTATACTTAATTAGTACGGGCTACGGCTCACTGGCGAGTGGCGAGTGCCGATTCTAATGACGATACACTGCGATGCGAGTGTACGACACCTCCGCGACTCCGCGACTCCGCGACTCCACACTCGTCTAGACTCTACCTGTGTAGTTTGTACCGAGTACCGACCACCGAATGCTAAGCGCCTTCTACTTGTTTATTTACACACTGACGCTCCACCTTCCCGTTGATCATCTACCTGTCTCTATCTAACCACTCTATTAAAATACACTGACTTTACTTAACTGGGCTTCTTTAATCTCTAATTAACTTTAAAAGCACCTTACTTTTTAATAAAGTGCTGGTACTGGTCGACTAAGTCAATTGCTAAAAATTGTTGACATTTTATATTTGTTTTAATATGACTTTTAAAACACAAACAATCTCTCTCATAAATAGACACGGTGAAATTCAACTTGTATTCTAGTAATGTGTAAAGCGATAAGGTGTGCGTGCTTCGGCTTTCGGTCACTAGATGGCGTTAGTAGTTGGCGCACTCTGCAAACGTCTATAATACGATACTATTAAATATGACCAGTATCAAATATATTCACTTCACTTATGAGTTGCTTTATAATTCTTAGTACATATACATTCGTAGTTTGAGTGGTAGAGCCACGCTGTAGACACTTACGACTACAGCATGAATGGGCCGGCTCTAGCGGTTTGATACCCACTGTCTCACAGAAAACTGCCGTAAAGTGTCAGCTCGCTGTTGCGTTTCATTCGGTGACTTAGATTTTCGGTAGCCCAATTCCCTCCCCTACTTTCTCCAATCCGTATTTCCATCTTTTTACTTTGGCAACGCACCCATGATTGTTTTTGGGCTTGGGTAACTATGGGCGGTGGAGATCACTTACCCAGTCGTTTGCCAGTCTGGGCTATAAAAAAAACAAAGTCTATATGCATTTGTACATACATAGTCCTTTCGGCAATATGCTTGAAAAAATGTGTTGCGCCTATCACCGATCCACGTGGCTAACGGGCAGGTGAAAAAACAACCAATGGTACTTACTTCAAATACATTTAGGCCAACCATGAGTTTTTTGACATAAGTCCTAGCGACTTATGTCTCCGACTCCGTAAAATATTTCATATTTGTATGACAAACACCCGAACGCCTCTAGCGGTTACGCGGGGAACTGAGGTTTTCTATATAAATATTTTATGTTCTCGCTCGCGTAAATACGTGCAACAAACTCATGGTTGAACTACTTATAACTAATTGGTATTTTTGCGATGTAAATATTGATGTACGAGTATGTTCAGCAGTGGATGCCCTGTAGCTGATGATGATGGTGATGGTTTGTTTTATAGAAGAGAGTTGACGTCCGGCAGGCAGACGGTCGTAAAAACTAAGCCAAATCCTTTCTGCAACATTCTTGAAAAAGTGTGTTGCGCCGACGTCACATTAAGTGGGTTCAGGGCAGGTAGAAAGAATTTGATTTTGTTTACAATGTTTATTATATTATGTCATGTTATCTATAACGCCAGGTATATAGAGGTATATGTAGGTATCTCACGGGATCCGTATTTTTTTCCGGGATAAAAGTAGCCTTTATTCTTATGTATAATCTATATAGGTAATTATAAAGTTTCATCACAAACCATTTAGTTTTCGCCTGAAAGAATAACAAACATCCATACATCCTCAAAAACGTTCGAGTTTATAATATTAGGTAGTTACATCGGATTCGTGGCTCTATAAAAAATTGTGGCAGGCAGTGCGCGGTGAGCCACAAATTAAATTTTCAAAAAATTGCACAGTCTCTGCGTAATGGTAAGCATGTGTGTGTTTATGTATGTTTGTATGTACTAATAGGTGTTCCTACATACAAAGTAACGTCTGTGTGAATGCGTTTCCGTATACCTTCTTTGAAGTTTGTCAACATAAAATCCTCATTGTGCACTCGAACAATGCCCAATGAGTGGCGGTAAGGTTATACTACCATCATAATCTTCACGGACTAGTTATTGCATTATGGCATCTATGAGCCGTTGTTAAGGTTCGTTACGTATTTGCGGGAGGTGTCATAAATAACCCGGTGTGTAGACAATAGCACCTTGTGTAGACTGCACAGTGCACACGTGGGACACACGTGCGCCGACGCAGCGATTCAATGGCCACACCTAGAGTTTTGTCACTGGTTTATTTAACGCCTCTATATAAATCGCTTTGTTTTACTGTGCCAAAACAGAGAATAATCGTTTTTGGTTATATATATTTCATTAATGTGGAAGTATTTAATTATTTGACTAGTAGGTAATATTGTGACTTGTTTTGAAGCTTCACTGACAGATAAGCACGGACGTAAAAAAAGATGGACGGAGTGCTACGAACATTGAAAGTGAAGCAGGGTTTTCGGCTCATTCGATCAGTCGCCGCCATTACGTGTTGATAGATCGAATGAGCCGAAAACTCTGCTTCACTTTGAATGTGCCTAGCGCTCCGTCCATCTGTTTTTACGTCCATGCAGACAAGTTAGTTTATTGTAATTAAGTATCCGTAGATGTCATCATCTTGACCAGCTGTCGGCAACCTTTTGGCAGGCAGGGGCCACAAAGTGGCAAAATATAGTAAAGGCAGGGCCTCACCTCATATTTTCTATCTAGAATGTGTAACATTTTAAATATTTATGACTAATTTACAAAGCAATCACCGCTGATCTAGACACGTTTAAGGTAGGTAATATTGTGGCTTGTTTTGAAGCTTCACAGCCAGACAAGTTAGTATATTGTAATTAAATATCCGTAGATGTCATCATCTACATCGATTATAGCCTCGACACTTAGCATAAATGGCTTCGTTTAAAACTGTCTCTAACACGAGTTAAGTAAGTTTGTAGTTTGACGTAAACGATGATATTATTTTATTTTGTACAGAAATTGATTTTATTTCGATGTAATTTCCGCAAGACATGCTGAATATATATGGGAGATGGCAAATTATCATCGTTTTTACAAATTCTTAAACCTGATTATAGGCCCTCAGTCAATTTATTGATTAAAACCTACCTACCTACCTACCTAGGTAGGTATTATCCAATAAATTGTTTAAACACTTTTTAAATTGTCAATTAGTGCGTATTGATATAGAGTACTATACATACGCTACTCGTTACTCCTGCAAGTAAAAGTTACCATATACATGATAGTTTATTGTACCTTTACTTTCTAACTGCCCTTATCCCACCTTAATTTGGGGTCGGTGGAACACACTTTTTCATGCATGTTGCAAAAAGGATTTGGCATAGTTTTTACGACTGGTTGCCTGCCTGACATCAACCACGTCTGGGGAATACAGTCCTGGGTAAATCAATTATCAAATTTGAAAAATCGCTTTGTCCGACCAGGGCAATCGAACCCAGGACCTCCCGGTCCACAGCCAACATATGCTGCCACTAGACCAAGAAGGAGACTGTGATACTTGATTGATAGTTTATTGTACTATTTAATATTATTCATTATCATAAGTATAGCCGATTAAAGTCTTGCAAAGAAGATACGGAAATAAAATACAAATGTTCTTTATTAAATTACTAAATTGTGGATTACAAAATACCACGCGAATTTATTATTAAGATCCTAGATGTGACAGGGGCGAGCCTATCGACATATCGGGCACAACTTCCAGACTCCGGGCTGATATTGAAAAATCCAATATTCCTTTGCCCGACCCGGGATCGAACCCGAGACCTCAGGATGGTAGTCCGAAAACAAATACAACCACGCCACCGAGGCAGTACCCTTATTATCACTGAATTAACTGAACTAAGGACCGAATGGTCAAACAGTGCTCAATCATCCAAGTCATTTGAGCACTACCCAAAGTTAAGCAGACAATTTTTGAGCGGCATGGTCGTACGCACTTGAGAAGACTTGGCGGAAAAATCAGCTGTGGATCAATCATTTTGCTACAGATAATAAAAGTTTGTTCTCGGTTACAAAATTTTTATAAAATTATATTTTTGTTTCGTTTCACGTAGAATCATTTTATTTCATTTAGTTTTATTTAAGATAATTATAATAAATAATTGGCAGAATACATGATTCGATAATGTTTATTTAACCTTTTTGCATTCCATGTGCCATTCCGATCATATTTCATCTGTAGTAAATTTTTCTGTAATGTTTATGTTATCTCTGTCTATTTTTTGTTATTATACATTTTTATATAATAGAAACGGAACTTAAAATGGATCTTTTTATAATTTATTAGTATCTTGTTAAAATATTTACCACTTGGCAGTATGTATCTTTCGTCCTTAGTCAATGATTTGTGTGGAAGAATTGAAAAAAAAATTTGGCAAATGTAGCCCTGTTTGTTTATATTTATTTTCGTAATTAAATAACTGTGTTTGTTGTATGTGAAGTGATTTTGTTTTATGTAATAAACATCAACGCAGATGAAGAGATTATGGAAACTATGAAGTTTGGATATGGAGGATATTTCTTGGAGCGTTTCAATGAAAGAAGTCTTCTTGAATTTTTCTTGCCAGGGACTGTGTCTGACCGTGTGAAGAAAAATACTCGGCCCGATCTGATAAAGGAATTCAGGACGTCCCAGTTCACGCCGGCTTCAGCAGAACCATATAAAAACCATTATATTGGAGAGGATTGAGGAATTCGGCAACATGCAGTAGTGTTGAATCGGATTTAATAAAATTAATGATTGTATTTTTGAAGTGTTTTATTTGTCTTGGCTTCTACGAGTGCGATAAATTGAGGAAAAGTACATTTTATTGAAATCAAGGGGTAGGTAATAGGTATATATTATCAAACACTACACGGAACACGGAAATCATGAAATACAAACCTATGCCCGCCATTCCGTTCGCGTGAAATTTTATTTATTTAAACAAATCTATCCTACAGAAACCATACATTTTTCCGGGGAAAAAAGTACCCTGTGTGCTATTTCAGACTTTAATCCATCTCTGTGCCAAATATCATTCAGATCTCTTCAGACATTCTGGTGTGTAAGAGTAACAAAACATCCATACATCATCACAAACTATACAATAGTTTCATTTGAGATTGGTCGCAGGTACTCTCAAACTAATCTCGATTAAATGCTAGTTAAGCGGGCCTTAAATAGCTGTCAAACTTTAGGCACTTGTTGACCATGCCGTTTTATGAAATAAGCGGGCCTTAAACTGGGTCCTGCTTACATTTAATGTGAAGAGATAGGTTCTGTTTGACCATGCCAAATTGAAGAATAACGAGTGCTTAAATCGGTAAGGCCATCCTAAATATTTAGGCAGCGTTTGACCATTTGAGGGTAAGCTCGGCGAAATGTTGGTTCTAGTTTGCTAGTGCGCGTGTGCCTACCCTTTCCGAGATACAGGCGTGAGTTTATGTATGTGTAGTGTCAGATTCACGTGTTTATTGTAATATTTGATATATATAATATTGTTAGTTAAGACTTGTAAATTGTAAACAAAATTTCCGCACTGACGACTTTAATGCCATGACGTGGGTAAGTACACAAAGCTGGTACTTAACTTAATGTCACCCTATTAGTTAAGTCACTACTCACTACATGATAATTGTTTATATTCAAAACTAATGATGAGTTAATTTGTTTATTGAATTTAACTTTACCCGACTGGATTTAAAGGAACATCATAATATACTTTAATAATATTGTTTATTTATTACATTGCCTATTGTTAGAGCATTACATATATTGTAAACAAAGTAAAGGATGTAAATGATTTTAGTTACAACAATTTTACTATCATTGCAGCTAAACCTACAACTACGGGAAATAATAATTATTGCTTATTTTTGAAGTAACACAACAATAACAAATTAGTACTTACCTACCTAATCAACTAAGTGTATATACCGCTGCGGAAGAGATAACACACTACAGTATTCAATTTCACATCTAGGACGGAAATAAGCTCAGTGAAATGTGGGTCTTCAAGGTCGTTAGTTAGTTTGTGTTTATTCCTTCGAAGATACGGCCGTGAGTTTATGTATGAAATATTGTACTATTCACATTAGACAGCCTTCGTGGCGCAGACGGTTGTGAATCGAGAGGTCGCGGATTTGATTCCCGCACCGAGACAAATGTTTGTGTGGCTCATAGATACATATTTGTTTCGGGTCTGGGTGTTATGAGACCCGTATTTTACTGTGGGGTCAGGACTGTGTATGTTGCTCTTGGGTTGGTGGTATTTATTTATAAATTCATTATATATTGTACGTACTGCATGTGCGTCGGAAACCCACGGGGTTACATTTACATACATAATATTTTATGTGTGGCCTGTTATTAGGGCGACTCGTAACCCTATTACTAATCCAGTTCTGACATATTTAACTTACATTTCATTCATGTAAGTTAAATCGAGATTTATCTAAGCGCTGGAAGTCGCCTGTAGTCAATTTCAATATAATTTATGTCACAACTCAACATTACTGATTAATAAATATAATACCTTAACGTTTAATACAGTATTTTCTTTGAAAATGTTTATATAGTTAAAGCTTTCTGTGAAATTATTACTTATTAAAGTAGGAATTATACACTCTTTACATACAAAATTATTGATAATATATTATCGTTAACTCGGAAACGAGAAACATATCGAGACATTTTCTTTCCCAGTTATGGCACGCGACACTTCATAATAAATAGTTACAAAGGAACGGTCAGAGGTGCGTGCTCATGAGCGTGTTTTCAAACGTGTTGTCTTCGTTCGTCTCGTCAGTCCTTAGCAATACTGACTGCGTAAGTCTCAGTTGAGTATCACACAAAACTGGGATATAAATTTATTTAATTGCTGTATTTGTACCTCTATACAATGCAGGGGTATTTACCAACACTGTCCCATACGAGAAACCTTAAGGCAATAACATTATTAGGGAAGTACTCGATGAGGTAATAATGATAACAAATGCGAATGTGTTCGTTACTCCATCGGGTTTTTATTCAGTTTTATTGTTTGCGTTGTGGTTTGATATGGGGAAGTTCTTGGAGGTAGCGCTATATTAAACGTGGTAAGCAATTTAGTTTAAAATTACCAATACCTGTACCATTAGTACGAGTTTTTCTCGATTCTCGAACTCGGCGATAGTTTTATGTTTCTGAATACGACTGAATTCTCCATGAGATCCAAGCTATGTTTATTTAATTAGTAGATTGTTCAGCAATGCTTGTTGTTTATGTTTAAAGAAGTAGGCAGAGGTACATTAAGAGCTTAAATATTCCTTTTTTTTTCGTTCTATAACGCAATAGAGGGCTAGCTTATTGTCATAATGAGCACTTAGCCATTGTATTCCATTATCGAGCAACTTATGTATGCTCAGGAACTTACTGGTTTTACTAAGTATGCACGGTTTGAGACACTTTATTCATAATAATGAGATAATTGTAATTAGCCAAAAAATACTTTGTGTAAAATGTTTAATTCCGATTGATTTTAAATTATAAAATATTTATTTCTTTATTTCCTTCAAATCTCATTCGATTTCATTTAAAACCTAATAAAACGAGGAAGGAGGCACACACAGTTATTATTTAGGTGTTAAAATGCTATAATAATCCCGTTTCTGAATGTGTGATCAAATCAATATTCAATTAACAGACTTCGAGACCGCTGACAAAATAAGTTGGGATTCGTAAACGAAAATTCGTTGACCGCGATTGTAGTTACATAACTAATTCAATTTTGATTTGATTTGAGATTTAACATTTTGTTTAGTTAATTCTGGCGTTGATCACCCTTCTTGTGTTGTCCGTGAAACGACATTGTGTAAATGGGTTCTCACGAGTCACGAGTGTAGAGGTATAGTGTCGCGATGCGCTTGTGACAAGGTACGTCACATCTGGCCACCAGACGCGGACACGTCACACGATGCGACGCTATTCGACGCATCCCTCCGCCGCGGACGACCTACGCAGGTAATTTTATAACTTTACAAGCTTGTAAACGTCACGCCTTCTATACCAGTTTATTATCTATTATGCACGGACGTAAAAAACAGATGGACGGAGTACATATTGAAAATGTAGCAGGGTTTTCGGCCCACTCGATCTTTGACACCTAATGTTAAAAAGACTGACGCAATTTTTATGAATGGCTTTCAGCTGAGCCTTGTGGAGACAACCAAGTTTTTAGGTATCACATTAGACCCCAAACTTCAATGGAGACTCCATCTATCGACGCTAGCCAAAAAAATTATGTACCTTATACTAATTCCTACGCAGTGAGTAAGATACGTCAATTACGGATGTCAATAAGGCTAGATTAGTTTATTTTGCGTACTTTCATAGTTTGATGTGTTATGGAATTTTTTTGTGGGGTGGAACTGCTGACATTGATACTATTTTTTATCCTAGCGCTCCGTCCAACTTCTTTTTCGTCCGTGCTATTATGTAACTTTTTGTTGTCCGTTTCAAATAGTGTTAGGCCTTTAAGTATTTTCTTAAGTTTATTTTCTGACAGAGTACGTCAATAACATACGTACATATATACAGACTCATGCCTGTATCTCCGAAGAGGTAGGCACAGGCGAATTAGAACACTCACTTTTCGCCGAGCTCGCTTCTATCCCAGATGTAACAGAAGACGAGCCTATCGCCATATCCTTTAAGAATAAACTTGTATTTATTGCATTTCAAAATATTTCAAGGAACTAAATCGATATCGCATCGATCTGTAACCGATATCGTACCGTTTCCGATAGCCCGCATGTGTTACCTATTATGCGTTGTTCTTCTATTGTAATTGCCAACGGATTTTTGGATACTGCGGGGTTTCTTTAATTAGCGTAAAAGAAACTAGGGGCTATAATATAGTGGAATGTAAGCTAAATACAAAAGCTGTATTATTAGACGTGGGAATTTTAACCGCTGTGCAACAATTTTCACTATTTTTATTCTTGGACGTAACTAGCATCTCTTTCTCTGTTCGTAAAGTGGGTGAATTTTATTTTTTATTTTTCCATCAATATAATATTATCTCCAAGAAGTTAGGAATTTTCTATTTTATGTTAACATATTATATGCGATTTATGCGAGTCATCATTTTCATTCAAATGTATATGTTGTGTAATAAGTGAAGTTTACACCAATCTCTCACTTTATTATAAATGTAACATAAATATCAAATAATAATGTAGTGCAGCAAAACAATAAATTATATAAATTATTTACACACAAGTTTTGTAAAAAAATAGTAAAGGGCTGTCACGAAAACTGGAAAGAGTCCAAAAACAAGTGTCAGTCAAGCTTATCGCTAATGGCATTAAAACTATCAGCGAACCGTTTGAAGTAGAGATAAACAAGCGAACAGAATAAAAACATTGTAAACTGCTTTCCGAGGCCGGCCCACTGAGGTTATCTGTCCTGTATCGGCTGTCAAAATAACACCATGCGAGTTGCGACCCATGCGTACCGGAGCTGAGCGGCGGAGTTGAGCCTAATGTCAAAGCTCGTAGAAACGACAAAAACTTATTTACACCAAACTATACGTAATTTGTATGAATAATAACACCGCTATGGACTGCCGATAAGCTATATGGCTTTCATGGAGACAGATTATCTATTGTAGCAGTTAAAATATTAAGAATTTTAATTCCCGTGTATGCCAGCTCGCCTATAAATTATTTATAAATTAAATAAGTGTAAATAGAAAACATAAAATAATTTGGGATACTAATATATTACATGTCTATTACACACACGGCAACAAGTTCCGTAGTAGAGATTAATGTTATTGAAATATAACTTAACATGTCCATAAATGTACATTAGTTCACACAATTAGCAAGTTCATCTAAAAGATTTCGACCGACTTCCAAAAAAGGAGGTCTGTTTTTTTTTCAATTAAATATTCAATTGAAACGACCGAAATTTTGCCTTTTACTTTGATGAAGCTTGAACTTGTACTCAGCTTTTCTTAATTTTCATATTCAGAAACAACCGTTTAAGCTTAATATTTCCAAATGGATCAAAAAGGATGATTTTAACTCACTCCCAATATTATTAACGACCTATCTAATGGTACCCCACCCCATAGAGTAGCCTAGAAAAATTCTTTCCCATTTTACGTTTAGGGGCGGTACCCAAATTTTTTTTGAAGATATATTACCACTTCTTAAGTGCCTCGGTGGCGTAGTTGTATTGCGTGCGCGGTACTACTACCGTCTCAAGGTATCAGGTTTGATACCCGGGTCGGCCAAAGTAATATTGGGCTTTTCTATTCAGTATTAGCCCGGAGTCTGGAATTGGTGCCCTATATGACGATAGGCTCGCCCCCTACAAAAAGCATGTCAGTTTATCATAATAATTTATTCTTATACATATAGTTATTTTTTCATGGGTGAGTTTTTTTTAGGAGCATTCGTAGTAAGAAGCGATCTTGATTTTTTTTTAATCAGAATACGTGTAAATGAAAAAGGGATATGAGAAATACGCAACTTTTTTACAATCAGTGTACCGTACGCGCCGCACGCGAGTTTTCATTCAAAACAACACCGCCAGATGTTTGTGGGGAAACCGGTTCCTACGAAATGTGAATGGAAGTGTGGACATTATTCTGGATTGTTAATTTATTTTGCATGTACCCGTGAAGATTCATGTATTTTTGTAAGAGCCATTGTGTTCGGGTGAGTCGCGCATGTGGCCGCCATCCGTCGCACACGGAATCTAAAGTCACGTCTCGGTCCTGCAAACAAACGCTAATTGTCTTAAACCATTGTCTTAAATAACAGCCACCAACCTTTAGCACGTATTATCGCCTTTATCACCAGCGTGTTAGAGTTGAAAATGTGTCCTAAAATGGGTGAAGTTTCACTAAAGAACAATCCGTCGCCAGATGGTCTGCGAACTGGGAGGATGCGTTGTTTTGTCAGAAGTGCCGTGGCGATGGTTATTGTAATTGACCGGCTTTGAACACCGATGCTACGAGAAACAAGTAAATGCTTTGTTTGTATACACCAGATAATTTCAACATAAAAGAGTTGTTTATTTTGGAATTGGATGTAATTAAGGTGTTGTTTGCCAACGATAAAGGCATGAAGTTTGCTTCATCGAACAGAGGGGAAAATATAATTTCTAAATTTACCTACTTGTTTAGTGCTACCTGGTTGATAATTGGCAAGTTAATTTTTCCGTAAATATATATATTATACTTATTAAAATATAAATACCAGTTATACGCGTACAAAGGACATACATATATACGAATAAACATACTGGAACACGTCTACTGCATGTAAATTTTCATCAAAGAAACAATGTTCACTCGGCCAAGGCCGGGTCTCAAGCTGTGCAAAAATCTTACTAATGCACTAAGTAAATTCTAAAAGCTAGTATAGTCATTGGGTATGAATTTCGAGTTAGCTTGCCACAAATGGGAGCTAATGTGTATGTTACATGAAATGGAGAGTGGAGGTTCACAATTTATAATATGCTTTGATCGCAACACTAAACGGAATTTGACTCTGATAATGTTTATTAAGAAAGCAGCGATAGCTCAGTTGGGAATGGTACGGACTACCGAGACGAGTGTCGAAGGTTCGAGTCTAACTCCAAAAAGAGCACACACCTCTGACTTTTCTATGTTAAATGTGCTTTCATTGTGAAATATCGCTTGCTATAACATGAAGAAAAACATCGTGAGGAAACCTGCATACCCGAGAATTTATGCACAAGAATTTTGAAGGTATGTGAAGTCTACCAACCCGCATTAGGCCAGCGTGGTAGTTTAAGGCTTAACCCCTGTCATTAGGTAGAGGAGGCCCGTGCCCAGCAGTGGGACAGGAATATTACAGGGCCAATATTATTATTCTTATTATATGTTTATTAATTGTAAAGGTAATAAATAACATTAATTGTAGCCGAAAGTGTCACCACTCACCGCACTACCGAGTGCCGAGCGACCGGTATATGAGTATAATACGAGTGGCGGAGATGCCCGTGGTCCGTAGGTTCTCGTCTATTGGCATCGGTTCAAACGTCCTCCCGATAATTTGCACCTCATCAGTTCGCACCTTACTGAAACGTGGATGTCAACATCGTGCCGTTCGCGTCGCCGTATGGGAAATTGTTATATCGCCGTATTTTTATTTTGTATTTTATTGTAAATAAATTGTATTGTTAACGATTGCGTGGACGGGGGAGCAGGTCGGTGCTTCAACGGTAACGAGTAGTAGCGTCTGAATGTTGTATTCGTAGCATCCTAATGGAGTGATAATAACGTTGTTAAGTTTATTTTTCTTTTATATCGGACAGATTAAAATAGTTGGCTTTAGAAATGTTGTAAATAAATAACTTTTCACATTCTTGGAATGAAAACACATCTGATTTGTTTTGTTTTTAGAAAAATACCTCAATATAATTGTTCGTCTACATATTATATAGAAATACATAATATTGTGTGATTGGAATTTGGAATTTGCGTAGTGGATTACCTCGGTGACATAGTGGAACGATTTCCGACCTGAGGTATCGGGTTCGCTCCCCGGGTCGAGTAAATTGACATTGGATTTTTCAATCAGTCCGGAATCTGAAATTTGTGCCCGATATGAGGATAGGTTCGCCTCCTATCACATCTGGGATGGAACTAAGCTCGGCGAAATGTGGGCATTCTAGTTCGCTAGTGCCCCTCGTCAACCCCTTCGGGGATACAGGCGTGACATATGTATGTGTACATATATTTATGTTTGGAATTTGCGACTAGTGAGCAATTTGAAATTTACGCTGTATCCACTGCCAAATTTTAAAGGTTGCTACTTAAATATTATGGTTACTATGGTTATTGCGAACAATTGACAATTGAATAAAAATACAAAATGAATTACGTATGTCGCCACATCATTGCCCTATTACTCATCGAAACAATAAACTTGTGCATTATAACGTAAGATGATGTCAATTATATTTTTTTGGGAGCTAATTCCCATTATACACATATCACGGACATAATGACAAGGATAATTTACGCCACGCCATTGTATAAAGCGTGGCACCCGTAAAAACAACCCACCCAACACTATTGTTATAATATGTTAATTAATTATAAAGTGTGCCTTTATGACGCCATCACATCCCGCACCATGCGGCAGTAATGCGCGCACTGTAGCGACTAGCGACTAGCGCTGCTGCCGCGAAGAGTTTTGAATTATAAGAAGGCAGCCGGACCGCCCGACGCGATGGGCCTTTTCTTTCGTTTATTGTTACTGCAAAGTAACTTGTAATATGCTACTAGATAAGATACAAAGGTACATCTGTAGAATCCTATAATAAATGGTCCATTCGTAGCTACAGGAACTATGCAGCTCCTTCTGTTTTTAAATTATATTTTTTTATTTTATTGTGTCTTTGGAGTTTGATTTTGATAAACTATTCGAATAGCGAGGACGAGAGTATTCCTCGTGCTTCATCATATTTATCTATGAGATTTTAAATCCTAGAGTAGGTAACCAACTAATGGTCTAAGGGACCGTGGTACATCGACCTTCAATAATCTGGTAACCAGTAGAGACATAATACACGATTAGACAAATACGCGTTAACTTGCTTATCGAAAAGTGTTCCTACTACATACGTGACGTAATAAAAATAATATATCGTTTACCTACTTGTTATTGCATAAAATAAGTTATAGGGTAAAGTACACAAAGGCGCATTAAATACCTGATTTCACTTTATAATATTATTTACACATATAAGTCATATAGGCAGATTTAATGGCACAGGTATTTTCCGATCAAGCAAACTGATCATTTTAATAATGATGTCGCTAATTTAAAGAAAATTAACGACCTTTACTATTATAATCATGATATAGATAATACATCGTTGATACACCAGAATTAAACTTACAATATAAAGAGTAGTAGCCGACCTAAACCGAAACTGAAAACGAATCTTCGGTATCTGTTCTACCCCTAGTTTCGGCTTTAACCGAACCTTTTTTAAACATGTTAAAAATGTATTGTTTTGTGAAATTTGGCTTATTTCATACATTTATACATATAGCTAATACGTATTAAATGCAAAAAAAAAATAATAATTGAAGCAGGTATGTGAAAAAATAAAATAATTATTCAATTTTTTATTTATTAGTTTGATTCGAAAAAGGTATTTTATATTTACAATTTGGGTGCCTCTGGTTAGATGCGATTGCCTCAGTGGTATAGTGGTATTGCGTGTGCGGTACGACTATCGTCCTGAGGTCTCCGGTTCGATGCCCAGGTCGAGCAAAGTGATATTGGATTTTTCAGTATCAGCCCGGAGTCTGGGGTTTGTGCCCGATATGGCGATAGGCTCGCCCCTATATCACATCTGAAACTAAGCTCGGCGAAATGAGGGTGTTCTAGTTCGCTAGTCCACCTCTGCCTACCCCTTCGGGGATACAGGCATAAGTTTATGTATGTGTGCATAATATAAGGTAGCAATCGTTATTAATATAATTTTTGTGCATGTTCCCCATTGTTGCTTATAAGCACACAAATGTCAGTGATTCATAACAAGGTAATCGTTTACGTATATCAGGCCCGCCCGGCCCCGCGTCCTTTAGCGATAACAGGTATACCAAACGAATGTACTCATTGCGAAAATCATATGTACCGCTTTCATTTTCAATGTACCTCTCTAATTTTCAAATTACAAGCGCTTTATGGTGGCCGGGCCAGCCTGACTTTTTCAGCCCGGCCCCTCTGTAATTCAAAAACTACAAAACGTGCTGATAAAGTGATGGTACAGAAGAAATGTACTCTCCAAATTACGTATATGTACAGCTTAATATAACAATAAAATTCAATATCTTACGAGATATTCAATCAGGAAATTAGGGAATCAGGGCCGGGCTGAAATTATTTATATAGCTCTGTACAGAAAAACTACAAGGCATTGATCTGAACTATTGATGTACATACAATGTACCCTGGATGTAGTTCATATGTACTTACTTCGTTTTCAATTATATTAAGTAATTATAAAAATATGTCCATTTGTAATTATTTGAGACCGGCAATTTACAATCGTCCATATCTTTTTAAATATAGCATTAAACTGATTAATATTGTGTTTTTTGGAATAACATACTATAGTACATTCGTTTAGATTGCCTTGTGTGTCTATTTGCGGGTTATTTGAATAAATATTTAAATCATAACCTAATACAAGTAAAGCTGCAATAGAGTGACCATCAGTCACAAACAAATTTCCGGACCATGATGTAAATAACATAACATAACACAAATTCACGCCTGTATCCCCAAGGGGGTAGGCAGAGGCGCACTAGCGAACTAGAACACCCACATTTCGCCAAGCTTAATTTCGTCCCAGATGTGATAGGGGGCGAGCCTATCGCCATATTGGGTACAAATTCCAGACTCCGGGCTGATGTGGAAAAATCCAATATCACTTTGCCCAACCCGGGGATCGAACCCAAGACCTCAGGACAGTAGTCGTACCGAAATACAACCACGCCACCTAGGCATGATGTAAATATATGGAATGAAACAATATTATAATAATAATATTAGCCCTGTAATATTACTGTCCCACTGCTGGGCACGGGCCTCCTCTACCAATGAGAGGGGTTAGGCCTTAGTCTACCACGCTGGCCTAATGCGGGTTGGTAGACTTCACATACCTTCGAAATTCCTGTGAAGAAATTCTCAGGTATGCAGGTTTCCTCACGATGTTTTCCTTCACCGTTATAGCAAGCGATATTTCACAATGAAAATACACTTAACATAGAAAAGTCAGCGGTGTATGCTCCATTTTGGGGTTGGTCTCGAACCTCCGACACTTGTCTCGGCAGTCCGTACCATTCCCAACTGAGCTATCGCTGCTTGTGAAACAATATTACGTTGAAAATATTCGTTTTTATTAAATTGCTTTTATAAATTTGTGGCAACCAACATCCATATTATATATTTAATTTATTAACATGAAATAATGTCATTTTTTAATACAAAATAAAATAGCGAAACAAAATATTTTTTTTTCTACCAGAGACTATGGAGTAATTTCAGATACAGCATGATTATCAACGTAAGTACCCCGCGTATAATTATTTTGTTTTCATGATGAAAATAGACATTTTCTGTTCTACCTATCCTTTTCCACGTGTTTTACTTGAAATGTTACATAATAAATATAGTAGAAAACCATTTATTTTGTTTGAGATGTTAATATAAATTATCTGTTTATAATTTTCATCAGCCACAGAACGTCCACTGCTGGACATAGACCTCGCCCAAATCGACAATAAATTGATAGCTGGACTATAAAATCTCTCCAAGGCCGCCACCATCTCGCTTTGACTAGTCCTAATGTTGACAAACGAGCGTCATACTCATGGCTACAGAGAGGCGAATTGTTTCCCGAAACAGAAGGATTCATGCTGGCTATACAATATCAGGTTACAGACATTAAAAATTAAAGAAAGTACATAATTCGTGATAGCATCTTAAATAGATACTTAAACTGTTCAACCCTAGCGATATATGTACCGTTTTATATATGGTACGGTATCAGGGCATTTGCCTCTTCTGGCCCGAAAGAGTGTCCTAGTTGGCTAGTGCGCCTCTGCCTACCCCTTCAGGGATACTTGCGTGTGCTTATACTATGTTATGTTATTGACATCACGGTCCGGAAATTAGTTTGTGACTGATTGATGGTCACTGTACTGCAGCTTTACTAGTATTAGGTTATAATTTAAATATTTGTTCAAATAACCAGCAAATAGACACACAAGGCAATCTAAACGAATGTACTATAGTATGTTATTCCAAAAAACACAATATTAATCAGTTTAATGCTATATTTAAAAAGATATGGACGATTGTAAAGTGCCGGTCTCAAATAATTACAAATGGACATATTTTTATAATTACTTAATATAATTGAAAACGAAGTAAGTACATATGAACTACATCCAGGGTACATTGTATGTACATCAATAGTTCAGATCAATGCCTTATAGTTTTTCTGTACAGAGCTATATAAATAATTTCAGCCCGGCCCTGATTCCCTAATTTCCTGATTGAATATCTCGTAAGATATTGCATTTTATTGTTATATTAAGCTGTACATATACGTAATTTGGAGAGTACATTTTTTCTGTACCATCACTTTATCAGCACGTTTTGTAGTTTTTGAATTACAGAGGGGCCGGGCTGAAAAAGTCAGGCTGGCCCGGCCACCATAAAGCGCTTGTAATTTGAAAATTAGAGAGGTACATTGAAAATGAAAGCGGTACATATGATTTTCGCAATGAGTACATTCGTTTGGTATACCTGTTATCGCTAAAGGACGCGGGGCCGGGCGGGCCTGATATACGTAATCGTTTTCCTTTTGCATTGTATCTCATAATATGAGTAAATAGGTAACAACATTGAACACTCATCTAACCTCAGAACGATTTAATCCTAATGTTATAATTGTGACGATTATTCATAACAATAGATATATACATACTAAATGCGTAATGTCATGGCAGTTGGCACTAATAATATAGTTTCGCGATGATAACATACCAATATTATGAGTCCATATTTCTTGGTGCAATGAGTGCACAAACGGTTAGGGATGCTATTTCCAAACATGGAAAGGTCGTGACAAAAAGCTGGATTATTGCAAATATTCCAGGCATATTCCAGGCATACATTAAATAAGATTGATTTTGAGTGGTAGAGCCACGCTCTAGACAGTAACGTCTACAGCACGAATGGGCCGGCTCGACCGGTTCGATACCGCTGTCTCACAGAAACCCGCCGTAAATGGCAGCTGGCTATCGCGCTTCGTTCGGTGAGTGAGACTTCTGGTAGCCCATTCCCCCACCCTTCCCTTTTCTTTCCCCTTTCGTTCCCACCTTTTAGGTTGGCAACGCACCCATGATTCTTTTGCATCTTTGTTGTCTATGGGCGATGGAGATCACTTACCATCAGGTGACCCATCTGCTCGTTTGCCAGTCTCTACTATAAAAAAAATAACACCCAACAGGTGACTGTGTGTGAGTGTGAACACACATACAGTCATGACTCATGACCCCTCACCAAGATCGAGTTTTGTGTCGTGGGTATCAGGAACTACGATAGACTTTTGTTTTCACAATACCCAGACCCGAAACCAATATTTGTGTGCCATACAAACAATTGTCTCGGTGCGGAAGTCGAACCCGCGGCCTCTCGTTTCACAGCCGGCTACTTGCCCGCCGCCGCGGAAACTGAAATGATATCATTAGTACATTGTTTGTTTTAAGTTTTATTTTTATTTTAAGCACATGATACAAGGGTTTAATATGATCTGATGATTTATTGATTGATTTTTTTATTAATATTTAAAGCGCACGTTTTGTTTCAGTATACATAAATGTAATGTTACGCCTGTAGTTTGTTCCCCGTAGGAGTGGGCACAAGCGCAACTAGTGCACCCACATTTAGTGGTGTTTTAAAGTGAATAAAGACACTGAAATTGAATATCTTAATAAATTTCAAGTGGTAGAGCCACGCTGTAGACAGTAACGTCTATAGCACGAATGGGCCGGCTCGACCGGTTAGATACCACTGTCTCACAGAAAACCGACGTAAAGTGGCAGCTTGCTGTCGCGTTTCGTTCGGTGAGTGAGATTTCCGGTGGCCCATTTCCCCACTCCCTTTCCCAATCCCCTTCCCTCCCCTTCCATTTCCTCCTTTTAGGTTGGCAACGCATCCATGATTCTTTTTGTGTCTTGGGTGTCTATGGGCGGTGGAGATAACTTACCATCAGGTGACCCATCTGCTCGTTTGCCAATCTCTGCTATAAAAAAAAAAAAATCTTAACGCATAGTTCGTGGATTTTTTGCCTGTCGGTGACAATATGGTATGGCCGAGCATGCCGCTAAAGGAGACGTCGGTATCGGGACAAGGTACATTAAACTTATGTGCTTTCATTTGACTCACGGTGTTTTATTTTGTAAATGCATTTTCCATAATAAATATATGTTTATATGGTTAATGTTTATAGAGGCCAGGGGGAAACACAGATCCGGTACCTACACTTATTTTTGTTGTGATGTGTTGACTCTGCGGTTGTGAGCTATTCTTAAAAATGTGCGATATGGCGGAAAATGGTGGAGCAAACACATCTTGTGCTACCTACAGAGTATTTCAGTATCTTATATTAACAAACTGTGTAAGGATTTCACGTTCTTAAGAGTTTGTCTCACATTTTTTTATTACATACAGAATTTTGTTGCTTCCAATTCGTTTCATCTGGGATCATAAATTAATCATCAAACCACTAAATCTAGGCTTGTAGCATTGTCCAGAGTAAAATTAGTTTGTTTCTCGATTGTTGTCCTGGTCAAACTAGAATATTTTTAACACGGATCATAAGAGTTTGCAAGTGATCCGATATATCGATAAGACATCTTTATCAAAATTATGAACGTAGAGGTTACGTTACGTTAGGTGTGAATCAATTAAACTTTTAGGGCGACTACCAGTGTTATTACTAATCTAGAGTTAAACCTCATTTTGATTTATCCTACAGCTCAAATATATAAAACAAGATTTGGGATAGAGATCGCGGAGCTGCAAGTGGCACGAAGGAGTTTAAGATGAGTTTTGGACATCATCATCATCATCATCAGTCACAGGACGTCCACTGATGAACATAGGCCTCCCCCAAAGATTTCCAGATCGACCAGTTGGAAGCGGCCTGCATCCAGCGTGTATAGTGTATATAAAGTGTTTTGGACATAAGTACTCGTAACTAACGAATATTATTATTGCTGGTTGCTGGTTGTTGAATCCAGGGAGGAAGATGGGAGGGGAATATAAATGTATGTATTTAATGTGTGTATGTGTATATATGCACATGTGTACACATGTGGGTGTGTGCACATACACATGATAGTGTATGTTTTTTATTTTATTTCTATTTTTTTTCCTCTGTGTATTTTAATAGACCTAAGCACCTAATTATGTAACAGCTAAAACGCAATAAATGACATTTTTTCTTTTCTTTTTCTATCTCAGTTACGACAACCTACAAGAAATGAATTGTTATGTTCGTTCAGGTACACAGACAGTACATTGTCTGATTAAAAAAAAAAACTTTGGTTTTAATACCGGGCTTACCATATGTGGTTGAGTAAAAATCAATCCGTCATGCGTCGGTATATATTAAGGAGAATTTGCGGTTTTGTTTGTTTTTCAGTATGTGTGAAAACACACAAATATAAAACCAATACGACTACACATAGTTTTCTTGGCATAACAGACTATTCTAGAAACATTTACTCGAAACTGGATCCCCCAACGGAGGTGGTCACAAAAGCAGCCGGTTTTATAAATTAAGCCAAATCCTTCTGCAATATGATAAGAAAAGTGTATTGTGCCGGCCGGTATATTGGAGTGGCTTAAAGGCAGATGGAAAAAGAATTTCATCATTACCAGTTATATCAAAAGTTACAATTTTCTATACCATAAAGTGTTTTGGCGTGAATATTCCTGTTGCCTTATGTAGTACTACTGTGCAACAATGGCTGTAGTGAGCTGGCGCCCGACCCCACGTACCGTACTTTATGTACCGTGCCTCGTTAATACTGACAATTGCCAGTTAAATATTAAAACCTACCCCCACAATAGATACGTTAGTTTATTGTCCGTTATGTCTTAACTCTCTTCGCGCCCCAAGTTGTATTACTTGTATTCCAAAGATATGATGCATAAGTAATGAGCGGCATGTTATCGCATACTATGCCTTCATTCATACGATCTAAACTTAAATTTTAGAGTTTGTGTTCTTTTTTATTTCGGATTTACTAAAACACGAATATGGGTCACCTGATGGAAAAATAATAATAGTGTCTACGTTTCTTGTCTTTAAGCAAAGTTTGTCAGGGATTGTAAGTTTTAACTGCCTCGGTGGCGTGGTGGTATTTCGGTACGACTACGGTTCTGAGGTCGCGGGTTCGATCCCCGGGTCGGGCAAAGTGATATTGGATTTTTCCATGTCAGCCCGGAGTCTGGAATTTGTGCCCGATATGGCAATAGGCTCGCCCCCTATCACATCTGGGACGAAACTAAGCGCGGCGAAATGTGGGTGTTCCAGTTCGCTAGTGCGCCTCTGCCTACCCCTTCGGGGGGATACAGGTGTGAGCTTATGTTATGTGTAAGTTTTAAATTCAGCCTCGTGCAATTTCGTTAATCGTGAAAAAGTCATAATAAACAAACATTTAGTTACATTGATCTATTGTCAGACTGTGATAAAGTACTTCTGAATTTGATTTTCTTATAATTTATTTACTTTTGAATTAAAATCCGGTGTTCGTTATGAAATACCCTCGTATTTCCCGCCTTCACCGCAGCTGATTTCTCTAGACGCTTTTAAAAACATTAATGTAATTTTCCTGCGGTTTATTGGCGATAGTTTATATTTCTTAAATACTGCGGACATTATCCTTATTTATTGTTGCACATTAGCGGATTTTCCTCGTTAAAGTATATAATATATTTTTATTTACAATAGGATTTGTTGAATGTCTATCAGAGGGTGAGTGGGTAGCGAGTTCGCGACCTGCGGTGTTTTTTTTTATAGCAGAGATTGGCAAACGAGCAGATGGGTCACCTGATGGTAAGTGATCTCTATCGCCCATAGACACCCCAGACACAAAAAGAATCATAGGTGCGTTGCCAACCTAAAAGGAGGGAATGAAAAGGATTGGAAAGGGAGGAGGGGGGGAATGGGCCACCGGAAATCTCACTCACCGAACGAAACACGACAGCAAGCTGCCACTTTACGGCGGTTTTCTGTGAGACAGCGGTATCAAACCGGTCGAGCCGGCCCATTCGTGCTGTGGACGTTACTGTCTACAGCGTGGCTCTACCAAATCACTCAAAAAGAGGCGGTGCATTGAGGCGGGGGAGCAACGTGGCGCGAGTCGCGACGTGTTGCATCAACTTGCGTCGTCACGACTCACGACGCGGTTGCTTCGTCGCGTTGCGTCGCGGACCCGCTGCTGCTGTCTCTGGCCCTTCGCCAACTGTGGCGAAGGTGGAAACCGAACGTTATACACATATTACGTACGCGATGCACGTATACGCACCACACTGTATTTTTGTATGTGACATTAGATTTTATTTTCGTTTAAAATTATAACGCATACGCGTTTCTCTTAACACGCAGTAGAAGTAGACGTTATTTCGAAAATTTATTACTATCACAGAGGGCAAATGTCCAAGAGTGCGGTTTGAGTGCTATCGGCGTTAATAAACATATAATATATGTATGTATATATTGCGATGAGCACCGCTATCCACGAGGTCCAAGATCGCAATTAAATCAATTGTTAATGTTTGTGATTATTGTTATTCTTGAACCTCAACGTAAAATATGATTTCTTTTCTGTTGTGTATTTTTTTAACTATTGGTGAAAACTTTCTCTGATTTTTTGATCGGTAGAATTGTATTGTACATTATTCTTCAGAGGGGCTTGATATCAGGCAGGCAGCTTGTAGTAGAAACTAAAAAATACCCTTCCTGCAATATGCAGACATTATTAAAAAGGTGTTAAAGGTGTCAAACCAATATTGGATTGAGATAGGGGCAGGTGGAAAAGGTGAACGAATCGTATTATACGTTGCGTCATAATAATTTTCACTTTCAATTATAAATTTTGAATTATAAATGTTTCAAAAATTTCAAACACCGCCGATTAAGAAATCAACCCAATACTGCCGTCAATCTAACCATCTATTTGTGATTTATGAATTGTGACCATTCCAATCATCCAAAACACTAAACCTCTACTGTGAATTAGTGAGGTTATCCCGTTAATTCCATGATGTTGATGTAACATCAGGTCAAGTTCGCTACGTTACTGTAATGCCATTCAATTAAGTCACAAAGTACTCCGAATCTGAGAGAAAAATATAAGTGTAATCCTAAACGAGCTGATGTTCAAACGGCTTAACAGATTTTTTGTATAAAAGCAGCACCACTGTCGTCATACAATTGATAGCTAATTGTTCGCAAATTATTGAACCGCTTTATGCCGAGGAACTGATTACATTTTAATTCGAGTACACATTGACGTCTGTGCGAATTGAAAATAATATAACATCATAAGTTATACATACGTCAACAGTCTAATTATATATCGATTCACTAATGCTTCGAAACATATAAGGTTTTTGAGTTACAATTCTGCATCAGGAACATACATACATATGTACACGGAATAGCCGTCGCCCGCGAATCCACATACGTACGAGTACATTAACTCACGCCTATTTCCCTCATGCTTTTTAGCTTTTCACAGATCGAAGAATTAATAAAAATTTTGTAGCAATAATTTGATTACATTTATTATAAACAAATAATCTGTCTATAAGATTTATATAGAGGTACATGACGCTCAGTATGTTAGTAATTGTGTGTTATACATATTTATTTGAATGGCTCCCAAAAAGTGTAGGTACATTAATCTTATTATTTGTTGCTATCGCTTTGCGGATATAGTGGCAGCGGCTGCGTATATTAAAATGATATGTTCTGAGTTCGATATCTGCGTCGGTCGTAAATTCTATGCAGAAGTTTAAGTAACATGGTTTACTTTAAATTTAATCCACGAATAGAAATTGTGTAACCCAGTCGACGGTTTGTATTGTATGAAATATGCCCACTTAATTGAGCTACACGTGTAGCAAGCGGTCCAGAATATTATGATGAAAGTCTTTGTTATTTATTTATGCACTCCTTTATCTGTTATTGAACAACGTTATGTGATGTAAAACTGCTAATTGTTTCGTCATTACACATGTGTATGTTATAGTAAACAATGTAACAAGTGAGAGTTTTCTACTAAGTAAAAATAGGCGCTTTGTTGAATTTGTGTATGTTTGGAGTTACAACAGTTATACCTCTATGAAGCAGTAGATGTACCTCAGCGTTTCACGATTGTTTTTTTTTATTGGCCTGCGAACGCAGACGAGCAGACGGCCCACCTGATGGTAAGTGGTTATCGTTGCCCATGCAACATGCAATGCAATGCCATCGACAATGCCATGGGGACGACCAAGGTTCTGTCTACCGTGTAAATGCTTCTTTAACCCTCGTTTGAAAAAGGTCATGTCATAGCGCTGCGGGAACATGATTTCTGGAAACTCACTGTACTGGAAGTTGGTGGTTCTAGTTAGAATGGATGATTTTGTCTCCGATGTCGGGTGGTGTGTTAGTAAAAAGGGGATGATGTTCATGGGATCATCTTAAACAGTTCCTAGGAGCACTCCAAACAACATCGTTGTTATTACAAACATCATGTAATATTAGTAATAGATCTGACCACATTATTATGCGGGTGAATTACCCTGTATTAATTTTGTTGTAAACAAAATTGTGGTTGGTAATGTCTACTTGTAACGTTTGTGTTCGGGGACTTTTATGTTCGGCTGTCGGCTATGAATGTATAGTTCTTTAACCTGGCACGACGACAAAAGGTTTCCGTATTATCTAGTGTTAAGTTGTTATGGGAATCGTTGTGTCACTCCTGTTTCAACAGAAGTACCATTGAAAATTTTTCAACATATGCTTTGCAAACCTTTCGCTGATTACTAAATGTGCCTGGAAATAAAACTTCAAATACGTCTTATATGCGGCGCAAACGCAGAACAAAGGGCAATCAATCAAGACTTATCGGCTTCCTAGAATACGGCGCGGCGCGGCGGGCAGCGGTGAGGCGATGAGATCCGCGACACGTGAACACTGCAGCAGCTCTGTGGCGATCCTTCACCCGCCGACCTGCGATAATGCCGCGCAAATAGGCTACCGATTGACGTCAACGCGCCCACCGCGACACCTCGACATCCGACACCACGACACCGCGACACAAAGATACTGACATTACTTCGTGGTAACCATGTGGATCCAGTTTAATAGATTATATATTTTTTTTCTGTTTTACATAGTTGAGTGTGCGCCACGAGATCGCTGCTTGTTTATTAAATTCTATGTATAATTGAATTTCAATTGTGGGTTTAATAAATCTACATATTTTAATCAAAATAATTTATCTTTTACATTGGACAAAAAACAAATTAATGTCGACATGACAATAATAATGGTTTTCCGATAGATTTTTATGTGTTTTTTTTTTGTTGATTTATCGCCGAATGTTCATACACTTAAGGTCGCCTTATGTCGTTTAAGGCCGCATTATTTGACTAAATTGTATGGCGAAAATCAATGTAAGAAGCCGTTAAAGTTGGGTAGCGTTTGACGATTCGGGCGTTATTTTATTACCTTTGAGGAATACTGCCGCCCGATTACTAAAAACCATTACGAGTAAGTGTATAATCCTAATTTTGAGATATGGCCAAAATATGGAAAATATTATCCCTGGAAATGTTTAGACACTACCTGTAATATTTACCTTGCTTATTTTTAAGCTTAAAAATAGACATACCCATAATAAAAATAATGAGTGTAATAATGTTTTCCACATTTTTAGTCATATCTCAAAATATATAAGCAATATCGCAGAATAAAGTAAACGCAAGTATATTTATTTATTAACATTTCACGGAAATTACGGTAGATACAGACAACAAGTATTTTTCATCTTACTGACGTTGAAGTGCTTTTATCCAATGATTTTATAAGTAAGAGGGCAAAAGGAGTCACCTAGTGATAAGTCTTTACCGACGCATTAATTTATTTATTAACAAGGAAAAAAACATGCAGTTTGCTTGTTGTCTTGTCCCATTAGCGGTGATCAGTCTATAAAGTATAAACAACTAAGCGATGTCTTTCCTTCCACCTGCCTTTATCCCATTCTAATGTGGCTCGACGCAGTATTTTTAAGAGTATGGCAGAAAGGATTGCCTTAGTTTACGTTACCACCGGCTGTCTGTAGGCCAACCATGAGGCTTTTTGACATTACTCGCTATGGACTCTGTGAAATATTTGTATGACAAACACCCGAATCGAACGTCTTTAGCGGTTACGCGGGGAACTGACGTTTTTCATACAAATATTTTACGTCCTCGCTCGCGTAAATACGTTCAACAAATTCATGGTTGAGCTACAGCTCATCCCAAACCCCGTTCTTGTGGATCTGGTCCAGGGAAAATCGTGTTAAGAAAATCGCGATGCCCGTCCTGAGATTCGAACCCAGGACACCCTGATCTACAGTCCTAGATCTACTAGTGTAATACAGATGAGATTGGCGAAATGTGAGTGTTCGTTCTCGTTAGCTCATGTATTAAGATTCAAACAAGTATGAGCATCTAACAGACATCAAGATTCGAATTCGGTGTCTTTGTCCAAAATCCACAAACTGTAATTTGGTATCGGGAAAGTCCTCGGCCGCCGCTCACATGTGGTCGTCCCTCGTAGCTGACACAGCCTCGGCCCCGCACGGCCTCGCGCTCTACTCCGAGCTGTGTTCTTGTATGTGCCTCACAAATCACATTACGACGCAATACAGCCAGAATGAGACATTAACCTTATAATCGCGCGGCGGCGCGACACACGCGTACACTTGTATTTATTTTTATCTATTCTTTTGGTCTTTGGTGGCTATTAGGGCTTTCGCTAGAATTGATCCTAAACATTTACGTATAAGTTTTGTTTATTATGTCTGCTAAATACATTTTTCTAATAAAGCCAACATTCAAGTTTATAAGCAGTATAGTTTGTGGCTTGTTGTTAATCAAACTTTCATTCGATTACTTAGCATTATTTTGTTCATCATCATCAGCCACAGGACGTCCACTGCTGCACAAAGCCCCAATCCCACAATTATTTTGCTCACCTAATAGGTATACATATAATAATAATGTATTTAGGTTAAAGCAATATAATATTCAATGAATAGTCATTCTAAATAGTCGTGTGAGTATTTTCGTGTGTTTTTGGCAATGTCGCAATTTGCGCCATTCTATTCGAATATTTCGAATTCCCGAAGGCCTGCATGCACTACGATTATTGTGTTCGGGGATTTTGTCTATCTATTTTGTTTTATATGGTTGTTTGTTACAAGTTGCACGAGTGGTTTTACCGTTTTCAAATGTATTTATTATTTTGTAGTTACATAATATTTATGTATGGATGGATGTAATGTTAAAATTAAAATTATGAAAGAAACCCACTCCATTATTTTTAGGATTCTATCGAAATCTTTAACTCTTATAACAACGTAAGATGTACATATATATAATATATAGTATAGGATCCAGGATCGACTCGTTGTCCAGTATATGGTATAATGTAATTATTTTTTAAATTAAATTTATATTGCAAGTATTTAGTGGGATTGCAAAATCGACTCATTACATCGATAAACAACAGCGACTTTAACTGTGCTACAAGTGCAAATTTATAGAACAGAAGCGCATTAACAAAAACATTAACATGACGAGAATTACTGACACTGATATATTTACAATTGTCATGCGAGTTATCGTGGCGGCCATTAAGGTATGTATATAACACTGGACGCGTGTAAATTCACCGTGAGCTATGTACAAAATGCTCCACTTTAATAAGTTATCAAACAATGCTCTTACTTCACTGTAAAGTGGGCGTTTAAAAGCATACTGCTCACGCTACGAAATTGGATACTTGACTTTGTTTGATTTTATACATATTTTTGTATATAATAGCAAATAAAACAAAAAAAGAACATTTCTGTAAAAACTGCATCGAAATTAGTTGAAAAATGAGGCAGTAATTCATAAGCTCACGCCTGTATCCCCGAAGGGGAAGGCAGAGGCGCATTAGCCAACTAGTACACCACATTTCGCTGAGCTTAGTTCCGTCCCAGATGTGATAGGGGGCGAGCCTATCGCCATATCGGGCACAAATTCCAGACCCCGGGCTGATATGGAAAAATCCAATATCACTTTGCCCGACCCGGGATCGAACCCGAGACCTCAGGACGGCAGTCGTACCGAAATACTACCACGCCACCGAGGCAGTCGTGTGTGTGTGTGTCGCCACAGTTAATTAATATTTTAAATTCTGCACTGAGCAAGAGTGGGGGCGTAGTGGAGATATCTTGCTATCCCTTTGCAACGCACGTCCGGTTATGGCCACGTCACGTCACGTGATTATATTGATTATATTGACTTCTCTTTCCTGCAGTTTAAAGGTTACACCAAACTTCAAAGGCTTATAAATATAAAAATAAAAATTCCATATAAAAAAATAAATAAAGTGTGAAGTACCCAATTATTTACAGCTACCAACTACAAGTATATACATTCTTATATTCCATTCTAAAAGGTAACATGTACAAGTACACGCCTGTATCCCTGAAAATTAGGCAGAGTAAGCACCCATGTAAACGTCTCGCCGTAGGTACTAATTTTTGTTCCTTCACGTGCTAAGGGACGATACTATCGCTATCACATCACAAGTTGAAACCTCGTACAACACATGCGTGATTTTTAGAATTCAAATACGGTATGAGATTGATCTGGAAATTTTTGGAGGAAGCCTACGTCCAATAGTGGACGTCCTATAGTTGATGATCATAATGGCCCAGGTCACTAGCCAGGCTCTCAAGATTCTAGGATGCACTCGTTTGTATGTATCAGGCGGTTCACGCGCGGTGTATAATGCGACAAACACACGCGATTACGTCTCGACTCAATGTGTCGTAACTCGTTTTTTAGGGTTCCGAAGGTTTATATTTTCGTCATGTCTTTCTGTCTGCCTTTTTGATTGTCAGTCCCTCTAGTCCTCGGTCTGTATGTCACAGTCATTTTACTTGAAAACTATTGGAGCTGTGTAGATGAAATTTTAATGGAAAATGTGAAGTGACATTATTATCGGATAGTTACATTACATTATAAAATGGCAAAAATGCCCGTGATACCTGTTCGTCAGTTTGTCTACCTGACTGTGGTTCAGCTCAGAGAATATTGATAGTAGACAGCTCAAATTCTTCTTGATCATCTCATGTTGTGTGGTGAATATGTAAATAGTCACAATGGAAGTCATTCCAAATCGCAAAAATGTCCTCTTTTTTTTTAATCAGAAATATATCAAGATAGTAGACCTTAAAGAGTCCTACTTTCAACGAAAATTGTTTGAATGTAATGTTTATAGTAACTCTTAAGATAGTGGTATTTTACTAATTTTTATTACCCGAATGCCAGAAAGTTAATTTTCTAGATCAAGAAATTATCTGACTTCTGACCGATGTTCAATAATTTATTGAATCCATAAAATGTCATATATTACATAGATTCCGTCAAGAATTGTACTCTACCGCCACTTCGGAAGGCTGGTTCGCCAGAGAAGAACGGGCAAGAAACTTTGACGTTGCTCTTTTTGATAAAATATATATAAGCCGTTTACAATAACATAATAAACCCCTAATTAGAAAAAAAACATTTCATTACATTAGATTAGATTAGATTAGAGCAGCTAATCCATACCAAGGTTACCTGAATGTAAAATTTTAATAAAACCAATAAAACGTACTATTTTTATTGATGAGCGAATCCAAAAAATATTGGAATGTAGTATGTTTCTTCAATGTTGTTCCTTCATCCGTCTTGTGTATATATCCGTAGTGGGATATTTTTACCATTCAATTGCAATGAATATCTCTGTTATAGAATTGCCACAATCGTTCATATCGGAAGAGAAGCTCTGCCTGAGCACAACCGTGGTACATGTATACTAGATACATATATACGCAATAAGGTAAAATTCCCGCTTGATAACAAACGTCCGCCGGTGGTGTGTGTGTCTGTGTGTGCTACATAGGTATGCGTTGGGTGTGTGTTATCAGAGACTCATTCATACACAAGTGTTTATCTGCGGACCGTTCGAACGGTGTCATTGATGGTTCACCCGACACACCGCGCCTCGACACGCGCCGCGCCGCGCCGCGCCACTCCGCGTCGGTGTATAAGGGCTTATTTCATAAAGTTATTTAAAACTATGTTTATTTTGTTGCATGAATCAAACTCATATTGGAAATTTTATACGAACTATTTTCTGCATATTATTCGGAAATAGACATGGCCTATGATTATCTTTATGTTAACTAAAAACTGAAATATTTTTAATGTTTGAATTGTATGTATTACTTCAAGTATGGACCGCAGCAGCCCACGCCAAATTACAGCCTTCTAGTAGGCACTAATAGTCTTTCAGTTTATCCGCGGTCTGACGAGACAAACGGACAAACGAGGCAAAGCTATAAGTGTTCCCATTTTGCTAGGGTACCCTAAAAACATCCACTCAGGCGTAACCGCGAAAGTTAGGTAATGATAGAGTTACGATATCTTTCAATAGGATTTCCTGATGGTTTTTCACAATATTTCACCAATTCACTCGATATTTCATCACAACATTTTCAAAGCGCATAAACAGTGAATGGTCAATTATTCAATTCCGAGATGCATCATTCATCTTAATATTTACATGAACCAAGGAAGGCTATAAAAAATTAATCACAAATACAATTGAAAAAATATTATTATTGTAACCGTGCAAATTACTTAGGCCGACGTTATTTCATATTTTCATATGAATTGCAAAAAGTATGATTAGGTACAAAATTTAATAATTCTGTACTGGCAAGTGATAGGCATCCCCGTTGTCTAGTTTTGCTGCAAAGCTACAGAATTCTGTGATGTTCTCGTTTGAAGCAAGGTTCAATATGTGAAATATAACATAATGCACAGTAATTCCTCGGCATTATGAGATAACATCCTGCGTTTCAGAGTGACGAGCCCATATAATGCCGTGCAATATATTTTGTAAGACAATGTGCTCTTTGGTGCTATTGTTTATCAACAGGT
Source organism: Clanis bilineata (assembly GCA_036417725.1). Classification (NCBI taxonomy): domain Eukaryota; kingdom Metazoa; phylum Arthropoda; class Insecta; order Lepidoptera; family Sphingidae; genus Clanis; species Clanis bilineata. The sequence goes on along the minus strand of CM071145.1, from coordinate 17,753,484 downwards.
GTGACAGCGTAAGAATTGTTTGTAGAATTCCTATTTGATAAAGTTTTATACATATAGAGGTACTCGTATAATATTATTTATAATGACCAAGAAATCGACGTTTTACTAACAGGTAGACATAATTATTTTTATACTTGCAACGTATATGACCGAAGCCGCACGTCACTGGTACATATCTTGAACACAAAATCGTGAGCACAACGTAGCAATGCGCCTTGGCCTGTGGCCCCACGTATCTGCTGCTTGTTTGATAGTGCGACCTGTGCGGCCTCTGTGTGGGTGGGTATGCATGTGTGCTTCCTCCACACACTCGCGCTGTGTATCTACCTCATTGTAGGTAAACTCGTTTATAATTTAGTTTCCTTGTGCAATGATGATAAAAATATTGTAAGACTTTTTCAGAGAGGTGACTTTGTGCGGGTACCGTATTCAATATGTCCGTAATTAGGTCTAGTCTGGATAAATTATATGATAAACAAATTCAAATAATTTATTGAAATAAAACTATTTTTACGGATTCTATCACGATTTGGTTTTAATTTTTATTACCGACGTTTCGAAGGCTTTGCAATCTTCGTGGTCACGGGTCGGACAGTCCGACCCGTGACCACGAAGACTGCAAACTGGACTGAGATGTAATTTGTCCAAGAATGTTAGAGTTACATTGTAACACTACTGTGGTTCAAAACCAAATCGTGATAGAATTCGTAAAAATAATTTTATTTCAATGTATATGTAATCAAATAATTTAGTCTGCAAATAGCATGATTTATATCACTTTTACATGTCAATTGTAATAATAATAAAAATGGCGTCGGTTTTTCTATCTATCTCTGTACAAATGCCGATATTCTTAAATTATGCATATCTTTCTAAGTGTAATTGGTTAGACCCACAAATTGCCGAGCTTCTAAGTATGGTGTTCAGCGGCCCGAGAAAGAAAATTTCTGACAACCGTAAATGTATTCGAGTTCGCTGCGCACTGATGACATTTGGTTAATATTTAATATAAATTTCAGAGACGCGCATCGAAATTTTCCTGTTCATTCTTATATGATGATCACTTCAATTAAAATGTTTGTTTAAACAATTACCAATCTCGGGAGACGTAAACATCTCTGAATCTCATCTCCACGCTCCATTGAACGGGTTCAAAATTAAACAAAACTTAAATAAATTCTGTACATTAGGTACACTGTAATTGGTTTTATTTATGACTATTGCAAGCTATTCACTTTTATTTGCCAACAAAATCTCTCAACTAGTAATCCAGTTCAATTCGAACACAATACAAGTAGGTAATTTTTGTAATGCCGCCCTCGCTTACCCTCGGAGGTGCTCCGCGAATATATTATAGGCAGTATGCAAATTTATTGTCGTATCATCTGAATGAGTCAGTAGTCAGTACCGCGCAATCACAGCACGTTACATCAATCACCCGACCTCATTACGCTACATATTACAATAAAAGAATTTAGTTTAGGCTGTATTTGTACCTATAGAAGTTTGAGAAGTATAATTGCTTGGTTATAATATATCTAAGTGATTTCCTTTTTTCCTTTTGCTTTGTTTGGATTGTATTTTTATGGGTTACGTAACCATGTGGCAAATCTGAACTCTTGTAATTTGGTCATGTCCGTCTATCCGTCCGTATGCTATAGCCATTATTTTCGGTGTGTCAATAGGCGCTCCTTGCTACCTTAGAGTAATGACGTACTTGCTACATAAACGATACGTAGGGGGTATAAGTAGGGTATCCAAAGATGGAGTGGAATTGGGAAATATACTTAGGAATCTGAAAAACATACATACATACATAAGCTCACGCCTGTATCCCCGAAGGGGTAGGCGCACTAGCGAACTAGTACACCCACGTTTCGCCGAGCTTAGTTCCGTCCCAGATGTGATGGGGGGCGAGCCTATCGCGGCACAAATTCCATCTGAAAAAGACCAAGTAATACTTTCAATGAAATCATTTTATTTAACCATGTTGTTTTAAACGAGATATTTTCGGTAGTTTTGAGTAAATAGGATTTATTAGTATTTTATCCCACTATGAAACTACTGTTACGCATGCGTTTGGTTTTTGTGTTACACAGTATAGTTTTTATTAGTTATACCCAACGGAGTTTTAGTGAGCTCACCTTACAAACTTGCCTTCCTCTCTCTCAATAAATAATAGTCGTATATACAGAAACGCTATTAAAAGGTTAAAATAATCTAGAGTTTACGCTGGCACTTACGTGATAAGATGTTACAATTTTTATTTTATTGTTGTTCCACATTCCCGGCCTAATTAGCCGGGATCACGGGTCACGAATGGAATCGTTCCCGCGATATGTATAAAGTAGTGATGGCACCACATCTATTCAGCAAAATCATTATCGTACATCGAACACGATGATTTGTACCTACACAATATGCGGGATTCGTACCCCGGCGCTGAGCACACGGGTGGAATTTTCCAAATAGTCACAGGCATAGTTCTAAATCTATACTAAGTTACGTGTTGTGTCTTTTCCTAAATCAGTGTGGTCTTTCGAGATTTTCTAATGAAATAATTTATAACTATTATCAACTTTTCAGATATCTGCATGAATATGTACTACAATTTTTTTAACTTTTGTAATTAAAAAAACCTTTTTTACTTTCTATTAGAACTTTATCAGATAATTAATTGAAATAATTTCAACCACAAAGTATTGGATTTGTAACTCATTCTATGCAGTAATGTAGCAAGCTGTATGTTCCAAATTATAGGTACTAGAGCTAACAAATTAGGATTTTTTCTAGAGCGGGGGATTACCGGCTCTGTAATTTAGAATAAAAAAAAAGTTATGGCAGCCGATTGGCCTTTCCCTATGTATCAGGAAACAAGGATATCATTAATTATAACATTAATTTTGTATTGTTTTGCTTTACCCACTGCACAGCGGTATAGAAGCCCGTATGAACTAATAGAACCACCCGTGGATAGGAGGATTTTACAAATTTGTACTTTAGCACGGGTTTTGGCAGTAAGTAGTCTTGAAGGCTCGTTTAGTGTAAACGCGTAGTGTACACCGCGCCGGCTGTCAGCGAATTCTTCCAATCTGTATAACGTCTGGTGATTCGCGTTCCACTTATTATCGTACGGTGGGCATTTGCATAAGAATAACAAGGAGGATTATTGATGTCGCCCCCCTCCCGCGCGTCGTGTCCCCACCACCGGCCCGCGTCGCCCGCGTCGCCCGACACGCGGGAGTCGGGACCCACCGCCCGGCCCGCGCCCTGCTGGATCATAGCGGGCTGAAGCTCTGAGAACAAGCGATAGCGGTGTAAGGTATAACATGGAACATAGATTCTTCATGCAACGCACTAAGCCAGTACATCTTCAAGATATTATTAGATTTCAATATGTCGTGTTTATATGAAATATTTATAGCTGAATGTAATCATATACCTATTTCCTTTGTTTGGTTGGTTGCGTTCTGGCAAAATTTAACTAGGTATTTTTGTTAAGTCTCGTCTGTAGATAGTTTTATTATACATGACACAGTATTTTTATTCCATAGAAAGTAACAAGATTTATTTCATGTTCTGAGCAAAATTTCTATAATGCCCTGATGTAATTAAGTGTAAAATGAAAACACACATACACATTGCGATAAAATGCCAAACAAATTATTTACGTCGATGTGTATTATGTACGTAAACACTAGAAGTCATTCTATGAGTAAGTAGTAAGTAGTTAATATGTGTTTATATTTTATGTTACCTTCATACATGTATGTTGACGCTCGCCGTCGCCGATGCCTTACGTCTCCAAGTAATGCTTAATTTTGTTCTCTTTTCATGTTTGCTCTGTATACATTTCGTCTAAAATGGAATGGAATAATTTGATGTAACGCTGCCATTGACGTGGGCACCGATGGATGTTTCACTTTCATGAACAATCTCTATAGATTATATGCAAATGTACTTATTGTATTTTATAATCAATAACTTATATCAAAAATCGCTGATTTGTAGCCTTTACATAAATTAGTCACATTCAAAATCATTATGTAGCATCACACCAGTTTAATTCGTCAATACTCCTACCATTTCCGCACCACACCTGTTAACAACCATAATTGTCGATTGGGTCAAAGAGATGATGTAGGATGTGTAGGGTTATGTAGGTAGTGCCTTTGGAGCGAGCTTACTGATCTTAAAAATGAGGTTAGGTTGTTTATCAATAAGCTGCTGGTCTGATGAATGTAAGTGGAAGCTTGTGGCATTATCCGGCGTGTCTTTGAACTGATGCGTGTAATCAAATGGAATTGCTTCAGTAGGCAATCTCAGAACCGTAGTCGTACCAAAATACCACCATGCCACGGAGGCAGTCAAAATAAATATGCCTTAGGAAAATATTACTCGTATTAGTTATTAGTTCATAATAGGTACTCGCGCTCGCGTCCTTTGAGATGCCTCTGGCGTGCAAAAAATAATGTATTACTTTGATAGTTTTGTTTACTATTATAAATATTGTTTTACCAGTATTAAGTAAAATGAAAAGAAAGAAAGAATGTTTCCGGCTAACTTTCCACAAAATAAGTGGCGTTGTATATTATAGGACATTACCCATATCAAAAGAAATAATACCTATATGTTTTTTACTATCAGGTTAATCAAGGTAAACTGTTAATCATTTATTAATAATGTTATATAATGTTATGTTATGTTGTGTTAATATTAATTTAAGTATTGAACCTAATTATAATTGTAAAATCTATACAAGTTTAGTGTCAGACTGTTTAGCTGCCTTTGTCAGCGGATGAGTCTCAATTAACAACCTCCGAGTTTGCGGGCACTACGCCTCCGCGCCGTAGCACAGGCTTACCTACGCGGCTACGCCGAAGAGTGATACGAGTACGCTGCTACGCCACAAGGAACCATAATAAGCATTTCATTTATTAAACAAAAAAAGTAATTTTAAATTATAAAGTAAGTTTACTGCTATACTTGTATATTTAATTATGACATAACAATCCTATAACGAATTTCAAATTTTCAATGTACGTATGTAACGTATGTATGTCTAATGATTATTTAAATAATTCACCCTAAATCAAATAGAAATTGCTTCCGGTTCGATCCAGCAACAATCCCGATAAAGGTCGACCTCAATCGGACACAAACTACAGCCAAATCAACTCATCGAAATTAACCTTAAATAAACTCTGACCGCCGGACCAACGGACGCGCATCCGAACATTCCCACGATTAAAATTCCAAAGTGTCCGTTTTTGCGGGCACCGCGCTATTGCGAGGTGGTGCCATGGTTCTAAATCACGGCGCGGTGCGACTCCGGTCCTTAATTCAATCATGATAACTGCGGCCCGGGCAGGCGCAAGAAATAAATTGACCAATGACCGCTGCTGCGAACCGACGACTATGATAGGGTTGGCGAATAATAAACTATTTAAATATGTGAATATTTTGTACATTTTCTTAACATAACATAAGTTTACGCCTGTATTCGTCTTGAGGAGAAAAAAAAGGAAAGTCAATTGATGATGAAAAAATAACCGCAGTTTCTTTCCGTCTTTCTTCTTCGGGTCGTTATCCGTAGGTAGCTAGAGAAAGGCTGGTAGGTTAGCTAGGATAGGGCCTTATAGGCCACGGCGTGATTTTCCTTATCCACATTTCCAGTCAAATCCTACAAGCTTCCTATTTTATTTTCCCGTCAATTCCCTGCTAGCATTCCTGCCATATCCCGTTCGTTCCATTTCCTACAAATCTTATCTAAATCCCATCTTTAGTATTGTGTCTATACCTGTCTGCTTGTTTTTTAAATTGATAGTGTTGAAACATGATTGTTATATAAATGTATCTAGACCTAGTTGTGACCTGTCATAAGTACATTTGATATGCCTACGTAACCAATAAACATTTTTATTTATTTATTATTCTATTTATTCCCAAAAGGATAGACAGAGGCGCACTGACGAACTAGAGCACTCGCATTTCGCCGACCTTTGTTCCGTCCCAGTTGTGATAGGGGGCGAGTCTATCGCCTTATAGGGCACTAATTCCAGAGTCCGAGTTGATACTGAATTGAAAAACTCAATATCAATTTGCCCGACCCCAGAATATACTACCGTCGGACTGCCTCGGTGACAGTCTACATTTTTCCTAACTTTTATAAAATATATAATTTACCATCTTTTATGTTACTGTTTTTAAAATGTAATACATATTACAAAGCAATTAACGGCCGGTTTTAATAAACGATCTCAGTTTATAGTGCAGATAGATCGCGATAATGAACCAATCCTATCAAGTCATTTGACGGAGTCATGCTCAAACTGTGTTCTTATTGGCTATTTTTTGTAATCTATCTGCACATTCAAACTGAGATTTTATATTGAAACCGGCCGTAAGGCGTAGGATTTTGACAGGAAGTCTGATAGGGTAGGCGTCGCTTGTTAAAATTATTTCATATCTATTCTCTAGAGCTGTGTTTGTCGTTTTTAAGTGATGTGGTTTAATGCATCAAACTTCAGTGAAGATGGACAGCATAATGTGGAAACTTTTTAAACAGTGACCTTTGATGAGTTTTGCTTGGTGCGTTTGCTGGCTTTGTTCGGTCGATTCGCCGAGTGAAGGTCATCTGAGGGGCATGGAACTGGAATGAATTACCGCCATAATCCCAGCAGGACCTTGAGATCATCCACATCTGGGTCTCATGCTCATTGTGAAAACATAATTGCTCTATTTACTTTGAGATTGGCTAAATCATCGCATATGTGTGGAAGCCATTTTTTTTAAAGAAGAAAAGGGGGTACAAGAGCTAAGGCGTATTCATGCAAGAAAGCCTGGTGTGGAAATTACTAGTATTTATACTATGCTAAGATTTTTTTCCACATCGCCAGGTAGATACTGCGTAATTTTTTATATTTTCGTATAATTTGAATATAGAATAAAGCTGATGTTAAAGGACACACCAAAATACATGGTAACGAGCTTGTAGCAACTGCAGTATTGATGTCGTGACTTTCCATTCTTTGACTGAAGTGGATATATGAATTTCAGGAAATATTATACGTAGCATTACAAAAATTAAGCAAAATATTGCATAGTGAAACAGCATAAAGAAGCGCTTGGTAACCCTGGTATAAAAGAAAGGGCTGTAGTACCTGGCAGGGGCAATTCTGGGACGACCTTGCAGCGGCAGATAACAATTGAGACTCGCCCGCCGCCACAAATTCAATATCCAGAGGTGTCGTCGCCTCGCAGCCCCCTCTCTCATACCCCCTACACCGACCCTCACCGGTTCCCTCGCACCTTGTGTTTAGTGTCCAGCGGCCGTCCTCTCGGCCGTTAGAGAATATAACCACTTAACGAGAACTGAAGTCTGGCTTCAATTGAATTTGGGAAGTGTCCGCTTCGTGCATTAAATGCGTTCGTAATTGAACAGACACCTGCGCTCGAGAACATTTGGCTTTAATTAAATAATGCGCGATAGTTTTCTACGTTGTGGTTGATTTGAGTTTCAGCAACGGACAAGTAGGAATTATTTTGTAATATTTTACTTTCAAATATTGTTTTTACTATTACTTCAATTAAACCTATTAATAGTCGAATAATAATAATATGTGTAGCAAAAAGATAAATTGTACATTATTTTGACACATCTTATTAGGCGCCAGTAGTGTGTAATGAAAAAATAGAGGTAGTGTAAATGTTGAAGGTTCGGAGTTCGGATCACGTTCCGTGCTTTATCTGTTGCTGGGGGCAATATATTAGTAGTAAGTTAGCGATAGTCCGGTCCGGCATATTAAACGACGATTAACCTACCGGCCGCGGCGCGCCGGTCGCCGGGCCTCCGCCGCCGCCGACGCCCGCCGCCCGCCGGTCGCGCTCTGATTTATGTGAACTATTAAAATCTACGAAGGCACAGAATTAATTGCGCTACTTCAGTGTTGGCTGCTTTATTAATTGGGTCCGAGTCGGCTGTTGTTTATGGACGTTTCCCTTTCCTTGGCGGGCCCTTATCGTGACCCGGTCCGATCCAATTTGTCCACTCACGTTTCTGTTCAGTTTCAATGGCTATTAAGGGCCCTACCTCTGCTTTGCCAATACGTTAAATCACACAGATTTGTATGTGCACCCTTGAGTTTCAACAATGGTCGAATTTCATCTCTCAATTGGGTCGTGCGAATTAGACTTCTCTATAGTTTGTCCAGACTCGTTAACGCAAGGTCTGTTGGCAATAAAAGGCAAAACTTTGTATTCATTTTAACGTATAATGGTTTTTGGTCCAATATAAAGTAGTTTAGTTATATATCGCTAATGTAACTCCACTGCTAACAGCTGTAAGTGAGAGTCAAGTATGATTTAAATGGAAAGTGTGAATAAAAACACCAACGTGGCTTGGCATACAATTTATCCTTGCTCAATCTTTCTCACAATAAATATTTATAATGTAGCGTTATAATGGATGGGTTTTATTCAAGTCTGTCTTTATGGAAAACTGGAAAAAAATAAACGGTCAAGTTTGTGTCTGACCACGCACACAGCCAAGGATTCCGTACTATGGATGAAAGTTACTGATATTATAATATTAGTAAATTACCCTTTATAATGCCAATAAAACTTATATTTACTACCTGTTTTATACAACCAATGACATCATCAAGTGCTACTCAGAGTTTATACGAAATTTTGCTATTTACTTTGATCGACTACTACCTACTCGTTGACTTGTAAAGATTGATTTATAACAGTGATAGTTTTTGTTTTACATATCCGAAACCAACGGTTAACTGACAGGGGGCAGACACTGTGCATGACAAATATGTACTCACGCCAAATTTTTAGTTTAGCTTCCTAGTACTATAGTCTTTGAGTTAAACCGCGGTTAGATCTATCTAACCGTCTGGTTCTCTAAAACCGTTATCTAGTGGCGAAATTATAACGGTTAAATTTTTGCCATTTGGCTACGGAACCCTCAAAGGAGAGAGTTTATATATTTATAGTATGTATGTTCCTACTTGCTAATCCTCTGGGCTATGTCGGTGACTTTCGTTCTTTTACGGATCTCCTCATTCCTGATTTGATCACGTAGAGAAACACCGAGCATAGCCCTCTCCATAGCTCGCTGAGTGACTGTGAGGTTTCTAATGCGGCTCATAGTTAGAGGCCACGATTCAGTGCCATAAGTCATCACTGGTAACACACACTGGTCGCTGGATGCAGGCCACTTCCAACAGGTCGATCTGGAAATCTTTGGGGGAGGCCTATGTTCAGCAGATGACGTCCTCTATGGCTGATGATGATGATGATGATGATGATGATGTTCCTACTTATGTATATTTAATTCCAATTATGACTGTTGCCTCTACGTGACGTTGAATTATCACTATAGGTTTTTATTGTCAGTCCCGCTTACAGTCAATAATTTCGAGTCTGGGAGATCCAATCCTGAAAACATCCAACAAAACGTTGAAATATTTGTACGTAAATTGAACCCAGAACCAGTAGCCGACCATGAGTTCTTTTTGACATTTCACGCTAGCATATAATATATATATACACGCTAGCATATAATACTACATAAAATAATTTCTATGAAAAACGTCAGTTCCCCGCGTAACCGCTAGAGGCGTTCGGGTGTTTGATATACAAATATTTTACGGAGCTACAGGTCACTATTTATGATGCCAGATAAAGAAGCACTTAACCAAAAAACTATTTCTCTTACGATGTATTATGACTGTCCCATTAACCGTAACAACATTATTCAGTTTCCGTTTTGCAAAAACATTTTAAAGGTAAAAATAGAATTGAATAAAAGTTGGCACACGGGAGCAAGACAACATTTAGATTTAATCATATTCAAATCACAACAGGGGGAGGTCGGACGTGCTGAGTAATTTATAACTTGGACAAACGAAAATTATGTGCGTAGGTAGCCGTCAAAACTCGCGTGCAAGTTCGCACATTTACATTTAAATGTGAGTAGATCTAGAACGAGCGGCCGTGGTGGACGCCGCGGGGGCCGTATCCCCCAACCGAAAAACATCGCGATCCACGGTTAGTAGGCGCAATAGCCGACCGTGAAACGTGGTGCTGTGGGTACGATCATTATTCGCTACGGGCTACAGCAAAAAGGATGAGACCCAGCCTGGATGGTTGGCTTGGGGAAGTCCCCGTCGTCGTCCATTCTCATTAAGTAACAATTAACCACCAGGTATAAGAATATATATTATATGTACGCGTCTGTAGAATGTAATATGATTTCTTGTTTACTTTATTTATGTCTTTTCAAATATAGCCTGTTGCCAAATGTTAGCCCTGTAATATTACTGTCCCACTGCTGGGCACGGGCCTCCTCTACTTATGTTAGGCCTTAGTCTACCACGCTGGCCTAATGCGGGTTAGTAGACTTCACATACCTTCGAAATTCCTGTGAAGAAAATGTCAGGTATGCAGGTTTCCTCACGATGTTTTCCTTCACCGTTATAGCAAGCGATATTTCACAATGAAAATACACTTAACATAGAAAAGTCAGAGGTGTATGCTCCATTTTCGGGTTGGTCTCGAACCTCCGACACTTGTCTCGGCAGTCCGTACCATTCCCAACTGAGCTATCGCTGCTATTCATAATTAATGCGGGTTAATCATAATTTGTTAAAATATTATAAATACTTGCACCAAATACAGTTTCATAATCCAGTTTTAATAACCATAAATAGTATTAAGGCTATTTAGTGTATTACATTGTAATTTGCCATTTTAACTTACTTACATAAAATTAATTTACAAATAATTCTCAGTTTGACTTGACTCGTATGTAGGTTAATAACTTTGTGGTAAATTTGGTACCTATCGCAGTATTGGAGGAAAGGACTACAAGTGTTATATTGAATATTTTTTTAAAATTGGTAACATTCGTTAATTATATTATTATTACTTTTTGAAAATGTTATTCATCGCGTTATTGGTGTTATGGTGGCTAAGAACGGTGGATTTCTAAAATATTCCCGTGTTATTTTCCATTTGTTTAAAAGTGCAAACAAGCTTTGATCGACAAGGGTGCACTAGTTTACCTGCACTATGGGTATAAAGGCGTGTGGGAGCCTATGTTTATGTATTTTGCTTGTATCGTGAATAAGATCTCGTGGACAATAATGCCCCCGTGACTAATTGTCCCGTTCGTCTGTTTCGTCCCTGCGCAAGCTAAAATATCACCTTAGCTGTAACGGTGCGAACAAATTACAAACAACAATTAACGCGGACGACACGCGACAAAGTTGTCGTGGCGGTCTCGCGCGCCCTCTATCTACCGCCATCGGACAACAGCGTAAATTACGTGTGCGACGCGACGTGTTTATAAACGCGTTTTTTATTTTTGAAACATGTTCAGTACTACCAGTCTAATTTGTTTGGATTTTGTTTTCATTCCAAAATAGTGTTTAAATTATATATATTTCTGAATACATCTTTCTATTCACCTGCCCTTATTCCACATGAAAGAGGTTCGGCAACACACTATCTATTTATATCTATGAATAGGTACTAAAAATTATCGAAAATTGTTTGAACAAGATGCGTTGATTAGTTTTTGAAAATGGAATTGCTATTAAATTTTTAAATGTAAATAAATAATAGGCGGCCGTATCATAATTAACTTGAATGTTTTCAAGAATGTTCACCTCTGCTATGGAACGTGGTCAGACATAATTATAGTTTTAGATATTATTTTTAATTTTTCTTTTCCAAATAAACTTATTTGATAATTTATTTCTTGGAAAGATGTCTGCACAAATGTAATATTTTAATTACTTTGCCTTGGTCACATACTGTATAGGTGCATATTTAAATTGTTACATAAATATAAGTCCTACGCACAAAGGAAATATAAAATTAATTACCTTAACACACAATCCTGGTTAGTGCGCACTTGCCTATTATATCATTATATTCCACAACGTCGTCATTGTGGTTCCGTACAATATTATTAGGTATAATAGTAATTTTATAGTTACGTCAATACTACGGTTTTGCTTGAGAGTCACAATAATCTTTATACGCTTGACGACACTACGATGACATATATTTTAAGTAATATATTAAATTAGAGGACTACAACGTGCATCGTTACCATACCACACATAGACGCAAATCAATAAATCATGCTCTGACTCGGAGCATATTGCCTCTGAGTCTCTGAGAATTGACGGTCACATAGTTTTACGTGGTTAGGACTTTTAGAAGTTGTAGATAAAATAAAACGGGCGTACTTGATTGAGTTTAAGAGCGACTTGCAGCGCTAGTACTAATCTAGAGTTAAGATTTGGGATAAATAGAGGTCTTCCCAATCTTCACCAATTTCCTTACAGGACAACAAAGCATCCGTGATTCTTCTTATATTGTAATTGTCCGTGGACAGTAAATATATTTTATTATTAATTGACCTATTTGTTCCTTTGTCGGTCTCTGTTATATAAGTTACCTCCACATAAGTTAATGATAAACCGTATTTCAAAAGGAGCAATTAGAGTCATAGTATTTAGATATAGTATTTAGATGCAGTTAATCACTATTCTGTTAATGAGTGACGGGCGGCTCGGCTTCCGGAGGCCGAGACACTAATGTAACATATATATGTGCTGCCTCCAACTGGTTAATCATCATCATCATCATCATCATCATCAGCCATAGGACGTCCACTGCTGAACATAGGGCTCCCCCAAAGATTTCCAGATCGACCTGTTGGAAGCGGCCTGCACCCAGCGACTTCCTGCGACCTTTATCAGGTCGTCGGTCCACCTTGTAGGTGGACGTCCTGGTTAATAATAAAATATAAATAGTTAAGATAATTTTTAATTCAATAAAAATACTGCTGATCGAGGCAAAAATGGAGCGCAATAAATCCATCGCATGAGAGCACAGCATTGCTACTTCTTTATGTATACCATTGTAGAGCCTTGAGACATATCGTACTTGTGTCGTTAGCGCCGACTGTATCAATTCACAAAGTAGGGCACATTAGGTTGATAGCACTTGAATTAAAAGTGTACCTATATATTTGAAAATGTGTCGACCGCACACGAGGAACTGCGGCGAGCGCACCTGCGATCAAGATCAGGGACCTTTCCCTCCATACATTTGTCTTCACAGCGCGGGTCTCGATACCGCATTCAAAATGAGTTATCGTTGCGGCTTCACTGTCCTCCACACATTATGTATTATCGACCGAAATTATATTACCTGTGATGAAAAGTGGATCCTGTATGATAATTGGAAACGCTCATCGCAATTGCTGAACCCTAAAGATCCAGCCAAACCCTGCCTCTAGCGAAAATTTTCTCAGAAAAAGTTCTTGCGAGTGTTTAGTGGAGTAGTGCCGGTGTCGTTGACTATAGCTTTCTATAATCTGCCCAAACGATTACGTCAGATATCTATTGTCAGCAACTGCAAATAATGATAGAAGAACTATCTTATGTACGGGCGTGAGACAATCAGTGTCTTGTATTTAAGTTTCTTTAGCCGAGTCTCCTTCACTAGCTTTTTCGAAACAAAACCCTAAAAACACATACGCAAAAACAACGATATTAGCTGTCACCTGCTTGTAGAACAATGGACCATAGATAAAAAATGCATGTTTTGTGTAGGTGTTTTGTGTAATTTTTTAGTGCAGGAGACCCGGCTTTATTAGGACAACCAGAAAATATACATCAATACATACAATTATGATTTCAGAATTCAATACTAATTACTAGGGTACTTTCTTATTTACGAGAATTCCGATCGCAATTTTGCAAAATGGTTCTTAAGCCAATTATTAATCTTTTTAATACGCCAACTACCTTCAATCTCGTTATTTTTCAGAGTCGGCCGAGCAGCAGCGTATCGCATCACTTAGTTCACGTGCGCAGGCGATAGTTTTCACTCGAAATAAGAACAATTGATGTTGTGGTGATGTTTTGGATATAAAAACTATTATTGGTAGTTATTTTAATTATTTTATATGGATATCATAATACAGTGCTTCAGTGGGAAATTAGTGATATGTGTCATGTGTTAAGTGAAGTGGTTAGTGAAGGACTGTGTTTTGTGAAATGTGCTAGTGTAAAGTATTTATGTTTGTGATGCTGCATCTCTAACTACGTCTGACTGACATCTGCACGGCACACGACGTCCTGAAGCGGCGAAGGTAAGTGGTACGTATCACATTTAACAAATGGTTTTGTGTCTTAGGCCTATCATAACACGAAACACTTCAGTACCCACTATTTTTAATCGATTTAGAAGAGGTTCAGTGTTCAATCTTGATGTATGCACGAACAATTGGAAGCTACTAATGAAGTTTTTCGAATGTTCTCACAAAATAATCCTAAATCAATTGTGATGATTCTTTCTTTACCATCAAAGACATTCAACAGTATACACATAGACGGGACAACAGGACAAAACTTGTGATCCAAAATTTATGACCTAGTGGTCATAAGTCGCTCAGTTTGTTTGAAATATACACGCGCCAAGTCGGTCAGCGTAATAATATTTAAGGCCACTTGCAACTCCGCGATCAATCTCTATTTATCCCAAATCTTGATTTAAAGATAGGAGTGAGCTGTAATATAAATCGAGATAAGGTGTTACTCTAGATTAGTAATAGCGCTGCAAGTCACTCTAAGAGAACTTCTGAACTTATCTTACGTGATTCTTTACTATTCACAAAAGATTCTAGGGTGTCAATTGTTATAATCGCCCTCGCATTGTAATAAGTGGTTGACGGTTGGCGGTACTGAAGTTTGAGATCATTTTTTTTTGTATAGAAACTTGTTTGAAAGCCCCCCTATAGATAGTAATATTAAATATCTTTGTTTACCATTCTTTAATTAGATACTTGTTGTTTGTTGTAATTTAATGGTGGAATTATAAAACTAGGCTTTCATGTCGCAATAAACAAGAATTACGATCTTGTGGTGCTGCTGGTGGTAGAATATTCAAATCTACCTAGATGGCGTCCACCGTACACATTTTTTTATAGCAGAGATTGGCAAACGAGCAAATAGGTCACCTGATGGTAAGTGATCTCTACCGCCCATAGACTCCCAAGACACAAAAATAATCATAGGTGCGTTGCTAACCTTAAAGGAGGGAATGGAAGGGAAGAGGAAAGGGATTGGGAGAGGGAGGGGGCAAATAGGCCACCGGAAATCTCACTAACTGAACAAAACGCGACAGCAAGCTGCCACTTTACGACGGTTTTCTGTGAGACAGTGATGTCAAACCGGTCGAGCCGGGCCATTCGTGCTATAGACGTTACCGTCTACAGCGTGGCTCTACCACTAAAAATGTAATATTTAAATAGTGTTAAAACTTACCATGGTGACCACACTCTTCAGTTCAGTCTGCAAATCCGCTTGTTCTGTCATAGACTCCTCGATTTAATTCTACATCTATTTATGCAGGCGGGGCATATTTTTGATGTTTTCTTGTTTTGGATTGCTATGCGCTTACCATCAGGTGTAGTGTAGCCGTCACTTTACCGTGCTCGGATGAAAAATACCTTTATATTGAGTAAAACCCACATATCCCAAAAGCGCCATTTCTCTGGACCCACTATGGAAAACTAAAAGAAAAACCGCGCAATCAACCACCTCTATAAAACGGAGCCCGCCTATTTAGATCATCTTGGTCGTCCGTGTGTCCTCGAATTTTTATGCGAGGCGTATGTATCTCCGTACGTAGTTTATTGAAATATCGCCTTTGTTGTGGTGTGTTAAAGTATGTAGATATCGCAGAGGTATGTTGGGTGGTTGTCGCGCTTTAGGTAAGGACAAGAGCGCGATAAGTTTTATTCGCGGGTTTGAGGTGAGGCGTCGCGTTAAGGGATATGATATCGGGGCTCGAGTCCGCGCCGCGACAGACATTGTGCCTATATAACAGATAACCGACGGATTATCTTATTCTTAATGTCGACTCACGTGAATACGCAAAAAAGAGCCGCAAAAATTATGAAGTGTTTTGACGAATATTACAGTACATATACAAGTACATATTATCTATTTTGTGTAAATTGTTGAGTTCAAACATTAGTATGCCTATGACATATTTGAAAGCGTTCGTGAAGAAGTGAGCAACTAGCGGAGTAGACCGTGAAATTTCGATTTTGATCGTGAAGGTGGCAGCATCTCACAAGGTAAACGCTACATGTGTCTAAATGGAAATAACACAGTCATCCCAGTCAGTTAACGGAATCTCTGATATCTTAGCTATAAGCTACCTAATAGGAAAAGAACATGAAGATAACGTGAGGTCTGGGGTCAGCGGTGCGTTCTGAATGTTGTGATACAGTTCTCAGAATCGATCTGGTGATGTCGCAGTAGGTGTCGCACCAGGATCGCGGGGTCAATAAACATGTTTGTAACTAATGCGTATTAATGCGACTAGTAAACATTTAGTTTTACGTCAGTAGCCAGTAGGTGTCATGGCTGGGGAGTATAATAGACGCACTGCACTCGATGTGTTGTTAGTTGTTATATAATGTTTCAACTGGTCAATATTTTCAAACGTGTACATTTCACAATATCTACGTCGATACCACTATTTGTGGATCACACAACTTGTTAGTTACTTGTAAACATATGTAAGTATATATGCCATCAAAAATAAAATTTGTAAAAAAACATGTGTCGCAACTCAGTTGTTCTACTGTAAAAGTTGTGAGATCCATGTAATACCAAGTCGGTTACATTATTAAGTTATTACGTAATTAGCTAACCTAACAATATCTTATGTATAGTGACCATATCAATATTAAAAATCTTTTATGTTTGAAACAAAATTGATTTGATGATTGGTCAGTCAGTCAGTCAGTGACAAAATTAAGAAAGTTGATTAGTTATAATTCTTAAATTACTGGGTCAAATTGAATGAAATTTGAAATATATGTATACCGTGTTTACACAATGCCTGCTTGTTTACTGGAAATTCAGGCTTCTAGTTTTATCCACATCGAAGTTATAGGGCGTCGAAAATGGTCTGAACTGCTTCGAGAAATGCACATCCAGTACACTTTTGGCTCCACGTTAGGTTTTTTAAACTGTGTCGTGGGTATCAGGATGGGTCGTACGATGGACTAACGGTCCCACACAAAGATATTCTACGAATTTATGAAGTTTTAGTCAGCTAATTTACATTCTTATAGCATAGATTGGCAAATAAACAGGTGGCTCATCAGATGGTACCGGATGCGTCATGAACCTTAGAGAAAGGGCCTAGGTTTTCTGAAGTGAGGAAATTTCAATTCAGTGAACGCGAGCTGCAGCCTGCAAGCGGGTCGAGCCGGCCCATGCGTTGTATATAAGATAGGCATAGGTAGTCGTTCGTGCTAGAGCTCCTGGTAGCCATCTATTGACCCTAAACTGTACATCTATCAGTAACATTAGTGTCAAGTCTGCCTCACCGAGCCGCCGCGCCGCGCCGCAGCGTGTGTGGTCCCTCGGCTGATAAACTCCGCAACACTACATAAATAAGCGGTCTACACTCCACTGTACTCACTACTGAGTACTAAGTAGTGACGCACGGCGCATTACACTTGCAATATTGCTGTTGATTTATAACAATAAATATCTTCAGATTTGTGTGATTATAATTAACAATATTTATGGCTAGCTTGTGTCTCTATAACTACTTGAGGGGTAATAAATAATATTTATATAACCGATAGTCACACACATAGTCCTGACCTCACGCTAAGATACTGTACAAGAGTTGTTCGGATCACAACACCCAGATTCCAAACAAATATTATGTTATAGACAATAACGTTACTTATAAATATTTTAAATTTGTGCGTTATGGTGTGTTGAGCGTATCTTATTAAGAGTGCAGACATTATTAATTTTGTTTCTTTTGGTCACCCTCTTCCGCTCTTTTCGATTGGTAATGTTTATATATATTTTTGTCCCGTGTACCTAGGATTTGAACTCTCAACGCGTGACTCATGTCCTTACTGCGCAACGTATATGTTCCCCTACTAGCCCCACAATTAATCTCCGAAGATAGCTGGCGTCAATGTTTAACAAACAAAACTGCTTGCGGTCATCTGTAGATAGCGCCGCGGTGTCGAGTCCTGCCGACTCCTGTCCTGCCGAGGCCCTTGACAGATAACGTAAAACTTTACTCGTGTATTTATTGCCACTAGTTTGCTCATAATTATCTATGTATTATATACCTGCATATTATACAATTAATTAAGTATAATTATTTGAACAGAAAAAAATACTGTTTCATTTGGCCAGTGTACATACATGTGAGTTGTAGGAGCAAATTTTTTTATCTTTGACAGGATTTCCTTTAAGGAATTTTTCTATTGTCTTCTTATATTTTGTTATAATAAAATTAATGATGATTAATTATGCAATTGTAAAATAGTTAAGTCTCTGCCTACCCCTATGGGAAAAAGGCGTGAGTCTATGTATGTATGTATAATACATATTGTGATTCACTTTTAATATTCAGTGTTATTAGTGTATATTGAATTGTGTAGAAGGCAAGTAAAACGTCTGCATGTACTTTGAAGGTGAAACAGACTCGGGTCCGTTGACTGGCGAGCCGTACTAAAAGTAGACGCTGTGCAAAACTTATTTCAGTTTTACGGCCAGTTAGATTTGAAGATTACGGTGCTGGGCGGTGGCAATGTTGAAAAAACCGGTGATGGCTAAATGTTGAAATGTGCAGCTCGCCTCCCGCTAACCCTGGGGCCACACATAAAACGCGAGAGTCGAACGCTTGCCGCGAGGTGCGCACTTACATAAAAACTCAATCTTGTAGACTGTGTTCAAGGTGCATAGGAGGAAGCGATGGCGGGAATTTATATTATATATTACATAAAGCTGTATTGCATTGGATAAGAGGCATAAACCGTGTTTTGACTAACGAGCTTTTATAGTCAAACAAATACAATAAATAAATATGGCTGTAATATCTTTTAGAAATTGTTGACACATATTTCTTACAATAATTTTACATATACAAGATTTTTTTTCTTATTAATGAATCTCGAAAACCTGGAGGTGTCAGATACGGCTGTATTTACAATCGACCTGTGTTGCTGATAAATAGAACACTAGCTCATCCTTGTATCCCCGAAGGGGTAGGCAGAGTTGCCCTATCGAACTAGAACACTTACATTTCGCCGAGCCTAGTTCCGTCGAGCGCGAGCATCGCTACATAGGGCACGAATTCCAGACTCCGGGCTGATACTGAAAAATTCAATATCATTTTAACCGACTCGGGCGGGGATCGAACCCGGGACCTCAGGACGTACCGCGCACACAATACCACTATGCCACCGAGGTAGTCTAATATAGTTCATATAAAATAAAATATAGTCCAACGGAATAAATTATAGTTATTCGAAATTTTTCCGGCTCAATAATATCAGAAATCTTACTTCTTGACGCTACGAAGTGACGGCGCGTTGCGGCGCGGCGTGGTGGTCGTATGAGATGACAAAAAATAAAGTGTCGTGTAATAAAGTTCACGTGTCATATGAAGGTTCGATGCCGCGTCTACTGGGAGTCGCGTAGTCGCCTCGGGCGGCGGACGGCGATTTGGAAAATGCTGGCGATAGGCGCCCGCTCTCCGCTCCGCGCTCCCCTCTCCCACCGCGTACCCGAACCGGGTTCACGACCGATGCTATCTGATTGCGGATCATATCACCTTCGATATGTACATATATTTGTTACTAGTGCCAAATTTAGTTTATATGAAGTAAGAAAAAAATGTTAAGAGGGGATTTCAAGAATATTTTGAAGCGGTTGTTATGATAATGACGGTGATCAAATTACTTTGAGATATTACATATATGACGAATGCTGAATTTCCAATCATTTTTTTATAGGTAGGTACACCCATAATCCCTTTGGCAGTGTGGATGTATAGGTACTGTTGTAGCATACAAGTATATTGTACTATAAAAATCTGTAATAGTATAGTCTGTTACCAAGTTATTCGATGCAGCGGTATTCAAAATATAATTTATTTTGACCTTTCACTTCACAATCTTTACAAATGTAATTAATGGTTATCACACTTGGGATTATCCGTACATTATGACCCGCAATTTCCAGCGGAAAATTGACGACACAGATACTAAAAATAAGATATGGTACGTACCGTGGACACAACTGACGTGTCCCTTGATAGTAGTAATATGATGTTACTTGTAAAATGATTTTGTTTGTCACTCATTGTCTGGTAAGCTGGGAACAGGCGTGACGTCACGTGGTGGCTTGCAGCTACATGGGAGATCCTCAAAACCACAATCTGCCAAAAATACATTGTTTTCTATTGTATGCGAAGCGTCTCGCGATTCTCTTGGTGTGCCATTCTGTAATAGATCTTAGCAATAAAAACAGAGATTGAATCCTGATTTTTTGCTGTTTTAGTTTTTTACGAGAGAAGGCCGGCAACAAGCAGATAGTAAGTGTTCATACACACTCAGTACTATAAGAACCATGAATACGTTTGAAAAATACACATAAAGATGGGCTGTGGAGGCAGGGAGGGATGGGCCAGTCCGATTGGTGTGATACCACTGTCTCTGCCTCTTGAGTTATTTGTCTATGGTCGGTGAAGACCGTTTATCATCATGTGATGCAGTTTGTTAAACTATTTCAGAATTCTCATACAAATTTTCATGCCCTATTTCAGTTCCATCACGGTTGATTTAAAAAAAATAATGTACCCCATCTACTAAGTTGGAACAAATCAAACATATGTAGTAAAAACATCATCGATCGGTTCAGTAGTTTCTGAGTTTATCTCGGACAAACAGTGATACTAGATTTATACATATATTATAGATTTGGAAAATATTGGTTCTAGTCTGGAGTTCTGTAAAAGTCAACCACTTTAAAATTCTATAAGTCGTATCGTTTTGACAACAGATCATAATTAAAGCGTTATAAATAAGAGACCACTTTTCAAGAAACGATATCTTCTATAGATTGATCGTTGTATCCTATGGCATATGGCCTATTATTTACAATAATTCGATTTAATATTTAGCCGTAGTAGGTGCGTGGGTAGGTGTTGCGGCAACAGATGGCTCGAACATCTTCATTGCATAGATCATGTATAATAGCTAGCCGGTAATTGCCGTTTCATGAGTTCGCAGCAGATGAGCAGATGATACGAAGATACGATGACACGGACACACGTGTGGACATGCACCGTGACGTCATCACTTGATATCTATTTCACACGTGCAGTGTTATGTTCAGTATTCCTTTGTTCTACAGTGGGTGCTCGTACCTATCTACCTACCTTTACTGCGTATTAATATTAAAATATATGCCCTGTTTTATATATATCCGTTTTGCCTAATGTGCTAATTAAAGGAATTAACTTTAGTTCCCGCGGGCTTAACCCGTCGGAGGCGGCACATATATATGTTACATAAGCGTATGGCCCACCGGAGGCCGAGCCGCCCGTGACTATCTGTTTCAGGCGTCAAAACATATCTTCAAACGTGCTATTTTACATGTCAAGAATATAAATAATTACTCTTTGGAAATGCCTATACGGCCTATAATGCCTATAATCCCTCATAAGGGGTTGACGTCAGGCAGGCGACCGATAGTAAAAACTAAGCCAAATCCTATCTGCAACATGCTTGAGAAAGTGTGTTGCGCCGACCCCACATTAAGGTGGGATAAGGGCAGGTAGAAAGAAAAGACTCTTTGGAAAAGCCTACAGGGGCCAGAATTATTTTGACAATCGAAATCGTTTCGAGGTCGCTGTGCCATGATAACTTTTGGTTAGAATTTCATATAATAAATAGAAGGAACTGGTTATCTCGCGGGCAGAGCCGTGGGCAAAAGTTTGTGGTACAGACACGAGGGATATCCCTTATTACGTTTTTTTGTGTTAGATAAGACGTTATTTCCATCCTCATCGTTGATTCAACTTATTATAATTTTTCCTGTTTTTGCAGATAAGCTTTATTTGATAACACAAAAAAATATTCTGTAACTAGATGAGCCGGAGAACTTCGTTTCACCTACATATTATTTTCGGGCAAAATGTTTTCAAATCTTAAGCCGCACAAAACGGATTAATAGGGCTAAATTACAGAAAAAAACAAGTGAAGCACAAATTAACATGAAAACAAAAATTCGTCACTTCATCTATCTCGGATGGATAAGTATTTAAAGAATAGGAAATGACCGAAGCCAAGCTGCGTCATAACCACGCGGGGCTCGTCGTCGCCGTTAGATTTCCGCGAAAAAAAATAACGTTTTTAGTATTTTCCTTTACTTATTATTTATGTTTTTCACCGTTTAAACCTTCCCTGAACTTCCACAAATATTTTAAGATCAAAATTAGCCAAATCGGTCGAGCCATTCTCAAGTTTTAGCGAGATAAATGAACAGCAGTTCATTTTTAATTATTGATTTGAAGATGATGGAGAGATGGCAAAATTCATAAAGCAGTTTATAAAAATATATTGCACTTACATAACCTCTTGTTTTAGAAATGTAAAGTAATGTACCTACATATATACATACATATATAGATTCACGCCTTTTTCCATAGGGGTAAGCATAAACAACGGATTTCCACTTGCTACGATCCTTACATATCTCTTTCGCCTCATTCAGTTTCATTACATTCTTCATGCGTGCACGTAGGTAGGTGTAGGGTACTTTTAACTTGACCTTTCTCCAGTATATCTCGAGTATCATCATCATCAACATCAGCCATAGGACGTCCACTGCTGAACATAGGCCTCCCCCAAAGATTTCCAGATCGACCTGTTGGAAGCGGCCTGCATCCAACGTCTTCCTGTATATCTCGGGTATAATATATCTAATTTTCATTTTAAAAAATCATACAACAAATACACTATAGAGAGATAATTAAACATTGTATATAGTTTTGATAACATAACATACATAGCATAAGCTCCCGCCTGTATCCTCTAAGGGGTAGGCAGAGGCGCACTAGTGAAGTAGCACACCCACATTTTGCCGAGCTTAGTTCCGTCCCAAATGTGATAGGGGGCGAGCCTATCGCCATATCGGGCACAAATTCCAGACTCCGTGCTGATGTGGAAAAATCCAATACAACATTGCCCGACCCCGGGATCGAACCCGAGACCTCAGGACGGTAGTTTTACCGAAATATAACCATACCACTGAGGCAATTTTGGTAACATTTCTAAAATAGTCATGGACTTAAGACTGCAAATTCAAGAAGGATGACTGAAGAATCAAACGAAATGTATTGAATCGATGACTGTAACAACGTTTGTCAGTTCAGTAATTTTGAACTATTTTATTTGTTTGATCTGATTGCGCCTATTTTTCCAGTCTAGTCGAAGATTATTTACGATAGCAATCCACCAACAAAACATCAATTTATCAAACTCAACACAAAACAAAGGGAAAGTTACGAGCGAATAATAAAATTGTAGTTGTCAAAAGAGATCCTCAGATTATAAAGAAGTTCGACGACGACGGGGCCCGATCGAGAGCTCGCGCTAATCTAATTACGGGTTCCGTCCACCGGCTCTTTGTGCGCGGCTGTTTGTTTATTTCCTTTGCTTACGAGCTGATATATTTTTTAATTTTTTCTCGTAGGAGAGTTTGAGCTTGCTCAAAGGCGAAGCCGAGTTATGAAATTGTTCAAGCGTTAATTGTAGACGTCCAGTGGCGAATATTAAAGTTGTCCGTGTGCGGCCGACCTTATATAACTAGTAAACCTCCGCGAACATGACCGCGGTGCTAATACCGCGCTAAAAATGTCGCCGCGAAAAAATATGTATCTAATTTGTGGGTCTAGTTAGGGCGATAGACGTCGAACGCGCGTTGAATGCCGCGCTGACTGGCTTCGTTGGGGCCTCGTGTGTAAACTCACTTAATTGGCTTTTGGCTGGCTCTCCGCGACGACGACGACGAGATGTTTAAAGTAAGCAATCTGATTTTAAATTGTACATCACGAGTGGGTGCTCGGATGCACTTATAATTTAATTTGAAATGAAAATTGTCAGTTTAAATACAATAAAGGCAATTTACATTAATTATGAAGAGAGAACACGTAAACGTTCAGACAAGATTTAGAAAAAAAATCGAATCATCGAACTTTCTTCAGTACACTCAAATAAAACCATAGTATAAATAATAGTGACTTCTGCTAGAAGTCATTAGCACTTACTTTTATAGGAGTTTTTCTCGGACGAACTATTGAGCAGCCGCCAGTGGGCGCTGCAGAATCGAACATTTTTTCCGATGATCGGTAATCGGCCAAGTCATTAGGAAAGCTTTGTTTTTTATCGGGAGGGTAATGGCGCGAGAATTGTCGTTAGATGTCGCGATTACTGACGATCTGACTGCTGGTGCAGGTGACGGATTTCATTTCTTTTATATATCATGTACACTTCATTGTGAATATCGACACTATAGTCAAATGAAACGGCCGCGGCCGGTCCCGTAAAATTCTATGGTTAGAAGTCAACTTCATATTATGACAGAGAAAACTATTGATATATTTTTACGGCTATCACAACAATGCTCGATACTACTTATTTTTAATTAGCCACTACAATATCATAATTCATATAATTGTTTGATACAAATCCCTAAAATGTATGCAAAGCTGTACCTAACATTAAATAGAAGTAGGCAGGATTTAAATACAACTTAATGAAATATGAAACTTTAAATATTTCAAAGGTTTTGAAGTAATAAAACAGTGGTGTGCGAGAGGGCCGGTGGCGGAGGCGGCAGCGGATGGCGAGTGGCGCGAGTTGGTAACTGCGCGCCCGGCCATTATTACATTACTTAGTCCAATAAAACGAATTAAAACCTAATTAGACGCCGCGATTTTTGAACATTAAAAGAGGGGCGGAATTAATTAGTGGAGGGCAGCGGCAATGATTCCAGTTCGGCGGGTAATTGCCGTTCCACCGTTTCAAATATAAATCAGGACACCGATCGAAGCATGAGCGGAAGGCGATTTATACCGTTCTAAGAATTCTCTCTGAAAGCCAATAAAACATTTGAGGTGTAATAAACCGAGATTATATTTTAGATATTATAGGTACTACAGGTAAAATAAAATTACAAAGTAAATTATCAAGAGTTATACATGTGATGTCACTTGGAACTGAGAGGGATACGAGGTGAAATACTTACGAGTAAATTTTTAGTAATTTTAATGTGAGCATTTTTTACTAAAACATCGCCACACTATCGCGATATTTGATCTTGCGCATTCCAAAATACTTTCAGTTCGGAGATATAAGTGATATTATTACTGCATCATTTTTGAAAATATTTTCACGATATTATATGCATATGAATCAAATTTAGAAAACAATATCGAGGTATTATTTAGATAACATAAGCTCACGCCTGTATCCCCGAAGGGGTAGGCAGAGGCGCACTAGCGAACTAGAACACCCACATTTCGCCGAGCTTAGTTCCGTCCCAGATGTGATAGGGGGCGAGCCTATCGCCATATCGGGCACAAATTCCAGACTCAGGGCTGATATGGAAAAATTCAATATCACTTTGCCCGACCCGGGGATCGAACCCGAGACTTCAGAACCGTAGTCGTACCGAAATACCACCACGCCACCGAGGCAGTCTTATTTTATTATTTAGCATTATTTAGATACTTACATATTAGAATAGAATAAATAATCAAAGCCGCTCGCCGTTCACGCCTTGAACAATTCTAAGACGTCCAGGGAAAAATGTTAGCGCGGTAGAAGATTCACTTTGAAGGGCTGCGGAGGTTTCATTGAATCAACGGATGAATTATTCTGTTTGTCCGAGTTTTTAAACGTTTACCTCCGTCTGCCAACCCCCTGGCTGCTGTTTGTTCTGCGGCTGTCGGGAATTAGCCTGGCTTAATTACACAGGTGCCATGGTTATTTTGGTGGTTTATGGCTGACTGAAGGGTTTATTTTGGATATTTCTTGTTGAATAATATCGTCTGTCATATAATAGAATATGATATAAAAACAAATACAGCAGACTTAGTTTAATTTACATGTACCTACATACTTTAGTAATAATTCACTATAATTTTTCAGGTCGATTGTGATTTTCTGGAATAATTTTTGTAATTCGTTTTGAATTGCGATAAATGTTTATTTATACCAAATCTTGATTTAAAGATAGGAGTGAGCTGCCTCTACTGTTTTTTTGTTGACTACGTTCAACAAAAAAACAGTAAAAACCTTTCCTCGTGAGTCCTTGATTTTTTTTATATTGGATAAATGAATACTTACACAAATACCTAATGTATGGTGAAATTAGCGTTAAATCCCATATTTCACAAATATATGACTGCCTCGGTGGCGTGATTGTATTTCGGTACGTCTATCGTCCTGAGGTCTCGAGCTCGATCCCCGGGTCGAGCACAGTGATATTGGATTTCTCAGTATAAGCACGGAGCCTGCCCGATATTGCGATAGGCTAGCCTTTATCACACCTGGGACGGCACAAAGCTCGGCGAAATGTTCTAGTTCGCTAGTGCGTCTCTGCCTACCCCTTCGGGGATACAGGCGTGATCGTGTGTGTGTGTGAGTGTGTGTTCACAATTATAAAATAATTTTATAACACAATAAAATTGAATCCCTTCACCAAGTTGTTTGTGAAAACGTTTCTAAACAGTTATCAGAAACTTGCCCGTGCTCCGCAGTAGAAAGTTATTAGAAATCGAGAGTAGTTCTCGAGTGGGTAACACAATAAATCGACTGGCGAGTGGCGACTGGCAACACCCGTTCGCTATAAATCCAACACTTTGGAACAATTAAGTGAAGTTTTCATTAATTTCCGAAATGGAATCAAGTGGGGCTCTATTATCGGACGGCGTTCCATAAACACCTTAATTCTCATTAAACGACGGTCATTTGGAAGAAAACAAATTAACTGGAGAATGAGCGGTGGCGCTGGCATGCGATGAACAGTACGATGGCTTCTCAAATATAATATTCTACCTCTACGTTATTTCTATGACTCATGATTGTCAGTCTATCGCCCGATTATTATTGATACGCAACTCACATATGTTAGATACTTATATCATGATAGATCACCATTGGAGACTATATTAGGTATATATCAAAGATGTATGATG
Source organism: Clanis bilineata (assembly GCA_036417725.1). Taxonomy (NCBI): domain Eukaryota; kingdom Metazoa; phylum Arthropoda; class Insecta; order Lepidoptera; family Sphingidae; genus Clanis; species Clanis bilineata. The sequence goes on along the minus strand of CM071145.1, from coordinate 17,726,343 downwards.
AAAAACGATGTAACTAGCGGTTACACAAAGGCAAAGCATGACACTGGACAGTTGGTTTGGTAGCCAATAAGTTCTTGTAAATTATTGTGCGTGTAAATTCTTTATTTAAATGTTATTTTATAAAAAAAAATGCATATCTAAAAAAGTACCTGCATAATATTCAAATCACCATACCGTTACATACTATGTCGACAGTGAAGCCTTCCGTCTGCCATTTGTACAAATGGCCGCGTTTCCGGAAGTTTGACAGGTCGGATGAAATGTCGCGCGATTTTTACTAATTACGCCGGCCGGCAATCGGAACCCTTCCGATTGTGAGGTAATTACGTGTCGGCAGAGGAACGAGGAGGAGAAGAGGGCAACGGGAGGAGAGGAGCCAGGATCATTTTTGGACTGATGAAAAATATCCTCTGGGGTTGTTTTAATGATAACGACCAATTAGACGTTATGATTATTCTTGATGGTGATTTTTAAATTTAAATTATAATTGTTTTATTGCAGAGGTGTGCAGTATTTGTCACTTGTGAATTTATAAAAGGAATCGCCTGTATCTCCGAAAGGGTAGGCAGATGCAAATTAGAACTAGAGCCCACATTTCGCCGAGCTCATTACGGTTCTATATTATGTGACAGGGCGAATTTATCGCCATAATCGGCACAAGTTCCAGACTCCGGGCTGTTAAGATAATATTATGTATTATCAATTAGACCGTCAAATAAACGTAGTTCATTGAATTATAAAATTAGAATGTGGCATATTATCATAATATAATGCTGCTTATCATAATTACATATGCATGACATAGCTCTAAGATAATCTTTCATCGTAACAGTTTTTCTCAGCCTGCACAGTGCATTGTGGCGCGGTGGAGGGTGACGGGCGCGACTCGCGGTGTTCTGTAACTGCCGCACCGCATCGCGCCGCGCCGGCTCGTAGACTCCTTCACCTAATTCGGGCCACAATCAAACTGCCAGCACTCTCAACAAATTAGTTTTGATATTTAAATTAGTCCCGCCGATGGGTATGCTCCAAATTATTTATACGGCACGATTTTGATTACGACATTAAAAAATAACGGGTCTTTTCTTTGAGGTATATTATTATGATGATAAATTTGCTGTTGCATTGTTAATATCTTTATATGTTTCGATAAAACTTCTTGCGCCATATCCTGTAGTCGTAACTCGTAAGTAAGAACTTAGATGTTTTGTGATCCTGTCTACGTCCGAATGTTGCAATTACTTTTTCTGTTGTAGGTAAGTATTAAAGTTTAGAGTATGCATGTCTCTACAACTACATGTGTTCGGATTTAATTATACAATGCTTTTCCATATAATTCATTCGCTCATAAACTGTGGACAGAACTTCCCAATAGATGTACCTTTGAAAAGTTAAGGGTTTTAAAGTAGGAAGTGCCTTTGCTGTGTCTGTCCTTGTATTGTCTATAGACATATTATATTTCGGCATATGGCAAAGGTAACAATTTGCTTCTGATCATCAGCGGTCGTCACATCGACAAACTTCGAAGGTCAATAAAAATCGTATCGTACCATGTAAAACACGGTAAAGTCCGGCAGGTTCAGTTCAAAGATTGATTTCTCTTTCTCGACCGACGCTAACTACAACTTCTTCCCGCCACAGCTCTCCCGCCCCCGCCCCCGCCCCCGCGCTTCATCGTTCCCCGTCGACGTCCGTTTGATCGCGTTATTTCACGAGATAAGTCCGTTAATTGCCTTTACAGGCAGGTTGCGCATTCTATTCCAGATTATTGATCTTGGCTAACAGTTTTTGTATGTCTTCCGATGGGGATTGTTAAACGGTTTCGTTTTAATTGAAGCGAGAGAGTTGTTTAACAAAAGACGTGGAACTTTCCCGAGTACCGCTTTGTGGCGCCGTTTATTTTGATCTAATAGTTACGGTGTGTCGGAACAGTTTTATCGCTTGTTAACAGTTAGTTTTTTTTTTACCATGGCATGCTAATCTTACGCTTTATGTGATGGTAAGTAGGCGCAATAAAAATATAATGTCGATACAAACGTCGCGTCGGTTGACTGTTTTGAGTGGTACGATTATGCTGTAGCTAGCCGTAGCTATTTATGTCTAGAGCAATAATAGGCTAGCATAATCATTTTGATACTAGCTCACAGAAAATGACGTGAAGTCGTAGCTTTTATATCGTAGAAGTCGATTAGTGGTGAAGATCTATCTGGTGACCCACTTGATCATATGTCAATCAGTCTCTGCTAAGAAATATATATATTTACTGGCATGAAATAAGGGCAAGCCCACTGTTTAACTAAAGAACACAGCTCGTCTTATGGGTCTAATGAGGTTTTAATATTTTTTACACAATTTAGAGGCATACGAGTGTACAGGACAAACATTGTAGCTAACAAGACTATTACTATTTGTGTTCCTACGGCAGAATAGGACTACATAATATACTAATGATGTGATCAAGATAATGTCTGATTAGACACTTTAATATAGTTTGTAGTTTAATCTTTGTAGTTCTTTCCGCAATCAACCGCACCTAAACAGCGGCGCTGCTCGGCGTACTCGCACCCCGTTTTTATTTACTAATTCTTTCACTCGCTCCACGTTGAATGCTAATGTTGTATAAACCGTCTTAAGCCGGTTATTGTTTAAGGTTTTATTGAATTTACAATTGAGATTATCTCTCCGCGCCGCGCCGCGTTGTGGTTCCGCTCTCCAACATTCCTTCTGCTATTTTTTAATGAAATTGCGCTAACCCTTCCGAAATATTCAATTTAATTAATAGAAGGTGGGAAAAATTGTTATTTGATGTGCAGGAATTTTGTTGAAGATTTTGTTGTTTTGGGAAAATGCAAAGTGAGTGATTATTTTTCTTACAGATCAAATTTTCTTTTCGATCAACATCCAAAAAGAAGAAGGTCCTCAATTCGACTGTGTTTTTTATGTATTTTACGCGATATCTCCGCCGGATGTGGACCGATGCTCAAAATTCTGTGTTCGATAGAGCTTATTACAAGGGTGGTCCCATATAAATTTGGTCTCGATTGGATTTGAAGACGGTCCGTTGTTATCGACCGACTTCAAAAAAATGAGGAAGCTGCTCAATTTGTCTGTATTTCTTTTATGTATGAACGATTTCAAGATTTTGTGTTCTATAGAGCTTATCGATCTCGATCAGATAAATATTGAAGTCGATCCGTTAAGTTTTTAAGCCTGTGTTTATTTTTCATATGTATTCGCCTTGGCACCGACTCCAAAGTTAAACATAAGCTCACGCCTGTATCCGCGAAGGGGTGAGCAGGTCGTGCACTAGAGAACCAGAATATCCACATATCGCCGAGCTTAGTTCCGTCCCAGGTGTGATAGGGGGCAAGACTATCGCCATATCGGGCACAAATTCCAGACTCTAGGCTGATATGGAAAAATTCAATAACACTGCCCGACCCGGGGATCGAACCGAGACCTCGGGACGGTAGGCGTATCGAAATACAAACACACCACCGAGGCAGTCTTGTCATATTTACGTTTATATTTTTTAAGTTATGTTGAACGTTAATTATTTTGTAGTATACATTTTAATATGAGACCAACTCTGAACAATACTCTTCAGTTACAGTGGTTTCCACATTTCGCTTATTTTTTGGAATAAAGTAAACTCTAAGGAATGAAGTAGAGTTAGTCTGCCTGAAAAAATACTTTACAAAAGTACTTAAGGGAATCTCATCAAAATTTGTCAGTCGATCTGTTGATCAGCAGCGCGTAACACAAAGCTTGTTTAATTAAATTGGCAACTAATCCCTGTGTCTGTGGCTCGTGACCGCCCCGGGACCGCTTCAAGACCGCCTCACGACCGCCTCACGACCGTTGCACGACTTGCCCACCAGATTGTCGTATTGTGTGTAAATTGAAAAACTTTTCTCGTTTTCAACTAATTATATTACCGAGAGGAAGGCGAAATCTTTTGCTAATATTTATCGAGGCCGATTGTCGGTGCTCGTCGGCTCCACTTCGCGCAAATCTTATCGGGGATTAAGACTTATTCGCCAACCCCACAGTTCTTATAAATTAGAATATTTGGTAGTTGTGCATAAAGTATACTGTAATTATGTAGGTAGGTATAGATAATCCATTTTAAATTATTAAAGTTTTCAAACTTGTTCGTTGATTTCACCCACTAATAAAACAAAGTTGTTATTTCAAAACCATCAAACCCCGGAGGCAGCGACTCAAGGTGCGCGTCTCGCGATAGTTGCAAAAAAGGGGTTCGTTGTTTTTAATTAATTAACGTTATACGGTAAAGTTCGCGTTAATTTAACGTCTCGAGCAATTAGCCGTTTTATTGTGTAATGGTGAGAGGTGCGCTGCCAGATGGCCAACGCGCCGCAAGCTTCGGCAATCAAATGTTGTTTAATGTGGCCGATTGCACCGAAAGAATTAGAAAGGGTTTAGAAGACAGCTGTTAAGGATCCCGGGTTGAGTATTAATGTAACAAAAGGTTTCTTTCTTAGGGAAATATCATTGTAGGTAGAAGTGATGAGTTGTATCTGTTCTAATTAGGATTTACAACATTATCTAATATGGTGTAGAGAGAAGACGGTATTAGGTAAGTTGAAGGTTACTGAAGTAATATTCTTGCCAAGAAAAATATTAACAACAATATAAGATGAATATTTAAGACGTACATAACATAATTTGTAATTAAATCTAGATCAACACCATTGATTTTGTTTGTTATACACCTATTAACTAATTTGACACCTTTATCTTTCTCATTAGGGATGCATTTGCTAACGATTGTTTAATGAAGGACGGGGCCGGTGTGCTCGCCATTAAGGTAATTATCGCAAAACATAATCCAATTTGTCTTGAGGCTCATAGACGAGCTAGGAGAGAAGGGATGGAGGGTGGGAGGATAGGGGGGGGATGGCGTGAGGTGAGGACGGACGCGCGGGACGATGTTGTTTATAAAAGTTCTTTGTTTGTCCCATGTCTAATTAGCTAGAGTGCTATTTAGCTGATTGCAAGCGCGGTGCTTTATCACTGATGATAAGCCGTGTTCGGACTTGTGTGCTCATTAAGGAACAGATGACTCTTAACGTTAATTTATAGATACTGATTGGTTAAAATGGAAAGTCCAAGAAACGGTGAGTCAGTACATACTTCTTAGTGCTCTAGTAGCTGTGTACTTAAGTTGAGAACGACGAAGATGACCTCACAGGTTGAGATCTCAGGTCGGGCTATCAAAATATACTAGGCTTAACATCTATGACACGAAGGGACTGTAATAAGCTCGGCGAGATGTGGGTGCACTAGCTGTGCCTTTGCTTATCCCTTCGGAGGCACGAGTAGTTTATGTATATTCTAAATCGTTAAATATGAATATACAATAGGGATTAAATAGGGAATATTAATATATTACGGCCTTGGCAATACATCACCGTAATAATAACAGCCTTCTTAAGTGTACAGTGTATTGTCTCATAGCTGGGTAATGAACCTACACTTCTGAATAATAAATTCCAAAATAATTGTCAAAGATGAAGGCTAGTCTACATGCATCGTCAATAGGTAGTGTAAACCAAGTGGATGGTCCGTAGTCCGTACGAGGTCTCTGTAATCGACAAGCTGTCATTGCGTTGGAGTCATCTTACGTATGACACGATATGTTGACGTGGGCCGCTGTCCTGACTCCTGGCTCGTGACCATACTCGTACCGATCTATTCACGAGCTCGGACAGCCTCATTTATAAGCTTTACTTATTTATGTTGGAATATGATAATAGTGGTAGTTGTGATTGGAGAATAAATATATTATGAAGTCTTTGCGAACAACTTCATGAACTTTTAAGTATACTTTATCACCGCCATATTTAAAGAAAAAGGAGAAGTATACTTTCTTAAACGTATATTTTACATCGTTTCTCTATTTTGAATTTGTATAGGTAAATAAAAGGAACAAAAGGCCACCTCTATAACAATGTAAGGGTATATAAAACTCGCAGTACTGTATATAACGGATTGCAGTGCGTAACGGTCGTTAAGGTAACGGCGTTGTCGCGCGGCGCGCTCCGCGTCCCGCGCTCGCCGCAGGTGGGCGTGTGCAGGTGCGCCGTGCGGCAGGTAGCAGGTGTCGCCGGCGTGCGCAGGTGCGCAGCGCGCGGGGGCGGCGCAGGTAGCCACGCCTTACCTGCCGCACCTGTGTACTGAATACAGCCTTCGGTTATGTGCCGCTATGTATCTGCGATAAACCGAACACATTACCGGTTACCGTTCCGCCAACCGCGTATTATGTCTGCGGAATGTGTACACTGTATCTGTAAGGAATCATTGTGTAAGTAATAAAAAGTTGTAATTATCTTTTATACGATAAACACTGTATAAATCTCTTATTTGTCTATGTTGATCAGATAATATAAAATAATACTTTTATTATTTGTTTTGACAGTCTTTGTGGCATAGTGGGCGAGTAGCCGGCTGTCAAACATGAGGCCGCGGGTTCGATTCCCGCACCGAGACAAATGTTTGTGGCTCACATATATTTGTTTCGGGTCTGAGTGTTGTGAGACCGTGCGTCTCTCGTATTTCCTGATACCCACGACACAAGACTCGATCTTAGTGTGGGGTCAGGACTATGTGTGTGACTGTTGGCTTATAGAAAACAATTTATTTAAATTAGTTTTCCACCAATTCAAACCATTCTAATTGGGTATGTTCGTAAAAACCCATATTGTAAATTCAACTGCAGTAGTACCTTATATGAACTAACGTCACTACGATTTTGGGTTGATTATTTCGATTGGAAATTCATTTATGGTAAATTCCTGTGTGACAAACCACAGTCTCCTAGCGGTAGCGTATATAGGCTGTGAACCGGGAGGTTCTGGGTTCTATTTCCAGATAGGGCAGGGTGTTTTTCTAGTACTATTTGCCCGAAACTGGATCCCCCAGGACGTGTTGACGTCAGAAAAGCAGCGGGTCGTAAAAACTAAGGCCACATTAATCCTTTCTGTCATATGCTTGAAAAAGTGTGTTGCGTCGAACCCACACTATGGTGGGATACGCAGGTAGAAAAAAAATGCCGACATGTTCGCGCCCAGTCACGTCATGTGAGACATGACATGAAATCAACTGACAAACCGGCACATGGGTAACTGATGATAAGTGATCTCCACCAGCCATAGACACTCAAGACAAGAAAATAATGGATGCGTTGCTAACCTAAAAGGAGGGAAATAGGGATTGGGAAAGGGAGGGCAGGGTTTATTTGGGCCACCGGAAATCTTACTCACGGAACGAAACGCGACAGCGCGAGCTGCCACTTCACGACGATTTTCTGGGAGACAGTGTTATAAAACCGGTCGAGCCGGCCTATTCGAGCTGTAGACGTAACTGTCTACAGCGTAGCTCTACCACTTAAATTGTCGGTATAGTTGTTCTGCGTAGCTATGTTTTGACAACCTATGCGGGTATGCAGTATGGGTATGCAGTAGTTGGGTGCGTAATGAGGAGGAGATCAAAAGCTTGAACCTCCGAACCATGTTACCATAATCTAACAGAATATTGGAGTAAAGTGACAGCTTGCTGTTGCGTGTCGTGTGGTGGTTGAGATATCAGGAGGATCAAATTTACCCATTCCTTACTAATCCTAACAATCATAGCCGGTCATCATTATGGTCGGTGATTCTTCAAATTGTCTTAAAGCCGCCAGTCATGTGCAGGGTGTCTGCAATAATAGTCATGGGCAGTAAAGATCCTACTTGTAGGTGTACACTTATTCGTTGAACTGGCTTGTACTTTTAAATTATGCTGTGTTCGCTATCTACACTCTACAAAATAAAAAAATAAAAAATTTATTGAATCCATGAAATGTTACTACATTATTTAGATTCCGTCAAAGTTCCTCTACCGCCAGTTCGGAAGGCCGTTTCGCTAGAGAAGAACGGGCAAGAAACTCTGGCGTTGCTCTTTTAAATGCCAGTTGACAATAAAATAAATGAATTGGAATATCTGTTTGTAATTTCAAATTAACAGCTTTTTACTAAATACATATGAAAGTATATACGGTACTTAGACCAAAACACACTTTTTTCGGTCAAACAACTGGACCGCTTTTCACGGGATTTTCACTGGCGAACGGGCTGATGTTATAAGGCTATATAGTTGAAATTATATAGTTAAATATATAGTTAAAATGTTCAATTTTAAATACAGTTTCACATGCGTACCGTGTTCGGTGTTATATTCCATACCTGCGTCATAAATCGTGGTGTACAAAGAAGTTTGCCACTCCCAGTCCCGAGTGTCACCTTCGCACACGCATAAATTTTTTGCGCACTTAACCCTCGGCCGCTCTCGACACGGAAAAGGAGGTGCCGTCTTAACCACGCGCGGTGAAGGGTTGACCTCTTCGCTCTCACACACACTAAAAGGCCCGCACTTAAGTGGATTCTAGCAAAAACTTACGTATGTGAAATTTGGTACGGTTTTACGGACTTCATGCTATTGAATACCGGAAAACTTTTCGCGTATGTAGGCAATGTTGGAAAACACATATTGCGAATGATTATGAAGTTATAATATTAAGATAAACAATAACCGCGTTTTCGAAATGAGACGGTGTAGCCAGCTGATTACGAGTTGTTACTTTACTTCTAATGTTAGGGTATCTTTCATTCATGAACTTTTAAATATCACCTAAGTATTATAATATGTCTAGGACTCTTTCACAGTCTTAGTCAGTTTTCGACCGATTTCAAAAAAGGAGGAGGACCTCATCCTCAATTCGTCTGTATTTCGTTTTATGTATGTTACGCGATATATCAACCAAAAGTGAACCGATCTTCACAATTATTTTTGTGTTCGATAGGGGTTATTTCAAGGGTGGTCCCATACAAATATGGTCACTATCGATATAGAAGTCGGTCCGTTAAGTTGTGATTATCATACATAAAAAGCAGAAACCAGAATTTATTTCGACTCTATTAAACATATGTACTTAAATAGCATTCATTACATCAAGGGGTAGGCCGACTTGCACTAGCGAACTTGAATACCCACATTTCGCCGAGCTTAATATCGTCCCAGATGTGATAGGGGGCGAGCCTATCGCCTTATCGCGGGCAAATTCCAGCCCGGAGGCTGATATGGAAAAATCTAATATCACTTTGCCCGACCCGGGGATCGAACCCGAGACCTCAGGACGGTAGTCGTACTGAACTACAACAACTACGCCACCGAGGCAGTCTATAACTAACATAATATTATTCTTTTGCTTCTTTATAATTTCGATAGAAATATTCAACTTATGTAATTGTACTAGTTATTTTCGCAACAGTATTTAGCTTTATACTCTTTACTACGTGTCGAATGATTAATAATATTATTGCAAGCCAATTAGATTTTATTGGTAGCAAGTTTCCAACTGGCACCTGTTAGAATTGCTTGTAAACAACTCATAAGATAACGTTATTTCCATCAGTAGTAGCTTTTATTAGGAATATGTAATAACGTTTTGATGATAAGTATAATTACATGATTTATAATAAAATAAATAAAGTTTTGTTGAGCTCAAAAATCTACTTCGAAAAGTAAAAAATAATTTATCTCGGGAGTTAGTGCCTTTTCATTTTGATCTGCAATTGCCTTGGTACCGACTCTAAAACTTTTATTTTGTAGCTTTTCCAATTATTATAGGTTCAACTTTGAACAATACTCTTTCAAACAAAAAATAATCTTCTAAATCGGTAAAAGCGTCTCGGCGTAATCGGTGAACATACATAAAATATATACAGACGGATTGAGAGACTTCTCCTTTTTGAAGTCGGTTAAAAAAATAATATACATTGTACAATAGTTTTGCCTACTCTTTTTGTTACACAAAGGAAGTAATATTGTCTATGGTCTTTTATCGTGTTTATAAGTGTTGTACCTATTGCTTGCACGCCGATATTATGTCCTCGTTGGAACATCTCAATTAAATTCATCAATATTACGGAGAACATCTTAAGACTTTTAAGCAATGATCGAGTATAAACAAACAGCGTTATTAAGTAATATCAGGCAGCGTGGCACATTAGCTTCCATTAAGGTAGAGTACACACGGAACGTCTCACCGACACAGCGCGGCGCGGCGCGGCGGCACGGCGGCACGGCGGCGCCGCGGGCGTGAGCTTAATTAACGGCGACTACGGCAAACATTACACGCTATACACTGCACTTGATTGATAGATCTATGTTTATCAACTTCGAACAGCTCTATATTTGTTCTACGTTAAATCTAGATCTGGGGCCATCTATCATCACGCTTTATTATTTATTTATATTCTTCCCTTCTAGAGTATCATGCTATAGACATAAGCTCGTAGAACACTAAGTAGGTATACTATTTGTAATTTACACATTTTAATTTTCGTTAACTGTTGTCAACATCATTTTGTTAGTCCTGGCAGTGTGTGAATATACTCGTATTATACACAAAATGTCCAATCTAGATTTTTGCTTATGCATCCAATAACCTCTCAATATGTATCGACTCTTCGAAAACTTGATATAGTGTGAACATTGAAGTCAAATAATGTATGTTGTCATTTTTGTCAACGATATAGACCGTTATTTAGGGGGTTGTACTTGAAAATGACAAAGACACGGCACGTCTCGCGTTCTGCGCCCTCCACCTCGCGTCCTGTACACCTGTTCCATTAAAATTTCAATTACAGCCGGCAGTGGAGCACCACTCGCGGGATTAGTGCACACACTACGCTCTATTTGTTTGTACTACGTTGTTTACTCTACACCGCCTACACCGCTCGACTGTACCGCCGCGCCGCCGCGCCGCCGCGCCGCACTGTACGTCGCGTCGCCGCCTGCGATACTTACTCAAGACGTGTTTTTTCGACTACATAAAGGGGATCTTAATTAAAGTTTGTTTATATTTATGTTAGTTTAAATTTGTTTTTACTATCTTACTTATGTGTAAATCAAGGGAGTAAACCCTCAGCGGCCCGAACAGGAAAATTTCTAATAATCGTAAATGTATTCGAGCTTGCGTTATTTAATTATTTTTTGTAGCAGAAGGCGAGCGTGCCAATAAGTAACTCATTTGAGAGTTGAGATTTTCAGAGACCGAAAACCTGCCACATTAACAATCAATAATTTATCTCTGCACCACACTGTATTGACTGGTAGAGAATGCCGTTTTACATCATGAGTAAATAGTTAAATAAAATAATCACCAGTTTAAAAAACGAACCGACTTCAAATCCAATCGTGACCAAATTTATATTGGACCACCCTTGAAATAAGCTCTACCGAACACAAAAATAATTTAGAAAATCGCTCCACATATTTTGGCGGAGATATCGCGTAACATACATGAAAACGAAAATCACTTTTGTCTCATTATATTTAAGGATAAAAACGCAGCCTTTGTTTTATTGGTATCGTGGGTCCCGATTCCGGACGAACTGGTTTGTTGCGTTGTAGGCAAATTGATCTACAGCACATTTCTTTTACATCTTAAATTATTTAATTGTTAACAAAGATGCAAAATATAATATTATCATAGCATTCCGTGCTACCGTATTACGAATTTTCAATGAAGGTAATCATCCACTTCTGTGATATAAATATTCAAATTCACTGAGCAGCGATATATAGGTTGTCCCATAAATCAACGTCAAGCTGAAATCGGGCGATAGAGCAGGTAGTGACTAACTCCAGAAAATTAATTTAAAAATCTATATCACGTATTTTATAAATTATTGCCATTCAAAAAAAGTAAATGAATATTATTCTATGAGTAATTTTGTTCATTTTCATATTACCATGAGTAAGTGAAAAAAAATTGAAATGCAAAGATTTGTAGTCACAGTAATAGAAAGAACATCATCATCATTATCATCATCAGCCATAGGATGTCCACTGCTGAATATAGGCTTCCCCCAAAGATTTCCAGATCGACTCGTGGAAGCGGCCTGCATCCAGCGACAACATCACAGGGGGCATAATATTTATTTACTTTTTTGAATGGCAATAATAAAAAAAATACGTGACAGATTCTTTAAAATAATTTTCTGGAGTTAGCCACTACCTGCTCTTATCACCCGATTTCGGCTTGACGTTGATTTATGGGACAACCTGTATATATACGGTTGCCACACCTGCTCTATTAAAATTTCAATTAAAGCCGCCACTCGAAATATGTTATACTCGTACACCGTATATGCTACTTGTTTACTCTACCTCTTGGCTCTACTATATATAATAAACTAATAAGACATGTTTTTATGATGTACAAGGGTTGCCAACCTACGTTGGAAATTGGAACTGTGACGTATTGAGGTTTATGTGGAACGAAGTGTTTAGATAGATAACCCTTTATTGAACACTGTAATTTACTTATGCGTTATTAAATTACTACAGGCGACTTGCAACACTACTTCTAATTTAGAGTTAGTCTTAAACTCGATTTAACCTAAAAGACATTCGCATATTTAAATCAAGATTAGAAAAAATAAAGATTTATCTAAGAGCTGCAAGTCAGGGCGACTTAGGTCGACTTGCAGCGCTATTACTAATCTAGAGTTATACCTTATCTCGATTTATGCTACAGCTCGTTCCTATTTTTAAATCAAGATTTGGGATAAATATAGATTTATCGCAGAGCTGCAAGTGGCCCTTAGACATGTAAAGATATTTTAATAGAATATTTGAATGTGGGTCTTATTGTCTTTTTTTATTTTATTTGTTTTTAATTCTTATTGTAGTTATATACATAATTTCACATTAATTTTATTTTATGGTTTCATAGCAACTGTTGAGATGCGTATTTATGTAATCGCAGCTTACGTAATTTCATAACAACTTTAAAGATGTCAAAAATATTTGTTGTTACTTGACAATCAATCCCAGAATCTTTCCTCTTTGTTTCCATTTGTAAAATTAATTGTGTATTACAACGGTGCCGTGAACATTTCAATCAAACGGAGCGTATTGCCGTAACAAGCCGGTTTCATTGCGAGGAAAAATGGCCGGCAGGCAAAGAACCTGGATTGAAGTGCAAATTGAGTAATTTCCACCAGCCACGTACCTCTACTCTCAGGGAACACAGTGGAAAATTATTTCAGTAATGCAGGTTCGTCAGATTTCACGCTAATAAAGTAAAAATACCAATTAATAACGACTATTAATAACATACATGTGTGTATGTATGTTATTAACTATAGGATACAAAAATCTCCTATTCAAAATACTAATTTAAAAATTGGTACACGTGTAACAGTCAACTCTACATATATGTATTTTACTTTTGAAGAGTGTATAGTTAAGTCCGATAATAGAATTAAGATTGGCACAGTCGGGAGCTTTCATACTAGAGGTACAGCTATGGTAACAAACTACGCTATTGCGTTTATTTTGTTTTCATAAATTCTGTTTTAGATATGTGACCATAAATAATCGTTTAATCCCGTCGGCGGCGGCACATATATATATTATATAAGCGTATGGGCCACCGGAGGCTGAGCCGCCCGTGACTATCGACAAACATGTGGTTTGAAAAGCACATCTTCCATCAGGTCACTTTTATATTCCTGTATATTCATATACTGTGGCACATCGTATCGCAGGGTGGCGGTGTTCTTGAAGACGAACAAACATAAATTTGATTAGGGCAGGTTCGCACGCAGCAGCCGGCAGCCAGCAGTCGGTACACGGCGCAATCAACAATACCAGATATATTTTGTTTGGTGCTCCAAGTTGATTGAAACTCGAGTGACGCGACGGCGGCAATCTTCCCTACCTTTGTAATGAATACGCGATATTGTACGCGTATGTAAACAACTTTACAGGTTGTTCAATCTAGTTAACGTGAACAGTTGTTGTTGTTGTTGTTGTTGTGTGGGCTCCATTTTCCGCAATCAGTCCATTCCACTGATGGACCATTGTGCGTGACGTGATGCCAGCTAAAAGTTTAGCCAGCCTAGCTCCGACCAGAAGCGCAGGATCTTCCTGGGGTCTCCGCAGGCTTCTCGGAGCGACCTCGGTGTGTTGAGGATTTTAGCCCGTTGTGCAGCAACGCCTTCGCATTCCAGGATGACGTGGGCAGCTGTTTCATCGGCCGACAGGCATCCCCTACACCGGGGGCTGTCGGTCATACCTAGAACATACAAATGTTTGTTAAGTGGGCAGTGTCCAGTTATGGTACCTACGACTATGCGTAGAGATAGCCTATCTAAGGACAGCAAGCGTTTAGTTAAGCGAACATCCGGGTGTGGCACAGCGTCCCGAGAATGTTTGCAAGTGCTCATTGTAGCCCATTGATCAGCATGTTGTTTTGATGTTCTTTGGCGGAGCCATGACCTTATCTGGTTGAAGGGCAGCGGTAGTGTTGGACTAGGTCCAATTACTCGTTGGTCTGACCCCCCTCTAGCCAGCTCGTCTGCTGCGTCGTTGCCTAGAGAGCCACTGTGCCCCTTTATCCACTGTAAAGTGACTTGGTTCCTAGAACCTATCACCTCCAGTGCTTGGTGGCACTCTAGTATGAGCCCAGACTGGATAGTTTTGCTGTCAAGGGCTCGTAGTACTGCAGCGCTGTCGGACACTATGCGTATCTTTTGGCCTTCAATACGTCGCTTGTCCACTGCATTGGCGGCCTTTATGATAGCAACACATTCACATTGGTAAATTGAACTATGTTCACCTAAGGCCGTTGATATCTTTATGTTCATTTCGGGTGAGTACACTCCTGCGCCCGATCCCGTTCTGGTCTTCGAACCATCGGTATATATGCGCAGTTCATGTACCCCGGACCAGTCGTGTTGTTCTTCAACAAGCTGAATGGTGTAGTTCTTGTTGAAGAAGTGTTGTTTGGGCACCTTGTCATTAAGAGCTGCTATCATTGGATGGTAGTTGATAGCTTCTTCAAGGATTTTAGTGTGAGCCCCGTTTGTTGAACCCCAGAGATTGAGTGATTTCAATCTTACGGCCGCTGAGGCCGCCTCTTGTTGAATGAACAGCTCAAGAGGCGGCAGTCCCAGCAATACCTCTAGCGCCGCTGTGGGGGTAGTTCTCATGCAGCCCGTTATAGCTGTACAAGCTAGCCTTTGAAAGTGCTGCAGTTTATTTTTGGCCGTGGTCAGTGTGGTTCTGGGCCACCAAACCACAGCACCATAGGTGATTATAGGCCGTATAATGGCAGTGTAGAGCCACGCGGTGATTCTGGGATGTAAGCCCCAGGTTCTCCCCAATAACCTCTTACATTGCCAAAAAAATAGTACAGGCCTTCTGTAGTTTGTTGTCTATGTGTCTATTCCATAGCAGTTTGTCGTCCAAGATAACACCTAAGTACCTGACTTCTTTGGTAAGGGTCAGAGTTGTGCCTTGGAGACTGGGTAAGCGAAGGTTATTTATAATTCGCTTCTTTGTGAACAAAACCAGTTCCGTTTTTGATGGGTTCACTGTCAAGCCCTGCTGAGAACACCATCGTTCGACGATTTTGAGTGCTCCTTGCATAAGATCGCAAAGGACTGCCTCGAACTTTCCCCTTACGAGGATAGCTACATCGTCTGCATAGCCAACAGTATAGAAGCCCGCCTCGTTGAGTGTCCTGATCAGGTCATTTACCACGAGGTTCCAGAGAAGTGGCGAAATAACTCCTCCTTGTGGGCAGCCCCTTGACACAAGGGCGCGTACGGTGCTGTTTACTGTTACTTGCACTGCTCTTTTCCTCAACATGCTGTCGATCCATTTGATTATGGATCGATCAGCTCCATGTCTGAGCAGTGCATGGCTTATGCTGTTGAATTGAGTCTTGTCAAAGGCCCCCTCGATATCGATGAAGGCTACAAGCGCTGATGATTGTGTTGATAATGCACTCTCGATTGGCGAGATAACATTGTGAAGCGCTGATTCTGTTGATTTGCCTGAGGAGTAGGCATGCTGTTGGTGGTGTAGAGGATAACGCGCCAAGGCCCCATCCCTGAGATCTCTATCACAGAGTCTCTCCATGATTTTAAGGAGAAAGGAAGTGAGGCTTATGGGCCTGTATGACTTTGGCTGTGTGTAATCACTCTTACCTGGTTTGGGTATGAATACCACTTTTACTTCTCTCCATTTAAAGGGTACGTACTGGTACTCAAGGCATGCTCGGTAAATCCTTACCAGATGTGGAGCAATCGTATTTTTGCTCCACTGGAGGAGTCCAGGAAAAATTCCATCCAAGCCGGCAGCTTTGTATGTAGAGAAGCTGTTGATTGCCCATAGTATCTTTTCCAATGTAACTATACGATGAGCAGTATTGGTGGCTTCAGCAGTTGGCTGGTCAAAGTGCTGCTGATCCGTTTCTTCCCATATAGTGCTTTCTGTGATGCAACACTCTGGGAAATGTGCATTCAGTAACAGCTCACATATTTCGGTATCAGATTTTGTGTAACTGTTATCTGGTTTCTTCAAGGAGCCTAATGTTTTGTGGGGTTCGCTGGAGAGAATTTTACTTACCCTGGCTGCTTGAGTGTTTGATTCGATGTTGGTACAGAAGGATCTCCAGCATTCGCGTTTGCGTTCACGGATGCGTTTCTTATATGTCGCCTGAGCTTGCTTATACGCATCCCAGTCCGCTTCCTTCCGTGTGTTCTTCGCTCTGTTAAACAGTTTGCGTACTTTACGCCGTAGTCTTTCAAGTTCTGGTCCCCACCACCCGTTACGGTTGGTGGTCCGTGCTACTAGCGTTGTTAGCGGACAGGTTTTATTATAGGTTTCTATTAACGTTTTCGTTAGTGTATTTACGTGCCTCTCTATGTCGTCCGGCTTTTCATAATTAATGGGAATCCTTGTAAGAGCTGGATTCTCCGACACTAGCCTCTCGAACCTTGCACTGTCTGTCCGTCTCGGGTTGCGCCAAGGTTCCGCCATTTTAGGAGCCACGTTGAGTTTATATCTCACCCATCTATGGTCTGAGTTTGACAGGTCATTCGACACATGCCATTCGGATATCTTTTCCGATATACTCTCCGTAGCGAGTGTAATGTCTATAATAGTTTGATACCTGGAGGTTACAAAAGTAGGTTCTGCCCCCCTGTTTAAGAGCCTGAGATTAGTGGAGAATAAAAATTCAACTAAATCCTCACCTCGTCTGTTAGAAGTGTCGCTGCCCCATAGGGTGTGGTGGGCGTTTGCGTCCGCCGAGATCACCAGCTCCAGCTTCTTGTTTTCGCAGTGTTTGATGAGATTTTCCAGCTCAGCCGTCGGTATGTCAGCGTCGCCCGGCAGATAGGCAGACGCCATAATGACCTCAGGGGTGCTGGGGCAGTTGCTCCGGAGCCTGACCGTGGTCAGATCTCTAGAACAGAACTCATTCATTAAAGCTGCGTTGATCGATTTGGGTACGTAGATGCAGGTGCGTGGATTATCTACGGAAGTGTCGAGTAAAATCTTACCTCCAATGTTGTTTAGACCACAAATTCTGCCCTTCCTTATCCACGGCTCCTGGATAAGGGCGATGGTCTTGTTGCTAACCTCCAGCATTCTTCGCAGGGTAGCCGCTGCGGTTTGTTTGTGCTGGAGGTTAGTTTGTATACAATTAGTGAGGGGAGGAGGAGTGAATTGGGCTTCTCACCACCCCGTCCGCTTCCCTCGGAATGTCCAGGCCAATCAGCCCCTCGACTTCCTCCACCAGGTAGTCATAGTCAACTGACCCGGCGGGCTGGGATGCCGAAGAGGTTGAAGTCCCAGCCTGCCTCTGCCTTTCGGCGGAGGAGAGCTGGGTGACCTTTGGCTTACCGACTTCACTCTGCCTTTCGGCGGAGCTTGGCCGGCCAGCCATGGACATAGACGCGTCAGCTCCCGGTTCGATTCCTGCGCTCTCCCTCTGCCTTTCGGCGGAAGGGTCGCAAGGGACCGTGGGTACTGCCGCAGTCTCAGCAGGGTCAGGCGGCAAGTCCTGCAGCCTTCCCGAGCTGCCGAAGAAACGAATGTAGGCGTTGCCAAGCTTATAGCACAGCCTCCGCCCCCTCGCTAAAATTCCAGGTATATCCTCGGCTGGAATGCCGAGCACCAGAAAGGTCCCCGGAGGGTTCCCCTCATGGCGCTCAGCATTATAAAGCGACCATTTGCTGACCCGATACCACCTGTTCTGACCAGTCAGGACACGCTGAATTGTCCCGATCTCGTCCGAACAGGCCGGCAGCAGGACTGCAGACTTCACCCTTCTGGGGATGTCTTTTTGTCGCCTTACGACCAGCCGAGTACCCGGAATTGGTGACTCGAGCGTGGCTACGATGTCTCGTAACCACTCGACGTCCTTTGTGTCCTCGCACTGTAACTTTAGCACTCCCTCGCTATGGAAAGGTTTCCCACGGAAGGAGGGCCAGTACGGGACAGTAGTGGCGGTACACGGAGTGTCTGCAATGCTCTCGATGCAGGACTCCAGGGTACCCTTAATGCTCTCCACCTGCACCGGTGTCAGGTCGGCGAAGGGCTCCGCCATCACGGCGACAAAGAGGTCGTTCAAGACCACAGTGTCAGCGTACGTGGCGGAGCCCCTCACCGCACCGATGCTGGTGGAAGCCTTGGACCTCTTCGCGTCTCCGCTTGGAGGTGACTGTGTATCATCGGGGCGAGGGCGCTTCGGTACTTTGCTTTGACCCTCAGTGCTATGGGCCGCCGCTTTTCCCTTCGCTCTGCCACCGCGTTTGTGTTTTGGCCTCTTAGGTGCTAAGGATTTCTCCCCCGCACCCTGGCTGGGTTGGGTCACCCTTTCGGCGTCCTGCTTCGCCCCAACCCGGCTGCTACCAGGTTGGTTCGAACGCATTGCACCTACTGGGGTGGTCGGGTCCGAAACCGGCCCCTTGGCAGCCTCCTGCCTTGCGGCGGGTGGCTGGTTCCTGTCCTTCCCAGCTTGAGCCTCTTGCGCTGCGCGCTTCGCCATGCGTTTCTTTTTTTTACGCAAGTCCGATGGCGTGCGCTTGCGTTGGACTAACTTCCATACCTGCTCGCCTACCATCGGAGAGGTGGGAGCAGTGGAAGTTGTTGGCCTTGGACAGGGCGCTTCAACAGCAGCAGCCTGCCTCTGTGTTGGTTGGGGCGCTTCCGTGGAAGCTGCGACCCGTTTATCTTTTTTGCAGGGCGCTTCCTTAGAAGCGGCGGCCTGCGATTTGGGTTTGCTACTCTTTTGTTTGTGCATGTTGATTGATTTGTATATTCATTCCCCATGGCGTCCCACCCTCCTGGGAGCCCGCAGATGGGGATGCTCATTCGAGCACCAGGACCTACCACGGGGAGTATAGGATCCAGGGTCCGTGATGCAGCGAGTCTGCACGGTGCGAGGGAGGCCATGGTTGTCAGACCGAGATTTTGGTCCGTACTCACCATGGACCCCGCGCTCCGCCGACTGCGCACCCCATGACCCTGCAACCCTCGCCAGCAACCCTTAAGGGGTGCCCCTGCCGGTTAC
This sequence comes from Clanis bilineata, assembly GCA_036417725.1. Classification (NCBI taxonomy): domain Eukaryota; kingdom Metazoa; phylum Arthropoda; class Insecta; order Lepidoptera; family Sphingidae; genus Clanis; species Clanis bilineata. The sequence continues at coordinate 17,706,899 of CM071145.1, read as the reverse complement.
CTCAAGCTGGCTAGTTCCTGAGGCTGTCGTTTAGGTGGAATGCCGGACCAAAGAGGGCGTGTTGTCCCCACAGGTAACAACAACCCGACCTGTGGTAGACTCAGCCCCCCAGGACTCCATTATCCCCCCCTACGACGCTCAACTACGTACGGCACAAGACGTAGGTGGGCTCAATCCTCTCCATGACAGAGAGGCCGGTCAGACACGCCCACAGGTCACGACCTGCCAGTCCTTTTTGCTGCGTGGCTGCAAGGTCGCTGGTGTAGCCTCTTCGGAAGAAACTCCGGCGGTTTTTGGAAGATACTTTGCCAACAACGAGTAAGACCCCCTAGGAGGAGTTACTCGTTGTCGCCCAGGTATACCGGCGGTGAGGGGTAAGCATTCCATTAGGACGTGTCCACGTGGACTACCTATCCCGCCGCACACGAGGAGGTGATCTTCAGTATACCCAACGTGAACAGTACAAAAGGACTGCCTCGGTGGCGTAGTTGTGTTTTGGTACCACTTTCGTACAGAAGTCTCCGGTTCGATCTCCGGGTCGGGCAAAGTGATATTGGGTTTTTCAATTTAGTATCTGCGCGGAGTCTGGAATTTTTGCCTGATATGGCGATAGACTAGCCTCCTTAATATCTGGGACGGGACTAAGCTCGGCGAAATATGGGTGTTCTGGTTCGCTAATGCGCCTCTACCTACCCCTTCGGGAATACAGGCGTCAGCTTATGTATTGCTATGTGTTATAGACTTATTAACAGCAAATGTGAACGCATTTTTTTTGTTGGTTATTGGCATGATTTTATTGCTTGTCGTGTTAGTGGGAGTAATTATAACTTTCATAGCAATGTACTCGTACATTTATTAGCAAATCCTGATTTTTTTAGGTACTGCTTCACAACTGGGCACGGCAATCGTTGCTCATAAATAAGGTGATTTGTAGTGACTTGTAGATATTATTTATCCTGAAAGAACAGAAATAGTCTGTGGTTGATGGTCGGTTAGAATCGGTTTTCAATCCTTTTTGTTGGCTATTTATAAATGCCGCTATCTAAGTTGTAAAATATTGATCAAGATGCAAATATGTTCCAATCATTTGCCAGTTTCCTGTAGTCAGTGTATACTCTCGAACCCGCGCTTCATACTCCATCGATATTTATAACGCTTTATAAAACTGTATGCCGTGTATATAAGGATTCGCGATGTTGACAGAGCGACAGCGATATATTGATTATTTTGCTAATTTCCAAAAGTTATATAACTTATTGAATATGGCTCTGTATTTAACGAAATTGTATATCTTACTGCGCAAATCTTCGACATATGAAACTTTGTGCATAATTATGACCATACTACATATTTTTAAATGATTTCATGTGCTTATCAGTTAAACTTTAACGCTACAGGCTGACATTACCTCTAGAATTTAAATACAATTGTTCCTATATTGACGATACAATGATTTTTTTTCTAGCAGAATGTACCTAACCGTATTAATATTATAACAGTACATCTGCTTATTTTAAATGCCGTCGGAGGCGGCACATATATGTATAAAATGTATATGTTACATAAGCGTATGGGCCACCGGAGGCCGAGCCGCCCGTGACTATCTAATAAAGAACATTCTTTGATGTTGTATTACCCGCTCCTCTCTCTAACATGTGCTGTACACAATCTAATAAACGTCTAGGCGGGTTTGGCACGTCGACAGGTATCCGATATGATTTTATTACGTGCTCCGCAAATATTTGCGCGCCTCCCCTCCGTCTGGCCCACCTTGAGAGCACGAATCAATCAGCGCGCGTGTTTTCACATCATTTTATAATGAAATCAATATTAGGTTATTGATTTATTAAATTACTGAGCGAGTATTCGGTGTAAGAATTATAAGGACATTTTGATAATGTGGAGCGTAGATAATACATAAATCTGAATCAACATTTTAAGTGATATCTCCGTCTCTCAACAAATCTTGAAATGACAACTATTGCAGAATTTGTTTAATCGTTTTCAAATACCTCGACTGCCTCAGTAGCGTGGTTGTATTTTGGTACGACTACAATTCTGAGGTCTCGGGTTCGATGCCCGGGTCGGGTAAAGTGATATTTGATTTTTCTATATCAGCTCGGAGTCCGGAATTTGTGCCCGATATGGCAATAGGCTCGCCCTCTATCACATCTGGGACGGAACTAAGCTCTGCGAAATGTGGGTGTTCTAGTTCGCTAGTGCACCTCTGCCTACCCTTTCGGGGATACAGGCGTGAGCTTATGTAATGTATGATGTAATGTTTTCAAATAGAAGTTAATTTGTCAAAATAAGGTAATTTGAATGTGTTGATGACTATAGAACCCACTTACGGACAACAATAAATTATCATAGTCATAGTTACTTTTGCGCGAATTATTTTTTCACGTATCCAATCACTTTGCGCTAATGACTCGATCCGGCACGGCGACGCGTGAACCCCGCGCTAAATAACGCTGGATTTCGGCACATTCAGCCCGACTCGCCTCACGCAACCGACGCGACGCGTGCCGTGGCCACGTCCGCGGATTATGCACCTAATCCTATTTGCAAACATGCAGGTTATAATGACTTTCATACGTATACGGCGGTTACAGAGTCGGCAATTTGTAGTATGTATGAACTCGCATGGGTAGTATGCATTGTTTTGCACTGGCGTACATGCCTTGACAACGTGATTGGAAAGTACGCAACTACGTCGTGTTATTAATACGTGTCTTTTATTCTACCTACAATACTTCCACATATACGCTTTGGTCCATTAATGTACATTTATGGATCGAATATTATTTATATAACTAAGTAGGTCAGGTTTTTTTATATAAACAATTATTTTAACTAAAAAGTGTTCAAAATGCAATTTTGATTTAGTACGATTATGTTATCAATCGTGAATGTCACATGGTATTTTTTTTGAGTATAGACTGGCAAACGAACAGTTGAGTCAGCTAGTGGTAAGTGGTCACCAATGCACCCATCATTAAAATAATGATAGTTGAGAAATCTTTGGGGGAGGCTTATGTCCAGCAGTGGACGCCCTGTGGCTGATGATGATGAAGATGATGATGATGGCGATAAGTTCGGCCCCTATAATATCTGGGTGGAACTAAACTCGGCGAAATGTAGGTGTTCTAATTCGCTAGTGCGCCTCTGCCTACCCCTTCGGGGATTCAGGCGTGAGATTATGTTATGTTTATCAAATGTCATATAACGAGTACATTAATTGTCAATTCGATCACTATGTTTTGTTGTCTTATTATTAGGGAATTTGCTCTTATTTTTCAAGCTCCGCGTCCGTCTTATATTCAATAGTATGACGTATTGCAATGTTGTATTTTCCCCAAGTTAATCCTATAGGTACATGCATAGGATTGTATTTAAGAACTAATAACGGTTCATGTGGTTTGGTGGGTATCTACGTCATAGTACGAATGTCGTATGTAAATGATAATACCTTATTTTGAAATATGTGTATTCCCTGGGGTTTTTGAAAAGTTGGTATTTGAGTGGTAGAGCCACGCTGTAAATAGTAATATCTACAAATGAATGGGCACGCTCGACTGGTTTGATACCACTGTCTCACAGAAACCCGACGTAAAATGACCGCTCGCTGTTGCGATTCGTTCGGTGAGTGAGATTTCCTGTGGCCTAATTCCTCAATCTCTTTCCCAATCCCTAATCCCCTCCTCTTCTGTTGTCTATGCAGCCATGATAATATATTTGTGTATTGGGTATCTATGATATCACTTACCATCAGGTGACCCACCTGCTCAGTTGCCAATCAATGCTGTAAAACAGAATAGTATGATTATATGACTTACAAGGCTCTTGTGAGAACCAAGAAGCTCTATCATTAACAAAAAAATTGCAATGGTAGGTTTTTTGTTACATTTTATACGATCAGTAGGCTCGAGAGTCGAGAACTGACTGAACCCGCCCATGATTCTGTTATAATTTCAGTGTTCGCCATTGGTGGTGACCATTTATTATCAAGTGACATATACAAACAAAGCTAACCTTCAATATCCAGTATCTAATGCTTCAGTATCTAATATCCAGTCCTCATATAAAAATAAAAACGTCTTTTTTGTTTTTCAATGAAGTACCTAGGGATGTATCATTGTGACTCGCAAGTCGCACGTGCTAATATTTTTATGATTGCACAATTTAATACAGCAGTAACTTCGCGCCGCGCCGTTTCCTTTTTCAATGTTTTTTATTTACTGGAGACACAAACCCCTGCGACACACTTAGAGATTGCCTCACTAGACGCAGCTATGCCAAAGCTATAATTTTATACGCGTGTTCGAATTCGTGGGGAATATAGGAAATAGTTAATTCGTCAGTTGTATGAAAATCCAAATTCATACACGTTAAACTCAAGACGAATATCAAATAATTTGTATTAAAAGTGTCCATTTTTAGGATAACTTGTGAACCCGTGAAGGACATCAGCAGCCGGTTTATTAAATTGAAAATAAGTTGCTCCTAGCTGTTTTACAAATCTAGCAAATAGCATGGATTAATCCTGGCACCTTTTGTGTCTATGAACCTATTTCAATAGCTTAGCTCGTGATAGCATACCTTTGACCGTGTATTACACAGCGTCTATTGTTTGAATCGTAGCCGAGTGTTTTTATGATCGTTTTACAGCCGCGAATCCTCGATTATGTGTTTGTTTTGTAACGACCTTCTCTTCTCCCGGCAGTACAACATCACCCCCGCCATGTTCTAAACCGTCGCCCAAACGTGTCCGTAAACAATGTCGCACTTTTTAATTTTCCCCGCGGTGTTAAATTTGATTTGGGCGGCCGTGGCGGATTGAATTCCTTTTATTGCTTCGTCACAGTGCTTCTAGCGTTTGATGCGAAGAAAAAGAATAAAGCCTTTTTGAATAAAGATGGGTGTTATATTTTTTTTGTAAATACATATTGTTACAACGTTTGTTGTGTTTGACCTGGTTGATACAGTTTTAGTTTTTGGACGTTTAAAAGCATTCCATTAGACTGTATCGTGAAATCACAGTATATCGCAATTTCTGGCCATGGGAAATAGACTGTACGGGGCACGTTCACGACCACATTACTGAACTAATACGAACATGGTACATATAGATAAATTATAAATATTTGCGGATCACACATACATTTGGCAGTGCTCACTGCCATACACTCGTATGGTTTGCTTCTAGTTGTATGGTATAGATGTCTTAAAACACAGCCATGAATAAGCAGTAAATATTTTGAGGACAGAAAACACCAGTCTTGTGTATTTAGGATAAATATTGCGCCTTAGAAGTCTTTTATACATAAACCATCTTCGCAGTCAGCTATTATCTTGAATCAGTAAGGATTATGAGAGATCTAATAATACATTTAATTCACGTAATAGTACGTATCTTATTAATTAGTGATAACTTCATTGGAGAAGTAAACAGTGTGCACCGTGCACGTTCTATTAACCACGTAGATGGATTAAAAAGATTGTGTATAATCAGGATAGATCTCCCCACACCTCGCGAGTCGCAACTCTCAACCGGCTCGCAACGGGACGGGACATTGTTAACCAGTCTGGTTGAAATATTTTCGAGTTTGTACGACATTGTAGGCTTGCGTACTTATGAGCTTTAAAAAATTAAATTTAAATTATGCAAAGAGTGGCATAAGAAAATATTGTTTTATTTTGCGCCAGTATTCAATCACTATCTATATCATTTTATTATTTTTATGTACTTTCGGCTGACTTCCCAAAAAGGAGGAGGTCCTCAATTCGTCGATTTTTTTTATGTAACTCGATATCTCCGTCAAATGTGGACCGATTTTCAACATTTTTTGTGTTCGATAGAGCTTATTTCAAGGGTAGTCCCATATAAATTTGGTCACGATTGGATTTGAAGTCGGTCCGTTAAGTTTTTAAACTTGTGATAATGTTTCTCTGTAATGTCACAAAAATATTATATAACATAGACATAATTAGTATGAATAAACGATGTTTCTTATGGAATATGAAGGCAATGAAGCAGTGTTTTTCAAAATTGAATTTTAAAATTTGAATACATTGCACATACAACGAATATTAAATATTTTTTTACACAAAGGATTAATAATGTAAATATAAAGTAAACATGGTTAGTATTTAAAGTTGTCGCAGCAGAAATTCGTCCCGGCTCTCGTCAGGCGCGGCTGCGGCGCGGCTGCGGCGCGAGGTTTCCACACTGGCACACGGGCCGAATTAAAACTTTCTCGCCAGTGCGCGGGGATTAAAAATGGTGCGCTCGTCGACGCTGGTGCTGATTGCTTACCTCCACTCCCTTTTCCCCTCCGTCCGTGCGGTACCCCCTCCCCGTCGTACCTACGTTCAACGAGCTTCTGAAGATGTGTGCATATTTGATACATAGAACTATAACGTGAAAGCTGCTATAATTAACACTGCCTTTACTTGAGAAAACCGTTGCGAATTATTTCAATGGTATCGGGTAGCTCTATATTTTTCTAGTGCCTTCGAAATACGGATAGTGTACACTCAAGTATATGTCGATCTTCTTTATTTAGGTCACACATGCATTTAGTTGGAGTTAAAGTACATAATATTATGAAACATTTTTGTTCTTTTTATGCATAGTTAATATCAGTGATTATATCTTCAAAAACAAAAAATATTCATAATACCTATATTCATGAGCAAAATATGTAATACAACGTCATAATTTAGGAATACAACATGGTCTCTCAGACAAGCCATAAAAGCCTCATTATACCTCAATTTGGGTATATAATACGCCATATCGTTTGCCAATCCTTAATTACTAGCATACATCTTGGCACAGCCTCACACATTACAATGATAATAGGTAAACTAGCGTTAAGCGTTTGATCGACGTGCACCGTGCGGGTTTTATTGCCGCGGTTTTTGCTGACGGTTCTACTTGACTCATTGGTTGTGCTTATGCATGATACCGCGCTGATGTAAGGCGTGAGCTGCGTTTTAGGAATCGGGTTTGCCTAGCTTTAATTTTATAATAAAGAGGAATTTCTGCCATGTTCAACCTGACTGTTGCGTATACAATACAGCCAGTCTTAGCATTGCTAGCCGTCGAGTTTGTGTGACGTTTGGTTATGCTCGAACTAAAAATAGTTTTTTCTAATGATCTACGAGCGAGTATTACGACACAAAAACCGCGGTTTAACTCGCTAGTCGACGTCGTGCTTTAGTCCAGGAATAAGGGAATAAATCATATTTTCAGCGCGTCACGGCTCACAAAGGATTGTTTTTGGTGTGGGTTGTGGCTTCGCAGTCGAAGGTTCGAGTTGTGTGATTGATGTGTCGTTACTAATGTTACGTGCCATTGATTGCTCAACTATTCTGTTCTGTTCTCGTAATTATTGTGCGTCGGTTTTGTTCGTATTAGTCCTGATTTAATTTTATTTATTTATTTATACTTTTTATACAATGTCTATGAAAACGGCCAAAAATGCGTTGGCTGGACGTTCTGGAGAAAGATATGAGAGCCATTGGTTTTACTATGGAGGATGCTCTAGACCGGGCGAAGTGGAAGCGCTTAAGTAGGAAGGCGGACCCTGTCAGGCCGTGATAACGCCAGACAGAAAGAATACACTGTGTATGAAGACGGACTTAATGCTAAAAGCATTCTCTACCAGCTAATATTTTAATATTTGGTCGCATATGGCATATAGCGCACAATATCGGTATTTGTTCGTAGGTACTGTATAAAGTGCATGTCGTACTCGTCATCTCTTGTTTACAAAATACAAATAATTACCCAATAGTCGAATATGATTATCTAAATTGTTTATTTTGCAATTACTGAATGAGTGACATTGTAGTGCATTTAGCCGTAACCGTAACTCATGAATAAATAAATAGTATACATACTCATACCAAACTTTTCCAAGTAATAAGTAATACATATATGTTTTATGATTTCTTAGGTTTACGCGAATGTTATTCATTGAAATTAAACTAGTTTTTACGGATTTTATCGCGATTTGTCCGACCCGTGATTAAAAATAAAATAAATACTAAACAAATCGTGATAAAATCCGTAAAAATTAGGTTCATTTCAATGAATACATATATTAATTTTATGCGCGTTTAAGAGTTACATTTAATATCCCTTGCAATTCGTCTCAAAGGTCTAAGTATAATTTACGTTCAAATGTAATAGTGCGGTCGTATAGTTTGTGATGCGAGTCCACTTCATATGTATGAGCCAACTTTGATTGCTCGTTAATTTGCACTCGTGTATGCAAGGTGGACGGACGCCGCGCCCCCAATAACAAACTTCTAAACGTTAGAATATATTAAAAGATCTTTTCCATTCTAAATTGTAGCTGATTGTGTTTAGTTTTACACTGCTCATCATCGTGATTATCAACCACAGGACGTCCACTGCAGAAAATCTTTCATTGCTCACCGTATCATAATTATATTGTGCGTCACCCAACCAGAAATATAACATTTCTTACTCTGCTGTAGTAGGTAATGATGTGAATTTGAAGTAGTTTTAAAGAAGTGCAACTACAAGTCGCCCACTACATTTATGTAAGTTACATTTGTTAGTAAGTTTTCGTCGGATCCGCAGCAGAAGATACAAACTCACACGCTTCACCGTGAATAAGTAACAAGCCGCTGAAGTAGAGCGCTGCCGGCGCATGCAAATACGTTCGGCCGCCGCCGTCGTCCGTCCGTCGTCGCTCACTAATTGTGCTCGCTGCGAGTCTGCGAGTCTGCGAGTCTGCGAGCAACTTGTCCACTCGCGGTGGACCACTTCCTTGACTGACCACGGACATACTGAGACCGGGGAATATCAAATAAAATATATATTTGATAATAAGTATTTAACATTAATAATTTCATAATATTTAGTGTTAATTATATTAAATAAAAGTATTTTTAATTTATATCAATAAATAATACATACGGATAGTTAACCTCAATTATATTGGAGCACTTGAAAAAGTATATAAGCAAAAATGGTTAAGCAGACAACTTCATACTGTAGACAACTTCATACTGTTAATTTTGTGTCACAGATGCGCGCGCATCTGAAAATTTCACTCTCATCATTTTTTCATAACGCGCCTAAAGAAGTATAACTTCAATAATTAATTAATGATGTAAACGGGACCGGGGACAGTGAGTATCCTGGAGGAAAGTGTTCAGAACTCCACTATTGTAGTGAATGGTACATTGTCAACCTTTTAGCATCTTTGAGCTTGTTTGATGTAATATTGATATTCATCAGAATTGCTATATTCTTCATAAATCCTAACATAGCACCTATAAGTCCTATTCATAAAATTTAAGTATTATGATTGATTTTAGTACAATAAAATATTGGAATTTGTAACCGATTTGACAATAGGCTCGGTGAAATGTCGGTGTTCTAATTTGCTAGAACGCCTCTATACAGGCGTGAATTTATGTATGTAAAATATTTAGATTGATTCTTACCAAGTGCCAACATTCCTCTTATATAAATGCACATAACACAATTATAATTTTAATCCACATTTTCTTAAGCAAATATCTCGGTGTGTCACCAGCGTGACCCAACAACTTTCTTAAAGCGAAGTCGCCATCAATTAGACAAATTGAGGCAGCAGTTAAGAAGTAGGGAACTGTTTGAACAGGACGGTGGACGCGACGGTCACTTGATTACGTCTTTACATAAATTTGTAATCCTCAACCTCCACCTGCTAATGGATAGAACAAACTTTGCACAAATTACTGCTGAGTGGGGACCTCACTACCGCTGTAACTATTTCAATTGACAGTGAAAGCACAAAGAGCAAGGGTTATTCTCGATTTGATTAACACTTGGGATCAATCGTGCTATTGATTGAATTCATGGCGATGTAATGATTTAATTTTTGTTAGAAAGTTAATCAAGGCATGGTAAAGCTGTAATCTGTAATTGATTAATCATTTCCTTAACAAGATAAACTCCTTTGGAGCAGACGAACAAACATGAGTGTTTAGAATAAAAATATAGTTTTTTTCGTTTTTTGCGGATCTGTTTAATTAATATTTATATAGGACTAGCTATAAGTGTAATTTCAATACTTATGTATCCAATCGTTCCACAGTCACGTCAGACACAAAAATCCACGCAATCACAGCTCCCTTTACAGAACATGGTCTATTTTTATCGCTGAATTAAAGTAGAAGACTACGAGGACGGTGCAAATAAATTAAGTGTGGAGCCGAAACGCACCGCAGCGGCACCGAGTATGCAATGCAACAAGAGTACACGCTATGGAATACGGTGTTACGTTTTAAATGTAAATCTCTCTGGGTAACTGTTTCTGTTTTATTGTTGCGGTCTACATGCCGCTGTCTTAGTTTTATTTGTACCTGTTCAAATTCGAGGATATTTTTAGTGTGGCGTGATTGTATAGAGATTGTGGCATCATGTTGTGAACAATATGTTCTTTAATTAGATTTTACGGATTCTATAGCGATTTGCTTTCTGTGTATATTTCTTTTTGTCCTGACTTTCGAAAATAAATAAAAAACAAATCGCGAATGAATCCGTAAACACTATTTTTATTTTAATGAATATCATTCGCGTGTTTACGCGAAATTAAATATGCCCTTTACTTTAAATAGATCCAGAGTAAAAAAATACGAAACATTTGTTTTTGTGAAGCCCCGCATACATAAATACATATTAAATAACACTATAAGTAGATTAACTTGTTGGTGAGTTCTTGATAAATATCGCATAATATGAAATGGTGATGGACCGACAATTTATAATGAAGTTATAAGTGTTTTGTGTTTCTTCCTTGTACAGTCTGTAGGGCCTTTGAGTTTATTTTTAAAAGGATTTTTGCTAAACTATTAGTGTAACTATTTAGTTATTGTTTTTAATGTTTTATTGTATTCCAAATATCACTTAAAAATTTACTTATCATGATATTATTGTGGTATCTGAAAACATTTGGTACATAACAATAGTAAAACTATTTAAGTAAATACACCGCATTCAGAGCGTGTTAAAACATAGCAATAGCGTGTTATCCGTTTTAAAAGCCCACAGCAATGTTCTTAATATCTATTGGTGTCGGAGTAACTAGGAGTACTGTAGTGCTGGAGTACAATACTAGCACAAAGTAACAATGGCTGCGGCGCGGCGCGGCGCGGCGCGGGGTTCACAATGCAGTTTTAATTTTCACATCGGGTTAGTTCGGCTCCGGAGGACCTTTTGCGTACTGCCAGCACCACTTGGACTGTGAACTAATGTCCTGTTACATATTAGTTTATTATTTAAACTTTTATAAACAATAAAATAATATAGATCGTTTACATTTACAAAGAGAACGCTATCGGAACTTTAAAATCATAATTGATTGAGATTTACTTTCAAAACGCGCGTCACTGTCATTCATTTTACTTATTTTGTTTTGTCTGTTTAGTTTTAGGAGTGTAATTGACCCTAATACATATACTACAAAGGCACTTTCAGATTTTACACCTTACAACTATGTATGGTTGAGCGTACCTTTTAATAGAGATCTTAGACCAACTAGGTTAGTATTAAAATGAGTGAATTTTTATTCCGAATTCGGATGAGTAAAAGTATTTTTTTTATCCGGGCACGGCAAAGTGACTACACTACACCTGATGGTAAGTGTAGTGCAGTCCAAAAAAAACTAGCGACCACTGACGAACACTGTGTTTATCAGTGGTTGCAGTGTTACCAAATCCACAGCGGGTATGCTGTATTTAGATACATCTTTACAGGGTCGTTCATGTTTTGTACGGCGCGTGGCGAGACGGTGTAATTCGTACAGAGCACGCAAACGTGGCGCCCACGCTCTTAACCGCCCGCGCCTCTTCGCTCCGCGTAGCCTACACCTACATACATACGTTCCTTCGTCCTAGTTCCTTCGCGCGTATATTATTCTTTATCGCCTGTCTTTGAAGTTAAATAAAAATAGTATTTGGAGAAAGTATTCCCTGTATCTTTGGTCATACATGGACGAAGCTGACTAGCCATTATCAAATGAGTGGCCAACTTATTTGCCTTCAGACCAAAAAAGCCTATACACATGATGATGAAGGTGTTTGAGATGCTTAGCATATAAGTGCAACATATACGCGCTACAAAATCGCTCAGTGTGTAATCACCGTAAACCCGGCCGGCACGCGTCTAACGGTCCACTACTAGCAACATGTTGCCACAATACTAGTGCCAGTACTGTCCAAATATCCCGATTTAGAAATGAGATTAATTTACTAGTTACATGTGTTTTACGAAATCAATATTTGTGTATTGATTTGATATGTGGGTTTCTGAAAAATCAATGGTTTCGACAGACTTTCAGTTCATTTTGAAGTTCTATAATATAACCCACTTCACGACTGTCTTTAATGAATTACCAGTCTAAATACTAACTGGTGCCAAATATCTTAACCGAAGTGCTGTTTTAACCGATTAAAGCAACGGAAGTGGTGGGGCTCGGGCGGCAGTCGCGTGATATTCACTCAAATTGACACGTCTACAGTTTTATTATACGGAGAGCCTTCTTGGCTCCCGCATCGAACATCAATTAATATTACAGCCTTCTAAAACTTGCATCTGAATACAACCGAGCATGTGGCTTTTTGGAAAATTGTGATCAATTTCAATTTGTCCATTGAAAAAGAATTGTTTTAAATAAGAATAGATACCGACTGCTTGTTGGTCTTTGGATTTTTATATTTGTATATTTGAATATATGTATATATTGACTGCCTCGGTGGCGTAGTTGTATTTCGGTACGACTACCGTCCTGAGGTCTCGGGTTCGATCCCCGGGTCGGGCAAAGTGATATTGGATTTTTCCATATCAGCCCGGAGTCTGGAATTTGTGCCCGATATGGCTATAGGCCCGCACTATCACATCTGGGACGGAACTAAACTCGGCGAAATGTGGGTGTTCTAGTTCACTAGTTCACCTCTGCTTACCCCTTCGGGGATACAGGCGTGAGCTTATGTTATGTATGTTTTATTGTACATATTTGTATCGTGAAAATAAGACATGAAAGTCGGGGTGATGATAGGAACTTCAATTCTACACGCCTAGCATGCGCGAGACCATTTTGTCTACGCTTTTTGTCCTGTTATAACCAGTTTTCTCTATTTGTCTACAGACACTAACATGCGCCCTCGTTTATTTTTATACAAAATTGTAGACAACATCTCGATAGTCGATTATCGAGATATCTCATGGCGCGCATGCCAGGCGGGCTGGACCACATTATTTGACAATATTGTAAACATTACTGGCTGCCTCAGTGACGTAGTGGTATTGCGTGCGCGGTACGGCTTTTGTCTTGAGGTCTCGGGTTCGATTCCCGGGGTCGGGCAAAGTTATATTGAATTTTTTCGTATCAGACCGTAGTCTGGAATTTATGCCCAATATGGCGATAGGCTCGGCCCCTATCACATCTGTTACGGAACTAAGCTCGGAGAAATGTGGATCTTCTAGTTCGCTAGTACGCCTCTGCCTACCTCTTCGGTTATACCGGCGTGAGCTTATGTTATGTTGCTATAAACATGCAGACACTAATTTTATTGCAAACCTCATAAAACGCATCTTTTGCACGAGTTATGTTTGTTTTACTTAAGGTGAGCCGCTTGAGGCTAGCGATGGATTATATCGCAATTTGTTTTTATTTTAGTCTCGACGTTTCGAAAGTTTTAGAGCCTTCACGGTCGCGGCTCGGGTACAGTCCCTACAAACTAGTTATATTTCAATGTATAATAATTGCATAAATTTAAGGAATCATTAAGTTAACTATTGGAGGGAACAATTGAGATGCAACTGGCTGCCAGTCAGGTTGTAGTGGTGGAGCGCGGCGGCACGGTGGGCGGACAACGCGGCGGCCGCGATCACCGGCGGCCGAACGCGACGTCGCTGCCGCTGAAACGTGCGATTTATGGGCCGCGCTGATTTATAGCGCCAGACCATCCTAGCACCGATTAATGGAAACACTCGTTCCCGCTTTAATGTTAAATTCAATTCATTATGCGCGTTTATGTGCAATTTCGTTCCTATTAACACTGGACTAGACTGAGTCAAATGGGAAGCTGCATGATATCAAATCCTAATTGTTAAACACTGACACAACAATAATAATATTGTTTAAAACTAAAAGAAACTTGTTACAACCAGTGTTTTTTTAAGAATGCGAAACAAGAAATTGAACCATAAAAATCACCGATAGGTGCATTGCCAACCTTGAGGAAGTGGATAGGGATTGTGAAGGGAAGAAGGGGGAAGTTTGTGCCATCAAAAATGTCACTGTCCTAACGAAACGCAACAGTGAACAATTTCACGTCGAATTTATATGACATTTATGATGTTTTACAGGTAAAAAATAAGTGACAGTTTTAACTTACGAATATAATCTGAATATAACACTGTAGTATCAATGGTTCTATTTAAGTTAACATGAATACAATTAAACGATGTAATGTCATCAATGTCTATACGATGTTAACAATGTTGCCCATGGCTCGTAGTAGGGAGCTGCAGTTGACAGGGATTATGTAAATTCCCAGTGGGAAGGTGGCGCAACGGGGAAAAGGAGAAACAAACAAACTCGATCCACTTGATTTGACGAGGAAAACCTGATGGAATAAGTACAAGGGCTTTGGTTTGTGAGGGCACAATCATTTGTGTTGTGTCTCTGTGTTGGCAATTTGATCGCATATTTATGTTCGTTTTCTTTTATTTCAAACAATTTGCGGAATCTTCTTTCATCAAAATTATGTACGAAGCTAATCGAATTTGTACGCTACTGTGCAGAAGAAAGTAGATACTCCACTCTGTAGAGTTGTAGGATTATATAAAATTATAGTTAAGGTTAATAAAACAATAACTATAACATTGTAGGTACAATAAATAGTTACGCCACACCAAGTAAATATAATAGTAAAAAAATTTGGGCCATTCATCGACTCGACCAGACTATTACCTACCATTAAATCTATGTGA
Source organism: Clanis bilineata (assembly GCA_036417725.1). Classification (NCBI taxonomy): domain Eukaryota; kingdom Metazoa; phylum Arthropoda; class Insecta; order Lepidoptera; family Sphingidae; genus Clanis; species Clanis bilineata. The sequence goes on along the minus strand of CM071145.1, from coordinate 17,691,871 downwards.
GGTGACTGGTGTTGCGTTTCCTAATTCATAAGGTCATTGTATTTGTAATATTCTCAAATATCCCACCCCTTCCCAATTCTATTTCCTTTTGGCTTTATGAGTATTCATGGGTCGTGGAAAACACTTGACCATGAGGTGACTTACGTGCTCCATTACCGGCCTTTATTTAAAAAAATAATCTTCTCGCATTTTAATCTAATTCGAGTAAATATCGCCTTATATACCTTATCATTGATTAATAATATTAACTCTACAAACTCAAATGCGTGGAAATCTTTTTTATTATAAAAAGAAGAAGTCTACTAATCAGCTATAGTAAGTAATCAGGTGATTGTATTCATACGTATTCCAAGCCGAGCCTACGAGGCTACGAGTATGTGTAGAGATCCCCTACGAATGCTACGGACTGCGCTTTCTGGGTCGGGGCTAGAGAACGAGCGAATATAAATTTTATTTAATTTTGTGTTCACATTGTCGCCTCCTTGGTCTAGTGTCTTCGCATATGCCTGATTTATGGAGACCAAAAGGTCCTGGGTTTGAATTTTATATCAGGCAACGAGGTTTTTCTAAAACGAATTAAAAATAATCCAAAACAAAGAACACTCGGTATAGGTAAAATTGTAGACGGATAGTAGTATGTGTATCGCCTATTGTCTTCACACAAAAAGCTTATCGGTAGTTCGACCATGAGTTTTGTTGACATTTCACGCTAGCGATTTTGTAAAATATTTATATGACGAACACCTAAACGCCTCTAGCGGTTACGTGGGGAATTGACGTTTTTCATACAAATTATTTTACGTAGTCGCTAGCTTGTAATGTAAAAAAAACACATGGTCGAGCTACAACGCTGTATAATTAATCTTTGGTTCCCGCTCTTTTCGTGTCTGCATATAATGTGCGTTTCGCGTCACGCGCGCCATTCCTTCAGCAATATTGTCTAAAGCAATTTGTATGTAAATCAATTGTTGTTAATACTATTTATGCCGATGGTTATTGAGCATCACTATTTACTTTCACTCACCAAATCACACACATGAAAAACATCTCTACCGCATAGATAATACGGTTAGATTTGGCATCAAAAACTGCAGACACTTGAGGAAAAAAAACACGATGGTGGGACGTGCCGTTAGAGAATTGTTAATAACAGAATATCTTGCGTCGTGAGCTCTGTCGGCAGATTATAGTGGTTATAAATTTTATTGTATTATAAATAAGAAATTTATGAATTTATCAGCCTTTAGTACGCCGTATGGAGGATGGGAACGTATTTGTGTGCGGTTCTCGTAAAACGTTCGCTTTACTGCTAATGTTAATCAGAAAGTATTCGCAACATGAATTTGGTGGATTTTATATCGTACATATAATAATACGATAAAACAGTTAATGGCCAAAATCTGTGTTCCTACAAAAAAAACATCGTCTTCTTGATAATATTGCTGAAGCAACATTTTTATACGACCAGTCTTCTTTGACATCAACTACTGGGACTTTCCTACTTTGTACTTTTAAGTTTCTTGTATGATAAACGTCCAGGAACTAACTAATCGTTCCTCACAAATAATAATTCACTATTACGAAGAGAGTCTAGAGAGAGAGAGAGAGAGAGAGAGAGTGTAGTCTTTGTAATAAAGGATGTCAATGGTAAAAGTGAGTTTTTATATTATAAATAAATTATCCTACGGGCGGAAACACGTGTTAATGCTAGTCAATTATAAATAAGCTATATAGGAATATTTTGAATTAAACGGCAATTTTCGACCTTCTATCTTTGCCCCTCCCATCACTATAGTTATAGGCTCGTAGATAGATACCTCTATAAAATGTACGAATGTTTTGGTTATTGTTGAAATGGGGTAACGATAAAAGCACAGTAGAGACGTAGTATAATTTCCCGCAAGTGATTCATGGATAAAAAAATATTCAATATAGTTTTGTGTGCTATTATTTATTTGGTAATTAGGGCACGTCGCAGGCTTGTGGTTCGGGACCTCTTCACTGGGCGCTGGGTTAAGCAAATAACTAAATTGGCCAACAAATCACAGCCATATCGGATTAGCGGTTCCATACGTTATTTATGCGCTGACTTGGCGATACGTGACCACGATGTGCTAATAGTTTTGTGGATGCGGTAATTTTAGACTGCATAGTTACCTACACTTATGTATCCTAATTTGTGCCCACATCTGGGACGGAACTAAGCTCGGCGAGACGGGATTTTCTAGTTAGCTAGAACGACTCTGCGTATCCCTTCAGGGATACAGGCGTGAGCATATGTTTATTTATTTATTTATTTATTTTAAGAAGGCTTACAGACTAATTATATTGGTATATAATACATGTGTATATAATCAAATTGCTAATAACAAGCCTCCACATTTGAGTATACATAAGAAAACTATCATCGGTGTTGATATAATATAATTAACATAATTTGATACATGTAATACTTAATTAAGTATTACATAGGTACATCAAATCATGTAAATTATCCAAGATACGAATGCCGCTTAATTACTGACATAATTTAACTTGAACAGATTAACCTAAAAAGAACTGTTGAGATAATAAGTTGTTAAGTTACTTAGTTATAAATAAGAAAAGCTTTATTATTTGTATTTTTTTTAAGATGGTACTCTGAAACTCCTGAACTAACTTTGAAAATAATATCACAATTAGAAAACAAGCTCCTAATCTATAAAATAATCCTAAGGCCAGTGTGAATGTATGGTATTCAGCTATCGGGTAGCGCTAGCAACTCTAATATCAGCATGATACAAATAATGCAAAATATTATCTTGCGTACTCTTAGTGACGTTTTTTGGTTCGTCATAAACTCAGAAATCCACAAAGAATTAATGATGCCAACAAAAGTGGAAGAAATTAGAAATTATTCCAACGAATTGGCGCGCATTATAAAGCAGAACCTATACCAAAAGGTTGAAAAGGAAGGATATTAGCCATGTACCTATCTTGATCACATTCAGTCGGTACCCTATTCCCCTGCAGAACTTTAATACTACGAGTAGAGGGCTCACTGGAGTCACGATCTTCCAGTCTATACTATCCAACAACTCATGTGCTAAAAGTGTAGTAGGTATACTGATTGCAGATAAAAAAAAACAGAATCTCCATTTCTTTCCCGTTGGCTATCAGCTCTACGAGCTGTGTGCCCTGCCCACTGCTACTTCAATTTGCTAATCAGCTGGGCTGTGTCAGTGATTTTCGCTCTTCTACGGATTTTCTCATTCCTGATTTGATCGCATAGAGAAACACCGATTATAGCCCTCTCCATAGCGCGCTGATTATGTGATAAATAATAAATAAATAACACCCAACAGTCACACACATAGTCCTGACCCCACACTAAGATCGAGTCTTGTGTCGTGGGAATCAGGAACTATGAGAGACTTTCGGTCTCACAAACACCCAGACCCGAAACAAATATCTGTGGGCCGCAAAAATATTTGTCTCGGTGCGGGGATCGAACCCGCGGCCTCTTGCTAAACAGCCGGCCCGGCTCGCCCGCTGCGCCACGGAGGCTGCGAAAAAGGGCACATAAATCGTTATACAGCAGTATAAAAATAATATACCGGAGTTCGCATATAAATAGGTTTACACAATGATATTTGCTTTACAAGTATACATGACACAATATGACAAAATAACTAGATACAGTATGATGAGTCCTCAATGGAGCAAGCAATAAATAATCTAACATAGATAAAAAACCATGGACCTGGTTTTTTATTGTTCAAGCGCTAAATATATGCTTCAATAAAATAAAATATATTCATACTTATTACGATAATATTAATACTAATTATAATAAGAAGACTAAGGCTTAACGTCTCTCATTGATACAGGAAGTAATATGGGTCTTAAAAACTTTTAGATATCTAAGAACGTTATATTTGTGGAATTCGTACTTGCCTTCTCCAAATGTCTCACACAGTAACAATGCTCGGTGTGTTCGAGGGGTAGGCGTCTATTTATCGTACGTATATTGTCCGTCGTCGCCCGTGTCGTGTCGCGCCGCGCAGGGCCGCCCGTGTCGCGATGTCGCGCAGCGGCCGGCGCGGCGCAACCAGCCTCCGAACGATAACTTAATTAACTATGTACAATTAATTCATTGGAATCTAGAACTGGCAGAAATAGTATACCGAAAATATATCTACACTTGCAGATGGGCGCCTTAATACCAAGGCTTATGTATGTACCTATTCCCAATCACTATTTCTTTCTACGGTAAACACTGATTTGGCACTGTCAATGTTATGTACATTATCAGCGACCTTAACTACATACTATCAGGGCGGCAATTTGCTCGCCGTCCATTACAAGCAAATAAAAAAAAGCTTGATTTGCGACTCATTGCTAGGTGTACGGAATCACTTTTCTATTCCAACAAAAGTGTACAATTTTTCGAATCGAAAATGAATGCCCAGAAATAGTTAAAAAGACACATCTAGGCTTTTCCCTAAACCACTCTCGTAGTAATGTATAGTGAGAGTGAGGATATCTATGTATTGTTATATTACAATAAATCAGGACCGGGACAGCTCGCTAGCAGCGGATTGCTCTGTCAATGCGGTGCCTCCACTTCTTAGACCTACTGTACGTACACGCTCAGTATGTAAGAATAGTTTATTGATTGTAAGCTGGTTTAGATTTGACAGGACCCAGTTGTGTTTCACTTTGAACACTTGAACATTTTTCCAAAAAATACATCTGCGGCGTTTCTTTTTCAAATCCAGTTTGAATTCAAATTTGAATTAAAAACGCTCCAGATGTATTTTAACGACAACGGATAGAACAATTTATAAGTAATATTTCCTTAACGTTAAAAAAAACAATTTACTAAGCAACTATATCATGTTCAATCGGGTAATATTTTATGGTAATCCAACATGAGTACAGCATGAAATGTTTTACTATCTGATACCGACCACCAAAATTATTACGATACTCATATATCAAAGTAAATTGTCAAGAGGACGTCAGTTCCCGACCCGTGTACTCATATATTAAGCATTATATTACTTGACCAAATTTTGGTATATATACTTCATATAAGAACCAAATTGGACCGTCACAGTAGTATTATTAAGTATGATAGAGTCTAGACACAAATTAGACATCAACGGTTACGATTTTATTGTCTGAAGCAATTCTTTTATTTTGTGGAAAAAACATAAAGAAAATTCATCCCGCCGGCGAACAGATAAAGCCCGATAAAAGATACTCGTTGAGGCAAAATAACGTAAACGAATAAAAAACATGAACACTAGAACGAATTGCTATTATGCATTACGATTTGTCGTGTCTCGCAAGGGAGATTTTCATAAGGTGTTACTTTATGTACCTACGGGGTAAACTCTTTAATAAGTGAACTGATTTTTAAATTTATTTAATGAACAGATAAACAATCGTGAATAGCTAAACTATCGTTGGTGGACATAAGGTGCACCTAATCCACAAATATTTCAACAGCCTCCGTAGCGCACCGCGCAGCGAGCGAGTAGCCGGCTGTGAAACGAGAGGCTGCGGGTTCGATTCCCGCACATAGACAAGTGTTGGTGTGATCCACAGGTATTTCTTTCAGGTCTGAGTGTTGAGGGACCGTAAGTCCCTCGTAGTTCCTAATATCTCGTGTGGGGTCAGGACTATGTGTAATGTGTGTGATGTATGTTTTAATTTGATTCGGGCCTGAGTGTTGTAAGACCGAAAGTCTCTCATAGTTTTTAATACCCAGGTTACTGTTGGATATTATTTATTTACTTAAAATATCTCAAAATATTATGGTACTTATCAAATAAATCTTTCCGACACGATATATTGTATTTTCGATAGTTTTTGCCTCCTAACCTAACATTACCCTGGAGGGTCTCGGTGCCTACAACAGTACCGTAGCTCAATACAATTCGAATAATCAACTACAGAGACTATAGGGCCTGTGACGATTCTCATAATCCGAATACAAGTAACCGTCACTTTGCGTATTTAGATAAGCCAATAAAATAATCGAAATTTCTCATAACATTTCAATTAAATAAAGTTGTTATCAGTTGTTATACATACCTCTACATTATCCTTTATCGCAATACTGTTGACTGTTGTAGAAGGTCCAAGTAACTCCTCTCGTTCTTAATTCTCTCTACGGAGGACAGTCCTGCCCGCATAGCATGCGCGCCACGAGATATCTCGATAATCGACTGTCGAGATGTTGTCTACAATATTGTATGAAAATAAACGAGGACGCATGTTAGTGTCCGTAGACGCATGTTAGTTTTTGAAGTGGTAGAGCCACGCTGTAGACAGTAACGTCTATAGCACGAATGGGCCGTCTCGACCGGTTAGATACCACTGTCTCACAGAAAACCGACGTAAAGTGGCAGCTTGCTGTCGCGTTTTGTTCGGTGAGTGAGATTTCCGGTGGCCCATTTCCCCACTCCCTTTCGCAATCCCCTTCCGTCCCCTTCCATTCCCTCCTTTTAGGTTGGCAACGCACCTATGATTCTTTTTGTGTCTTGGGTGTCTATGGGCAGTGGAGATCACTTACCATCTGCTCGTTTGCCAATCTCTGCTATAAAAAAAAAGACAAATAGAGAAAACCGGTTATAACAGGACGAAAAGCGTCGACAAAATGTTCTCGTAGCATGTATGCTAGGCGGGCTGGGCTTTACCCTTGACATTGGCGATTTCCATAGGCGACCGTAATTACTTACCATCAGAAAAAAGCCTTTGGCAGCGAATTCAAAAATACGTCAATTAGTATTTTTTGAGTAAATATTTGCTATGCTGTAGACAGTAACTACAGCACGAATGGGCCGGGTTTGATACCACCATACTGAAAACCGTCGTAAAGTTTTCGTTTCGTTCGGCGAGTGAGATTTTCAGTCGCCCAATCTCAATCCCTATCTCCTTTAGGATGGGAACAAACCCATGATTGTTATGTTGTATATATGTGTTTTCCATTATATATGTGACACAGATGTTGTAAAAACTTTTAATACCATAATTGTCAAAAAAACGGCTGACCTTTGGGATAACTCTGTGGAAATTACAAAATCAATTATTAATGTAGTAGCGCCTGAATTAGCATTAATCTTTGATAAATGTATTGACTGTGGTGTATTTCCTGATCTAATGAAAAGTAGTAAAATCATACCATTGTTTAAATCAGGGAGCACATCGGACCCCACCAACTATAGACCAATTTCTGTGCTCCCCATATTTAGTAAAATTTTTGAAAAGCTAATACTTAATCAAATGCAATCACACTTCAGCATTAATAATTTATTACATAAAAAGCAATTTGGCTTTACACGGGGTCGATCAACCACCGATGCTGGGGTTGAACTTTTAGAAAATATTTTTAATACATGGGACTCATCACATGATGCTTTGGGCATTTTTTGTGACTTGTCCAAGGCGTTTGACTGCGTCTCCCATGATACATTGGTCAGGAAGTTACATCACTATGGTATTAGGAATACTGCTCTGGATCTTCTGATTTCCTATTTGGGTAATAGGATTCAGAAAGTTGATGTAAATGGTCAGAGATCTCAGGGATCTGTAGTTACAATGGGTGTACCGCAGGGTTCCATACTCGGTCCATTTTTATTTCTTATATATATCAATGATCTACCTCATGTTATTAAAGATAATCAACAGATAGTTTTATTTGCAGATGACACCTCACTTTTATTTAAACTTAAACGACAGAAACCTGTTACTGACGATGTAAATGAAACTATCTTAAAAATAGTGAACTGGTTTAATGTTAACAACTTACTTTTGAATGAGAAAAAAACTAACTGCGTTAGATTTTTGACACCAAATGTTAAACAGATTAAAACCAGTATTAGAATAAATGGAGAGGAGTTGGACCTTGTGGGCACCACTAAATTCTTAGGCATAACTTTAGATTAAAAACTTCAATGGGGCCCACATATAAACCAATTATCGAAAAAGCTTACTTCTGCAGCCTATGCTGTCTACAAAATACGCCAGCTAACTGATGTAGAAACAGCCCGTTTAGTATACTTTAGTTATTTTCATAGTGTAATGTCGTATGGCATATTGTTGTGGGGAAATGCTGCCGACATTCAAACTATTTTTGTGTTGCAGAAGAGAGCTATTCGAGCAATTTACAACTTAAATCGTAGACATTCGCTGAAGGATTTGTTTAAAGAAATAAATGTTTTGACCGTCGCCTCTCAATATATATATGAAAATTTAATGTACGTAAAAAAGAATATTAATGTTTTTATGAAGAACAGCGACATTCATAAGGTCAATACTAGGAATAAAAATAACTTAATACTACCTAAAACAAGGCTCCAGAAAATTAATAATTCTTTTAAGTGTCAAAGTATACGCTTTTATAACAAAATCCCAAGTCATATTAAAGAATTAAGCCTTAACAAATTTAAATTATTTATTAAACAGCAACTTTACCGAAAAGGTTTTTATAATGTAAAGGATTATTTACAAGACAAAAATGCTTGGGATTGAGCAGCTCACTCCCGACACTATAAGGCTATATCAACAGTTTTATATTTTACATTTATATTTTTTTTCTGACTGCTCTATTGGCATATTAATATATTATAGAATTTAGAAATAAGTTGACATTTTAAATTTTGTCTGGACTTTAAAAGAGGCGATAACCCTTGAATTTGTTTCGGCGTTTCTTCTCAGGGATAGCTACGAAATGCCGACGTCATGATTATTTTTTCAATATATATTCGCAACTGACATGTAAAAGTGATATGAGATATCCTATTTGCAGAATAAATGATTTGAATTTGAATTTGAATTTGTATATGGGCGGTGGACATCACTTACCATTTGGTTATCCATCGGTTCGTTAGACCAGTCTTAAAAAACAATATCATTATTTTTGGAACTTATGCATAGAAAACAAATATACCTTACATATGTTCTGTTTTGAATTAGGGTACGTATTTTATATTCTGTAAAGTGTTATTGGAATACATACGTAATGTTGGCATTGATTTTTTTTTATGATTGCACGATTTGAGAAGTTACTAGTCTAGAAACGTGTATAAGTTCATGATAAGCAAACAGGGAGACAGAAGTGCCATTAGTACAGTCACGGTTCTTCAAGTTATCGTTCTGCGAGCCAGATACGTTGAAGATTCGAAGGCAATATCTAGAATCAAAGGTTTTACCTACCTTTTTATGTGAGTTATTATTATCTAAACATTAGAAAGGGAAAGTCTCGGTATGACCTCATAAATATCAAATTCAAGTTAAGTATTCAAGAGAATTTTATTCGAAGGTTCAATTGATTCGAAATAAATTGACCAAAAGGAAACAAAGGTATGAAATGCAATGATTCGTGCACCGGTCGCGGTGGCGCGGTCTTTCCCCACAGAATGAACGGAAAACTTTGATTTTACGCGATATAAATGTAAGGAAATATTCAAAGTGGAAGCAGTCGGGTTGTTTCGATGATGTTCACTTATTTGTGTGTACACTCCTAGATGGATAGTTACGATCGGGCCATAATATTAAAATGTTGCTCCAAACTGACTAAAACTTCATTTGGTACTTTATTATTCCTAATTACTTGATGGTTGTTTGTTTTAGGGCATTTTTGTATAGTTTAATTTTTTATCACGAATATTATCTAGTGCTTTGGCAGTTAATTTATGAAAGATTTCTCAAAAAAACAAATTTATATTCGGTTTCCGATTCCCATGCATATGTATATTCGGTGAGGACGATTAAATCACTCACTCACGAACTTGTTTGATAAAAATAGATCATACAACGATGAGGTATCTAGGTGGTGTATAACCTAAACCGCCGCCCCTTATTATACCAATAACGTGGAACCAACATAAAATAATGCAATATTTGCTCCGTCCATAACAACTTCATTTATTGTCAGTTGGTATCAGTGAGTCGTTGTAGTTTTTATAGATATGTCGTAATATTTTTTTCATGCGACTTATTAGCGTGTAGTTTTATAGATTTTCACTTTTTCTCTTTTATGGAGATTTTCTTTTGGTTATTCTTTGATGAGTTCTAGATGATATTTTCGATCGACTTCAAAAAAAGGAGAAGGTCCTCAATTCGTCTTATGTTTTTATATTTGTTACCTGATATCTCCGCCAAATGTAGACCAATTTTCAAGATTTGATAGAGCTTATTCCAAGGGTGGTCCTATATAAATTTGGTCACGATCGGATAAGTTTTGAAGTCGGTACGTTAAGATTTTTTTTATTATGAATTATATGATGCTGTTGAGTTCGTTATTACTATAGTGTGAAGATATTAGCTTAAGTAGTGAAGAGGGTAGAATTAAAGAGAACAGTTCGAACGGAAGAGTTTATTACACGTTCAAAAGATAGAAACAAGAGTAACACGCATACATATATAGAAATAGAAGGAAAATGAGTCTAGAGCGATTACCGTAAAAAAATAGAAATAGATAGCTACAATATCATACAGTGCAAAGGCGTGATGCTATTACTCACATGATAATGGAAGGTAAATCTACTTTAGGCGCCTTCTAGCTCCCACGTTCTTCAGGTATTTTCGTGCGATGTGGCATAACTATGTGTGTATGCTCATCAGTTATTTTTTTATTATTTTATTTTAACTCTTCACTGACTTAGGTATTGTTGGCATTCGATTGGCATTCATCTCATTTTAATACTGCTATCATCGATTCTGAGATACCCCGCCCGCAGTATGTTTTTGAGGTCCTTAACAACGCTTAATACTTAGATTATGGTACTAATTAATTAATTAATTATCGCTGCCATACATCTGTTATAATTATAGAATGTTTGCCTTGCTCGCTCTGATTCCACTTGATGTCATGTCACTCAACACAACGACTCTTAATATAATATAATATATAAACTACATACATACATACACTCACGCCTGTATCCCCGAAGGAGTAGGCAGAGGCGAACTAGCGAGCTAGAACAACCCACATTTCGCCGCACTCATTTACTTCCCAGATGTGATAGGGGTGGAGCCTATCGCCATTTCGCACACAAATTCCAGACTGATACTGATGAACTCAATATCACTGCCCAGGGATCGAACCCGAGACCTGAGGGCGGTAGTCGTACCGTATTATAACTACGCTACCGAGGCATTCAATACATAAGCTTACGTACAAAGTACCCCAGACACTAGACGTTTTAAAGGTAAACGTTTGGTCTTAATAGAGTTCAAGCACCCGGGTACAATAAAAACACAGATGTAATGTCTACATCTGCAGATATCTGAGCTGGACAATTGGATCCCCACTGTATTTCCATCCTCACAATTGTTGAATATTATCGGAAAAATATTCGCTACTTTAATGGTAACAAATTCCTTTTATTGTGCATTTTTATTTAATTTCAAAAGGAAAGACTTTTGCTTTAACCATCTCCTGCTGTTGTTGCCAAAATGTTAGTATTGGAAGACACTGTTGGTATTTTTTAACATAGTTCTAAACACGGTTACATTAAATATGAGTTTTGCAGTATGCATATTATGTATATGAAGCAACAAAAGTTTATGCTATGGCTATTCGTAGTTTTAAACTATTACTTGAAAACCTTATACTTTATTATGTTTTACATAAATAATATTTCACGTAATTAGTTATATTATCCTTTTGAATTGTTTCACATATTCCACAATATTTTAGGAAGAAAAACTACTCATACACATTACATACACTACTACAGTTGCTGTCTCTTCAAATATTTCTTTAAAGCTTCAGAACTACGCCTACAATTATAACGGTATTATAAATAAGTATTTGTAGAGTAACTACGCATATTGCCATACACACTATTAAACGCAATAACAATCACACATAACATTTTCCAAAGAGATCCACATTAGCTAACTCAATCTGCATGTATCGTCGTAACGTAACAAGCGAGTCATTAGGTCGTCATTAACGGAGCGGAGGCGCGTGCTCGCATCGCCGCCACGGAGATATCCTCTGTTTGTTCGAGCAATCGAAGATAGCCACTAATTGGGGCTCGTTACCTACAGATTAGCCTTCCGATATTAATAAGTATCGCGCGAATCACCGACTGATTTCGATAAGACATGATTGGGGTGTAAATGCTGATAACTTGGTAGTTACTTGGGAACCATAGTTATATATAAAAGTCAATATATTATGTCATAATGCTTTTATATTAGTCATTGGTATATTTTCTAGTCCTTTAGGTTACAAGGAAACTGTAGTATGTTTGTGTATTGTAGTCGCATTTGTGGCGTGAGATCGAGTTCTATAACGAATCAAATCTTGGTGCGATCCAACCTTGACATTGGCAGAATCATCGCAAATGCGTGGAAGCCATTTATTATAAACACAAGTTTAAAAACTTAACTGACCGACTTCCAATGTACCGATCGTGACCAAATTTATATGGGACCACCATTGAAATAAGCTCTATCGAACACAAAAATAATTTTGAAAATCGGTCCACATTTGGCGGAGATATCGAGTAACATACATAAAAAAAAATACCGACGAATTGAGGACCTCCTCCTTTTTGGGAAGCCGGCCGATAAAAAGAAGAAGAAGAACGAGTGAAATATTTGTTTACCTCACGAATATTTTCTTTTCTTTCTGGATTTTGTAAGATCGCAAGACTTTTTTCGTTACCATCGTACCTAGATGTAATGGTATGGGGTCGGGACAGTTTGTGGCTGTTAGGTGAATTTATTTATTTTTTGTCGTCGTCATGTAGTACATTTTCGACTTTCGATCATTATATTTCCTTTTCCATCTCATATTAATTTGCAACTGTAATGTAAGAATACACTTCTCACATCTATATAGAAAGCCGATGGTGAACTAGTCGGCAGTAAACAAGAGTGTGCAGATGCGACGCAGTTCCGTGTCGGATCCACTCATGACTCGTGAGCTCCACTCGCAAAACTCGTGAGTAGTGGTTAGTGGCCGACCCACCGACCTGTCTGTTTGATCGCGCACAACGCTGCAACGGCACAACAGTACCGTCGAGACGGCTTCACGATTATTTAATTAACGTAAAGCCATCATTAAAACCATTGTGCCATTGAAAATGTTAAAATTCATGCCGGCCTCTTAGCTAAGTTTTGTGCAAAACTTCTAATTAGCGCGGATGAAAATGTGAATTATAATTCCATAATTTAAGCATTATAACTAGGCTAAAACTATAATAAAGAACTAACTTTATATCGCACTAATTATACACATGAGTTGTGGATGTAAAACTATAATTAACATTTTGAATCGGTTTTGTTATTATAATTATAAAAGCAGCGATAGCTCAGTTGGGAATGGTACGGACTGCAGAGACAAGTGTCGGAGGTTCGAGACCAACCCCAAAATGGAGCATACACCTCTGACTTTTCTATGTTAAGTGTATTTTCATTGTGAAATATCGCTTGCTATAACGGTGAAGGAAAACATCGTGAGGAAACCTGCATACCTGAGAATTTCTTCACAGGAATTTCGAAGGTATGTGAAGTCTACCAACCCGCATTAGGCCAGCGTGGTAGACTATGGCCTAACCCCTCTCATTAGTAGAAGAGGCCCGTGCCCAACAGTGGGACAGTAATATTACAGGGCTAATATTATTATTTTATTATTTGTTATTATACAGTAAACACTTGATATAAACTATGATATTCCTGCACCACCTGCAGGTTTGAGTTAATAGGGAACAGGCGCACACACATTGACAATGTCATTTTGCGAAGTTTTCTCAAATTTCTCATACAATATTGGTAAATTTTATATGGCATCTTGGAAATTACAAAGAAAAGAATTATTAAAATCTGTCCACATTTTTTATAATGTTAATCACACACGTAGTGAGAAGTGCAAGAATGAATTGAAGTGTATACAACATGCATGATGTATGGTTTAAATGAGTGTTTAAATGTAAAATGTGTGTGAACTACTCCGGTGCGTGTGTGGCGTCACGTGGAGCCGTGGTGCAGTGCGGCTGGTGCAGCTCGCGACCGCACCTTGTCAGCTCACAAATTGACGTGAATTGTTGTCGGCGGATCTTTGTCACGGCGCGCGCCATCAACCGCTCCGACGCGACACTACGCCAATACATTGAACAAGGTGCCGTAGAACTGGCATCATCACACCATTACACTAATGGTGATTAGAAACACCTGATATGAACAGGAGACCCTATAAACCAAGGAAGACTACAAGAAACAGGAGTGCAAGAATCAGCATACTGGATATAATTAATTGGAAATTGAAGTAACTGAACGCGGTTTGCAGCTAAAAACAGAAACTTAAAAACTTTAAAAAGTACCTACTTAGATAGATCTTGTGGTCAGCTCGAATTTTAAAATTCTAGTGAAGTGCGTTTATTCTACAAGTTGCCTACAATCTTATCACAAACATTAAGTGAACATTGTTCGAGAAAAGTTTAAACCTATATAAAATTATGTATTTATGTATGCCGTGTTTAAAAAGCCGTTAGCCTCAGTCGATATTGTATGCATCATAATGGTGTGTACACACCAACCGAACGAAGGCGAAAGAACGTTCGCGAAGGGCCATCGGCGATGGGGACCGAACGTTCCCGATCATTCGCGAATTTTCGATGTCGCATTTACACAAACAAACCTTCGCTTGTTGTGTGTTGTGCATACTTGTAACACAAATTTTATTAGTTTCGAGATTAAACCCTAAAACAACAGAATAAAATGCCGGACGCCGGGTCAAGCATAGACTATCATAAGTAAATTCTTACTTGTTAAACCAGTAAAGTTAATTAAGGATATAAATTACTGGTTCAAAAGCAAAAATAAAAATCCCTTCTAGCAATCGGTTGTCTGTGTGCGCTCACTATTTGCCGGTACTAGCACAGCTCGTACAACCGTGCTCTGATGACCGCTCCATTTTACGACTAATCACTAATTACGCCGCTATTTCGTTTGTCATCGCCAATGATCGTTGTTTAGGCCCGCACTCCGCTAACCCAAACTTTAATATTCAGTAAAATCATCAAACGTATTTTATATTACACGCTCTATCAATCATATTCATGACAGACATGTTTATTGTAATATTTATTTTGTTCCGTAAGCTCTAAATTTATAAATCTGTTCAACATAATATTTCGTTGTATTTAAATCTTGGTATTTATAATCATGATTCAAGGTTAGAGCTACCTGTTGTGGGCATCCCGGTTAAACGAAGACTAGCTTTGCTATTACACTAGTTTACAAAAAAATATTTTTTATCTGTTGCCGCGAACTCTATGGTTGATATCGTTAGTATAGGGCATAACATTTGCAAAATTACTGACAAAAATTTTTGCGTAGCTCTAATTAATTTTTTACTAGCTTTTAAACATAGAATTTAAGCGTAATTGTCAGTTAAAAAAAGTTTTTTTTTCTTTGCGAAGATTAATGTTTGAAAGTTTTGTGACATGAATACATCAAGGAGAACCTGTTTAAAAAATACGAATTATTTTTGTTATATATGTGGATAATATGTGTTTCAAAATTACAGAAAAACGATATCCGAGTTCGTCAAAAATCCCTATTTGCTCTATTTTGGAGTGCTCTTGGATAAAAATGAGAAGTCTTGGGCACCGAATTGTGTTTGTAAGTCATGTGTTGAATATTTAAGATTGTGAAAAGGTGGTAAAAGAGATGCGTTTAAATTTGTAACACCAACCATTTGGCAATAACCACAAAGTAATCTCGATGATTGCTATTTTTGTAGTGCAAACATAAAAGACATGAACTCTAAAAATCGAATTAAATGGCAGAATCCAAATACCACTTGTGTTCAGCGTCCAGTGCAATTTTCAGTGCGTAAAAATATATCTATACCATCAGTACAAACCGAAAATAAACCAAACTCATCAGAAAATGATACTGATTTTGAAGATGCATCGGAAATAGAAAAGCTGAAAATTATATTGAGCTTGTAGAAGATCTCCTTCTACAATTAAAAAGTTTAGGGTGCAATATGAGTATAAAACTCCACTTTCTCTATAGTGACCTGGACAGATTTCCTGAAAATTTAGGAGATTTAAGCGAAGAGCAGGGTGAGCGTATGCATCAAGATTTAGAAGAACGCTATCAGGATTTTTGTGATATTAATATGATGTCTGACTATTGCTGGTCTCTGATACGCCATTTTCCAAAGTCTACACATTAGAGGAGAGCTTTAAAACGAAGTTTTTTAGAACAAAATGTTTAATTGAATTCTAAATTTTAAAAAATCGTAGTATATATACCTGTTTTTACGTTTCAAACGCAGATATCTGGAAGTCAAGAACTAGACCTGATCGAAAAATTCTGATTATATATCTGAACTTAGTATACCATATGTAGTCAGCAACAGCAAATAATTTCCCGGCAACAGATGCACTGTAAACTAGTGTTATTAATTCAACGGAGTCCTGTTGTTTATCCTGTTTGTCTTTTATTCTATATCTGTTTGTATAACCTCTAATTATTCGTCTAAAGTAGTTTTGTACTTACCTACTTATTCAAACTAGTAAATAGATAATTTAGTTCTTTTTACCCTACAAAATCATTTCGTTACTATTCATAGAAGCAAACTCAATCTGCATAAACAATCTAAAAGACGCCCGTGTCCGTCTGAGAGCCACATATCCAGCGCACGACCAATAATCGGTTTGCTTTTATCTTTCTTGCCTTTGCCAACCACCAGCTTACTTATTCGCATCACATCACTCTTATTACTATGGTTTAAAGTTTATATTCGCCAGCTGTGTGGGAAAGAAGATGGTCAGTCGTTTTCGTCAAAGAGGTTATTACCTGACAGGACATGAAGCTCGGTAGGTACCAGCGAGGGGAGGTCCGCCGGCGAATAAAATGCAAATATTATGTTGTGTAGCGTGTCTTGGTCCGCTACGTAAGATGGTCGGGTTAGGTGCTGTTGTGGATGGGATGGGATGAGATCAATGTCGATGTTACAGGGCATTTTTGAAATCAATATAGAGTTTTGCATTATCGTATAGTTCGAATAGGTACATTGTTTATTATTTTTAAAGGTTTAAAATGATCATGGCTTTCAAAAATCAAAAATCAAAATATTTATTGAATCCATAAAATGTTCAAACATTATTTAGATTCCGTCAAATTTTAACTCTTCCGCCTGTTCGGAAGGCTGTTTCGCCAGAGAAGAACGGGCAAGACACTCTGACGTTGCTCGACGTTGACTCTGACGTTGAAGAACATTGATGGTTCCGGATAGCACAGGTGAATGATCGATGCTGCCGTTCCCGTCCAACAATCAACATTTGATTTAATCATTTTGAAGGCTGCCTCGGTGGCGTGGTGGTATTTCGGTACGACTACGGTTCTGAGGTCTCGGGTTCGATCCCCGGGTCGGGCAAAGTGATATTGGATTTTTCCATATCAGCCCGGAGTCTGGAATTTGTGCCCGATATGGCGATAGGCTCGCCCCCTATCACATCTGGGACGGAACTAAGCTCGGCGAAAAGTGGGCGTTCTAGTTCGCTAGTGCGCCTCTGCCTACCCCTTCGGGGATACAGGCGTGAGCTTATGTTATGTTATGTTATGTTATTTTGAAGGCTACTGATTTTGGCCATAATTGATTCGGTATCGACATGCAGTCAGTAACATCACTAGGGCCACAAACCGCTGATTCGGTGTGGCTTGTTGGTCGCGTTTACGAGGGTCGCTGTAAAGTGTAAAAAGAGCAAACAGTTTGTTTATGTGCAGTAACGAGCGAAGGCCGGTGGGCGGCGCAGGACGATTGAAAACCTGCTGAGCGTTCGGCGACTGACTCCATAAACGCGACGTGCATTTTTACTACCGAACCGTTCAGCTTTTTCCATCAAAAGTATTCTGAGATGGATTGGAATTTGAAGCAAACTTATTCTTGTTAGTATAAATAGTTTACATTTTATACTGTTTCTATCGTTTACTTTTTTCTGTCTGCCCTTATTCCAGCTTACGCTAAGGCCGGCGCAACACCCTTTTTGAAGAAGTTACTGAAAGGATTTGGCTTCATTTTTACGACCGGCTGCCTGCCTGACGTCAAATAATTCCAAAATAGTCATTAGTGCGTTGCCTTAAAGGAGGGGAATATGGATTGGGACGGTAAGTGGCTAATTGGACTATCGGAAATCTCTCTCACCGACTGAAACGCAACAGCGAGCTGCCACTTTACGTTGGTTTTCTGTGAGATAATGATGTCAAACCGATCAAGCCACTCGTGCTGTAGACGACTCTACCACTCAAACTATCGTTATTTATAGATATAAGCTGTCTTATAAACTGGGTACTATTTATTACGTTAATAATGTAGTTTGCCCCATACTAATAAACGTAACTATTTAGGTATCAAAACTCTATAATGAAAATGATATCTAGTATTTCTCGTCATACAAGGAGAACTTACACGAATTAAAATATCGCAAGAGGTATTGAATATCGCCAAGTAAACCATTTTATTAAATTGCTTCGGAACTGTTTCCACTCGATTAAGTTAATTTTCAACATAGAGAAGGATAAGTACGGCGAGATTATAATTATTTTATGAAATTAAAAACTCAATTGTACAGTTACAAGTGTTTGCATAACGTAAATAATAACTTTTTGTTATTTATGTGAGAGCCGTGTTATCCTCTCAGCAGTTAACATTCCCCGAGGCATATTTTTATTAATTTAATGTAGTTTGCAGAAGTGATAATGGCCAAACTTTTAATTGTAATTTGATCTGAGACCCAATGGCTCTCTCTGATCATTGTTTCTATGACAGGTCGTAGTATTTGACAATTTAGTTAATAGAGTTTGTAGTATTGTAGATAGTGTCTTGAATTGGATTAATATTTAATGAGTCTCTACTGAATACTCTCTGAATTTATGTGATTCGAAAGATTTACAACAATGATATAGAGCTAAAAATAATAATTATGACGAATCAAGCCTATCGGGAACAAATTCCAGACTTCGGGCTGATATCGGAAAAACCCAGTATCATTTTGCTCAACCGGGGATCGAACTCGAAACCTCACGACGGCAGTCCTACGGAAATACAACTACGCTGCCGAGGCCGTTTTATTTTTATATTATTTTATACAATTTTACATCATAAACTTACCGTATAGGTACAATTTTATTTCATTTTCGAGGTGCCAAACACGTTAATTGTGCTGATATGCTCGTAGGTATTTCTCATATCGATATATTTAAATTAACATTGAGGTAAATATTAAATAACAATTGTTGATTGTGTGGTGAACAAATTGGAAGCCATTAGGTGTGTGTTTGTTTTAAATATTGTGTTAGCTACATTATCTTAATTAACTGCGTATCAAGGTACATTACCTATTGTTTCATTGGTAGCTTTCCGATAACAATGTTAAACAAAGCACGTACATAATCTGATTACAATTATGCGCTTTAGGAAGCATTCTCTATTTTAGAAATATGTTAGAAGCTGGCAAACGAACAGATGGGTCACTTGATAGTTAATGATCATCACCGCCCATATGATACATAAAAAATCATGGGTGCATTGCACTGGGTGGGGCAGGAATTAGGACCGGAGAGGAAATTTGAGATGGGCAGAAGGACGACAAGTCCGACGTAATTATCCCTCTTGGTCTGGCTTAAAAGTACAGTATCTATAAAAAGAAAAAATAAAAAGGAGAGAAAAAAGGGATCAAAATATTACGTAAGCTTTCTTTCTTTCTACCAGCCTTTATCCCACCTTAATGTGGGGTGGGTGCAATACACTTTTTCAAGCATGTTGCGTAAAGGATTTGGTTAAGTTTTTACGACGGGCTGCCTGTCGGACATCAACCCACTCTGAGGGATCCAGTCCTGGGCAAATTAAATTAGAAAACTTCTCTTTGTCCAACCTGGGAATCGAACCCATGACCCCCGGTCCACAGCCCATATATACTGTCACTAGACCAAGGAGACAACGTAAATATTACATAAGCACGTACATATTTTTCAACAAAAGTACCACGGGTGTAAGGCCGTTAGGATCTTTCAGAGGGGGTTGACGTTGACAGGCGGTCGGTCGAAAAAACTAAGCCAAATACTTTCTTCAACATGCTTGAAAATGTGTGCTGCGCCAACCCAACATTAAGGTGGGATAAAGACAGGTAGAAGGAAGGGGTGTGTAGCCTGTACCCTACCTGTGTGTACCTTAAGGAAGGGAATGAGGATTTGGAAGAAAAAGGGGAGTAGGGCTTCCGGAAACAAACCTGTACGAAACAAAAAACTGCCAGAACATTCTGCTTTCATTACATTAAGAAGATTAGGTATCAAAATGCGTGATTTAAATCCTGGCCTCATTATGGAGGACGCGACGGCGGCAGCCCGCAGCATGTGGCATTAGGTCAGAATAACGCAAGGCAGAAAGAAATGAAGAAAGTTCTTACGTTGTGAGATAACTACGCACTAATATAAAAGTATGCATTAATAATTACTTTGAATTTAAAAGCCTCTATCAAAAGGTATGGCGGTAAATGCGTACATCGAAAACTAGTACACGTGTATTTTATTTATCTTAATGAACTGTTTATACATTGTACACTTTAATGTTTATTTATTCTGATAACGAATGTACAATTAGGTACAAATTTCGACGTTCTAATGATTAGAGTAATCGAATTAGTCACCTTATTGGCGTGGTGACTGGTGACAGAACATTGAGAACTTAGCCTGAATAATCACAAGTTTAAAAACTTAACTGCCCGACTTCCAATTTACTTATCGTGACCAAATTTATATGGGGCCACCTTTTAAATAAGCTCTATCGAACAAAAGAAAAAATTTTCAAAATCGGTCCACATTTGCGGTGATATCGCGTAACATACATAAAAAACAGACGAATTGAGGACCTTCTCCTTTTTTGAAGTCGGTCAAAAAATAATGAGGTACTCGGTTTAAATGGATGGAAAATAACAATTAAGTTAGCGTTAAGAAAAATCGCGCATAAATAATTGTCTGTTGAGTGCGAGTACTGAATCTACACTTTTTGTAATTTTATTATACCAAAAAGTTCTTCTTTCATTCGATTAAAAGAAGAATGGTGTCATCATTATCAGCCATATTAATTCAACCAGCTTAATTCTAGCATAGTTTGAGACGATGCAATTTTCTTTAGCAGTTGACATTATAATAATTATGTAGATTTTCAATTCAATACATCCTCTGCTGTACTTACCACTACCAAATAATTTATAAGCTAAGGCAAGCTTCTTTAGTATATTATGTACTCATAATAACCGATAATAACAATAATGCTTTTATTAATTCAATAATGTGCATGATTGCACAATGATCCCAAATAGAGTGTTGTTTCAATACAGTCTTAACAGGTCCTATGAAAGACCCGTAACAGATTGAAATTAAGATGCGACCTACTTTACTTTTGTAGAACGTGTTAGCCAACACTATTATTTAAGGCATGAACCCACCGCGCACGTTCGAATTGTTTTCAATATCGTAATCCGACCGTTGCGATTCAAGCAGGCGGCGTAATCCCAAAATATAATAACGCACGAGCGACTCGCCGCGGCCGACGCGACGCGCGCGCACAATCGCTCAAATGGCCACGCACCTCATATTAACATAATGCTGTATTCTATTGTACGTAGCTAATGCAGTTAGCTCGATACAACTTAGCGCTTACATCACCACACAACGTAACACTACCTAGAACGGATTCATTTACACAGCGCTTAAAGCAGGGGAGTGCAGTATAGAGTTACCTGTGTGCCGAGGGTGGCAGAAAACGCCATCTGTCGTAGTGAGGGACAATACACAGATTTATTGTTGCCAAATGCGTTTATGGGGGTTTGCGGGGATTTGGTTTTTTGCGCGCTATCAAGTTTCCATTAGCTAATTTAGTATCGATTTTGGACGCTGCGCCGGTGAAAGTTCCGCCGTACGATTCGGAATTGATGGATCGTTTTTATACATTTCAAACTGAATGCGCGAAGTTTTCAAATCCAATTTTTATGAACACAAGCGGGATGCGGTGCAGATAATTTAATTCTGAATGTTGGAGCGTCGGGGAGTGGGACTGACGGTTGTGCTGTTTCTACTAGTTCCCATATGTTTGTAAAGAATCTGACAGGTTTTACGTCCAAGTTGGGCTATGTATGCAATAACTTCATTTATTTCTATAAAAAAGAAGAGTTGTAAGTAAAGAAATTGTATGCGTACACGTGATAATATTGAACAGTTCTTAACAATAACATGAACTATGATACATACTGAGACTCTGATTGCATTAGGATTTGTTAAGTTTTAATCTTAGAGACGTTTTACAGTAGGTACATAAATAGTCACCGTAACTTTAACATCGGAAATTAATTTCCTTTAAGTACCATTAATGCAACTTAAAACAGTTCACGCATTACTGAGCTGCATTTATATTAATCGAGATACGTCCGACGAAATTGCTTCTGTCATCAATACAGGGGCCGTCTTCCAAATGGGGCGCCCACCTTGCGTCCCTCTGCATTATCTTACCTACGGCCCTCGGAATCAGTTGCGCGAGTATTCACCAAAGTGCATTTACTATTTCGCTTGTCAGACCTCAACGCATCCACTCAAATATACACTTTACTACAAACGTTTTGCAGTATACAGTTCACTGTCTCGTTTATAGTATTTTAGAAATACGCGTGTCTAAACAATGATAACTCGTATTATTCGATGATAATTGAAATTAAACTTTACATTGATGGGTTAAGGTTACTTTTTGCGAGTGTAGATCTGAGTGGCCTCAGAGTACGGATCGTTTAAGCTAAGAGGGTAGTTCACATGTTGGCAATGCGATTTATCAAATTTTATATGTTGTTAGGGCAGCGACATGTGCGCGCGGACAATTGCTTAGGTGCGCGGGTGTGCGGTGAAGAGGCGAGGGGAGGGTAGTTCGTATTAAATATGGAGCGAGAGGTGACTAATGGATTAGCGCGTCACCTTATGGCGTGCAATCGGAGTGGGCAGATGCGCCGCGATATAGGATGCTGATTGGATCCGGGAGCGGAGTTGTGTGTGATGCGTTTAGCGTTTAGCCGTTAGCGCCGTGTCGTCGGTTCCTCGATTGTTGAAGGTATTCTTATCTGAATGTTTGTGCCTTGTTTTACCTAGCAATAATTTTAAAAAGTTGATAATTTTTTTTCTTTTCTACCGTACGTTTGCTTCCTGCACCTTGACTCTCTAGTTTTAAAAATAAAATCTGCAACCTTGACATTCGCGAAATTGTCGTTTGTCTCGACACGGCCAAAATAGGAAAGACGAAGAAGAAGAAAAAAGTTAATTGAATTATTTTAGATTTTTCATTGAGCTTTTACGTTCAGGATCTTTAAAAAATGCCCCAATTCAGTATATTTATAAATTCTCTAGTGTCTTTAAGCAATGATAGCTTAAAAAGTATCGTCGTTTTGTTCGATACCAATACATCAAAAGGTGTTGTCAGGTACGCACAAAAAGGTAAGCATGTTACAAAATGTTATTAAATAAAACACGGCGTTTAATGATCGATCACGACTCATGAGGGTAGGCAAAGTTATTGGCATCGCACAGCGACGCGGAGCTAGCCGTCGACTGCTCGACACTTGTCCAAGTACCGACAGCAGATATAAATGAACTGAGTGTCTCGGGAGTCGAAGATTGGTATGTATTACTACGTGTGTATTATGACAAAATCCGTCTATATGGTAATAACTATTCTTTGCAGATACAAGCGAATGTAAAAAT
This sequence comes from Clanis bilineata, assembly GCA_036417725.1. Lineage (NCBI taxonomy): Eukaryota > Metazoa > Arthropoda > Insecta > Lepidoptera > Sphingidae > Clanis > Clanis bilineata. The sequence continues at coordinate 17,668,108 of CM071145.1, read as the reverse complement.
TGAAATAAGTTTTTTGTAAGTAAAACCCTAAAGGCCTAACCCCGGGAATAGTGATATATTCCTGTGGTTTATGAAAACGAATTTAAAACCCGGTTTTTGAGAAGTTGAGCAAATGATCATTTAATAAACAGCAAAGTACCTTCATTTTAACATGGTGTTCAAAACAATTCGGGTTTCTTCAACAAAAATATTTGAGTTTCTAATTTCTAAGAATATTTTGATTTGACTTTACATTATATATTTAGTAATTATTCCTTTAGTTCAGCCGTCGGGAAATCGTTATTTCCGGCCACGGGCCTAAAGAAAAAGGACACCATCTCGGCTATAGTTAAACGGACGCCACAGAGAAGCCACGCATACAAACGCGCCTGTACAAAGTGCGCTACGCACACACACGCCATTACGTGTCGTTAGATCAAATGGGCCGAAAACCCTGCTGCACTTTCAACGTTCCTAGCGCCCCGTCCATCTCTTTTTTACGTCCGCGTTGTCGGCGTTAACCACTTAACTGTGCGATCTTATTAAATAAGTGTTTGCAATCAAAAAGTATTTTCGCAATTCTACAATCCATTTGTTTTGTCGATTCAGTTTTGCTGTCGGTGGCTCGTTGTCGGGAGTTCGGGAGTGGCGGGGAGCCCGGAGCCCGGAGCCCACCTATTCACGTGGGTGATGGATTGCGGCGTCGATTAGGGCCGGCGCTGACCTGTACTTTCATATCTCGCTAATGGCTGTACGGCACACGCTCGCCCCTACACACCTATACCGGACACGTGGACTTACATATTACAGAAGAGTCTTCTCAATCATCGGTTTCTCTCAAACAATGCCTTTATTTAGTAGACCTATGAGCAAGATACTTATCTCATTAGTATCATATAATTATTATCATGCGACCTGTATCAGGTCGTCTGTCCACCTAGCAGGTGGACGTCCAATGCTGCGCTTGTTCGTACGTGGTTTCCACTGGAGAACTTTTCTGTCCCTTCGGCTATCGGTTCTACGATCTTTGTGGTTAATCTTTGGGGGAGGCCTATGTCCAGCAGTGGACGTCCTGTAGCTGATGATGATGATGATGAATTATTATGGATATTCACAATTCCACATCAGAAGTTCTTAGCTACGTTGTCAGCAAACGAATGGAGAATGAACAAATAGATAGTTAGATGATTTTTGTTAATTGACATCGGTTACCTGTAACATGAGCGTGGTTGGTCTTACTAAGAAAGATGCTTAAAATTGGGTGAGTTAGAATCGTTTTATTACGGTAGAAGACGGTGACACTTAACCGAAGATAATGCACAACATAGCATAAGCTCACTCATGTATCCCCGAAGGGGTAGGCAGAGGCGCACTAGCCAACTAGTACACCCACATTTCGCCGAGCTTAGTTCCGTCCCAAATGTAATAGGGGGCGAGCCTATCGCCATATCGGAAATTCACATACAAATTCCAGACTGCAGGCTGATATGGAAAAATCCAATAGCACTTTGCTCGACTCGGGGATCGAACCCGAGACCTCAGGGCGCTGGTCGTACCGAAATACAACCACGCCACCGAGGCAGTCGATAATGCCTGTCAAAAAGAACACTGCTACCAACAACATTTATGAAGTAATGTCACTTCCAGCATATTAAGTCGACAGTACACCTGTCGACTGTCGGCTGTCAAATGTACAAGGGTCATTACTTAGCGTATCGGCCCGGTAATTAATACACGTACATGAATTGGCGAGTGGTGCCGTTGCCGCTGGCCGCTGCCCGCTGCCTTTTTGCCGTGCTCCTGACGTGACGTGCCGCTGTTTCCTCATTAACTTACGACCGACCACGAATATTGCCTTTTTAGGGTTAAATTGTGGAGACTTGCTGAGTTGGAGTTTGTAATATTACTTTTTATATTATTTGTCACCACCTTGGTCTAGTGGCAGCATATATAGGCTGTGGACCGGTCTTGGGTTCAATTCTCAGGTCGGGAAATGCGAATTTTCTAATTTAATTTGTCCGGGAATGGATCCCTCAGAAGGGGTGTCGTCAGGCAGGTCAGGCGGTCGTAAAACTTAGCCAAATGCTCTTTGCAACATGTTTGAAAAAGTGTGTTGCGCCGACCCCACATTAATGTGATATAAGGGCAGGCAAGAAGAATTTTCATATTATGTGGGGTCTAACAGTGTATACTTTCTAATGTCATAATTTTCGCAAAGAAGGAAATATTTTCGCTTTTGTTTTAGAACTGTCAATACATTTGTGGACGACTTTAGTAGGATTGTGATTCACAGGAAACAGCTGTTTGTTGAACATAAATATATGGTTTGCCTTATGAGTTATGGTGCCGAGTTCATTCAGCTGCTCAAATTGTGCAGCATTTAAAATGGAAGCACTTGGGAACACATACCAGTTAGTGGTTCTACTGTGAAGTGTGAAGAGTAACTTGTGTTCGTAATGTTCTGCCGAGTCAGTAGTGTTGCGAACGTTACGTAGTAAATTAATCAAGATGTAGAGGTACATACCTGGTTTAATCTCGCACAGAAACAGCATTTAACAGTAAATCAGCGGGTGTCAGTGGGCGCAGTTTAGGTGTCACTCACCTCGGTACCTGGGGTCCCGTTGTGCGGATCAAACAGTAATTAATCTACGCCACCATCCGGCATCCAGCCACTGTCCGTCTCCCCTCCGCCCGCGCATCGCCCCCGTATCACCCACGCCTCGCCCCGCGGCGCCGCCTCCATGGCGCCGTCAGTTCAGGTGACCACTGTCTGATGTGTACCGTCGGCAAATTTCATCAAATTGCTGTTAATGCTATATGATATTATCTCTATTTAATTGGGGAAAAAAGTCTAAAGGATCAGGATTTTACTGTGATTAATATAAGGACTCAATTACTGTATTCAGGTAATTTTGACGAGAATTCTGACAGGGTTGGCGTCGCTTGTTAAAATTATTTCATATTAATGTCTAAAGTTGTATTTGTTGTTTCAAAGTGACGTGGTCTCATGCACCAAACTTCAGCGAAGATGGACAGTATAATGTGTAATGTTTTTAATTAGTGATCTTTGATGAATTTTGTCTTCGCTGTGTTGGCCGAATTTGTTCGGTCGATTTTCTAAGAATAGGTCACCTGAGGGGAATCGCACTGAAAGGCATTACCGCCAAATAGGACCTTGAGTAGGACCTTGAGATCGTACACAGCTGGGTTTCATGGTCACTGCGAAAACTTGATACCAATTGCTCTATTGAAAAACATGCTATCTACAAACTGACATTGGCAAAATCACTAAAATGCGGTAGAACCACTTTGTTTTTAAAAGAAAAAAGAACTGTATTCAGTACACAATATATGAATTACAGTTTGTACTTGGAGTAGATACTCCGTTATCCATATATGTACTTTAGATATTTCGTAGTTTTGAGTGGTAGAGCCGCTGTAGACAAATAACGTGTACAGTACGATTCCACCGGCTCGACCGGTTTGTGCCACTGTCTCAGAAAAAATCGACGTCAAATGGCAGCTTGCTGTTGCGTTTCATTGCGGTAAGTGAGATTTCCGGAGTCCAATTTCCCCCTCTTGTATTTATATTCCCTCATTTACGGTGTCTATGGGCACTGGTAATCACTAACCATCAGGTGACCCACCACCTCGTTTGGTAGTATCTGCTATGAAAAAAAAAACAACACTAAGATAATACATTTCATATTATTAACTCGCCTTCATTCATCTGTAGTAAGTATTCATTCTAAATTACCCGGATATATTAAATATGTCTAAATACACAAATCTATGTCGATTACGTGGTTTTAACCTAGTGCACATTTTATGAGATGTATGTCTATCAGTTCAGTTATTAGCGTCAAGTCTAAAAAAGAATATCAATCAAAAAGGCATTACAATCAAAGCTAAATAACACTCAACATCGCAATAACTACCAATAAACAATGTCATTGACACTCCTTTGGGTTTCAAAAATAATAAACGGGGTTTTTACCCATTTGGCCAATTTCTACCCAAATCATGTGTATAAAACATAATATGAAGTGTCAAAAGGCTATAACAGCTCGTAATGGTTCAATATGGAAGAGTCCGGGAGGTGGCTGGCGAGTGTGGAGCGAACGATTCATCGCGCGCCACGCCGCTCGCACGCAATCAAAACGCGGTGAAATCGCACCGCACTGAAAACTACATTCGGAGGGTGGTACAACGATATATTACTATAGCAATTGATAATATTAAACAATATATTCATGGCGTTTTTAAATACACTTGTTGCATGATATAGGTACTCCCTTAACATAAACTAATTATGTATTTATTTCGGTTACGAATGAGCAGTAAAGTGTATCATATTCCTACAATGGCCGTAATCGCATCTGTAAAGATGATAGATTTACTTTATGATTACAATATTTATTTCATCCCCGAAGTCATGTAGTGAAAGTGTGAATCTACTAGTTCCAACTTTGTTATTATAAACTCAGCGCCCACGTTTTTGTTTGCTTAATGCATACTGTGTCCCCAACCTACACGAACCGTAAAGCAGTTTTCATATCGTCTCGCAATACGGAGAGCGATAGAAATGATTTATTGAGTGCTCGGTGGACATACGAGCCATGCCTCGCCTCGCCTCGCCTGCCTCGCGGCGCGGCGCCAGATGGCGTTGAGGTGCATCTGCCTCGACTCGCAAACGCTGACTCTTCCATCTATGACTTCATATTGAACAATTTAGAATGTACATTATGTCTCTACTGTATGTCAAAATTGTGACCTAGATGTAGCTCGTTACATGTTAAATTTCAGCATAGCGATAAGATTAAAGAACTTTTTCCGTGACCAGTTGCTTCATACTTATACAATTCGTTTGCAAAGTGGCATGGACTGTGATTGATATTCATCTGACGTTCCAGGAAGCTGGAATCTTTTAAACTTTTTAAATAACTCACCAAATCTCACTGCTAACAACTGTAGAGCTGTAGTGATATTGCATAGAATAGCAATTAAGTATTTGGTTGCGTAATAATTAATGATAGTGTACAAAACTAATAAAAAAGGCACCTCAATAATCTTGTCAATTTACATTAGATCCGGTGTACACTCGATATTATAATGAAATAGTTCCTGGCAGTAGGGCGGCGCGGCGCGGCGCGGCGTCACAGCGTCGCGCACGCACTACGCGCCACACATCCACCACACACACGTCCATTCACCGCAATAAACCTCTGCCGATATGAGATGGCTTTTCACATTCCACCGAACGTATATTTTATATCGTACCTAGATGGTATATCGTATCTAGAATGAGTGAATGTGATTATTGGTGTGCCTACATGAGTTATATATGTGGTCGTCAGTTTTATGAATTTATCAGCAGAATCTATGATGAGGTATGGAGCAAACGATGACCAACTGGAGTTTCAGGGAAATAATAATAAGATTTTCTTAACATATCACCCTACGTAATTGTAAGTACTTATCGGTGTGCTAGTGACTAGCCGTGGATGCTACCGCGACTCTGCTAAACTCATTCTATTGTATATACACCACATTACGCGACTTAATGTATTTGTTATCTGGAGTCATAAGGTTTTTTATTTGGATTTGACCTTACTAAGAATTTTTGTTGTTACATGCCTCATAATAATTATATTATTTATAAATTGAAAATGTGTACCAACAACTGTCACTTTGTTTTTGCTAGAACGCATTGTCTGATTTGGATACGCATAGAATAAATTCAATGTCAAATAAAATGTTTTTGAACTAAGCCCATGGAAAGTTTTATAATGCAAGGGCACTCGTGCTATTTAATATTTTCATTTTTTAATTATCCGGAATCTCTAACACACTTTTCCAATCTTTAGTACTGTTTTTTAAAGCCGACATCGCACTCATGACTCTTCTGGTATTGTATTGTAATTTGCGTGTGGTGGGGAGTGGAGATAACTTAAAATCGGGTGAATCAGTTGCACGTTTGCCGGCCTTTGTTATAAATAAAAGCTATTATATCACACATATACCTCAACAATTGTAAGCTAAAGAAATATTCTCGTGTCGTTAGACCGCGTGCATACAATCTACTACCGACATAAGCGCGTCATTCGTATGCACGAGCGGGGATCGAGGGATTCTCCATGGGTACATGTCTTTATTTGAACCGTACTGTCATGCCATGAATTTAGCTAAGTGATTGCTCTATAGTTCTATACTTTATGTAATAATGTACTGTGTGTACTTGTATCTCACGATGATATTATTATGAAATCTAGAATTGTTGTCCATTCTGATATGAAAGGATGATAAAATTAATACCTATTCCAGTTTTGACAAAACGCTGTCAAGCTACTGGGATTCAGAATAAAATATTAAGTGCTTGACCACGGTTTTAGACTAACTTGATATTAAATGTTACACATATTTACTTAATTTTGACAATATCAACCTTTAAGAAATCGGGCGTTAGTCTAATATAGAGGTATACTCAAATACATGCACGGGTATAAAATGGCATACATATAACTGGATTATTATTGTTTATATTGGAAAAAACAGGATGAGACAATGTTACAGTATGTCCAAACTAATAGATAATTAGCAAGGGCCGGGGGCTGTGGCAAGCACACGGGCGCATACATCACCGGGCTTGACTAATATCTGTCCTTACTGAGCCGCTGGTACACGTCACAAGCAACTGACAATTCAAGGAATAAATCGTCATTTTACTGAAACTCTGTGACTTCTGTATTATAATTATTAACATAACATAACACATAATATAAGCTCACGCCTGTATCCCCGAAGGGGTAGGCAGAGGTGCAATAGCGACTAGAACACCCACATTTCGCCGAGCTTAGTTTCATCCCAGATGTGATAGGGGGCGAGCCTATCGCCATATCGGGCACAAATTCCAGACTCCGGGCTGATATGGAAAAATCCAATATCACTGCCCGACCCGGGGATCGAACCCGAGACCTCAGAACCGTAGTCGTAGCGAAATACCACTACGCCACGGAGGCAGTCAATTCAGTTATAATTTGTTACGCCATGCCGCATGCGGCCATGCCACATGCCGCGCTGGCCCTGTCTACCAAGCCTCTAATTAAATCTATGGTTATCGTGACGTCACAACCGACTGGCAAATGTAAAGGGTAGCAGTATAAAAATAAGTGAACGTTGTGACGTCCCGTCAAACTGTCATGCCGAAAGGGTATAAATACCCGGTGGTGCGCTCATTTTGGAGATTCATTCTGTTGTGTGCATTAGCCTAAGTGGAAACTCTGTCCGTTTGCCTTATTGTAAAATAAATAAGTTTGATTATTCGCAAAGTATCTGCGCGTTTATTTCTTCCTGCTGTTTTAAATTATTACTGACGAGAATTCCGCATAATGCCATTGTAATACTATTCGGGAACAATACACCTTTTCCTATCATCCACCAGTAGTGGGAAAATAGTGGTGGACAACAAAAGTAGACATTTTAATAACCTTGGTAAATGTCATAACTATATCCAACAATGATGATGTCTATAATAAACGTGTACTTACCTCAACGGTCATTTACGTGATTTTATATACCGAACGGTTTTCCTACCAAATCTCCACTACTTGAATTTTTTGAAATTAGCAATATATTATAACATTTCTCTATTTAATATATTATAAAGTTACATAAAAATATTGTCCGAGCTATACTTTTCGCTAACATTTAATATTTCTGAGACAAATAAAGCGTCAAGTGTAAAAATATTTATAGTGAAATTCGCTTATCGCGTCTGCCTAACACCCGCCTCATCTTCAGGCCTAAAGGCCGGAGGAAAAAGGCCCTTTACCTTCCACTAAAACTAGTAAATAGTCGGATTAACTGGTCGCATAAATCAGGGGAGTCCATCCGCTGCCGGAACAACTCGCGATAAGTATCTCCGTAGATTGGAGCGTGCAACTTCGAGCTGCCATCTGATTGAGAGTTTTATAATCGCCAGGTTTAGCGAACTCACGGAAATTGGGTTAGTTTCGGGTGTAAGCATAACATACGAGTGCGTATTACTTTAAGAGCTTTCACTTGCTTGATCAGAAGTACTCGAATGTTCAAAGTTGTTTCATAGTGCTATAATTTCACAAATGCGAATAAATATAACATAAACTCACGCCTGTACCCCCGAAGGAGTAGGCAGAAGTCTAGCGAACTAGAACAAGTACACTTTTCTAAAAATCTCTCAAATGAAATTTTGACCGTAGTCGTTGACTTAAGTTTTTTTATTGTTACTACACCATTAGGTATTACGATTGGAAGGTGCATTGTCTTCATCACCTCAAACCGCTAGGCATCAAATTCATACGACATCAGTTTCTACACCAATAAACTTACATTATAGTAATTTCAACATGTTTCTTTTGTATGTTAGTACACGTATAATTCACATCTATCATAACGCCATTTTGTTCAACATAGTTTCGATGGTGCACTTAGTCAGTAGTCCCTGGGTACACAGCAATTGACGACACCTATTAGAGGCGGTCAGGCGCGGACCGCGGTCGATCATAACGCATGCGGCATGACTCACCGTATGAGATACATGGGACAGTATCTGGCACGCCACTTCATTATCTGAGAACATACAAACCTATGGAGATGCTTTCCTCAATAACTCTTGAAGTGAAAGTAAAATTATAATTTATTTAAACAGTACGAATGAGAGAGTCGTAATTGTTAGGATTAAGTTGGGTGTGGTTTCCATAAATGAACTAAAGTTTCTAAGTTGGATGCTTTAAGTGAAACTTTCTCTTATAGGTGTTCTCACCTTAGTGTCAGTGTTCGCTTTCTTGCTCAAATGCTTCCATTTCTTCGTATTGGAACATAATCTCTAACGAAACTAGAAAAACCAGAACCAGTCTAAAAAGTATATAAAATTAATTTACAAACCTAACATGATCTTACACGGTATAGGGCCTTAGTTACAACATTTCTTAGACATTATCAATATTGAGTCAAGACTGGTCGATTATTGTTTTACAAGCATCGCCAAGTCCACTCCACGCACCCAGCTCTTAGTAGGTGGACAATTAACCGTAATGCGGGGGTCAACAGTGCTCGCATACCGCTCAATTCTAACAATTGCCCACGCGCAGACGTGGGAACGGAGCGCGCTGAATCACCTATTATCCACCCAATCACCATTTATAGCCTGAAATGTTAAGCATAAGGTGTGGTGGTAACTGGCCATATTGAATTAATATAATTAATATTATAGGAATGACGTGTACTGAAATACACAAACATTTGTGATTTATTTATGTCCTGTTTCTAAATAACGAATGTTAAACGTGTGGTTAATAAAACAATTATATATTAATGATCTAAACTATTTTTGAAATTGTGCTGATTGGATTTAAATGAATTAAGATTGTTTGCAGCAAAATTTTCTAAATTGAAACTGGTTTCAATAAAGGAACAGATGAAAAGTAGAATTGTTGATGACAGGTAAAAAATGCAAACGATAAATCTGGTTTTAAATTTCGAAATCAAAAGGGAAAGAATTTCCCACAGATCCCTGGGGAACGTCTCTCGGGAAAAATCTAATCGCCTTACAGAAGGCCCGCAATCTACCTGGTATTCTGAACAAATTGGCCATAATAAAATACTCGGGCTAATTAATGAGTAGGGATTCGAAGGGAGACTGGAGCGAAGTTCGGAGATCGAGGAAAATAAGCATCTTTGTAAGTGATCTTCTGTTAATTGTGGGGGAGATCGCGGAGATTTTTTAAACTTTGTTATTAACGGTGTTTGGGAAGATTACACTATTAAGATATTTTTTTGACTGAAATCTCTTGAAGTGCATTATAGAGGTACATAATCGTAGTTCGATTAAATGGTGAAGTCAATACTATACTTACTGATAGTAACAATTATATATTTTTTTAATAATAGCTGCCATAGTATGTACGTTTGTTGTACGTCTCGCAGAGGGTGTAACAAAAACTAAGACGAATCATTTCTGCTACACGCTTAAAGAAGTGTGTTGCGACGACCCCCACTCTGGAGTGCTATAAGAACAGGTAGAAAGAAAAGCTACTAATACTTTATCTTCGTTATATTTTCTTCGATTTTTTTCATCAATGGCCTTAATATAAAGTACATTTAAGTAATTATGTCCTCCAATTAAACAAAAAATGCTCGGTATCTTTTCAAAGGTGTATGTTCTTAGCATCTTTAACCATGAACTGAATACCTAATATTTTTAAAATATTTTTTAAGAATCATAATACAAGACGCAATGTATTTTCATCAGAACCGAACATCAATTGAGATTTACTACCGAAACAATTTAACTTCTAAGAAACAAACATATTGTATCGGATGAAAACGCGCATAAAAACGAAAGCAATGCCGACCGGATGTTGGAGTTTTCTTTCATCTATTTTATTGGCTTCAAAATACACATTTTCAGTGAGTGAACGGATGTAAGGCCGGCTCTACATTCTTGGTAAACCTCAGCAAATGTGCACAAATTCTAGCGTGTAGATCAGGTGTCTCTGACAGATTTTTTGCAGCCGGTTAGAAGTGATGTCGCACGCAGTGGAAACATGCTTGCGGGCAGTCTAAAAGAAGATAAAGGGTAGACCTGGTAGTCTGTTATGGTTAGATGTTACGAATATAATATCTCACTCCCAACAGCATTACTATTAGAGTTTTTGGATACTCACATTCTTCACTTTTATCCATGCGTCTAGGGAGACTCTATTCGCAGCTGAAACAATACGAGTGTGGACAGAGCTTTGGTGTTTGCTTCACGCGTGTGGAGCTAGCTTAAGGTGCGCTCGCGCCGGTCGTTGCTCCGATATCGCTCTCAATTAATTGGAGTGGCTGCGACGCCTGTTAAAGTGGGTGTCTCTGCATCTATTAGGGGCCCATCCATTTGTGATACTCGTTGTGCGCTTACGAAACGCCCGCGGCATGTGCAAGGTACTTAATTACTCGTTTGTTTTGACTTGGACGCGGATTGAGCTGGCTGCAACTGAGTTCTTATATTTTATTTACTAGTTGCAATTTAGTTTAATGAAAGTAATTAGAAACATTTTATTCAGATCAACCTTTAACACGATTGTGTTTCTGTTCATCTATGTAGTGAATAGCACCGTCATTAGAGCTATTGGTGGTGCAATATTTAAATTCGAGCATTGCTACTGTTTGGCCAGAACAAATCAATGTTATAGAAATATAGAGATAACAATGTTTCGTCGGCTTATTCTTAACTTTAATTGACTCCTTAAGACAGAGTAAGAAAATAAATTTTATACATACTCGTAAAGCCCACAATAACAATGCATACAATATGAGTACACAAGATTCACACCGAGGTGTCGTGATGTGAAATGTTTTTTGTACATACGGTTTAATTAGACATTCTGATAAAAACTGATAGATCCACACTTCACGACATAACCGTGTGGGATGAATCTGTAATTACGTACTAAGTGAGTACTTAGCATAATTATAATACATATGTATAAAATAAATAATTATGTTTATAAGACAAAGATTGGCTAAGAGTGAAAATAATGTTCACATTATTTATAGCTCTAAAAGTTGTAACAATAAACTTTTCTCGCAGTCGTTGTCCTATGTGGTCCGCTGTTTATTATTTCCCATCAGTCAATGCAAACCTACCAGCGTGCACCAAATTCACAAGTAAATATTTATGGTAAAAAGAGCAAGTACATAACGGTGTGTGTGGCAGATGTGTTGACCAGACACGTAAGAGGAGGTGGTGAGGCGGTGCGAGGGGGGAGGGGGGGAGGGGGGCAGGAGACGTGTGTGATGTGATTCACAGGCGCATATGCGACCTCCATACACCGGCGCGGCGCGACAGGACACGATCAAACTGACGTGCTTACAGATGAGACACTGCTCTGATCTCATCACATTTTTCTTCAAATCCACAGGTAGATGATCGATAACTGAGCATCTTTCACACAAATACTTAATGGTAAATATCTGCATCCAGATGTAATACACAAAAATATCATCGAATTGAGATCATGATGTTGTGAAGTAAAATAATAGTCTTAAGGCGACTTGCACCACTATTACTAACCTACAGTTAGTCCTCAAGTTAAATTGAAAAAAATTAAATGTAATTCATTACATGCAATGTACTTCATGTAATTACATAAAATTGCCATTCGCTTGAATTTCCATTTTCCTTCCTTTAAGATCGGCAACGCTCCTATGATTCATTTAGTATAACGGGTGTTCACGGGCCGTGGAAATCACTTACCATCAGGTGACACACTCAGGGAATAATATTCAGAGACGCATATGCGATAGTAGACAGTTAATATTTTATTGTATAAAAGTCAGAAATTTGTATTTGGCATTAGTAAAATTAACATTACAGTTATATTTTTTAAATCAAAATAATCTTGCCGCTTCACCGTGTCCGCCATTTTGTCAGTTTATTACCATTACAGTCCGCCAATCAAGTTGATTACTACTTAGATGGAATGTCTTGTCTATGAGCATGGGTTAATCTTTGACGGTGTTGCGGCGTGAGAACCGCTCACACATGTTGATTACACACTCGTTCTTTTATTGGCGGTACACATACGTGGAGTTTTAATTACCTTGTTTTAATGCACTACACAGTACACAGTACGGAACAGTAATCACTCCCACCGCGACGCGACGCGATGACATCAGTGATCATATTATAATATTACATGATCATTTGTGAAAGGGAAATAATGTAGTTTTAACTTGAAACTTATTTTTAGGCAAACGAGAACAAGCCATCTGATGGTAAACGATCACCGCTGCACTTAAATCCTCACAATACCAGAGTTACATCATTTTGAACATTCCATCATATAAAAATAACTGGGACCAACCTTTTAACCGAATTATTTGCTTCTTTATGCGATAATTCATGTTACATTTTTCTAAAAGTCTAACGTGTTCCGATAAACGTTATATTGTTCGATTTTGTCATATATTTAAAAATATAATAAGTGTCTAACACTGAAAACTCTATTTAGGACATTGCAAATGACATTACACATTGTGTTATTGACACATCACAACGTTTCTTTCCTGTTACCATAAATATATACTTACATCATCATTATCATCAGCCATAGGAAGTCTACTGCTGAACATAGGCTTCTCCCAAAGATTTCCAGATCGACGTGTTGTACATACTCGTACATAATTGACTACCAAGAACGTTTATGAGACTTCAAACCTGTACAAATCAAGGTGATGCAACCCGAGCTCTATCGCGCGGTTGGCGGTGGCGACCGCACATTTCGGCGCGTGACATCACTCGGAATCGAAGTCTGGACAAGAGACAGCTGTTGTTAGTCAGTGGCGCCTGCGCAGACGGCTACTGAACAATGTTTTGTTATTTGCCTCATTATTTTTGTTCATAGACTTGCTATAAATAACTTTGAACTGTTGACTTTGAGTCACAAAAGGCGAACCTAACAATGAGTCAGGTTTGTTTGGTTTCAACTCGTAAATGAGGTAAATGTGTGATGTGTACAATATATCAAATAAGCCCCAGGTCAGTAGTTTACTCTGAAATATTATGGATTTTTGTAGTAGTTGTAGTATTGAAATAAAACTATTTTACGGATTCTATCACGATTTTGTTTTACTTGTGGTTTTAATTCTACCAGGTGGTAGAGCCACGCTGTAGACAGTAACGTCTGTAGCACAAATGGGCCGGCTCGACCGGTTGGATACCACTGTCTCACAGAAAACGGACGTAAAGTGGCAGCTTGCTGTCGCGTTTTGTTCGGTGAGTGAGATTTCCAGTGGCCCATTCCCCCCTGTCTTTCCCAATCCCTTTTCCCTCCCCTTCCGTTTCCTTTTTTAAGTTGGCAACGCACCCATGATTCTTATTGTGTCTTGGGTATATGGGCGGTGGAGATCATTTACCATCAGGTGACCCATCTGTTCGCTTGCCAGACTCTGCTGTAAAAAAAGGTAATAAATAATCCTCTCGATCTAAAGACAAAGGATCACTGTCTTCAACACCGTTAAGTATAATGACAACCTTAGTCTTAGCGGTCTTTCAGTTACAAAAATCCCTCTCACGTCTTTTACCCAAATTCACGTTGATTGAATTGAATGGTTTTCGTGATTTCGGATAACATGTTGTTAGGACATCTTAAACACATTTACTTCCCTAAAACCTCTGTTAGTTTTTGAGACTAGCTATAGTATGTTTCTTTATAACAACTTTTTCCATACTTAATGTTATTAAAATGGGTTCAACGTTTTAACCGTGAAAACAGGTAATTTTTCGCATTAATAATATTAATATGGATATTATTCCTGCAGTTTATGACCGAAAATGGTTCCCGCATTACTTATGGTCGTTCGGTGTTGATTAGTCATTAGTCATTAGCATTAATTACCTTATAGCTAAATATATTCAGTAGAAAACAAACATGTTCGTGGTTGTATCGTACCTAATAAAATATAATAAATAAATAATATATAACACCCAACAGTCACATACATAGTCCTGACCCCACACTAAGATCGAGTCTTGTGTCGTGGGTATCAGGAACTACGAGAGACTTTCGGTCTTACAACACCCAGACCCAAAACAAATATCTGTAGGCAAATATGTGTGTAAACATTTGTCTCGGTGCGGGAATCAAACCCGCGCCTTTCACTTCACAGCCGGCTACTCGCTCGCTGCGCCACGGAGGCTGTCAATCATTACCTACGTGTAAAATGTAACTTGAAATATAACTCTGTATAACTAGTATACCATAGATACATTTCTTCCTTATGACGTCTGAATTAATAGGTTCCAAAAATAACTACTTAAAAGAGGTTAGATATTTGTTGACAATCTTGGAATAACTATAATAAACCTTTAGTGTGTGACTGTAGGTTGTTAACACATTAAAGAATTCACGAGTTTTCGAACATTCTACGCAGATATTAATTGTCTCGGGATCATACATACGCATTAACTTTATAAGCGCACTGTAATTGTGTACACATACGAATTAAGCTCGTTGAGCGGATGCGACCAATCAAAGTTTCAGCTCTTTCTCACTAATCAATGTCTGCGACTCAAGACGGCCTGAAAGGGTGAAGGGACCAACAACGGACACTTATTTTCGTGGCCTTGTATATTTGTATTAGTACCGCAGTGGCTACATACTAATATGTTAATAAGTAAAGTGTGGCTGTAAACATAATTTGACAAATTACAAGAGCATAATAAGTAACTATGTAGTATTCTAATTATGGAGATTCCTAGCTCAGAATAGTTTTATACAAGAATAAGTTTTATTGAAAGATACTCGTATATGCATAGATTTCATCTGAATCTAAAATCGTAGGAAATATTTGTTTACTATTAACAATTGAAAACAAAATTTGCGAAATCTTATCTATATATCTAATTAAAATATTATTTCAATGTATATCGTAATGACGAAATGGACAATGTCGCACACCCTACACAGTAATATGACGCAAGAGCCCCTTAATAGTACTGAGTGGAAGCATCTCAGGAAGTTTGATATTAATTGCGAATCATAATGTGCCGACAAGGTTATGTTTTACCCCACAAGTATCGCTGCAAGGTGGCCTGTGAGGCTGTGACCGCTCGTCCGTGCATAACGCCAACTATTCACCGGGATTAATTAAATTCAGCTCTCATCTGAACAACATCCCCCCCCCCCGCGCCTCACCACCCCCACACCCGACGTCTTGCCACCAGAAATAGCCCCTTCGCCAACTTCACTCGTAATGTTAACTTAACCTGAATGCAAGGCGAGTTTAAGGAATTACCCGTTGGCTTAACTCGCGCTTTGCTGAGATACGATTAGTGGACGTAAACTTCTTCAAAATGGGTATTATTAGTACTTCGAAAGCTTTCGTCATTATAAGGTGCAAAACAGTAAACCTGGCTGCTTAAAGCTTTTTATTGTTTGACTAATATAAATAAGGCAAGGACAAACCAATAGGTGTTTTATTTACAACAAATATCTTTCTAATGTATGTTTTTTTATTTATTTTTTGTTATCGTCAGCCACTGGACGTCCACTGCTGGACATAGGCCTCCCATTTTGTTCATCATCATCAGCCATAGGACGTCCACTGCTGAACATAGGCCTCCCCCAAAGATTTCCAGATCGACCTGTTGGAAGCGGCCTGCATCCAGCGACTTCCTGCGACCTTTATCAGGTCGTCGGTCCACCTTGTATGTGACGTCCATTTTGTTCATATTCTAGTTTAATAATGGAAAATAAAGCTGGAGAAGCTGTTATTTGATACCCACATTGTCGTATTGTGTAGACACTATCCATTATCATACAAATAATTTTTATGATATTAGTAAATTATAATTACATAAAAAAGATATAATTCAATAACTAAACAGAATAATGTTATCTTCCACATGAATTTTCACGGTTAAACATTACCCATTGTTCTATTGTATTTATAATAGGCCCGTTATGGTTAAATAGCAATATTGTCTGCGCTAATTATTCCTCTTATAACTAAACTTCCCATCAAACCACAATTAAACATAATATGTGATTATAGATATAAAATTATTAATATACAACAATGTCATGTTACACAATTCGTGAAACAGGATAATTTATTATCAATAATAATAATATAATAGTATTTAGGTTGTTTATTAAAATGAAATTGCAGACTAGAAATGAATTATGATTTCAAAAGATTGTGGCCTGAGCAAGAAAATTTCTGACAACCGTAAATGTATTCGAACTCGATGCGCGTTTATGAAATTTGTATGAAGTATTAACTAAACGTCATCAGTCCGCAGCGAACTCGAATACATTTACATTTACATTCGGTTTTCGTGCTCGGGCTACTGTACCGTAAAATGGGGTGAATAGAAACTCTCAGGCAAATATTATAAATAAATTGGTTTTGAAATAAAACTAAGAATCTGTAGAACCTAGTTTTATTTCAATGTATAACATTCGCGTATATAAATTGGATTTTGTTTTTTAAGCATCTAAACTGGCCTGAAAATAAACAATTTACCTTCAATTTTTGTCCTGTACAAAATAAAGCATAATTCATAAAGTTGGTATCAATAATAACTACATTCAAAGAAGGGGTGGCTAGGAATCATGCCCGTTACTTATAAAAATATTTAAGCGCTGCTTATCTTTAACCATAGGTTGTCCCTTTCATTTTTAAACAATGTAACACAATAAAAAAGTGACAGGTTATTCTTAACCATTTGCTCAGCTAAAAATGCTTTTATAAGTAAGGCCCCTAGTGGTAAAGTTTTAAATAAGGCTTACAAGTAAGGCTCATAGTTTTTGAGTAATGGAAACTTGAATTTGTGACGAAAACATTTTCTCTGGCTCATTGGGTCAGTTGCAGTACATAAGTACAATGATTCATTATTTTTAGCATTCACAAAGCCATTTCTATACTAATTGCGACGATTTATAGTTCGCATTCCGATTTTAAAATCCCCATGCTTAGAAGCTGATAAAAAAATAAGTTCAATTTTTATTTTTTAACTCTACCATTTCGCTTTAAACCGTTCTCTCTGTATTGGACTGTTTATTAGTATCAACTTTATGAAACACCCGGTAACAATCCATTTGTATTTTATTCGCTCGCCGATTTCTATTCACGCCGTTTTAAATAATCGCATAGCTCACGTAAAAGTAGAACTCCCCTTAAAGAATAACTATAGTCAACAAATTTTAACAGACATTTTCTAAACATGATGGAGTCAGTGGCGTGCATTCTGTATAGACAATGAGACACTGTCTACCCTGACATTTTGCTATGTAAAATTTAAGGAAAAACAAACAAATTCAAATTGCTAAAGTAGCAAGCAGGTGTCCTGATTATATTTTAACAGTAATTATAATAATTTAGACGGTAATGGTGACGTAAGGGTTGAAGAAAAACATTAGAAAAGTTTTTTGTCTACCCTGATCGGAATGTGTGTGCACGTCACTGGATGGAGCCTTTCCGAATTTTAAGAAAACCATCAGAAAGTGAAGTAGCAGCATAACATAAACATAAGCTCACGCCTGTATCCCCAAAGGGGTAGGTAGAGGCGAACTAGTACACCCACATTTCGCCGAGTTTAGTTCCGTACCAGATGTGATAGGGGGCGAGCCTATCGCCATATCGGACACAAAATCCAGGCTCCGGGCTGATATAGAAAAATCCAATATCACTTTGCCCGACCCGGGGATCGAATCCAAGATCTCAGGACGGTAGTCATACCCAAATACAACCACGCCACCGAAGTAGTAAATTCTTCAAGAAAGTGAAGAAGCATAAATTAAAAATTGGTGGCCTCAGTGTATCCCGTCCAAGCATAAACACAAAGCATTAAGAGGCTTTTGTTTCGCACAGAACTTAAACAGAAGTGTGTACAATTGTTGGTACATCTATGTTTAGGGTCCGAAGTAGTTTACCCGCAGCGCGCCGGCCGATGCCTCGCAATCGGAATGGAAGGGTCACTTACTAAGTTATCTTAGCTGTTTCTTGAAGGTTTTGAGTTTCGCACTGGTCTTTAAAAACGCTTATTGAGAAAAAATAACAAAACAAATAAACAACCTAAATACTATTAACGCTATACGCTTTATATTACCGTCGATTATTATTAAATGTATATTTCAATTGTACCTCGTGTATACATAAGTTTTGAGACGAAAGAAAAGTTGCATAACTTTTTTAATATTTAACTTATATTTTTAAAATTTTCAGTAAGCATTAAGTAGATAGTAATCAACAATAAAATATAACTATTATTCAAAATGGCCACCCTTGTTTTTAATACGAACGACGCGAACGTTGTCCAGTACTGCTCAAGAGACACGATGCGAGGATGATCCTCTTCACCGACGAAACAATATTTACTGTCGAAGAAAAGTTTAACCGAACAAAACAACAAAGTGTATGCCAAAAGCAGCAAGGACGTCCCAGCTTCAGCACGGAATGTCTCGCGTACCCATCATCCGGCTAGTGTTATGGTATGGTGGGGCGTTTCATATGAAGGTGTGACTCCGCTCCTTTTCTGCCAACATGGCGTCAAGGTTAAAGCTAATAATTACCAAAATAACATTTTAGAGCCTGTTGTGAAACCCCTGACACGTACTTTACTTCACAACAAGTACTGGGTTTTCCAGCAAGACTCCGCGCCATCCCATAAGACAAAAACCACCCAAGCTTGGCTGAGGGAAAATTTACCAGCCTTCATCGCGCGGACGAATGGCCCTCCTCCAGCTCCGACCTCAACCAGCTTGATTATTCATTGTGGTCTGAATTAGAGCTCAGGGCCTGCCGAAAGTCCCACCCAAACTTAGAGTCACTGAAGTAAGCCCTCGTCCGAGAACCAAAGCGCTGGAAAAGCTTCGTGCCGCCATTGATGACTGGCCAATCGTCTAAGGGCCTGTATTAAAAGCAAGGGTGGTCATTTTGAATAATAATTATATGTTATTGTTGATTATTATCTACTTAATACTTACTGAAAATTTTAAAAATATTAGTCAAATATTAAAAAAGTTATGCAACTTTTATTTCGTCTCAAAACTTATGTACACCCGAGGTATATGTTTGTTACGCGATAACTCCGCAAAATGTGAACCGATTTTCACGATTATTTTTGTGTTCGATAGAGTTTGTTTCAAGAGTGGTTCCGAATAAATTTGGTCACGATCGGATAAATGTTGAAGTCAGACCGTAAAGTTTTTAAATTGTTATTATGCGTATATGTTCCGGTTGTCTCATATAGGAGCTCAGAATAAACAGATTCTTAAAATAAAATATAATTTTTCAGTACAGATTAATCGCTATATATACTAATAATGACACGGCGAACTATGAGCCTTAGAAAAATATGCTATCAATATCAATAAATGTAAAACATGAGAATGTTTTTACTCCATATCTCAAAGTTTAACTTTAAGAACATAGCAGTCATTAGAGGTAATTTGACAACGACGTTGTGTAGGTATCTTCTCTATACTTTGGCTTAAAAGTTTCCAGCAGTACAAATAACGATCTTCCTCGTTAATATAAAGTTCTAAAATAGGTCATTATCTATAGTCAGGGAAGGAAATATCGAAAATAGTTATTATACTGTACGTTTTCACGTTTGATTGTGGTTATTTATGCGTTACTTTGTGCCTATAAAATATAAATATAACTAAATCAAAAACGTTTATAACAATATTAACCGATAGAGTTTTGTTTATGTATAATATAATTCCGTATTAATACAGCGACTGGTTTTCCTGTGCTATATAATATAGAGAACTCTTAGATCACAAGAAATTATTACAATAGTGTGATGAATACTTGAGGTCCGGCCGGATTAATTTACATATTTTTTATACGTACTGCTTGTTGTAAAGCACCTTAGACCACGCTTCACTGTGGAGTCAGCTTTACTTTTCTATTTCTAAGAAACCTTCATTCCTTATTAATTGTGTACAAAAATTATAAAGAAAAATTCAATGAATCAACAAAGACACATATTGTTATTTCACAACTGCTCGAGTCCCCAGTACAGTGCGTACGCCAGTCAAAGGGCAAACACACGCTATGTGGAAGTTGCGCCGGTCTTGTCCGCAGCCCAACTCTAACTCCTTCTATTTGCGTACAGTCGAGCACGCTGCTAATCCGATCACATACTAAATGTGTGTTGCTATCGATCCATGGTTTAGACGTCCCGCAAGTTTGCCTTCTGTGCTCTTTTGAATGTCCACTGTCTTGTGATGTGTCTTTGAATGGGGGAAACTAAACGTATAGTTCTTACGCGTAAAATAACTTGGGCTGGCTTTATTTTTGAGCTTATTTATGAAGTAGGTTACAAAGGCAGCCGAGCAGAAGGTTCACGTGATGGTAAGTGGTTACAGACGTCCATGGACAACGTTAATGTCAGAGGCCGCTATACCTCTGCCGCTGCTTACTGTGAAAAGTTGAGCATAAGGAAAGGAAGATGGATAAATACATCCTGTATTGGTATCGGAAAATCTCACTCACCGTATCACCGTATGAAACACAACAGAAATGTGCCAATTAATGGCAGTTTTCTGTGAGTAATAATTCAGTCGAGTCAGCCCGTTCATACCCAAGGCAAGAAGATATCTTCAGCGTAGCTCTACTCATATTAAATTAAAATCTTCACTCACCTATGGCTCTACCATCTACCTAGACTCTATGGTGCGGGTGCCGCTTGTGGTAGACTTGTAAGTTATATTCTGCATAATATGGTATTAATATAGATTAGGACACCAATATACCCAATTTTTACCACACAATCATTCAAATTAAACTGTTATATTGGTAGATATGTGTGTGTTGTCGCGCTTAGTGCTATTGTGAGTATACTCTAAGTTGAGTTAAAAAAAAAAATGAACACTCAGCGGTACAAAATATATTTATTTTAATAATTAATAAGTAATTATATGGTCGTGGTTCGGAATTGCCCGTCAACAATTTCTGATCTGTGGTGGTAGGCGCGCAGAATACTCTCCTGGCTGAATCCACGAAGGTCCAGGAGGAATTTGCCGGCAGGTGGACGGCCCGCAATGTGACGAGGTGGACGTGTCTGTAGCGTCTATCGGTTTATGGTCGGTGTGCCCGGACTTTGGACCCTGTAAAGCACCGTCCACGCAATGAATGAGTGTTCTCCTTTTCTGTCCTGACTGCGACTCGAATAGTGTTTTGCAGAAGTGGAAGTACACTGCGCTTATGGCGTATGTGTGCAATAGTCACAGTAATTCCACTTTGAGTTGAATAGGATATTTTAAATAGGTTAAATTATATTTAAGGTTTAATATTAAGTTACATTATAAATAGGTATAATATTGTAAATATGTAAATAATTAAGAAAAAACTACTTTCTATTATTATGGAACGTTCATTATTAGAATGCAACGTTACAGTGTGTTGCCTGATTATCGTTGATTTATTATTGAGATTCTTTATGAAAACAGAGAAAAATCAATTAAATACTCAGTGTTCCTTTCTGGACAATCAATGTACCAACTCAATCTGATTGTGCATAGGTCTGTTTTCTAAATCATATATAGTGGCATTATGTGATGTACATACATGATCATACTATTGTTCTAACATCTCCAAATTTTAAGACCATTATTAGCAGCATCCCGAAGCACCCAGCGCGAGGCAACATCAACAAGCAACACTCAAGGCGTGTTTGTTGATTGTGTCCACTTGAAGGGGTGGTAGGGGGAAGTCCGGCCGCAGGGAGCCAAGACGCCGACTTTAAACACCTTGTGTTATTTCCCACTCGCCGGACCCTGACTTTCCAACACTTCACAAAACGTATAACTTTCCTATACAGCGTGTGACTTTTAATTTGT
This sequence comes from Clanis bilineata, assembly GCA_036417725.1. NCBI lineage: Eukaryota > Metazoa > Arthropoda > Insecta > Lepidoptera > Sphingidae > Clanis > Clanis bilineata. Next base: position 17,645,750 of record CM071145.1, on the reverse strand, counting down.
TGTCCTCTGTAGGAAATTATTTAGTAATAGCCTAATGCAGTAGACATGGTATAGTCTCAGCCTCCTCCATCATAGACCTCAATTTTTTACCCAAAGGCGTCGGATGCCTGCCTGTTTTATAGTTTTTCAATTTACATTCTTTCTCATTATCACACTTCAACGCAGGACATTGTGGCAAACGCAATACTCAAACCTGTCTTTTATCAGCAAAGCCGGTGCCAAGTACTAGAGAACATAAATTATAGGTGTAAGATTTTTCTTGTATTAACACAGATTACTGTTATTAAAGCTATTATGTTTTGAAGACAACATTTAGGTACGTAACAAAAAATTTCAATTTAGTAAATATTATTGGTTTTAAATCACCATACGAGTCTCATTTTTAATCCTACTCAAACGTAAAATATATGCAAACTGAAAAATCGTTTGTACGCGAGGTTAGCGTTAATTTTCCATCATCCTGTTTATAATTCAGCAATCCCCTCAAGGGTGGCACACACGTTCGAAACTTAATGCAAATAGCTGCCTTCCCTCCCCCGCCCCGTGTCCACACCCGCGCCCCCTCCCTCGAGGTCCGAGCGAGAACAATTTCTTAATAGGCCATAACTCGTCGTTAGCAGCTTACGTGACCGAATTAATGTCAAATTTGGAGTTGACCGTTGCGTCTGAGGGGCTAAGTCAACCTTCATTTATCCTTTAACTGAGACTTGAGATGTGCTAATGAGTTGCTAAGCTTTTGAAGATAACAGTTTGTTTGTGAAACACCTTTGCTATATGAAATTATAGAAGGCCGTTCTTAGAAATGTTCCTATTATTTGGTACCCTTAAAAAGTTTTTACGGCATTTAAAACTTTTTCCTACAAAAGGCAGTCAATGCCATTACATTGTAGGTACCTGCCTTAATAATTATCTGGAATTTAGAAGATGCGATAAATCTGGAGTTTGTTTCAGCATTTCTCTTCAGGGATAGCTATGTGAAGCCGACGCCATCATTTTAAGACATACATACATAATTTATTGACATGTATTATACATATTGTGTTTATAGACGAAAAATTTTGCAAATTATCCTATTTGTAGAATAAATGATTTGAATTTTAATTTAAAGGAGAAATTATAAAATGTTTATGTACTAAAAAAATTAAGGATCGGGAAGATAAGGTTATGTTATAATTATGTGAGGAAAAGTTTTATTGGTTTGAAAAAGATTAAAAAAAACACACCACGTTTGTTATTATTCCTTGGTTAGGAATTGGATATAATTGAATAGGAAGGTGATTTCTGAATTAAAAATGTAAAAAATACTACAGGCATATTTTCAGTTGACCTTTTAACCCTCTGGCGACGTTCTTGGGAGTTGTTTGTCAAAGTGGCGGATGTGGTCGGTGGGATCGGCGCGGCGCACGTAACATCCGTTCGCCACTCATGGCATTGGCCCTACGAATACCAGCGTATTGTTTGCTCTCTGTGCGACCTGAAACAAGACTAAAAACAGAAAATTATTTTTCTTAAGGCACAAATATTGAAATAAGGGAGGCATGTGTCCAGCATAAACTAAAAGTTGTTATTATTAACGTTACTAAGATTGAAAGATTTAAATGGCAATATTGTTCTTCACTTTGGAATTTAAAAATAAATTAATATCTACATAGGTACGGCAGCCCAGCAGCGGCACTGTAATATTACAGGGCTAAATATTATTATTATATCTACCTCTATATAGAAATAGAGAACTGGAACACCCACATTTCGCCGAGCTTATTTCCGTCCCAGATGTGATAAAGAGCTAGCTTATCGCCATATCAGGCACAAAATCCAGACTCTGAGCTTATAGGTACTGTGTACAGAAAAAACCTAATTATCACTTCAATTCTATTCTGCATACTACCGCGCATCATATTTTCAGAAGAAAAAGAAACACTTAGCTAACACATTATAAAACATAAACTATGGAATACCTAAACAAAACGTTTGAAACTGGTACGTCTTAGACGATTTCCTGTAAATAACTGCGTGGGTCATACGCGCCTTGGGCAAAAACCTTATCAAAACCAGCTGTTTATACAAAATTCAACTTTATTTCCTTTCATATAAAGACTATGGGTGCAGCATAAAAGTGTCTGTATATGTTGTAATTAGAACGTAGAGGACAGAAGGCAGGTCAAAGGGCCGGAAGCTGACCGCGCGGCGTGCGCACTTCCGCGCCCCGTCACGAACGCGTCTTCGGTCGGAAAGACCCGGCCGAGCCGTTTGAAGGTTCGCCTACACCATGCTACTGACGTATTTAGATAAGCAAATTATGATGGATATCTAATTCAGTGATATAGGGTTATTATTTGTTAGGTGTGGTTATACACGATGATGACAAACCAATTCCATTATTATTTTAATAGCAGAGGCTGGCAAAACTATGGTTTTGTTGGTAAGTTATTTCCACCGCCCATAGACATCCAAGAGACAAAAAGAATCAAGGGTGCGTTGCCAACCTAAAGGAAGGGAAGTAAGGATTGGGAAAGAAGGTAGGGGGGAATTGGGCCGGAAATCTCACTCACCGAACGAAGCGCGACAGCGAGCTGCCACTTTACGTAGTTTTTGTGAAACAGTGGTATCAAACCGGTCGAGCCGGCCTATTTGTGCTGTAGACGAAATTGTCTACAACGTGGCTCTACCACGCAGTATTAGTAGTAGTTTTTTTTCTATCTGACCTTAGTACTTACTAAGATCTATATTTCTACTTAGACACTTCTACTTCTATCTTTTCAGGCATATTGGCAGCCTTTTTGTTTCGTTGCCTATCATTTTAATTACTTTTGACTTTAATGCTCATTACTAGCAAAAGGTAGGTTTATTATCAGTTTCACTGCGGTAGCAAAGTAATTATGCTATACCTTCGATGTACTGCGTACGGGATGCGACTTCTATCTTGAGGGAAGAGATAGAGGTGCACTTCTAGTAGCAAATAGTAAAACAACGTTTAACCTATTTATTGTTGCGATTGTTTATTAAAGAAGAGTTATCAAATAAAAAATACAACAGGATGTAAAATGAAAGCTTTTCTATTTTTTTTTTATTTGTTTTGTTGCGGAGAAAAATGATCAAAACCAAAAATCAAGGCTGCGTAAGAAACTACCAAAACAAGCTTCCAGATGCTTGGATATTATAAATAAGGTGTTGCATGAAATAAAGTGTGTTCTAACAGAAAACTGTAACCTTTGAAACATATTTTTGAATGTTAGCTATAATTGAAATAAACCAATTCGAAGGTAATTTTCAGATGGTATCGTTGAAGACACTCGTAGGAATGTAATTACCCCTCAAAAATAAAAATATAATTTGGTACAAGTGTCGTTCAGGTGAATGATTCACGGTCGGCGAGGCAAAGGATTGGCGAGATCAAAGCACCTCTTCAATGCGTCTAATTAGCTTGACCGTGACGTCGAAGTCCTTTGTAAGGATTTTTGGGGTTGTAGGCAATGATAACTGATGGGTTATTGAGGTAAACTTTGTACTTGTTCATATTAAAATGAGGGTCTGTTTATTATACACCAGCATATTTATCGCAGCGATGTCGTGCTCCATTAGTAGTAAAAAAGTTAAAAAGAATTATATGTCAGCCATTGTTTTTACAAACCGACGATATTCAAAAGAGTAATTGATAATAATATAATACAGTAAGCCGCAAAAGTATATACTTAATATTCATTTAGATGTTTTTAAGGAGAATTTTTAATGAATCTTGACAATTTCTAATACCACTTGGCAAGATGGCCACAACCAAGACCGAGAGATAATGAAGAGTCCCTAACCATGACAATACAATTTTAATTACGAAAATCATAGCCTAAGAGCAGGTCAACAGTATAATCTTAGTATTCCTTTGATTATAACAACACAAGACAAAGGCCTTTGACACAAAGTGAAGCACATTGGAGCGCACCCGTGAGTCTCGACTCCCGAGTCCCGACTCGCGGGTTGAGACACGGCGAGATTTTAATTGAGAATTACTCGTGCGAGCCGAGGACTCCAGACTTGTCTACAAGTCTTGAACTTAAGTTCACTTTAGATTTGCTTATGTTTTTGTAATGAAGTTGCATACTTAATGTCAGTAGTACTCGTCCAAGAGTAGACAGAAGTACAATGAGTGTTCCTTTATCTAGTGAAAATAATTTTCCTTACCAAGAAATAACAAGGGGAACTCAGCATAGTATTGAATCACAAAACTAATCACGAGATCTTATCATTAATTATAACATTTTTCTATAGAAATCATACATCATGCTGTTTAAACGCAAACCATTTGGTACCCAAATATAATATCGTATTAGTACGTTTAAGTAGGGCTAATGGACGACACAAGCTTGCGTTTTTTATTTTTAAGGGCGACTTGCAGCGCTATTACTAATCTAGAGTTACACCTACCTATCTCGATTTATCCTACAGCTGACTCCTATCTTTAAATCAAGATTTGGGATAAGTAGAGATTTATCGCGGAGCTGTAAGTGGCCCTAAGTGTAAGTATAAATAAAATGCGAACATGCGGACTAGTCGAAGTTTTAGCACACGTTTTATGTACTATTATGTACAGCTTATCTATTATGTACAGCCACAATACTAACAGTCTAACAACACTCAATATATTTGTTTTCCCGACAGTGCATGTTAAAAATATTGTGCAATCTTAAGATGGGGAGCGGAAAGCATATCTGAAGACAGATGGTGGAAGTTGGTAGGGTATCGAGGCTCGTGCGGACAGCGCTGTGGAAAACTTCGATTGGGTACAAACTATGCCATCAATAATTTGTACGTGTATCCGATGTAACGATATGCTTATTCATAAATATACTCCGGCAGGACAGTGATGGCACACAACAACTATCTTTATATTGCTTACAATGACGTGCACAGGCATTCAGATTAAGGTAGACAAAAAAACGGGCATAAATGATTTCTCTAATTCTTGTTTCATTATGTCCATTATCATTATCCCCATGACCATTTATAATATAAAATGATGATGAAAAATTCTGGGTAGGAGTCATCTACATATTTTGTAAGTCGTTCTTCTGCACTTTGCAGTAGGTATTTGTTTAAATTTAACATTACTTGTTGCAAAAATGTAAATAAAAATAGTATTTGAGGCCAATCAGTATCGTGCTTGAAACTTATATATACGTAGATTGTAAAGTTTTCCTAAGTCAATTTAAACAGATAATATTATGCACATAATATTTTACATATTTAACATATCGTCCTTGTACTATGTATAACTTTTATGGCAAAGAATGTGAATTTATTTAAAAACGTACAGAAAAAAATTCTGAAGTAGTCTGAACGTTCAACCATCAGGGCCTTTCCAACCCTGTAGCACTACATGGATATTTGATTTATAATCTCTGTATAGTAGTGGGCATTGTGTTCGTGAGCCGGCCGTGGCCGCGGGCCGACACACAAAATATGCTATGTAAATAACGGGTGATGTATCGACTCCCCACCACACCGACCGCCCCCCCCCCCTCCTCACGTCCTCCACATTGCCGTTTTATTTCTACCAATGTTGATTTGTTATTGCGCAGACTAGATTATGGATGGTTTATTTGCTTTACAATTTATTAGAGAAAGTATTTTATTGCCAACATTATTGATGGTGGTAAAGTAACTAGTCATTAAAACACTTAAACTTAAACTTAAACTTTCCGTGATTTCATGAAGCCGGTTCTATAAATTTTATATTCTAAATGGAAATTGTCTGCAATATGAAATCATATAAAAAAAAATGGGTGCGTGTACTTATGTACGCGCGTGAGAAGTTATACTACTTTGGCATCATTAAAAAATAGTTTTTAATTATATTATTTATTATTTATTCAATTTAATAGCAAATATTAAAAATTAATATTATAATTTGATGTTCAATTTTAATTTTTATCACAAACTTTTTATTAAATGTTTTATTAAATTCATTTCTTTATTTTGTAAATATTAAATAACCAATAATAAGTATTTAATATTAATAATTTAATAACATTTAGTGTTAATTATATTAAAAAAAGTATTTTAATTTATATCAATAAATAATACATACGGATAGTTAACCTCAATTATATTGGAACACTTGAAAAAGTATATAAGCCCATTTTTTTTCACTAATATTCACAAATAGTAAGTAATATCAATCAAAATATTCAATTTAAATCACTACTGAATATAATTTATTAGCACATATATAATTCGCACTTGTATGAAACTAAAACACGTGTTGTGAAAGTATAAACTAGAAACATGTTGATAAATATTATAAATATGAAAACAGTGATCAGAGGTGACGAGCGTACCAACATGCGCGACTAATATCGAGGTTCAATTTCTATTTTGTTGGTAGCTTTGAGCGGTTAAGCAGACAACTTCATACTGTTAATTTTGTGTCACAGATGCACGCGCATCTGAAAATTTCACTCTCATCATTTTTTCATAACGCGCCTAAAGAAGTATAACTTCAACAAAAAAAAACTTTGTAATAACACGTACGATAATGTGGAAACGTTTGGAAAATCGTATAAATATTGTTATAACATGTCCATTAACCTGGAGGGTCATTTCACTTGGTAAGTATTACCTTTTGTCGGGCCATACAATGAATTATGCATCACTGCTTAGCGAATCCTGAACAGGCCCCTATTAAGGGTAGCAGTTGGTTGGGAACCTGATATTAAATTATTAAAGGAGAAATGATATTATTAACATTGTTAATAGCAAAATAATCACCATCAGCCTCAGGACGTTCGCTGCTGAACAGAGACCGCCCAAAAATATAATAATAATTGTTAATATGCTATGTTGTTACTTGAATTTTATGTTTACAATTTCCTTTAGATCAAGGGAAGTTAGATTCAGATTTTATTGCTATTTTATTATCGTATGGCTCGATAATTATTTACGGAAATTAAATATGTAATACTCTCATTGTTTTCGATCAGCCGTTATACAATTATTTATCCTCTCATTAGTACCTTTGCAGTATTATTATACTTATAGGTTTCATGACCCCCCAGACTGCTTTCCAAATTCGTCCTTAAACTCTAAGGCTGTTTCTTACTGCACCACTGATTTAACAGTTGTGAATGGGCGCCCCATCGTTTGGTGAATTTCTTTACAACATGCATTTCTTTTCGACTTCAATGTTCCTTATTGTATTGTTTTAAATCTAACTTTTAAATTTTTGTTAACGTTCATACTTCGACGTGATATTTTTTTGAGTATTTGAAATGTATTAGGGCGACTTGCAGCTCTATTACTAATCTAGAGTAAGCCCCAAACTCGTATTATCCCACAGCATAATTCTATATTTAAATCGAGATTTAGGATAAATCTAGATATTTAAGTGCTGGAAGTCAGGACGACTTAGAGCTCCGCGATAATTCTCTATTAATCTCAAATCTTGATTTAAAGATATGTATGAGCTGTAGGAAAAAGCGAGACTAGGTGCAAAGGTTTAAATAATCTTTTCATTACTTATAACCGTTTAAAAGTTAGGATGGAATGTGAGCTGCATAACTTCAAAAGTTATTTACTCCGCACATCCGCTCACGTAGAGTGTAGTGTAGTGTAGAGTGTGCAGAGCAAGGTGCGCGCAAGGGTTGTAAAACTGACGTAAACATTCGGTTCCGCCCGCGCCCGCTGCGGCCACCTGTTCATAAACAAACACACTTGAAGGTGTACTTCACCATTGAGAGGAAATGGCAGGTGTACCTCATTGCTTTCATAGATAAATAACTCGGTTTATGGATACTAATACGTTCAAAGTCAGTGAAATGTAGCTCATTGAACTAAAGACATGTTATTGGTATGTTTTTGTGTAAATTGAAAGCATTTTATCATCCTGTGGTACATGTTGACTGTGATGTTGTAATTTTCATCGCAACAAATCTTCTTATATAATATTTCATAGACTTATGATTATTTTTAATATCAAAGGTTATTAAGTCTGTAACATATAAAAGCCACAGTGTAATAAACCTTTAAGGATAACATTTCCCACTTTTTTGGAGACATCTCTTAGGTTTATTCACTTAACGGCATTGTAGCTTGAGGACGGCAGCATTGATGTAACAATTAAATACGCGTGTGTTACATCTTATCTCGATTTATCCCACAGCTCACTCCTATCTTTAAATCATGATTTGAGATTTATCGCGTAGCTGCAAGGGCCCTTAGATAAGTTTTTTGGAGTAGTTTATGTAAACGCTAGTAAAAAAATTTAGCCCTACAATAATATACAACGTTTTCGTAAAGTGGAGTCGTTTTCGCCATGTTTATTTTAAGTAGGAGCCCATATTGACAGGACACGGTGGTCTTTGAACTGAACCATATTGTGCTAAATACCGACCTTGCTCCACTTACTTAAAATAGGGTCTGACTGTTTATTTGACTTGTACGTTTTATAAATACACTAAAGATCTGTCCTGGAATTCTGAATGCAAGGTTTTGTTTTTACTTTTTATATGCTATAGCACATAACATAAGCTCACGCCTGTAGGGTAAGGGGTAGACAGACGCGCACTAGCCAACTAGAACACCCACATTTCGCCGAGCTTAGTTCCGTCCCAGATGTGATAGAGGACGAGCCAATCGCCATATCGGGCACAAATTCCATACTCCGGGCTCATATGGAAAAATCCAATGTCACTTTCCCGAACCCGAGACCTCAGGACAGTAGTCGTACCGAAATACAACCGCGCCACCGAGGCAGATAGATGCAATAGTGTGTATTATGTGTATACATAAAACTAGTGCTCTAGACTAGTTAAATGCACGTGTATTTAAATAAGCTCGAAGGACAAAACCTTTCTTACATATTCATACAGTTAGTTTTGTAAAATGTAAATCAAACCTTCGACTACACAAATGGATGGCGAATTCTAAGAGAAGTCCAACAATCAACAGTATTCGAAAAGTTATTATGTTCTGTATTTTTATAAGTTTGAAAGTGTCAGTGGTCTTCTAATGGATATTACATTTTACATAATATTATATTCTATATTTGGGATTTATTTATTTTGAGACGCCTCTTTGGTCTAGTGGCAGCGTGTATGGGCTGTGGACCGGGAGGTCCTGGGTTCGATTCCTAGGTCGGACCGGGATTGGATCACGCATAGGGGGTTGACGTCAGGCAGGCGGCTGATTGTAAAAACCAAAAAGCCAAATTCTATCTGCAGCATGCCTGAAAAAGTGTGTTGCGCCGACCCCACATTAAGGTAGGATAAGGGCAGTTAGAAAAAAAAGAAAGATTTGGGATTTATTTATTTTAGAGACAATCGTAAAAAAATCTCACTAAAACACGATATTAAAGACCCATCACACGACACCAAGGTGTCTCTGAAATCCCAAGGATCTTACGCCCATAAATCTGGCGCGCGGTTGGCGAAGTGCGAAACTTTGTAAATTGGACATTTGCGATTCGCGTCATAGCTGGCGAGTCTCGGGACTAAGCCGCGAGTCCCTGGCTAAGCCGCGCGACACGATAAACTGATATTTACGACCGAAACGCACCTTGTCTAGAGGCTTTTTAAATATTTAAACAAGTTACAAGTAATATTAGGTGTTTGTGTTTTCGCATAACTTAAAATTCCTTCTAAATTACCGAAAGTATAATGTATAGACTCGTACTTATTATTATTTCAGCATATTAGGCGACATAATATTATTTTTTTTTTGTTGGCCCTACAGCTGCTTGCCTAACCGAGTCGGCAAATTCAGCCACACCGGTCTGTTGGGATGAACGCAGGTGCGCCCAACCCATAAAGTTAGGTGACCACGCTGAGGGCAACCCACTAACGGGTTACGAACCTCGGCTCAGGGCGGTCACTGAGAGGGTGATGTTGAAGACATCAACGATTAGGGGAGTGTGGACGTGTTTTCCTAACTATCCATTTCTGTCATCGGCACGCGGGCCGGAATTGTTAACAGGGTCGGGGGGGCTGCTACTGGGAGCGCGGCGTGGTCCTCGTCGGCGGGGACGGAACATCGGTCGTGTGGAGTGTGGGAGCGATTTAAGATGCTCGATCTTACGTTGAATGGCCAGAGTGATGGCGTCATCAGGGTCTGACAAAACGGATCTAGGACGTCTCCATTTCGCACGGTCAAATGGAGTGTATATTGACGCTTGACGGACAAGCGTGTTTGGGTGGTGTGCCGCCCGATCGAAGTAGCGTCTGCTAGCCATCTGCATAAAATGCCTGATGGTCGGCAAGTTGGTGTCCACGTGGAGGTCGTGGTTACGTATGTACCACGGAGCGTTAAGCGCTCGTCTTAAAAAGACGTTTTGCAGGACTTGCATACGCTTAAGTCGAGCGGGCGGTATGTGAGCGAACACGGGCGACGCGTAAGTCATTATCGGCCTAATACACGTTGTGTAGATCCTAATCTTGTTGCGGGCTGACAACTTGCTCTTACGGTTTAAGAGAAAATGTAATCGTGCTAACGCGATTGCGGCTCGCGCGCGTACCGCATTTACATGAGTGATGAAGTTCAGTCTCCGATCAAGGTTGACTCCTAGATATTTGGCGTTGTTGGTCCAAGGGATAGCCTTATTGGCCATGGTGACTGAAGCGTTAGGCTTTTGGGTGAAAATTCTCTTGGTAAAGAGAATTGCCTGACTTTTGGCGGGGTTGACAGTGATTCGCCATTTGCGGAACCACTCACCGAGTTCATCGGCTGCGGTTTGCAAAATGCGAATCACTTTGTCCGGGTCTCTACGTGAAGCGTAGATTGCCGTGTCGTCAGCGAAGAGCGCCAGATGGGCGTCTTTCGGTTTAGGGATATCGCTTGTGTATAGCGAGAAAAGAAAAGGGGACAAAGCGGAGCCTTGCGGGACTCCGGCAGTGATGGTGTGTCGGGAGGAAAGAGTTCCCTCCACGCGATATTTGAAACCGCGATTCGACAAAAATTCTCGTATGATGTGCACGAGCTGTGTGGGCACATTGAAGGTATACAACTTGTAGAGCAAGCCGTTGTGCCACACTTTGTCGAATGCTTTTTCAATATCAAAGAAAAGAGCACCGGTAGGGTTTCCGCGCCTAAAGTTGTCGTGGACATGCTCCGTGATGCGGAGGATCTGATTCACGCAACTGTGCCTACTACGAAAACCAAACTGCTCTGGAGGGAGCAGATGGTGAAGGTGGGCGACTATCTTGATGCGATCGAGGACGATTCGCTCGTAGAGTTTACCCAGAGCGCTGAGTAAACTGATGGGACGGTAAGAGGAGGGTTCGAAAGCGGGTTTCCCCGGCTTGTGAATACCTATCACAACCGCCTCTTTCCAGACGTCTGGAAAGAGGCTGTTTTGGAACGCTGCATTGAAGATGTCAGCGAGAATTTTAACTAGATGCTCCGGGAGCATTTTCATGACTCTATTGGATATACCGTCACCCCCGGGGGCTTTTCGTCTTTTGAGCGCCTTGATCAGAGAACTGACTTCTTCGATTGTCACCGGCGCGAGTGGGTCGGGCGGTTGGTCGACATCCGGGTCGACGTTTGTCGGGCGCGGACGCGGAACCGGTATCGGTGGCGGCGGGATTGCGTTCCTACTTTCGACAAAAGTGTCAACCGCAACGAGATGCTCTGGGTCAATGGGAACTGAGGTGAGTGAACATTGAGCCTCCAGGCTGTCGGCAAGCAATTCCGCTTTCTCGTCGTCGTCAAACGCCGGGCGTTGATTCGGACGATTGAGCGGGGGCATGGTGACTGTATCATTTCTCCTGAAGGAACGGCACAACTGCCAGAAAGCCTGGTGAGTTGGATCTAGCTCTGATAGGTGAGTTTCCCACCTCGAATCGACGGCCTCTTGGATGCGACGTTTGGCCTCGCGTTGGAGGAAACGCGTTAGATGCCGTTGATCCGGGGAGGGATTCGTCTTACAGGCTCTCAGCGCGGCGTTTCGCCTCCTCACCACACATTTCACGTCTTCGGGAAGGTGCCAATGGCTAAGCATAGCCTCCGGCACCCTCTCGGAGCTGTCGCTCACGAAGTTTTGGATATGTGCGGTGAAGGAGCGAATCGCGCCGGACGTCTCTTCAGGAGTAACTATGTTGGTCGGGATCGCGGAGAGATCAGGGGATGAGGTGTCCTCGAGCTTGGTGCCTAGGAGACGCCAGTTCGTTTTCACCTTCATCGGTACGTTAGGACCTGTGTCTGTGGGACCGTTTATAGGGACTAGATCTAGGATCACAGGTCTGTGGTCAGAGTCCAACTCTTGTAGCACCTGCATGGAACGCACGCGTAGGCATACGTTCCTTGCAAGCGCTATGTCGAGTATGTCAGGTCGGTGATTCTCGTTAATTGTACTATAATGGGTGGGTTCTGATGGAACTAGAATTTCCATATCAATAGTGTCTAAACACCGCTCTAGTGCTGCACCTCTGCTGTTGGTAGAGTTGCAGTTCCAGAGCGTGTTCTTGGCGTTGAGGTCGCCCGCCAGAAGGACAGACTCCCCCATGCTCAGTAGGGTCGAAATTTCATTGGAGTGAAGCTCCTTTTTGGGTGAGAGGTAAGCCGAGATGATAGTGATCGGCGGATGTCCTGTCATTGCTAGCCTGCAGACTGAAGCCTCAATGTTCGTCAGGTTTTCGGGGGGGTCTAGAGGTATGCAGTGCAGGGACCTTTTAAAGTATATTAGGGTGCCACCAAAAGGGCCAGTAGTGCGGTCGTTCCGCACCATTTTGAAATTGGGGATATTAGGGTTTCGGTGAGCAGGTTTGAGGAACGTTTCCTGGATGAGGAAAACGTCCAGATTGTTATCGCGGACAAAGTGTGCGATTTCGGCACATTGGCCGCGAATACCATTGGTATTGAAAAAGCCCACTCTGAGGGAGCGAGGCTTGGTCCGCGACGGGGGGGAAAAAATATTATTATTGTTGTTAGCCATCGGAAGGCGGTAAAATTAAGTCAGCGATGTAGGATCGCTGTTCCCTATACCGAAGTTCTAAGTCAGACACCAGTCTTGCGTCCGGGTGGCCCTTGGCTGCTATTTCCCTTATTTTATCAGAGATAAGGGTGTAGTAGTCGATCGGGGGGTTTATGATGGCGTCGTAGATGGCATCTACTTCAGCCTTAGAGAGTGTGCGACCCGCCGCGGTAGGGGGTGCAGGGTTTTTGGGGCGCGGCTGGGCTGCCCTGGGAGGGTTAGCCCGGGAGGCCGCAGGAGTGGGAGCTGGAGCAGGAGTGGTAGGAACCGCGGTGGGTTGACTGGGAGTGGCGGGAGGTGTGGCCGGGGTGGCGGGAGTGACTCCGCCGGGGGCCTGGGTGGTGGCTGCTACCTCTTCGGCTTGCTTGCTTGGCAACTGCCAATGGTTGCGCGCCGGGATGGGTGCAGGGATGAATTTAGCCTGAGGGGCCTTGGGGGGTAGAGCTTTAGGAGCTCGGGTCGGTTTTTTGGGGGCATGCGTGCACCCACGATAACTAGCCGGATGGCCTACTTGGCGGCAATTGGTGCACGAAGGCGGCTCCGTGCACTGGGTCCTATCTTTGGGACGTGGGCACTGTGCAGTTCCATGATTTCCGAGGCACTTGACGCACCTGGCGGGCATGCGACAACGCAGCGATGAATGGCCATACAGTTGGCAGTTGTGGCACTGCCCGATTAGCCGTTTGCGGTGGGGGGTCTCCACGGTGAAGCCGCGGAATCCAAGAATGTCGCTGATGGCAAACAGATGTTTGGCATCAGCGGGGGTCTCTAATTCTACGAGGACCATCTCGTAGGGCTGCTGAGTGGCGTCTGCGCGGGCGGGACGGTGCATACGGGTAACCCGGACGCAAGAGATGCCTTTCTCTTGAAGGCCTAATGTAACTTCCTCGGTCGACATTTCTAAGGGGATTCCGCGTATAACAAAGCGGTAGGTGCGCTCTTCGGGGAGGGCGTAAGTGTAGTAATTAATTTCTGTGGAAGCCATCCACTTAGTAAGAGAGCGGTGGTCGGCCACCGTATCCGGCATGACGGTGACTGTCTTGTGGAGGCTATTCCATCTATTGTTTCTCAGGGTGATGCCCTGAGACTGTATTTTCGCGAGAAGGGTGGGTAGGGAGCTACCATCCGGGACGCGGATGTTGATCGGGGGAGGTTTTTTGCCCTTTGGCTCAGAGGGAGCGGAGGGCTGCGAGGGTGCGGCTGGTGAGGACGGGGGTGAGGGGGAAGCCGGCGAGTCGGTGTCGAAGGCCGGTGCAGAGGGCGCCGGAGTTGACACCGACACGGCGGTGGCCGATCGCGGCTTCTTTCGCCTCCCGCGCTTCACGGTCGTGAAACCTTCGTCATCCTGTTCGGATGACGACGATTCCGACCGAGAATCGCCGGAGGTTGAAGAAGCCGCGGGCCTCTTGGTGGATGCGGGTGAGTCGGTTTCCATCGCCGTAGCGATGGGCCCCGAGGGAGCGGTGGGCGAGGCGGAGGGTCCGTCGTCCGTTGACGGGCTCTCCGTCTCGTCGGCAAACAGGTCCGGCATAATCTCTCTGAAGAGAGTCTCTATCCGAGCCCACGCGAGCGGGTTTTCCGCCGCCTTCGCGAGGGCCACGACAAACTTCTGTTTTGGCGGGGCCATCGCGAGTGCTTGGGAAATTGGTTTTAAGGCGCGAGTGTGTTCCGACGCGGGTGCGTTCCGCCCGGGAAAGAACACACAAGAAACCGGGCGGCGCTCGCACTGTCGTATGGTCGCGGATCGCGGGTCGCGGGTCGCGGTGGGACGCGTGAATTTACGTCCCCGGGTGGGTGTGCCCGGGGCTGAGTATGTGAATGACCCTCCTCGCCGGGTATAGGCGAGGGGGGGTGTACTTAAAATTAGGTGTGCCCTAAGCTGGTATCCCTTTGCCAATCTTAATGTGCGAAAGGGTTCCTAACAGTCCGTGCACCGTAAGTGGTATTGGTCCGAGGACCGCACACTCAACCGGATACACGGGATGGAAATCGGGATGGGTAGGGTTGGGAAGGAGATATGCGGGGGAAAGAGTGGTGTGCCTCCACTAATTCCTTATCCGCACCCGTCCGGCTTGCTTCAGCCCTGAAGGGGCGTGGCGCGGGCCGGGTCACCGCTAGCTTCGGCTTGTTGACACCGTGAGGTTTACCACCGAGCTAATTCCCTGAAGGGGACAATAAATAATATACCGAGAATTCGGGCTAATCCCTGTCCTGAAAAGGACGCGGATGGGCCCTTTGTCTGGTAACCGACAAAACAAAGCGGAGCTTTGTTTTATGGTCGGATTACCGAGACGGCAGCGCGGGGCTGCAATCCGACCTAGCAGGTAGGCCGGTAATCGGTTGTAAAATCACTGCAGGTGCAGTGACAATACGTCCGAGAGCGACCGCTGCCAAGAGCGGAATGTGATAATATTATTTGTACTTTCGCGCTATTATATTATGAATCTCAATGGACGCATACCACCGATAGCTGAGTTGGGAATGGTACGGACTGCCGAGACGAGTGTCGGAGGTTTGAGACCAACCCCAAAATGAGCATACACCTCTGTCTTTTCTATGTTAAGTGTATTTTCTTTGTGAATTATCGTTTGCTATAACGGTGAAGGATAAATTCGTGAGGGAACCTACACACCCGAGAATTTCTTCACAAGAATTTCGAAGGTACCTATGTGAAGTCTATCAACCCGCATTAGGCCAGCGTGGTAGACGCGACGTCCTCTAACCCTTCTCATTAGTAGAGGAGGCCCGTGCCCAGCAGTGGGACAGTAATATTACAGGGCTAATATTATTTATTTTATTATTCTCTAATGACGCTGCCGATACTCGTACTCTGTTTTGAAGTAAAACTTCTCGACTAAGCTCCCCAAAAACTCGACACCCTAAATTGATCTCACACTCGTTCCAGCATATTTGTTACCTTTATAGCAACACATTACCAATGTTAAAATTAAATGTACGTCATTACTCCTTAACACCCCCTCCCCCATCCCCCATGCCTCTCCGCTTCCGTCCGCGACGTCCGACCTCCGGGTGAGAGGCGAGAGACGAGAGCTCGGGAATTGAAATTCGAAAAGGCTATCTGGTTCACTTAACGCTCTACATAAATCTTTGCGCCGTGCGAATGTTCGGCAAATGAGTGCGAGCCACGTATAGAACATATTGTGTAGACGGGACGACGGAAAATATAGATTCTTGCCTATTTTTGTGGCGAGATGTGTTGTGTTAGGTTGCGGTATACTAATAATATCAAACTGTGTCACATATTAAGTGGTTCAGATGTTACTATTTATATTAAAGTTTTTGTTAAAGAATGGAATAACATTTTACTATTTTGATAAAACAACAGTCACAATTTGACCAAATATTCAATTCTCTAGAAAATAATCATATCAAATAATTTGTCAACTTATAGAAACTCACGTTAAAAACCTACGAAACTGAACTTTCGTTCACGTTACGAATATTTTAGCAGGTTGATCAAGGCGATCGTAAACATATTTTATCGTTAATTTGTAATTCCAGTCCAATATGTTGTACTTGAGACCTAAGTGTAGGTTGTATCAAAGCAGTAGCACGTCTGATATATTTATTCCCGCGAAGGCATGTTGTTGCGCATTACGGGACATCAGAGCACTCTTCACGACTCATTAGGGCGGGCGTTTTGAAAAATTCTCCCGCTACTAAAATACACATTATGTAAAGTGGCACAATTACCGCGGTGAGTTGTGAAAAAGTTGCCTTCTACACCTACACCACACTAACACAGATCTCGCTGTCTTAGGGTTGGCTTAAGTTACTGATTATTTAACCTCCGAGTAAGTACTGACACGCAACGTACAGTGGCAGCTCGCTGTTGCGTTTCGTTCGATGAGTTAGATTTCCGATGGCCCAATTTCCCTCTCCCTATTTTCCTCCTTTTAAGTTGGTAATGCACCCTTAATTCCTTTTGTGTTGGTGGTCTTTGCTATAAAAAAAATATTCTTTCTTAATTGATTTGGCAGTGTCATGACAAACGTCAATTTTGCCAAAAAAACGCAACATAAACACTTGAGGTCGTCTTATGTCATTTGAGGCATTCGGTTTAAGGTGTATGGAGCAAAGCAATATAAGTAGCCGTTAAAGCTTACTTAAGTTAAGTTTTCAGTATTAGGGGGTTAATTCTATCAATCATAGCGGGATGTGTCGTCACAACACTAATCATGCTACGTGTGTAATTTTACTGTGTTTTAAGTTTTGACAATTACGATCTTTAAGTCAAAGCAGTCCATTATTGGCATAAAATAGACACAAATTATAGAGTGGACGGTGCACTGCTTCCCCTAATGCGGTTGCGACCACTGCTTATTACTTATTATATATCAATTAATCAATGAATAGGTATTGTGTCCCACACATTTATTTAAATAGATAATATTTTATATATAAAGGTATAGAAGTACCAATAAGATAATTTTAACGCCTCTATAATCCATTCACTAATAATAATGTAGTCACGTTTCAACCCTGGTATCCCGTAACCACGTAAGACGTCATTTAGCGTTTAAGATTAACATAAATAATGACGTCATCGCTCAACCCTCACCGGAGCGGCGCGGCGTGGCGTGGCGTGGCGGGGTGGTAGCCTGCCCCTAAACGCGCACTTAACTGCAAATAAAAACTGGATTATTAAATTACAGCATTTTTTCATGGAGTTGGATATCGTATACGAAGCTGATGCGATATTATATTGTGGTAATAGATGAAGAAATTTGGGGGAGGCCTATGTTCAGCAGTGGACGTCCTATGGCTGATGATAATGATGATGATGATATGAAGAAATAAGACTTGAAGTGCAATGCTTGGCACCTTAGTTTTAGTTTGCAACTTTGAATGAAATACTTACCTAATTTTACATAATTAAAAAATATTTGGTTTCGTGGTGGCGGTGCCGTGGTAATATTTCGGTACGACTATTGTCCTGAGGTCTCGGGTTCGATCTGGGGATCGAACCCGGGGGTCGAGCAAAGTGATATAGGATGTTCCCATATCAGCCAGGAGTCTGGAATTTGTGCCTGATATGGCGATAGGCTCGCCTCCTATCACATCTGGGACGTAACTAAGCTTGGCGAAATGTGGGTGTACTAGTTCGCTAGTGCGCCTCTGCCTACCCCTTCGGGGATACAGGCGGGAGCTTATGTTATGTGTTTTAATAATATCATTTATATTTTCTTAAAAGAATTTTATAAAAAAATATACATAGCCAAACAGTTTAATAAAGCGTTTCTTTGTCCATCTCACAAAGCGAACAAAACAACTAACCTCACGAACGAAATATTTACGACCATCCAAGCCACTAGTATGCAAATACACCACCGTTACTGTTAGCTATAAACACTATTAAATATTATTTGTTGCCGAAATTAAAACATTAAAAAAAGCAATACAAAGGTCCCGACTCACAGAGCATTGTGATGCAAAATAGGTGCTTTACATTTGCCAAAAAAACTGGCGATATAGCGCGAGATGTCTTAAATGCTCTGTAATAAAACATAAAATGAGATATTGTGAATGGAAGATGCTTGGTTTAATTGTTCATTTTGTTGTTTTAAGAAATTACAGGTGGATTTTTAAATTCAATGAAAATTTCTGTTTTTTATCACATGTATATTACAATTTCCACCTTGACATTTGCAAAATCATCGCAATTGCGTGGAAGGCATTTATTAAAAAAAATATATTACAAAACTATGAAAAAAGTGTGGATTACAGAAATATGCTAGTACAATGATGAACTAAAATAATTCTAAATACAATTATTTCAAAATATTTGCATGAAATATACAAACAGTGAATCAACACTCTTAGATTATTGTATGAAATTATCAACTAATATTTTAATAATAATAATTATACAGCTTGCTCAATCAACGCTTGCGAAAGTATCAAGAGAGCCAGGGAACCATTTCAAATTAACGTAAGATTTAAAATGTTAATATCCCATTACATCTGCATTTCGAAGCTGTAAAAAAAGTTGAACCTTCACTTAAAGCAATAATCGTTTCTTAATTCGTTCACAAATGGCCTCCGATCCCGACCCCCGAAAGTAAGTAATAACCCTAAAACGCTGCATGTCGGGCGCACACCACGACGATAAATTAAAGGTATGATGTACCCGGGCGTGCATGCAAAACATTGAGTTATGATGGTCGAGTGTAGCCTCGTGAGGTGGGTTACATATCCCAAGATATACAGTTTAAACTTATTTATAATATTATACAGATTTGTATAAGGTATCATAATTAAATTTGTAATCATTCCTAAAATTATGTAGTAGGTAAGTATTTTTAATCTAAACTTCTAATGTATGTATTATGTAAGGTGTTTTGTGTTAAAGAAATACAATGGTTTTATTATGTTTGTCATTTGATTGTGGCGTTGTAATAGGGAAAAAAATAATAACATTGTATTTTTTTTCAATGTATTAGCTGCATGAACTCTGGATTATATCATTAGCATCTTAAAATTGGTTTATATTGTTCAACAGGAAATCTTTTCGTATCCAAAAAAATACAGTTGTAAAAACTTCCTCGGCAAAACTATAGGAATTATTTGCGTTTTCATGTGCTCTCTTATTTTCTCAAATAAGAGAGCACATGAAATCGCAAATAAATTCTATAATTCGATTCGTATGAGTTTCACACTTTGTGTTGGTATAGATGGTTGGTGGTTTAAACACAATCCCGGGCGTGAAAAACAAAGTGGATTGTGTGCGATCCCGCGAGTTTCGTCGCCTAATGAGTTCGAAGCCGGGACCGGGGATAAATCATGCAGTTTTGTGACTACAAATATGTACTACGCGGTATTTATGACCAAAGAATAGCGTTTTACAGATACAGTTATGTCTCTATTTATCGGTTGTTATATTTTTACATTGAAACGTTTGCCTTACCTATTGTCAAGACAATAAATAAAAAGGCAAGTTTTAGTATTAGCTCAATAAATGGGCCACACAGGTATCTAAGTAACTAAGTTTGAAATCGCTATATTTATGTAATATAATTCATCATCCTCGTCATCAGCCACAGGACGTCCACATGCTGGACATAGGCCTTGATTAATCTAATTATGATGCTATATAGCATTATTTCCTTAAATTCTGATTTTAGCCTAGCCTACATATTTTATTTCTTTGCCCTGTTTACTAAGGGCGACTTCCAGCACTTAGATAAATCTCTTTGAAATAAACGAATGACATATAAGTTAAATCGATTTTAGTACTAATTCTAGATTAGTTATAGTACTGCGAGTCGCCCTTTGTGTCTAAATATTACAAATAAACTATATGTCATGGAAAATGATGCGTACTTTTCAATGATTGAAAAACGAATTTCTTGATATGTATCCGACTGTGCCGCTTTACACGCTATATCTTACCACTTGCGTGCCATCTCGTTGAGCAGGCGTCATATCCTCAGATCGTTATAAATCAAAGCACGTTGCTCCTTATAAACATATTTCGTGTGTCGACTCCTTTTTAAAATTGCTTACGTTACGTGTGCGGTGTGGGCCGCTCTCATTTTTTCTCATGCCATCTTTTCTTTTCGTGGCAATTTTCTTAAACGCTAGAATTACGTTTGGTGAAATTTTTGCGGATATATTAGAGTTATTGCTTGTTTGAGTCAAATAAAAACGACCACTTTTATATAATATTGCATTAAATATTTATTATTTATAAAATATAATAAATGTAAAAGCATAATTTAAATCCACTCACATAGCGACAGCTTCAGTAGCACGATGCGACGGGGATTTTTCTGCGAGTCTCATTTCTATAGGCAATAATAAAAGTACCGGCTAGTACCATATGGGTTTTCATTTCGTATAATAAATACGGGTAATTTTGTTCTCCTTTTACTATCTACTGACTTTATTAGTAGTAATATTTATTGGTAGCACCAAATATGAACAATAAACTTTAAACTGCCATCATCATCATCAGCCATAGGACGTCCACTGCTGAACATAGGCCTCCCCCAAAGATTTCCAGATCGACCTGTTGGAATAAAGGGCCATAGTAACGATTTATTGTAACTTGGTAACATCGCTGATTATTAAAAATGTATTTATAAACTATTGCCAGCAGGGTAATATGCAAGTTGAATATCATGACGTCATTTTGTGAGTGTAAAACCTACTCGTATAACTCACATTACGTCAGTATATTATTATGTGATTGTTATGTTACCAAGCAGGTAAACAATAATCCTGTCAACAATTGGTGACGTAACTAATTTATCAAAACATTATTCAACAACACAAGACGCAAAACTTGGGACTGTCCCGGCTGTCTGAATTATATTAACATTAGGTGAAACTATTCGGGCCATTGTGCGGACCCTTGGGCCCTCAGCTGGCGTCTTAAGATTGCGGTCACGGAATCCTAATTAAAATTACAACATGTAAATCGTCCAAAAACATCTTGACCACTGGTGTTTGTCCCAACCAAAGTCCCAACTCCCAACGCTCAGTTTCTATTGTCGAGGTGTTTGCTGTCCGTTTGTTCCGAGACGGTTTAGTGATGAGTGGAAAATTCGTGTTTTAATATGAAAATGAAAATATTAAATTACAAAAGTCTAATTATGTTGATCAGACGAGGTAACAAAATAGTAATCAAAGATTATGAAATATCAAAATGTAACCACTGTTTATGATCAATGTGTATTCAGTCTAGACAGAAAGTATAAAAAGAAAAAATAAATTGTAACCAAACTTCCATTATAAATGTAAAAGTACCAGGCAAACATAACTAGTAAAGCGTAAGTGCCACAAGCAAATGTCCTAGGCACGAACCACGAGACCTTCAAAACTTTGTCGGCCAGTTGGCAGTTGGCACTGTTTACACGGGAGCTCTAAGTTCTATTACGAAGTGACCGTTAGTTAGTTATTGTTTATTTTAGGGTTAATTTTGTTTCATACGATCATTATTTTTATATTCTTCTGGATTGGTCAAGTAGGGTTATTTGGAATATACAAAATTATAAATAATTTATTCCGATTTATATGTATGTAGCTTCGCTGCGCAGTAGTTGATACGAATAATGCGTATATTACAGTATTTTGTTATTAAAATTGGCAACTTGGTAATAGAATTTGGTGTTGATTACTACTGTTTAATAATCGTATTAATAAATTATATACACAAATAAGTTTATACATATTCGTTAAGATAGTTCCGTAAGAAATAAAAAGCATGTTAATTAAATATTAAGAGTCAAGGATATCTTAACACTCTGTCAAGTTATGTAAAAAATGTAACAAGTATTTTTGATCTGATTGGCTCGGAAGCAGGTTTTTTAAACAATATCAATATCATGTACGTATCTAATCAATCGACTTCCAAAAAGGAGGAGGTCCTCAATTCGTCTGTATTTTTTATGTATGTTACGCGATATCTCCGCCAAATGTGGGCCGATTTTCAAGATTATTTTTGTGTTCGCTAGAGCTTATTCCAAGGTTGGTCCCATATATTTGGTCACGATCGGATCAAGTTGGGAGTCGGTCAGTTAAGTTTTTAAACTTATGATTATTTTAAATCATCTCTCGTTCACAGTCCTGGACCTCGGTACTCATTGATACGCATATGGTTATGTCTTAATGTAATAATGTTCAGCCATTAAGGAACATGTGTCCATATTTGTCTTACATTAAATCCGGCTTGAAATTAATCCGGAGTTTTGTTGCCCAGACCCTTTGGCCGGGTAAGGGCGGTCAGTTAGTACCTACCGGCGCGGTGCACAAACAGATAATTTGGGGGCTAAGGAGTTTGTATAAATTGCTATGTATATTGGAATTCCGATATCGATGTGGATTGAGAGTTTATTGGGTTATTTGGTTTTCTGAGGATGATATGAGTATTACCTACTCTATATATTTAAGTGCTACATACAGTATGAGTTTGATTCATGTTAAATGATATTGTTGAAAAATAAAAACAACTGGATGAAGATTTTTGTTCATGATACAATACTGTGGAGTGTGGACCTGGTCCAGGATTCGATATCCAATTCGGCAGGGGTGACTTTTTTAACATGATTTGCCCGGGTCTATTTTCGCTAGAAGGCTAAATAATTAAGCCAAATCCTCTCTGCAACATACTCAAAAGAAGTGTGTTGCACCGACCCCACATCTAGAGATACTAGGTACATCACTATGAGTAACACTGATCCCGATACATAAGTACAGAAACATTTTCACCAAGTCTCCTAAATGTTTTTGTTTACCGCTGATACTATTAAGTCGATTCTTACCAAAGTTCTCGTGAAGTATGATAAATCCACAAGTTTCGTGTAGTTTTGAAGTGTTTCATTTTTGCAGTTTTGCTCACTTTCCCCGCACTAACGCGAACTATCCGCTCACTTAGCATAAGTGGCAACTTCACCTGAATACGCGGATTGAGAATTTTTGGATATGGCATAGCTGTTATTCAATGTTGTGCATGTCTGTTTAAAAGGTAAACGCTAGGTTGTAAGGTTTTATTTTTATTAATTACAATGTTTGCGTTTATGTAATTGACATATCCTAATAAATAAATATTATTACGCTTATTATAACATAAGCTCACGCCTGTATCTCCGAAGGGGTAGGCAGAGGCGCGATAGCGAACTAGAACACCCACATTTCGCCGAGCAGTTCCGTCCCAGATGTGATAGGGGGCGAGCATATCGCCATAGCGGGCACAAATTCCAGACTCCGGGCTGATATGGAAAAATCCATTATCACTTAGCCCAACCCGGGGATCGAATCCGAGACCTCGGGACGAAATTCATATCGAAATACAAACACGCCACCGAGGCAGTGCGCTTATTATACTACATTAATCTAATTATACATTGTACAGTGTACCTACACTTTTCAAAATCTTCATTCGATGCCACAAAATAACTTTTGAGGTTATCATAGTTCAGCCGGTTTATTCGTGTTTTTTTTCAAACTCAATTAAAAATCTTAATTTAATTGATAACCTCGCAAAGTTTAATTACCGGAAAAATGTAGGAACTTCCTAATCATATTATTTTTTGTAAACTTTATCAATGGAAATTTGACATTCTTATCTGCAACATGACTGGGCCAGCTCGTCCGGGTCATTACCACTATCTCACAAAAAAGGACGTGAAGTGCCAGATTACTGGAGCGTTTCATACCATTACTAGAAGCCCAAATATAGCACCTTTCCAATTCGATTTTTCTCTACAAGCAGCCACTTGTCCACGGGCGATTGTAACCACTTGCCACCAGGATAGCTATCTGTCATCTCCCTTCGTAAACTAATAAAAAAATGAGTCACTATGTCTATAACAAATAATCCCTGTAGTCACATCCAACAGTTCTTTGGTGTACGCGAAAGAGAACAACAGTCGTTACATAAATAATCGGAGGGCGCGGCCACAACAAAACATGGTGTTTACCTCGCGGCCGACGACAGCTCATAAAAACCTGCCGCACCACGCACCAGCCGCACCACGCACTATCATACTCGTAATATTGTTTCTTTAATATACTACAGTTATGTAGCACTTATGTACACTTTACTTATAAATATTCCGTCGTCAAACATTTCTTAGAAGAATTATTACGCGAACATTTTAGGTAAGTTCAAATAATTCGAATAGTTAGATTTTTTAAAAAATATTTGGCAGAATATAAATAAACCTCTACTAATCTACTAAGTTTCGAAAGGAAAATTTATGTTATAAGTTATGACTGCAGTGAAAGTGTAGAGAATCTGATGATGTCTTTTCTAAAGTTCTCATCAAAGCCAGTTTAACTATAAACAAATAGGTACTTGTATCTATAAAATGGAATAACTGTGAGATAGCTGTGTGTAATCTCCATAAATCGTATAAGATGCGAGCTGAGCGTTCGCGAATTCCAGCTCGGTCGAACTATGCAGAATATTTTTAATCAATACAAATTAGGTTGAGGCACGGCCGGCCCCGGGCGCCGGCCGGATGTACGAGAACCCGCCACTGCTCCAGTAAGCTTTGCGTATGGACAAATTTATTTTTACCGGAATAATTTCTTGGACTATATTAAACACTGAAGTTGTGTAATATATCAGTCCATTTTTAATCGAATATAAATTGCATGTTGAAATAGTGACATTTATGATCTTTTATATTTAGATACTGGTAAATTAATTATTAAATAGCGCGGAATATTTACAGTTAAAAATAGATTTGCAATAATTAATAAAAACCCTTGTCCTAAGGGTTGCTATTCATAATGTTTCCCATAAAATCCCATAAATACCTGATACAAATTTTAACGGAACAACGAAATAACTTTTCTTCGAGCATCTTTTCAATTTTTTGTATTCCATTTTAGAGAAACTAATTTAATTATTTTGTCACATCTTCATACAATACTTACGCACACAAATACATATAATTCCATGTCAAATATGTATGAAGATCAGACAGTATATTTATCAAAAATATGATGCTAATATGTGTCCAAGCCATTGACATTATTAGAACACTGTGTACCTCTATAAAGCGATGTGCATACGATATTGAAGCATCTCAAGATAAACTTACTTAACAAGCTGATATTGATTTATTGAGAGCGCTCTCATCCCCCAGGTACGTTTACTGCTTACTCAGCTATAAATACCGACGAACCGTCTTACTTGTGTGTTATTGGATGAAACATTTGTGTATTGATAATTGGAATCTTTGAATGGCAGTGAGAAAAAAGGAAATAGTATTTAAGTAGGTAGATATTACAAACAGGAGTATTCTTAGTTCAAGTTTATAATAGCATAGTTTTCTTATTTGGGGCTCATTGGTCAGACATATCCTTTTATTGCGAAGGCGAATTATTACGAATACAAGCGATCCGTCATAGATACCTTTTATTATTATTTGTGGGATATAGAAGTTGGTAATAAACTATTAAAATTCATTATCAAGTATTATATTTATTTAACCGTAAGAAGTCAAAATGTTTTATGGTATTTTATTAAAACCCTCTTCACTTAACGTCAACTTTGGATAGTTTACTTGAATCTTTACTCTATGCCATTTGCGAAAGCCTCTTATTCCCAGTAAATAACTTAAACGTTAAACGTGTTTAAACTTTCCAAATTCGAATTTCTATCCGCATTTATTTCAGCTGGAATTTTTTTATCGTATAGGTGGCGGAGACAATAAAACGCTCTCGAGTGGTAAGTTACAAATCTTGGTAGTTGAGTGTGTGGCCAGCAGTTAAATGGCAATGTTGTGTAACGAGTGTCGACTGTCGTGAAAAAAAATGTCTTACGTCACCGCCGGTACCGACTGCCGCCTGCGTGCGACGTACATCTGAACGAGTACTTTGGCGACTATAACTGCATTTTTGTACATCTTTTTATCCGAGCACGGCGAAGTGACTACACTATTGATATCAGATTAGATACAATATACATATGTATGCTAGTACAGTATTTGGTTTGCGAGTTAGATAGTGTTGGCGGTTATTTCACAGAAATTCCATAAAAAAATAATTTTTAATAATCTTCCAGAGGGGGTTGACGTCAGGCTGGCAGCCGGTCATAAAGACTAGGTCGAATCCTTTCTGCAACATGCGCGAAAAAGTATGGTGCGTCGACTGTCGACCCCCATATTAAAGTAGGATTAGGGCAAGTGAAGAGACGAAACATTTGGTTTTCTGGTATGATTAAACAAAATCACCAAAACGATAAGAGTTTTAAACTGCAATCGTTTATTCAAACAGTTAAATTGTAACGCTAAGCTACTGAAGTGAGAGCATAAAACAATAAGTGTTAGGTGTTTAGTGGTTGGGTAGTTGAGTTCGTTCGTGGACTCGTGGTCGTGGTATACCGTACAAATGGTGTCAGAGCGATATCTGCGGAAGGACATCCGCGAGATAACGCATTAAACAGGTTATTGTGAACGTGCTACGTGTTAGATAATGCAGGGTTGTCGATTGTTATTTCCCTAAGGACTTTGTGTATGAAGTGTGTAATTAATATTTGTGATATGCAGGCGCTAGCCCCCTTATTCATAATAACTTAGTAGAGCGTAAAGAGACCGCAAAAGTACGTTTCATAAAAATTGTATTCATAATGCCAACGTTCAATAGTGAAAACATGGCCGATTCCGATCAGCTGTTTCAAGTTTGATGTTCTTTCTTAATGTTAAATATTAATTTTTTATAGTCTACGACTCCATCTAAGATTGATATATATATTTTATTAATTGTTTGGAAACAATTAATAAAAAATATATAGCTAAGACTTCGTATCTGTTTCGAAGCTTGCCAGAGATAAAATTAAATTTTTATTTCTGTAACCAGCAACATTGTATTCGATAAGCATATATTAGTTCTGTTTTTGCTAAACTAGGCAAAAGTAGGGTTATGCTTTCGATAAGACCAAGATTTCATTATGAATAAGGGGGTTAGTATATAATACGTGGTTGCGGCTCAAAAAATTATATTTCTTGTTGTTAGTAATTATGTGTTTCTTTTTCTTTAATTGTTGCTTTATCTATGTAAATAAAAAATCGTAAAACAATAAACTTATTTCTTCAGATAATTTTAATTAACTATGCATCATCATCATCATCAGCCACAGGACCATCGATGCAGGCCGCTTCCAAAAGGTCGATCTGGAAATCTTTGGAGGAGGCCTATGTCTAGCAGTAGACGTCCTGTGGCTGATGAATTAACTATTTATTATGTCACAGAAATTAATAATTATAAAAACTTATTACATACATGATTGCTTTTTGTATCAGATTTTTGTGTTTATGAACGGAATGAATCCATAATTAAGTATTACGAATTTGAAGAAGCAATTCACCGATTCAATTATATATGTACAAAAATATATTGAAAATGTTACGGTATTCAATGTAGTCGTCATCAGTGGAGGTCCTCTGGCTGATGATGTTAATGATTTCAAAGTAAGTAGGTAACTAGACTTATTCTTCTGTAATGCGCTTATTCGACAGTCGAGAGTAAGTTTATTGGAGAGGTCTTTAAGTGTAAGTTCCGGGTAAGTGACATGTAAGGTTCTCGGGACAGTGTTGTATGCTTCGGGCGCTTTCCAAATATTGATCCCCAAGATTTTAGTTCAGGTTTGTTTTAGGTGTCTGTATTTTGGTATAGTTTGTTTTTAATACAACGTTTACGCTACGTTTTTAGTACTAATTATGTATAATATTATTATATGTTCAACTACTTAGTCAGAGGGTTAAATTGTTCTAGTGGATTTGATCAGCGTTTAGTGAGAATCTTTGGCCTGAGTGACTTGCGTACTTGAAGTTAATACTGTTAAAGAATTGCAATCACTTTGCTTATACTACTAATTCTGTATTAAATTGTCCTAGTTCTGGAAACAAACATTACAGATGACAAATGACACCTCAGTCCAACCCGTGAACACGAAGACTGCAAAGCCTTCGAAACATCGGGCATAAAATTTAAAACAAATCGTGATAGAATCCGTAAAAATAGTTTTATTTCAATGTATAACATTCGCGTAAACTTAAGAAATCAGTATACAAACCTTTTCTATTATAGAAAAATTTAGTATCACCTATTGGAACTTTTTATTTCGTTGATAACCATTTCGTGTCAACCTTTAAAATCCATATCAATATAGATCAGGTATGCGGGTTTCTTAATCATGTATTATTTCACCATTCTTAAAGATCATGTAAAGAGCAAATACTTGTAATACAGTAAGCTATCATGAAAGTCTTTATTGTTTCCGTCCACCGGGATCAACATTTCCATCGAATTTGGAGCTAATAAATTCGTTAACGTTGGGGTTTGAACTGCAAGTCACTGCGGAGGGTCGGGAGTTCAATTTGTGCACGGGTTCCTTAACTTTGCCATTATTTTATATTTATTGTTTAAAGTTTTAGATGGGTGCTAAAAGCCAGGGATTATAAAAAACAGAATGACGACGGTAAGGACTAATTGTAAAAACGTTAGAAACGGTAAGAGTGGTGTTATAGAAAATTAATTTTATGTGGATGAACACTAATAATAACATCCGTTTCAAAATAGTCTATTAGTACCCATTTTAAACCTTTGAGCTACAGGAAGCAATTAAATATCTTGAATCTGTTGATGAGTATCTACATTGTTTTTTCGACGGACTCCCACAAAAGGAGGAGGTCCTCAATTCGTATGTTTTTTTTTTTTTATATATGTTACTCGATATCTCCGCCAATTGTGTGAAACCGATTTTCAAAATTATTTTTGTGTTCGATAGAGCTTATTTCAAGGGTGGTCCCATATAAATTTGGTCACGATCGGTACAATTTACCGATACCGAAGGCGGTCAGTTAAGGTTTTAAACTTGTGATTATTTAATAAAACATGATGGACCCATCAAATATTTATCGATGTTATTATAATAATTTAGTTGTATGACAGTCGCGTCCTTGGTCTAGTGGCAATATATATGGGCTGTGGACCGGGAGGACCTGGGTTCGATTCCCAGGTCGAACGAAGTAAATTTTCTAATTTAATTAGTCTGGGACTGGATCCCTCAGAAGGGGTTGACGTCAAGCAGGCGGCCGGTCGTAAAAACTAAGTCAAATCATTTCTGCAATATGCTTGAAAAAGTGTGTTGCGCCGACTCCACATTAAGTTCCTACCTTAATGTGGAGTCGGCCGGCCGGCCGGAAAGAGTTTAGAAGTATAACAATAAATGCGTTTGCCTTTTCGTAAGATTCTATTTTATAATTTCTTCAGAGCGCCAAGTAAAATCGCAGGTGAAGGCTGATTCACACATCAGACTACAATATACGTACGGTAGTTATGGGCACAGGTCGTCAATAAATATCACTTAGGAAACAACAGAATACCTCATGGGTTGTTAGACAAGTTCCCGGTGTGGCGCGGCGCGGCGCGGCGCGGCGTGGTGTGGCGCCCCGGGTAACGACACAACTTAGACAATAATCGGGAGATTACGGGAGCGGGACCGAGGTACAACGGGCAAATATCTTGCCTACTTTATAACTAGTTCTCATGTTTGCGTTATGTATGGTTTTAAATGTATTATTGGCTTTGTTGCTCACTGGCACTGTGTTTATCAATGTCTGTTACCTCGAAACCGTCACTATGTTACAGATACTTGCAATAAAATAAATGTAATGGTTGGGTCAGTTTGGCTATAAAGTATGGTCAGTTATCCCCTAAGGTATAATCCCCCTTTCTGTAAGAATGATTAATAAATGACAACGCATATTGGTTTTGATGCCGCTAAAATACTTATTAGAATTCTTTATAAAACACCACTGATCATCCATGCTTACATATTTGTATTATATTTCCTTAAAACGTTTTGGTTGATTGAGAACGAATAAGTTCCTTGTATGAAATTGTGTGTCTGACCGATGATCAGCCACGCTTGATCCGTTGGATTGATAACCCTTAATATTGTTTGTCAGTAAAGATATTATATCCCTTTTATTCATGGTTTAACGTTGTTCCAAAAAATCATTTGACATTTCGACGACGCCGCTAATGGCCTAGAAGTGGCTGAAAACAAGAGAAATTTTTTGATATTTCCCTCTATCTGTTTGTTTCTTGTTTGCGGCCTATCATTCATCGTTACAAGGGACAAGGGAGGTGAGCGACAAGACGCCCGCAGACCCGCAGCCCGCTACAATAGCGCAAGTCGCAACATTTAACAGCCGACAGTTATAAAACACGCAAAAAAAGCAATTAGTAATGTTTTGTTTGTCGCCGCGACATCGGACGCGACAATTTTTCACTTTTAATCTCTTGTCGTCGGTAATTGTTTACTTTCTTGATGACGTCATCGCGGACGCCCTATCTTATACTTTTTACGCGGCGAAAAGTGTGAAGGGGTTTTTTGTTTATTGTCTTACTATTTATTCTCGAGACGGTTTATTGCTTAGATGTTGGATTAGTTGACGCGGTTGAAATATTATAGTTCGTAATTTATCATCTCAGACAAATATAGCTGAAAAGTAGAGGCACAAAGTTGAGAGACATAATTGAAATCATCATCATCATCATCATCTTTATCATCAGCCACAGAACGTCTTATGTCCAGCAGTGGACGTCCTGTGGCATAATTAATATAAATACAGGATCGAAATTAGAAAAGACTCTTAATGAACCGTTTTAATCGAAATTTGTTCCTTTTGATTATACACAATAATTAAAGCTACAGAACACAAGTGGTTGAAGTACGCTGTAAACTATTTTACTCGGCTCGATCGGATTATAAGCCTTACCTCACAGATAACCGATGGGAATCTCTTCCCTGTCCTTATTCCGTTCCGTGTGCATCCCATAATTCACATCACTTACCATTAAGAGACCTACCATCTTGTTTGCTAATCTCTGCTATAAAAATTATTACGACGTATGTATTTAAAGTCAGCCCCACATTTTCATGCATAACTAAGGAGACCAATGCTGGACTACACTTGTTCACATTGAGACATTAGATCCTAGTATTTTTTGGACTGCACTGCTCCGCTTTCCATCAGGTGTAGGGCTAGTATAACGTAGTCACTTTGCTGTGCTCGGACAAAAGAGTGAGTGTTAGTGTGAGTGAGAGTTTGAGTGGTAGAGCCACGCTGTAGACAGTAACGTCTACAGCACGAATGAGCCGGCTCTACCGCTTAGATACCACTGTCTCACAGAAAAACGACGTAAAGTGTCAGCTTGCTGTCGCGTTTCGTTCGGTGAGTGAGATTTCCGGTGGCCCATTTCCCTCCTTTCTTTCCCAATCCCTTTTCCTTCCCCTTCCATTCCCTCATTTTAGTTTGGCAACGCAATCATGATTCTTTTTCTGTCTTTTGTGTCTGGGTGGTGGAGATGACTTACCATCAGGTGACCCATCTGCTCGTTTGCCAGTCTCTGGTATAAAAAAAATAACATTTATTAAGATATAGATTACGATTGATGCATAAGCGGCATACCTATTATCTTTTTTTACTATTTTTTATAAATTATGTGCTCTAATTGCTTGTAAATCATAGTTTTAAAGGTATACTTGAGGGGGCGATCTATAGAGGTTAATAAAATAGTCTTTATGGGTGGTTGATAGATAAATAAAAATATAAAAATAACAAAATGCTTTCCCCTCTCTAACCCTTGCATTTATGAGATGAATTTATAAGATATGAAGTTGTAAACAGTTATTTTGTGAATAACATCGTGTGCACAAGATGTATTAACGTAAGAAAACTGAATGTATATTGACTGTTTAGCATAACTTTACGTTTTGTCATATAAAATGCACTCTTTGCATGAAAACTAATTTAAAATCCAATAAACTAGACATATTGTTAAAATGAACCTACTTGTGTGGGTGTTAGGCTATTCTGTAGGTGAATCAAGTAATCTGAGATATAGTAATAAGCGGCTGCAGTCTACTGGGGACTTAAAATCACGAGTTAAAACGCAGACTAAATGCCACGTACCTCTAATACTTGATTTACGTGTGCTTTCATTATATTAGTCACTTGTTTAATCAAACATCGCGAGGATTACAATTTTTCCAAATATAGCAACGATTTGATGAGAGCGTTAATTTTCCTACCAATTCATCTAAACTTTGATGTAAATTATAGAGGTATGATTTTTAAATCGTGCTTGATAAACGAAAACATGAAAAAAAGTATGTTATATGGTACAAAGTTGGCCATGTTACCAGTTTGAAAGTAAATCCTGCCAAAATATGTAATTTAACTGTATAATTGGATATGTACCGAATCACTACTGTCCGGTTATCATTATTAGGGTGATATATACCAAATGGGGTAATTATGTAGAAATAATGTTCATTGTAAAAGGTAAATAAAAGGTACAGAACACATATTAATAAGACAGACAATACGCGTGAACACAGTGCCGGTCTCCACAGTATTCTACGAACTACTCATCCTTACAACTAAGCATGCATGTGCTTACATTGCATTATAGCCGTTACAGATATTAAGTTTAAGCCTGTTTAATGAAGAAATTAAGCTGTCAGTACATTCTCATAGCCAAACAAATTGCACTGAAATATGTAAAGCTGTGAGAAACATAATGCGAACATCATTGTATCCACAATCCACATGCACATTGACCGGATCCGTTGAAACATTTCGTGTGTTTAAATTACCGCCATAAATACACGTAAACGATCGCAACAATGAGTATACGTTGTGTCGCGGATCGAAACAATAAATCCACTTGCACAACCAGCGCTTGCAAACAAGAAATAACTTTCACGGCTGAAAATATCAAATGTAAATTTAACTACCTAATACGGGCGCGGGCGCGCTTTAAAGCGCTGTTTATGTGATATTTGAGTGGTTGTTTTTATATTTGTGTGTCGCGTAGGATATAAAAACGGCTGCTTTACCCGCCGTAGCGCCGGCACCGTTATGAATTGTCTATGAGCAGTCCAAACTGCCCACAGACTACGCCAGGTTTATAGTTGCAGATGTGACACTCTGTAATATATGTATGTCCATAGTGCGATATGTAAACCAGAGTTTTGTTCTACTTTAATTAATTTGCAACTTATATTATCATATTACGTCTTATGTTGTTGCTTAGACTTTGTTTATGCACTAGTCGCGGTGATTGCATTTTTAAACGATTACTAAACACTTAGCTTATTTTTACCAATACATACCTACAGAATATGTTTTATAATATTTTTAACCTTATTTAAATAAGTGTCCCCATCACTCAGATTTCAGCGTGCGAGTACTCAAATGTGAATAGAGAGCTCACGAGTTTGATTCCCGCACCGAGATAATGTTTGTGTGATCGTATATTTGTTTCGCTTCTGGATGTTGTGAGAACGCAAGTCTCTGGTTGACAGATATAAGGTCAGGACTCTGTAAGTGACTGTTGGGACTTCGGATGGGTGTATATTTCTATTGCAAACAAATGTGTCACCTTATGGTAAGTGATCTCCACAGTCCATGAATACATACATACAATGAGTACATACAATCTTAAAGAAAATAAATGCTTTATTATGTAACGTGCTCATTTTTCATTGTCCTAATTTAACTCACATTGTAGGCATGAAACACACCGGTCCTCGTCGCGTCGTCTCTACATTAACACTCTATATATGATGTCTCTTAGGTGGCGGTGCATCGAGGCAGTTTTCTTGATATAATGCACGTCGCGCCCGTTATTGCTCCAACCTACTTATTTATAATTGTTGTCGCATTGACCAGCTTAGCTAGACCTTTAATCCCTCTATATTTGTCCAGACGTTGCCGCATAGTGACGGGCTGTGTCGATAAGTTACTCAAAATTACCAGGTTTTTTAGTTTAATTTTGAGCATTTGTATATTTATGTAACCAAGCTTTTGCACTTGAAGAACATTCAAGTGATGATAACTTGTTAAAATTTGAGCATTTTGATATAAAACATTCGAATAAAACTATGATTTAAAAGTGTCACTTAAACTATCACGAAAATAAAGGGTAACCTATCAAAGTGCACTATGCGGAGCGATCATACAAATAATAGAACGTAATACTGGTGTAGGGTCCATTTGGACTTTTGATTTCGAAAGTAAGTAAAGGCCTGATATTAACAGATATTGGCGTTGATCACTCAACAAAACGGACACTAATATACAATGTCATGACTCATGATATGCCATTTCATCTTAGAATATCGGAAGCCTATTCTGAAAGAACTCCGTGGCCCGTCCCTAGCCGTACGTAAGATGTGCGATACATCGTCGGTGGGTCAAGATACTCCAGCGCTGTATGGGCAAGGGTAAGAGTAGCCAGTAAGGCCACACGGACAATTTACTTTTCTTCCATGCTCCCACTTTATTACGCTAAACAACCACTCAAAATGATGCATTGCCTCGTTCCGCTGCTTTTATTATGTTTCTTGTAAATATGATCTAATTTGATTTTAGTGAATTGTTGCCTTTGTGCGGTTATGAATGTTATGTTTTGTATTGTCATTGGTAAATGTATTCTCTGCTCTTTGAATCTATGTGTTTATTTACGTATTTGCTACCTGTTTTCATTGCTGTATTCTATATTATGCAGCTTAAGACTTAATACTTAACATATAATTCGTTTATATTAACCAATTTTATCTTTGGGTGAGGCGTATGTCCAGCAGTGGACGTCCTATAGCTGATGATGATGAACCAATTTTAATTATGGCTTTGATTATGAACATTTCAAAAGTCTTAATTATTTCAGGTACGTGTGAAGCAGAAGCAGCTCGGGTAAGTGATTTTAAAGATAATATTTTTATTTGGGTTTATAAATTAATTAACGTGTATTTACCTTACGGAAATAATATATTACATAATTTATTTCACTAAATCTTTATTTTCAACTTATCACATCGTTCAATAACATATGATTTATGTTTAAAATTGCATACATGCGAAGTTACGGATAAAAATAATTAAAAATAACATTTAAACACAGCTAAAAACAAAATAAACATTTGTTGGCTTTAAAACCATTGCAGTAATACGGTGCATGTAACGTTCTCCCGTCGAGTAAGATTTAACTGTCCACTTTATATATACGGGATGATGTTGTGTACCTTCATTATTGTTACTCTATTTCTGTATAAATTAATACTGATTTCTATGAAAAAGGAAAACGAAAACTAAGTTTAAAATAATGTTTTATTGGACTGTAAGGTAAGTAATTATGTAATATTATTTTTTAAATAGACGTTACATGATGATTTTAGTCGAACGAAAAAAATATGATATTGTACAAATTCTATAGCTATTCTGTTGACAGTAATATGATAGTTGCGTATACGTCTAACGACACCGATATACGTCTTGTATTTCTACACACGATTCCTTAGTGTCAGCTTTAACGTTGTGTATCTGAAACAAAGAAATAATTATTTCTTCAACTCGGAGAAAAATCGAAATTATGTAATAAAGTATGCATCTTTAACCTTTACATTTATAATTTCGTGTACTGTAAATATTTTTTGTAGTTGGTGAAACAAAACACCTTGTATCAGAGTGTTCTGATGCAAAATTGTAGCGCAGTATTAAACCTTGAACGCGCCTAGAGCAATGTCGCCACTGTCGCCAGTGTCCACAGTGTCGACAGCTCGGCGGGGCGTGGACACGTTTTTTTGTTATCGCGGAAAAAAGTGTTTTACCACTACCGCCACGCCTGGGGGGGAGACGTGACGGTTATGTCGGATTCGCCGGTCTTAGACTGGCGAACGACCAGATGGGTCACCTGATGGTAAGTGATCTCCACCGCCCATAGACACCCAAGACACAATAAGAATCATGGGTGCGTTGCCAACCTAAAAGGAGGAAATAGAAGGAGAGGGAAAAGGAGGGGGGAGGGGGGAAATGGGCCACCGGAAATGTCACTCACTGAACGAAACGCGACCGCAAGCTGCCACTTTAAGTCGGTTGTCTGTGAGACAGTGGTATCAAACCTGTCGAGCCGACCCATTCGTGCTGTATACATAACTGTCTTCAGCGTGGCTCTATCACTCAAAATTCTTATTTTAGGGCTGATTTTTCAGTGGTCTGATATTTTTCCTGATGGATTATTTTATTATTTTAAGAATATGCTTCATACTACTTATTGTCTGTGTTGTCCATTCAGATTCTTTTAAGCTGGATGTCAGTATAGCTTTGGTATAGATTCGCTGCGATTATAGTTTTCGGTGTCCAGTTAGACTCAGGAAATATTCTCTTGAGCTAAAGCGAGGGTCGCAATGCCCAGATGTTGGTACCCTCCCTTGCTCAACGAGTCTTATTTAGAGTTTAACGGGTGCCTTTTAAAGTCTAGTAAGTTCTACGCTTTAACAAGGTGGTGTGGTCTGGAGTGACTAAAGGGGAGGTTGGGAGGTCACTACTTAAAATATAGTACGCTTGCGGTCGATTTGTGTTATATTCCGTGCTATTTTTCCCTCGCCTATCCTACAAACAATAAATCTTTGAACAAAGCAAACATTCCAAATGAAAAATATCAAGCGCCAGAGTGCGGAGGAAACCGATTAATTTTATTGTCTCCGGCTAATTCTATCAAAGACTCGTTCGTTTTAATAGCGCACAACAAAATAAGACCCTTAAAAACTAATGTTCGGCCTTAAGACCGCCGCAAATACCTCTTTGTGACTTGGAGCAGTACCGCCGCCGATTCTACTCCAGACCTGGCTTCGCGAAATTTTCCACCATCTGAAAAACACAACCTAATATAAATCTTATAACGAAATAGTACGGTTTCATTTTGAACAAGCATCTTGTAGAACTTAAGGCACAGTACGACACCGGGCAGATTAAAAAGTTTCGACTTCGGTCTCGCAATGTCATTGTAAGTGGAAAATGAGTTAAATAAGGCAATACATTTTAATTAGGGAGGAAGGGATCTGCCCTTTATTCGCGGCGCGATAACTCGCCGCTGCCTCTATTAATTGAATTTCATGTTTAATTAACTCGAAGCAGAGACACAGATAATCCTTAGATATCGCCGTTTGTTCCTCCACGTAATTTAAGTTGCCGAGATTCGACAATATATTTTTCGTTTGCTATAAGATCTGTATTATGTGGATCTTTGTTATTTATTATTCGGATACAAGATTTAAGACGGTTTTGTTGATTGTTGTTTTATACTTCAGATTAAACTTTTCAGATTAAAGCACTTAACTTCTCATATTACAATACCAATGTATTTCTTTTACATGATGACGAAACTTGGAATATCCAAATATCAGCTTCAAGTACAAAAGGTGATGGTAAGTTATAACTTGAACCTGCTCACGGCCTTCGTACTCCATATTCCGAGTATTAAGGTTTATTGTCGTTATCAGCGGGTAGAGGGACCGCGGGACACATCTTGGAGGTCTAATAGCTGTTTACACCGGCCGGGGCGGCCCGGCCCACGTCGCGCAACATCATTAATGTAAATTATTGTTTTATCGCGATTAATGCTAATCACGGATTAGTTACAAAGAATCAATAAGTTAATTGAGTTGTTGTTGATTATTAAATAGTGTTTTTAATAATCAATAACCTAAGAGGCTATATATACGACTATGGCAACTGAGTACTTAGACGTTGCATGAATCTTTTGTGCGTTATTTTTTATTGAAAAGTTTTTAATTGATAACACTTGGGTTTGGGTAAACAAAAACATAGTAGGGAACAGAACATTCATATTTCGCCGAGCTTAGTTCGGTTCCAGATGTGATAGGGGGCGAGCCTATCGCCATATTCGACACAAATTCCAGACGCCGAGATTATATTGAAAAATAATCCCAATATCCCTTTGCCCGACCCGGGGATCGAACCCGAGACCACAAGACAGTAGTCATACCGAAATACAACTACGCCATCGAGACAGTATTTATCGAGAGATGATGATACTAATAAATTAATAACGTATAATAATAAAATTTAGAGGTGGATGCTGTTAAAGTAGTAGGTTTACATGTTTTAAAGGCTTTTTAAAAGGTATTAAAAACCAAATCGTGATAAAATCCGTAAAAGTAATTTTATTTCAATGAATAGCATTCGCGTAAACTTAAGAAATCAAAAGGTATTAATGTTCGTATTCACAAGTGCTGACAATAATTAAATTCTTCCTTTTGGTAATTCACCTACTTCACAATATGTTAAATAAGACATACGTTTTTATCGTGCTTCTGTCAATACAAATGCTAAAAATGGTAAAAAACTTGAATAATGTGTTTTTAAAACATAAACTGCAGGACTCCATGTAGTAAAATGAAGTTACACATCGACATTTACGAGGTGCTATCATGAAGGAAGTAATTAAGTGAACTGTAAAAATTTAATATGGTCTGTTCGAACGATAAATCACGGGCGAAGCCGTGGGCAATCATATGTCGAGAAAGACGAAATGCAGCTTTGAATGCAAACATTTTATAAGAAAAGGCTTATCAAATTGATTAGGTTCTGTACATTTTTGCCTAAGCTACTTTTATTGATAATTTAGCTTTTGCATTTTGACTTTGTAATTTGTGCCCGAAATGGCGAAAGGCTCGCCCTCTGTCACATCTAGGACGTAAATGAGCGCGGCCAAATATGGGCGTTCTAGTTCGCCTCCCTTGGGGTATACAGGCGTTAGTCGATGTGTATGTTTATCATATGTATGTATGTGTGTTTTGGCCTCAGAAGGCAGATATACATACGACCCTTATATAGGTCTAAGTAGCGTAGTTTATAAACAATTGATGTAAATATAAATCGACTATCTGAATTTAAAAATAACATAACATAAAATAAATTAAGTTTAGCATTTACGTTAGTGCAAGCTATTTAAATAACGCAATCATTAAAAACCACAAATATGTCAACAAGGAAAATCGTTTTAATATTTATCTAGTAATAGGGACATAATTTCATTGTTTCAGAGTACGATAAATAGTATTATATATCACTAGCTGTTGCCTGCGACTGCGTTTGCGAGGAAATCTATTTTCCGGGATAAAAACTAGCCTATGTTTTATTCTAATGAATAATCTATATAATTGTAAAGTTTAATCAAAATCCATCGAGTAGTTTTTGCGTGAAACAATAACAAACATACACACACACAAATACTTCCAAACCTTCACTTTGTAACATTAATAAGAATTATTAGGATGATTAATACGTTGGAATGCAGGGATTCATTTTATATTTTGAGGAACTCTAAAATGTAAAGATCATAAAATTTTCAAGGGATGTTAAAAACATTAACTGACGAACTTTTGACCTGATTAACAACGACTTTCGTTTACTAAGCAAACAAAAGAAATCTATTTACAACTCAATCAAATACAACCTTAGAATACGGAACATAAAGTTCATAATTCTATGTCTTCAGTGTTCAGGGTTACAAACTTATGTTTTCAGTTGATCGAAGTTATATTGTTTTTAAAGTAAGTTAAAGAGCAGTTTATCGTGTGTACGTAGAATTTTGTTAGTTCACGGTGTACGCCGTAGTTTTATGTAGTAATTAAATGTAACAGGTTTAAGTGTATGAAAGGACCACTGTTATTTAAATTTATCGTTTTTGAGGCTTTTATACAATAAATAAGCGACGGATAAGTATTTCTTTTTCATATTTCTGTATAAAGTTACTATATCTTTCTCTATAGGATGTGAACTAGGTAACAGTAATTATATAAAGACGTTTACAATATTTTTTTACAAAAAGGGGCTAAATTAGCAATTAGCCATTACTATTGCTCCATATAACTGCTCCATTGTTTGTGAGACCTAAAGACTCTCGTAGTTTCTGATACCCACGATACAGGTTACACCTAGTGTGGGATCACGACTATGTGTGTGACTGTTGTGTGGGTGTATATAAAACATACTAGTAAGAAAGCAGTTTTATTGAACTTTTATAATAGATATTACGGCAAGGTTGTATTTCGGTTTGAAGGATTTTGTAATCACTAGGCATTTTAAGAAATTGAGACTTAACACATAATGCCTCAAGGTGAGAGCGCGGGCCACACACTGAGACAGTGGCTGGTTAATGCGAGTGGTGTTACTACTGGTCATGGGTGGTTGTATTGCTTACCATCAGAAGATTCGCTGTTTTCTATTCTCGCCATTCAATGGCAATAAAGAAAAACCTATAAGAATGATTAAATCAAACTGCCTCGGTGGCGTGGTGGTATTTCGGTACGACTACGGTTCTGAGGTCTCGGGTTCGATCCCCGGGTCGGGCAGTGATATTGGATTTTTCCATATCAGCCCGGAGTCTGGAATTTGTGCCCGATATGGCGATAGGCTCGCCCCCTATCAGATCTGGGACGAAACTAAGCTCGGCGCAACGTGGGTGTACTAGTTCGCTAGTGCGCCTCTGCCTATCCCTTCGGGGATACAGGGGTGAGCTTATGTTATGTTATGTTATGTTATCCGTACCTCTATAAGTGAATGTTCGATCTTACTACCAGGTACTATGTATGTCTTTTTTCTTTCTCCATGCCCTTATCCCGCTTAACGTGGGGTCGGCATAAATTACCAACATACATACTTTCTCAAGCATGTTGCAAAAAGAATTCGGCTTACTTTTTACAACCGGCTGCCGGCCTGACGTTCTACCTCCTCGGAGGGATTCAGTCGAATGGTGTTGAAATCAAATTTCAAAAGTCACGTTACCTGAACTAGGCATCTAACCCAGGACCTCTCGGTCCACACTCCACATGCTGCCACTAGACCAAGAAGGTGACAATACCAATTTACACAAACTATGTCACAAACACTAAATAGATATTGTGTGTGTGTGTGATATGTGCAGATAATAATATCGGCTATTCGTCAGCCGGGGCCTGTGGGTCGAACCGAGCTTGTTTATTTACAATACGAGATGTTCGCGATCAGATCGAGCGTGATTTATTCGCGACACTTACCAATAGTGAACAACGCTATCTGAGATACCGCGTGCTCTAATCACGGACCACGGCACATGGGAAGCATTGGGAGGGTTGACTGTTTAATAAGTTTGACTTAATAAGGTGACCAGCAGGTAATAAAAATGCGGATGTTTACTATTTAACATCATGACTCATTGCATGGAAATATCATAATTTGTTTTTTTTACTCGAAATTGTTTTATCCGTGATTGAACCTTGTATACATCGATATAATGTATATTATTATATCGATGCTTGTATATAGTAAATCTCATTATAATTAATAAATAATACATAATGTCTTTACCCAGGATCCAATGTCTCACGAGTCAAATATACTTTATTAGCGTTCACAAACCAACCCTTTAATAGTTGCGTGACAAAGAGAGTCCCATTACCACAAAATCCAGCATAGTCCGCTCCACTGTCGCTGTGTCCGAACATGTCCAAGAAAGTGTCCCCAAGGGAGCTATGAAGGCCTGAGGCGAGGGCGACCACACTTTATCAGTCATACGATCCGATGGACCGCGACACGCGGCCGTCTTGAGGGTTCAAATTGTGTTATAAATCGGCCACTATCGGACACTGGGTCTAATTAACCGTTAACTGCTAAGTTTTATTGCTCTCTGTCCAGTTTGGGGTTATCGTAGTTGAGTTTAAATTGTTTGCCACATGGAGTGTAGTGTTCCGCAAGAGTTATTGCTTTGGGCCTGTCTCTGTCGTGTCGAATTGTATGCGGTCTCTGTATACCTAAAACGTTTGTAGACGATACATGTCTTAATGTAAAGCAGTTGACAATCGTTTCTAGACTTTTCGTTTTGTTTATCTCTGTATTATAGACATATCAGCTGATTTTAAAAAAATGTTAGAGAGATAGATAGCTGAAATAGTAATTCTTTATTGTAGCATGAAAAAAAATCAGGTAACACTAAATAATATAGTAATTGTGAATTGTGATACAAGTCGCTCTTTTAGGCAACCATGGAATGGAATGGCATAATTAAAACACAATCTGTATTTACCAATTAAAGTACTGAAAATTATAAAATACCAGATAAAATTAATACTATTTCTGCTGAAAAAAAATCTGATGAAGTAAACATGGTGCTCATAGACATGAAATAAATCTGAACTGGCACTTCATTAAATTATGTAAACAGAATATCAGACTGGATTTAGGATAATCTTTGTTAAATTTATTACTGTCTACCACTTTATAAGATAAGGTTTCGAGATACACCAGTGCGACTTAGTTCTTTAAATGTTGTCTTTTGCATGCAAACAGCTAGTTTGTCACTTATGAAATGTCTTGTTTCACTTGTTTAACACGTAACAATTTACTATTTCTTTTAAGTAAATATATAATTTATACATTTCAGGGTGACATTATTCAAATATTTAGCAAACTCCATTCAA
Source organism: Clanis bilineata (assembly GCA_036417725.1). Taxonomy (NCBI): domain Eukaryota; kingdom Metazoa; phylum Arthropoda; class Insecta; order Lepidoptera; family Sphingidae; genus Clanis; species Clanis bilineata. Next base: position 17,602,980 of record CM071145.1, on the reverse strand, counting down.
GCGAGAACAGAATAAATTCATGCAAATCGACGTATTTGCAAAATGGAGTCCTCTTTTGCTAACAAAAAACCTTTTAATAATAACAGAATGAAAAAAGCGAAAACTCTACGTCCCTCCATCCCGGTGCGGTGAGGTATTTTCCTGGTTATTTAATCAAATCATGGACTCTCTTGTACTTTTCTGACTCATTTATTTTTAATTTTGTACAATCGTTACGGCGGTGTAATGGCCGCGGTGTGAGTTTGGCACTGATTGAAAATACCATGGGAGTTGAGGGGTTAACAATATGTTTTTTTCTATTTTGATATTCGTTAAGTAAGTAGGACCTGATACAATAAATATAGTGACGTCATGTCATCAACGAATTTAACAGTAAAGAAAATCATCATGAAGACACTCGCATACCTGCCTAAAAATTTTGTCTAATCTAATGTCTACCAACTCCATTAAGTCAGGCATGGTGGGTCAGCCCATCTAATCATAGATTAACCCTTCTTTGTCAGATCGCTTTTTTATTTTATAAAAATGTATAACTGTTTTTTATCTGAAATATGTATGTATGTACTACTTATTTATAAAAAATCCAGTAAACGTCCCGTCATTCCACGTGTCCTCTCCATCTAATCCCATTACCGTCTTCCAGCTCGCCCCATCCACCGTTAATATGATAATATATCAGAACATAAAGCATCATTACCTCACCTCACCCCTACCCCCCTCTGCCTCCCCCCCGCGCCTCACCTACGCAGTTTGCGATAGTTAATTGTCTTTGTTATGAAAGGTCGGACATCAGAACTTGATATTATTAGTTGAAGATTTACTTAACAACTTCAAGTTTTAGTGTTTCCTTAGATATAGAGGTACCATTGGGACGGTGTTTGTAGATGATTTCCATTTCCTGTTGGTGTAGTGTTTTAATATAATGTAATAACTATTTCTAAAACCAATACTGTACTTTCAGAAGCCCTAACCAGTATAACATTTGTAGAAGTTAAATGGATTTATGAAATTTTAGATACCAGCTTTTTTTAAATTTTCTTTCATCATATATAGTATAGAGGTATAATCGAGATTTAAACTATTGTTTAAACTAATGATTTGTAAAATATATTCAAAGGGACCCCACTCGCTGCAGGGATGAGACGTTGTCGTACAACTCTTCATCCAACAAGATCGCTGTTTTGTTGTTTCAGTTTATAGACCACTGAGGACTCCAAATATAAAATTGACACACATCAGTTACTATCTAAAACGTACGATTTATTAAAGAAATACAGTTTATCACCATTTATTTACATAATAATGATACTGACCTTGTAATAACAATTCGGAACCAATAAACCGGTCAGAGATTACAAAATTATTAGGCCGTTGTAATTTATACAGCTTGCATTATCTCGACTTTCACATTCGAGCAAGTGGACGGTCTCAGTTTTGTACTTTGGGCTGCGTGTAATATAGTTTCCGTGGTGTAGCGGTTATCACATCTGCCTAACACGCAGAAGGCCCCCGGTTCGATCCCGGGCGGAAACATTACTTTTTATGCAACGATTAGGTAACTGTTTTTTTTTCTCGTTACTATCGAGATATCAATAAGGTATGTATGTACATGGTAATATACAACATACCTTATTGATATATTGATGGTAACATTGTACCTCTATTATTTGTATTATAATCGACCGACTTCAAAGAAAGGAGAAGGCCCTCAATTCGTCTGTATCCAAAAAAATATTTCCAAAATAAATGTTTCCGCCCGGGATCGAACCGGGGGCCTTCTGCGTGTTAGGCAGATGTGATAACCGCTACACCACGGAAACTGTGTCTCTACTAATATATTAGCCGCATACATGCAATGGTCTAAAAACGTGATTAATCTATTTTGTCATATAACCTCGAAATATAACAAAATAAGCACATTTGTTGTCTACCTCAGTGTCATTACAAACAAATGTACTTCATTAAGTAAGTCTATACTGTATTAGTAGAAATCAAGGCTCTAACCTTAACCTTCGTGGTTTTATAACAACGTTGAGCTATTGCAGGAATTTCAGTAGGCCTAGTAGTCGTCACTGTGGAATGGGAATTTGTAAGGCGCGCAAAGAGCCCATATAATGACTGAGTGAAATATAGGCCGACCTCATTCCAAGGAGTTTAAACGAGTAGGTGGATCACCTTATGGTAAGTGTAGTTATTAATTTAAATCTCTAAAGATTTTCTATACTGGTTAATATTTCCGTCAAATGACTACAACTTTTGAATACCTCTACAATATAGAATATTACATAATCCACTTTTGAAACATAGTTCCATATCGTGTATTGACAGAGCCCTATTTTCACAACGAGGACACCCCCATAGTATGTGAACTTAAATGAAATAGTGATTTATAGTGTTAAGTTAAAGTTGTAATCAACAAGGCGAGGCGAGGCGAAGCGAGGTGAGGTGAGGCAGGGTGAGGCGAGGCAGGTCCAGGTGGTGGCTGAGCGGTGATATATCAAAGTTTGCAACTTAACCGAGTGCGAAGTGCGAGGTGCGACGCAGTATGAGTTATGTCGACCGCATGCCCGACCATTCGCGCCGTAAGGGAAGAGATATGGCGAGTTGAGGGTCGTCATTTTTTTTTAATAGGCATTTGGTTGTTTCTTTAATTTTTGTATGAGATACTCGAGAAGTTCTAGGGAAATTTTATCATATGTGTATGCAGGGAAGCAGGTGCTTTATGTTTAGAAAATTCAACATCTTCAACACATGTAAAAACAAAACATGTAAAACTGCTCAGATATATTCATTACCAATAATTATATTATACACAGGAATTATAAACTTAATTGATTAATTGAGGTATATTTCATTCGCCGCTTATTTTGAAGGTGCCAGATCATAACAGTCTTCTCACCCGCTCCCGCTAACACCCGTCCCTTCCACCACATACCACCGTTACCGAAAGACATTTATCGCGTCGACCTGTCGCGTGTAATTGAGTTACCGCGCGTTAAGAACCGGATGCGGAAATGGCCCGCGGGAGGATACGACTCCTTCCATTGTGTTTCTATTTCTCTGATGAGCTTTACACTACACCCCCTATGTGAATACAGCGTGTCTAATCGGTGACTTTCTTCAACTGTCTTTAGTTGTTAGTTTGTAACTTTTCAGTAAAGTGTCTCTTTTGTTTACTATAGCGGTATTGTGTTTGAAGATTATGCCTTACTTACATAAGTTCACGCCTGTATTCCCAAAGGGGTAGGCAGAGGTGCACTAACGAACTAGAACACCCACATTTCGCTGAGCTTAGTTCCGTCCCAGATGTGATAGGTGGCGAGCCTATCGCCATATTAGGCACAAATTCCAGACTCCGGGCTGATATGGAAAAATCCAATATGACTTTGCCCGACCCGGGGATCGAACCTGAGACCTCAGGCCGGTAGTCGTACCGAAATACAACCACGCCACCGAGGCATTTGCCTTACTTATAAACTTTGAAAGCGTTACTTATTTGTCCCGCACTTTCCTACGAATCTAAATTGAAGAAAACATTAAAGAAGTTGAAATATCTAAGAAAAAAAACATAAATCGTAAAATGATGTACACTTTCCAAATAATAGCTGACCTACACACCTATTTATTTATCTTATCCGCAAAAAAACGAATGCTGTTGTTTTTGTACCGCCCGCGGCGCGGCTCGGCGACGTGTCGGAAGCTGACGCCCTGGTCAAGCGTCGCTTATCAATACGGCTTATCGCGCACCCTGTGCTCACTGCTCACCTACAGGGGGCTCTCAAACGCGCCAGACGTGACCTGGCATCCGGTATCGAGGATTGTAAATTGATTGTTCTATCTTCTGTCTGAGCCTCAATGTTTTATTCCAATACCAATGGATATTGTTACACTAGGGATTATTTCTGTATCGAACGTTAGAGCAACATTACTTTCTATTTTTTTATTTTTTTTAAAGCAGAGACTGGCAAACGAGCAGATATAGAGACCTACGACACAAAAATAATCATGGGTGGGTTGCCAACCTACAAGGAGGAAATGGAAGGGGAAAAAAAGGGATTGGGAAAGGAAGGGGGGAAATGGGCCACCGGGAATATCACTCACCTAACGAAACGAGACAGCAGGCTGCCACTTTACGTCTGTTTTCTGTGAGACAGCAGTATCGAACCGGTCGAGCCGGCCCATTCGTGCTGTAGACGTTACTGTCTACAGCGTGGCTCTACCACTCAAATATCCAATTCTGTGACATCAGTAGCCACTAAACATATCTGATGTCACCTATTAAGTTTGTTTTTTAGCTTGTTGTAAGAGGGGTGCGACTATTTATAAATAGCCGATAAGATGGATTTTATTGTTATTGGTGTTTTAAAAATAATCTGCTCTATGTATGCGTTATTTTTCACGCTCCAAGATATAGTTTCCGTGGTGTAGCGGTTATCACATCTGCCTAACACGCAGAAGGCCCCCGGTTCGATCCCGGGCGGAAACATACCTTTTGGATAGTTTTTTTTTTAGAAAAGTTGTAAAATATATTTTGTGAAGTTAGTTGGTCGCTGATTTCTTTATTAAACGCTTCGGATTCAAGTACTTCGGATACAAGTATTTGAATATATTAATCAACTTTAATAATGAGTATCGTATCATTCGTATCTCGTTCGTCCCACTTTCACTTGTCGATTAAGGTGTGTCCACGGCGCGACGCTTTGAGTTATTGTAAATGAGTGAGAACTGAGAGGTGACATGAATAGCGAATGCCGATCACAGCAATAGTATAACATATCGCCAACATATTATAGCCTTTAATTTCCTCTATATAATAAGTTTTCCTGCCTTTTTAGTAGCAGAAGAGCTTCGTGCAAATTATATTTCATCTGAGGGTTGTGGTGGTTTTTTCATCGCCGCATATATTAAGAGTTAAAATCCGCGACGATTAAAATAATAGATATATCGGATGTCCCAAAAGCTACCTCGGAAACCAAATATTGCGAAACATACAGGTTGATTCAGATAGGTCTACGAGTGTTTTATATTTGGTTTATCGCGTGACTATACTTTCTAGGACTCACTTGGGCTGAGGCTTAGTAACCGACTAGAACACCTACTTTTCGCGAAGCTCATTTCCGTCACAGAGGTGATGAGGGATAAGCTATATTGGGCACAACTTTCTAGGACATTTTGTTTTTTAAACATAACATAAGCTCACGCCTGTATCCCCGAAGGGGTAGGCAGAGGCGCACTAGCGAACTAGAACACCCACATTTCGCCGAGCTTAGTTCCGTCCCAGATGTGATAGGGGGCGAGCCTATCGCCATATCGGGCACAAATTCCAGACTCTGGGCTGATATGGAAAAATTCCAATATCACTTTGCTCGACCCGGGGATCGAACCCGAGACCTCAGAACCGTAGTAGTACTGAAATACCACCACACCACGGAGGCAGTCAATTTTGTTTCTTGATGATTTGTGATACTGACCACTCCGGTGTAGTGGAACCCTAAGTACTGTACAAAACAGACGCTAACATTTTTAGTATGATTATAATCCAATCCCCATACTAATCTCGAGAACGCGTTTAATTTATTAACACTAACAATGATTAGCCAGTAAACTGTGCCATTAAATTCATTACAGGCTATACAGTTATGGCTTGAATAAAAAGTTTCGCCCCGAGACCAGGCATGTGGCAAGGGCCCCTTTATGGCCAAATTTGGCGATGCTGTAAAACTGCCCTTAGCAATAAAATAGCTTGATATTGCGTCAATTTTCATTAATCAACATTTGCGTTCATTTTATTGGACAAGTTTGAGTGATTATGGTCGTGTCTGTTTCTATCATATGATTTGATAAGTATTGATCAGTGCTGGACATATTAAATAGAATATCTTTAAAATGCTATTAAAGGAATTCATATTTATGGTCATCTGGTCCACACAACTGCCACAGTTAAGTTAACCCTTGAGTTTGTTTCGGCATTTCTTCTCAGGGATAGCCACGAAATGCCGACGCCATTATTACTTTATCAATATCTTAAAATCAATATATACTCGTAATTGACATGTGAAAGTGGTATAAAATATCCTATTTGCAGAATAAATGATTTGAATTTGAATTTGAATTAAGCCAGGATGGTCAGGTCCATGAATTTATCATTGTTGAGTAGTGGAAACCTTTTCTGTATACCGCAACGTGTATAAGAAGCAGACTGAGAGAAGTTAGAAATATGTAAAATATATCCAACATAAAGTAATAAACTGAGAGGGAATTTGTATTCTTCGGGAAGCGACAATCGGAAATCTTCATGCTGGTTACTGCGGTTGATTAAAAATGTATTACTACTATTCACTCAAGTATTGAAGCCTAAGCCTATATGCCCAAACGAATAACGAACGGGTAGGCAGAGGCGCACTACCGAACTAGAACACGAGCATTTCGTCGAGCCTAGTTTCATCCCAGATGTGATAGGGGGGAGCCTACCGCCATATTGGGTACAAATGCAAAACTCCGGAATGATACTGAAAAATCCAGTATCACTTTGCCCGACCCGGGGATCGAAACCGAGGCTTCGAGACGATAGTCGTACGACGCTCGCAATACCACGAAGCCACTGAGGCAGTCTTTCGGTACTCTATTAAGAGTATTAAAAAATAATAAGCTTTCCCCCAAGTTTTTGCGACTTGTTTTGTGATTTTTTTTTTACATTTTTGTGTTATGATAATTCCCCAACTAAATAATAACGAATTATTGTGAAAATGGCCATATGGATCCTCCACTAAATTTCACCTTTTCCAAATGTATCAGTACTGTGTGATGTCGAGTGAACTACAACAAACCAATCACCGGCAACATGGAGGACTTTCGTCTGATCAGTGTCGCGCTGACTGTACACCACCGTTAATAACTAATTACACTTGTACTGTCCCGCTGGCACGGCGGGCAATTTGGTCCAATCATTACCAAATGCAACCCCATTTCAACCTTATTTGTTCACTTTCAAAATACGATTTTGCTTGTCTTAGGAACTCTCGCTCCATTTAAGTAAATTAGATTTCTATGTTACACTACTTAAAATTCAAAATGGAATGGCACGCTACTTGCTTAAGACGTCCTTCCAGTAATACCGTTGAAGTAGGCTCATTAGAGCATTGTGTTTGTAATGTAACGAAATTAAACTCTAGAGGTTTCCATTTAAAGTAGAAGTTTGGCTAACAGCTACTTCGTTATTTAAGACATAAGTAGGGGTAGAATAGGTGCAGCTTCCTGAGGAAAGATATCGGCATGTAATGAGATGAGTGGCATTCAAAACATCATTATCTCGGCTCTCTACAGGAGTCGGGAATACGGCGCTACCTTATAGAGCTTTGTTCCTACAGGACTTATTATACTAACTATAATGTTCAAGTGGATAGATTAAGTTTTCCAATTAAGTTCCTTTTGTAGACTGGTAATTTTGAAATCTTTGTTGATGTTTGATGTGAAACTATTAAATTAGATCATATTATTATGCCCTAATACTACTTTGAATCATTGTTTGAGTAAGATAATATAAATCTTCAATTTTCAAACAACGAATCTTATTTACTCTGCCTCGGGTGGCGTAGTTGTATTTCGATTAGAGATGAATCGGATATCCGGTAACTATCCGGTATCCGGCCTATCCGGCATTGTTTACACTATCCGGCCGGATACCGGATAGTAAGTCGATATTCGACCGGATACCGGATAGTGAAATTTAAAAAAATCTCATTATTTTAAACAAGGAAAATCATACCACAAGCTTATGGACACCGTTTATTTTTATAATGGCACGTCAATTTTTTTTGTTTTATTAATTAGTTTAGTACGCAAAATGAACAAGTGGCAAATTGTGGTGAATAAATACAAAATTTTCCGCATTTTTTTTTATAACAGTGACTGGCAAACAAGCCAATGGGTCACCTGATGGTAAGTGATCTCCACCACCCATTGACACCCAAGACACAAAAAGAATCATGGGTGCGTTGCCAACCTAAAAGGAGGGAATGGAAGGGGAGGGAAGGGGATTGGGAAAGGGAGTGGGGAAATGGGCCACCGGAAATCTCACTCACCGAACGAAACGCGACAACAAGCTGCCACTTTAGGTCGGTTTTCTGTGAGACGGTGGTATCTAACCGGTCGAGCTGGCCCATTCGTGCTATAGACGTTACTGTCTACAGCGTGGCTCTACCACTTTAAAATGGTCACGACATTATTTTTTTTTTGTTTTGTTTATTACAATGTCCAATTAATTAACACTGTGGCGATGCTGTATGAGTTTAGTAGCAATGGTATGATAGTGGTCTCTTTCTGTTGTAATCTGTGATCGGTCTAGGTAGTCATGCTCACTTAAAAGTCCATGCTTGTGGCGACGACGTGTGCCGTGTCGGTCAGTTCCCTGCAACATGGTTGAGAGGCCGATGGCTGGCACATGCAACATAATCGTGAACGGGTGCTGCTTGTGGGGACTGGTCTGCTCGACTTTTTTATTATTTTAATATTTGTATCCATCGGTCTAGTTTATTGTTTATTCGCCGTGCTTGTGGGAGTCGCTCAGCAATCGAAATAGTACGTTTTATTGGTTTTATTTTACATTGAGGCAACTTTGTTGTAAATTAGCTGCTCTAATTTAATGAAATATGTTTATGATTTATTGTTTGTTTATTAATATCTAATTGTAAACTGCTTACTATTACTTTTTTCTCGAAAAGCACAACGTCAGTTTCCTACTCGTTCTGCTCTGACGAACCAGGCTTCCAAACTAGCGGTAGAGTAAAATTTTTGACGGAATCTAAATAATGTGACATTTTATGGATTCAATAAATTATTTTGTTTTTGATTTTTTTTATATAAAGGTTCAGTTCAGGCCGAATATCCGGTAGCCGGATATCCGGCGCTCCGGCCTTGTAACTTGCCGAATATTCGGTATCCGGTATCCGGTCAAACCACTATCCGTTTCATCTCTAATTTCGATACGACTACTGCTTTGAGGTCTCGGGTTCGATCCCAAGTCGGGCAAAGTGATATTGTTTTTTTTTTCAATTCAGTATGAGCCCGGAGTGTGGAATTTGTGCCCGATATGGTGATTTCGAAGTTCGCTCTCTCTCACATCTGGGATGGAAATTAGCTCGGCGAAATGTGGATGTTCTAGTTCACTAGTCCGCCTCTGTCTACCTCTTCGGGGATACAGGCGTGGGCATGTGTTATAACTATTACGTTATTTATGATTTGTAAACTTGCGATTTCTTGCGACCTTTATCAGATCGTCGGTCCACCTTATAGGTGGACGTCCTACGCTGTGGAAGTCGCTGGATGCAGGCCGCTTCCAACAGGTCGATCTGGAAATATTTGGGGGAGGCCTATTTTCAGCAGTGGACGTCCTATGGCTGATGATGATGAAACTTGCGATATACAAATCAAGCTAGAGGAGTAATTATTCATGCGAATCTGTCCAAAACAATTCACACTTGGTATTCACACACAAACGGTAACTCAATCTAGGTGCATCACAATATATCCAAGAGATAGTGTGATCTAATCCATTAACCATCGAATGTTAACTCAAAGTTAGTGCTAACAGGATCATATCGACATCGATACGTGGCTAACGTGGCCAAGGTAACGATGTTATGAACTACGGCGGACTTGTATGCAAACTTGATGCACTTTGTCTTAGAGGTAACTGTGTTCACTTGAGGACGGGTTTGTTTATTCATATTATGCATATCGGGTATTAAGACGGTCTATATTTTGTGTCTGAGATTTATTGCCACGCTGTACAGTATGTATGCGTCGTCTTAAACACTTTATTACCTACCAATTTCTTATAGTAAATCGATATGAAGTGGCATACTGTAGCATTATCTACGTTAGGTGATATTTCCGGATTTTTCCATATCAGCCCGGAGTCTGGAGTTTGTGCCCGATATGGCGATAGGCTCGCCACCTATCACATCTGGGACGGAACTAAGCTCGGCGAAATATGGGTGCTCTAGTTCGCTAGTGCGCCTAGATGTGAGCTTATGTTATGTTATGTGTTGTATTTGCGGAACCCCAATCACCCTCTCTCCTTCCTAACTCCATTCCTTTACTTGCCATTATAGGCAGCGTGTGAATTGACTGTGCCTCTGGCATTGCCGATGCCATTGATAATGGTAACCACTAACCATCAGATGGGCCGTCTGCTCGTCTGCCTTTATAAGCCAGTGACCATAACCATGGCTCTACTACATTTCATATAAAGATAATGTAATTAGAGGTACCTAATGAGTTTAGAGATGTCTGTCCCAACTTGATTCTTCTTCCTGCCTGCCCTTATCCTACTTTTATATAGAGTCAGCGCAACACACTTTTTCAAGCACGTTGCACTAAAGTCAAAAAAGTAAAGTATTGGGCTTGGTTTTAATGTCTACCTGCCTGACATCACCCCCCTCTTGAAGGATACAGTACCGCAAAAACACCTTGCCATGGAATCGAACCCAGGAACTCTCAGTATTTGTACCCACTGCCACATTATATGCTGCCACGGCACCAAGGAGGTGACCCTCGTTGTCAGTCATCAACTTGATTACCACATTTATTTCTCCATCAAAATTACTTTAATGCATGTTTACCAGTAACGTATGTTTATTCCTCAGGATACCAATTAACACTCTCTAACGACTCTTGCATAATCAGAGCCAGAGACACTTTGCACATAAACATCTTCCCGTAAAAAGTTACTGTCCGATCATAATGTCGCCATAACTGCGTTCCATTACCGTAATGAATGATGCTGAAGCCCCGGACACCCCGGACACTTCATTCCCGTATACCCGGACACCGCGGTCTGATCGCCTCAATTAGTTCTAATTGAATATTAACGTCGCTAAGCTAAAACTGGCGAATTGTTTCGGATTAAGATTTCGAATAATTTTAAGTGATATAAACGTGAGGAGTCTTGAGGACTTTCTTTAAAAAATTGTTTTTGCCTATTTGGTATCAAACCTCTATAAGTGGCTCAATATTGTATAAATAGAGTTGATCTGAAAATATACCCTGCTTGTGAGGGAGTTTGCTACACACAAATCACCTGAATTTCTGAACAGGGGGTTTCAGCCACGTCTTTAGCAGTATTATTATAATCATATCTGTACCAAATCCCCGTACCAAAAAAAACAATGTAAGAATATAATAATACTGCTATACCAGTCAATCAATCAATCAAATATTTATTGAAGCCATAAATTGTTCAAACATAATTTAGATTCCGACAAACTTTAACTCTACCGCTTGTTCGGAAGGCTGTTTCGCCAGAGAAGAACGGGCAAGAAACTCTGACATTACTCTTTTTAACACCAATTTACAGTCAGTTACTAATACAGTACATAAGACGTGGTAACACCCTTCTGTACATATTTCATTGTTGTTTAGGTGTGGCAAAGCCCACTTACCGATTTCATGGAGTCAATTATCAGCCACTGCTATAAAAATATAAAATATTATGATATTGCGTGATATTCTGATATCAAGTTGTAAATGATTCTAATGATATAGTTTTATTACTGCACTCAGGATAGTATTTTTATCAAAGAACAAAATTGTAATATAATATCTCAGAGAATTCGTGAATTTATTATTTGTCGAAATAAAAAAGCGTTAAAGAACAACCATCATAAAGTGTTATGCCTTATATTACGCGTAATAAACTTTGATTTGCTCCCCTACTGCTGCGAACTAACACAGTAATTGTAAGAAAGGAAAATCTGTAGTTACCATCGTTCTACTTTCCATACAATATTTAGCAAAAAGAAAACGTGCTAGCAAATCAGTGATAACAATTTCGCTAAATTAATCCAAAGCTAGTGGTGCGTATTTAATTTTTTTCGTTCAGGCCCACTCTGAGCTACTTGTCGACCAATTTACATTCACCAGAGATGCGATGTAATAACCGGCCTACTCATGGTAGCTCGTAGATCGCATGTTCCAACGTAATTGAGTACTGAAACCAGACAACACTACAAATGGGCTAAATCAAATAAGCAAATCGTCGTGTGCTTACACTGATACAGTGAGCGGTTGGACACACTGATACACGCGACTGAATGCCACTTGTTAAGGGCTAATACTTTTACTTTACCCAACAAACCGTAACAACCAGAGCAATCGACGTTATTTATTGTATATTTATACTCAATCGGAAACGTAATTTATATTTTAGAAACAGCATTGGTTTATGTTGCGACAACAATGACAACCAGTGAGATTGAAATTAGAAAACCTCGCCATAATCCAAACGTTTTTAACTGCACAAGCAGCTAAGTCCTACAAGAAGCAAAAATATATCACAGATCGAAGCATACAATTATTTTCGGAACAGAATCTCAACACGATTCGTGTGGCACGACGTCGCGTATGGATAGTGTGTGGGATCCCTTAAGCCGTCACTGTTATGGCCCATAGAGAAATCTCATATGGCTTAAACCGTCGCGACGTACTCACAAACAAGCCGATTTATGTGGCACGGGTTGTGGCTCAGGCTGAATATACCGCGGATAAAAATAATAATATCAATTGGAAATTATTTTGATGCGTAAAAAGTAAAAGGCCATAATTGGGTTCTGTAAACTCCGCGTTGAAAGTTTTCAAATTCCAATTGCAGCAATTGAAATTCTGTTTCTGACGCATCGATTTTATAATTAAACTTGAAGATGACGTGAAATTCTAGATTTTATGATGCCAAGAAATTGTTATACTTAGTAATTGTTATCATTGCTTAGGTAGAGTCGAAGCGCTATGCGTGTTATTCCGTAATAATGACTCTATATCGTAGTAACTATTTATTTATGTTGAGACTTGGAGTGGTAGTCGCCTCCTTGGTCTAGTGGCAGCATGTATGGGCTGTGAACCGAGAGGTCCTGGGTTCGATTCCCACGTCGGGAAAACAAATTTTCTAATTTAATTTGCCCGAGATCCCTCATAGGGGGTTGACGTCAGGTAAGCGGCCGGTCGTAGAAACTAAGCCAAATCCTATGTGCAACATGCTTGATAAAGTGTGTTACGCCGACCCCACATCAAGGTGGGATAAGGGCAGGTAGAAACAAGACTTGAAGTGGTATAAAATATTATACATATATGTATAAGGTCGCAGGAAGTCGTTGGATGCAGGCCGCTTCCAACAGGTCGATCTGGAAATCTTTGGGGGAGGCCTATGTTCAACAGTGGACGTCCTATGGCTGATGATGATGATGATGATGATGATGTATGTGCAGTTATATAGAGGATACATGTACGATTCACGATACGTATGTAAATGTACAACACATAATATTGGTAAAATCATACATCGTGAAAGTGGTGGTGTATATCTGTATCGACAATCGCATCGTAATGTGCGGGCGCACTGTCGATGCCGTTAACGGACCATTAAGACGCCTATTAGCTATTCATAACGTTTTTTTATTGTGGCATTTATTATATTTCCATCGTAAAGTATTATCAAATTTTGACGGAGACTACTTTGGATCGTATATTTGGTATTGATATTACAGTAATATTAAGTTGCCATAAATGCCGTATTTCTTACATAAATAATCTTCAACTTGATGATTTGATTTTTATCACACAATCCATGAAAAAGGATAAATTATAATTATAGCAAATATGTAGTGTTGATTCATTAATTCCCCAGGGCGTTGACGCCAGGCAGGCAGCCCGTAGTAAAAACTAACCCAAATCCTTTCTGCAACATACTTGAAAGAATGTCTTACTCTGACCTCACATTAAGGTGGCCTAAGGGTAGGTAGAAAGAAAAAAGTGTTGATTCATCCAGACTAAGGAATTAATAAAAAGATTAATATCTTGTATTTCATGTAAAAGTGAACTGTGACCATAATTGTTATCATAGCATACACACTTAAACGATTTTAGGTGGCCCACTTCCTCCCCTTCCTTTCCCAATCCCTTTTTCCCTCCCCTCCCATTTCCTCCTTTTAGGTTGGCAACGCACCCATGATTCCTTTTGTGTCTTGGGTGTCTATGGGCGGTGGAGATCACTTACCATCAGGTGACCCATCTGCTCGTGTGCCAGTCTCTGCTAATAAAAAAAAAATATTGGCACAGTCAATCTTAACATTTAATTAACTAAATTACAATAAGGAGAGATCAGTGTTAAATTCTGTCTACCCCTCAATACACAATCAACTTTAAACTTACTCGAATTCACGTTGAAAAAACAACGCACTTTTATAAGGCTATTTAAGGTGGATGAATATAAAGTGGATTTATATGGATTATTCTGGAATGGTCTTCGTGGCTCTGTGGGGAGGTTCAAGAGGAGAGGAACGGGGGAGGGTACAGGTCGTTCAGGAGACGGCATATATAGCCTTAATCTTTGCAAATGCCGTGAGTCCCGAAATTGAATTGGCTCTTATATGGAAATCGTTGCGTGCCTGTAAATAAATAAGATCCGTGATTTAAACGCTTACAGGATAAATAGAAAGCTTGGATGTTTTCGCGTGAGACAATTCTTTGAGAGATTCTACGTCTTTATTTAGTGATACTGGGTACATAATATAAAGATCTTTATATAAAAGAGTGTTTAGAAGTTTAAATGAAAGTGCCATGGCACAACACACGAAGTACCTAATCGGTCACTTCATAGGTGGCGCTTTTATTTAATATAGATATATCAAAATGTGCAAAAAATCATATAAGGATTTATGTGTATTAAAATAAAATGACACTAATTTGTGTGAAGGCAGCAAAGATATTGCTATTTATAAATATGTGAGGAATGTAGCTTTTACATGCCGAATGCATACAAATATGAAAGAGCTACATTTATCGCGCTGTATGAAAGAGAAATACTACGAAACAATTACGAAGTGAGTTGTCCAAACATATTTACAAGAACTGTATTACAGACATCTCTGATATCTATTTTACGACGGAACCGACACGAAGACAAATAACATGGCGACGATCGCGACAAAATCACAATTATAGCCATCAAATCTTTCTGTATGTTTGTATTTTGCGACAGATATTTGGGACAGTGATAATACTCGAGTAACGTCCCATAACATCTGAATGGGACATTTGGTAAACTGCAAAAATGACCAACTTAGTCTATGACCTTCTACCAATGACATAGGCTTTTGTAACTCTCTATATCAACGAATGTGTCGAATTGTACGTACGTTACGACATTTACGTCTACAGCACGAATGAGCCAGCTCGACCGGTTTGATGCCACTGTCTCACAGAACACCGACATAAAGTGGCAGCTTGCTGTCGCGTATCGTTCGGTGAGTGACATTTCCGGTAACCATCCCAATCTCTCTTCCTCTTTTTAGGTTGACAACGCAACCATGATTCTTTTTGTGTCTTGGGTGTCTATGGACGGTGGAGATCACTTACCTCCAGGTGACCATTCTGCTCCTTTTCCAGTCCCTGTTATAAAACAAAAAAAATATGTACGTGGATTTATTATACTACATCTTTACAATGTTATACCTATGTATATTATATGTATTTTTAACACTTAATTTAGTTAAATAGGTATCCGATAAGAACAAACATAATAAATTAGAAACTAACTCTAACTTTAAAAATATGACATGATAGAGACAATGATGAAGTTTTGAAGTGTTTAAAATCTAGATTCGTCTTTTTAATTCAGTTGGCAAACATCCAAACAAAAAAGTCTATGCTCCGTCAAATATTTAACATCACTTAATTTTAACATTATAACAAATATTTGTTTTGTTTAGATTGTTAAATTATTACGTATTTTACATAACATTGCGACATTGTGTAAAAACATGAGTTTTTTAATCCATGTTTAAAGGGCCATAGAAATAAAATACACGAGCCCCAAGTATCGCCAGGCTGTTTATCATAGCAGAGTCGTGGAAATAAACCAGGCCCACCATATACATATTTACATAAATAATAAAAACCGTTGTAGCCGATGGGGCACCGTCCACCCACTATTAACTTATGAAAATAAGCTACAATAACACTTTGTTTATTTTGCGTTATTCCTTGCCAGGGAAATTTTGCGATGTCCGAAAGAGTACGGTCGGCGTTTGTCAAACTTTGTTATGGTAATTTGATTTCTTATCATTTTATTGTTACGTAATAATTAATTAATCCTTATTTCTGAATAACTCTTAATCTATAATTAATACGTTAAGAGAAAACCTAGGAACCTTTCAATTGGGACGTCATAATAATTCACGACTAATGGAAAAAGGGAGTGCACAAATTTTAAGTTCATAATAATAATTACATGCAACAAATATATTAAATTAAATATATTATAACGTTTAAGGTCACTTTAACTCATGTTATTAATATTACTCGTCACTGTCTTACGATCATGGCGAATTGGCCCATTGCTATCCAACAATAATAATGGAATAAGTTTGAGAACCAACAGCTCAGCAACTTTTTTGAAGGAATAGGTTGTTTTTAGAGTGGCCCACGTATCCAGCGACGGATGGACGGACGGTGGCGCCTAATGTATGTTATTAATGTAAACACGAGGAAAAAATCCTGATATTTGTTGTAATAAAAGCACAGGTTCTAGAGTTATATTCATTTTGTGTACAGTTGATGTCGTTGCAATATACGTCTTGGAGATTAGAAAATATTTATTGCTCCTTCTTCTACCTGCCCTTATCCCACATCAATATGGGGTCGGCGCAACATACTTTTTCAAGCATGTTGCAAATAGGATTTGGCTTAGTTTTTACGACCGGCCGCCTGCCTGACGTCAACTCCCTATGAGGGATCGAGTCCCAGGCAAATTAAATTAGAAAATTAGCTTTGCCCGACCTGGGAATCGAACCCAGGACCTCCCGGTCCACAGCCTATACATGCTGTCACTAGACCAAGGAGGCGACAGAAAATATTTATTGCTATGAAAAAATAAATGTTTCCGTTATAATAAAATATGCGTGAATGCCTATTTTGTTATCATTACCTCGTGGTTGTTTTAGCCAAAACTAATGCCTAATATTTATGGTAAAGACTTAAATAACATTCATACATAAGCTCACGCCTGTATCCCCAAGGGGTAGGCAGAGGCGCACTAGCGAACTAGAACACCCACATTTCGCCGAGCACATTTCCACATTTTCGTCCCAGATAAATAATAATAAATAATAAATAATTATAAATTACCACGCAGCGAGAATTTATTTATATTATTATATTGATCTTTGACTGCCTCGGTGGCGTGGTTGTATTTTGGTACGACTAACGTCCTGAGATCTCGGGTTCGATCCCCGGGTCGGGCAAAGTGGTATTGGATTTTTCCATATCAGCCCGGAGTCTTGAATTTGTGCCCGATATGGCGATAGGCTCACCCCCTATCACTTCTGGGACGGAACTAAGCTCAGCGAAATGTGAGTGTACTAGTTGGCTACTGTGCCTCTGCCTACCCTTTCGGGGATACAGGGGTGAGCTTATGTATGTATGTGTTTGTGATCTTTGAAGTCCCTCAGCGGGTTGTACTATATCCAAGTCCGTGTATAGGCACTAATAAATGCACGAAAATTAATTATATAGATAATTTGTATAAAGTGTGAGTAAATGCAATATATTATGTAAATAAATGTTTACATTGTCACAAGAGAAGTGACTAAAAATTGAAATAAACAAAATATAAACACGGTTGTAAATTCGTATTGGGGTGTAATAAATACAGTGCGGTGGGTAAGTTAGGAGCAATCGAAGCATAACCTATGCATCCCCCAACAAATAAAAATAACTTAGCCGAGGAAAAGCTCAAAAATGCCCTCGACGAAAGCGCCGTGAAATCTCGGCCGGATAGGCTCGGTGCTGTTTTGATATCGATGTTTTAAAAATAATGTTGCCAAGAGAGTATCATCATCATCATTATCATCATCAGCCATAGGACGTCCACTGCTGAACATAGGCCTCCCCCAAAGATTTCCAGATCGACCTGTTGGAAGCGGCCTGCATCCAGCGACCTTCTGTGACCTTTATCAGGTCGTCGGTCCACCTTGTCCAAGAGAGTATATGAAGTGATTATTATATCGACAGAATTTATCTATGAACGGTTTTCACTAATTAAGAATTTTAACTTTTGTGAAATTTCATAATTACACTTAGTTTCATTTCTATAAGGAACATACAGTATGACATAATATTTGTCAAAATTGTCGTAGCCATGTAAAATAAATGTTAAAATATTCTATTATTTTTATTACATAAACGCTTTATAAGACAAAAATAAATTGTAAATATTAATATGACATTAAAATGAAATAATAAAAAAAAAAAAGTCATTTAAATGATATCGACAACAATCTACTCGCATCACTATGCCCACCTCATAAAACACGTGAAACAATATCTTCAACGCACCGTACCTCCGCAACTCGTTTCTTCTCCTCCCTCCTTACCCCCTTGCAATAAGGTTCAAAATGTGTATAGTAGGCATACTCGGCTTTTCCTGAACCATAAAATTATATTGGGCGTTTGTAAACGCGTCGACTGTTTGTCACCATTTGCATACGATGTTTATATTACAAAAGAACATCGATGTATGATGTAGGGCTATAGCTTGTATTCGTACCGAGGGCAGATTCCACGATTAAGATAAGTATTGCTTTATATAGATTTTCTCGTAAATGTTGGCTATCACGCAAAGGTAGAAATGTGATAGAATGATATTAAAATGGTTCATGCTGTGCAACGTACTGTATGATACCTGCCATGCATGATACCTTATTCGTGTAGAATTTTAATTTTTATTAGATATATACCTAGTTTAATTTAGCTGGCATCACGTCACGCAAAACGGTCCATCACTTAAATGGACTGATTGCGGAAAATGGAGCCCACACAACAAACAAACAAACAAACCTAGTTTCATTGGTATTAAAAGAATTATTTATATAAACATTAATTTAAAGTTACAGAAATAAGCAATGTGTCCACGGGGTTAGTACTACTAAAATCGCTGATGTGGACACCTTAATTATACAATAGGTAAAGTCATATTCATCATCAGCCACAGTACGTCGACTGCTGAACATAGGCTTCCCCCCAAGATTTCCAGATCGACCTGTTGGAAGCGGCCTCGACGTCTTGTGGCTGATCATAATGATAATGATGCAGGATATCTTTGTACTTACTAGATCATAATTCATGATGGTATGATAACAACATTAGACTGTAGGGTTTCATCATAAGGGTTTGGGGCTGTGGGCATAGTATGTATACATATTTTAAAATAAATGTTATCTAAAACTTTAATATTTTTCGTTATCTATAAAAGCTCACATGTAAAAGAAGCTGAGCACGCATGTATACATTCAGTACATATGATTTTATTTACAATGTAAAACACTCAATGTAATGGAGGCTGGAGAGCATTGTGCGAGTGAGTGGATCCTATGATATTCATTACAGTTATCCAGAGGAATGAATGAAATGAAATGAAAAGGAAGCGAGGTGCCGTCCAGGGACGTATTTAGGGTGAAGTGTTTGGATGTAGGATATAGAGATTTTTACATACATTTTTGATTTATTGGATTTGGAGTAAGCTACCCACCTGATTAAGTGACTTTGATGATACAATGATCTTTACGTCGGTTTTCTCTAAGACAGTGCCAATAATCCTGTCAAGCTGGACCGTTCAATTTTCAAAATTGTTTACGAACCAAATATGTAGGTTGTGGACAATATCATAAGTAACGAGCAGCACACCGATTTCACATTAGCTTTTTATGGAACAATGATGCCACGCCTCTCACGTGAACGGAATGTATAACGTAGACAAAACCGTTTTAAAGTAAAAGTAATTAAAAAACGAAGACGTATAGTTTAAACAAATTTATAGAAAAAAAATGACACATTGATAAAATAATGAATTCGTTAATGGGAGTTTTGAAATAAAAATTAGGGTAAACAATATTTAAATACTAGTTAATTTTCGCATTGCCATGCCAGTCCACCTCTGTCCTCCGAAGTGCTTGGTGTAGCTAAAAAGGGCGGCAGTAAGCGAGTCACGTGCCGCCGCGAGCGCTCCGCCGCAGAGTCGCAGCGTCGTCGCAGCGGGGCCACGGAGCCGCGCACGAATTATATAAATACGGCATAAATACCGCTGACACCATAACCTCGTCGTATGGTGATCCCATCAAATTGCACACTGATTCTGGAATATGGGAGTCGAATGATGTTTCTGACCTAGAACAATACATGTCAAAGTAGACTGAGTAGATCACGACTTGAGGTAGCGAGACTTTAAATAATGCGAATTGGTTCTAACCATAATCCATACACTACGGACTATATCACCTTGTAATTCTCTATGCGATTTGTAATAAGACTTGTGTCAGAAGTAAATTCATACATGTCGAAACTGTATAACTGTTCATATATGGATGCTATAAATACTTAGCACTATTGATTATAACGTTTAAACATCGTCAATTCATGAGATTAATTAAACTGAACCGATTACTAATCTAGAACTAGCTCACATTCACATACGAGCTTTTTCAACGCACGTTAAAAAAGCGTCTTAAGATGGCTATTCAAAATAATTCTTACCTTGTTCATAATAAGGTATATTCCACATACCGCCCAAAAACAATTGCCGCGTTTTAAAAGCGCCAGCGTGTGAACTATACTAGAACTCAAATGGTACATTTCAACGCTTTTTTATCGCGCGTTGATATAGATCTCGTGTGAATGAGGGCTTACACCTTATTTCGATTTATCCTACAGGTCACTCATATCTTTAAACCTAGATTTGGGATAAATAGAGATTTATCGCGGAGCTGCAAGTGGCTCTTACAATATTAATTTCCAAATGTGTATGAAGTGGTTTCTATTCAACTGAAAATAAAAGTAGTTCAAATTTAAAAAATATTACAAAGTATACGTCATGTAACGAATCAACTTTCTTCAGCTCGTTTGTAAAAGACTTGGTTAAAACGCGCCTCTTATATGCACTATATTCGCTACACAACTTTACTGTATATCTCAAACTAGTTGTGTACACTTCGAGCTCCAAAGGGAGACTAACTCAATAATGATAGCTCCCGCTCTTTTATACCTTTTGCTTTAGTTAATAAAGAAATACCTTCTACAAATATTATGAATTACTTGGAGGGTAGTTAATATAAATATAATTAACACACTACCCTTCAATATCGTGTACTAAATCACAACAATTATCCGAATTCGTAACATTCGGCCATCCGATACCGTGCTA
Organism: Clanis bilineata; assembly: GCA_036417725.1. Taxonomy (NCBI): domain Eukaryota; kingdom Metazoa; phylum Arthropoda; class Insecta; order Lepidoptera; family Sphingidae; genus Clanis; species Clanis bilineata. The sequence continues at coordinate 17,581,733 of CM071145.1, read as the reverse complement.
TCTCCGGAGCACGCACTACTATATTAGTAGTTACGTACACAATAAAGTAATCATAACACTCTTGGTTCTTGAAAAAGTTAAACATTTAGTAATTTTATATGGCACAGTAAACTTGGGAATTCTAACTTTTACCATCGTTATTAAAATTAGTCTTACGGCCAAATGTCTTTTCGCCATATCAACTTCTGAAATAGTTTGTGATTTAACTTCAATCACGTCTGCTTTTGTTTAGGCCATAGGCTCTAGATGTATCTAGACTAACTAAAGGTCATAATTGAACACCCTACTAGTGTGTTCTTTCGATTAAAGCCAAGCACATAATATAACAAATCAATCATCTAGATCTGACTTAATTCAAGTAAACCTAAAGAGCACACATACATGGCTCTTGAATAATTTCGAGCACGCCTGCATGGCTCTTAATTTTGAGCACATCCGTATGGCTCTTCAATAACTCTGAGCACACCTGCATGGTTCTTGAATAAATTTGAGCACGCTTGCATGGCTCTTGAATAAATCTGAGCGCACCTACATGGCTCGTCCATAAATCTGATCACTACAAGACTCTTCAATAAATCTGAGCTCACATACATGGCTCTTCACTACATGACTTCAATAAATCTGAGCTCACCTACATGGCTCTTCTTTAAATCTGATCACACTACATGGCTCTTGAGCACACTTACATGGCTCTTAAATCTGAGCACACTTACATGGCTATTCAATAAATCTGAGCACATCTACATGACTCTTCAATAAATCTGAGCACTACATAGCTCTTCAATAAATCGGAGCACAACATGACTCTTGAATAAACCTGAGCTCACCTACATGGCTCTCCACTACATGACTCTTCAATAAATCTGGAGCACACCTACATGGCTCATCACTATATGACTCTTGAATAAATCTGAGCACACCTACATGGCTCATCACTATATGACTCTTCAATAAATCCGAGCACACCTACATGGCTTTTCAATAAATCTGAGCACACCTACATGGCTCATCACTACATGTCTCTTCAATAAATCTGAGCACACCTACATGGCTCTTCACTACATAACTCTTCAATAAATCTGAGCACGAGCACACCTACATGGCTCTTCACTACATAACTCTTCAATAAATCTGAGCACGAGCACACCTACATGGCTCTTCACTACATAACTCTTCAATAACTGAGCACACCTACATGGCTCTTCACTACCATAACTCTTCAATAAATCCGAGCACACCTACATGGTTTTTCAATAAATCTGAACACACCTACATGGCTCATCACTACATGTCTCTTCAATAAATCTGAGCACACCTACATGGCTTTTCAATAACTCTGAGTACACCTACATGGCTCTTCACTACATAACTCTTCAATAAATCTGAGCACACCTACATGGCTCTTCAATAACTCTGAGCACACCTACATGGCTGTTCACTACATAACTCTTCAATAAATCTGAGCACACCTACATGGCTCCTCACTACATAACTCTTCAATAAATCTGAGCACACCTACATGGCTCTGCACTACATGGCTCTTCTATTAATCTGAGCGCACCTACATGGCTCTTCAATAAATCTGAGCGCACCTACATGGCTCTTCAATAAATCTGAGCGCACCTACATGGCTCTTCAATAAATCTGAGCGCACCTACATGGCTCTTCAATAAATCTGAGCGCACCTACATGGCTCTTCAATAAATCTGAGCGCACCTACATGGCTCTTCAATAAATCTGAGCGCACCTACATGGCTCTTCAATAAATCTGAGCGCACCTACATGGCTCTTCTATAAAATCTGAGCGCACCTACATGGCCCTTCTATAAAATCTGATCACTACACGACTCTTCAATAAATCTGAGCACACCTACATGGCTCTTCTATAAATCTGATCACTACACGACCTCAATAAATCTGAGCGCATCTATATGGCTCTTCTATAAAATCTGAGCGCACCTACATGGCCCTTCTATAAATCTAATCACTACATGACTCTTCAATAAATCTGAGCACACCTACATGGCTCTTCTATAAATCTGATCACTACACGACCTCAATAAATCTGAGCGCACCTACATGGCTCTTCTATAAATCTGATCTCTACATGACTTCAATAAATCTGAGCTCACCTACATGCCTCTTCACTACATGACTCAATAAATCTGAGCTCACATACATGGCTCATCAATTAATCAGAGCACAACATGGCTCTTCAATTAATCAGAGCACAACATGGCTCTTCAATTAATCAGAGCACAACATGGCTCTTCAATTAATCAGAGCACAACATGGCTCTTCAATTAATCAGAGCACAACATGGCTCTTCAATTAATCAGAGCACAACATGGCTCTTCAATTAATCAGAGCACAACATGGCTCTTCAATTAATCAGAGCACAACATGGCTCTTCAATTAATCAGAGCACAACATGGCTCTTCAATTAATCAGAGCACAACATGGCTCTTCAATTAATCAGAGCACAACATGGCTCTTCAATTAATCAGAGCACAACATGGCTCTTCAATTAATCAGAGCACAACATGGCTCTTCAATTAATCAGAGCACAACATGGCTCTTCAATTAATCAGAGCACAACATGGCTCTTCAATTAATCAGAGCACAACATGGCTCTTTAATTAATCAGAGCACTACATGGCTCTTCAATTAATCAGAGCACAACATGGCTCTTCAATTAATCAGAGCACAACATGGCTCTTCAATTAATCAGAGCACAACATGGCTCTTCAATTAATCAGAGCACAACATGGCTCTTCAATAAATCTGAGGACCTTCATCGTCGAAAAACACGGTAGCCATAATGTAGCACTACCACTAAATACTAAATATAAATCGATTGCCACAATTTCGGGGCACAGGGTAATTTTGTGGGCGATGATAGGCTTTTGAAGCCGATCCCGCTTCTGATATGTAAAAGACTTGGTTAAAACGCGCCTCTTATATGCACTATATTCGCTACACAACTTTACTGTATATCTCAAACTAGTTGTGTACACTTCGAGCTCCAAAGGGAGACTAACTCAATAATGATAGCTCCCGCTCTTTTATACCTTTTGCTTTAGTTAATAAAGAAATACCTTCTACAAGTATTATGAATTACTTGGAGGGTAGTTAATATAAATATAATTAACACACTACCCTTCAATATCGTGTACTAAATCACAACAATTATCCGAATTCGTAACACGTTATACGTTGAATTTTTCGACAACCCTTCAACGGCTCTCATCGCCAAACGGGTGAATTAACCGAGTGCAATTTCACGAGAACCCCTCTATTGCCTCGAGGATCCTCCGCCCCTCTGGGACTGATAAAAGTGTCTTTTTTTCAACAACTCCGATCAGATTGTGGCTTTGATAACTGAGTATTCGGTTGAGATTTTATTACTCGCAAGAAGTATTTTTTTCACCCAGTTATTATAATTGTTTGACATAATATATGTATTATTTATAGGTATATTATATTAAATCATAGTTTTTATTAGTTCTATATTTTGTTACCTAATGTCATTTTTTATTTGGTGATTTTTTTTTTATTTACCTATAAAGCTAAAATAAGCTTTATTATATAAGTTTCTGCTATCACAGTTTCTTTGAATACTGTAATCATATTTGCAAAACAAATTATCAAGCGTTTAGATACAATCGCTTTGTTGCTTTACTATAAAAATAATAACCTTGTCTTAAATGTCATAATCTTATACGACAAGATTCAATATATTGATATAGTTTGAAGGTAGATTAAAATGAGACTTATTAATATTAGTTTGCTTTTACAATGGTCCCTCGACGTAGGTACCGTTACCACTTTCCAGTCGGTAGACCGCGCGGCCGTGTCGCAGCGCAGCCACGCGCGGTCCTTTTCAATGCTTACTCATCTTGTAGAATTGATTGACTTATTAAAATTTATGTTAATAAGTTTAATACTAAACTCTATACTAAAAACTATCACACGTTGCCCCGGACTGAATCGGGCCGTAAAAACTAAAGCCAAATCTTTTCTGCAACATGATTGATGGAGTGACTTAAGGGCAGGTAGAAGAACATAAACTTTTAAATGAAGCTTTTAAAATTTTTGTAGAGTCGTAGAGCCACGCTGTAGACAGTTAGATCTTACGTCTACAGCACGAATGGGTCGGCTCATACCACTGTCTCACAAAAAATTAACGTAAAGTGGCAGCTCGATGTCACGTTTCGTTTCGTTTGGTGGTGGAATTTCCGGTAGCACAATTCTCCCCTCCCTTTCTCAACCCCTATTTCCCTCCTTTTAGGTTGGCAATGTACCCATGATTCTTATTCACTTCAGGTGATCTATCTGCTCGTTTGTCGGTCATTGCTATAAAAAAAACAATCAATTATTTTTATTATCCGACGTCAGTAACCTCTAAACGTACATAGGTCTGGTTTCAATGACAAGACAGGTCGTCCGGGGTGTGAGCCAGTGGTCTGTGAAGCGAGATCTGCCGCCGACGTCGCCGCACACGGTTCGATTCCGCTCGACAGTCGCTACTCCCTACCACGCGTGTTTTCTAACGTTATGTTTATGTGTCACTGGTCTCTTCCCATCGATTAGGAAGGGGCTATTTCAAAAAAAAATAATAACCACATTTACGGGGAATTTATATAATAATGTTGCCTCTTATTTATAAAAATATTTAAGCGCTGCTTATTTTTAACCATAGGTTGTCCTTTTCATTTTTAAACAATGTAACGCAAGGAAGAAAGTGACAGGTTATTCGTAGCGAAAAGATAAGCGAAAATGTTTTTTTTATAAGTAAGGCCTATTATGTCCAGACTCTAGACTGAAAGGATAAGGTTAACAACACACTTTTTTTGTATCAATAAAAAACTAGCATGCTCTTTAATTTTCTGTCGTGCCTTGGTATTTTTGGGTGCGCGCTAAGTAATTTTAGTTAGGGAGTCAGTTACGGTTATCAACACTAGCGATGCGCTCTGACTTCCCCTCCTTTATCAATTAATGCAACATCATTGGACCGGAAGTGACACGCGACTGGCCACGTCACTGCCACTAATGCTGGGACAAATCTTTGTTATGGTGGTTCTGGAAGGGTCGTGAATTTCACTTTAATATCAGCTCAGTATTAAAGTACTGTGTCACTGCTGGGTACAGTACTCACTTGTTAATAAGTGGGGATAAGACTTAATCGAATTCCATATATCATGAGCTTCCCAGTAACTACTTAAAAAATGCTCATCTCAACGATTTGTATAAATGTATAAAAGGTTTCACAGCTGAAAGGTAAAACTTTGTAAATATTCCTCCTTTTCTAGTTTATTTCCATATTTTAAACAAAAAGAAACTACATACTGGCAGCAAAAAGACGAGGTCGCGTGCGCAGCGGGGTCCGGAAGGAAGCACACATAAGTCACTCGGAGAGCGCGCTTCCGGCGGAAGTGCGACGTGCCTGGACACGTGACCGTGTCAATTAGACGCGGGGGGCCGCAGGGGAAAATCTTACAGTGAAAAGTAGTTTTCATGTGTATTTTTTTTTGTCTTATAAATGGAATTAGGTAAACCTTTAATACGGTATTTGAGTAAAGTCAATTCAGGCAAACGATTTGTTGGGTCAACCGATGGTAAGTTCGGTAAATGGTTAATCTAGCTCGCTCGTGGATATTCAAAATGCTAAATATTTCAAGGTTATGTCGCCAACCGACAGAAAAATAAAACCATCAGTTAAGTATTTATTGCCTTTAATTTTCACCGCGAAAATTGCAATATGCTTTACGTTTTTACTATTATATAATAATTGTTCTATTATGTTTGTTACCTTGCTTCACTCTTGTTAGTGTCATTTAAAGGACAATGAATTGGTTTTACCAAAAAATAATCACCTTTTTTATCATACTCATGACATTTCAAAACTATTAGCGACCAACAATGCGGCATGGTGCTGGTAATATTACGAGTACATTTGACACGCCGCAAATCAGCTCTAACGTGTCCGATGACTGGTAAATGGCAAACGCAGAACAACATTAGCGTCTGTCACTCACCGCATGATTTAGATGTTACACTCAGTCACACGAGTTAACTCTCTCGTCGGGTATTCTTACTTCATTGGTGTAGGTGATGTGCATTTTGATTTAGTATCCTAGTTGGTTGGATCTGTTTAGCTGTGTATGATTTGCACGGGATTGGTAAGGTTAAGGTTGTTAAGCTACCCTTGAGAAAAGTCATCCCGGTATTATAGGCCTTATTTATAAACACAGTTTAGCTGAGCAAATAGCTAAAAATAGCCTGTCACTTTTTTCCTTCTGTCACATTATTTGAAAATAAAAGGGACAGGCTATTCTTTACCGTTTGCTCAGTTAAAATGTTTTCATAAGTAAGGCCCTATATGTATACTACCCTACTGTTACGCAGGACTTTACTCCATTAAAAAAAAATGAGATCTTAATCCACGATGATGCCATAATACGTATCACCGGGCTAAACATAACTTTGAAATTCTTATGGCATATTTTCAGATATCCCCATTTCAAATTAAAAATATAGCTGATTTTCGACCGACTTCCAAAAAGGAGGAGGTTCTCAATTTGTCTGTTTTTTTATGTATGTTACGCGATATCTCCGCCAAATGTGGACTATTTTCAGTTTTTTTTGTATTCGATAGAGCTCATTTCAAGGGTGGTCCCATATAAATTTGGTCATGATAGGATTTGAAGTCGGTCTGTTAAGTTTTTAAACTTATTTATGTTTCAACTCCAAAACTGAATTCTATATTCTATCATAAAGATATAAACAGGTACCAAAGGTTATTTTCGTCTCCATTTAAATGTTCATCGCAAGGTGATTATGATGACAAGTGATCGGTATATTTGTTTGTGGAAGTACATTTATGACTTATTAAGTCGACTCTCGAAGACACTGCGTGCTAATAAATCAAATAGAACTTTCTGAGAATATCAAGAGTATATCACACGTTATGACAATAAGATAACACTTAATACACTGGATAAATGCATTAGCATACCTATTCAAAGTCGTGAGATGTTCTGAAAATAGCAATCGTCTTGACACCTGTCAAGTCGACGTCTGGACTTGCAATATAATACGAAATGCCTATAAACAGCCTCCGTGGTGCAGCGGGCGAGTAGCCGGCTCTGAAGCGAGAGGCCGCGGATTCAATCCTCGCACCGAGACATGTTTGTATGGCCTACAGATATTTGTTTCGGGTCTGGGTGTTGTAAGACCGAAAGTCTCTCGTAGTTCCTGATACCCACGACACAAGACTCGGTCTTAGTGTGGGGTCAGGACTACATATGTATGTGACTGTTGGGTGTTATTTATTTATTATTTATTCTGAATTGTTTACTATTGTGGTACCATTTTAAACCCAAAAAGTAACTGCTATTTAATTTTAAATGGTAGAGCCACGCTGTAGACAATTGCGCGTACATCATCAGTGGTCCGACTGAATTGGGTTATAACTACTGTCTCACAGAAAACTGACGTGAAGTGGCAGCTTGTTGCGTTTCATACTGTAAGTGAGATTACCCGATACCCAAATACTCCTTCCCTATTCATTGTATGGCTTATATTGGCGGTAACCACTACAGTGTTACCATAGATTCATTGTAGACATGGATCGGTAGTTTAACTTTTGTATATCCTATGAAAGGATTGCGCATTGAAATAAAACTATTCTTACGGATTCTATCACGATTAGGTTTTAATTATTATTCCCGACGTTTCGAAGGCTTTGCAGTCTTCGTTGTTACGGGTTAGACAAAACGGGTTGTCTAACCCGTGACAACGAAGACTGCAAAGCCTTCGAAACGTCGGGAATAATAATTAAAACCTAATCGTGATAGAATCCGTAAGAATAGTTTTATTTCAATGTATAATATTCACGTAAACTAAAGGATTGCGCCCTACGATATTCCGAACTAAACGAACCGACGAAAACCGCGACAAAAATCACCTTAAACCTTCGTTCTTAGAACCATACAAACGATTCTGCTGCCATTAATGATATTCACAAGCGAGGGGACTAACTTGCAGTGTGCTTGTTTTTATGTGTGTCAACCAACAGTCAGCTCATGCTCTAGATTATGAAAGACATATCCAGATACGAACCGATTTGAAGAGCTAATCTTAATTGGTTCCATTTAAACGTAACATGCAATTATATCGTTTGTGTGACGAGCACAACTGGCACACCAGTGTCATCTGGACGTGGTAATTAAATATTTCGATTAATTTTATAACTACGGTATTTACAAGTAGAATTATATCCAAAACATTAACAGGATTTCTTAGTTTGTTTTAAAATTCTTTCGACGCTCGACCTTTTTAAATGATTCTTGTTTTATCTATCCATGGTATAATTTTAGTTTATTATGTTTATATCTATCATTAGTATCGATTAATAATATCATGAAGCAACGAAATCTCAATAACAGGTCATACTTCGCACAGTATTCCCGTGCGAAGTTATTTTAAATTCATTAAATCAGACGGCTATCTGACCGCCGCGCCGCGCCGCGCCGCCACCACTGGCGCCACCCACCACGCTACACGCCACGCCACACGCCACATGTACGCCACACATCACCTAGTAATCGCAAACGGATGCGGAAAGTCCGCCATATTGTATGCGAAATCAGCTTGTCGAGCCTTCCGCACTGTTGAACACCTGTATCCATTCATTGTGGACAACACATCGACATACGAATTACATTTTTATCATATGCCATTAAAGTTCAAATTCCAATGCGTATTGCTCAGTTTAAGTTGTCGAATAGCATAAATCGAGTTATACAAATAAGTATTTTAATGCGCAATGATAAATCTCATTTTGCATTGTATACGCTAATCAGGTGACAATTCGAATTGTGTTACATTTACAAAACGCCTGTGCCATATCATCTGTCCGGTAAATCGTCTCACGCTCGAAAATGTACTCTGTACTAGCACATATAAAATTGCTTTCAGTTAGTACTGTCGTGTTTAAATCCGCGTGCCAAATCCGCCGGACCGCGGACAGGTTTCCGCCGGGCGCTTCGCATTGTTTCGCCATTGGTGTGAATTAATTCTGATATTGCAGGTAAAGTGGCAGTCGAGTGTCGAGTGGTGAGTGTCGGCAGATTGTGCTATCGCCATTGTCTGCTAGTTTCCTATTGTAAATGATTAATGCTCGCTGGAACGAGCGATACCTCGTATTATCTGAGGGTTGCGGGTTATTGCAGGCTGTCTACGTAAATAAATATTTGCGTGTTTAATACTGGATGTATTCTAGATCAAAATACCCTATCGGCTATCATCTAATTTATTGCCCAAAATTAATAATCTTCCGTGAAAATGTTGGATTGCGTTTTGATTTAAACGATGCCGCAAAAGAAATTACGTCAGTAAGTGTAGCATAGCTTGTAGCGTAAGCCATTTATAGTTTAAAGAGCTACCGACCTGCGTACCTCAATGACGTCACTCCCAAAATTCATCCAAAAAATTCCGTCATGTCACTAACAGTTTCCAGTCATTGTGCACCTGCCACTGTTGAAGTAATTAATTACAACCCCCCCCCCCTCCCCACTCTTGTGCCTTCCACCCTTGTACTCACCCCTCTGTCACCCTGGGCTCCAGTCCACCCACTTTAGCACCGTGTTGTGTCAAGGTGATGCTATTGTTTTTGCGAGCTGGGTTGCACATACATCAGATTGAGTTCGTCTAACTTCTGGTTAAAATTCGTGATCAACCACCTCAGGTTGACATAATAGATAATAATTTACAAGATTGGCAAGTACTAAGGTACTGTATGAAAAAAAATTACAGCCTCAGTAGCGCAGCGGGCGAGTAACGCGAGCGAGAGGCCGCGGGTTTGACTCCCATATTCGATTGGGTGTTGTGAGACCAAATGTTTCTCGTATTTAAATGTGGAGTTAGGATTATTTATTTATTTAATTATTTTTAATTATGAGTGCGGTACGATTTTGAAAAGGTATGCCATAAAGCGCTGTGGCGATAGAAAAACAATGCCATTTATAGGTTAAGTCAAACAAATTTTCTGACTTTACAGACAGCATCACACTGAGTCGACTCGCTTTATATTTCCCCTATCATAATTCTAAACTGTATTGCATTGATTAACGTTGGATTACGTTAACCCGCGTTAACTTGTGTATAACCGGCCCGCGAGGTGGTTGTTTGTCATTGATTAACGATGCGAGTGTTCATTGTGTGACACGGTGACTCGCGCTGACTCGCACCGAGTCACGCTGTCACGGAGTCACTGACACGCGCCATGGACTTTTGTTAATACCTTCGTCACGAAAAACTATTAATATAAAGTTGTTTACAAAGAAAACTGGCATAAAGGTGCATTGTCTGATTGCAACTCTCTTGTTGATATAATACTACTATAGTGCTACTCGATTTCCAGTACATTAATATGTATAGTAACGCCTGTTGTCTTTAGACAGGCCGTCCCTACGTATAGTCGTAGGAACGATTACTGGACATTGCCCACTTAACAAACATCTATGTATATGTCCTAGGTATGACTGACAGCTCCCTATGTACGGGATGCCTGTTAGCCAATGAAACAGCTCCCCATGTCATCCTGGAATGCGAAGGCGTAGCTACACAACGGGCTGAAATCCTCAATACACCGAGGTCGCTCCGAGAAGCCTGTGGAGACACCAGGTGGATCCTGCGCTTCTGGTCGGGGCTAGGCTGGCTAGATCTCTAGCTGCCATTAAAGACACGCACAATGGTTCGATTCTTTTAACGAACTAAGTGCGAAAAAAGGAGCCCACAACCAATACCAAAACCAAAAATATGTATAGTAAAAATAATATTAATACCTGTATAAAAGGTTATTTAAACCGAAATAAGACCCTAAACTGTGGTGAACGTGTGCTGATGTCACGCTCCCGTGACTCACGTCACGTCGCGTCGACAGCGCGTCCGCACCATCGGCGAGACACCTCATTAAACTAACTCTCAAGTTAACCGTTAGTTTTCAATCCCGCTACCGCACCGCTGCTGCACCGCACTATCGTTCCCACGTGTGCGGTGTGACGTGACTCACGTGACACCAAGACACGCGTCTCGCAAATGACACTCACAGCGTGTTTGGGTTTTACAGTGAACATTTTACTAAAGGAACCTTTTTATAAAGTAGACGTTTGAAATAGTTATAGATACATCAGCGCATGTTGGTAAGTTCTAGTACATATATTATGTGCGTGAAGAGTTTGAACAAATGCAATGACTGCACGTTATGGTTGCATTGGTATGAACAACCCGTGATACGCGCATAAGTAAATCGAAATACATAAATATTTCTCATACATAAATAATGTATAAAGTAGAGTTGATTTGTTATAATAATAATAACATAAGCTCACGCTTGTATCCCCGAAGGGGTAGGCGGAGGCGCACTAGCGAACTAGAACACCCACATTTCGCCGAGCTTAGTTCCGTTCCAGATGTGATAGGGGGCGAGCCTATCGCCATATCGGGCACAAATTCCAGACTCCGGGCTGATATGGAAAAATCCAATATCACTTTGACCGACCCGGAGATCGAACCCGAGACCTCAGGACAGTAGTCGTTCCGAAATACCACCACGCCACCGAGGCAGGCATAATAGTAATATTATATCCCTTTCCCAATTGTCATTTTTTTCTTTTCTATGGTTCGTTTTGGCTGTCCTAGCATTGCTCATGGGCATCAACAATATTTTACCGCCAGATAAGCCATTTCTACAAATTGAGATCAAAATGTATTTTCTAAGTATATTATTATTAGTATATTGTTTAATTGTTAACAAAAAATCACAATAAAATCATGTTATCTGTACGTAAGAATGTAGACAATGCTAACAATGAAAATATTAATAACATTTCTCAACATATTACCGACAGTAAGTTGACATGCAACAAACTTCCAAGTTGAAGTGGCTGTGGCGCAGATAGTTTTCAATCTCCGCTGCACGGCTCGGTGAGTTGTACGCCTGTACCGCGCTGTACGTCGCGAAACGGCGCGACGCGGAAATGATGCGCGGATACACGCAGGATTGACGTCACTTCAGGTGATACTGGCGTGTATTGGTAGTCAAAGGGTGGATCGAAGTCTTTGTAATAAATTTAGCAAATCATAATTCAACAAAAACTATGATAAATAACTGTGCTCTATGGTAGAGCTTTCGACTTATTCGTCACATTAGTACAGTGTCGTGCACTCCATATACCTCTACACAAAGAGTCACCGTCTACCCTGACAACTATCCAATTACAAAATTAAAGAAAAAAATCATCACCTAAAACATATTTTGACAATAGCAGCACTCTACTTCCATTTTACAGGTATCATAATGATGGTTGTAGTGAAGCAAGAATCGAAGAAAATATTTTTGCTAGTTTTTTGCCTACACTAATCTATTTGGATTAGTTATTTAGTCTAGTCTCTGTTAGTATACTTCTATTACAGCCCTGATGGTGGGCCATTAAGGTAAATTGTGAAATGAACAACTTTGTAGTGTTTAAAGGTACTAGAGAAATCGCTTCACATACTCTGTAAAATTCGTTTAAATTTTAATCTCACTTAACATAAGAAAATAAATGTAAAAGCGCCTAATGTAGAGATATATTTAAACGTTGTAGAAGTATGTGTAAATGTCTAACGCCTGGGGATAGAGAGAGGCAGGAGGAGGAGTGGGGGGAGGGTTTGATGTTAGTTGTGTCGCACGTAGGCCCGTAAATTCGGCGCGGTCAACGCACAAAGGTTAAGACGAAACAATTAAATGTTTCTACTTCTCCAAGTATGCGAGCCGGGACGGACCTTGAGTGTTCGGTCACGAAGATGGCGATTGTAAACACTTTCTGTCGTATATAATAATCTTAGTTATTACAACAGATCGTCACCGTGTTTCTATCGTTGATGATGAAGTTTTGGTGGAGATTTTAGAAGTAATCGCCTTGCATCATACGTATACCTCTATATTAAACATGTCGGACATCCATGCTGAGATAAATGGTACATGTTTTGAATTGGAATAATGGCTAGGTGGTATGAGCACCGATTTGTATATACTCTCTACTGTAGAGGAACGAGTGTTACTGTATGAAAGGCAAAGTGCTTTAGCCAAGCAGGTGTTGTGCCTGAATCGCTGCACGTTAGGTACTATGCATTGTACATTAACGCGTCATTTGATAATTGTGGTTTGACTGTGTACACAAGAAATGCGTAGAGAGCATGTACACAGTTTGCTAATGGATTCTAATATTGTCAAAATGACCCAAAGAGTCGATCAGGAAATCTTTGGGGGAGGCTTATGTCCAGCAGTGAACGTCCTGTGGCAGATGATGATGATGAACCAAAGAGCAGAGGGCTAATTTTGTGAAAATGTTGGTTGTCTACTGATCAATCGCGTATTCGGGGGCCGCACAAAGCCCTTAATTTCATATGAACTTTTGCGAAGGTATTTGAGCTAAGGCCCGGGGGACCGGCCCGGTGCCGTTACAATAGACTATATTTACTAAACTCACGCAAATACCTGCATAGTGAGTTGTGTAACATTAACATATGTACTCGTTTTGCACGGTGATTACATTGTTATATGTTGGTACTTGGTTGTACTACTTGATAATCTTCGATTCGGTTACTGTTTTTGTTTGCCCTAGCGGAAACCCAACAAGAAACTGTAATGGGGCTGTTTCTAAAAACTTGGTCGTTTATAATATTAAAAGGATTTCAGATTTAGCTCAAATAATACATTTTGTACTTTTAATCTAAATAACATCTACCTCTAGATAAGGTATCGGTTCACGTTCTTTGAAGTATAATAGTGATATTTATTGGTTAATGTAATTTATCAATTTGTTCCCCACGTCGCGTCGTCTCGTCCTCGCGGATCTCTCAGGATGTGATTGTTCCCGCGCCACTCCACCGCACCGCGCCGCTGCTTCGTGTCACTTAATTGGAGATGCAGGGAAGGGTTCACATCTCATTTGAGACACTCGCCGCACTATTCTGTAATACAAGTTTCAATGTGTTTGGGAAAATATCAACTTTCTAGCGCACGACTCCAATCGCGTGAATTGTCGGGATAACAGTGATGTCGAAAACCACGCGATGTTCTACCTTTTTATACCAAACTACATCCACTCATTTTTGGTTATGAAACATTTAACCTAATTTAGATTAATTGGATAACATACCTGGGAACAGCAAATACAATGGTAAACATATTAATATTATATTCTACTGAATTCAGTTGAGAACCACAGTTCATTGAATCAACTACTAAGACTCTTACATGTTGAACGACGGTGAAATACTTTGTCAGCTTTATTACGCTGGCTGGTCCGTGAAGAAACAAGGTTTAATTATCTTGCTATACACTGTTAAACATAGCCCTCATCAAGTGAGCTCGAAGTATCCCGGTATCGGGCAACCCACATCCATCCAGTATGCGGCACCCTAGATACAAAGTTTCATAATAATTCCAAACAAAATCCGACTACATTTTTTAAAATAAAATTAACAAGAAGCTTATAAGAATAAGGTCTAATTCATATCACAACAGTATGATAAGAATTAGAGATGTGTGAGGACAGTCCTCAAAGCATAAGGCTGAGATCTATAGAGCGAACATCGACTTAGTCCGAGTCGTTTTTTACAATATAAATAGACTGACAGACAGACTAAGCAAAGATTTTTTTGTGAAAAATGACTTGGATTAAGTAAAAGTTCGATTTAAAAATTTCAAATCCTCACCGAGTTCGTTTCTTTGACTTAGACTTAGTCGAAGTTCGCTCTATAGGTCTCAGCCTAAGAAATGATTGCATCGCAGAATAAGGACATCGGCGTTCGCGCTGCAGCTCCCTACGGACCAGACTCAATCAATCCGCGGTAGACAAAAGATGACGGTTAATATTATATGCACTCACGTGGTTATACTCAACATCTACCGAGGATCTAATTATCTTATTAGATTTAGGAAAATCTGCTATTCTTTGTCTTCGATGGGATTGAACATGATGGAATTATTTTTTATTTGTCTTAGAAATTTGAAATACAAAGCTCATTTCATATTGTCATTTAAATATTCTAATCGGCTGTAATATTAATTTTAATTAATTTCGATGAAAATTATGCTGTAAGATCTAGTTTGTCTGCGATGTGAGTCCATAATTATAAATTCGATTAATTTCGGATGGAGGAGTACAGAGTAAAAATAAACTCCTGAGAAAAATTCACACCATGGCCGACAGCCAGATTGTATTATTGTGGTGGAATTTAAATGCAATTCTTTCTACCTGCCCTTATCCCATTTTAATGTGGGATCGGCGCAACACACTTTTTCAATAATGTTGCAAAGAGGATTTGGCTTAGTTTTTACGACCGGCCGCCTGCCTGACGTCAACCCCCTGTGAGGGATCCAGTCCCGGGCAAATTAAATTAGAAAATTTACTGCGCCCGACCTGGGAATCGAACCCAGGACCTCCCGGTCTACAGCGCTTACATGCTGCCACTAGACCAAGGAGGCGACCAATATGTGTACCTAATATGAAAAAATGGAGTTTCAGAAAGACTACTCAAAAATGGACACTGAAAAATAATTGATTTGAACAGTAATTTATTAATCTCATGATATTAGAGCACAAGTTAAGTCAATGACCTCATCCAAAAACTCATCCCGAGCAGATATGAAGTTTAATCAATCCCTCCCCCGATTATCAATGTCGGGCTTCCATAAGCCGTGTTTGCTGAACCAACACGGGAAGGTGAACCATGATGGGGCACAATCAAGTATTGTTTGAGACAAACAATCCGAGCACGCCCTCAGGTGAAACTAATAACTCTCTTACATGTGTATTGGCGAGACATGATGAATTTTATGTAGTGTGTGTTGTAGCACACGATGTTATAGTCAATTTCACTAAATATATTGTATACCAGAAACGTGCTGGTAAGTGAAATCTCTGAGAACGACATGTAACAGCGGGTTCTCTTATTAAAACTATCATAGCTAACTAATATTATGAATACTCGTAATAGCTTGGAAAAGTGTTAGGTTTTTTTGATTTGTTGAACCGATTTGTTTAACACACCAATGTCGTGGATGTTGGCTAAAGCATTTACTAGTTAGTTAATGCCCAAGTTATACCTTATTATAATACTATTATTATCCGACAGCCTTCGTGGCGCAGTCGGCGAGTAGCCGGCTGTGAAGCGGGAGGCCGCGGGTTGGATTCCCGCATTGAGACAAATGTTTGTGTAGCCCACAGATATTTGTTTCAAGTCTGGGTGTTGTGAGACCGAAATTCTCTCATAGTTTCTGACACCCTCGATACAGGTTATACCTAGTGTGGGCTCAGGACTAGGTGTGTGACTGTTGGGTGTATTTATTTATTTATTTATTTATTTATTATTATATTAAAATACTACAATTCAATGTTATGTAAGTCGAATATAAACGAATATAAAATGTTAATTTTCCAGCTACCTTATGGTCAACGAGGCAAACTCCTGTCTATGTTATTTAAACTATCAGTAATTATTTAAGTTCATTATTTTAATTATTGCTACGAGTATATTCACTGATTTACTTTACTTCCCCTGGTATACCATTCCAAACCTGTGTTCCTATTTACGAACAACAAAATTGAAGCATCAATTTCCCGTAAGGTTTACAATATTGCCGCAATAGGTTTAATTTAACCGTGTGGTAAGGCGCGGTAACGTTCCGTCTACAGTCTACACCGCTTTATTAATTCAGGTACGTATTCGATGTAATAACGGGTATTGTTAATTAACGAAATATTCATGTTTAGCATAAATTAATGTTTCTTTTCAGAAAACGTATTTTGATAGTTACTATTATAGTAACTTTTTATCATAAACTGAAAACAATTAAATGTTCAAAAATTATTCTATAGACTAGAATACTACTTTATGCGACGGCGATATAAACAAATAAATTAATACAATTATTATGTAACAAATTATTGCCAATAAATGTGCAACGTTATCATTGCCTTTTATCTACACTGATATTACTTTCACGTGACTGTGACGCAATATGTAGGTCGTATGCGCTTGGAGTGTGTTCTGTACATTGGGCTGCGTGTAATATAGTTTCCGTGGTGTAGCGGTTATCACATCTGCCTAACACGCAGAAGGCCCCCGGTTCGATCCCGGGCGGAAACATTTTTTTTTTTTAAATTTGATTTTGAGATTGGCAAAGCACCAACAATTTTTGGTATCGTAGGTGTATAGGTTCAGTTATCAGCAAGCGATCAATTTGGTAGTTTGTCGATATAATTATGCATACAGTTATCACAATATAATAAAAGAACAATCTTATTGGATTGTATATTAATTTTTTTGTATAGCAGAGACTGGCAAACGATCAGATGGGTCACTTGATGTCAAGTGATCTCTGCCGCCCATAGACACCCATGACACAAAAATAATTGCCAACCTGAAATAATGAATTGGAAAGGGAGGGAAAAGGAAAGGAGAATTGGGTCACCGGAAATCTCACTCACCGGACGAAACGCGACTGCGAGCTGCCACTTTACATCAGTTTTCTGCGGGACAGTGGTATCAAACCAGTCGAGTCATTCGTGCTGTAGACGTAATTCTCTACAGCGTGGCTCTACCATTCAAATGGACCAGCTGGCTATAAGATTAGTCTAATTTAGTTCAGGTATAAATTATAATGGATATATCAGGCAAGTTTACAACAGCAGGTCTACACCACCTATTAACCTCGAGTACACAAACCCTAGGTAACACTTATCGAACAACCCTCACACTGCCGTCGGTACTTGTACGAGCAAACAATCGAGGATCACATCGACCGACCTAGCCAGTGAGCGACTGAGCGAGCGAGCGAGCGGCAGTTATTAAAACATCCACCATCGACATCATGTTAATTACTTAAGCCAGGTTTTGTACGCAGTTGATGTGGAACGGTGGGGTTTTTTTTTGTATAGTGTTTTATGTCTCTAGTATACATACATTACTTAGAACGATATATTTAGTCCAACTGACAGCTTAAATAACGTTTTTTTTTATATTTTCCAATGTAAAAAATAAGCAGCTGTTAGTGTAAATAATTCATGTCATTCACATTTTCACTGTTGTTTAATAATGATTTCTTAGGTTTACGCAAATGTAATGCGTTAAAATAAACCTAGTTTTTTACGGATTCTATCGCGATTTGTTTTTATTTATAATTCAGACGTTTCGAAAGCTTTACAGTCGTCGTCATGGGTCGGACTGACCGAAAAATCGTGATATAATTGTCAAAAAACTAGTTTTATTTCAACTTTTATTTCCTTTTATAAGTTGTATTGGGTTAATTTTGTGGCTTAATTTTTAATAAGTTAGCTGCGTAATTACATAAATCATTTTTGCAAGATATCGACTTGCCTTACCGTTTCAATTGCGCTACACACACAACCCTGCAATATTTGCGTCGGTCCGCGAGGCCGAGCCATTAGTAAATTCAACCCGTGTTTGAGTTAAACAGTAACGTAGGTAAATGAGAAGCAGGTCATCTACACCGGATTACGGTCACGCCGATAATTAAACGATTTACATGAGATTGTTGTATTAATAACGGGTTATACTGTGTGCTTAGATTTTAATATGGTACCGTGTTTATTGTTGGGGGTTATTTTTGGTGTCGGCGAGTTTAGGGTTAATAAGTGATTTTCAAACATTTGTATGCAAAATGACAGGGTTTAATGTTGTTTATATAATTAGTGATAATTTTTATGATCTATTGTTACATTTTATAGGTGCGTAATTTGAACATATTTTATAAAGTGGCTGCTCGCTGTTGCGTTTCGTTCGGGAGTGAGATTTCCGGTGGCCTAACTCTGCCTTCCTCCGTTTCCCAATCCCTATTTTGCTCCCGTTAGGTTGGTAACGCACCTATGATTCTTTTTGTATCTTGTTGTCTATGAGCGGAGGATCACTTACCATCAGGTGACCCGTCTGCTCGTTTGCCAGTCCCTGCTATAAAAACAATTTACATTCATTATCTTAAATAA
Organism: Clanis bilineata; assembly: GCA_036417725.1. Classification (NCBI taxonomy): domain Eukaryota; kingdom Metazoa; phylum Arthropoda; class Insecta; order Lepidoptera; family Sphingidae; genus Clanis; species Clanis bilineata. The sequence continues at coordinate 17,562,672 of CM071145.1, read as the reverse complement.
ATACTAAAGTAAAATGAATGAATATCGTTTTTATTATCCCCTTTCACCTTAAAAGGTCAGTTCTTCACGGAGATGCAAACCCGCATCAGCTGAGCATAAAGCGCATAGCTTTCATTACCAAGCCACGAGCCCTCAGACTGCGGAACGCATTGTATATTTAAGTCCCCTAATATTATTTTAAGGGTTTTCGGCGCAGTGACGGGGAGGTTACACCTGGCAGCTCTTTGTTCCTGTAACAAAGATCGAATCACATATCGATCGAGTCGCGTGTCTCTGATGTTAATAATAATTTTATAACCACAGTTCGTACCTTTGTACCGCTAAAGGATCAGTTGCATGAAATGGTGATTTTGGTATGGGTTGCTGTGGTTGAAGACGGTGACAATTTAGAATTTTTAGGTGATGATGAGTTATTCATTAACTTTTGTTCTTTTGTTCAAGCCGCTTCCAACTGGTCGATCTGGAAATTTTTGGGGGAGGCCTATGTCCAGCAGTGAACGTCTGATGATGATGATGATGAATGAACTATTTATGGTTTGGCATAAAACATGACATAATTTACCAATAACAATAAAAAACTAATATTAAGCTAAGAAGGTTGGTAAAAACGATTTAGATTTGGGTATGATTATATCATATTAGACAACATTATGTCGACCCATAAGTTTCAGTGTATTTGCATTCAAATATGCTTCAATAACTCAAAACACCGAACCTCAACCCGACAATTCGGATTTCCCACAATGTGAGAAATAATTCTTAATAACGAAACAAAGGGCAGTTGTATCTGGCCAACAATCGCGAGCGATGCGGGCGCCAAAGGAAATTATTAATTTCGACCATTAAACACTACCTACGAGCAATTGGGACGGACGTGTATGGACCGACAAAAAGGGTCCCCTTTGTGCCCACTTATTATTAATAAAAGGTATTCAAAGGTGATCTTTTATGTTATTGGGATGCTTATTACTGGATTCATATTGACTAACGTTTTATGAGAATGGCGAATTTTGTGTAATGTAAGCCGCGTCTCCTGCACATGTTTTTTACATATACCAAAAAAATATTTTCATTGTCTTCGGCTCATGTCGCCTCCTTAGTCTAGTGGCAGTATATATAGGCTGTGGACGGGGAGGTCCTGGGTGCGATTCCCAGGTCGGGCAAAGCTAATTTTCTAATTTAATTTGTCAGGGACTGGATCCCTCAGAGGGGGTTGACGTCAGCCGGGCGGTCGGTCGTAAAAACTAAGCTAAATTCTTCCTGCAACATAATTGAAAATGTGAGATGCGCCGAACCCACATTAAGGTGGGATAAGGGCAGGTAGAAAGAATTGTCTCCTGCTCATATAACAATAGACCATAGCCAAAAAAAATTAGAAATACCATGTGTGTTTTGTAGGTGTTTTGTCTAATGTTTGAGTGTAGGAGCCGCGGCTTTACTTAAACATTGTCTTGTACGCTACTATAAGTAGTATGACTATCATCTATTATTTTACCACAATATGATAATAGTATCAGTGATACCCGTTGACTACCGTGGTCCATGCGGAAGCTATGGTCGCATATACCAATTATAGGCATAAGAAGTTGCCGCCGTAAGAGAATGCAGCTCCGAATTTCTAAGTGTGTATTCATTGTGAATTATCCCCTACTTTACCGTCGAAGGAAAACTTAGCAAGGAAACATTAAAATCTTATTAATGTTTAGAATGTTGTGATCACCTCTAATTAGCATGTATATACATATCTCAGATCATTGTTAAAACTACTTATAGAACGTGCTATAGAGGTATATACTTGCTGTAGGTGAACCTTTTAAATAAATAAATAAAATAAAAAAAACTAATAATATTTCGTAAAAATAATCGAAGCCTACGAACATGCATCTGATCGGCATAAGAAGAGCGTTTGAGATTTATGCAGTCGAATATTATCTGCTAATATATATTTCAGGATTGTCGTAATTTGCACAAAAAAATAAAAACCATTTTTGACTGAGGCACAATCATTAAAATGCTTGTTGGGGATATTAAATTACTGATTGATTGGAGTCGTACTCGTAACACGCCAAAGCGAGTCACCGACCGTTATTTTTTCACCATACTAGTGACGAGTTGTACAAATTACATAATTGGGTACTTGACAATTTTTAAAAGTATACAGGGCTATTTTTTAGTTTACCCTAAACATGTAAAAAAATATTTCGTCATTTATTTTCATAGTTAGTTAAAAAAATCAAAAATTAATATGTATAATTTAGTTTGCCGCCAAAACGCTACCTGTTAACTGTAGCTACGGGTGGCGTCATCGTTCCTAACCATAGATACAAAATCACTTTTAAAAAATATATTGGGGAATTAACATTTATGATTTCAAAATAAAAAAATGGGTCAGATATTTCGTCGATCAGATATCGATCGTCGATCACATCCCCGTAGAAATTAAGTTGAGAATTAAATAAAAATACGAAAAAAAAACAAAATAACCTGGCATGACTTTGGATCTTAGGTCTTAGGCCCTTGTGGAACAATAAACAAGAAAAATGAGTAATCTGACATCATGTATCGTGATTGGTGTTTACCGTCACGTGACTCACAGATAAAAAATTAAGTATTTTAATTACTTTTATATAAAAATATATTACTGATATAAAATTATCCTTGGAGTATTTTTAAAAAAATCCTATTGCATACGTTATTTCGATGATAAATCTATGTTCCTGCAGAAATTCATTGATATTGGTTACTATAGTCAAGTACCCAATTAGTCAACTAGATTCTACCTACACATTTCCTCTATTGTTTTCAATGAATAGGTATCTTAAAATATCTAACATAATCCCCGGACTAATGAGGGTATACTTTTACCTTTTGATGTAAAACTATGACAAAACGGAGGGTTAATATGGAACCTTTTCACGGGATGCGGGTACTTTGTACCTCCGACTATGTTCTTTCTATTAACCGAAGCTGTGTGGCGCGGTGGTATGGCGTGCGGGCGTCACCTTCACAAAGTGCTTTTATTTAATTTCACACGTTTTAAGTTACACATGGGTACAAAGGACCGTTTTGTAACTAGTTTAGTTTTTGAGGGTTGGATTTCACTTAGTGCCTTCACGGGATTGCAATTAGTGAGTAATTATCATGCGGTCTACCTCACGGGTTTTAGAGACCGCGGTTAACTCTGCTAATACTTTTGGATTTAAGGGTTACGTTTTAGTTGAATATGTTTGGGACGGATAAGGGTTTGCTTTATCATTTGTATTAGATCATTTAGTACTGTAAATATAGTTTAGCACTTATATTTATGCAATAATTAATTAAAGTGGTTATATCGTACACACACACACACACACACACACACACACACACACACACACACACACACACACACACACACACACACACACACACACACGCATGCACGCATGCACGCACGCACGCACGCACACACGCACACACGCACACACGCACACACACAGAAACTGTGAATTGTTTTTTTCTTACAAGTCATTCGATCGAGTTTGACATTCTAACGTCATTGTGTATAGGTCACTCATATACTAAAATTATGTGCACTTCTGACGCACAGAGGCGGCAAAATGACGCCACTCATGACGTCGGCAATGTACCTTTATATGACTTATTATTCTTTTCTGTATCTACTTATGGTTATTATTTTATAGTCGGGGCGGGCAAAAGAGTCAGCTGGTGGATCACCTGATCACATCCAAGATACTAAAAGAATGATGGGCGCGTTGTCAACTTTAAAAGGAGGGATTAAGAAATGAAGGGGGCAATTGAGCTTCCGGAAATTTCACTTAAGGAAAGCGCTTCCAGTCACTTCTTCACTGATGTATTCTGAGACAGTGATATCGAGCCGGCCGGACATTTATCCTGTGGACATAAGTGTTTATATGTATATGCGACATAATAACCATGTTATTCATCATCATCTACAGGACATTCACTGCTGGACATAGGTCGATCTGGAAATCTTAGGGGAGGCCTATGTCCAGCAGTGGATGTCCTGTAGCTGACATAATAACAATGTTATTAAAAGATAAAGATCGTATTAAGAGTCGAGTCCCGGTACGGTACAATTGCGGCACCTACGTACTACACGCGCCCGTACCTGCGGGCATCGCCTCACTCAATTGCCTGTTATGTGGGTCGATTGAACAGGAGTGGCACAGAGCGGCGTTTAAATTATTCAAATATTGTAGTGAGATGGGATTTAAAATACATGGAGTTAGTTAAGTGATGGTTTATTTTATCGACCGACTCCCAAAAAGGAGAAGGTTCTCAATTTGTCTATTTTTTATGTATGTGACGCGATATCTCCGCCAAATGTGGACTGATTTTCAAAACTCTTTTTGTGTTTGATAGAGCTTATTTCAAGGGTGGTCCCATATAAATATGGGCACGATCAGATTTGAAGTCGGTCTGTTAAGTTTTTAAACTTGTAATTATAGCCCAACATGTCAGCTCAGTGGAGTACACTTTTTGAATTACGTTACAGAAAAGATTTGTCTTTGGCTTACGAGCGCCTGTCTGCCTGGCCTCAACCCACCAACACTGGAACTAAAAATAAATCTCGGTAAGAATAAATCCCGTAAAAATAAGGTTAAATAACTAAGGTAAGATATTTATTCATAATTAATTTTTATTTGCGAACTTATTTATTTCCCAAGTCCGAACTACTACAGTTATGTGCAACTAACACGTCTCTACAGATTTCCCCGTTCCACCGTAAACTCTATTAACTAAATTGTAGCGTGCAGCGGCGCGCCACCTGGCGGCTGTCACCTTAACTGCCAATTGTGACTACCACGGTCGTATTAGCTTTATTGTCCTCTTCAATTAACACGACCGTTTTCCTCCTCTGTCTATATGAGTAATATTAGGTAGAACTGCCTCTTAGAAATAGAGCTCTCAATTGAGGTCAATTTTTACCTTCTCTACTGCGCACGTGTCTAGAGTATAATGTTTGTTTAAATCATTGAGTTTGCCTTGAATAATATGGCTAAAAATAAACCAATTAATGTTTAGATCTATAGTTTTAAAGTCCAACGACGCTTTATAACGAATTATTTAGAATATAGGTACAAATCTTTTAGTTAGGGTATACTGATCTGACTTCGCGAAATAATATACAATTTTGTATTCTTACTCTTTCGTTATTCATCGTTGTTGTGAATTATAATGGTAACTAAATAGTTATTAAATACGACTGCCTCGGTGGCGTGGTTTTATTTTGGTCCGACTACCGTCCTGAGGTCTCGGGTTCGATCCCCGGTTCGGGCAAAGTGATATTGAATTTTTCCACATCGCTCGCCCCGTATCACATCTGGGACGGAACTAAGCTCGGCGAAATGTGGGTGTTCTAGTTCACTAAGGTGCCTCTGCCTACCCCTTCAGGGATACAGGCGTGAGCTTATGATATGTTATTAAATACGGGTCACATTTTTGCGCTAATAACGCTATATTCATAAGTTAAAAAAAACTGAAACGGATGATATGGAAATGGATGATATGAGAGCCAATGGTCTCACTATGGGGGATGCTCAAGACTGGTCGTAGTGGCAGCGTAATAAAGCAACTCTTACGTCACTAATTAGTATTATAATATCATACGGGTCCTTAATGAATGCAAATAGTGTAAAAACTCACGTATCGTCACCATGTAGCAATTATAATCGACGTCTGTCTTGATGACCGTCAATTGGTCGGCGTGGCGTGGCGCGGCGCGGCGGTGGTGATGCGGGTTCGGGGAATGACCACCTCTCGTTAAATGCATATGGTACGGACTTTTTGTTTGTATTGTAAATATGAAGTGGACATTTTAGGTGTATGGCATGAGAATATGATGTCATAATATTAAGAGCTCGTACCATGCCATTTACAACCAGAATCGTAAAGCCTCTAAAGTAGGTACTACGGTTGTTATTGTTTTACTAAGATGTGACCATACCATCATTTAGAACACAGTAGTTGAGTTGGATTTATAGAGTATATGAAATGTTTAAGTTTTCTATTACAGCAGTCTTAGATGGAGCTTGCCATCATTCATTATCCATATTAAATACCGGGCTTAATAATTAAAGTCACCAATATTATCTCCAAAGCATCGTGGTACTTACGGCTATTTCCTTGAATTAATAAGTAACTAGAGGTACGACACGCCACAGTTCAGTGTCAGACGAAATATGACACTTTCACTGAAATGTGTTGAAATCAAAAAGACAGGACAAGGTGTGTCGGAACTCTGCACTGACCACATAGAAAAGGTAACTTCAAAATTGATTCCAAACAATAGCAGAATCTCATCAACAATAACAAAAATTAACGCCAGCAAAAAGTGGCACTTAGTGCAAGTTCTGTGGGATTACGGAGCGTCCACGCAGGGGTTGTGCGCTCTCACGTGGCGACGCGTGGCGTGAGAGGTGCGGGGTATGCGCGAGGGGGGGGAGGTGAGGTAATGCAATATTTGTTCGGCGACACACGGCGACACGCGTGTGCTGCTATTGTCTACTACTGGGGGCCAGAGATGGACAACTTTTGGCAAGCGAATAATGAAATCGTTGCTTTATCATTTTTTTATTGTTGAATATTAATTAGTAAGTATCATCATAATCATCATCACCAGACTCAGGAAGTCCACTGCTGAACACAGGCCTCCCCCAAATATTTCTAGATCGACCTGTGTTAATTCACTTTTTAATCGTACTCTTATAATTGTTTGTGATTTAGTCTGTATGTAAAGGTAGTTACATATACATATTTATAAAAAAAATGTGTATGTAGTGTAAATGTAAATTCATACAACATTTATGAAGTTGTGACATATCTACGGTATCATCTTTTCTTTCTACCTGCCCTTATCCCACCTTAATGTGGGGTCGGCGCAACACACTTTTTCAAGTATGTTGCAGAGAGGATTTGGCATAGTTTTACGACCGACGGCCTGCCTGACGTCAACCCTCTATGAAAATTTGCTTGCCTGACCTGGGAATCGAAATCAGGACCTCAAGGTCCACAGCCCATGCATCCTGCCACTAGACCAAGGAGGCGACTACGGTATAATAAATGTCTTAAATTAAATTTAAGCCTTTTTCATTATAAAATAACGTGATATTAGGATTAGGTCCATAGTATCGAAAATGTTTTGCACATCTGAAAATAACGGTAATCCGTGCACATGGGGTGCAACGATAAAAAGATAATGCGGCCCTTAGTCGCGTGCGCATAAAAAAAACTGCTTTAATGACGCACCTATAGTCGGCGGCTTATCGCGCCTGCGCCCAGTCTCCCCTCAAACAAATGAGCTTAATCATGTCTCGGACCAGGGTAGGAGAAGCAGGGGAGGCAGGACAAAATAAACGCGCCAGCAGGAGGCCTCGAATGTTTTTATTGGAGACACATAGTCAATGTCGCGAAAATAATCACTCAGATTGCTCGGAGTGAAATGATTTCTTAGCTTTTATGTTTTGCGAAAGGGTGTGTTTTGTGTGATTTGATTTTATTTACATTAATTCATATAAATTTACAACTATCATGTCATGTTTGATATTGAATTATATCAAACCTTAGGTATAACTATAAAACAAACTCAAGCATGTCACACAGATTTGAATATCCTAGCTGAGCAACACACACCCCACTTGTTATACAATCTGAATCATTAGAAGTTAGAACTATAGATTGATAATGTTAAGCCGCGTGTCCTGCACTAAAACATTACACAAAACACCTACGCAAAACATGGTTTCGCTACACGTTTTTATCTATGGTCCATTGGTCTATGACCAAGTTGGCAGCGAATGTCATTGTTTTGAGTATGTGTTTTGTGTTTTGTTTCGAGAAAAACAGGTGTGGGAGACGCGCCTTTAGATACGACGTAATTTTTGGCGGAGGCCTATGTCCAGCAGTTGACGTCCTGTGGCTAATGATGATGATGAATATTAGTTAGATTCATTATTATCCCATAACATAAGCTCACGCCTGTATCCCCGAAGGGGTAGGCAGGCAGAGGCGCACTAGTGATATGTTATGTGTTATACCACTTGCGCATGTCCCTACCGGGTAGGATTTTCATGAAGTATCGAAGCTAGAGTTAATTTTCTTACATTTCTAGTCGGTTAAGTCTTTGAAATGTTTTGGCTACTTGACATCGACTTCGCTAGGTAATGGCGAGGGGAAAACATATACACAATCGACTGCTATATATGCGTGATATTATACGATAAATCATAATCATCACGATTCACGAACTACCCTTGCAACTGGCAGTAGGTACCTATATTAAATCAGGTTAGTGTAGCTACAGACAATTTAATTCTATGTACGACATTTATAAAAAAAAAACGCCGTGTGGCACGCGTGGCGCGACCCTTCCCAAAACTGGAAACATTAAGGATCGCCGTTCAAAATATATTTCAACTAAATCTAATAATAAAAACTATTTATTATAATACAAAATGTGGTTGGAAACGAGTTCCTGTTTATTAAGTTTGGAGCTTGGCTTGATGGGTACAATTGAATTTTACTACGAAATTTATGGTATTGAAAAAAGAGATTAATTTAGTTTTATGTACAAATACAGTGATAAAAGTTAAGTTAATACCCGTATTATCCTATATCAGAGAAACTTAGTGAATACAGAGAAAGGACAAAGTAACAACCCGATGAAGTTCCGTGCCTTACTTGTAACAAAATACTTATATCTTAACTATGTAAGTAGGAGTAACATCTTCATCACTACATAGTATAAAACAATGTCGCTTCCCGCTGCCTGTCCGTCTGTGTGCTTATCTTTAAAACTACGCAACGGATTTTGATGCGTTTTTTTTAGTATATAGTGTTTGAAGAGGAAGGTTTATATGTATAATACATGTATAAATTCATTCCCTAATGGGGGATGAGTGTTTGTCAAGACTCTCACGCGGGCGTAGCCGCGGGCAAAAGCTAGTATTTGAATAAAGCCCTTTAAATAATATAAATAATAGAGGTAGTGTTTCTCTTTTTACTCAAATATTTAAGCATAATATAGATCTTTAACCGAGGAAAAAAGACGCGAAGTTATTATATATTGCTTATGAAAACTCCTTATTATTATTGTTTTTAAGTTCAATTATCTTATCTCATCAACTGAGGTCTGCTATCTTACGTAACCTATTAATACACTAAGCCCTCCCTTACGTCAATCCTCACCCGAATCAAAACAGACCCCATCTTATTAAATTAACATAAACAAAACTGGAATCGTGAAGACGGCTCTATGTTTTGGAAACCGTTAATTTGCGAATTTCTCAGCCCTTTTCGTACAAAAGCGATGGTGTTGCCAGATGAATGCCACTAAATGTGTTAGCAACCTTTATTCGGTACATTGAAGGAAATATTCGATTTGCAATTCACATTGAAGGTGTTCAAATTGCTTTTAGAGTAGTAATTTTGTACATTCAAATGATATAATAATATGAAATGCTCAAGCCTGTATCTGTGAAGGAGTAGGCATATGCAGTGGCGTACAGTACATATAGACATAGAGACTCTGTCTACTCTGCCAATTGAGAGCCTCAGTGGCGCAGCGGGCGAGCAGCCGGCTGTGAAACGTGAGGTCGCGGGTTAGATTCCCGCACAAATGTCTGTGTGGCCCACAGTTATTTGTTTTGGGTCTGGGTGTTGCGAGACCGAAAGTCTCTCGTTAGTTCCTGATACCCACGACACAAGACTCGATCTTAGTGTGGGGTCAGGACTATGTGTGTGACTGTTGGGTGTTATTTATTTATTTATTATTAATTTGCTATTTCCATAAATAAAGAATAAAATTATGATTAAATAAAAATGTTCAAAATAGCCATACTCGAATTATGTTTTCAATCGACACAGAGATGATAATCACTATGATGGTGTCGCAAGAGTTGAAGAAAATAATTGTGTAAGATTATTGTCTACCCTGATCGGAATACCTATGCACGTCACAGTCTATCGCCATACCATGCACTACACATACGTTTTTATGTTGTGCAGTGAGTTTAATTAAGTAGTGGATGTATTTTTGTGTACAATTCGGTGTAACAATTCTTTGGGAACCTATTAAAATAAATAAATGCACAAATTCTAACACTGGGCAAAATGCTGGAAATTTTCAAACTCATCAAAAACTTAAAATCAAGTACTGGTAGTAAGATACTTATATCTATCCGGATAACAACTGTATAACATATGGTGTTTAAATCTGTCATAGTGTACCGCAGATCTTCTGTGGATCGAGTTCCAGGATTAGCCAGTGTATATCTATCTGGTTCTTCCATGGGGCTTGCGACAGGGCTTGATGGTTGGTTGAGACGAGTATGAGGATGTATTCTTGTGCCCATGACTTTATACGCCCATCGATTTGCTTTATCCCTCTTCGGAGTGTGAAGAAACATCAATGCCGGCCGGTATGATTCTGGTTACCACCGAAAATTTGTCGGTGGTCGCTGATATTTTTGGACAAAGCGTCGCTTAGTAGATTTGTAACTTTGCCATGATTGGATAATAAAATACAATATTGTTGTTCCCTGATCGTAATTCAGTTTAGACACCACATGTTCCTAGATTCAAAATCCGTTTCATCACCTACTAGATACACTTAGGCGTCATAACAAAGGCCAAAATTCCCTTGTCAACAAACATGTTTACTATATCCTAATGATAATGACCACCACGGAATGATTAGCTATAACATACGATTAATAAATATTTCATAGGGGCCACTAAACGTGCTGCGCCAACATAAACTTTCAATAATAATATTCCAAGGTACAATAAACGTAAAACGGACGTCGTTCTGCACATAATAAACAAACACTTATAACGCATTTTTTATGGCCACATAGAAGTGATTTAAAGGTGTCGTGATAATGTTAATCATTTGAAATGGTGATGATAGAATGTGAATTGTGTTTTAATGTTTTTTATCGAATTAGAAGCAATTTGTGCCCTATATTAGATAGGCTCACCCCCTATAACATCAGGGATGGAACTAAGCTCGGCGAATTGTGAGTGTTCTAGTTTGTATTAAAAATTCTTAACCCAGATGTACTAGAAAATGAAATTTAATAATGAGAGGTAAGACAATGCGGGCTTTATTTATTCACCTTGACACTTTATAAATTGTGACGGGTGGCTCGGGCTCCGGAGGCCGACACTTATGTAACATAGGTATAGAGGTAGCCGCCTCCAACGGGTTAAGATAAAGGAAAGATTGCATAACTTCACTTCTTTAAATGGCTTACGAAACCAGACAAACAGGCCACCAAATTAAAATGAAGCGGTTACCGTCATGCATGACGTGCACAGATATTCAGCTTAGAATAGACAAGAAAACTCGTATAATTATGTATTTATTTCAATTCTTGCTTTACCATCATCATTCATCATTCCCTTCATAGCTAAGCGGTTTCATGCTGCTGTATTGCGTTTCAATAGTAGGTAATAAAGGAAATATTCAACGCAAAAGCATATTGCCCAAAAATTACACAATCTCTTCGCTGTTTCTTATCAAATAATTCTAAACTTGGAAGCAAATATAATGATAACACTATGTACCCATTCCTAATAAACTAACTACCCTTAAACTGAATACTATAGCAATTTATTCATAGATAGTAAAATATATCCGAGGTCCGTAACGCCTATACCCCACTAAATACACTGCAACAGACAGTCAAATCGAATTTTATTGAACGAATAAAGTGCATATAAATTTTATGATGTATAAACGGGACATTTCTAAACTTTATGACGCAAACACTGGGGCTGAGTGTTGTATTGTGACGCAAACAAGTGCGCTACCGAAGGATTGATCGATATATATTCATTATAATTATTATTATGTTTGAAATTGAATTCCTATACTACCTATATGGGATCGAATCCGAGACCTCAGGACGATAGTCGTACCGAAATACAACCACGCCATCGAGGCAGTCCGAGAGGCAGAGTAGATATTTCAATATTTATTTCATAGCCGATGTTTCAAAATGTTCGTGAGACTCAATTACCTCACTGTAGAGGATGCTGAAGACCGGGTGAAGTGGAAGCGTATAAGTAGGAGGTGGACCCTGACCCTAGGCCATTAATAATTTTTATAGCTGTAGCATTCGCTATACAATACTCAGTGATATAATCGTAATATCTTCTATTTTATACCAACATATACCATCTGTACGTCTATTGCGCTGTAACAACACAATCAATCAACCCTAAGAGGGCAATATTCCTGCGATCACATACATTGCAACTTCACAACTCCGTAGATTCATACGAACACCCACAAAACGTTCAATACACGTCAAAATAATGACTTACAGATATTTATCGCTTCCTGTGCCTGTAAATTCAAGTTAAATTGAAAACACGTCGTTTTAATAGGCGTTTATTGAAGTGTTTATGCTAGACCTCAGGGTCTGAGTATACCATTAATGGGTTAGTGTGAGTCAGTTCAATTCCGTGTATTTTTTAATGTGCTTAAATGGTTTTAAACAGTGTGTCAGGCTCGCCTTAGGTAGATGGGGATGGATGTTTGAATTTAGTGATACAGGAAAATCGGTTATGCTGCTATGACACAAACTCAAGTTATGTTGCCGCCAAATCAATCAAATCTCCGTACTTCCGCGCTTACCTAGTTGGTCCTTTTTTTTCTACCTGCCCTTATCCCACCTTACTGGGGGGTCAACGCAACACACTTTTTCATATGCATTTTGCTGTAAGGATTTGCCTTAGTTTTTCCGCCCAGCTGGCCTACCTGACGTCAACCCCCTCTGAGGCAACCTCGAGTCTCGGGCAAATGACATTAGAAAATTCACTTTGCCCAACCTCGGTATCAAACCCAGGACCTCCCGATCCATAGCCGACATATGCTGCTACTAGACCAAGGAGGCGTCTTACCTAGTAGGTACTACTAGATCAAATCATTTTATGATTTCGTCACAAGTCGGCTACGGATTGAATTACTCAGCAAGCAAAATGACCTAAACTTTGTACTGTCTGCGTTATATTCTCCTAATGGAGCAGCCCTATTGTTTAAATCTAATGCGGACTCGATGAAACACAGATAGTCAACACTCAGCAACCACGTGTGTATCGTTAGTGACGTCACTCTGTCAAGCCATGCAGAGGGGCGAGCAGAGCAGATCACTGCCTGTGACGCGGTGATGCCGCATTAGTGGCTGACAAACGACGGTTTTATGCAAACGGCACCGCGCCTGCAGACGACACGTGACCTCACCGGCATCGTGGCACGCCGCACGGTACGGCGCAGCTAGACATGGGACACTATCGAAGTATCGAGTATCGAATGTTTTATAACCTTACAGGGCTTAAAATCTGCCGTTATTATAAATTTCGGAAGGTTTCAATTTCTGAAAACTGAATTTGTACTAATAATAATTCCGATGGTCAAAATTTCCTTCTCTTTCCCAATCTCTATTCCCTTCATGGAAGTCCTCTTGGCGGTGGAGATCATTTACCATCAGGTGAATCATCTGCTAGTTTGACGAGTCTCTAAAAATAAAAAAAAAAACTCAATTAACGTATCAAAATATGCTAACATATAACATAACATAAGATCACGCCTGTATCCCGGAAGGGATAGGCAGAGGCGCCCTAACGAACTAGAGCACCCACATTTCGTCGAGCTTAGTTCCTTTCCAGATGTGATAGGGGGGCAAGCCTATCGCCATATCGGGCATAAAATTCAGACCCGGACTGATATGGAAAAATCCAATATCACATAGCCCGACCCGGGGATCGAACCCGAGACTTTAGGACGGTAGTCGAACCAAAATACAACCACGCCACCAAGGCAGTCTACAACCAAGTATTATTTTACCGCATTTTTTAAATTTGTTTCTACAACCGTTATTATACATCGATGTAACGTTGCGCACCACTATTCAATACTCATAATATTCAAATGTGTAGTTTAGGCGCAGTAGGTAACTGGAGTTGGGTATAATTTGCTGCGATACATAGCACTGCACTAATCAGTATGGCAATTCAATTTGTTGTTTCTTGGGATACCGTTTTCATCGTTTTGTTTCATAAACTGTGTACATTGTAATGTAACAATAAAGAAGCGAGTGATAATAACATTTAGAAGTAAATAACTATGTATATTAAACATTTTCATACTCTTGAGTGGTAGAGCTACGCTGTAGACGGTTACGTCTACAGCAAGAGAGGGCTGGCTCGACCGGTTTGATACCACAGTCTTACAGGAAACCGACGTAAAGTGGCAGCTCGCCGTCGCGTTTTGATCGGTGAGTGAGATTTCCGGTGGCCCAATTACCCCCCTCCTTTTCCCGAACCCTATTTCCCCTCTCCTTTTAGGTTGGCAACGCACCCATGATTCTTTTGGAGTTTTAGATGTCTATGGGTGATCACTAACCATCACGGGTATCTGGTCGTTTGCCTGTCTCTGCTATAATAAAAACTGTGGTTCAAAATCTCGAGTTCAAAATGTAAATCTAACCTTACTGTAATGACCACATAGTTCACCGACGCGACGTCATCGCGACTCCATTGGGACTTAGTCGCAAACCCACAGCTTGAAAAATACATAGTTATACTCCTAATAAATTAAAGCATGGAACTGGTCCTGATGGTCCAATAAGCATGGAAGTGTCTGACTAGAAAAGCGGTCCCTGGCATTAGGCCGGGATAATACGCCAGTCAGAAAGACACATAACATAAAATAAACTCACGCCTGTATCCGAAGGGGTAGGCAGAGGCGCACTGGCCCATTAGTACATCCACATTTCGCCGAGCTTAGTTCCATCCCAGATGTGATATGGGTTGTATTTCGGTACCACTACCGGCCTGAGGTCTCGAGTTCGATCCCCGGGTCGGGCAAAGTGATATTGGATTTCTCCATATCAGCCCGGTGTCCGGAATTTGTTCCCGATATGGCGATAGGCTTGCCCCAGGCAGAAAGAAAACAAAAAAAATGATTAATGATAATTAAAGACAAACTATATCGATATTATTTGTATTATTATAATATCTTGGATTTTGCGATTACCTATGATAATGTAATTCCTAAATTATCACAACACAATCCACTTTATATTTAAAAATAATGATACTGCGTACAATTTTCGCTAACTCGGACAACGGCCCATTAGCTCAGTTGGTTAGAGCGTCGTGCTAATAACGCGAAGGTCGCGGGTTCGATCCCCTCATGGGCCAAGTTGCCTTTTTTGTCATTTTGATGTATCAAAAATAATTTATGCAAATAACTTTATAATGATGCAGAAATTATTTGGAGATTGTTATTTTGTGTTAATGTTTATTTTATGTTGTTAAAACTTATTGAACGTTTGGCTACAAAGCGTTCCACCTCAGTTTCAAATATACTTTTTTTGACGTAGGTAATTACAACAGCACAAACATCATGTAAATATGTGGTAGATCCACACAGATAGGTCATTCATAAACTGTCCCTGCATTGGTGGCAGGCCAGGCATCACAGGAAAAACCGGAATGGCAGCTCTAGTATGGTGTCCGGATAGTCAGTGATGTTACTTAGACATAGTCCTTGTCACAATTACACCTTTTATTAGTTCATTATACAGATCATTTACAAGGCGACCCACATCATCGTATCCCACAATTTTGCTGCATAAAAACAATGGTTGTACCATAGTTAGGCATTTACCAACTAGTTATCCATTGTAATATTTAATTCCTGCCATGACAGTATATACTATAAATAAATAAATACACCCACCAGTCACACACATAGTCCTGACCCCACACTAAGATCGAGTCTTGTGTCGTGGGTATCAGGACCTACGAGAGACTTTCGATTTCACAACACCCAGACCCGAAACATTTATCAGTAGGCCACACAGACATTTGTGTCGGTGCGGGAATCGAACCCGCGATCTCACGTTTCACAGCCAGCTACTCCTCCGCTGCGTCACGGAGGCTGTCTAGTAGTCTGTATGTACTAGCAGGTATGTTATAAGAGTTATAATACTGACCATGTCTCTCCTGTGTAGAGTCGACATAATTTGTCAAACTACCGCTTACAGTGTAGAGATCGTAAAAATCACGTAGCCACCGTAGCGTATGTGCATTTAACGTCGTCTCTATTAGCTGGAAACTAATTCACGTTACTTAATGAGTAAGGCGTAGGCGTAGCTATCCGGCTTATTCGTCAGGATGATGAGGCGATAGGTAGCTCCTGCTGATACTTGAACAGTATATATTTAAACAGCTTAAGAATTTACATTCTATAAAGCATATCCTGCGAATTTTATCAGGTCGTCTGTCCACCTTGTAGGTGGACATACAACGTTGCGCTTGTCGGTATGTCCAGCAGTTAACGTCCTGTGGCTAATGATGATGAAAGCATATCACAGACCTATACTGGCTATGCCAAGATTTTACAATATATCACAATGTATCGTGATTTCTTTTACTTTATTATCTTTTGAACCAAAAAAAAAGCTCACATGTATTCATATTAATAATTGATAAAGCGATGCTTTCACGACAACATTGAGATAACAAACTCTGGAGAGTTTTTTAATCACACGATAATATCATAAAGTTTCCAATTTTCCTAAAATGAATATGTGAGGGACAGCGTCGGTCAGGATATTAATAAGTGCAGTAACATCGTTATGGAACAATAAGAGGACAGTGCCAGCGGGAGCGGACAGTTTATTAGATTGTCACCCTAACCTGCCGGCAGCCGAGCAAAAAGCGCTGATTAAAACAACACCTCCAATGAATTGTGATTAAAATTCTCTCGGTACCATGCGACATGTTGTTGTATTGTAAGTTTGCTTCTATGATGTTACAATACAAATAGTTATAACAGTACAAAAACAGTCAAGGTGATTTCTTATGCAAGGAATCTTGTGTAAAAAGGAACGTGAGAAGAAGATACCGCCAATCCCAGTATAAAGTAGTTTTGTTACGTACATATTTATTGATATTGTATGTATTTAACAAATAAAAAAAGAATATGAAAATCAAGTTAAGCAAAGAACCAACTATTGTTCTGTGATACTTGTCACATATATGTACTTGTCTATCTTACAATAGTCTCCCGGAAGACTAGGTTACTGTTGATACCCCTCATAGGGGGTTGACGACAGGCAGGCGGCCGGTCATAAAAACTAAGCCAAATCCTCTCTGCAACATACTTAAAAAAGTGTGTTGCGCCGACCCCATATTGAGGTGGGATAAGGGCGGGTGGAAAGAGAAGACTACGTTACTGTTTAGCCTGGATAGGTGTCAAAATCTATTTATTGATTAGAATCAATAATCAGATTTCGACGCCAACCCAGTCACACGAAATAAATCAGAATCACGTCATAATCCCTACACAAAGTCACCCAAATATCACACGCGACACGCCATGCGCCCCGAACAATAGATCGTGACCGTTACGGGAATCCTTACCTAGTTCCCTGTATTCCTGCCTCCCTGCACGGTGCGCGGTGCACCCCATACGACTGCACCTCTGATATAAATTACTCTCACAATGATTTTTAGTCCACGTTATGATTTATGAGTCGAACAATACGAACCGGTTGTCACTGCGAGGGTGTTATTGAAATAATAATATTGTTAGTTACCCTATGTGCTTGTCTTTATCTGATATAGAAAATAATTGCAAAAAATCGCCGCTAAAAAATCAAATGTTATTGGCTATATCTCAAGAAACATTGGAGATTTTATATTCCTCAGCTAAAATCAATCAGCAATTACTTGAAACATCATAAAAACAATAAGGAAGAGTTTATAATAAATGTAATGAATGTGTATATATAAATATATATGTCTTTAACTAAAAATAATTCATCAATCATAATTAAAGAAATTATTTGGTTGTATTTAGGTAAGTCAGCACTAGCAATGCAACGACTCACTATAAATTGTAAAGCTACTATTATTATTATTTTTATTATTACCTTAAAAAAGTCCCAAAACACGAAAGAACATCAAAAACCCAAAACAAGTGACTCAAAAAGTGCACAAAGGGCATAAAATCATATCCATTGAGTTGATATTAAAAACTGAGCAAATGCTGGCGGATTGTGAGTTGTGACAAACAATTGACGTGAGCGGGGTCCCTGTGGAGGGCCCAGGGTAGCCCCCGTGACGGGCCACGGGTGTTTCGGCTCATACCTGTGTCGTATAGCCGGAAAAGAGGCGTCCGCCGTGTGCCACCATTGTGGCAACTGCCGCGAGGACACGGCCCAACACACTCTTGAGGAGTGCCCAGCCTGGGTGGAGGAGCGCAGCGCTCTCATTGCAGTCGTCGGAGGAGACCTTTCGCTGCCGGCCGTGGTGTCCGCCATGGTCGGCAGCCGGAGGTCATGGCGTGCGATGGTCTCCTTCTGCGAGCGCGCCATCTCGCAGAAGGAGAGCGCCGAGCGGGATCGTGAGCAGAGCGATCCCGCCCGCCGCCAAAGGAGACGTAGGAGGCGCCGGGTGGACGACTGACCGGCGTCTCCCGCCCTGTGGAATGGGGGCGTTTGGAGAATTCCACCACGGTAACCCCTGCCTGTCGTAAGAGGCGACTAATAGGGGCCTTCCGGGGTCGCGGCCGTGCAGCGGGGGGCTGTGCGCCCCTTATAGTACTATCGTACTTGCGACCCCGGGACGGACGGCAGCACGGACGGTCGGCCTCGTGCTGCCGTAGACGCCGAGGGCGTCCTTCGGCGGCGGGGGCTTCTGAGCCCCCCCCAAATCGGAGACGGGCCGCAAGGCGGCACCGCGCAGGGGTGGTTCCGGTAGCAATCCGAGGCTATCTCAGGATACCCCGGGACCGCCCCACTCATGCGCCGAAGTAGGCCACCGCGGGGTTTTTAGTCGGTATTGCCGGTGTAGGGCATTTGTTAGGGACGCGGCCCAGCGTCGCCCGGATGTCGACCATCTCTCCCGGGCATCACGGCGCTGGGTCGTAAGGCCGGCGAACCCGACATACCCGCCGCGTCCACCCCCCCGGGTGCGGCGGCAGTGGTAAAACACTTTTCCCCGCGACAAAAAAAAAAAAAAAAAAAAAGGGTAGCCCCCGTGCTGTGAAGCGTGAAGAATCGGACTCGGACCACCCCTGCTCATGTGGGATGAAGGTGATTTTAGTATTTTTTTTATATGTATAAAGCTCTAAGGCCAAACATTTTTTATTAATTCTGTTAAGAATATTAAGTTTACGCAAATGTTATACATTCAAATAAAACTATTTTATACGGATTCTATCACAATTTGTTTTTATTTTTAGGCCCGATGTTTCGAAGGCTTTGCAGTCTTCGTGGTCCGGGGTCGGACAATATTATGTTTTGTGTTTTTAAAGCCGGGTCTCCTGCAAGAGCTTTTTCGAAACAAAACACAAAAAACCGATACGCATAATAACGATTTTAGCTGTCATCTGCTCGTAGAACAATGGACCATAGATAAAAAAAATGAATGTTATGTGTAATGTTTTAGTGCAGGAGACCCGGCTTAAAGCCAACATTTAGGCTCATTTTGGAAACAAGTAAGACAGTTCTAAATTTCTGCTGACTTATTTATTATTTACGAGTATCTTTTCATTATAGCCATCAGAATACAGCACAGAATTACACAATGTTCACAGTGTCCGAATAAAAATCAACTCTACCAAATTCAATATAACGAACAAAAATCCAGGGGATGCAACAAAGGCAAGGTGCACACGCGAGTGACGCGGTCGCACGCGTCACACCGCCATTGTAACACGGCCCTACTGCGTATTATTATTGCAAGATTTATCGCGTGGAAAATTGCACTCATTGTAGTTGCGACTGACTATGTATTATGATTGTGAATTATATCATATTTATGTTAATTACACAAGTGTCAGAGGTAGGGGACGTGTAACGGTCGTGATTTTTTCCCCGTGTTTTTTTTTCGTGTCGTTTGGTTTTATTATTTTTCGCTGTAATGTGCGAATTTATGGTCAATGGTGGTTGTTTAGTAAGGACGACGTAGACACGAGTCTACACGACCTCTGCTAAATTGTAGTCAGCTTACTTACGTCATAGAGGTTTTAATAAGTTGCAGAAGATTCTCAGAATTAAACTAAATTTCAAGTAGAATTTAACTCGATTGTTTAATATACTTAGCTATTTATTACAAAGCAGATATGGAATTATTTATTTTTTTGGAGTGGTAGAGCCACGCTGTAGACTGTTACGTCTACAGCACGAATGGGCCCGCTCGACCGGTTTGATACCACTATCTTACAGAAAACCGGCGTAAAGTGGCAGCTGGTTGTTTCGTTTCCTTTAGTGTGTGAGATTTCCGGCTACCCAATTACCCCCATCCCCTTCCTTTCCCAATTCTAATTGTTTCCCTCCTTTAGGTTGGCAAAGCACCCATGATTTTTTGAGTCTTGGATGTCTGTGGGCGGTGGAGATCACTTACTATCAGGAGATTCATCTGCTAGTTTGCTACGAAAAAAAAATCGATATATCTTAGACGTAATAGAGATTCATAATTCTGAAGTAAAAGTTGCGCAAACAGTTAATACAAGTTTTTACAGAACATAATAACACAACAGCATTTTACTCTTTAATTCGCAACAACGAAACGCGGTACACGTTTCAGCGAACATTAACAGAATGTTGGTTTTGCATTAATCGAATTCAAATCACCTTTCGGAAACCCTTCCATCACATACAAAAACAATCTTTTTTAATGTCCGATGCTGGGATCAAAGCAGCGTTAACTCGGCTAAGCCGCGGTCCCCTCGCTGCGCACAATGCATTAAATACCTCTGACAATGGAATCTGACGCGCGGATTGACGCGCACGAGCGGCTCGCTAGTCGCGTGAGTCGCGTCGCCACGGTGTGCACAACGTTTTACTTTCGATTTATACGTGCTTAGAGGTATAAGGACGTATGTCTAGTGGGTGTAGTTTTTTAAGTCCATAATAGTGACATTTTTGTTGCATTCGTAATGTATAATGGTCCAACCGTGTGGTACAGAAATTATCCAACCCAAAAAAATAAGTTTTTTTTCCACATCAATATAGTCTATTAATGGTTTAAATCATGTTGGCATCAATAAAAAAATGTGGGTCCATTTTATAGAATCATAATTTTAGATTTCAAAGATAAAACATTCAAATTTAGTTGAAACTGTAAAATAAATACTGTTCTTTCTGCCTGTCGTTATCCCGGCCTTATGCCAGGGTCCGCCTTCCTACTTAAACGCTTCCACTACCCCCGGTATTCAACATCCTCCACGGTGAGACCATTGGCTCTCATCTCTCATCGTTCACGGGAACGCACTCCTGGTACGAACTGGGCCAGACATCAGCGGCCAACGTACTCCTGTGGTTTCCCCAAAACGTGGCGTCAAAAGGTCATCTCAATCGACATTCGTGCAGTTTATCGGCCATGTCACGGACACCAAGACTACCGCGGATGTACATGTCGGCGCCATATCGGAGTAACCACCCAGATCCATGGCGTAATACAAAAACACATGTCTTTTATATTTTCCAAAAGTCAGTAAAACGAGTCACAGAAGTTCACAACACCACTTATAGCACTTTTTGACAACTAAACTTATTATTACACATTTACACAAAGTAGCACTGCATGTATCAAACATCATTTACACGAAATTACTGTCACTGCTGCTGAACAGCGATGGCTTTAAATAGGAAACTTATAATAGAAATACCGTCCGAGTTTTTGTTAATAATCGATAACATTAATGATTTTCTTTGAAACGAATTTAAAACAAGACAAATAATTATTATAAAAACTAAGAGTTCTCTAGGCCTTTAAATAATGAATTGTTATTAATTCACAGCGTAATTAAAACAACGCTATAACAATGTAACATAAAATTACAGTCGGCGGATATCCGCCAAGCATTATTAATTTAAAGTATGATATTGGTTAATTGTAATCCAAACCTTAAAATCAGATAAATATTAAAATCACTTTAGAGTGATAAAACATAAATTTACGACATGCTTTATAAGTTCAATAATTATTACACAAACATATATCCGGTTACTGAAAGTTACTTTATAACATAGCTTTAAAACAATTTAAACATTCAGATAAAACAGCAAATAATATTAAATGATTAATAGAACGTAATTCACTCCAAAATTACAATGATCTTAGTTTTTCAGATAGTAACAACTTTATATTTTTGTTTCTTAATTGAGGGTGTAATGCAGATGCGCCCATATACACGTTACGTATACGATCTAGTCGTGTAACATAAAACATTGCACATTCACCGCAGCATCTTAATTTTAGCGCCGTGGATTTGCCTAACAGGCCACGTCTCACATCCATACAGAAAACCCATACATGTAAAATAAATAATTTTCATAATTTATTAACATATAGAACATTAACGCCGTTTCGTACCTGACTGTAATAAGCATGTATGGAGGTTCGAATAAGTTGCAATATTGGCGCGGCGGCGGCGCGGTGGCAGCGCGGTGGTCCCACACAATAGGCGAAGGGATGAATCCCCCACGTGCGCTATTTCATTTCACATGTGGATGATTTCGAGGTATCTCAGGTTTCGACGCATTGATGTTGAAGATAAATAAAAAGGATTCGTATTATGCTCAAATATTGTTGTCATTAAAAAAACAATAATTTAAAACGAATCATTCGGTTAGAGTTAGATCTTCGGTCATAAGCCATTGTAAGTTTTAGCAGCTTATACGGAAAACCTACCGAATACAATATCGAAAATACGGAAAGCACAAATTAGTGAGACTGGTGAAGATTTATTGCCTACCTACTTAAAAAAGTCATGATACCTAAATTATCAAAACAGGAAGCCGACTTTATCTTTTTCTGATGATTTGTGATTGATTGATGATATGATGATTGACTTATGAAACTTTAAAAGTTAATATTGGACAAAAGTAATTGAACGGGAACGGGGAGAACGGGATTTTTTCTTCAGTCAATAAAAGACTTCTCAATACCTATAACACCCACTATACGACCTTTTATTTTTAACTTGCCCTTACAACGTGGGGTCGGCGTAACACATTTTTTCAAGCATGTTATAGAAAGGGTTTGTCTTAATTTTTACCACCAGACTGCCTGCCTGCCTTCAATCCCTCAGGAGTTTTCAGTCCCGGGCAACTCAAATTAGAAAAATCGACCTGGGAATCGAACTCAGAACCTCCCGGTTTACAGCCTATATAATATACATATGTTGCCATTAGTTCAGGGAGGCGACTATACACCAATTAAACGATATACTACATAACATTACATAAGCTCACGCCTGTATCCCCGAAGGGGTAGACAGAGGCGCACTAGCGAACTAGAACACCCACATTTCGCCGAGCTTAGTTCCGTCCCAGATATAATAGGGGGCGAGCCTATCGCCATATCGGGCACAAATTCCAGACTCCGGGTTGATATGGAAAAATCCAATATCACTTTGCCCGACCCGGGGATCGAACCCGAGACCTCAGAACCGTAGTCGTACCGAAATACCACCAGGCCACCGAGGCAGTCATAAACGATATACTTATATAATAAAACTGCATAATCTGTATACACTTACATACATGTAAAGCAGAATGTAATGAAATTGTATTTAGGTGCTATGCCGGCCGGGATGGGCCCACCGGTGGCACGAGTGCACGCGTCGTTTTACAGATCTGTGATAACCTTAATGAAAAGATCCCGGCTGCGAGATAGCAGAGATGACTGCCGCAATACAATGACGTAGAGAAGGTTCTGTTAGCTGTAGGAAGGCGGACACTGGGTGTCTATTCTATAAAACGTTATCGGATGAACGATATCGCACCGATACTCTACCACACAGACTAATATAGATGCACGTGGATCAAATACATGTCAAACACCGAAGAGTGGGCTGTCAAACGGTTTACAGCATAGCATTTTCCGAAACGAAACTTATAGCATCGATATCGGTTGGACACGTGAGCCACATAAAATAACAAAACGAGAAGAGTCATATATAAGTGAGAATTGGAAAAAGAAGAGCTAGGTAATATAGGTTAGAAACAATTATTTTAAATTAACGTCAATTCTTTAACTAACAACTTCTAAATAAAATAAGTTAATTTTTACAAGCTTCACTGTGTGCTTCAATAAGTCAACCAGTAGCAGTCGACCAGCTATTAAATTAGCCGACAGTGACGCGTCACCTCTGACACATACATGTAAGTAAATAGTTTAAAACACACACAGTTGTTGTTTCAATATAAGACATATTATTATCCATGTAAACTTATTTGATCCTTCTGTGTTACCTCTGCTAGAGTATCGTCCGCCGCCCCTCAGAGTTTATGATCACGGCAGGCCGTGATGGGCAGATAGTAGATACCATCGGATCACCGCGCCGCCCTCACTGCACCGCCGCACCGCGCTGCGCCGTGCACTTGACGGCCTCCAGTTTGATAGCTCTTCAAATCGTATTTGAACTTGATTTTCTCCTACTATATCTGATAGATTGAATGACCAAAGATTGAGTTTAACTCGTTGGAGGCGGCTGATATAATATATGTTACATAAGTGTCTCGGCCTCCGGAACCGAGTCGCCCGTCACTTATTACTTGGTAGTTATTTTGTACAGTCGATCTTATTTGACATATAACTTCAGTTGCTAGATTTGCAACAGACAGACCTGAAAATATACTAAATACACAAAATATATAAATTAATTTCAGAAAGTAATTTCTTATGCAAATTCTTTTGAAAGTGTAAAATCATCCATGAGTCATTTATTCTTATAATGTGGTGGTTATGCATAAGCGATGCAACCCATTTACCATCACGTCTTCTGAAATAAAACAATAAAGTATATCGTCAATATGATTTATAATTATCATAATTGTGTTAAAATAAATGCTTAAAATACTATGTTCAGCAAGGGACACCGTGAGGCTGATGATGATGAATGTCAATACAAACAGATGTCCACATAAGCTCTTATTCATTAAATATTTTTTAACCAAAAAAGCACACAGCACCAAAACAATAGCCTTTAATTGTGAATGTATTAGTCAGGATGGGACGGGACGGGACGGGTGGGGAGAACGCACCAATGTCGGGAAGGTAATTAATAACGGACTCCACGGCGGAAAGATTTTTAATTTGCGACACACGTGCATGTCGAATGGCGCCGCGTGCCGAGGGATGCAGGACGCAGGACGAAGGACGCTGCTACAAGTAGATAGGTATTTGTTCTGCGGACGTGTGCTCCGATGAATGCCATTTATTAACGTACCCTTTAGGATTTGCGTGGCGAGAATATGCTGTTTTGTGTTTTATAATTAGAAATATTGATTGAAGTTCTTTAAAGAAAAAGGGACTTGTAGTTATATTAAGTTTTGTAGTTCCAAGTGTTATAAGTGTTTAGTATTATATTTAGAAAGAACTACCTACTTTGTTATTGTCATCGTGTAAATATATATAAAAAAAAGGTTTTATATCGTTTATATATGCACGATACAGAAACGACTCAAGCGCAGCATACGCGCTAGTCAAACGACCAGTCCTGATCTTCCGCTTTTGTATATTTGATGTCACTATACAATCATATTATTATGTAATATATTAATAAGTAGAGATAGTAAGAAAATAATACCTATCAGTGGCGAGAGGAAACATAATGACCTACTCGTGTAGTACAAACATTGAAGCTTATATTTTATTCCAATTCCTAAACGCTGAGTTATGCCGAAATAGTTGGAATTCGCGCTGAGGTTTACACAAAACTGCGTCGTTCAGCGGCCGCCGATTCAACGAACACTTTTATCAATGTTCGCTTTTCAATAAAACCTCTAACAAACTGGCCAGTTGACGCTCGCAGCTTTTTTCCGCCAATAGAGTCACATCCGCCGGCGGCCGGAAGTGGCCCGATGCCCGGCCGGCCCACAACAGGAGCGCTTACCTTAGTTTTTTATTTGTGGCCTCGTTGATTTATGGTAGTTGGGAATTTGTTCGCGCTGTGTCCGCGCCAAACGATTTTCGCGCTCGCAGGAAATCTGCCGATGCCCGTCGTTCCCGAATCCGAATATACTAAATTTTTTTCCTTAAAAACTGACGGTTGTTTGCATGTTTGAACTTTGAAAACTCTCCACGGAGTTCGAAAAGTTTGTTTTCTGTTTGGTATTTTTTGGTATCGATTTGCAGTTAATGCTGAACTAAAGTGGGCTATATCAACGATTGTTAAAGTTAATTGCTGTAATATGTCAAGAGTCTTACTTTACAACATGGTAAAAAATCCGACGATAGACGATATCTATGTTAAGACACAACGTGGTGTAAATAAAGAAACATCTTTTAAATAGACTATGGTGGTGAAATGACTAGTGTGGGAGAATCTTAATTCAATATGATGTTATGGCGGTTTTTTTTTTTTTACTATTGTAATTGGTCTGGGTAGTCATGCTCGCTTAAAAGTCTGTGCTTGTGGCGGCGTCGTGTGCCGGGTCGGTCACTTCCCTGCAACATGGTTGAGGAGGCCGATGGCTGGCACATGCGTCATACCCGTGAACGGGTGCTACTTGTGTGGACTGGTCTGCTCTGACTTTATTACATTTATTAATTTTATCCATCCGTTTAGTTTGGCGATTATTCGCCGTGCCTGTGGGAGTCGCTCAGCAATCGAAATTGTGCTATTGTTTTTATTTTACATGGAGGTTACCTTGTTGTAGATTGGCTGCTCTAATTTAATGTAAATTATTGAAATTTTTTGTTTTCTTATTTTGGTTGTGTATTAATATCTGACTGTAAACTGTGTTATTATTCTCAAAAAGAGCAACGTCAGAGTTTCTTGCCCGTTCTTCTCTGAAGAACCAGCTTTCCGAATTGGCGGTAGAGTAAACATTTTAGACGGAATCTAAACAATGTGTGACATTTTATGGATTCAATAAACGATTTGATTTGATTTGATATAATTTCAAATTAACAGATTGGACTAGATTTTAGACACTCCCAGCTATTATAAGATAAGTATCTAAATGAGATGCCTATACTAACGTACTATAGCAAAACTTAAACATAACACAAAGAGAAATGAGACATATTTCATTAAGGACAGTCCAAACAACGACAATTGAATCAGGCGCGTACCTTCAGCGGATTACTGCGACTTATTGCCGCCGACAATAACCCCCGTCTCAAAAGAATAATATGTCTTTATAAGGGATCCAGAGGCTTTCCGTGCCTCGCTTCTCAGTTCTTACACATTTTTCAGTGAAATGCGAGAGCGCCTTTAGTTTTTTCATAGCGTACGGTCTTCAAATTTCGACCCTATACGAACCCTTTAAGACTAGATTTTCAACGTAGAGTCTTCTTTTAGAATAGATTGCATTGTCTTGTAACGTAAATCATTTTGAAATAAGATTCTTATTCTCCGTCAAACAATATTCTATCTTGAGCACTTTCTGGAAGGTTCATTTTGAAGTATGACGCAAGTGGATTAATAACATTCTGACGCGGATAAAGTTTCACGTGTTAAAAGGTCACTCCTGCCGTGACGGACTGAATTAAATTTATAAAACGAAAGAAATGTGCAGCTTGATTATCTACGTACTTCCAATTGTCTCTGGACATAGTATAAAATTCTGATTGTTTAGCTTGGCTTGCCTGATGCTTAGTCTAGATGGAGCTGTGAGCTAATGGAGCTTCCCGTTATGTTAGGTAAAAGATAGTTCATGTCATAAGCATTCCGCACTGTTTACACCTGTTTGTGAATTGAATTGAAATTAAATAAAAAATAAAATAGAAATAAAAAATCGCGAATACTCTCAATCCTCATGAAACGTACTAGGTCATAAAATTAATTATAACATATAACATAAGTCACACCTGTATCGCCGAAGGGGTAGTGGTACACTAGTGAACTAGAACACCCACATTTCGCCGAGCTTAGTTCCGTCCCAGATGTGATAGGGGGCGAGTCTATCGCCATATGGGCATAAATTCCAGACTCCATGCAAAAAATCCAATATCAGTTTGCCCGACCCGGGGATCGAACCCGGGCCATCAGGACCGTAATTGTATCGAAATACAACCACGCTGAGGCAGTCAGAGGCAAAATTAATTACATAACTTTCTATAACGTAAATATAGTATTTTTCATCTGCCACGTGGCTTTTCTGACTGAGCCCAATATCTTTTCAGTAAAAGCAGTATAAAAAGTTTCATATGTCTTACCATTACACCATTTCGTAACCCGTGTTACCAACATTTATATATAGCGCAAGAAAAACTATTAGGTCCAAAGACAAACGGTAACCAGAATACCAACTATGGCAGATAATAGGAACTTATCTCTTAAGGAGTGGGATAAAAAGGACATTTTATTGCTAGGGTCCTGAACACCTTGCCTATAATCTTTCATTTAGGGAATTGTTTACGACCAATGATGTCACTATCTCTTTTATTCTCGTGAACTTTAGGTATGTTTGTCTCTTTCGTATTAAGGTGTAGTTTTCTCTTTATTTTGATTGTGTGGACAGGGTTGTGTTGTTTACCCTGAACTTAATTCTGTTTACGTTTCCAGTTGGTTTCTTTGTTATTTTTTCTGTAGATAAGATAACACAATGCGCGCGCCTCTCTCTGCATCTATAGTAGATAGAAGTACAAATAGTTCATCTCCAATGGTAAGCCAAGTCAAATTTAATACTTTGGTGTGATAAGTGACCACCTATCGCTATATTGGACACAAATTTAGTCCTACAGCTCGACCATAGTTATTTTTTTGGAAATTCACGCTGTTATGTAAAATAATTTGTATGGAAAACGTCAGTTCCCCACGTAGCCGCTAGAGGCATTCGGGTGTTTGTCATACAGATATTTTACATAGTCGATACTGGTCAACTTTTGTGTCAATAGTCGATGGAAAAGTTAAATTGTGATCACTTGATCTGGAATTGGAATTCAGAATTTAACTTGTTTCATTCGTTTAAAATTGGTACTCAAAATATATAACTGTGAGGGCTATATCGAGACTTATCCACGTTTCAAATTAATACTACATCAATATATTTATTAAACTATTGTTGTTCTATAAAAGATGGAAACACTAATACAACACTAACTAAACTAATTTAGAACTAAAACAATTAAACTAAACAAACCCGCCGAAGATATTCTATTATAATCTACGCCAACTAGTTATAAAAAAAAATGTTAAATAATCCAATTGTATCTATCATGGTATCCGATAAAAATATCTCACAAAATATCCGAAAGGTGGCAACCCTGACGGTGACCCTTTGTAATGATGATTGGTTTGTGCGGGCTTATTGGAGGTGGCGTATACACACGAATTCACTTAGCGAATACGATACCTTGTGTAGGTAACTCTGTCGTGACTTGTGTCCGACACGAATCCGCCGCTGAGTATCGCCAACCCTGATGTAGAATATTTCGACCGACTTAAAAAATGAGAAGTCTGTAATTAAAAAAAAAAAAATGTATGCTACCTGATATCTCCGCCAAATTTGGACCGATTTTCAAGATTCTTGTGTTAGATAGAGGTTCTTCCAAGGCTGGTTCCATTTATATTGACTTTAAAATTTATGACGAAATTTGGTCATGTTCGTCATACATTTTAAAGTAGATCCGATAAGTTTTTGAACTTGTGATATTGATATTTCGTTTAATATTAAATAATATAGCAAAAGCTTACAGCGGGGGTCGGCGCAATGTTGAATGAAGAATGTTATTGTTTTTCAAGAATGTTACGGAAATGATTTGGCCTAGTTTTTACGGCCCCGTCTGTGGAATTTAGATAAATAAGCAGATATGTGTTATAATTATTTGTTGTATTTATGATACTATTTTTAAATATTTAGAAAAGACACACAGAATTTGCTCTGTACTATGATAAGATAATGCTGATATCGGCCATACTTACACGTAAAGAGCTAAAAGCCCAATAACAATAAAAGTTAAGACATATTTTATAAAACTCCCATGTAATAACTGGAAACAACAGGGTCACAGTGTGTTTGTATTCAATATTTATGATTTGGGATATCTAATAGCGCGTGTCGTTCGAACAATGCGATGTATTCATAGTGATTTCGGCCCATTACCTCTGTATACAACCGATAGCTCTCGTAACGCATTCGCGATACATTGAGCAATCGCTTGTTTTTTGTAAAGCATTGATTTGTTATAATTATTGTTATTTATATGTTTTTCGTGTGTTGTTTTGAAAGGATTTTGGATGTCTTTGGCCCTTTGGATACGAGTAGGTTTCGTTTGGTAAATGTTTTTGTTTTCGTAAACAGCCTTTTCAGCGCAGAGCATTAACTCCAGTGAATAGTTGTCGAAATCAGCTATGTTATTTTCTAAGTTACTCTTAGTAATTACTTCGTAACATCTAAACATCGGTAGGGTGTAAAAGTAAGATTTTAAATAATATGGAAATAGGGCAAATATTATAAAGAGTACCTTTCCCCTACACTAATAAATACATTTAAAAAATTAACCATCTAAAAAATCTAGTCACAAACATAATAATTATTATTATTTTCTACAGATACCAAGTTAATGCGATATTATTTCGGCACATATCGAGGCACTTACCAACAATATTTGAACTCCCCTAATTCATTAACCGATTCAGTGATTGAATCTTTTGATCATCAATGCACGCACAAAGCTATTCACAAACTTTCTCACAGGCCCACAGCAGAACTAACGATCCAACAATTATTTCATCCAATTCATTTCCACTCATGCGGTGAGAAGCAAAATGGCTGACGTGAGCCACGCGTCAGTCACCTTCCGTTAAAGACGCGCCGTGAATGGCGAGCCTAATTGCGAATATCTATCGCCACGTGTCGGTGACTGTGTGGCGTGCTTTAGGTAGTCATTGTTTATATCTGTTTTAGGCTGATCAAAAACAATTATCAAAATCTACTTCATGACTTTGAGTTAAGGTGCATTTTAGAATAACAATAAGAAGGTTGTTAGAACGTTACAAGTGTTGATGATTTGTAACACTGGGACAAATGAACGTTCGAAAGAAAATTAAATGCGATTTTGTTCCGGGTAAAGGCATGGGGCATTATAAAATATTCCTTATTTACTATTTCTAAATCTACGTACGTAAAAATGATGTGTGAATCTATCAAGATGTGTAGGTACAGTAAATCATTCAACATTTCATTTGATTTCAACAATTCATTTGATTGTCATTTTTGTCTTGTTTTCAAGCATGTTACAGGATTTGGCTTAGTTTTTACGGCCCGCTGCCTGCCTGACGTCAACCCCCTCTGAGGCATCCAGTCCCGGAAAATTTTAATTAGAAAAACGAACCCAGGACCTCCCGGACCACAGCCCATATATGCTACCACTAAACCAAAGAGCCGACTGATTTGATTGACAATTATTGATTGATTCAAATTGTTAAGTGAAACAATCTTGTTCAATCAATATACCGTTACTTCTACGTTTTCCAATTTATGCAAATAATTAAGTAAATTTAACTTACCATTATACCTTGCTTTTGTGGACTACACAAAGGCATTTGACAGTATAAACCATGCAGCAGTGTTCGATGCTCTTCACAAACAAAATGTCCATCCCACGTATATAGATCTCATCCGAAACATCTACAAAAACAGTACAGCCGCAATAAAATTACATTCATCAGGACCATCATTTAGCATAACTAAAGGCGTGAAACAGGGCGACCCACTTTCACCAAAACTATTTACAAGCACCCTTGAAGAGGTGTTCAGAAAACTGGCAGCTGTCTGGGAATCGAGAGGGATCAATGTCGATGGAGTTAAGTTGACAAATCTCCGATTTGCAGACGACATTGTTCTCTTTTCTGCTTCAGCCTCGGAACTACAGTTATTGCTTCAAGACCTAAGCAACGCAAGTCTTGAAATTGGACTCCGGATGAACAGGTCGAAGACCAAGGTCATGACCAATAATCTAAAGACCAAAATAACGGTAGATGGAGAAATAATAGCATACGTCCAAGAATATATATATCTGGGCCAAACTGTCTCCTTTCAGGCCAGACAAGATAAAGAAATTACCCGAAGAACTGAAAATGCCTGGAAGAGCTTTTGGACCTTGGGAAGCTTGATGAAAGGAAACTTTCCTCTGTCACTAAAGCGAAAGTTAATGGACGGATGCATTCTCCCCGTTTTGACTTATGGTTCGCAGACATGGTCTTTGACGGACATCCAGAGGACCAAACTGAAAGTTTGCCAACGTGCAATGGAGCGCAGTATCTTAGGCGTCAAGCGCACCGATCACATCCGTAATACCGAATTGCGCTCACAAACACGAATAATAGACGTAGTTTCCAAAGCAGCCAAGTTAAAGTGGGATTGGGCCGGGCACGTATGTCGTATGTCGGAGGAAAGGTGGGCAAAACGGACTACCGAGTGGCACCCAGACGTAACACAGCGTCGACGCGGCAGACCGAGAACGAGATGGCGGGACGAGCTCAACACGTTCCGTCCAGACTGGACCAATTTGGCACTGGATAGGGAGAAGTGGAAGAAATGGGGGGAGGCCTTTGCCCAGCAGTGGGACAGTAACGGCTGAAAAAAAAAAAAAAAAAATTACGTAACAAATTACTTACATAAACTCACGCCTGTATCCTCGAAGGGATAGGCCGAGGTGGTAATTGTTGTTATATCAAACTCGCCTTATTGTCGTATACTGTTCAAAGAAAGTTATACATTTGACCTTAAGAGCGACTTGCAGCGCTATCACTAATGTAGAGTTAAACCTTAATGCGATTTATCTTACAGCTCATTCCTATCTTTAAATCAAGATTTGGGATAAATATTTATCGCGGAGCTACAAGTGGCCCTAACTTATTAAATATTTATCTTTATTATAGGAGTTATTTTACCTGTCCACAACAAAAACTAGAATCCAGCGATGCAATATCCGCACATAAAAGCTCTTCTATCATAGTCCCGCAGTTTGTTATATCAGCTGTAGACATGCAAAATTCAACCTTAAATCTAAATGAACACAACATAAATTACTTTGCATAACTATATCTCCTGATATTGAAACACATGATAATGGAAATTATAAGCTATACTGTTATGTTAAGGTTGAAAATTGCACGTTAAATGTGTTTTAGTGAAATGTTCCGGACAGCAAAATGAACTGCGCAAGATGTATGAGGTATCGGATTAAAAATATTTGTACGGCCCATTTATACATGGTGTAATGAAAAGTGCTAAACGTGTGTTTATTAACCGCAGGGTGCTCTGTTAATTGAGCCCGCCATTCATTGGCCGGCCGTGACGGAGGTCAGACGTGTCCTGTTCAAAAGATTTAAAATTGTAATTAGAGGCGCCGGTGACAGTTTTCGGATAAGGTATTATAGGATTGAATAGGTTATTTTATATGAAAAACCGTTATTTTGTTCGGTATTAGATTAAAGTTCGTATAGGGATGTTATTAAAAGGTCTATTATGAAAATATTTATGAAATAGCATTTTAATAAAATCGTTCATGAACAGTGTTATAATAAGCTATGCAGCAGTACCTATATGCAATTCAAAATCAGTATTAGTAAATTGTTTTTTCCTGACATCCTGCTTATTAATTACTATTTTTTATAACTATACTCACAAAACTTCAAGTATTTAAAAGTGACTACAATTTAGGATGTTTACACAAATGATTTATGAGAAAAGCTATTCATTCACAGCCTCCGTGGCGCAGCGGGCAAGTAGCCGGCTGTGAAGCGAGAGGCCGCGGGTTAGATTCCCGCATTGATACAAATGTTTGTGTGACCCACAGATATTTGTTTCAAGTCTGGGTGTTGTGAGACCGAAAGTCTCTCATAGTCTCTGACCTCCACGATACAGGTTGTTGTTGATAGTGTGGAGTCAGGACTAGGTGTGTGACTACTGTTGGGTGTGTTTGTTATTTATTATTTACTTAAAAACGGCTTACACCATAACTACACATACATTGCAATACCAAATACTAGTATCCATCATTCCTAGACAAAAAAAAAATAATTCTCATCACAACGCCCAGAAAATGAAGTTTCAATACTTTTAAATATAGTCATTATTGTTACAAAAATTGAAGATACGACGAAAGCAGCAGCGCATAGAATCATAGACATTAAACAGTAGTGTCTCTGCATAGAATGCTTAGAAATGCAATTGGGGCAAGCTGGATGACGCGATTTCTAGTTGACACTGGAAAGCTAATATGCTTCCAAAGTTTTTTTAGTACGAAGAGCTTGCGCAATTTTACTACATATTGTGAAAGGATGTCACAACACGTCATATAGTTGTTAATCACCAGAAAATCAGAAATGTAAAGACTATAGCGTGTGGTGTCGAGAATCCGTGAGTGCCACGTCGGGGTAGAGAAAAGAAAGACACGCGCGTTAATTAATTAAGTAGATGTATTGTCCGAAAACTTTACAACAAATAACTCGTCTACTCGTAACAATGTTAGGTAGGTACGCGAGAATACTAAACACGTTACAGGGTTCCTAGGCTGCGCCCGCACACGCGTGCACCCCGGAAGGTTATTCATTTGGCACTGGCGGACGTGCGTGGGCGCAGACTATAAGGGTAGGTACGAGGAGCGCAGGGATCGCGGGACGCGTGCGACGCGCGGAGGCGGGGGAAGCGGCCTCGGGAATGGGGCTCAAAAGGGGTTGCCGATACAGCGCTAGGACGATGTCGCGCTATATCCTCCCCCTCCAGGTCACAAGTCCGACCCGGACGTGACCTGGCCGGTCTACCACGTCTGGGCTTCTGAGCTACATTCCCTCTTCCATGGTAAGGCGTAAGGGTGCTGGTATGATATTTACCTACAGTGACCCCTAGACTATCCCGAAGTAAAAATGTAGTGGGGCTCACAACTTCAGCCACCACGAAGGGACCATTGCGACGAGGCGCAAACTTAGAGGTAAACCCTTTCGCTGTGTTACTTAGCGCATGGGAATCCACAAGAACTAGATCTCCCACCTTAAATGACGGGGCCGGACGTCGCTGCTTATCAGCGACCTCTTTTCGAGCATCTTGCTGCTCCTCTACGCGATACCGAACGCGTTGCAAAATGTGTCCAAAGTTACGTAAATAGGGTGTAATTTGTGGCACAAAGTTTTCTTTGGCCGCAATTGTACGCATATCATGATTGACATCGATAGGCGACCGTAGATTCCGTGCAAACATTAAGTACGCCGCCGTCTCACCTGTGCCGGAGTTATATGCGGTGTTTAGTGCAAAGCGGGTCTGTGAAAGGACCTCTGGCCACTTGCGGTGTTCCAACCCTAATATCATCGCTAACCGTTGCTTCATGTCCCTATTTTTCCGCTCGGCGGGATTCGCCTCGGGATGATAAGCAGGCGTGAGGGCTTGACGGACACCCAATACAAACAAGGCCTTTTGCATAACGGCGGAGACAAACTGTGACCCATTATCGGAAATAATTCTTCGCGGTAATCCGTACCTCATGAAGATTTCTTCAATTAAAATTTTAGCACAGTTTTCAGCATTAGCGTCAACTAGTGCAAACAATTCTACCCATCTTGTGGCGGTGTCCTCAACGAGAAATATCCACCGCTCACCCTTGTCACCTTCTGGAAGGGGACCAAATAAGTCCATTGCAAGGACTTCAAATCTCTGTTGTGGTACCGGGGTTTGTAAGAGTCCTGCGGGCTTGAGATTAGCAGGTTTGTACTTGGAACAAACGTCACACGCTTTTACATAATTCGATACATAGGTTCGCATTCCGCGAAAGTAATAACGTTCCATCAGCTTACGCAACGTGCGCTCTACACCTAGATGACCTGCAGTGGGAGCGTCGTGCAACTGCTTCATTACCTCTTCTCTCCAGATTTCAGGTAAGACCAATAATGGTTCTTCTATTTCTCCTTCAGGATCACACCGATACAATACCCCTTGGGTCATATAATAGCCTCGATCAGTCCATCGCAAGGCGAGGTTGGAATCTTGAGCTTCAAAATCCTCGATGATCTTTTTACATTCAGAATCTTCTAGTTGAGCAGCGCGGACTTCTACACGTCCACGAGTTGGCAAATCCACGACTATAGGGCAAATAGCGCATGGTTCTTCTTCAGAAGATGCGTCTCCTACAGGTCTACTCAATGTGTCAGCTATCACATTAACTTTTCCGGGACAGTACTGTATATCGAGGTTATAGCCCTGGATCTTCATGGCCCATCGTGCTAAACGTCCACTAGGCGTCTTAAGCGACATCAACCATCGCAATGGTTGATGGTCAGTGGCGATATGCACCTCTGCACCCTCAATATACCCTCGGAATTTTCTAAGGCCCAAACTACAGCTAACGCCTCCCGCTCTGTAGTATTATAATTGCGCTCAGCTGTTGTTAGGAGCCTACTTGCATACTCGATTGGTCTCTCCTCTTTCGGTTCGCTACCTTGCAGGAGCACAGCGCCAAGGGCATAGGCGCTAGCATCTGTACGCAGTACAAACAGCTCTTTCCAATCGGGTTGTATAAGTATAGGCGCTGTGGAAAGTTTCTGTTTGAGTAGTTCGAATGCCTGAACTTGCTCTGTCTCCCATACCCACTTACGATTCTTCTTGGTGAGTTCTGTCAATGGGCGAGCTGTGGCCGAAAATTCCGGTATAAATTTCCGGAACCACGAACATGTCTGGAGGAAGGTCCGAAGTTCTTTTAGGCATTTCGGCGCCTTTCTGTTCAAAACAGCTTGAATCTTATTGTGATCCGGTTCGATTCCTGACGGGGAGATAACATGCCCTAAGTATGTTAACCGTTCTCTCCCGAACACGCATTTATCTCGGTTCGCACGTAAATTGAACAACCTGAGACGATCGAAGACTTGTCGCAGGTGAGACAAATGCTCTTCTAGATTGTCTGAAATAATCAGAATATCATCAAGATAGCACACAATTGTGATATCCTTTAGGCCAGACCGAAAACGATCAATGAGCCTCTGGAACGTTGCCGGAGAATTCCGAAGACCAAAAGGCATCCTTCGGAATCGGAAAGTTCCGAAAGGTGAGACGAAAGCCGTCTTATCTCTATCTTCGGGAGCGACCTCTATTTGCCAATATCCCGACTTCAAGTCAATGGATGACATGACGCTGTTTTTCTTAGTCGACTGTAACAGCTCGTCGATGAGCGGTAATGGGTATTTATCGGCACGTGTGATCTTGTTCAGATTTCTGTAATCTACGCAGAATCTAATGGTACCATTCTTCTTTGGCACCAACACCACCGGTGAGGTCCACTCTGAGTCTGCCTCTTCTATTACTCCTTCTGCTAACATTTTATCTATTTCTTTTCTCATTATTTCTTTTTTTCCAGGTGGAACGCGGTACGGCGGGACGGAGATCGGAGGGTGTTCACCGGTATCGATCCGGTGGACCGCAAAACTTGTAGCAGCTCCCCCTGGCTCAAAGACATCTTTATTGTCTTCCAGGAGGGTCGAAAGCTGGATACGTTCTTGCGATGCCAAAAGCGAGCCTTCATCCTCTCGTAACAGATCTACGGCGGAGCAACTAAGACGAGCCTCCTCATGCTCGTATTCCAATAAAAACAAATCAGATTTACCGCGGAGGGACCACTGATTCCTTCCAAAATCAAATACCATACCAGCATCTCGAATAAAATTTATACCTAACAACGATTCCGTCGCCCCGGGTAATACTATGAATTGAGTAGGGATGACCACCCCTCGCACCTTTACATCTATTAAAGCAGTCTTAACTACATTACATTTCGTTTTACCATCTGCAAACTTTAAGCTATAACGCACATTCTCAAAAGGGTGTTTGTTTACGCACAAATAATTATAAAGACTGTCACTCGCGACGGATTGTTTAGCACCCGTGTCAATTAGTAATGTTCCTGTCTTGCCGTATATTTCTACGGATAAAACAGGTCTGCTGCGCGGCGGATGCGTTGCTGAAACAGCGGCTAACGATTGGAAGGCGGGTGTGCTGCTCTTTTCTTTACAGACCGCGCAGTTAGCGCGTATAACTCCCGGTGCACCGCAGCCGAAACAAACGAGCGGTGAATATGACGACGACGCTGGCGACGAAGTTGCTGGTGACGATGTTGTCGATGCCGATGGTGTCGATGTGCCCTCAGCCAATCTAAGCTGGTTCCGGCCACGAAGCTTGATGCAGTCAGCCTTTTCATGACCGTACTTTTTACAGTATGCACACATCGGTCTGGTTTTAGAGGTTCGGAACGTAGTTTCAGTCGAATTAGTATTGGTAGGTTTCTGGACAGCTGCCGATGTTACTTTACTAGCGGTGTCAGATTTTTGTCTTCTCGGACGGCCCTCCTCAAACAAATCCTCCACACGACGCGCCTCACACAGCAGTTCCGAAAATGAATTGAAACCACTTCGGGGAACCTTCTCTCTAATCTTAGTAGTCATCAAACCGTATATCATGTCCAATTGAACATCCTCCTTTAAACTACCAATTGGTAGTTGAGCAATTAGGGCTCTTGCCCTGCATACAAAAATATCTGTGGTTTCCTCATCGGTTTGTTCTTTGGCAAAAAGTTCTCTATAAATTCTATGCGGTGGAAGACGTGGTCCATACGTTTGCTTTAATAGTTTAATCGCCTCGGACCAACTTTCAATTGACGATTTTACTCCCTGCCACCAGGTAGCTGCCAATCCGGTCAACAGCATGGGCAGTCCGCGCAAGGCGATGCTGCCCTCAATGCCGACGCACTCCTTGTATATTTCTATAGCGTCGATAAATGCTATAACGTCGCTATCCTTAGCGCCGTCGAACCGCGCCGTGCACTTGGCGAAATGACCTTGAGAAAGTGCAGGCGTGGCCGAAACACACGAAGCCGTAGGCGACTGCATTTGAAGTAACTGCGCAAGTCGTAATAGTTGTTGGTCTGTCATGACCACAGAAGTACTTGGAGGTGGTGCGCTGCCGTCCGCAAGCGGCGCGCACTCGGCCGGCGGCGATACATCAGAAGCCGGCATGTCTGAACAGGATTCCGCGTCAGCTTGACTACGCGTGCGCGGCATAACAACGCGCAAAGTCTATACCTACAGTTCAAAGTTCTCAAGGTACCCGTACACTAGTACTAAGCACTCGGCACAACTCTAAATGTTCACAATTATCACGGTCCAGTCCAGTGAAAAAATAATTGTAAAATAAAGGTACTTATCGTCCCTTAGCAACACGACGCTCGTAGCGATGAACAGCGATCGACGCGGCGGCACGTTTGATATCGAGACTCGAGCCGCACCGGCTTGGCAACGGCGCGTTCCACAACACACAATCACAACTCGCAACTCGGTTCAAATCACGACGTAGGTCGTAGGTACCACGATCGCGCAACGTCACTTTTAAAGTTCTATTGGAACGACGTAAATATGCCGGAGTCCTTGTAGGTATACATGTGCACCACACTATTCTTACTAGGTACTTTAAGTACCACACAAAGTACATTAATCACAATAATTGTTCGGAGCCGAACGTTGGGACGCCAGATTATAGCGTGTGGTGTCGAGAATCCGTGAGTGCCACGTCGGGGTAGAGAAAAGAAAGACACGCGCGTTAATTAATTAAGTAGATGTATTGTCCGAAAACTTTACAACAAATAACTCGTCTACTCGTAACAATGTTAGGTAGGTACGCGAGAATACTAAACACGTTACAGGGTTCCTAGGCTGCGCCCGCACACGCGTGCACCCCGGAAGGTTATTCATTTGGCACTGGCGGACGTGCGTGGGCGCAGACTATAAGGGTAGGTACGAGGAGCGCAGGGATCGCGGGACGCGTGCGACGCGCGGAGGCGGGGGAAGCGGCCTCGGGAATGGGGCTCAAAAGGGGTTGCCGATACAGCGCTAGGACGATGTCGCGCTATAAGACGAAATTATTTACATCATGCCATGCCGCCTAAGAATTGTTTTCTACAGCTTGGCAAAAAAGAGTGTGGGTTTAATGAGTACGCTTAATTTAATATGGCTACCCGATATACTACAATATAAATTGTATTATTTTTATGATCACCGCGTTATACTTTTTTTTGCTAAGCTGTACTTAAATTTTGAATGGAATTTTTAATACAACGACCGCTTTGTACATTAATTTAAGTAGCAGAGAAATCTTTCTTTCTACCTGCCCTTATCCCGCCTTAATGTGGGGTCGGCGCAACACACTTTTTCAAACATGTTGCAGAAAGGATTTGACTATATTTTTACGACCGGCTGCCTGCCTGCTGTCAACCCCCTCTGTGGGATCCAGTCCTGAGCATATTAAATTTAAAAAATCGCTTTGCCCGTCCTTGGAATCGAACCCACGACCTCGCGGCCCACAACCCATATATGCTGCCACTAGACAAAGGAGGAGACTAGCAGAGAAATGAATGCGCAGTATTCTTCAATGTAGTATTCTACATTAGATATCTGTGTTGAGTTTGTATACCTTGGTTACGATGGCGAGCAGGCGGTGCCGGGTGCTGTGGGTGCAGCGGGCGCGGCGCGGCGCGTCGTGCGCTGGCATTCATTACCGCGCAGTAATGAGCCGCGCCCGCTTCTATATAGATCAGGTACGTACAATGTAAAGATGTGTCAGAGGCTATAATCTGGGGAACTTGTGAGCTGGTACTATATAATATATAAAAAGTAGCCTATGTGTTATTATGTGATGTATAAATCTATATAACTGTTAAAATCAAAATCAATTTTGAAGTTTTTCCGTGAAAGAGTAACAAACATCGATCCAACACAAACATTCGGGCTTATAATATTAGATTATTATGCCAGGCATATCATTCAACTTCATTATTCCTACAATACAAATACCCTATTTCTTTTGTAAAACATCCCTTACATCGAAATAAAACTATTTTTACGGATTCTATCACGATTTGGTTTTAATTTTTATGCCCGAAATTTCGAAAGCAGCCTTCGTGGTCACCGGTTCGACTTATTTCAATGAATAACATTCGCGTAAACCTAAAAAATCATTATCCCTTACATCCTTTTACTGTCTCTTCTACAATTTAATCTGTGATCTTATGGGTACGTTAGCACCTTTTAAGGCTTTTAAAAGGCTCTCAGAGCGGCTAATCATGCGGCCCGCGGCGCTTCGACACAGATTATCGTACTTTGCTTGCACCACACCAGCTCTACATAATGTAGAGACTGCGCTGCTTCAATGTACTGTGCTCTCACTGGAGCATCTTACTACCTCATTACTTTGTGAAAACTACTGTGAGCTTATTGGTATGGTTTTATTATGAACTGCTTTTGATTTAGTTCAAATGTTGTCTAATTATTATTATAGATTTTACTAGGGGCTTTGCATCTGTGATAATAACTGTGTCAAACCAAAAGCGACAAGGTGGGATACCTGGTGGTAAATAATGACTACCACTGTCGATAGACAACGGTTTTTTTTTAATAAATACACCGAACAGTTACACACCTAGTCCTGACCCTATACAAGGTACCTGTATCGTGGGTGTCAGAAACTATAAGAGACTTTCGGTCTCACAACACCCAGACTTGAAACAAATATCTGTGGGCCACACAAACATTTGTCTCAATACGGGAATCGAACCCGCGTCCTCTCGCTTCACAGCCGGCTACTTGCCCGCTTCGCCACGGAGGCTGTCGAAAACAGTAAAATCATTTACTAAACGAGCTGCTGCTTTATTGCCGAATTCTGAAGAGTAGAAACGGCAATAATTACATTATTATTAACACAGGCAATCTCGCCATTAAATCGACAGCTAAGATACGATCAACCTTGAAAAATAAATTTCATTTTCTTCAATTTCATTCACAAAACCCATTATAGTTTCCTTAATGTTTTAAACTCGAAGAAGACTTTTATTTTGATTTAGCTATTCAACGACCTAATTAATATTTCAGCACTCAAACGACGCGTCCCATGCTTCATACGAGATTTTAACATAGTAATATTATGGTAATATATTACTGATGAAATATTAGCAAAACACGCGACTTTCGGCGAAAACATCGCCACTCGTCAACGTGCGTTTCCGCCGCCATTTTATGTACACAAATTATCTGTGATGTGAACGATATTTAACTAGGTTATACGCTTGACTTTATGCGTAACTAATATTTTCTTTCCCCCTTATGTTATCCCGGCGTTATGCGAAGGTCTGCCTTTCTACTTAGACGTTTCCATTTATCTCCTCGTCACTAAGAAAGTAAGTTACTAAAAAATGACGACATTTAACCGGCTTGAAATTTTTGACCGGTATGGTTATCACTTTAATATTGACGGTTGAGATATACAATACAATTGGTTTCAGTTTGTTCGAAATATCAGAGCCAGTTACGGTTTGACACTGGCAAAATCACCCCCAGCACGGTGGAGCTATATTTATAAAACATGAATAAATAAATGAATAAAAATTATATTGAATAATGAATAAACTAAGCTAAATAAATAAATACACCCAACAGTCACACATCTAGTCCTGACGCCACACTAGGTATAACCTGTATCGTGGGTGTCAGAGACTATGAGAGACTTTCGGTCTCACAACACCCAGACTTGAAACAAATATCTGTGGGCCACACAAACATTTGACTCAATGCGGGAATCGAACCCGCGGCCTCTCGCTTCACAGGCGGCTGCTCGCCCACTGCGCCACGGAGGCTGTGCTGCTCGGCGAAAAGTGTGTGTTCTAGCTCACTAGTGCGCTTAAGCCTACCATTTTTGCGATACAAGCGTGAGCGTATGTTATACATACATAAGATCAACCTGTATTCCCGCGTATGTTATGTTATGAATAAATATTTGTACAATTAATGTCAGTTTGTTATCTGCGACTAAACTAATGAAGTAGCATACAAACATACTCACATTCTTATAATATCTACGTTAATGTTTCCTATCAACATAAACGTAGAGTGTGGGAAATGCGCACGCGTCGCCGCCTACTTTATCATTTATTTATGATTTAGCAGCGGCTCGTGACGCAGGTGGTAATGGGTTCAATCCACCTTGGGACTAATATTTTTTTACTTGACTCAATTTCCACGAAATGCATTACAAAGAAGATTAAAAATTAAGAATTCTTTAGAAGTGTTTGGCGGAAAGCCAATAATAGGTACTATTTATCGCTAAATAAAATTAAACATTGATGTTTAATTTAATGATCGTTTCATGGATTGATTTGAATTGATTAAATAAAGTAGTTAGGCAATTATGTTTACTATTGACAAAACATGACGAAGTGTCCAAGATGTCTCTTCGTTCTTCATCCTAGATTGAGGTCTATAATTAATTTAAAAGCAATAATAATAATATTGTAAAATGGTCTGAAGTGAAGAGTTTGTCTCAAATTTCGGCTAGATCTTCGTAGGAATATACAAATATCTTTATTATAGCAGAGGCCAGCAAACTAGTAAGTTCGTGTCCTTATGGTACTTGATTTTAACCGCACATAGACATCCACGATATAATATCATGGGTTCATATAGGTATTTTATTTTTACAATATTCACATTTTAATTTAAGAATGTTCTTATTAATATATGCGCTATAAAGTTTATTCCTTTATCGTGTGTAATGTAATTTACTATAAATTAAAACCCACATTTCATTTAAAGTTATTAGATCTTTGCCCCTGGCGTCCTCTCAACCCTATTCCCGGAAAATTTCCAAATTGCTCGCTAATTACTAATTATATGTTAAGCACACACGGAACAGCAAATACCGTGTCACTCTTAACATTTTATTATACAAAATGAAAAACATATTTGTCACAATTAATGCCGATGGAGCCGCATCAAAGAACAGGATATTATATATCATATGAACGCTAATAAGAATCAACAATGTAACAGTTTCGTGCGTTATGAAACGGAGAAAATATTCGATATTAACTCACAGTTTCAACCTTGTTAAATTTATTTATAAGTGTGAATTATTTACTGCTAGGCGGAGGTGTGCATATTTCCATGGTTGTTTATCTATTTGTTGAAAGCTGTCCCGGCGTACCACTCCGATGGTGTAAATATTTGTAAGAGACCTGTGCTGATTTGCAATTGCGTATACTTTGGCTTTCGGCATAAGGAAGAGAGGAAAACTCCGGAGTTAAATTGCTAGAGCAGTCTTAACCGGTGAATCCATAATACCTTCAAGCTTTGGCTTAAGAAATCCATAAAAGGATTCAGCAAAATTGTGCAAGTGTTCTCGTATGCAGAGTTCGTTTAAATTCTCGCGGAAACACAGTATTACTACATATATTTTTTTATTCTTTTTTATCCCACTCATTATTTCCTGAGACATTGGCTAAATATAGTTTATTTCTTTCTTATTTGTAGTGACATCGACGAGAAGGTATATTTTTTTATGCTAAAGGCAACATAATTATGTAATGTTATGGGTCCATATGTTTCAGGGCAGGAAGTATCACAAAATACTAGTAGTTCCTGATATTGAAGACTCAAAAGAACTGTCTATATTTTACCATAGAGTCAAGACTATGTTTGTCACTGTTGCGGATTTTTTATGTCATTAGCTTATGATTAATGCATTTCATAGTACATAGATGAATTTCTACATTTTTGTCTATCTTACACCTAGCATCTTATATTCACTGTTGGCAATTATTTTTTGACTTATCTATATGAGTTAAGG
This sequence comes from Clanis bilineata, assembly GCA_036417725.1. Lineage (NCBI taxonomy): Eukaryota > Metazoa > Arthropoda > Insecta > Lepidoptera > Sphingidae > Clanis > Clanis bilineata. The sequence continues at coordinate 17,518,015 of CM071145.1, read as the reverse complement.
GCCTATACTACCTCAAATGGCTTATTTTGAACCCGGATAAAATCAACAATACTGCAGCTTTTACTTTGTAATAAATATATGATAAAGTTGAGGGCTTATGTGAGTGAACATGTGTGGCGAAAACACGATTCCTTAAAATTTTCTCGATAGAAAAAAATTGCAAAGTTACCTCTAAACCGAATTAATATCCCGGATTACTCATTACATACTTCAAATAAGATCGTAAAATTTTGTATAGTAACTTAGTTAAATAATACGCATAGGTTATGTGTTTTGGATTTTGAAAATAATTTGTCTTTTTATTGTAAGATCCAATTATCTAAATTTCCGCGTTTTGCGCACCGTTTTAGTCAAGACCGCCCTGCCGCCCGGCCCGCACACATTCCCGCTTCGGCTGTCAGACGGGGAGGTTGTGTCGCTTGCTGTCAGCAATATAAATAAATATAATTTATTTATCTGGGATACTTCATCAATTAAATAACGTATTGTAGGTGATTATAATGATGATAACGAGAATATTCTAATAAATAAGTCAGTATTTTCTAGGTTTCCATTTACCTGAATATTTAGTAGATTAGAAATCCAGTCGCGTGTCAGCGGCGTAAGTATAGCAAATGTCACGGGCCCTCTACTATTACACAAGGTGAGTTAGAACATAAATTATTATGTATGAAGCTGAAAGGATACTGTATTCGTAATAATAAACAACTTTTATTTTTGCAATTTTTTCAATATACTTAATACTTTCACAGATATTGCCAAACAAAGTTTTATTTTTAAATCCTACCTAAAATTATTAGGTATATGTATATTAAAAATTTAAATATAAAGTATTTATATAGCAGTAACACGATTGCTCGTGGGTCAGGGTAAGTCATCTCCACCGCCCATAGATAGAGACACCCATGACAAAAAATATCATGGGTATATTGCTAACCTAAAAGGAGGGGAAAAGGGATTTATAAAGAGATTGGAATTGGACCACCGGAAATATAACTCACCGTACGATATGCAACAGCGTGCTGCCATTTCACATCGGTTTTCTGTGAGACAGTGGTATCCAACAGGTCGAGCCGGCCCATTCATGTTTTAGACGTAACTGTCAACAGCTTGGGTCTTCCATTAAAAAAAAATGTGTAATTTAAGCTTTTTACATAATGATTGACGCTGACCTACCGACACTCAATCGTCCCCTATATATATATATATATATATATATATATATATATATATATATATATATATATATATATATATATATGTGTACCTTTTAATGTTGCAAGGGCTTGTACAAAAAATAAGACGAATAAATAGAATAACCATAGGATTGATTTTTCAGTTTTCTAAATTTTTGCACATAATGTACGTTCGGAGCAACCTTAAATAGTTGATATTAGCGGTTTAATACTTTTGTCGACAAATGCGCGATTTGACGTCACGCCGTATACTTACTGAAGTTTATATACATCTAGGTTGGCCCGTGCATATTACCGCATAATTATATTTTTGCGACGAAATTTTAGTTATATTGGTGCCACACGGTGTATTCCTGTTAACTTTGATTTCGTATAATATACAAAGTTTGTCGTAATATTTGTAAGAAACTGAAAGGATACTACAGATACTCATAATAATGAACAAGATATTCTTGTATATCAGTAAAAATTACAATATACCTAATACTTTCATAGTTATTGTCATTCGTGAACGATTAGATAGATAGATAACTCTTTAACACCATAGTAAGGATTAAGTAAACAGTACAAACAGAACTTTAAATTATAAAATGTTACAATAGGCTGTCTTATCGCTTGAAGCGATCTCTTCCAGATAACCTTCTGAAGGGGTTAAAGGATCAGCAGATAAGCGGAGGTGTAAAGTAAAGGTTTTTATGGTCTAGGCATGCCGACATATCGGATAAATGGGCCGGAATACTTTTTGCATTACATAAACATAAAACATAAACATAACATAAGCTCACGCGTGTATCCCCGAAGGGTTAGATAGAGGCGCACTAGTAAACTAATACGCCCGCATTTCGTCGAGCTTAGTTACGTCCCAGATATGATAGGGGGCGAGCCTTTCGCCATATCGGGCACAAATTCCAGACTCCGGGCTGATATGGAAAAATCCAATATCACTTTGTCCCGAGACCTCAGGACGGCAGTCGTACCCAAACACAACCATGCCACCGAGGCAGTCGGGGCAGTTTTCGCATTAATATGAACGATATTAAAATTCTTAGATACGTCCGAAAACTGACTCTCAAGGTTATCACGAAGCGAAGAAACACTATGGCAACTCTCATCACTGATATTGCCAGATTCAGATAATGCAGAGGCATAGCGTTCGTCGTCATTAGTGTTATTAACCATTAAACTCAACATAATTTTTATAAGTACGAAATCTTAAGAAACAAAAATCTTTAATAATATGTGACATAATACTAAAACAGCACAAAGAAGTAATTAACTCGCTCGCTTACCCCTTACTTTTAAAACGACGCGTCTTTAGAACGCAACAGGTCCAGTGCAATACATCATTTGCCCAGCATATGGAGATATACATGAGGCCATATATATATATATATAATAAGGTCGTGTTATGTTGTGATATAAATGAATGTTCTATAAAAGATGCAAAAATTACTGCTATTAAATGATTATTTTTCCATTTGAGAACTAATAAATTTTATATTTATATTTATTTATTATATTTATAATGAATAAAAACAAATATAATATGAAAATATAAAACAAAATAAAAATTGTAATAATAAATATAATATTCAAATACTTGTATTGTAGGCTATATTTTAAATAAGTGTTGCATTTGTTCCGGTAGGTGGACGGTCGTGAACGGCCCAAAAAGCGTTCTGGAGATATCTTCCTAGATATGAGAGCCAAGCCTCACTATGGAGCACGTTCAGCACCGTGTGAAGTGGAAGCGTTTAAGTAGGAAGACGGCCCTTGGCAGAAGGCCGGGATAAAGCCAGACAGAAAAATGTTTCGCGGGGCGTGCTACCAACATCTAAGCTACCAAGATTGTTTTATTTCAATAATTAGTTTAATCTGTAATCATTATTTAAGTGGCTATTAATGTGGTAACTTCATGATTTTGTTACTAAATCGATGATTATCTAGTGACAATGTGCTGTATAAGTCCTAGATAATAATAATTAAAAGACGCATAGTAACTATATCTTAGTTAAAATTACAGTGTGGGGGCGCGCGCATTGCGTAAGCGGCACGTATTTTACCGATATGTAATCATGGGATAGATAGTTTACTTTTTATATGAAATAAAAAATGTCCTACTATTAAGATGAGGTACGCTCGTGGCCTCCTTGGTCTAGTGGCAGCATATATGGGCTGTGGACCGGGAGGTCGTGGGTTCGATTCCCAGGTCGGGTAAAGCGAATTTTCTAATTTAATTTGCTCGGGACTGGATCCTCCGGAGGGGGTTGACGTCAGGCAGGTAGCTGGTTAAACTAAAATCTTAGCCAAATCCTTTCTGCAATATGCTTGAAATAGGGTGTTGCACCGACCACTCATGAAAGTGGGTTATGGGCAGTTAGAAAGAAATATTAAAATGACGTACGCTATCTACGGTAGAAATATTTAATAATGATGCATTATGTTGGCCAAGGCTCTCTACACACTTTCCGACTAACCCTGTATATTTTTTTTTCACCTGCCTTTATTCCATCTTTAAATTTATTGATCCGTTGTATAAGGATAAGGAGTCACGGTAAGACTATCAGAGTACGTTCTTAGTGTTGTCGGCAAATTATATGCGAAAGTTCTGATTGAAATGGATAATGTATGAGACGAATAATAAGTTATAGAATGTACAAGCGGGATTTCGAAAGAGTATGGGATGTGCGGATTAGATCTTCTCCCTACGAAGCTTTCCGGAAAAATTCTCAGCTTAAGAACGAAAAGTCTTTTGCGCCTTTGTAGACTTGGAGAACGCCTAGGACGAATTACAGACAATGGTAATAATTATGGATGATGCATTTAAAAGGAAAGGAGAAAATTAATGTAAGTAAGACGAAAAGTATGTTTTTTAAAAGAAATGAAAGTATAACAGAGTGCAAAATTATGATAGATAACGAGAGAGTAGAACAAGTGAAAGACTTTGTATATCTGGGTTGTATATTTATAAGTGATGGGAAGCATGATAGCGACATTAAAAGACAAGTATGTGCAGGTAATAGAGTTAATGGAGCGCTGAACACCTTTATGAGTAGCTGAAAGGTCTCTAAAAAGATACGATTGGCCCTTCATTAAGGAGTGTTAGTGCCCACACTTATAAATGAGAGTGAAAGTTGGGTGTGACAGAACAGGCATGAAAGTAAGATCAGTGGGCTTACTGGTGGACTCTTATGTCATTCCTATACATTTATTCTATTAGTACGCTATATATAGCGTACTCTTATCTCATTCCCATATATTTACTATTCTATTCGACTAGCGCATAAGCTACTTGGCTAAGCCCACAGGGTGATGGAAATGAGAGCATGAAGGAGCATGTGTCGCGTGATAGAGTGTGGAATAAAGTGGTGTTGGATCTCTGTCGAGTGAAATAAGATGTAGTGATAAGAAATAGAAAGGGATGTTGAGATGGTTCAGACATATTGAGAGGATAGATGATAGGAGATTGTCGAAACAGTGACGAGTGTGCATGGAAAAGTCGGTATAGGGCGACCGCATCGCACTTATATTGAGCAAATTGATGATATATTGACTAAAGAACAGATAAAAAACTGAACTGACTCTAATGAGATCATGATAGTAGATGAAGCGAAAGTAATATGTCAGAATCGGGCGAAGTGTAAATCTATAGTCTCTACCCTATGGGATACAGGCGTGATATTATGTAGGCGTACGTTTATTCCACCTCAGTATGGAGTCGACGCAACACATTGTTAAAACATGTTGCAGAGGTGTTTGGCCTTAGTTTTTACAATGGGCTACCTGTGTAATGACCCACCCATAAAGTCAAAAACGCCTGCCCGATCTGGAAATAGATTCCAGGACCTCATAGTTCACACCCGATATACGCTACCAATAGTGAATAGATCAATGAGGCGAGTTATAAATACTTCAGGAGCCATGTATTAATTAATTGCTATGAGTTTTGGAAAAAAAGGACGTGATGGAGACTATAATTGGAAAGGTCCGACCGGTCACTCTATTAGGATTTCCGATTGGTGTGCGCAGTCTTCAACATAGATGGATGTCAAAAATTCTTCAGAGTCGGAACTCTTACATGAAAAATTGAGGAAACTCCTGAGAACGAGGGTTAACTCAGCCGCGGACGTCTTAAGAACCACCACGGGAATACGATCAGCCATGCTCGACTTTCGAATGTCCAAGATTCAGGCTTCGCCTGACCGCATACAGGTTGATATGGATTCATGTAGTACTCCACACACGCTGCGCCGGAGCAAAGTCCAGTAGCGTGGCTCCACCATTGTACAAAATTTGAGGCAAAGGGTTCAACTCAAAGATGAGTGTTATTTTACTGTGGTTATCAAGTTTACGCAGTGACTGCAGATTAAGCTAGTAGAAACTGCTTTACATTGCGATGACAAGTCACCAAAAGCTCGATTTCCGAGATAGCTTTTCTGTCGCCCTCCAATTTTGCATAGGTATTTTCCCTTGGCCCTCCTGTTGGATTCGAAAGCTGTACGTAACTTTTCTTTCCCTTCCTTAGATATAGGGCTCCAAGCCTTAAAGGTGACATTTCACGCCAATTATGCGGGCTGTTTAAAACGTGCAGTGACGGCGCCGACATTGTTATACTAGCTGTGATATACCCTGGAATTCTGGTATTGGCAGTGAATCATTTAATTCCCAATATCCACACCCTTGACTTAGTCCGTAGAGGTGTGAGGATCATCGGGTAAGAAATAAGAGTTTTCTCCATAGAAAGAACGCAAAGAACTGACGAATACACCTAAATTATTTTGGTTAAGTACACGGATTATTTATAAAATCTTTGAATGGCAATATCTATGAAACATCAGGTATATTGACAATTTTGCAAATATAAAAGTTGTTTATTATTACGAATCCTGTAGTCTCCTTTCAGTTTTCTACATACATTGGGACTAACTCTATATACCACCGCTAAACATCAAACACTGGAGGAGCCGCTTAAACCTATCTGACAAGAAACTGTCCCCATCCAGTGGAGGAACATTGACATCCGTTTCTCTACAGGTTTGTCAACGGAAGTTCCAGCAAGGAGAACTTATAGCACAGGTGGGCTGTGTGACTGGTTAAGAGGACACCTAAACCAAAGTTATCTTGTAAGAAAAGTTACCTGATGGTTCGATGATCCATGGCTCAAACATAACTTTCTAAGCCCGACAGACAGCGTCAGCGCTGACACGCCATTGAAAAGTTTTTTAATTGTACTAAAATAAATTGTGCCTCGATTGTGTGTTACTATGTGTGTAAACTCTACCTCCGGGGTTTAGTTGTATTTAAGTACGACTACCATCCTGAGGTCTTGGGTTCGACCCCTGGTTCGGGCAAAGTGATATTGCATGTTTTCAATATCAGCCCAGAGTCTGAGTCTATAATTTGAGCGCTATATGGCAATAGGTTCGGCCCTTATCGCATCTCGGACGGAACTAAGCTCGGCGAAATGTGGGTGTTCTAGTCGCTAGTGCACCTCTGCCTACTCTTTCGGCGGTACAGGCGTGAGCTTATGTTTTGTGTAAATAAATTGTCCTAATGCGTCGTAAATGCGGGCCCGCCACGCTACGTCACTTGTTTGTCTTATCAACACCGCTTGACATCCTATGACGCCATTAGTGTATGAGCGAGACAGCGTACGATAGCGCACTCTAGCAGGGACAGGTAGCGGGTGCAAAATTTGAATTTGAGCTGAGGTATCATGCACTCTTAAGACATCCTCTACTCTCATACATTACCCTTGTGTCCTTTGGCATTCCTAGTTCTAATGAAGAAAATTCCTAGGCTAGAGAGAATATTAAGGCTCGTACTATGTTAGTGACGTGATGTAGTGACTGAGATATTTATGAAAATGTGTCGCTCGAGTATGTTATAATAATAGATGTAAAACTTAATGGAGTTTTTCACAAGTTTCAAAATATCCGTTAACATATTGGACAAAAATTTACCGGAATAGTATTGTAAGTATAATACTTTTAAACGCATAACGGATCGACTTCAAATCCGATCGTGACCAAATTTATATGGGACCACCCTTGAAATAAGCTCTATCGAACACAAAATTTTGTAAATCGGTCCACATTTGGCGTAGATATCGCTTAACATATACAAAAAAATATAGACGAATTGAGGACCTTCTCCTTTTTGGAAGTCGGTCAAAAAATAGTTTAACTCTACAGGTTCGATAATAAATTTCTACTATCGAACTCACAAAGCCATTCATCATACCAAAAATGTATGATGATATTTCAAATAAATATGACGACATTATCGCCTGATAGTTATCACGTTCAACCACAACGTCTCTCGACGGCCGAGGTACTACAGTTGGACTAACATTGTTCAGTGTTGTTTCTTTGCCAAGATAAAAAGTACTAAAATTTTAATATCCAGCAGTAAGTCAATAAACACATGAAAACAAACCGTAATGACGTCACGTCCTCCACGTAGCAGAAAGAAGTGATATTACACCGGCAAACGTGAATATAATGGCGGCTCAAAAAAATGACCGCACATATTGAGGGAGTGGAATGTAATAAAGACTAGGTAATATGGGCAGGACGCAGCGCCGCACGTCGCGTCGGGCGTCTCTTATGAATAGACCGGTGGATGAACTGAGCTGAAAAACCGTACGGGGAAATGTAATATTTAGTATACCTCAAAGAGCCTTTTGATTTATGTTCGTCGTATTTGTATCCTAATGTTTGCTTTAGGTTTAATGAATGTATTTTTGGTGAGGATTACAAAAAGATTTGAACTGTATCATACTTTATATTTTTTTTAAATATAAATGATTATCAATGTCCCTTAAAGGCGGTTGACGTCAGGTAGGTTAGCCGGTTGTAGACACTTAGCCAAATCCTTTCTGCAACATGCTTGAAAAATGTGTTGCGCCGACCCCACATTAACGTGGGATAAGGGCAGGTAGAAAGCAAGAAGAAATGCTTATCAATATTTAGTCCTATAAAAATTATCAAATAAGATACGATTAGTGCTGGTGGAAGATGTTTTAAACAACTTTTCATATACATTCTTGGTACAGTAAAGCAAATATATCATTGTAAGAGAGTTAACGATAATGTCGGACACATTAGTGGACATTTGTAGTGGAAAAGAGCGTGATTATAGCTTTATTATACACCACAATTAGTGTAACGACGCCTGTACCGTACTGAGATTGAGTGCTCGCAAAAAATATAATGACCCTTATAATACAACAATAATTTGGCCAGCGCTGTCTCGAGCAAGAAAGCGATTAAATAATAATTTTATTACCTTTTATCATTTCAACTGATTGATTGTTGTTATTAAATTGAACTAATTTAATGGGGGGCGTGTTTTATGTGATTTTTACAATCAAGTTTAATTTATTACATACTAGCTTTTGCCCGCGGCTACGCCCGCGTGAGAGTCTTGACAAACATTAATCCCCCATTACATCCCTTTAGGGGATTAATTTATGCATGTATTATATATATAAACCTTCCTCTTGAATCACTCTATATATTAAAAAAAACCGCATCCAATTCCGTTGCGTACTTTTAAAGATCTAAGCATACATACAGAAGTAATCAGACCTTGACGACTGGGCCATAACATCCGACAAGGAATTACAAGACGCTTATTTCATATATAATAATATTTGCCTGACTGCCTCGGTGGCGTGGTTGTATTTCGGTACGACTACCGTCCTGAGGTCTCGGGTTCGATCCCCGGGTCGGGCAAAGTGATATTGAATTTTTCGATGTCAGCCCGAAGTCTGAAATTTATGCCCGATATGTCGATATGCTCCCTATCACATCTGGGACGGAACTAAGTTCGGCGAAATGTGGGTATACTAGTTGGCTAGTGCGCCTCTGCCTACCCCTTCGGGGATACAGGCGTGAGCTTATGTTATGTAATAATATTTAGATAAGAAAATACTTTTGATGCAAAGTGTCCAATATTGCATTTTGACAAACAAAACGAATTATTCACTAACAGCCTGTGACTAGTTTAAAATGAACTCAAAATATGTAAATAGCGCGTCGTCCGTACTTTTAAACGTTTTATAGGTCGACGTTAAGTGATAGATAAACATTTTACTTGGACAAACAGACTGGCCCACGCACGGTGACCTACAAATATCACGCAAACAAATACAGGGGGACGATGCGACGGTGCCGAATTTACATTGTCCAAACGGAATGTTGTACAGGTGGATTTAAATATTGATACAATATTCTGAAGGTCGTAGTTGTTAATAATCACAAGTTTAAAAACGACGGACCGACTTCAAATCCGATCGTGACCAAATTTATTTGGGACCACCTTAGAAATAAGCTCTATCGAATACAAAAAGAATTTTGAAAATCGGTCCACATTTGGCGGAGATTGTAGTACTTGTCTGAGTATGTACGTGTGTCGGCTAGTATTACATATATACATAAGCTCACGCCGGTATCCCCGAAGGGGTAGGCAGAGGCGCATTAGCGAACTAGTACACCCACGTTTCGCCGAGCTTAGTTCCGTCCCAGATGTGATAGGGGGCGAGCCTATCGCCATATCGGGCACAAATTCCAGACTCCGGGCTGATATGGAAAAATCCAATATCACGTTGCCCGACCCGGGGATCGAACCCGAGACCTCAGAACCGTAGTCGTACCGAAATACCACCACGCCACCGAGGCAGATTAGTAAATAGTAATAAAACACTATTCATCATGACACGTCTATTTAATGTGGCAACTTATAAGATACTGCTGTGGCTTAGACACAAGATATCGCGTAACATACATAAAAAATACAGACAAATTGTGGACCATCTCCTTTTTGGAAATCGGTCGAAAAACTATTTATTGTTTTTCTCGCTTTTATGGCGAAAGACATAAGAAAGCCTGCGAAGCCCAGAAATGTCCACATTTGGATGTTATGTGAAACCATACTTAAACCTGCGTGGTCTTACCTAACCTAATAGATATAAAATATGTCTAGATGTAAGATAGTGTAATATGTACCTCTATAATACATCTCTTTTTTCAGGATTTGCCTTCCTACTTAAATTTCCACTTCACTATGAGTGTACTTTCTAGTAAGTCCATTGGTTCTCATCCTTTAGAACGTCAACCCAGATCTTTATATCTGTAGTACTAGAATTAGAGCTTAATTCGAAGTGAAATATAGTCAGATTGCATCTAAATCAAATTAAGTGCAAGCAATACATTTAGCCGGCAAGAGCAATAGGTAACGAAGGAGATAGCGTGTTATTGATAAAATCAAAGTGGGTCCCGTACGTGTGTACTGCAAATTGAACAGTATTCACTGCTAGAAACTAAGTTACAGAGTTTCCAGTGGTACACTGAGAGTATGTTAGCTTGAGCGGAGCGGAAGCGTTTTAGTTCTTTTTTTACTATTGGTAAAATACATTTATACGCAACCCCACATTAAGGTGGGATAAGTTTAATTTTAAGATTAAGTGGGATCATGAAATAAAGTTATCTAAAATATATTTATGCAGGTTTTGATTTTTATAGAATAACTGTGTTCGGAGGACCCTGGCAGAAGGCCAGGATAACGCCAGGCAGAAAGAGAGAACTGTTTTCGGGTTAACTTACTATGGGAATAAAATTGGATTCAATTGTGACTGATTTTCTTTCAATCATTAAAACAATTTGTATCTATTGTAAGTAAAATAAAATATATGTTGTGATAGTCAAATATTAGTAGGTTCTATTGTCATAGAGATGTCACTCGTAATTACTAGTTAAGGTCAAAAGACCAGGGGCATTATTCTCTATGACCAACATCCATAACGAGTGTGTAAAGCATCTCATCACATTAATGAAATATGTATATTAAAAAAATAGCATAGACAACGTACGAATAACTTTTAAATACGAATAAATCTTAAATACGAATAAATCTTCCCGTACGAATTGCATTAGGTTGACGTGGCATGGCCGCCTAACGGATCCATATAGTCATAGAAAGGCCTAGTACGCCACCGCAAATAACAATCGAAGCATGCTTAAATTAAACAAATGCCACACCATTAAAGATACTAAAATCGCTTTCTGCTTATCCTACCACAATAGCCCACCCATTAATCTACAGTTTTATGATCGGGCGCGGCAGTAAATTACGTCGGTTGCAAGAAAGAGTTGGCGTTACGACGTAGGTGAGACGCCAGTTGTTATTAAGTTGCTGCGGCTTTATAGGTGCCACTCCACCGCTGCACCGCTCTATCGCTCTGGAGTACCGCATTCCAACTGCAATTTTGTACAGTTGCAGTTTTATTAAGACGTTCAATTCGCAAAGTTGTATGAATGTAACTTTATATTGACACTTTCGTATTATAAATGTACGGTATTTAAAAGACTGTCTTTTACTTTATTTTGGAGGTGGTTGGAAATTCCGACACTCAAATGAACAGGAAAATAAAGGACTAAAGATGCGATGATTTTTCTTCAACCTGCCCTTATCCCATTCCAGTTTAAGGTCGATGCAGTTTTAAATGTGTTGTAGAGTAGACTGTCTCAATTTTTTGATCGAGTGCTTGCCTGAGGTCAACCTGCTTTAAAGATCTACCTCTAATGCCGGATAAATCGTGTTATAAAAACCGCTTTCCCTGACCTGGGATTAGAATCGAGGACCGCCTTGCGCATGAAAAGGTAATCATTATAGAACACCGTTATCAGAAAGCCTGGTCATGTTAAGGTATCAAACCAACAAAGAGCGAAAGCTAGTACAGGAGCATCTTATCAAAATCAATTGTTGTAACTATTTCATAATGAATATAAGTAACTATTTTCCTATCTGAAGTAACAACAAAATGCTAAAAAAGCAGCGCTGAAACGAAGCCCTGAGGAACATTACTCCACTCAATCTTCTTTCATAATTAAAGTGGCTTTTACCTCAAACCCCACTCTCCTCTCCCCCCACACCATCGCCCCCCTATTCCCCTCCCACCGTCCTTTGAGCGCCGGCTCATTACCTAGGACTTAGGTACGTCTGGATAGGTTTTAGTGCTTCTATAATTAGGTACAGCTTTTGTGCTCGGGTGTTGTGAGCTCCGTATTTCGGTAGGTCTTAGGTTCTTAATGTTATTTGGTTTGTTTTTAAATTAATTTTAATAGACACACTCTATTTAATTCATGATTTTAATTGAGAATGATTATTCTCTAACCCCGACAGCTAACTTTTATAAATAGCACAGTACATGGCTAGCATTGTAATTTAATGCATTCCACTTATATTTTCTTCTCAAAACCCGAAAGAACGAATAATAATTAAAAAGTCATTGAAAAAAAACTGTTTTATACGGATTCTATCACGATTTGTTTTTAAGAAATCAGTATAAAATTTATTTTTAAGCTATGAATTTTGGGTTTTGAACATGATTTGTGTAAGTGTTTCATATTTAACTCAACAATGTTATAGTTAGGCAACAAGCTTTAAAGTGTGTACTCACATTTGAGTGGGATAAGGGCAGGTGGTAGGAGGAATCCACAATATAAGGTAGAGTTTTTTTGTTCATAAAAATATGTTTTTGCCGCAAGATATGAATTCAAAAAACATACTTCTTTCTATAACACCTGCCCTTATCCCACTTTAATGTGGGATCGGCGTAACATACTTTTTCAAGCGTGTTGCAGAAAGGATTTAGCTTAGTTTTTACAATAGGCCACCTATCTGACGTCAACCCCCTCTGAGGGATCCAGTCCCGGGCAAATTAAATTAGAAAATTTGCTTTGCCCGACTTGGGAATCTAACCCAGGACCTCCCGGTCCAGAGCCCATGATGCAAGTTATTATTAAAATCACGAAACGTTAAGTTTATTCACTATTATTATCAATTTTAATTACTTGGTGAAGGAGAAGAGTATATGTTACTAAATTATTGGGAATAATTAAAGTTACCTTAACTCTCCCGGACTGTTTTGTGTATTGTGATTTGGGATCTATTACTATCGATGAATGGACTAACCGAGAGTAGGCCTTTTATATCAAACTGACAACAAATGGGGATGTTTTTATCAGTTTTAAAAATCCAGATGCCTAAAGTAACGAAATTTTATATCAGTATTGATTTGCTATTTGAAACGTGTGTATGTTACTGGATAAACAAGACATACCGAAAGGTCATTCCAGCGACCTTTCCCGAAGGTCGCGCCGCGCCCACCTCCACTCTAAATTTAGCACACCTCAAGGAAACATCAATCCGACAACACATGCGCACAATATGCAACCTCAATCGCACAAAAAGCACCCGTAATATTTCACGGAACACGACACTTGCACTCCACGACCACGACCCACCGACCTGCTGCGACCTGCGAACACGAGTGATACCTGCTGCAGGTATACCTGGACACACCTTTGACCAATCAGCGCGCAGCCCACCTGCGCAGCTCGATAAAACTGGGCGTGGCGTGAAGGCGCGACGTACCTGTACGCACCTGCGATTTTAATACGCAGGTGTGCGGACGATGCGGATCGCGGGTTGGTTGGAACTCTTCCAATCGTGTGCCACCTGCTTACCTGTCTACCTGTGGGCGGATATCGGTCTTCGTGATGCTGTAGGTAACTAGGTCAGCTATGTACTCTTATGTACGGTCGATGGAGGGTTTTAAAGTATGCTCCCGGCGTACATTATTGTGCTTCATTGGGTTTCTTGTATTGGCTTTAAGATGGCTTTTCTACAGTGCAATTCTAATATGCGTGGTGAAGATGTCTGTAGGATTCACATTGCTTACATTATGTGGTGTAAAATGTATGGTACGGAATGATCACATTTACCCTGTGATCTGGAAGTAACTCCACATTTTGAATCATCTGTAATAAATAATGTTTAGTGCTATGATTTCTTTGTGATTTGAGGGATACAAACAAATTACACCTTGATTTAATTTTTATGAGATTTTAAATTACTTAAAATTCGTTTACGTTTACATAATATCGTCTACTTGTGGATGTACCTTTCCCGTGAATAGTGTTTTTACAGTATTAACCAAAAATGATTATAACGTATGTATACCCAAATTTAAAACAAATATCTATAGATTACAACATGTTTCCGTGCGGGAATCGAACCCACAGCTTCTCGTTTCACAGCCGACTACTCTCCTGGTGCACCACAGAGGCTAACATTAAATTACGCAAGCAATACTAAAGCTCTAAAATAATACTCTATTCTATATACCATTAACCTCATGCAAAGTACCTCTGTATATAAGGTAGGCTACCTAAGACGGTACATAGAGGGTGGCAACTGATTACAGGGAGGCAGGCTAGGCGGCCAGGTCGACCCAACTTCAAGACAAATTGTGTAGGTGTGGGGGGAGGGGTGGGGGATGAAAAAATGGCGGCGATGACGTCCCAGGTCGCGGTTAAAAATAAATGGAACTTGTGTTTTATACGTTTATGTAGAGTTTGTGATAGAATGCTGTCTGAGATTTATAATGTAACCGTTGGAGATTTTGAGTGGTAGAGCCACGCTGTACACAGTAATGTCTATGGCACGAATGGGCCGGCTCGACCGGTTAGATACCACTGTCTCACAGAAAACCGACGTAAAGTGCCAGCTTGCTGTCGCGTTTCGTTCGGTGAGTGAGATTTCCGGTGGCCATTTCCCCATTCCCTTTCCCAATCCCTTTTCCCTCCCCTTCCATGCCCTCCTTTTAGGTTGGCAACGCACCCATGATTCTTTGGTGTCTTGGGTGTCTATGAGCGGTGGAGATCATTTACCATCAGGTGACCCATCTGCTCGTTTGCCAATCTTTGCTATGAAAAAAAAAAGATGACACGAAGTGACTTTCCATTTTACAAATACAAATACAAATTTATTAAATACAAATACATTCTATCTTATAATGCAAATGTGTGTAGTTATTTCTTTGTTAAGTACATATTCTTTCTAACGGCCGGTTTCAATAAACGATCTCAGTTTAGAGTGCAGATAGATCGCGATTATGAGCCAATCAAATCAAGTCATTTGACGGAGTCATGTTCAATCTGTGTTCTTATTGGCTAATTTTTGTAATCTATCTGCACATTCGAACTGAGATTGTTTATTGGAACCGGGCGTGAGAGTCTTTGAGTAGGTAATCTGTCTTATTACACGGAGAAATAAAAAAGTACGTATAATTTATTTTCGACCGATTTCAGTATATATATATATATATTTATTTTTTTTTGTATGTCATAATATGTTACGTATCATACATAGATATCGATATCTCTTCCAAATATAGACCGATTTTAAAAATTCTTTGTGTCGGTCCGTAAGTTTTTTAACTAGTGATTATTATGAATTTACTATTGTCTGACTGCGTTTGGTGGCGTTAGTGTATTTTGTACATGGTACGACTACCATCTTGAGGTTCTCGGGTTCGATTTCTGGGTCAAGTACATCCCGTTTCTGAACAACTAAACATGTATTTAATCTTGTTTAGTGCATTAGAATTTAGGACACCTTTCACTGTAGTGTCAAAACCATGTTCTGTCAATTGAATGTCAATTTGATTACACTTTTGGAAACTGCAGGCAAGACTCCCAGGTGTTTATGCTTTATACAAAGATAATTAGTAATATTAGCAACTAGTTACGATTCATCATCAGCCACAGGACGTCCACTGCTGGACATAGACCTCCTCCAAATATTTCCAGATTGTCCTATTAAGTTAAGATTACCAGGTGTTTATCGAGCTAAAAGTAGCTATAAGTATTACTTGCGTCAAGTTTTTATCTGGGCTTCGTGCTCCGCTCGTTATAAGTTCGCCTCACATCCGGCGCTCCTTCGTTTTCGATATAACTTGCTTGTTTACCTCAATTCGGGAGTCGAAAAATAACTCGTTTCGTAATTAATTGCTTGTTAGTGTTAATTCTTCCTTAGTTATTTTTGTAGTTACCACCTAATTGATCCATTATTTTTTTTTAACAGTCATATACCTTAGTCTTGACCCTACACTAGGTATAACCTGTATCGTGGATGTCAGAGACTATGAGAGACTTTCGGTCTCACAACACCCAGACTTGAAACAAATATCTGTGGGCCACACAAAAATTTGTCTCAATGCGGGAATCGAACCCGCGGCCTCTCGCTTCACAGCCGGCTACTCGCCCGCTGCGCCACGGAAACTGACGCCAACTCGTGAATCTCGCTAATTGCTGTTAACTGTCGCTCATCTTTACGTTCTATCGCCTGTACTCTTTTCCACTCCTTCTTTTTCTAAATTTGATGGTTTCTACTTTGTGGTGTGAACTATATCTTCCGGGTGCGTAATAAACTTTCTATTTGTGCTGTCAACTTCTGTCATCACTCACCACACGCTACCACCATAGAAGTATACTTCTGAGAACCTTGAGGTTTTATACTGAAATATCCTAAATTCAAATCTCTATCTTCACTAACACATTCATATAATTTACTTCACCCAGAGATTCCACGAAATACAATCTGTATTTTTTTCTAATTTAGTAAATTCTAGAAAGCATGTAGGTACGAGTCATGTAGTACAACATACGAGTCCTCTATTAGGGCCATTTGTATGGATAAAAACGTAGCATGTGCGGTGAAATGGGTCGGCCTGTACCGCGTTTCTGCCAATGAGATATACTGCGATACCATCTAATTTGACTAAGTATATAATTTATGTGAAACATTTGCATGATACCGTACCTACATACTAACATACATACTAGCTGGAATTGTATTGTTATGGGAGCTACAGTGAGGAATGTTTGCGAACGTTTCAAATCTTTGCATCAATTGAAATAAAACTATTTTTACGGATTCTATCACGATTAGGTTTTAATTATTATTCCCGACGTTTCGAAGGCTTTGCAGTCTTCGTTGTCACAAGTCAGACTAATCGTGATAGAATCCGTAAAAATAGTTTTATTTCAATGTATAATATTCGCGTAAACTTAAGAAATCTTTGCATCAAGTTAATTATGTTATTGTTGCGTAAATTCTAAGCAAATAGTAAAGTTTTAAGTAAGTTACTACTTAGAGAGAAAGCAAAACTTGATCGTTGAAAGCCGGGTCTCCTGCACTTAAGCATTAAAAAAACATCTACACAAAACATGCATTTTTTATCTATGGTCGATTATTCTACGAGCAGGTGACAGCTAAAGTCGTTGTTTTGCGTATGTGTTTTTAATGTTTTGTTTCGAAAAAGCTAGCGCAGGAGACCCGGCTTTATACGATATTCATATTTTTTTATTAATATATTTACGGGATACGGAAAAATATTATCTACCAAAGGAGGTTGGCGTTAGGCAGCCGATAAGTCGTAAAAAGTAAGTCGAATCGTTTCTGAAACATGCTTATTACAAAGCGCGTTACACCAACCCCACATCGGAGTGGGATAAGGTTATATTTTAAAGTTTACCCAATTCAAATGCAGATACTGCTATTAATTTTTTATAGATGTCTTATGTAAGGTCTGTTTAGATAGAGCCTCTCATAGCTATAACGTTAGTATAACGTTTAGCTATAACGTTTGAGATAAATTAGCAAGCGAGAAGATGAGTCACCTGTCCCTAGTGTTGCCAGATGTCCCGATTTGCGCGGGACGTCCCGATTTTCAGGGGTCTGGTGACCCGTCCCGATTTACCCTTAATCGGGACGCCGAATGTCCCGATTTCTGACTATCCTTGTTGGCATGTACTTTAATAGAAATTTTTAATAGTCGCTCGTACTCGCCTACCGACAAAGTAGTAAATATTACGGTGGTGTGTTAAACCATTTAGAAGTCCGTTTGCATAATATCAACCCGTCGGAGGCGTCACATAAATATGTTACATAAGCGTATGGACCACCGGAGGCCGAGCCGCCCGTGACTATCTACCAAAGTGCAAATTTTTTTTTCAATAAATAAATAAAATAAAAATCTTTATTGGTCACAAGTCACAACAAACAAGCTCTAGTTACATTTAAATAATAACTTATGTTATAACCCTATCAATTTAGAAACAAGCAAGCAGGTAATGAGACAATAACTAGGATGGGGCTTAAATAAGGGATTGTTATTTGCAGTAAAGGAAACAGTATATGGCAGCTGTAATGCTAGCAGGGAATCATCGGGAAAAAATTAGAAGAGTTTTAAAGTCAAATTTTGTCTGGCGCAGGCGCTGACAGGGTATGGGTGCTTCGGTTGGTTCCTGTCATATAGGATAGGAAGAATTTGTGGTGTGCCATTGTGGCGACTGCCCCGAGGACACGTCCCAGCACACTCTCGAAGTGTTTCCAGCCTGGGATGAATAACGCAGCGCTCTCAGAGCTGTACCCGGTAACGGTTTCTCTCTGCTGGCAATAGTAGCTACCATGGTCGGTAGTCGGAGGTCGTGACGCGGTATGGCCTCCTTCTGTAAACGTGTTATGTTGCATAATGAGAGCGCTGGACGGGATTGGAAATGCTTGGACTCTAGTCGCTAAACAAGAAGAGAGGCGTCTGGTCGTTGACTGGCGCCTCCAGTCCTACAGATTGTGGTCAAGGCCGTACAGCGGGGGATGTGCGGCATTTGTATCTTACATTGATGCCATCTAAGGGTTGCATCTCAGGAGTTTTACAGTACGGCGGTACGAAAACATCGTGTACCGTGCTCGCCAAAGGCGGCATAAATTTGTAGGCTCCCGCTCCACAGAGACAGACCAAAAGGCAACGTGCAATGTCGCTTCCGAAAACAATCCAGAGGGTATTCCGGGACCATCTCACATGCGCTGAAGAAGGCATCCACGGGTTTTTTTAGTCGGTAGTTTCGGCGTAGGAAACCTAAATAGGTTTTGGAGCCGTCTTCAGAATGCCGACAAGTCGGGCATGACAATCCCACTGCCCCCATGCTGAGATATCCGTAAAGAGTGTTTTTTTTCCCCGTGGATAAAAAAGTGTCTCGTTATGCCAGCTAAATGGTTGTTTTGTGTAAATGTTTCCACTTCATCCGGTCTTGAGCATCCAATGAAACAATGAAACCATTAGCTCTTATATTTTTTCCAAAACGACTAGCCGCCGCTTTTTGGGCCGTCCACGGGAACGCATCCCTAGCACGATTGGTCCAGACACTTCCGACCGACTGCTCCCGTGGTTTGTTCAAAATGTGATAATACCTTTCAAGTGACATTCCTGCAGTTTATCTGTCACTGGAGGTAATTTCCATATTTGATCTAATCGTGTAACGTTGCATAACCACCGCCTTATCTTCATCTCCGCGGCGTGGTTTTCGCTAACATGAACCTTACGGGCAGGCCAAATCACGTCCAAGTTTTTCTTTTATTTACTTATCTACATTCAACGAAGCTAACTAGCGGAAAAATCTTGGAAATCAAATTTTCGCGGGGAAAAGTGTTTTACTACTGCCGCCATCTCTGGAAAGACCCGTGACGGTTATATCGGAGTCACCGGTCATATGTTCCAGGGCCATAATGCCCGGGAGATATGGAAAATATCCGGGCGCTACTGGGCCGAATACCTAACACATCCTGCACTAGCTATTTCGACTAAAAGTCTCACAGCAATTAGGAATGACTCCGGATTTCCCTAGGCAAGAAGCGCCCAGGCTTCGGCTGGAATCGCTCCTAAGCGGTGCCGCCTTGTGGCTTGTCTCCAATTGCGGAGGGGGCGTTCATAAAACCCAGCCTCCGAGGGACGCCGTTGGGGTCAATGACAGCACGAGGCTGACCAACTGCGCTGCTGTCCATCTTGGGGGCGCTACGACAGCCACTTACTACGACCCCCGTTGGCCTCTATAAGTCGAAGCTTACGGCGGGCAGGCGAAACTGGCATCGATTTTTTCTAATGCCCCCAACCACAGAGTGGGAGACGAGAGTCAGTCGCGCCTTCTATGCATCCTCTGGTCGCTGGAAGGATCAAATAAAAAAAAACAGAATCAAGGATTTAATCGTTCCCGATCTCTCTCGGCACTCTCCTTCTGCGAGATGATTATCTCGTAAAAGTTGGCCCCTGCATGCTAGGCCTAGGTCATGCCTGGCACCGAGAAGTTTTTTGCGTCAACTGTTCTGAAAACGATGCACTCTTTGTCCTAGGCTGGACATATTTCGAGTTTAGGTAAAGTTAAAGTATGAACTATTGAGTTCATACTTCAACTCTATCCCGGGTTCAAATCGAAGAGTCGGGTTTACAACTGCGATTAAAAACGCATTCAAACTTCGCCAATACTAATTTCGACCATACATTTACTTATCTTTAGAAAAAAATACCTATTATAATATGAATTTCTTGTTATACTAACCGGCCAGTAACGTCCCGATTTGAAAACCTATGTCCCGATCATTTTAACCTTGTGTTCCGATATTTCACACGATGGATCTGGCAACACTACCTGTCCCAGATGTTATATCGGGGACAAATTCCAGACTCCAGGCTAATATTGAATAGATATTGAAAAACCCATTATCATTTTGCCCGACCCGAGGACGGAATCCGAGACCTTAGAACGGTAGGTAAGTTTAACGCGCGAGTAATACCAGTAAGCCATTGAATCAGATTCAATAATAACACGATACTATACTGTTTCCTACCATCCTGAAGTTGTTTAGACAAAAAACGTTGTATGGTAGAGAGAGCGCCTATTCCTTTGTTTATACGGCGACGTGATGGCGTGAAATACACATTTACATAAAACAATCTACTAAATACCAGCCAATATTTAGATACGCTCCACTTACTCATGTTCAAATGTTAGCACAAAAACCATAAACAACATAGGTTCAGTTTTCACAGCAACATAATAAATTCGTCAATGAAGACATCTGTGCAAAAATACCAAGACATTTTTACACGTATTAAGAATGTATTTTTGTTATTGTCTTAGATATCTCAGACAGAAAGTTTTAGAAGAAATACTTTTTTTTATAGCAGAGACTGGCAAACGAGCAGATGGGTCACCTGATGGTGACCTCCACCGCCCATAGACATCCAACACACAAAAAAATCATGGGTGCATTGCCGACCTAAAAGAAGACAATGGAAGAGGAGGGAAAAGGAATTGGGAAAGAGGGGGAATGGGCTACAGAAATCTCACTCAACGAACGAAACGCGACAGCAAGCTGCCACTTTACGTTGGTTTTCTGTGAGACTGTGGGATCAAACCGGCCCATTCGTGCAAACGTTACTGTCTACAGCGTGGTTCTACCCCTCAAAAAGCTAAGCTTTGTTTTTCATTTCGACTCCAAATTAGATGATTCGTAAAGACTTCGTGACATAAAGATCCGCACTAGTGTATTGAGAAGCAGACACAATCGGTTATTCTTTGTAAGCGTACCTCAAGCACACATAATGGAAAGTGAAAATGGATTTCAATTTTTGTCAAAGGACTTTCAAGGATACAATCCTCAGTAATAAAACAACCGATAACAAAGAATCATGCTGCTTACAAGGTTTTTCTTACAAAGTGAGTGGCTTGGCTGTGCTTCTGGCATTGCCAATGTACATGGGTGATGGTAACCACTTACCGTCTACTCGTCTACATTCGTAATCCAATCCGTAGAAGAGGAGGCTGGTGCCCAGCATTAGTAGAGTATACTACTATTATTATTGTATAAATAATAATAAATAAAATAAATACACCCAACACACACACATAGTTTTGAACCCCACATTAGGTATTACCTGTATCGTGGGTATCAGAAACTACGAGAGACTTTCAATCTCACAACACCAAGACCCGAAACAAATATCTGTAGGTTATATACAAACATTAGTCTCGGTGCGGGAATCGAACCGACGGCGTCTCATTTCCCAGCCTACTCGCCCACTACACCACGAAAGTTGTCAATATAATGTTGTTAATAATGTTGATATTAAGACTGTTTAAATATTAACATCACTAACGTATTCTCTAAGATAAGTATTCTCTGTCCGTCCATACCTCTTCCATCCCCTCCCTTGGGAGCGGCAGTTTAAACAAGCATTACAGTTAGTACATAATTGTCGGGAACACGAAGCACTAACTCACGGTCCTCCACAGTGACCCGAATTGACCCACATTCAAACACTCTAAATTCATGCAAAGTGAACACAGATTATTAAAATACATGTAGATGCGACTATGTATATTAGGTTTGTTACAAAAAATATATGTCATGTTTCTTGTCACAAAAATCCTATCTCAATAGCGATTATTATGCTGGAACCGTATTAAATAAATGTTGGCCCAAATTTAGAGAAACATTAAAAAAAAATTTGCTTACACGATCTTGTCATATAAATTTTAAGAACTTTCAATCGTGAACGGTCAGTTTTTAACCGACTCAATCCGTCGGAATCGTTTTTGTATGTATGTTCCCCGATTACTCAAAGACGCCTGGACCGATTCGAGAAATTATTTTTTTGTTTAAAAGGGTATATTTCCCAAGTGGTCCCGTCATTCCGCTCTTGGCAGCGGTCGCTCTCGGACGTATTGTCACTGCACCTGCAGTGATTTTACAACCGATTACCGGCCTGTTTGTCAGGTCGGATTGCAGCCCCGCGCTGCCGTCTCGGTAATCCGACCATAAAACAAAGCTCCGCTTTGTTTTGTCGGTTACCAGACAAAGGGCCCATCCGCGTCCTTTTCAGGACAGGGATTAGCCCGAATTCTCGGTATATTGTTTATTGTCCCCTTCAGGGAATTAGCTCGGTGGTAAACCTCACGGTGTCAACAAGCCGAAGCTAGCGGTGACCCGGCCCGCGCCACGCCCCTTCAGGGCTGAAGCAAGCCGGACGGGTGCGGATAAGGAATTAGTGGAGGCACACCACTCTTTCCCCCGCATATCTCCTTCCCAACCCTACCCATCCCGATTTCCATCCCGTGTATCCGGTTGAGTGTGCGGTCCTCGGACCAATACCACTTACGGTGCACGGACTGTTAGGAACCCTTTCGCACATTAAGATTGGCAAAGGGATACCAGCTTAGGGCACACCTAATTTTAAGTACACCCCCCCTCGCCTATACCCGGCGAGGAGGGTCATTCACCAACTCAGCCCCGGGCACACCCACCCGGGGACGTAAATTCACGCGTCCCACCGCGACCCGCGACCCGCGATCCGCGACCGTACGTCAGTGCGAGCGCCGCCCGGTTTCTTCTAGTGTGTTCTTTCCCGGGCGGAACGCACCCCGCGTCGGAACACACTCGCGCCTTAAACCTCGACTTCCCAAGCACTCGCGATGGCCCCGCCAAAACAGAAGTTTGTCGTGGCCCTCGCGAAGGCGGCGGAAAACCCACTCGCGTGGGCTCGTATTGAAACTCTCTTTAGAGAGATTATGCCGGACCTTTTTGCCGACGAGACGGAGAGCCCGTCAACGGACGACGGACCCTCCGCCTCGCCCACCGCTCCCTCGGGGCCCATCGCTACGGCGATGGAAACCGATTCACCCGCATCCACCAAGAGGCCCGCGGCTTCTTCAACCTCCGGCGATTCTCGGTCGGAATCATCGTCATCCGAGCAGGATGACGACGGTTTCACGACCGTGAAGCGCGGGAGGCGGAAGAAGCCGCGATCGGCCACCGCCGTGTCGGTGGCAACTCCGGCGCCCTCTGCGCTGGCCTTCGACACCGACTCGCCGGCTTCCCCCTCACCCCCGTCCTCACCAGCCGCACCCTCTAGGCCCTCCGCTCCCTCTGAGCCAAAGGGCAAAAAACCTCCCCCAATCAACATCCGCGTCCCGGATGGTAGCTCCTTACCCACCCTTCTCGCGAAAATACAGTCTCAGGGCATCACCCTGAGAAACAATAGGTGGAATAGCCTCCACAAAACAGTCACCGTCATGCCGGCTACGGTGGCCGACCACCGCGCCCTTACCAAGTGGATGTCTTCCGGAGACATCAACTATTACACTTACGCCCTCCCCGAGGAGCGCACCTACCGCTTTGTTATACGCGGAATCCCGTTAGAAATGTCGACCGAGGAAGTTACATTAGGCCTTCAAGAGAAAGGCATCTCTTGCGTCCGGGTTACCCGTATGCACCGTCCCGCCCGCGCAGACGCCACTCAGCAGCCCTACGAGATGGTCCTCGTAGAATTAGAAACCCCCGCTGATGCCAAACATCTGTTTGCCATCAGCGACATTCTTGGATTCCGCGGCTTCACCGTGGAGACCCCCCACCGCAAACGGCTAATCGGGCAGTGCCACAACTGCCAACTGTATGGCCATTCATCGCTGCGTTGTCGCATGCCCGCCAGGTGCGTCAAGTGCCTCGGAAATCATGGAACTGCACAGTGCCCACGTCCCAAGGATAGGACCCAGTGCACGGAGCCGCCTTCGTGCACCAATTGCCGCCAAATAGGCCATCCGGCTAGTTATCGTGGGTGCACGCATGCCCCCAAAAAACCGACCCGAGCTCCTAAAGCTCTACCCCCCAAGGCCCCTCAGGCTAAATTCATCCCTGCACCCATCCCGGCGCGCAACCATTGGCAGTTGCCAAGCAAGCAAGCCGAAGAGGTAGCAGCCACCACCCAGGCCCCCGGCGGAGTCACTCCCGCCATCCCGGCCACTCCCAGCCAACCCACCGCGGTTCCTACCAATCCTGCTCCAGCTCCCACTCCTGCGGCCTCCCGGGCTAACCCTCCCAGGGCAGCCCAGCCGCGCCCCAAAAACCCTGCACCCCCTACCGCGGCGGGTCGCACACTCTCTAAGGCTGAAGTAGATGCCATCTACGACGCCATCATAAACCCCCCGATCGACTACTACACCCTTATCTCTGATAAAATAAGGGAAATAGCAGCCAAGGGCCACCCGGACGCAAGACTGGTGTCTGACTTAGAAATTCTCTATAGGGAACACCGATCCTACATCGCTGACTTAATTTTACCGCCTTCCGATGGCTAACAACAATAATATTTTTTCCCCCCCGTCGCGGACCAAGCCTCGCTCCCTCAGAGTGGGCTTTTTCAATACCAATGGTATTCGCGGCCAATGTGCCGAAATCGCACACTTTGTCCGCGATAACAATCTGGACGTTTTCCTCATCCAGGAAACGTTCCTCAAACCTGCTCACCGAAACCCTAATATCCCTAATTTCAAAGTAGTTCGGAACGACCGCACTACTGGCCCTTTTGGTGGCACCCTAATATACTTTAAAAGGTCCCTGCACTGCATACCTCTAGACCCCCCCGAAAACCTGACGAACATTGAGGCTTCAGTCTGCAGGCTAGCATTTACAGGACATCCACCGATCACTATCATCTCGGCTTACCTCTCACCCCAAAAGGAGCTTCACTCCAATGAAATTTCGACCCTACTGAGCATGGGGGAGTCTGTCCTTCTGGCGGGCGACCTCAACGCCAAGAACACGCTCTGGAACTGCAACTCTACCAACAGCAGAGGTGCAGCACTAGAGCGGTGTCTAGACACTATTGATATGGAAATTCTAGTTCCATCAGAACCCACCCATTATAGTAGAATTAACGACAATCACCGACCTGACATACTCGACATAGCGCTTGCAAGGAACGTATGCCTACGCGTGCGTTCCATGCAGGTGCTACAAGAGTTGGACTCTGACCACAGACCTGTGATCCTAGATCTAGTCCCTATAAACGGTCCCACAGACACAGGTCCTAACGTACCGATGAAGGTGAAAACGAACTGGCGTCTCCTAGGCACCAAGCTCGAGGACACCTCATCCCCTGATCTCTCCGCGATCCCGACCAACATAGTTACTCCTGAAGAGACGTCCGGCGCGATTCGCTCCTTCACCGCACATATCCAAAACGTCGTGAGCGACAGCTCCGAGAGGGTGCCGGAGGCTATGCTTAGCCATTGGCACCTTCCCGAAGACGTGAAATGTGTGGTGAGGAGGCGAAACGCCGCGCTGAGAGCCTGTAAGACGAATCCCTCCCCGGATCAACGGCATCTAACGCGTTTCCTCCAACGTGAGGCCAAACGTCGCATCCAAGAGGCCGTCGATTCGAGGTGGGAAACTCACCTATCAGAGCTAGATCCAACTCACCAGGCTTTCTGGCAGTTGTGCCGTTCCTTCAGGAGAAATGATACAGTCACCATGCCCCCGCTCAATCGTCCGAATCAACGCCCGGCGTTTGACGACGACGAGAAAGCGGAATTGCTTGCCGACAGCCTGGAGGCTCAATGTTCACTCACCTCAGTTCCCATTGACCCAGAGCATCTCGTTGCGGTTGACACTTTTGTCGAAAGTAGGAACGCAATCCCGCCGCCACCGATACCGGTTCCGCGTCCGCGCCCGACAAACGTCGACCCGGATGTCGACCAACCGCCCGACCCACTCGCGCCGGTGACAATCGAAGAAGTCAGTTCTCTGATCAAGGCGCTCAAAAGACGAAAAGCCCCCGGGGGTGACGGTATATCCAATAGAGTCATGAAAATGCTCCCGGAGCATCTAGTTAAAATTCTCGCTGACATCTTCAATGCAGCGTTCCAAAACAGCCTCTTTCCAGACGTCTGGAAAGAGGCGGTTGTGATAGGTATTCACAAGCCGGGGAAACCCGCTTTCGAACCCTCCTCTTACCGTCCCATCAGTTTACTCAGCGCTCTGGGTAAACTCTACGAGCGAATCGTCCTCGATCGCATCAAGATAGTCGCCCACCTTCACCATCTGCTCCCTCCAGAGCAGTTTGGTTTTCGTAGTAGGCACAGTTGCGTGAATCAGATCCTCCGCATCACGGAGCATGTCCACGACAACTTTAGGCGCGGAAACCCTACCGGTGCTCTTTTCTTTGATATTGAAAAAGCATTCGACAAAGTGTGGCACAACGGCTTGCTCTACAAGTTGTATACCTTCAATGTGCCCACACAGCTCGTGCACATCATACGAGAATTTTTGTCGAATCGCGGGTTCAAATATCGCGTGGAGGGAACTCTTTCCTCCCGACACACCATCACTGCCGGAGTCCCGCAAGGCTCCGCTTTGTCCCCTTTTCTTTTCTCGCTATACACAAGCGATATCCCTAAACCGAAAGACGCCCATCTGGCGCTCTTCGCTGACGACACGGCAATCTACGCTTCACGTAGAGACCCGGACAAAGTGATTCGCATTTTGCAAACCGCAGCCGATGAACTCGGTGAGTGGTTCCGCAAATGGCGAATCACTGTCAACCCCGCCAAAAGTCAGGCAATTCTCTTTACCAAGAGAATTTTCACCCAAAAGCCTAACGCTTCAGTCACCATGGCCAATAAGGCTATCCCTTGGACCAACAACGCCAAATATCTAGGAGTCAACCTTGATCGGAGACTGAACTTCATCACTCATGTAAATGCGGTACGCGCGCGAGCCGCAATCGCGTTAGCACGATTACATTTTCTCTTAAACCGTAAGAGCAAGTTGTCAGCCTGCAACAAGATTAGGATCTACACAACGTGTATTAGGCCGATAATGACTTACGCGTCGCCCGTGTTCGCTCACATACCGCCCGCTCGACTTAAGCGTATGCAAGTCCTGCAAAACGTCTTTTTAAGACGAGCGCTTAACGCTCCGTGGTACATCCGTAACCACGACCTCCACGTTGACACCAACTTGCCGACCATCAGGCATTTTATGCAGATGGCTAGCAGACGCTACTTCGATCGGGCGGCACACCACCCAAACACGCTTGTCCGTCAAGCGTCAATATATACTCCATTTGACCGTGCGAAATGGAGACGTCCTAAATCCGTTTTGTCAGACCCTGATGACGCCATCACTCTGGCCATTCAACGTAAGATCGAGCATCTTAAATCGCTCCCACACTCCACACGACCGATGTTCCGTCCCCGCCGACGAGGACCACGCCGCGCTCCCAGTAGCAGCCCCCCCGACCCTGTTAACAATTCCGGCCCGCGTGCCGATGACAGAAATGGATAGTTAGGAAAACACGTCCACACTCCCCTAATCGTTGATGTCTTCAACATCACCCTCTCAGTGACCGCCCTGAGCCGAGGTTCGTAACCCGTTAGTGGGTTGCCCTCAGCGTGGTCACCTAACTTTATGGGTTGGGCGCACCTGCGTTCATCCCAACAGACCGGTGTGGCTGAATTTGCCGACTCGGTCGGGCAAGCAGCTGTAGGGCCATATATAAAAAGTGGTCCCGTTGGCACCAAGTCAGAACTGATAATGGGATACCAAAAAAATCGAGGTCAACCCTTTAATGAACTCTTTGTTAGTTAGGAGTTTTAGAATCATCCCCTAATTCTTAAAGTACCATATAGATTGCTAGTTTTTTTTCTTTCACATTATTTCGGTTTCAAATTACGCGGGGAGTCTTAATTTTATGCTACTGAACTAGTGTTAATTTTTCTCATGATTTTTGATTTCCCCAGCATCGACTTCAAAGAGAATAAGAAATTGTTGTTATTTTTTACTTTGTGGTGTTGTGTTTAAGTGTTCAGTTTTGAAGGTGGTTTTTATAATTTTATTATTTTCTTTAGTTGTATACTTATGAGAAATCGCTGTCCTGTTAACATACTACTAACATACGTAATATTAAATAAAATATACGCTCAATACGACTGTCCTCTCTACGTATAGTTGTTATTCTATGAGTTGCGGCTAGGAGGCTAACGTGGCGTGACGTCATCAAAGCCTCGGCTAATGACGTGTCCTGTTACGGGGTAATAAGGCATGCGATGGGAGGTGACGCTCGCCGTTTGACACGAGAAACCTTACCACCTACTTGTATTCTGAGTTCACTTTCATCAAAAATTAGGAATATTTTATATGAATTGAGTTTTATATTAAGTGACCAAACTAGAGGTAATTGAGCTGCTGGAGCTTACCTGATGATGTGATGTCCACCGTACATGAACCAATCCGAGAAGAATTATATGTATATTGGCAACCTTAGCAAATGGAAAGGGAATGTGATTTAAATCATGGGAAATCTTACTAACTCATTAAACTGGGTCGAATTAGAAAAGTAGTCAGAGGATAAGCAAACAAATGAATATAAATTAGTGTTCATAATTTGGCCAGCTAATAGAGTTTACATTTAACATTTATTATGTACCTTTATCAAACATTATTTTAATTGTATCGAAGCGAGTAGAATTACGTAAAATGTGATTAAATACACGGATGCACACAACAGAAGCAAAAGCAGAGACCGCGAGAATAATAAAATGATATAAAATAAACCCCTAAACATAGCGAGTGTATGAGAAGGTCCCGCGGGCCGCCCGGGAGCAGCACCGGAAAATTAGACACTGCCAGTACTGCCACACTCACTACCCGACCAGCTTTAATAAGCTCCTGCACTAGCTTGCTACAGTTTTTGTTTAGCTATGCCACAATTAAATGCATTATATTTAGTTTTTTTCCCTCTGCTTTTTTAACAATAGATGTGGAGAGCATTGTGCGTGGAAAGGACTGTGGTTAATTAATGTTTATTTTATGACTGAGGTAGTTTTTCATCACATATTCAAATTACCGGTCAGTTCAGTTCAGATAGTCGGTTGGGAAATGAGAGGCTGCGGATATGATTCGTCACAAACGGAAATATTTCGCTATTGTTTGTGGGAGACTGAAAGTTTATCATAACATAATAATATGCCCTAATGCCTTCGATATACAAATGTGTAAGTAAATATGTCCTGGATAATAGGTATGTCTGAGGGGTGTATTTATCTATTATGTATTTTAATTTGTATATTATCATAACATAACACATAACATAAGCTCACGCCTGTATCCCCGAAGGGATAGGCAGAGGTGCACTAGCGAACTAGAACACCCACATTTCGCCGAGCTTAGTTCCGTCCCAGATGTGATAGGGGGCGAGCCTATCGCCATATCGGGCACAATTTCCAGATTCCGGGCTGATACAGAAAAATCCAATATCACTTTGCCCGACCCGGGGATCGAACCCGAGACCTCAGGACGGTAGTCGTACCGAAATACAACCACGCTACCGAGGCATTTGTATATTATATTGTTGATAAACCACAAAAACATCAGCACAGCGAACTAGCGATACAGCCAGGAATATTCTTAACTAAAAGCATTAGTTGGTCTATTAATTTCAATAAAGCGCTATTCTGTATTTCTATCTTTCTTCTTTATTGCAAAGTAAAATACATTTTCTGAATCAATCCAACATCATATTGAAATATATCCAGAATTGTGGAAAAAGCATTTTATAAAAAATCACTTGTGATGCAAGCAGCGTGATACAGGAAAGTTTCTTTCGCATAGATTTCATATTCGGACGGGCGCACGGAAAAAAGGTGTCCGCACAGTTTTTTGGGCCAACTTTGTAATGAAACAAACGCGGCTGTCGCCCAGAAAAAATAAGTTTTTTACGTTGAATGGGTACACCTTTTGGTCGTTTGGACTTTTGTTTTAAAAGAGTATTTTATTTGGCATTTTTTTCCTACGAATACAGCCGAATAGACAGCTTACCTTGTCGTGTATGATTGACATTGCCCATGGATGTGAATAATGCCAAGGGACAACAAAGCTGCTACTTGCTTTAAGAAGTAATAAATAGGGAAATACCAACCCGCATTAGGCTAGCGTGGTAGACTAAGGCCTAACCCCTCTCATTAGTAGAGGAGGCCCGTGCCCAGCAGTGGGACTGTAATATTACAGGGCTAATATTATTATTTATTATTAAATAGGGAATAAGGCATTGGCAAATGGACGATTCAATGTACGAAAATTAACAGCAGCCAAACTTTAATATCACACAGTACAGTACAGACAATAGTAATTATAATACGCATCATCCAGCAGTCTTAGTCTTCTTTGTTACGTATATAATGTAAACAACAGTTGAAGTAAGTTTAGTAAAGTGTACGTGTGGTGGACGTCGATCATTACGGCTGTAGGTAGTGGTGGTAGGTACGCGTCGACGAACTTTCAGATGTCATAAACGGATAGTCCGCCACAAGTTTTCCAATCTCTCGCCAGTTCCAGCGCCGATGTCGCTATGGAAAATGTGAGCGGCGTGTTTGTATGTATTAATGCTTAGGATATTTATTATTGACACCAGTATCACTCAGTAGCATATATATTTGAATCCTTATAAGTAGGGTTATTAAATGTTTTAAGTTTTGATGCGCTGGTGACCCTGTGTGACACTGGTGATATAGGTCACCCTAGATAAGAGATTTCCACTGATTACCGCAAATATCAAAATAATTATTGGCGCCTTACCAATGGAGGATGTAATAATTACAAGTTTAAAAACTCTACGGACCGACTTCAAATCGGATCGTAACCAAATTTATATGGGACCACAAGCTCTATTGAACACAAAAATAATTTTGAAAATCGGTCCACATTTGGCGGAGATATCGCGTAACAAACATAAAAAAAAGACGAATTGAGGACCTTTTCCTTTTTGGAAGCCGGTTGAAAAGACAGTACATACTGTATACGCTGTGGTTGTTTCACTGTATTATTGTGATTATAATAAATCTTTTGATTTTCTTGAAGTACTAGAAGAACGAGTTCAAGAATTGGTATGATTTCCCGACACTCTTCCTCGTAAACATAATTGACGTGACACTGCAAAGACTTGCGTAAGTACTTAACATAAACATACAGAAGCTTACGCTTGTGTCCCCGAAGGGGTAGGCAGAGGTAAACTAGCGAACTAGATTACCCAAATTTGGCCGAGCTTAGTTCCGTCCCAGATGTGTAGGGGCGAGCCTATCACCCTATCGGGCACAAATTCCAGACTCCGGGCTGATATGGAAAAATTCAATATCACTTTGCCCGACCCGGGGATCGAACCCGAGACTTCAGGACGTTAGTCGTACCGAAACACAACTACGCCACCGAGGCAGTTAAGAACTGAACTCATGTAGAAAAGTAAATATATCCCATCGAAATCGATCTAATAACTCTTAGCCCTGACGAAAATGGTCCATTGTGTCAAGAGCTCTATATGATTATTTTATTTCCATGGAAGCAAACCCGCAGCTAAATGTAAGTCTCTTATTTTACAGCTCCGCCAGCGCTAGCAAAGAATAAAACTAAGACATTGTCACCTCGCCGGGCGCGTCGTAAAATTGTTAACTTATTGAAAATATTGTAATGTATGTGCACCGAGTAATATAAAGGGTTTCAGAACGAGTTTTATATTTTGTTTTCATGAATACAATGACATTTACAAACTTTTTATGGTGACTAGTTTGATATAGCTTTTGGTAACTTGAATCTAGAATATGTGTTGTAATCGAGCATGGAGTTACTAAGAATTGAGGACACAATGTGGCACCGCGCGTCTTCACGTCAAACAGTACGTCGCATCCTGATGCTTAGTTATTAGTTCGACTGTTTGTAGTTAGGACCATCGGACTAAATATTTGTCTTTAATTTTTGATATCTCTTTTCAATCTTAAATGCCGCTTACTTTAAAAATATTTAAGAGCTGGTTATCTTTAACCATAGGTTGTCACTTTCATTTGTAAACAATGTTACGCAAGGAAAAAAGTGACAGGCTATTCATAGCTAAAAGATAAGCGAAAATGTTTTTATAAGTAAGGCTCAATGCTGTTTAGTCTAAACAGTAACAGCGCACTATCACACCACGCGTATATTATTTTCTACTCAAAGACATTAAACAGTATTATTGTATCTCTCTGTTTTACCCCTTTACTAAACATACAATGCAAACACGAGACTCATATTTTACTACACCTGTAGAAAGTTTTATTTGCATATAATCTTTCTTTATATCTGCCCTTATCCCACCTTAATATGGTCGACACAACACAATTTTTCAAGCATGTTGCAGAAAGGGTTTGTCTTAGTTTTAACGACCAGCTGCCTGTCTGACGTCAACCCCCTCTGAGGGATCCAGTCCCGGGCAGAATAAATTAGAAAAATCGCTTTGCCCGACCTGGGAATATAACCCAGGACCTCTCGGTCCACAGCCCATAATATATGCTGCGACTAGACCAAACTAATGAAGCGTAAGTATAATATCAACAAAAAAACACCACGTAAATTACAGATAGATACGAGTAGATAAATTACAAATAATAGAAAACGTTCGAATGTAGATTATCTGAATGATATCTAGTAGAAATCGAACCATGGACCTCCCGGTTCACAGTTCAGTACTTTAGTAAAATAAAACAATGATTATGAAAATAAAATTATAAAGATACACATAAGTGCAATAGTGTGCGAGGTATGGTGGACACATGTGGCCGAACAAAAAACGGGCCTTAATAAAACTAGGTGCCGCGGGGGGCTAGGGATGCATCTTACAGGAGTGTCGATATTTTATTTTGGCGTGTAAGTATTGCTTCATACGTATTTTATACAACCATACATATATACCTGGTCTCATACCTGTATCCCTGCATGGATATGTGGAGGCGAACTAGAGAACTAGAAAACTCACATTTCGCCGAGCTCATTTCTGTCCCAGATGTGATATGGCTCCAATTCCTAAATAGCAGCCTGAATAGCAAAACACAATTTAATTTTGCCCGACTCGTGGGTCGAACCCAAGACCACAGGATTGTAGTCGCACCGCAGTACAACTACGCCATCGAGGCATAGGTATATTATATGGTTGACAGTCCCGAATTACTAAGTAAGATTGGGCTGCGCACACCTTCTGCCAGGCTCAGAAAGCCTACCCTCTTGCATGTTCCACTTGTTAAGGTTGCATATCGACAAAACTCTTATTTAATTAGAGCCTGCAGAACTTTCAACACTGTTTCTAGTGAGGTTGATGTTGACCTTTTCAATACCAATAGTTGCACAGTAAAA
This sequence comes from Clanis bilineata, assembly GCA_036417725.1. NCBI lineage: Eukaryota > Metazoa > Arthropoda > Insecta > Lepidoptera > Sphingidae > Clanis > Clanis bilineata. The sequence continues at coordinate 17,484,143 of CM071145.1, read as the reverse complement.
AAAACTTTGTGTAATCATTTCTTTTTGGCGTAAATACTTCATGTTAGGTATCCTAAGTAACCTTATTTAAAAACTGTTATCTAATAGGTATACAGCTTATAATTTATTTGTGGAAACTTGTAATTGACCTTTCTTAAATTAACACTATTTTTACTTAACATGTTAGTTGTAAGTTTTCCTAATAGAATAAAATAAAATAAAATAAAATAAAATAAAATAAAATAAAATAAAATAAAATAAAATAAAATAAAATAAAATAAAATAAAATAAAATAAAATAAAATAAAATAAAATAAAATAAAATAAAATAAAATAAAATAAAATAAAATAAAATAAAATAAAATAAAATAAAATAAAATAAAATAAAATAAAATAAAATAAAATAAAATAAAATAAAATAAAATAAAATAAAATAAAATAAAATAAAATAAAATAAAATAAAATAAAATAAAATAAAATAAAATAAAATAAAATAAAATAAAATAAAATAAAATAAAATAAAATAAAATAAAATAAAATAAAATAAAATAAAATAAAATAAAATAAAATAAAATAAAATAAAATAAAATAAAATAAAATAAAATAAAATAAAATAAAATAAAATAAAATAAAATAAAATAAAATAAAATAAAATAAAATAAAATAAAATAAAATAAAATAAAATAAAATAAAATAAAATAAAATAAAATAAAATAAAATAAAATAAAATAAAATAAAATAAAATAATTTAATAAAATAAAATAAAATAAAATAAAATAAAATATGTAATTAAAAAAGAAATATGCTGTAGGAGTTTGCACAACAATTTTCGTTTGATGGTGTATATCAAACTGAACCATGCCGTTTATAATTTTTTTGTGGACAAGGCGTGTTTTAAATGTACAACATTATGTATGGTGTACGTATTGATAAATCTGGTAAGTTAGTTTTTTATATTCCATTTACATCTTTACTTTTATTTTAAACGGCCTAAAGATTTTGAGATTTTATCCTACTCTTGGTTATAAACATTTGAAACCATTTAACATAGATAGTTCATCGATAAACACTGGTGCATCCCTCGCACGGGTTTAATTACAGGGCGCGGGCGACAGGTTGTCGCGTGACGTCATCCAACGCGCCTGTGTGCTCCCCGCTTACCTATGAACGTTATTGTGTGTTGTTTATTATACTTTAAAATTAATATTTTTACTGAAGTTCTTTATTTAATTTGAACTATTGGAATTAGACTGCCTCGGTGGCGCGGTGGTATTTAAGTCCGACTACGGTTCTGAGGTCTCGGGTTCGATTCCCGGGTCGGCCAGTGATATTGGATTTTTCCACATCAGAGTCTGGAATTTATGCCCGATATGGCGATAGGCTCGCCCCCTAACAAATCTGGGACGGAACTAAGCTCGTCGAAATGTGGGTGTTCTAGTTTGCTAGTGCGCCTCTGCCTACCTCTTCGGGGATACAGGCGTGAGCTTATGTTATGTTATGTTACTATTGGCATTATTTGAGGTAACCTTTCCGTTAATGACTCTACAAAACTTCTGTAGCGACTAGCCACTGAGTAACAATATGTGATGTTCGATTCCCGCACGGAGACAAATGTTTGTTTGACCTACAAATATTGTGAATGATACTTTTATTGGAGAATAAACAGACGTGTGCATTTCAGACGCGCGCGCCGTCGTTAAATTAAAATTATAGTGCTTCATTTGAAGGCATATTTTAATACCCCAAGAATCTCTCTTTTAGAACAACTTACACTCACAACTATAAACACCAACTTAAGTTAAATAAACCCTAGAGACCGTAAACTTTTTTTTTTATAATTTACTCTAAAGTAGCAATTAAACCGTTACTACGCATACAATGTAACCGTTGTTGCTTAGCCGTTAATGCCTCGTTAAAACGTACGATAGATCCCCGATAAACGGTGTGCGTTAAGCATGACAATGTGGCAAAAAGTTGCTTTTTGTAACGCACTTTGAAAATATTTAAAATGAAATTTATGTAATCATGTCATCCTTCAATGTATAATGGTACGCTATACATTGTGGTATTACATTCTACCTGCCCTTATCCCCTTTAATGTGGCGCAACGCACTTTTTCAAACATGTTGCAGAAAATATTTGGCTTAGTTTTTACGATCGGCTGCCTGCCTGACGTCAACCCCCTCTGAGGGATTCCGTTCCGGGCAAATAAGAAACCGAAAATTCGCTTTGCCCGACCTAGGAATCGACCCACAAACCCTGCTTCACTTTCAATGTTCCTAGCGCTCCGTCCATCTTTTTTTTACTTCCGTGCTTAAAATGAAAGAAAGAACATACATTAGCTCACGCATGTATCCCCGAACGAGTAGGCAGTGGTGACCTAGAACTAGAAAACCCATATTTCAATGAATACAGTACTTTGTAGTTGCTATTAAACTCGTATATTATATGTGATATGTATACTGATTTCTTAGGTTTACGCGAATATTATACATTGAAATAAAACTATTCTTACGGATTCTATCACGATTATGTTTTAATTATTATTATTTTATTACAATGTAATATGTATAACAAACTATATGTCATAAAGTTGTTTGTCTTGTTCATTGACTTCAGAATCTTAAAAGGTTTCCTCAATTAGACCGAAGCAACCTTACGTTTCTCTCATAATGACTGAACGTGTCATTCTATAAATACTACATCACTTATATGAATTCGCCTTATACAACTAAAATGGTTCGTTCATCATAAACATGTTTTACAGAGTTGCTCATCTTTACTTGCTTAGGATATTTCTTAGGCTAAGATCTATAGAGCGAACTTCATTGACTTAGTCAAAGAAACGAACTGAGTCAGGATTTGGAATCTTTAAATCGAACTTTGTTTAGTCCGAGTCATTTTTTTACAACGAAATCTTTGCTTAGTCTGTCTGTCTGTTTTTCTTGTAAAAAATGGCTCGGACTAAGTCGAAGATAGATTTAAAAATTCCGAATTGTCGCTGGATTCGTTTCTTTGACTCAAACTTAAGTCTAAGTTCGCTCTATAGATTTCAGCCTTAGGGCAGTGCAATGCTAGTCCACAGTTTATGACCAGGCATGAACAATCTTGTGAACAATCTACTCACTATGATGTAAGAAAAAAATAGAAACGACTATTTGAAAAATGTGCTAAAAATAATCTGATGTCTGGTATTCTGATTATATTTAATCACATTTTATTTGGGTTAACTAATACGGTTACCCCTCATCATTGTTGAACAAAAGATACAAGATTATAATTTATAGGTACAGAACGAGGTCAATCACCCATTATCGGGTGTTAAAAAAATCCAGTCCCCGATAACGTATCTTCGTGAACGTCACGATGGTTTTTGTCGTTTGCGATACAGTTGAGTGGTGACCCGACCTCAGATATAGAGCACCTTTATTGTTTGTTCTCGTAAGCTGGGAGCCAGGCTTCGTCTCGTAGGACAGATATGGTTTTGTGAAGTTGTGTGTGTTTACATGCGATGTCTGTCCAGTTAAATGTTCTTCCATCTCCAATAATATTTCTCCTTTTGGATAAAAAATAGAGTATGTTCATTCATTCAACCAGTGCATAACTTTCTACATAAGTACAATTTAGTATACTATTTAGCAACCGAACATCTATGATCACCGTCCTTCTGCTATAAAACCATGGTTTCTATTTTATTCATTTATTTATTCTCATAGGGGGTTGACGGCAGGCTGGCAGTCAGTCGTAAGAACTAAGCCAAATCATTTCTGCAACATGCTTGAATAAGTGTGTTGCGTCGACCCCACATTAAAGGTGAGGTGGGATAAGGGCACGTAGAAAGAAAGAATTTAATTATTTATGCTGAATTGTAATTATGATATCAGCATTGTCTTACTGCTTGTCACCGGGGTCCTCCTCTACTATTTAGGGGGGGGGGGGGTTAAGCCTTAGTCCACCATGTTATAACTGGTGTTATGGTCGATTTCATCCAATAAACAAACCTTATTTAACGACAATCGCCATATAATTCCACCAATAGTTGATGTCCTAACTTCAAGTTGAATATAGCATGATGATGACAAGGCTACATTTTCTAATGCACACTAGCAACTATGATACTATTTACAAAATTACGACTTATAAATTTGTAATTAAAGAAACAAGGAAATCTGAAGGTCACACTTTACAGTTCAGGTTATTTATAATTTCTAGTTCCAAGAACGTCATCGTATAATTAAAATCCCATTCGTGTAACAAGCACATCTGCAGTGTTTGTCACTGAATGTTGTTTATTAACTATTTGAACATATCTATAAATAATATAATGTTAAGCATTCCATATAATGTTACTGCGTTTAACACTGTGTGTTTATAATGAACTATAATCATTTGGTATCACTATCTTCCTGCCCTCACGCCACTACTTGGGGTCATAGTATTTACCTTACTATCGTGTTTGACGTCAATGCTTACAGTAGGTACTGGGGAGTGTAGTTCATAGCTGGAAATATAATATTATGTAATATCAGCCCTGTAATATTACTGTCCCACTGTTGGGTACGGGACTCCTTTACTAATGAGAGGGGTAAGGCCTTAGTCTAACATGCTGGCCTAATGCGGGTTGGTAGACTTCACATACCTTCGAAATTCTTATGGAGAAATTCTCGGGTATGCAGGTTTCTTCTCTATGTTTTCCTTCACCATAATAGCAAGCGATAATTCACAATGAAAACACAAATACAATAGCAGCAAAGCCATGTTATTTTTTTTCTGTTGATCTACAAAGGCTGACGTGCAGTTGGCCATGTGCAATATCAGAGGCAAGTGGTTACTGGAAAATAATGAGATTGAGAAGAAGAAATATCACTCACCGTCAGAAACGAAACGGCAATCAATCAATCAATCAATCAATCTTTATTGTGTGATTTTTTGGTACAAAAGATGTTATACATAATATTACAGTTCCATAAAAAATCTACCCTGTCAGGTGTACACAATTTCTATAGTAATATAATTATTTAAAATTAAAAATATATTATTAATTCAATGCCTTAAAGTATTCAAATGATAATGTTGTAATTAAGATAATGATAATGTTGGCAAGCTGCCACTTTCTATGAAACAGTGGCGGTGGTGGTGGAAACGACCAAACACATCCATACTGTAGGCAAAAATGTGTACAACGTGGATAAAAATGATACGTACTTCAATTAAGATCTTACGGACATACCAAACTCTGTTTGTCAAATTAGTCATTTAAAAAAAGGCTATATTTAGAAACTCGACTCAAGCTCCGTGACAATACGTACGTCTATATCGGTGTGTACGCACGCAGCTTGATAAGCAACCTACGCATTCGGCATATCACGCAGTTCCAAGGAAGTAGGGTCGGATGTCACGCGCTATCTCACCTACAAGTTACAACGTCTCTTTTACATCACACCATTTGAGATGAGATGGTGGGTTGTGAATACATTTTAAAAACTTTTCGTCCAAAAGACGTCCACTGCTAGACGTGGGCTTCCCCTAAAGCTTTCCAGATGGACCTGTTAGAAGAGGCCACCATCCACCGGCAAATATAGCTATATAGCTACTTGTTATGACTTAAGCCCGAATGGGCCGGATTGACTGATATCACTGTTTCATAGAAAATCGTTGTAAATTGGCAGCTTTCTGATGCGTTTCGTTCGGTGGGTGAGATTTCCGGTGACCCAAATACCCTCTCCCATTCCAATGCCCATTAAGGTTGGCAACGCGTCCATCCCTCCACCTTTTGGTATCATAGGTCTATGGGCGGTATTCGCGTTTCGTTTGATGAGTGAGATTTCCAGTGGCCCAAATCATCCCTTCTCTTTCCCAGACCCTATTTCCCTCCTTCTACGTTCGCAACGCACCCATGATACTCTTTGCGTCCTAGGTGTATGGGCGGTGGAGCTCACTTACCATCAGGTGACCCATTTGCTCGTTTGCCAACTTCTGCTAAACAAAAAAAAAGTTATCCTGTATCGAGGTTATTAGGAACTATGACCGACTTGCGTTCTGTAATTAAATTTATTTCACTTATCGCTGTCAGTCAGGTTAGTTGGATGCATCAAGTCTAATCAAGTGCCATGCATTTGTTCAAAGTTATGCAATTCAAAGTTCAGAGTTGTTATAGGCGATCGACATGCTCTTATCATTTTAAAAAGTTTTAAAAAATCCTCAGAATTTGGATATTAAATGGTAACGTTACGGCCATGTTCACAAAGTATGGTATGGACAACTGTTACAAAAAACGTTTTAAACAAAATGGCCGACCTAATTTAAAACCGGTGAGACCCGCCTACATCAACACAGAGTCAGGAGTCTGTAGATACAACGACAAAAACAACACCCGCGCTCACCTTAGCAGGTAAAATCCTACTCACAAACCCATTGAAATATATACTCTATGTTGTGAATATAAAGTTCCAAATCCATCGGGATGGACAATGATTGATATAAAAAATGTGTAAAAAGGCGACCTTTGTGATACCACATGTGCCGACTTCTGGGAAGTGAATAATGAATACCGACGGGTTAGGTACGGTTCTAAGAACGGTCAGGTTTTTGTAAGTCTGGATGTTTTATTCCTTATTTTATTTAATATGCTATGTCATTAGCATTTTAAGGACTTATAATACAAGTATAAAAATGATGTGATGTTATCCAGACAAATACTTAAATAAATAAATAATAAATACATATTCTTCGATAAAATGTCCATCCCAAATATGTATGTATATGTGCATATATATTATTAAGCAAAGTAGATATTTTTGTAGTTCCTTTCTTCTACAAACCATGACTGGCCTCTGCCGGAAAATTATGTTTTTCCATTTAAATTTATCTTTAAAAAAAATAAACATAAGCTTACGCCTGTATCCCGTATAGGCAGAGGCGCACGAAAACTCACATTCCGTTCCAGACGTGAGCCTATCGTCATATTGGACACAAATTCTAGACCCCGGTGTAATACTATAATAATAAAGCCCCTCTCAAAACTAACTTCACGTCCGGCACGAACACCTGATGCCACGTGGGGGGCGGACATTGGCAGCATTTAGCTATATACTCACCAATGACTAACGAAGCACTAGTACTTAAACAATACACATGCGATGCGACTAAGAAATAAGGTAATACCCCAGGCGGGTACCGGAGCTAACCGCGATGGAGAATCCCGCCCCGGGCCTTCCAGCCCGGGCTGCCCTGCGTATTCTGGGGAGGGCACCGTATCGCACCAACCTGCCCAGCCTAAAACTGTTGCAGGCTATCATGACCAATCAACGTCATCAAACCTCTTAGTACTCCCATTCCACTTTCATCAAACTTCATGTAATACTTTCGATAGTATAAGCAATAACGCCAAAAAGGAGATACAGAATAGTCGGACCAAAATTAAATATAACCTGAGGACAAGGAAAACAAATAATTATGCAACAGAAAAACCATCATCACCATCATCGACAAAAAGTTTATTTGAGTCCCCACCTTCTTCACCACACCCATTTCAAAAGGCAAGGTCCGACTCTTCATGTAGTTCCTCCGGACCAGAGGATGTTGTGCAGATGGCTCCAGCCACAATTACTGCACCCACCGCTGGCCTGACTAGTGTGCGAAAATCATGGTCGTCAGAAATGAATGAATTTATATGGCGCACATATCTAACAATCACCGAACTAGAAACAAAGACAAGAGGCTATCTAGACACACTACATAAACATTTTACAGATAAATTCACAGCTTTTGATGTTTCAAAACAACGGATAGGCGATCAGCGTAGAGCAATAGTTAGAAATAGACTTATACCACAAAACAAACTAGATGAAATAAGAGAAGACGTAAAGCGTAATCTTAACTTAAAGGCATCAAACGAGGATCTTAGTAATAATGCCCATATAAATACTACATCACACAAAAATTCAATGTCTTCAAGGATACGGTGGACAGACGAGATGAATGAAGTTATTATGAGGGAATATTACAAAATAACTGAGCTAGAATCTAATAGAACAGCCTACCGGAAATATTTACATAAAGCAATTACTGAACAGTTTCCACAAATCTCCCACGTATCTGAACAGCGAATCGCCGATCAAAGACGAATAGTCGTCAATAACAAACTCCTAACAACAGAAAAATTACAAGAAATTCGGGCTGAAGTACGAAATGCACTAAATATACGGGTTGAAGGTATCAGTCACCAGCAACTATCGCGAAATAACGACACACTTGACAATATACCAACTCCATCAACTCCCATAATGAGTGATATAGACCACAATCAAAACATTAACACACTAGCTACAACACAAAATGTAACTACTACTACTACACATAACTATCCATTATTCGACACTGCATTAAATAACAAAATTGAAGAAACATTTATCATCTCATACAATAAATATAAGAATAGCGATCCAACTTATAGACCCTTCATTCCTAAACAAAAAACATCCAGAAAATTTTCATACATTGTAAATTACATTGATCAAAACATTCTACCCAAATACACTTCAGTGGACCATGACTTTGTTAAAACTCAAACCATAATATACTGTGCAGCCTATACAGCATCCGTATGTAATGGCTCAAAAATAATAGACACGATTGAAGAACAAAGATATGATCGAAATCAATCTAAACCACCTCCATGGAAAAAAAGACTAGAGGACAAAATACAATACCTTAGAAGAAGTATAGGCAGATTAACACAATACATAAGAGGAATAAGAAACAATAGACTGATTACACATATACATATAATTAAAAATAAATATAAAATACACTCCCGTTATGAAGAACCAAATTTAACTGATGAACAATACCTGGATAGCTTAAAACAGAGACTTTCAGCAGCCACTAGCAGACTAAAACGATATAATAATTGTACACTTAGAAAGAAACAAAATGCTAATTTCATAAACAACGAAAAAGTATTTTATAGACAAATAAGTCAAACAACTAGCAATAGACAAATATCCAACAACACTATACCAAAACCTGAAGAATTATACCATTATTGGTATAATATCTGGAGTACTCCAGTTGAACACAACCAACAAGCACACTGGATACAAAACGAAACACATAATCACACCAATACACCACAAATGACATTTGATCACATTCCGCTGGATGTATTTATAAATGTACTAAAAAACACACATAATTGGAAAGCACCCGGAACAGACCACATACAAAATTACTGGTATAAAAAATTTACTACACTCTACCCATTACTACACAACCACCTCAACATGTTCATTCAAAACCCTCACCTGATGCCAACATATATTACGCAAGGTAAAACATATATGATCCTAAAGGACAATAATGACAGTCAGAACCCATCTAAATATAGACCGATAACCTGCCTACAAACTATTTACAAAATACTAACGGCATGTATAACTCAACTTATAGACCAACACGTCACAAATAATAATATTCTTGCTGAAGAACAGAAAGGCTGCCGGAAACAAAGTCAAGGCTGTAAGGAGCAACTTATAATAGACTCAGTAGTAATGAAACAGGCACATACTAATAAACAAGATATCTGCACAATGTACATCGACTATCGTAAGGCATTTGACTCTGTACCTCACAGTTGGTTAGTCCAAATCCTACACATATATAAAGTCCACCCTGTATTAATAACATTTTTATCTCAGACAATGCAGCAATGGCGAACTAAACTTCAAATGGGTAATGGATCTCAAGCCATACAAACAGAGGATATACCGATCAGACGCGGCATATTCCAGGGAGATGCTCTTAGCCCCCTCTGGTTTTGCCTTGCATTAAACCCTCTTTCCAACCTTCTAAACACTCCCCACTCTGACAGCAACACAAACAATCATATAACACCTCCCATCCCAATTTCCCATCTCATGTACATGGATGACATAAAATTATATAGTAACAGTACCACATCACTACATCAGCTCGCAGATATAACTCAGCAGTTCTCCAAAGATATACATATGCAATTCGGTATAGACAAATGTAAAACATTCGCTATCATTAAGGGCAAGCTACAATTAAACGACTACACACTTGGCACAGGGGAACGAATTGAACCATTAGAACACAACGACACCTATAAATATCTAGGTTTTCAACAAGACCGACAAATCCAGCAAAAACACACAAAAACAGAACTCACTCAAAAATTTAAACACAGACTTAGTACACTACTAAAGACACAACTGAATTCACGAAATTTAGTCAAGGCTATTAATTCCTACGCCATCCCTATACTCACTTATTCTTTTGGTATTATAACATGGTCTCAGACAGAGCTTAAAAACTTACAACGCGTGATTAATACCACCATGACAAAGCAGCGCAAACATCACCCGCGGTCATGTACACAGCGACTGACTTTACCAAGAGATGAAGGTGGCAGAGGAATAATCGACATTGTCAATCTACATAATAAACAAATAGCTACACTTCGGAAGTTCTTTCATAACCGAACAGAAAACTCCAACGTTCACAAAACCATAGTAGGAACCGACAAAAAACTCACACCTCTAAACCTCAACGATAGAAACACTCAACGTAATGAACATCTTACGGACAACAAAGCAAAAATAGCTGCTTGGGCCCAGAAGTCTCTACACGGTAGACATCGACAAGACTTACAACAACCACATGTCGACATGACAGCGTCGAACGCGTGGCTGAAGCGTGGCGATCTCTACCCTGAGACAGAAGGCTTTATGCTTGCAATCCAGGATCAAGTAATCGACACAAAAAACTACCAGAAACACATCATACATAGATCAAACATCACCGATACATGCCGCCACTGCCATAGCAACCCAGAAACAATACAACATATAACTGGTGCCTGCAAATCCATAGCACAAAGTGACTACAAACACCGCCATGATCAAGTTGCGGCGATAATCCATCAGTACTTAGCTTTCCAATACAAACTCATCCCACATAAAGTACCATACTATAAATACCAACCACAATCAGTTCTCGACAATAATAAATGCAGGATTTACTGGGATAGGACAATAGTAACTGATAAAACCGTTCATAATAATAGACCAGACATAACACTTCTCGATAAAGAAACCATGACCGTATATATAATAGACATCGCCATTTGCAACACACATAACTTAACTACCACACATACTGAAAAGATTGCCAAATATACCGACCTAGCCATCGAAATAAAGACACAATGGAAAGCTAATAACACTAAAACTATCCCTATAATAATATCAACCACTGGTGTCATACCCAAATCGCTTCACACTAGCCTCAAAACATTAAATATTCACGCATCTGCTTACACTATTCTTCAAAAAGCAGTTATCCTGAATACTTGCCGCTTAGTCCGAAAATTCTTATCTATCACTAACTAATACGATATATTATATAACTATACACTTGGCTTTGGCCCGTGTGTAGTTATTATATACCTTCCTCATTTGGAAGAGATTGCAAAACTTAAAACTAAATAATAATAATAATAAAACATTTATTGGCACGTAAATTACATATAGGAACAGGAAAAATCCAAATAGCTTATATGTACAAGAATATACACAATTTTGTTCTGCTGGTACTTAAAATAGGTTAACCTGTGCTATAAGTACCAGCATCCTTCCAGTGTTACAGAACAGTTAATCTTATACATGTAGCAAAAACGATTTGCAGGTAAGTTCAACAAAACTTTATCTTATTGTAGATTATAATTTAAGTAAATAAGAGGTAAATAGAAAATTATAATTAACTACATTGCAGAAAAACTCAGTGTTTTTGTGTATATGTGTGTGTGTGTGAGTGTGTATGTGTGTGTGTGTGTGTGAGAGAGAGTGTGTGTGTGTGTGTGTGTGTGTGTGTGTGTGTGTGTGTGTGTGTGTGCGTGCGTGCGCGTGTGTGTGTGTGCGTGTGTGTGTGTGTGCGTATGTGTGTATATACATATATGTGTGCGTATTCTTATGAAATTGGGTGAAGAAGTTTCTCCGTTTCATCATAGCTAAGTTTTATAAGCCACTGTGTTACAATCTTTTTACATTGATATCTATTTTTATCATGAAAATTCAGCATTTTATTAACTTTATTATAGATAAAGCGTCCAAGGAAACGGAAGAATCTCTGACTGAAACATGTCCTGCTAGGATCAGCCAGTGGAAGTTTAAACTGACGAGTAGAGTATCGTGATGATAAGGAGGGTTGTTGTGGGTTATAGATTAGTGAATGCTGTTTTAATATTATTTGAAGCATAAATAGCTGACGCACTGTTAAAACTTCCCAGTATTCGTATAATTCTTTTGTAGGATAGCGATATGGTTTAAATGCACATACCTTCAATACGGCCCTCTGTGCACGTTCAAGGTTAATTAATTTTGTTTTACAGGCACCACCCCATGATAAGATACAATAGCCTAACAGAGATTGGCATAGGGCGTAATAAACTGTCTTTATGATTTCTGGTTCAGCAACGTGTCGCAGAGTCTTAAATACAAAAATGAGTTTGCGAATTCTTGTTGTTAAATTATCAATATGCGGTGCAAAACTTAATCTTTCATCAATGGTTACTCCTAAATATTTAATAGTAGCTGTATTATTTATCTTAGGGCAACTACAATATAATGAGCTGTTGGTTGTGTGATTATGAGCTGTAATACAAAACTTATTTCTAATAGAGTTATTGATTTTTCTGATGTTGAATATGAGGTATTTTGTCTTATCAACGTTTAGTGATAATGTATTGTCAGCTAGCCAATTTGATATTTTATTGAACCCTAATTGTGCCATATCAAAAACCTGGTCCCACGTTTGACCAGTAAAAATCAGTGCCGTATCATCTGCGAATGCCAGCAACTTCCCATTATTTAGATCCAGTTTACACATTTCATTAACGTACAGTAGGAAAAGTGTAGGACCAAGGATACTGCCCTGTGGTACGCCAAATTCTATCGGGAGGTCTTTGCTTATACATTCTCCAATTTTTACATATTGCGTACGATTTGTCAGATAGCTTTCGAAAAATTTCAACTGTAAGCCCCTAATACCAATATGCTCTAGTTTTAATATTAACTTGGGGATGGAGACTGTGTCGAAAGCCTTGGCTAAGTCCAAAAAGATTGCCACGCTTTTTTTACCTCTATCCAAAGCTTGAACGACATGCTCAGTGAGTTCATGCACTGCATCGTTCGTGGATCTGTTAGTTCTAAATCCATATTGATTGTTAGAAATTATTTTATTATCTTCAATGTATTTTTTTAGTCGATTATTTATAATTTTTTCTAGGACTTTAGATAGTGAGGGCAGGATAGATATTGGCCTGTAATTGCTTACGGAATCTGCATCCCCAGACTTAAGTATTGGATGAATGAGAGCTTTTTTAAATATATCTGGAAAGACCCCAGTCTTTATAACTAATACTAACTAGGTATACTCAATATCACCCAGACCTGGAGATCGAATCCGAGACCTCAGAACGACAGTCACGCACAAGTACGCCTCGAGGCAGTCAAATAATCAAAAGCTCAAAAATTAAAAAAAAAAAATAGGTTTACGAGTGTATTTAATTTGCAATTAGTGTATTTTATTTGAACTAAGTTTAAAACCTATGTTTGTTATTAAAAGATAACTGTGTACAGTACGGTAACTATCTGCGGTACTTGCGATACAACCATAGTTTAGGGAAAAACGGCACCGAACAAAATTAAATGATTCAATCAATTATTATGTATGTTTACCTACTTATGACTTATCTATAAGGAAAATGTTGTGGTAAAAATAAATTATGTACGTAATTATATATTATACAACATAATATATTGTTGCAAATACTTTATTACTCTGTCGATATGTTCTTAAAACTACTAGCGGCATCTAGCGTCTAGTAGTACAACTATCCTTGAACTCGGACAGCTTGTTGAATCTATCTAACTTAAGTTTTATTTAAAGATATTACTGTGCTTAATAATTAGTTGAATACAGTATTTTATACGGTATTATGAACTCAAAAATACTTATGTATTTTGGGGAGAATGCGTATTTTTATGCCTTTAGTTTTTCTCTAGTTTTGTTCGTATTTATGTTAGTAATATGTAAGTGTGTTGGAAAAAAAAAATTTGTTCGTAATGGCCTGACTGCCTCGGTGGTGTGGTTGTATTTCGGTACGACTACCGTCCTAAGGTCTCGGGTTCGATTCCCGGGTCGGGCTAATTGATATCGGATTTTTCTATATCAACCCGGAGTCTGGAATTTGTGTCCGATATGGCGATAGGCTCGCCCCCTATCACATCAGGGACGGAACTAAGCTCGGCGAAATGTGGGTGTACTAGTTGCCTACCCCTTCAGGGATACAGGTGTGAGCTTATGTTATGTTTTGTATTTATGTTATTCATAATGGGTTCAGAATAGCCGCTGCTATATCATAAATAATGATATGTTTTTTTTTGTTATAAGTTTAATGAGACAATACTTGTACTTATCTTATTGTAGGTTGTTTAGATAGTATTGCAGAAGCTTATGTCAAATTTACTTTTAAAGCACGACTGCTCTTTGGCAAACGACACTGACTTCTTAACGTACTTTCCAAGACATTGAAGTACTTGTGACTTTACTCACTAATTCCAATTGCTTGGAAACTAGGATTAGGAGCTGCATTACTTCTGATTAGTATAGTGCCTCACGTTGAAGATTATCAACTGGTCTTATAAGATTATATTTGTGAAAGTATGTAAAATTTGTTATTTATCGTTTAACTTAATTGAACACCTTTATTTTTATTTATGTTTACCTTTAATTGTCTGCGTATTAATATCGTTGCGAGGCGCTGTGCGATTAAATAGCAAATAGTTACTAAATATTAAGTAATAACATTAAAAATGTTCTTTCTACCTGCCGTTTTACCACCTAAATATGGGGTCGGCGCAACACACCTTTTCAAGCATGTTGCAGAAAGGATTTGGATAAGTTTTTACGACCGGCTCTCTGTCTGACGTCAACCTCCTATGGGGGATCAAGTACCGGTCAAATTAAATTTGTAAATTCGCTTTGCCCAACCTGGGAATCGAACCCACGACCTCCCGGTTCACAGGCCATGTATGCTGCCACTGGACCAAAGACGCGATTATAAATATTTTACCTCTAATATAGACCCCACGACACCGCAGGTTTGTGGAATCTCTGTCTACCAGAAGAGGTAAGCAGACGGGAACGAAAACTAGTATGTACACCCAAGTTTCGCCGAGGTTATTTTTTATACAGGCACGAAAAAGTGGCTACACTAACTCGACAGTGATCGCGGAGCTATCACGCGCAGACCTTAATTTGTGTTTAATTGGAAAACATAAACACAAATAGTGATTATTCGTCCTGGGATTACCATGACCTCTCAATTCTTTGTAAGTACCTTGCTATTATTCTAATGTGACGTTACATTTAAACTAAAGAAGAACTACAACATCAATTATTAATGATTACTTTGTTCAACCCATAAACGCAAAGCACTAAAACACTAATAGCTTCATCTAACCCTAAACATAGGTGATCATAAATGAGACAGACAGAGCGCGCGTTGTTGTAATCTAGGACACGTCGATACGGCGCGGCGCGGCGTCCGGCGATACCGGCGGTTCCGCGAAACGGTTGTCCGGCTAATGACATGTGCTAATTCGCACGTGCCGCCGAGGTGCGCTGTCTGGATCGTGTTACCGAATGGACGTCAAATGGACGGCCGATAGACGGCTGACGGGTTACGAAATGTCTTTAAATTGTTTGCTATTTTACCTGTGCTGGTTTTTGCCATGGAAACGAATGCCACGTTTGTTTATTACGTTTTAACTTTGCAGTAGCGTATGCTTTTTGTAGTAGCGTAATGTTAAAGATCATTTCACATTGCATCTGTTATTGTAGGAAGTTTGCTCGTTAATGGTAATAAATTAAAATAACAACATCAATTATGTATATCTTATGTACCTTATGGAGAAATCTCAAGTCACGTCGCAATATTTTCTTGGACAAACAATTCGTTAATGTTCACAAAATTTAAACATGAATATTCTGCTAAATGAAATCATACTGCAAATGCAACTCTTTGATGGAGGTGAATTAACCCGTGACTAAGCACACTTAATCGCCAATATTTAATAACCGCGTACGTGGTAACATGAGCCGGCGGTGTCGGTGTCAGGATGCGTCCATCCGGCCCGCGCCGGACGTCGCATGAACGCGCCTTTGTGCCCGAGTCGGTCGCGGACCGCGCCGGACGGCCTGCCGCGCGGGCCTTAACGACCAACCACTCTGATGTGGGGGTTAATTTTATTAAGGTGCAGGAAAATTGTATACAGTGACTCTTTTAGTACAGAAATATTGTTTTCATGTCTGTTACAAGTATTACTTTTTTACCTTGGCGGCCCTCAACGGTCGTCAGAATCAGGTTGATGTACTTATTAATCCACTGCCTTTCTTTGAAACACAAGTCACTCATAATAAAATAATATTAGCCCTGTAATATTACTGTCCCACTGCTGGGTACGGGCCTCCTCTACTAGTGACAGGGTTAGGCCTTAGTCTACCACGCTGGCTAATGCGGGTTGGTAGACTTCACATACCTTCGAAATTTTTGTGGAGAAATTCTCGAGTATGCAGGTTTCCTCACGATGTTTTCCTTCATTGTTATAGCTAGCGATAATTCACAATGAAAACACACTTAACATAGATCAGTCAGACGTGTGTGCTCTTTTTAATGGTTGGTCTCGAACCTCCGACACTCGACTCGGCAGCCCGTACCATTCCCAACTGAACTATCGCTGCTTGAAACACAAGTCACTTCATCATCATCATCAGCCATAGGACGTCCACTGATGGAAACCAAAATACATTTCCTCCACTTTCCTATCTTAGTTCCTTTGATTATCACGGTTGACAGCAGCTTGAATTTGCACCTACCCTGGCCTTTGTCCTTGACAACGGTAACATTTACCATCAGTTGAGCGATAGCTCAAAAAAAGCAGATCTTCCTTCCTATGCCAATAAAAAAGAAAACTATCGGGCTTTTCATAATTTTACAAATTGTGGTCGCCACCAAAGCAGAGATAGAAATGTATCAGGTATCCTGTCTCCCAGTAGTAACATTTCTTTAACATCGTATAATATTTAGAGCGATCATTCGTGGCCTACACACCACACACATTACAGATGTCGAGAGACACAGTGGGTAGTTATGAATAGGTTATTTATAATTCACGCAACAGATTCATCACCATATTTACGTCTTCTGCTAAATTAGTTGACACACGTTTCGGAACACACCTGCCCGATGTCCATCTACTAGAGAAATGTTTTAGTTTTAACTCTGGAAACCGCGATTCGCAAGGTAACCTCGGGGTAAATACAAACAAATAGGTTTTTTTCATTTGATTTATTTTCACGCGTCAGATCGCTCGGTTATGATAAAATGGCCGCCGCACGTTATAATTAATAGCTTTAGACGTGTGAACTAATGTTGAGCTATTTATTCACCGCGTGTTAGATAAAGTGAGTTTATTTTGGTACCTTTCGAATTTTTAGAATTATCGAATAACTTTCCTTGTCCAAATTTTGGTTTAAATCAATTTTAAAACGAAGATTATTTACACATATCACTTAGAAAAGTATATTCATCTGTAATTTCATTTAAGTAGTAATTTATTTTATGCTGAATACGTAAAATTAACTACTCTATGTGGTTTATCGCTGGCAGATCGTGTAGCACAAATATGCATATTTTTTAAAAGACAGCTTGTCAATAAAATGAAGATCTCTTTTATTTTTGGCGCTTTTTTTTTGCAAGTGGTAACCATTTCTAACTAAAATAACGTTATCAGTTGCAAACATCGATATATTATTTACCTAGATGCACAGTTGACGCTCGGAAAATGGGACAGCAAACAAGTGCTTAACCACTCGTTTTGCTTACAGTCGGACGCCGATAGAATTCTAAATTTCAAAATTCAAATTAAAGAACGCTTGCTCATTTCGTTTAAAAACCTACTTTATAACACGTGCTTAGGGTTATATTTATGTTGATTTAATTACAACTTGTGAACGTTTTCTTTGTTTTATTTGTGAGACCACTTTTTAGGAGGATATTTGCAAAGAACTGTGCATCTAGGGTATAATATATTGATGGTTGCAAACCTTAACGTTTTAAGTCTGGAATTATTTTTGAATATCGAACACCTCGTATATCGATCAGTACAGATAATACTCGCCCGATGGCCGCACCGATGGATATCCATAGTACAAACATGTCCTAGTTAAAACGCATAGACTTTTATTAATGGTGTTTTGATGTTGCTTTTATTACGATTTTATATTTCAACGGAGGTGTAGTTAGGTTTATCGGTTATATCAAAAAAATACTGAGACAAGTGTTCACACTTTGTAATTGTAGGAATACCTATGTATATAAAAGGTTATGTTCTAATAAGGGGTAAGCAGTGATGCAACTAGTGTTCTTACATTCCGCCAAGTTAATTATGTTTATATAATTAATATCAAATCCAATCCCAGGCAATTCATATGTAATTGTGTACGAGCTAGCACTTGTATATATTATACTTTGCGGCGTCAGGACTTTACGCCAGCACTAGCAATTAGAGGTATAATTCACAAAAAACCAGTTCGCAAATCAAATCGACGATGTTAGGTCGTGCGTGCTCATTTCTATCATATTTGTATTTCTGTCATCTATCATTTAAAAACAGTTTTACAATATATTAATAGTTACCACCTCGGACTATCATTTACGTCTATCATTCATCTATTAATACCTATCTACCGAGGACTGTACTGGGCACCGTATCAGCCCGTACATACTCTTTTTGGTCCTTTGAGCCGGATTGAACCAGCGTCCTATGGATTCGAAGAAAGTCGCGTCTCCTGCATGAAATCATTACACAAAGCACCTTACACAAAATATGTTATTTCTTATTTTTTTTGTCTATGGTCCATTGTTACTTAAGCAGGAGACATGAAAAACCTTGTTTTGTGTAGGTGTTTCTAGTGTTTTGTTTCGAAAATGTGCAGGAGACGCGGCTCTAAACAAATACAAATTGTTATTGCCACATCCTGTGATTTGAACCAATGACATCAAACGTAAGCTTAACGCTACTGAGGCCATCAATGAGTGTCAGTAAATTGCACTTTTATATCTAGGAAGATAAATTAAAAATCTAGACGTTTGTGAATGCGCTAAGGTGATTATTCAAAGGATTTCCAAGTGATTTAGTGTCAGAATTTTCCACAAATAAATTTTGTAATGTTTTTGTGAAGTATATCTTTGGTTGGTCGTGATGCATTCGAGATTTTACTGTGAGTTCAAAATAATCCCGGAATCGCAGTTTTACAAAAGTATATCTTAGTCCGTAATATGCCAATAAACATTTATTACTGGGAATATAATATATCACCCACAAGTAGACTGGTAGAGAATAACTTTCGATTTAAGCCTTTATGCATACCGTGAAAATATGACAAATTAATCAATTCTAAAACAGGGTAACACCATGGAGTTCTACAACCTTGGTCATACAAAACTAATATCGGCGTTTAAAAAAATGTGGATATAAATAACAAAGCACATTGAAATTATCAGCTCTGCAATTATAATAGTTACTGTCCCACTGCATTGTAGGGGTCTCCTCTACTATTAAGCGTTAGTACATATTCTACTACGCTGGCTTAATCCGGATTCACATACCATCGTAGTCATTCTTGTGGAGCAATTCTCTGTTTTGCAGTTTCCTCATGATGTTTTCTTTCCCTGTTGAAGCTAGTGATAATTCTTATGAATACACCCGTAAATTAGATAAGCTATAGGAGGTTGGTTTCGTACCTCCGACTTTCGTCTCTACAATTCGTAATACACCCAACTGAGCTATCGCTGCGGCGAAACTATGATGTTGATCAAAATGACTGAGTTTCAAGGTGCTGGTTCTGAAACCAGTAGATTAGTTATCTATAAGGTAGTGCCATTATGACGTTTCAATTTTGGTTATCGAATGTTGCCCAATCTGTCGCACCAGAATTAAAAATAAAACAACAATGAAAACAAAGGAGACGGACGCGTCAACAGACAAACTGGCGTTGTTCACTAAACAGAAAAGAATGTCACACTCGCGGTCGCGACTGAACACGTCGAGCAAGGCGTGCGATTATTTTTACTCTATCACTGATAGAGATGTACCATGACCAAAATGTCTGAAATTAACTCACTCATTTACGCTCTATTCGTGCAAATTTAATAATTAGGTAGTTAGCACATTCCACTCACAAAAGTTTTAATTAGGTATATAATTATGATTTCTGTTTGTAAATCGTCAAACCGCATGTCATTTATATTCGCAAATCGCACAATTGAGTCGGGCCGCAAGGCGGCACCGCGCAGGGGTGGTTCCGCCTGAAGCCTGGGCACTTCTCGCCTCTGAAAACCCGGGGCCATCCCTTAAGCGCCAAAGAGGGCCATCGCGGATTTTTCAGTCAGTATTGTCGGTGTGGGGTGTACATAGTCTTAGGGACTCGGTCCAGTGTCGTCCGGACGTTTCCATCTCTCCCGTGCATTATGGCACTGGGCCGTAAGACCGGCGACTCCGACATAACCGTCATGTCGCTCCCAGGCATGGCGGTAGTGTTAAAACACTTTTCCCGCGATAACAAAAAAAGAAATTCTTAAAAATGTTACTTTCTCAAACTCCGTGGCGCAACTCGAGTAGCCGGCAGTGAAGAAAGAGGCCGCGAGACAAGTGTTTGTGTGACCCACAGATATTTGTTTCGGATTACGGTGTTGTGAGAAGTCAAAAATCGTAGTCGTCGTAGTTTCTGATACTTACAACACAATTATAGTTGTTTTTTTTGGTGTATATAATATGATTTAGGTATAGCAATTAAAATTGCATTTACTGGTTATTTTATACAGCAAAGCTCTGACTTAAGGTACCTAAGGCAAATTTTAGTCGGAAATCGTTATGTGTAGTTTATATTATTCAGTCTCCCGGGTTTGATCCCCGCATCGAGACATATGTTTGTACGGCCTAGAGATGTTTCTTTCGGGTCTGGTTGTTATGAGACCGTGCTTCTCTCTTAGTTCCTGATATCTACGACACAAGCCCCGTATCTTAGTGTCGGGTCAGGACTATGTATGTGACTGTTGGGTGTTATTATTATTTATTTAAAATATACATCGATGCCCGGCCAGGTAAACCCGTGTACTCGTGTACCATCACTAAGCGTTATCAAGCAACGTCCGCACCGGTATGCACGTAAATCACGTGGAATGTTGTGGTAAAGGTATCTTGCACACTACCGGCTAATTTATTGCAATTATTTTATTACGTGTGCCAATTTTTTCGTGTGTACGTGCGGATTCCTGGCTATTTTCTGCATCCATTAATATCGGTGTTTTGAATATTGCAGTGTTGTTTTGTTCGTTCACGTGCGAATTACGTTCAATTTATCAGGTAATTAATGTATTTATTTGGAACACTGTTACTTGTATACCAATTAGACACAGCCTCCGTGGCGCAGCGGGCGAATAGCCGTCTGTGAAGCGAGAGGCCGCGGGTTCGATTCCCGCATTGAGACAATAATGTTTTTGACAATGTTTTTGTGGCCCACAAATATTTGTTTCAAGTCTGGGTGTTGTGAGACCGAAAGTCTCTCATTGTCTCTGACACCCACGATACAGGTTATACCTAGTGTGTGATCAGGACTAGGTGTGTGACTTTTTGGTGTATTTATTTTATTTATTATTTAATTAGGTATAAATTTAAAATATAATGAATAGCACTAAAAAATAATTATAAGACATGCCACCTGGTTTGTGAATATTTTCTCGGATAATAGAGCGATATTTCAAACTGTGTTATGTAAACAGTGTGAACCAAAATCCAGTATTAATAAGGATTTAATACATACAGAATATCATGACTGCGGTTTTAAATGCATTGTTTCTAAAACGAGTATATTGCTATTTGGATATTGTAACCATATGTAAAGTATATTATTAAATACAAACATATTAGAGCTAGAGAGTCACTTAATGGTTATTTTTTGATATTAATCAAGATCATCGCGTCCTCGTCAGGAAACACAGATATTTGGCGACTAAAAGTTATATCTATTTAATTTTTTCTACCACACAACGCAACTCGCCAACTGAATCACATTAGTATAGATTAATACACATCTCCAAATTATACAATTCTGTCATCGAACACACAAATACAAGTAATAAAATACACGAAAATAACAAATTTAATAGTTTTATTGCGTACGTGTAGTAACAAAATTGATTTATACACCTCTGCAAGTGGAATGCAGTTGGCGTCCACCGCGGACCGTTTCAGAAATCATTTGTTTGAGCTTTAAACGATATTTATTATATTGTTATTATTATGTGAGGTGTGTAATGTACCGTAGCGATGTTGAATGATACGCGAAACAGTTGATGGACATCGGTTTTATATTTAAATCGTTGATGTTATACTAAACATGAAAGGTGAACTAGTTTTTAAATATAGAGGTTTTTATAGAAAATAATAGCAGAATAAAGTGATATTTTACCGCCCAAGAATATATACCACACGAAGAAAAGTGGGTGTGAAGCTAGTCAAAGAAAAGTAATACAGATTCAAAAGTGGAGGAAACACCATTTAGTGCTCCGGAAATATCAATGACTACAAAATTGTGTCATTCATGATCTTAATTTCGCAGAAGATGGTATAAATAATTGAATATTAAAGATACGAAAATGTGTTTATGAATTTGGACAGGAAAGACTTCTACGAACACAACCTGCAAAAGTAAGTACCTAATCATAAAAATAAACAAACTTACGCTCTATTTGCGAAATAGAGTTACATAAATTTGTGTTGCCTCGCGAAAATAAACATTTTCTTTCTTTTTTATGAAATAATATTTAGTGAATAATATTTAGTATAGGGTAGATACAACTAAGAAAGAAAAAGTATATTTCTCGCGTGCTTTACGCAGTGTATTAGTAAGATTACAAACACATAACTAACCGTTTGATTTACGATAGGAGCCGCTTCCATCGGTGCCGGTTATCCCTCTAATATCTCTGAGTATATCTGATAAATATCTTCGCTAATAAATGCTAAGATGTCATAAATCTTTTTAGCGCGTTATACTCGGTGCCTAGTTGATATGCAAACAGTAAGATGATGTGATTAGATTATATTTAAAGTATTACTAGGCCCATGAAAACCGTTAATTTTTATATAAACTATTTCACATCATGATTTTATTGCATTTAGATGGACAAATTTTCACACCAGAACTTTGGCCCGAGCTTGAATATTTTTGACAATCGAATTCGCTGAGCACTAATGACGTTTGGTTAATAATTCATACAAATGGCGTAGACACGCATCAAGCTCGATATGAATTCGACTGTCAAAAATATTCTTCTTCAGACCGCAGAACAGATTTATAAACTTCATAAAGCTGATAAGTAAGATTATCTTTTATCAATAGACTATTGGGAAAGCTTAAACTATGGGCTTTAATAGAAATGGTAAAACAGAAGTTGGAATCTCAAAAGGGTCATCTCATTGACATCAGGCTGGCAGCCGGTATTAAATACTAAAGCTGAATCTATCCTGTAAAATGCTCGAAAAAGTGGAATGAGTGTGCTTGAAAAAAAAGAAAAAAAACAGTAGTAAAAATATAGAAGTTTGAAAGCTTTGAAAGTTACGTCTATAGCACGAATGGGCCGGCTCGATCGGTTTGATATTACTGTCTCACAGAAAACTGACCGAAAGTGGCATTGGCGGTGGAATCCATCTCCCCTTATTTATTTCTTTCCTTGTAGGTTGGTAACGCACCTATGATACTTTTTGTGTCTTGGGTGTATTTGGGCGATGGAGATCACTTAACAGGTGATCCATCTGGTCGTTTGCCAGCTCTGTTATATGAAAGTTAAGTATTAAATACCTTGAATACTCTGTTTTTTTTTGCTGTGTACACCGATTTGTAGCGCGTAAAAATATGGTCCATGCTAGGGGCACATACATTAATTCTGATATATAAAGCTATGTGTATATTACGGAATATTCTCTGTGTTTATTTTTTGTATACATAAATGCGTAGCTCATTGGATAAGTACAAGGCAGTGGCAACTATTCAAAGAAGACAAAGCTACGCGTACCAAACAAAATAAAGACATTAACTTTGTAGTTTTGTATTTGATCCTCAGGTTAGGTAGAATAATATTAGGTTTTATATCGTGTCAGCTCCAGATCTAAAATTCGTAGCATCGGCTATATGGCGATGGGCTCCCGTACACTGATACGCGATAACTGCATCATGAGACAGAAATAAGATGAGAAAAAGTTAGTGCACTAGTTTCACTTCTATGATAATAGCCGTGAGTGTGTGTATAAATGAATTTAAATCAATTAGTATCCCTCATCGCTTAAAGACTAATAAATGTGGTGATGCGAAAGATACGCCTTCAGCCTTAACCAAACAGTCATAAACAGTATGCGAGTTAAAATCAAGTGCGTTACGAGATGATAGAGGTAGATTTGTCCACGTCTCTCGGCGATTAGGGCTCGTTCACACGCGCGCCGCCCGATGACAGCCTAATGCGCGCTGATGACTGCGCGCTCGTGTGAACGCACTCTTTGTTTACTCTCGCACTGTTGGGGTAGAGTAGAGCAACGTTGCAGATACACTGCTGTAGTATCTATTTATTTTTTGTAGCAAGTGAGTGACGGTCACCATCACGTGATAGGTGGTGATAACTAATTACCATCAGGTAATTAGTTATTTACACAGCTAATAGACACCTAGAATACCAAAAGAATCATGGTTATAATGCTAAGAATATAGAAAGGGAATAGCGACTGAAAAGGAGAGAGGGCATTTGGGCCACCGGAAATCTCATTCACTTTCTGAAGATTATTTTTTTAAAAGCCGTTTTTTTGTAATATTTGAGATAATTTTGAATTTTGACAGATGTCTCCGATAGATGTGTCATACATTAACTGTCAAAACGTCAAATTTTTTCCCGCGATAAAAAATATCTAGCTATTGAAAAATTTGCCCTAAAATCATTGGAGTACATATTCATTTCCATTATAATCTGGATTATATTAGTGTGTACTTTTTAGTATCGTCGCGTCGGTGCGTCACATATTGTATGTGTATTTTTGAAGCGGTTAAATATCGTAGTTTAGTATTTTTAATTGGTAGGGCCACGCTGTAGACATAACGTCTACAGCACGAATGGGCCGGCTCGACCAGTTTGATACCATTGTCTCTCCGACTTAAAGTAGCAGGCTACTAGCAGCTTGCTGTCGCACCCCCTCTCTTTCCCAATCCCCTTCCATTCCCTCCTTTTAGGTGTCTATGGGCGGTGGAGTTCACTTACCATGAGGTGACACTCCTGCTCGTTTGTTAGTCTCTGCTATAAAAAGTTACAGTAAGTAATTTCACGTTCAACGTTGTGTCAATTTATTCATGGCGTTCAGTATATCAATGTTTCCCTTTCTAACCACGCGCACGCTACTTCTAGAAATTGTAGGCGATACTTCGCGTGTATTTGTTAGAATAACGAACAAAATCATATGTCCGGACATTGTTAAGCCTGAGATTTAAATTAGCTTCCACAACCACCTGTGTTAATTAAATTTAAAATATTTTCAAAGCATAGGTAATTATCATTTGTAATTGTCAAAAAAGTAAATCAACAAGGTGGTTATTAATGTGTTCTGTCCATGTATTACTAAATAAATCTTAACTAAGTACGCAAATTAGTTTTTAAATGCCATTAGCATACCAGATGAAAGTCACGAACTGGGTTAAAAATAAAATTAGTACTACTTGCGAGTATTTGCGATGTAGGTTTATAAAAAAAAGTATGTTTAAAACAGTTACTGTGATGACTTCATGGCACGCGCGAGACGAGAATGTTACAGAAAACTGTAATTCTGATGATATTATGTCATACGATTCACATTAAAATGAGAGATTCTTGTTAAATCAGACACACAATCAACTTTATGTATGTATGAAAAGATGCATGAGTGTGGAAGAGGCAAAAGAGGTCTGTCAGGATCGTAGCTTGTGGCGCTCAAAAGTCTCTGCCTACCCCCGTGGGATACAGGCGTGAGTGTGTATGTATGTATGTATGTAAAACCCGATATCACTTTGCCCGGACCGGGAACCGTTCCCGAGACCTCAGGACGGTAGTCGTAACGAAATACAACTACGCCACCGAGGCAGCCACCGAGTTCAATTAACTATAACAATAATATGTTCTTTAGTAACATTTAGAGTGAAATCAATGTATTCTCTACAAAGTACAGAAAACTCTACATTTTGATTACACGAAAGCACTTCAACCGAGATGTCAATCAAATGTATTAATAGCAAACTAATTTATTTAACACTTGGCTACAACAAAACGACCTGTTAGCTACATTCAATCTAACGTTGCCAAAAGCAGTCTCTATCGTAACACAAACTGTGCCCGCGCACTTCACTTCAAAACAAACGCAAAAAAACCTGTTTACATGTTCAGTATTATCAATGTGTCTGTCCGTGCGGAGAGTTTTCTGAGTGATCCCCATCATCGAGACGGATGCCCACGTCGCGGCGTCGGTTGGACGCTGGCCAATAGTGTGGGAAACCCAATTATTGCCTCACCGATTTGATTCTTTTTAATTAGGGTGGTTTGGATTGCCATTACAAATGTCAGTAGGCGTAGATGTGGTTTACGAGAGGCCTTTGTGCAGTCACATTATGTCATAATCAGTGTAGTAAAGTTTTATTTAACCTATGTGTGTATAATAATAGCGTTAAAATTTATATTGTAAATTTCATACCACTGCCTAAGATCACTGCTTCGGAAATACCCATTGGTCTAAAGAGATGCTTGATTTTTTTTAAATCATTGTATTTATTTAAAATACCAAATTATTTTTTTATGATAATATAAAACACGTCAATTTTGTACTTTATATTTAGTATAGAAGATAGTTTTCTATTTACTTCGCAAACATAATTTAGCCCAAATATCTTCGGAGCATAAAATTTAAATTGCCATGTCGTGTCACAAACTTTAATACTTTCATAAATCACAGGTGAAAAGTGTTTACATTCTATCTACCTACGTAAGAAAACGTTGGAAATACCCGTTCGGTGTTCGGCGACGTTGATAGATGTCACGTGTAGCGCCGCGACGCGCCACGTCTCGACGTCCCGCGAGTCGCGACGTCCCACGATGTGCCACGACGTCCCACGACGCGACGTCGCGCCGCGTCGCGTAGCGTCGGGACGATACACCTGTTACAGGCGCCGGACACTATTTCCCAAATGTATTTTCTATTAATTATTTAGCAACGGAAATGGGTTGGCACGTGTGGAAATTTATTAATTTTTTCTATGAATATATTTGAATTTATTATATTTAAGCGGTATTTTTATTGGAATATGTATCCGAAAGTTATTTGTAGTACCTATATGATTAATGATGTGTAAAATTAGGACATTGGTACGTTATTCGTATAATATTGGGCTGTGAATTTAAAACATCTTAGATCCGATTCTTACATTTCGGAAACTTGTATGTCTCGTTTTCGAAAGTGAGAAAAACGGGCGTAGTCATTGCACCTCTGTATACATATATAAGAGTAGTAATATTATATTCGCTGTAATATAATGAAAACTCAGGAAAGGTGGTTGAAATCGGATAAGTAGGTAACCTAAAGTATTTTGTAGCACCCACACTGTATACCAATGACAATGGCGGTAGAGAATATGAGCTCGTGCTCAGCCATAATAGTAGATAAAAAATACAAGGTATCACACTGTATATACACTAACGTTTTTTGCGGATTCTATAAAATTAACAGTAACAGACCGCAGTCCGCAAATCCCTCGTAGTTCCTGATACCCACGACATGAGACTCGATCTTAGTGTGGGATCAGGACTATGTGTGTGACTGTTGTAAAAAAAAACAAAACTAACAGTACTTACTCGATATTAAGAGCTTATAACCACGTGTAAACCTGATCGAGTAGAACTATAAGTCCATATTAAGAGTACTTAAGTTATGTTCCTCATCTTGTACGGTTATATTCCGAGCGCCTTCTCAGAATATGGTTTCCATGAATCGGCTACAAGCCAGGTGTTTTCGACGTCCCACCATAAACGTGTCCGCGATTAATACGTGCACATTTAACGCTTGCAAATTTTGCCAATCTCCTCTTTGTCACATAAACCTCGACCTTGTTACATGCGTCATAAAGTACAATATAACTGCAAAATGAATATGCCAAGGTGGCGCAAGGGTAGAGGCGCCATATGCGGATCATTTACGAAATTAAAAATATATCTTTTTTCTTGAGGCAATAAAAACTGGCGACTGAGAGGTTAATGTACTTAACAATGATATATGTACACGTGTTTAGTTATTTTCGTTTTATTCAGAATCGCTGGTGGTCTAACGGTATTGAATGTCCATATTATTAAAAAAAGTTATTAATAGCAACTAAAATTAATAAAAAATCCCCATGTTTATAATTCACTCTAAACCGACCAAGATATAACTAATATAACCATCCTTCACAAACAATATAATTAAGGAGTAAACACTTCTACTTTTAAAAAAATTGCTTGCGCATATGCGATGATCGTCTCATACTTTAAAATTCAAACATTTTATCTATAATTTATGGGGGAGGCCTACGTCCAGCAGTGGACGTCCTATGGCAGATTATGATGAGGATGATGATCTGCATTGTACTGTGCCTTGTCTGAAATTTCCTGAGCTCATTATTTGGACTAACCTGAAACACGAAATAAAACTAATTCATTAAACCTGTAAAATATACACTATAAACATTGTTTTATTAGCTGACGACGACAGACGAGCAGACGGTCCACCTGATGGTAAGATGTTGCCGTCAAGTACGGTATTTGCCAACGTCACAGCGAAGCTTCTGTAAAAAGGAAAGGATACAGAATAACAGTATATATTGGGACATCTGAAATCCTATGCAATAACAAAACTGAATAACATGTTGCCAAACAATACTTTGGTTTTCTGTGAAAATTCTTGTGTACTATGTCTGTATCAGTCATTTTGTTGCAGGCCCCTAGATTTGTACATACGTACAATAACGCATACAATTTTATTAAGGACTAAAGAATTAACAGTGGTGGAATATATTAAAATCCTTTTCGAGTATTCAAAAATGCTAAGTACGAGTATATTCAGATGAGAGAGCAGAGGCCAGAATTTAAATAAAACAGAGCCACGTGTGAATTTGTCTGCCTAAAATAAAAATAAAAAAATATATTGCCGTATCATAGGCATTTGTAAAATATTTACTTTTATGTAGTCTGGGTTTTTTAATTCGTTGTTTCTGCGAAATTATAATTGATTGTCTTTACGTAAATAAATAGTTGGGAAAAAGTCGGTCTGGGTATCTTTGGGGGAGGCCTATGTCCAGCAGTGAACGTCCTGCGGCTAATGATGCTAATTATGATGAAAGCAAAGGAGGCAAGCGCAGCGTAGGACGTCCACCTACAACGTGGACCGACGACCTGATAAAGGTTGCAGGAAGTCGCTGGATGCAGGACGCTTCCAACAGGTCGATCTGGAAATCTTTGGGGGAGGCCTATGTTCAGCAGTAGACGTCCTATGGCTGATGATGATGATGATGAAATAGTTGTAATTTATCCTAAACTTATAAGCTGGTTCCTATACCACAGCATATTAGATATTCAAATTAAGAATCTTGTAAAGTCCTGCGTTCAAATCTCAGGCAAGACAATCACAATGTAAATGTGCATTTTGATTAAAGAAACAATCGCGCATTAGTTAGTTCTGCCTACCAATTATATGATACATGTGTAATCGTATGTAAGTAGAAAAATATTGAGGTCGATGGTGATTGTTGTGTTGTCGAAATAGCTTCTTCATTAAATATTTTCTTTTAAAATCTACCATTAACGTACCATAATATGTTCCGACAGATTTGTAACAAACAAATTGCTAATTTAAAATATCGGCGTACGCCGTTGATTATGTTAAATCATCTCATAAACTTACGTCAAAGTTAAAAGCATTATATCACGTTGATAGGCTCCGTGGCACAACGGGTAACTAGTCAGCTATGAATTAGAGGCCGCGGGTTCGATTCCCGCTACAATGTGTTTGTATCATTCACAAAATATACTTGTTTCGAGTAAGGGTGTTGTGTAACGAAAAGTCTTTTGTAGTCTTTGATATCCACGACAAAAGGCTCGTATCTTACTATGCTATGATCAGAACTATGTAGGTGTGCGACTTTGTGGTATTATTAATATAATTCGATAGCGAAGGCATCTTTATGTAGGTTCTAATATGAATTCAAGTGTAATTCTGTATTTCTGCAAGCCCAAATACCCTCACCTTTCCATGTCCTCTTCTTTTTTTAAAGGCAATGTACATTATTCTCATGTTGTGGATACTGGATGTTCAAGACCTGTAAGATGTAAGATCACTTTTCATCAGGTGACTCACTTGCTCGGTTTATTATTATATACTAATTATATATACATATATATATAACAGCGGAAGTCGCTGGATGCAGGCCGCTTCCAATAGGTCGATCTGGAAAGCTTTGGGGGAGGCCTATGTTCAGCAGTGGACGTCCTATGGCTGATGATGATGATGATAATATAATAGCTGTAGTTCTATTCCTTTTAACAAGTATCATTGTGACCCACCATTCCCTTTAACTCTTCTCTTGTATTACAGTTTTATACTGAAGAGTTGTGTTTGATGGTACTCCGAAAAAAGTTGAAATATAAGAATTTATAATTAGTGCAATGACGTTTAGAAAAAATATGGCAAGTATTATTGCTTGGACTGTACACTGAAGAATATCACTCGCACGTGATAATCAATGACATACATGTGATATTCAACGGTAATAGATCCTACACCGTGGGAGACGGCTCTTCCTCAACCAATACAAAAAATCTCAACCTTACTCTCTATATCTTAAGGTAGTTAATTGCCAGAACACAATTTTTAATCCAAATCCATTGCTCATGGGTTTCAGTTTTATTTTGTGTGTGACACCGTGGAGTGACGTGTGAACAGCACTCAGACACTTTCACAGCGATATTGTTTTAATGCTATAATTAAAGAGCTAAAAATAGTGTTTAATGCGCTCTGCTATTTCACGTGGATTTACATAATAAGATAGATAAATATTTCTTAGTGGATTACCAAAGACAAGACAAACAACTGATTAATACCAAACGCAACTTGAAAGACTTTGAGAGATAGGGTAAGAAATAGTGTGGTGAGAGAGCGGTGTGGTTTAAAAGAGAAAATAATAACGATGATTGAGAAACGAATGATACGGTGGTTTGGGCATGTAGAGAGGATGGATGAAAGGAGGTTGACAAAGCGAATGCATATGGCAAGTTTGAATGGTAGAGTTGGAAGGTGAAGACCTCATCGAACATTCTCTGACCAAGTGAGACATATACTCGAGAAAGTTCAAGTTAATAGTACCCTAAACCGACTTGCATGCATGAAGAATGTAATGAGACTGAATGAGGCGAAAGAGGAGTGTAAGAATTGTAGCAAGTGGAAATCCGTTGTCTCTACCTACCCCTAAAAGGCGTGAGTCTATGTATGTACTATGTGTGCAACTTGAAATAATGGTTCATAAAACTTTACAGAGGACAATTCCATTACCGTCTACTCTTATTTCTTTAAATCGGTACCAAAAGGGCCGCGCCGTGGATGTATGCAAATTTTATTTTTAAAAAATGCAAGTGGCCGGCCACATGTCGCCGCTCGTACCGTTTTTATTGCTTTATACTGTGTCCATACTTGCCCACCTTACTCCCCTATCTGATGGCTTATTTATTCCATATTGGTTGTTTGCCTTTTAGGATATTTGTTTTTGTCTTTTGAGCATAAGGACCGTGATTCCTTTTTATTAGATTCCTAGAAACTTTTATACCAATTTTATTTATATCTAATTTAGTATTTGGTTGCAGTCACGAAGCGATCGTTTCTAGTGAGCGCCCTCATGTTTAATCACAATAATCATTGATTACTTATCACCGTAAATTGGACTTCAAATTCTAGTTGGACATATGCATTTTGTTAATGTGGAAATTCATAACATTTTTTATGGAGTGACATTAGACATTATGGTCACCTGTAGTTCAACCATGAGTAATTGCTCGCTAACGACTATATAAACGAATTTGTATGAAATCATTTATTCTCCCGTAACTGCTAGAGGCGTTTGGGTGTTTGTCATATATATATTATACGTTATTCATACGTTTTCGCTAGCGAGAAATGTAAAAACAACTCATGGTACTCATAGTAAGTGATCACAATTCAGTTATCAACACTCCCTACTCCATAAATGGTTAATCGCTTTCAGGATCACATACCTACGTCGCCGTCAGGCCCATGCTTATGAGGTAGTAGATTCCTCTTCGTGTTGTTTATTCCTGATTCTTGTCGCCGTGTAGCAACGTGTTTGTGCTCCTTTCTGAAATATGTAAAAACCAGTTAAATTAATGAGCGTTCTGAGACTTGCCATTTTATATCTCAAAGTGACGATCGCCGTGTAGTATCATTTACTCTGTAGTTCAAATCGGTAAGTAGTGTTGCTATTGTATTGACATTTATCATCAATCGACGATTTATATTATATTCATCATTACCATCATTGAAGCGACCTCGGCTTATTAAATTAAGTTTCGTGATAAAAACTTCAACATTATTTGAAATCATAGATTATTATTTGAAATAGTCTTACTTGCAGTGACCATTCCACAAAAATGTGAAAGAAAGCAATATTTGATTCAAGATCCACGAGACCACCTATAATATACATAGAGGGTGTTATTAAATGAGATCGCATCAGATACAGCGGGTGTCGTTTTACGAGCGGTCCAATCTTACGCCCCGTCCACCTTGACGTCTTAATAAAGGCACACCGGACCTCGTAAAAATTATCTACGGGACGAAAAATATCGCACCGTTGGCGTTGCAGATTTTATTCGGATATTTCGGACATGTGTTGACTGAAAATACGTTGTTGGGATCTCGGTCATGCCAGAGCTGCAGACAAACTGCCTAAAAAGGAAATAGATATTGGGAAGGAGACAGGATATTTCAACTTTTGGATATCGCCTGTACTCAAAGTTTAAACAATTATCTACATCTATTCTATTTCCAATATGTATTTAATTGGTATTGGTTGGATTGCCTCAGTGGCGAGATGGCATTGTGTGCGTGGTCCAAGTTACGACTATCGTCCTGTGGTCTCGAGTTTGCTCCCCGGGTCGGCCACTGATATTGGGTTTTTGCACTCAATATCAGCCCGGTTTGTGTCGGATATGGCAATAGACTCGCCCCCTATAACGCCATAAAACCCCCTATATGGGACGGAAATGAGCTCGGTGAAATATGGGTGTCAACAGATGGGTTGTTGAACAGTCGAGTCACCTTGTGAAAGTGATGGCCACCGCCAATAGACATTTAAGATAATGGGTGCGTTATTATTCTTCAAGGAAAAGAATAGGATTGGAAAGGAGAAGGTGATTGGGCCATTGTAATTTGGAAATCTCACTCACCAAACGAAACGCAACATCCAATTGCCACTTTACGTCGGTTTCCTGTGAGACGGGGTCATTGTAGGTGCTGCAGGTTACTGGCCTCCGAAAGGCTTTGATGAAAGGCGGTTTAAGGTAGATCTGAAATTGAAAATGAAAATATTAAGTGTATGTCATTAGTTACATTAATATTCTAATATCTGGTTTTTGGAAGAGTGATCAAATTATTATTTGAATTGGCAAAGCTTTGAATTTGACTCCGCTCTGAAAACAATTCACGATTCTTCATTGACAAAGGGTTACAGCGCCATTACTAAAGTAGAGTTACACGTTATCTCGATTTATCCATAACATAATATAAGCTCACGCCTGTATCCCCGAAGGGATACACAGAGGTGCACTAGCGAATTAGAGCACCCACATTTCGCCGAGCTTAGTTCCGTCCCTGATCTGATAGGGGGCGAGCCTACCGCCATATCAGGCACACATTTCAGACTCCGGGCTGATATGGAAAAATCTAAAATCACCTTGCCCAACCTCAAGACCTCAGGACGGTAGTCGTACCGAAATACAACCACGCCACCCAGGCAGTCTATTTGTCTTCCTATCTTTAAATTAAGATATGGGATAAATAGAGATTTATCGCGGGGCTGCAAGTGGCCCTTAAGATTTGATACTTATTAAGCTTAGATTAAGGTAGTTTTAGCACTAAAGAGTTCGAGACTCCGCCTGTTGGACATTGGTGCTAATATCAACGTACATCCTTTGCATGCTTGTATGCTAATACAAAACGCAAATAAGACTAATAAAACAAAAAATCTAGACAAAAAACCCACCAAGTTACTAACACAATAACAAAAATATGATTCTCTTTCAAAAGGAATATGTTTAGACTGCATGCCCAATGTCCATACATGAGCCGCGGTGGTTTTTTAAAACGGCCCCGTTCGAACAACTTGTAATAAATGTGGCGTGAGAGGGGGTGGCCAGGGGTGGGGAGGCGTGCTAGAGTGCGGTGTGCCCAAACATAAAATATATAAAGTTTGAACGCCGGCGGACAGTGACGCGACCACCTACAGACCGACGCGAGAGGGGCTTACATGTCACATCATTTATGCGTTTTTTTATAATAATTATATTATAAGCAGTGTCATATTCATGAAATGTGAATATGACACCCATATTCATCATCATCATCATCATCAGCCATAGTACGTCCACTGCTGAACATTGGCCTCCCCCAAATATTTCCAGATCGACCTATTTCATATTATCTCTAAAAATATAATGATTATATATTTATCACTTTGTAAGTTTGTGTATCACATCTGGTACCTATCACTAATCTGACTTATAAAATAAAATATTGAAAATTCAGTAACAAGAAGCTAAATCATCCCTTAATAGTTACAACGTTTTTTATATTATTATTGTGCGTTGTCGACATATTACCTTCATTATCATTAACGAAATATTTGTATTCTTAATGTTATATAATATAATTTTTATATATAATATTTTTCTCTACAATACCACTTAAAAAAATAACGACTGCTTTGAAGCGGCATGTAAACCGATCTTTTCCAATATTGTATCAAGTAGAAGTGTCCACGTAGAGTCGTGTTTGTATGAAAGATATTCCAATATCGGCCTCCCTCCCTCCTGTGAGGTATCGGGAATGGCGCTCAAAGGTCAGCCGTTAAGGTTTTATATCACTACTTATAGAGATGACCTGTTCATTTGAAATATATTGAGAGCCTCCGTGGCGCAGTGGGCGAGCAGCCGGCTGTGATACGTCGCGGGTTCGATTCCCGCACCGAGACAAATGTATGTATGGCCCACAGATATTTGTTTAGGGTCTGGGTATTGTGAGACCGAAAGTCTCTCGTAGTTCCTGGTACCCAAGACACAAGACTCGATCTTAGTGTGGGGTCAGGACTATGTGTGTGAGATTCGGGTATCATGGCGGTTTTGTCCTCGAGATTAGCATGTTAACGCAATTAAGTATGTATTTTTAAGTGGGAGCCATGCTGTAAACAATGTTGACTATAGAATAAAAGGGGTGGCTTGACCAGATTATTGCCACTGTCTCTTAAAACTCGCGTGAAGTGAGATTTTGATTGTACAGTTGGTAAAATTTTGCGGTGGCCTAAATAATTCATTTCCCAATCATAATTAATTTCCACAGTAAGCAGCGGCTTGGCTGTGCCTTTGGCATTACCGATCTCCACAGGAGACGGTAACCAGTTACCATGAGGTGAGCCGTCTGCTCGCCTTTCCTAAGCCAATATGAATTCAAGAATATTAAAAATTAAAGTTTCTCCTACAAAGAACCTACACAAAGCACTAATGTGGACAATTCGTGTCGTAAATCAAACGACGTCCATTACCACAGTGCACGGACACAACTTTGCCTATTACTGGACTGTTGATATTAGTTTCGTACCACAAAATCCTCAAAAACATCGGTTTTATCTCGACTGCGACTTACATTGCCTTTTATTTATAGAGAGATATTTGTTTCATCACTTCCAAGCAAGCAGTGGTTACAAAACTAATTCTTTCTTTACAATATCAACAAAAAAATTGAGCAAATAGTAAAAGTTACCACAATATCATAAATGAGTAATAGGTAAGAATTATTGTGTTATTAGCAATAAAAATTGTTTTTTAAGTAGTTTTTCATGACCCTTAATATGGGGCTAGATGGCAGAGCGATCCACCTATTCATATAGATTCCTAGCATTAATGTAATAATATTATTTTAGTGTTAGAAATATAAAATAAAGTACTCCTATTTACTGATTTCTTAAGTTTACGTGAATATTATACATTGAAATAAAACTATTCTTACGGATTCTATCACGATTAGGTTTATTTTTTTGGTTTATTTTTTAATTATTATTATTATTATACTCCTATTTGTTTGTACTCGTTTGGCTTAAGCCGTCTTTAACAGAAGTGCAAAAGCTATATTACTTAATTCTAGTCCTGAAATCTGATTTCCTACAGAGATGTGGGACGATGTGAATGGTGTAATATGAACCTTAAGAATTGCATCGCGTTCAGCTTAGTTCAAGTGAGCTTCGTTGAACATTTTTAAAAAAGATGACTGGAGGTAAGCTGTAAACTTCGAACGATACTATTGCTCGATGTCAGTTTACTTTAAAGGGAACAGAATGTCGAGACGAGCAAGCCTCTCACACTTATAACAGCAACACCACCTGAACTACGAGCTACAAACCACAGCGTGGAAAGTGGCACTAAACTGACCGAGCTGCACTCGTCACCCTAAGTTACTGTATGTTAATATTTAAGCCTCCTTTTGTTCGGTAAAATATATAAAGGCAAATATTTTAAACTTCTCATATATCAGAAGGTAAAATAGTAGGCAGAGGCGCACCAACGAACTAGAACACCCGCCGCATTTCGCCGAGCTTAGTTCGGGGCTAGCCTATGGCCATATTAGGCACAAATTCCAGACTCCAGACTGATACTAAAAAATCCAATATAATTTTGCTCGACCCAGAGATCGAACGCAGGACGATGGCCGTACCTACCGCGCACACAATACCACTACGCCACCGAGGCAGTCTAATAATAAATAATTCTGTTTATTTCCACTTGTCGCAGTTATCTTTAACTTTTAAAAGCATTTTTAATTGTTGTGTGTAAATCATAAAATTATATACATATAACATTATTATTATTATATTATTATACCTCTATATTTCAGGCCAATAAAACAATTTTAAAAAATTACCATAATAATTTAATACTCACAAAGAACTTAGATGTACATTATAACTATGAATTCAGTTATTTAAATTAGTATAATTATAGTAACACATCTGGCTTAACTAAAAGACGAGTAGAGAATTTTCACATGCCGAAATTTTTAATATTTATTTTGGAACATATTTACTAAGCTAGTTAGTCTTTAGATCTAATATGATATAATAGACGGGATTATAGCGAGACTGCGTTTCTACTCGCAAACCTTGGACGGTGGATGAAACATTTTGTCTTCTTCTATCTTCTCCTCACTCACCCCTATTTTAAAGGGCACCGCCTCTTCCCATAGCGACGACACCCTGTCCTCGGCCGCTCAGCTATAACATTGTCACTAGCACCACCGAAATTTATTTGCACACTTCCACCTATATTGTTGTCATGGATCGATACTCCGTAGACATGGTCCATTTCTTTCGTGGGTGCTGCTTCTATTGGCGACAGGAGCACGGCGATCCCGAGCAGAAGACACAGTCTGATGAGCATGGTGACGGAGAGCGAGGAAGCGATGCAGCGCGTCTGGAACACGCGTATAACTGACAGAAAAATATCGCTCGCGTTTTATACATCCCGTTATCAGAAGTTGATCCCGTGACAGGAAAGTTCACGTTTACTCGTATATCGTTTAACTTTAAAACATAAATTGCGACTTTATTTTTATATATCACGTCTTATTTTTCCTTGTTTGCGTTCTTATTGTAATCATCGGTAAATACCGTATTGTTCTGTATTATTCATCTTTGTATAAATAACTTCACGTTTACGTGCTCGTAATTAACATACATAACATAAGCTCACGCCTGTATCCCCGAAGGAGTAGGTAGAGGCGCACTAGCGAACCAGTACCCCCACATTTCGCCGAGCTTAGTTAGCTCGTAATTAATTTAATTTAAAATATTTAAACACAACGAAAACCTACTTAGATTCAGATATTGCAATTAAATATTGATATTTGGAAGTTATTCCACTATTGTTTTAATTATTTTTTATAGCACAGACTGGCAAACGAACACGTGGGACACATGATGGCAAGGGATTTCCACCGTATATAGACACCCAAGACACAAAAATAATCATGGGTGTGTTGCCAGCCTAAAAGGAGGGAATGGAAGGGGAAAAGGAATTGGGAAAGGGAGGGGGGAAATGGGCCTCCAGAAATCTCACTCACCGAACGAAACGTGACAGCAAGCTGCCACTTTACGTCGGTATATTAGGAAAACGCCGCCTGATCTGGTAAACGGACTCAGGACCTCCTCTATATAAACTGCCACTAGACCAAGAAAGTAAATAAAATTACTAAGTATAGAGTAATAATTTATTATATTATTATGATAAAAGTATGAAAATTTACATGCACGACATATTTGATATTAAAAATCTATTGTTAGAAAAAAATCATTCGACATATTAGAATTAAAATAAAGTAAGCAGAAAATCCGTAGGTTTTGTTGTCAGTTAAGTTTGTGTGTGTTTATTCCTTAAAAAAACAGCTAAGCATTCACAGTGAAACAGCGACGGACGGTCAAACTTTGTGTAAAATCTAACGTCTCGTTGCTGTGTCAGCATGGAACACAAGGCTGTTTTATGGGAATAACTCCTCAGTTATTATGCATTGTTATAAACGATGATGTGGAACAGTTAATGTTTCTCCTTCTTTCGCTTGGTTTCTTCATCACCTTCACTCATGTACAACAAATTCGGCACGAACGGGGTGCCCTTAACGGACTGCCGATGGAATTATCATGCGCACCTGCATGATTCACTTGTATACTGCCTCCAACGTTGTTGTCGTGAATGTGAGTGTTATACCTGCTCACGACTGGCTCAGCCTCGGTGGTGGAGAGCGACGCGAGCACCACAAGCAGCAGACACACCTTGGTGATGACGAGCATGGTGACGGAGCTAGTGTTCACTGTTAAGACGAGACGTAATGTTCACAGCACAGAGCTTTCTGTGGCTGGGAGCCTCGGCGCAGTGGATTTATACTTTTTTGAACTTGCGTATTTCCCCACCATTATTTATTTGACCTGATCCCGTGACATGTGAAATTCCTCATTAAATTATTTAAAATAAAATCATGCATGTTCTAAATAATTGTTTAGGTACTATTGTCTACAAAATTGTTATTTATAACCAACATTGACCTCTTTGTCCCCTGATAAATGATAATTTTTAAACAATATGAACTTTGATAAACTCGGGTGGCCTCCTTGGTCTAGTGGCAGCATATATGGGCTGTGGAGCGGGAAATCCTGGGTTCGACTCCCAGGTTGAGAAAGCGATTTTTCTCATTTGATTTGCCCGAGACTGGATCCCCCTGGATCCCTGGGTTGACACTAGGCAGGCAGCCAGTCGTAAAAACTAAGTCAAGTCCTAATTAAAGAAAATGCTACATCGGCTTCCCTTTTCAAAATTTCACCCTTCGCCACTGGCGGAAACATTGCTTGACGTCAGGTGGGCAGACGGTCGTAAAAACTAAGCCGAATCCTTTTTGCAACACATTTGAAAAAGGTGTGTTAACCGACCCCAAATTAAGTTGGGATAACGGCTTAAGTACTAATAGTACTGGTACTTTTAGAGCCATGCTGTAGATAATAACGTTTACAGGACGAATGAGCCGGTTTGATACCATTGTCTCAAAGATAACCGACTGTAAACCTTAAAATGGCGGCTCGCAGATGCGTTTCTTTCGGTGAGTGAGATTTTCTGTGACTCAATTCCCCCCTCTCTTTCTCAATCCCTATTCCCTACTTTTAGGTTCGTTGGGTTGGCAACGAACCCTTGATTCTTTTTGTGTCAAGGTCTATATGGGCGGTGGGTTCACTTACAATCAGTTAAACCAACTAAGTTTGCCAGTTTGTTATAAAAAAAAATAGTTTTCGAGCTAAACCGCGATCAGACAGAACCTGTTCCTTCGCATGTCGGTCGAAAATCCTAAATTGCTCGGTGTTGGAATATTGTTCGGTATAACGATAGACTCGCTCGTTATCCGTCCTTTGAATTGATTTGGATGATTGACTGGTATGATACCACTGTCTGAAATGGTAGAGCCACGCTGTAGACAGCTACGTCTACAGCACGAATAGGCCGGCTCGACCGGTTTGATACCACTGTCTCATAGAAAACCGACGTAAAGTGGCAGTTCGCTGAGTGAGATTTCCGGTGGCCAATTCCTCCATCCCTTTCCCAATCCCTATTTCCCTCCTTTAGGTCGGCAACGCACCCATGATATCTATGTTTGGGGTGTCTATGGGCGGCGGAGATCACTTACCACCAGGTGACCCACCTGCTCGTTTGTCAGTCTCTGCTATAAAAAAATGCATTTGAAGTACGCCACCACAGTAAACTCTTTCCTGTATTAACGTTATGCGACTAGGGGGTTGCAGGCGCGCAGTCGTGTCGCCGCATGTGGTACGTTTATGCGTGGAAGGCCAGGAAAGCCAGGGATAGATGGCAGTATAAATGGTCGTATTTTTTTGACCCTCTGGTCTCTTTCAG
Organism: Clanis bilineata; assembly: GCA_036417725.1. Lineage (NCBI taxonomy): Eukaryota > Metazoa > Arthropoda > Insecta > Lepidoptera > Sphingidae > Clanis > Clanis bilineata. The sequence goes on along the minus strand of CM071145.1, from coordinate 17,443,205 downwards.
GAGCGGTGATTTTATGCTCCCCATAACTGAAGTCGGGTCGTAACGCGTGGGGTGTAGTGTAGGTCGATGTATAGTTTTAGGAATTCGCCCAGTTGTCGCCTGGATATTTTTTGTCTCAATACCAATAATCTGTGGCCGGAGCAAGAAAATTCTGTCAATCGAAAATGTATTCGAGCTCGATGCGCATCTATGAAATTTGTATGAAATATTAATCAAATGTCATACATTTATGATTGTCAGAAGTTTTCCTGCTCGGGCCGCTGGAATATTCATCATGTAAGCAAATTAATCTGCAGCGCTGCTGTACTTATTGACCTCGCACCAGAGCTTTGTACCTGACCTTATTACTAATAGTTAAAATTGTAGAGGTGTAAGCAGAATATAAACGCACTTATGAGCAAAGACGGCCTCCGTTGCGCAGCGGGCAAGTACTCGGCTGTGAAGCGAGAGGCCGTAGGTTCGATCCCCGCAAAGAAACAAATGTTTGTGTGGCCCACATATATTTGTTTCGGGTCTGGGTGTTGTGAGACCGAAAGTCTCTCGTAGTTCCTGATACCAACACAACAAGACTAAGACAAGTATCTTAGTGCGGGGTCAGGATTATGTGTGTATGTTTTACAATTGAGTGTTTATTATTATTTTTGTCTATCTATTAACAATGATGGTTTGCGCATGCAGGTTCTATGGCAGGCATTAAAAATCTCCCACACCCTCAATGTAGGACCTCCTTATCAACGAAATGAGGCCTTATACTGCTAGAAATTTTTAGCGATTCATGTAATAACCTATTCGATTTCAACTCAATCCGAATGCACAGCCTTGTACATTAATTCAGGATTAAACAGTTTCTCAGTCTTAGTACCCACGTTGTTGCTAGAGTAGTACATTGAGTACATGTAGGTACATAACATACATTTTTTTCCAGAAATAAAAGAATAGCAGTTTTGCATTAAATATTTTATTCATATTTATTTATAAAAAAATAAGAATTATTTATAATACAATGGTTTACAAACAAGCAGACAATATTCTTGGCAAACAAACAAGCAAGCGAGTCACTTGATGTTAAGTGACCACCGCTACCAACACAACACCCCCAATCCCAGAAGACACGAATTGGATAAGTTGCCGACTGTCATGGATGCGATGGCTTAAATTAAAGTTCTATTACAAGTATTACACGGGTACTGGAACGGCCTCGTCAATGTCTCGACGGTAGCGTCCATAAATAGCGTTATGATGAGAATTCGGGTAGTTCACTTGCACATGTCCTCCGATGTTACTGTCATGTATGTTAGTTTCGTAGCCATAGTCGTAATCCTGTTCTTGTCGTATTGTTTGCTGACCACAACCATAGCAAGGATTCGCGGTGGAGAGTGACGCGAGGATCACGAGCAGCAGACATAGCCTGGTGATGGCGAGCATGATGGTGATGGTGACGGAGCGAGTGGTTACGAAGAGTTAACAGCGCAGAGACTTGTGTGGCGCTGGGACTAGAGTGCCTCTTTTATACTCTGTGTTATCTGTGATCCCTTGACCCTGGAAAGTCCGTATTACGAATCTCAAGATTTCTAGATGGCTTTATAGGGTTCCGAAGCCAGATGGCAAAGAAGAAATCCCTATAGTTTCGCCATGTCCGTCCGTCTGTGTGTCTGGCTACTGTTTATCTCAGAGACTATAAGTACTAGAGGGCTGTAATATGGCATGAGTATACATATCTATCTAACTAAGAAAATCGTGGAATAAATTCTAGGTTTTTTCTCTCTCGACTATCCTATGGTGTGGCATATCGTTGGATAGGTCTTTCAAAAACAATGCGGGTTTGCTCAAACAAATTTTTGATTGGAGGCTTTGTTTGTGAAATATTTAGCTTAAAAGTGCAAATTTTTGGTAGAGTAGGGTAGGGTAGGGTAGTATAGTTCTCCCCCTTATATTTCCGAAACGGTTGTTTTTGGATACGTGAAAAATTTACAGTAGTAGAATCATATATAATAAATTTCAAAGGAAAACTGTAGTGGTTAAGCAGGCTTTACAAGGTAATGAGTAATAGACGACCAAAGTAAAAAGAAAAAAAATGGTACAAATTATTTTTGATATCGTTTTAACATGAAGTTGTTAGTTATGTATGACATGTAGTAAATATGAGTTTACGGACCACATACTTAAAATTATGTATAATAAAAATATATTTAAATAACAGTTACCCTTACTTCGGAACCCTGTACTGTGCGTGATCAGATATGTAACATGCACTTGTCCCGTTTTTTTATAGCAGAGACTGGCAAATGAGCACGTAAGTCACCTGATGGTAAGTGATCACTGCCCATAAACACTCAAGACACAAAAATAATCATGATTGCGTTGCTAACCTTAAATGATGGAATGGAAGGAGGGGGAAAAGGGATTGGGAAAGGGAGGGAGAATTGGGCTGTTATTTTTTGCGTGAGTATTTTTTATTGATAACAGCGATAGTCTATTTAAAAGAACTGTCCAAACGAAGGCTGCGAGTCCGACTCCAGCTGTAAGCTCTAGTTATCTTAGTTGCGTGCTAGTTTGTAAATTGTATCACATACATACATACATACATACAATCACGCTTGTATCCCCGAAAAGCGAACTAGGGAACCAGAACACCCACATTTCGCCGAGCTCATAACCGTCCCAGAAGTGATATGGGACGAACCTTTTGTCACATCAGGTACAAATTCCACAGCCCGGGCTAATATTGAGAACAAAAACCTAATATCACATCGGTCGATCCAGGGATTGAACCTGAACCCTCAGGACGGTATTATGTTTTTTTATCTCAAGGGATAAATACATGAGCAGATTAGTCACCTACCGGTAAGTTATCTCCCCTGCCCTACAGTGTGTATATACTCATGCTTGACTACACACGGGTTGCTAACCTTAAAGAGCGGGAAAGGGGATTGGGAAAGGGATTTTTCTCGGAAACTATTGGCATTTCATATATTATGAAAGGTTAAAAATAAAATAAAGAACTTTTTGGTCACGTTCATACATACATAAGTCACGCCTGTATCCCCGAAGGGGTTGGCAGAGGCGCACTAGTGATCTAGTACACCCACATTTCGCCGAGCTTAATTCCGTCGCAGATGTGATAGGGGGCGAGCCTATCGCCATATCGGGCACAAATTCCAGACTCCGGGCTGATATGGAAAAATCCAACATCACTTTGCCCGACCCGGGGATCGAACCCGAGACCTCAGTACCGTAGTCGTACCGAAATACCACCACGCCACCGAGGCAGTCTATATATACTAAAATAGTATTTATAATTAACTCCTAACGCGGAAGGAGGGTAATGTTTTAACTTGAACGTATGCTAACAACGTTCATATTTACTAGGAAACTATCTCTACTGTGCGTGGTCAGTCATGCACTTCGCTGGTTGTTTTATAATAAAGGTAGGTAATCTCACTAATGGGAAATTGATGGTATTAGTGATCTCTAATTGCTACTTCACGTTTGATTACTGTGTGAAGTGCTTAAGGGTATTAAAAATTAAGGTCACCCAATGTTTAGCTTACCAAGTACCAACATAAAAGTGAATTGTTAAGATGAGGAAATAAACATTCAATTTAAATTTGTACTAAGTATCCATCCATCCAGTCGTGCCCTCAATGCTGAGGATCGTGACCGCATCTGGCTGAGGTTATAAGGGCTCTCCATCTGTATCTGTCCTCAGCGAAGTGAATAGCTTCGTGCAGCTTAAGTTGCAGGTATTTTGTGATTTGTTCACTCCATTTAGCCGGTGGTCTTCCACGAGAGCGCCTGCCCTCTACTTTTCCCAACAAAATTATTCTTTCGAGGCTGTCATTTCTACGACTAATGTGTCCGAAAAAGGAGATAATGCGACTTCTACAGACTGTTGAGAGTCGAGTGCTTATACGAAGCTCGTCTGTTATCGATTTATTAGTACGCTTAGCCGTCCAAGGTATTCGTAGGAGGCGACGTCAGCAAAACATTTCGAAGGCGACTATACGGTTCTGCATTAACAGGCTACTCGTCGCACCTTTAGCCATAATAAACGTATAATGGTTAAAAAATCAATATCTGAGGGTCAGTTGATAAATAAAGAAAATAATTTTAAATGCAATTAATGGTTTAATACTTATAAATCATTACACACATTATGAACTACACAAAATTACAGATAAATATAACAAACGTTGCACAAAAAGAAACAGTCCGATTGTGATTACACAATATTTACATTATTGATGTCCTAAGGCTTAATGCTGGCAACACTCTACTAGAATTAGCAGCGTCCTCTACGTTGACAGCCGTTCCTCGGCCCCCCCTGGATAGTATTATGATGTGATCCTGGATAATTGACTTGTACATGTCCTCCAATGTTGTTGTCGTGAATGTTAGTGTTATATCTGCTCACGACGGGATCAGCCTCGGTGGTGGAGAGCGACGCGAGCACCACAAGCAGCAGACACACCTTGGTGATGACGAGCATGGTGACGGAGCGAGTGTTCACTGATCAGGGGAGGCGAGATGATCACAGCACAGAGCTTTGTGTGACAGGGAGGCTCGGCGCAGTGGTTTTATACTTCATCTTATCTATGACTGATCCCGTGACACAGGAAAGTCCGTTTCGTTTATTGTTAATATTTTATATGAACCTTGGGTTTTCACAATTAACCGTCTGTGAAATAAATCAGTTATTGTTATCAATTATTGTATTTTTAAATGGCATTATCTGTGTGAGCGGTCAAAGACTTTAGATTACTCGTGACCTGACTGAACATGCTGAATAAGAACATGCGACTTGCGACAGTAAGTAAATATTTCGTTCCATTGAACTAAGCCTCTGAGGACAGCGTCATTAAGGACCCATAAAATAATGGTTTGTCATTGGTCATGGGCCTATTGTCCCACGTTAAGCTTTTATAACATAAGCTCACGCCTGTATCCCTGAAGGGTTAGGCAGAGGCGCCCTAGCGAACTAGAACACCCACATTTCGCCGAACTTTGTTCCGTCCCAGATGTGATAGGGGGCGAGCCTATTGCCATATCGGGCACAAATTCCAGACTTCGGGCTGATATGGAAAAATCCAATATCACTTTGCCCGACCCGGGGATCTAACCCGAGACCTCAGGACGGTAGTCGTACCGAAATACAACTAGGCCACCGAGGCAGTCACTAGGCCATCGAGGCAGTCACTAGGCCACTGAGGCAGAGCATAACGTGTCTGAAATTTTCAGTTTACAAAAGTAGATTAGATAACCAGCCGATTTAGATTAAAGTTACCCTGGTTGCCCTCGATTTTACTGAGACCCCATTATCAGATCCTGACTTGGTGCCAATGGGACTTCCTGGGAAGTATGTATACCCTTTGAAACAAAAGAAGAATTTCTCGAATCGGCCCAAGCGTCTTCGAGTGATCGGGGAACAAAAAAAAGATTCCGCCGTATTGTTAACCTCCTCCTTTTTTAAGTCGGTTACAAGTCGTGATAAGATTACTTTGAATATATTTTCCTGACCCACATTAACCTCTGATTACAAAAATATATCCGCCCGGTCTTCCCAATTTTTAATGAGGCATATTATGTATATTTATATTTTTTTTATTATTTGATGTAAACATAAGATAAATGCGGTGAAGATGAGATCGTTAAGAAGTATGTGTGGGCTGAAGTTGAATGATAGACTGAGGAATAACAGCATACGAGAGAAATGTGGATTTAAGGAAGATGTAGTGACGAGGATTGAGAAAGGAAAGCTTCGGTGGTTTGGCCACGTAGAAAAGATGGGTGAATGTAGAGTGACCAAAGAAATTTATATAGCGAAAGTGTATGGTAGCATCGGTCAAAGACGGCCTAGACGTACCTTTATGGACCAAATTGGCGATCTTTTAAAAAAGGACCAAATAAGAAGTTCTCGTAACCGACGAGCGTGCATGAAAAGACTGATTACTGTGGAAGAAGCGAAAGAGGTGTGTTTGAACCAAGGCAATTGGCGCTCCTTAGTATCTGCCTACCCCAAAGGGAAACATGTGTGAGTTTATGTATGTATGTATTATGTATAAATATGTATACATTCGCTTCTAAATTAATACAAGAATAAGTAATAAGACCCCACTTTTAAACTAAGGGCTCAAAAATTTGAAAAGAAAAAACCGCGAATTAATCTCTATACATTAAATATACTTGAAAACTGTTTTGAACAAGATGTCTTGAGCAGTTTTTGAAAAAATGAGATTTGATTACCAGACTACTACTGAAGGGATATTTTTCGACCGACTTCCAAAAAGGAGGAAGTCCTCAATTCATATGTATTTTTTTTAAGTAAAGGCATGTTACGCGATATCTACGCCGAATGTGAACCGATTTTCAAAATTCTTTTTATGTTCGATAGAGCTTATTTTAAGGGTGGTTTCATATAAATTGGAAGTCGGTAAGTTAAGTTATTAAACTTGTGATTATTTAACTTTATTATTTACCGCGAACGTTTGGTGTGGTCAGATACTCAGATCTTCACAAAAGTTATATAGAATCACCTCTACGTTAAACCGTTTCGTAGAGAAAGAAACATCAAAATTTTGGAATATTGCGTAACTCAAACTTGTGGATGACTAAACCTATGAAATCTCATGAAAATTCAAGAAATGTTAGAGGGTACTTACTAGCATGCTCAGTATTATCTCGGAGTCAGGAATTAAAAAAAAGAAGATAAGAAAGAAAAATAATGTATCAGTCACCTGCATGCACATTTAAACAAATTAAAATAAAACTATCTATTAATGACACTGTGTCATGGCTGTGGTAGTTGTGTGACCACTCAGCATGATGTGCTATGCAGTGGCGTAAACCCCACACACTGTGTGTTAAATACAAACCAATTCTGTTTGCACTATTATGACAAAGAATTTACCAGTTTCTGTTAGCCTAATGAGTGACAAGCAGGACATTGCAGGGATCAGTACAGTATGAGACTGTTGGTTGTTATTATTTAGATATTTTTTCTTTCTTTCCTATTTAATTGATCATCACCATTAGCATTCATCAGAGCATTCCATTTCATCCTCTACTGAGCATCGGTAGACTTTCTTGTTTACAAAATATTTATCATTTTTATCGACATCAGAGAATAATACTGACAGGTGTCATGTACCTACTCGTGCTTTCATATTAACTCAAAAAAACTATTATAATTAATTGCATTAGAATAATAATTAAAACCAAATCGTGATAGAATCCGTAAAAATAGTTTTAATTCAATTAATTGCATTAGTTATAACTCGTCTGCGCATTACTTTAACATAATTTAATTACTAAGATATATGCTCAGTTAATCATTTCTTGTAACGTCTGGACTTTCTTGAGTCACGTGATCACCACAGATAACACAGTATATAAAAGCTCGCGTGCTGAGTCCTATTGTCACATACAGTTTTGCGTCCAATTCGCTTTCGGCTCAACGCTTGTACTACTCCATCACCATGCTCGTCATCACTAGGCTGTGTTTGCTGCTCGTGATCCTCGCGTCACTCTCCACTGTCGAGGCTGATCCTGTAGTGGGCAGAAGAAGCCATGTATATGAAACCTCAATTCACGACAACAATATTGGAGGAGATGTGCAAGTAAATTATCCTAATTCCCATCACAACGTTATCGACCATGGCCCGAGGAGGTCGGGTTGTCAATATCAAGGAAGATGTGGATAATTTAAATATGCATTAGTGACCGAGAGAGAATGCCAGTGCTCCAACGGTCAAGTGTACGGGAAGTAGTACGTGCAGTCTTTTCGCCAATGTCTTTCTTCGTTGGGATATGTGGACGAACAATATTGATCAGATCAAGACAAGACAATAACCGACGAATAAACAAGGAACCCTCAACTGGCTCTGTCTTTGGATCGACTGCACACTTCTCCTGTTTTGTAATGTTTCATTAATAATTTGGCTAAAATATAATAAGTTTCGAATTTATCATTAAGTATTAAAATGTTAGTCTTATTTTGTTTCTTTTATCTGTAATTAACTTCAAACTCCGCTGCCTGACTGCTTCCGTGGCGTGGTGGTCTCGGGTTCGATCTCCGGGTCGGGCAAAGTGATATAGGATTTTTCTATATCAGCCCGGAGTCTGGAATTTGTGCCCGATATGGCGATAGGCTCGCCCCCTATCACATCTGGGACGGAACTAAGCTCGGCGAAATGTGGGTGTTCTAGTTCGCTAGTACGCCTCTGCCTACCCCTTCGGGGATACAGGCGTGAGCTTATGTTATGTTATGTTAACTTCAAACATAACCTCACGCTGACAGAAAGGTAGAATATAACATTGAGACGGTAGAACGAAGGCGGTACAACTACCTCTAGTAAAGTAGTATTTATTTATAATATTTAATTATTTATTAATTATTCACAATTAGTCGCCTCCTTGGTCTAGTGGCAGCATATATGGACTGTGGACCGCGAGGTCGTGGGTTCGATTCCCAGATTCGGGCAAGGTGAATTTTCTAATTTAATTTGTCCGGGACTGGATCCCCTAGAGGGGATAGACGTTAGGCAGGCAGCCGGTCGTAAAAACTTAGCCAAATCCTTTCTGCAGCATGCTAGAAAAAAGTGAGTTGCTCAGACCCAATATTAAGGTGGGATATGGGCAAGTAGAAAGAAAGATTGCAATTTGAAACAATATGTACGCTGGTAGAGCTACGCTGTAGACAGTAACGTCTACAGCATGAATGAGGTGACTCGACCAGTTTGATACCGCTGTCTCATACAAAACGGACGTAGTGGCCGTACGTTGTTGCGTTTCGTGCAGTGATTGAGATTTTCGGTGGCCCTATTCCTCCCTCCTTTTAGGTTGGAAACGCACCCATGATTATTTTCGTTTCTTGGGTGTCTATGGGCGGTGGACATAACTTACAATCAGGTGACCCATCTGGTCGTTAGCCAGTCTCTACTATATAAAATAATGGGTGTTGTGAGACGGTAAATCTCTCGTAGTTTCTGATACCCACGATACAGGTTATACCTTATGATGAATGTTAGTTTCCTAATTACGGTGCAACGTAGAACGGTGCTTTTGGTGAAAATACTTGCAATATCCACAGCATCTACCGGTTCACCTTTTATTGTCGATTTGCGGACATTATTATCCCTGATAGTGTACATAATATGAGCTGTAGACCAGAGGTCCTAGGTACGAAGGTCTGGTGAAGCAGTTTTCTAACGCTAGTTGGTTGAAAACGCGAAAAACGAAACACGAAACTTTCTTTCTGCTTTCGTTATCCCGACCAAGTGCCAGGGTCCGCTTTCCTACTTAAACGCTTTCACTTAGCTCGGTCTTGAGCATCCTCCACAATGAGACCATTGACTCTAATATCATCCTCCAAAACGTCCAGCCAGCGCTTTTTGGGTCGTCCGCGGGGACGCACCCCTGGTACGATCTGGCCCAGACACCTGCGACTAACGTACTCCTACTGTAGTTTTCTCAAAACGTGAACATACCATCGCAAGCGACATTCTTGTAGTTTATCCGCCACGTCGCGGACACCAAGACTACCGCGGATGTACACGTTACGTATTCGATCTAGTCGTATAACGTTGCACATCTAGCGCAACATCTTCATTTCCGCGACGTGGATTTCCCTTAACATGCCGCTTAAGAACAGGCCACGTCTCGCAGACATACAGAAGTACTGGCCGAATGATGGTCTTGTATATGAGAACTTTAAGTCTCATCGACATCTGAACTCTCGCCACTTAGCCCAAGCGGCGCCAATTCGACATCCCGACGTCGGAGTCGATATCACCAGACTCGTGCAGTACAGATCCTAGGTACTTAAACTTGTCCGTTTTCACGGCAAGCTCGTTCCCTGTCCGGATACTATCCGGGTCTGCACTCCTGCAGCCCATGTACTCGGTCTTCGCCACGTTGAGTTTTAGACCGTCGTTCTCAACCGTCCCTTTCCACAGGTTCATCCTTTGCTCCAGGCGCTGTTTGTTCTCATCTATCAATGCTATATCATCGGCGTACATGAGCACCCACGGTGGTTGCTCCTGAAAACACGAAACACAAAACATGGATTTTGTGGAGACTAGGAGGGATTTCCGTGCATTCGTGCTTTCAGGAGTTACTGTGGCGGGTGTGTGGGCAGGAGAGTATCGAGAAAAGCCGCTGTCTACAGTGAAAAATACTTTTGTAAGCCTTGTTTGAAGAAGGAAATGTCATAACGCTGTGGGAACACCGAAGAAGTTTGGTCCAGCGTTTGCAGGTGATGCCACTCTCGAGGTTGAATAACAATACCTTGGCCTGACAACAATTGAACTGGACAATATTGTTAAGAGTCAAAGAGTGTAGTACTGGGTGACATACGAGAAACTAATATTTTAGGGTCTTCGATACCTGAGTATTTTAATCATAATCCATGAGATCTTTTTTTGGGATTGCGTCCTATCTGTAAAGATTTACAGAGCTACAGCTTAGACACTAAAAACTCATATAGGCCGATTTATGTAAGCTGAAAATCGCTCAGATTGTTATGGACATTAAGACGAAGGATTGAGCTGAAATTTTTAAAATACGCAATATAATTCTAATTTCGCAAGCTAGTGCTGAGTTATTGTTTCTTTGAATGATAAAAATTGAACTAGATTTGTAAGGTGACATTTCGATCTGTCTCTTTGTGAGTGTACTCCGTTTATTAGTAATTCGACTGTCATGACAAGTTCTCGAATATAATCTTATAAACTTATTGAGATCGAGTGTCAAAATGTATCCCGCTGTTACTCCGCAGGGCGGATATTCTACCACTACCACGTTTTTATCACCGGAGGGAGCCGTTGGCAACAGCTAGTATTTTGGAAAACAATAAAATTATCTAAGGTCATTCTGGGGGTGAGAGAATCATGTTATTATTTCATAAGAAAAACCCAATAATATATCATTAAGTATGACGCAAAAATTTAAAATTAGGTCCGTAATAATATTTATATTAATCGATACTAATATTGTAAATGTGCAAGTAACTCTGTCTGTGGCGTTCACGAGAAATTCACTAAATTTATTTTGATGTTTGGTATAAGGATAACTTTAAGCCTGAGGAAGGACATATTTTATGTTACTTACTTTTTAAACCATATCTTAAAATCAGGGAATAAATGTGTGGGACTTCAATGAATGCTCAAAGGATTTTGATGAAATCCAGATTAGGGTATTGCTATCCCTAAGAACGGATATCTGTTTTTAATTAACATCTTAAGGGTGAAATGGGGGATGAAAATAAGCATTTGAATCAAGTGGTGAAATTCAGTATGATTACATAATGTGAACTCATGGGTCTTACGCTCATACCAATAGGGGATGAAAATAAGGCATTAAACTCTACTTTATTAGGGGATAAAAGTAAGCTACCAAAGCGATGTGGATAAAATTTTGTATGAAGGTATTGCGAACTCTAAGTATCGACATGACACACTTATTTTTTTATCAAACCCCTAGAGAGTGAAACAGTAAAAACTATAGTTAATAATATAATACAATATAACAAAAAAGTGCTTAAACCTTTTTCCTCAGTATAATATAATACAAAAAACCTAAATATCAAAATAAAAATATTTGCGGGCTACTGCTGATCTTCCAACAGATAAAAAAATACTATGTATATGAATTATGCGGGCGGCGTCATGAACCAAAGCTGGTATATGGTCTCATAAGTTAAATTAATTATCTTCCATAATGATAAAGAACGTGACATCATTGTGTAAATTCCGATTCTGCCTACTGTTAGGTACCTATAAAGCGCGCGCGTATGTATCAATTCCTTATTCAGCGTACTAGCGCTGCTCTAACGTGACATCACTCTGTCATCATGCTCGCCGTCACCAGGCTGTGTTTACTGCTCGTGATCTTCGCATCGCTGGCCACCTTTACTTACGTTGAAGGTTACCACGCGCATGACGTCACTGTCAAGGATGCAAATGTCGAAGGGAATCTTGTAGTCGGCTATGAAGATGAGTTAAACCATGGCGGGACACAGGGCACAGCGACTGAATATAATCGAAATTCAGCCACTATATGGGAAAGGCTTTACGTACGCAACGAGTCAGGACAGAGACTATGTTATTGTATGTAATTTACAGTTCAGGAATTCTCAGAGTATGGTGTTGTTGAAAATGTACCTGTTTCATTTTTATGTTTTACATTGTAGTGTCTTCTAAATAAATTTTTAATGTTAATACGTGTATTTGTTTCATTATAATAACATGTTTGGGTTATGTTGTAAAAAATCAATACATATAATAAGAATGTAAATATCGCGTGTCTGTACATTGCTTAGATTTGCAAAACCAACAAAGGGGGGGGGGGGCTTAGAAATAGTAATAGAACATATTTTTATCATTTTTAGAATTTTTGTCTATCTATATGTTTAAATACGTATCAAATGAAAACTACTAAAGTATTTTTATGGAACTGTAATGGGAGTACAGAATCCACTTAATGGATTTTGATGAATGTTGGTATGAGGATACCTTTAGCCCTAAGGACAGATATACGGTGTGTTATTTTTGTAACCCAAAAAGGGATGAAATAGGGGTTGAAATGTTGGCTTTTGTCTTTCATCTAATTGACTTCAAAATCGAGATCTGGGTCGCCCCGTAGTTTCAAATTACGAATCCGGAAACGAAATTTAAAAAAGTGGCCGTCATTTTGTTTTTCTTTGTTTTACACCCGACTGACTTCAAAATCATAGCCCTAGGGCTATGCTCGGTGTTTCTCTACGTGATCAAATCAGGAATGAGGAGATCCGTAAAAGAACGAAAGTCACCGACATAGCCCAGTGGGCAGGGCACATAGCTCGTAGAACTGATAGCCGATGGGGCAGAAAAGTTCTCGAGTGGAGACCATGTACCGGCAAGCGCAGCGTAGGACGTCCACCTACAAGATGGACCGACGACCTGATAAAGGTCGCAGGAAGTCGCTGGATGCAGGCCGCTTCCAACAGGTCGATCTAGAAATCTTTGGGGGAGGCCTATATTCAGCAGTGGACGTCCTATGGCTGATGATGATGATGATGATGACTTCAAAATCGATATCTGGGTCGCCCCGTAGTTCCAAACCACGAATCCGGTGTCCAAATAAAAAAAATGGCCGCCATTTTATTTTTCTTTGTTTTTGACCAATATGACTTCAAAATCCATATCTCGGTCGCCCCATAGTGACAAACCATGAATCCGGAAACGAAATTGAAAAAAGTGGCCGCCATTTAGGTTTTCTTTGTTTTTAATACGATAGACTTCACAATCCATATCTGGGTCGTCCGTAGATCCAAACCACTAATAATCCAGTCTCGAAATATAAAAAAGGGGCTGCCATTTTGTTTTTCTTTCTTTTTGACCCGATTGACTTCAAAATCAATATCTGGGTTGCCCCATAGTTACAAACCACGAATCTGGAAACGAAATTGAACAAAGTTACTACCATTTTATTTTTCTTTGTTTTTGACCCAATTGACTTCAAAATCGATTCGCTCCGTCCTTCTGAAGAATTATCTGGAGTCAAAACTTACAAATTACGTGGCCACCATTTGGTTTTTCTTTGTTTTCTTATTTAATTTTTGCTTAATTATTAAAATATGTCGTGTATGGATTATTTAGACTAAAATAATAGATTCCTACAAAACACGCGAGTGAAGCCGCGGATAAAAGCTAGTATATTATACATTGTTTCTTCCTAATACATATTTTAATACGATTATTTCGTATGTAATATACCTCTACATAAAGTTTAATAAATAGAGTTCACTTACTATTGGATTGGAAAGTGGTGGAGCCTGATACAATCGCTGTCGAGGCGTGCAAGGCGATAGGTTTATAAGGTGTGGAGCTGCTCTATTCAATCAAATAATAAAGACCTACAAATGCCTTATCCTTGGCGACTCAGTAAGAAACGTCCGTGTACAAGTATTTAGTATTGTGGGAATCAGTGTGTTGGTGGTAGGGTATTCGTATCCGCCCGGATAGTGACCATATATGGACATAAACATATTGGACCCTGTTTTTAAAAACATTTTCGCTTATCATTTCGCCAAGAATAGCCTGTCACTTTTTCCTTTACATTGTTTAAAAATTAAAGGGACAACCTAAGGCTAAAGATAAGCAGCGCTTAAATATTTTTATAAGTAAGGTCCACTTGGGCTCGGCAATAAATCTGTATTTATCCCAAATCTTGATTTAAAGATAGGAGTGAGCCGTATAATAAATCGAGATAAGGTGTAACTTTAGGTTAGTGCAGCGCTGCAAGTCGCCCTAAGGGGCATAGTGTTAAAACCTGCCGTAGTCCTGTTGGTCGGTGGTCGCTGGTTTTTCGACTGACTTCCAATAAGGAGGAGGTACTCAATTCGTCTGTATTTTTTTTATGTATGTTACGCGATACCTTCGCCAAATGTGGACCGATTTTCAAAATTCTTGTGTTCTATAGAGCTTATTTCAAGGGTGGTCCCATATAAATTTGGTCACCATCGGATCTGAAGTCGGTCCCTTAAGTTTTTAAACTTGTGATTCATCATCATCATAATCATCAGTCATAGGACGTCCATTGCTGAACATAGGCCTCCCCCAAAGATTTCCAGATCGACCTGTTGGAACTTGTGATTATTTTAGTGCAATTGCGCCTACAGTCAGGCGAAGTGTACTCACTTAGCCTACTCGGATAAATAAAGCTACCTCAGCGTCAAACTTATGTGTCACACCATGAAGTTTTGATTCAGGCTCACCTTAGAGTGTCTTTCTTTCTACCTGCCCTTATCCCACCTTAATGTGGCGACCCCAAACTTTCTGCAACACACTTTTTCAAGCATGTTGCAGAAAGGATTTGGCTTAGTTTTTACGACCGGCTGCCTGCCTGACGTCAACCCTCTCTGAGGGATCCAGTCCCGGGCAAATTAAATCAGAAAATTCGCTTTTCCCGACCTGGGATTCGAACCCGGGACCCCCCGGACCACAGCGCATATATACTGCCACTAGACCAAGATGGCGACTACCTTAGATTGTATTGTTTCTAATTGTCAATATGGCTTCAAACCACTGCCTATCCTTAAGCAGATGATGTCGTCACCATAAACTATCACTAAATCCCATAATGGGAAAATTCAAATGTAAACATACATACTCATTACCCGAAGTCAAGGTTCAACTGAGATAACGCAGAATATAAAGCGTGGTCATACCTACACAAAAGTCAGTCACTTTGTGTAACATTACTCTACACACGCTTCATCACCATGTTCCCCGCCACCAAGATATGTCTGCTATTTATCCTCGGGTCGGTTACCATTGGTACCAACGCGCACGAATTCCACTACCACGGAGTGACTGTTCAGAATGAAAACTTTCCAGGAGATCTTATAGTTGGTTACCCTAATAACAATAATCAAATATGTGATGGGTGCAGTTATGAGACGAAGCCCATTTATGAGACCTTGACTGTAATTGATCAGCGAGGGCAACGTACCTGCTACTGTACAGACAGTTGTTGAAATTTGTGTTTACATATTTGTAAATTTTTATAATAAAACTGGTCTTGTTCTAAATAAATCTTTAGTTTTATTTACTTTGGGAGGTGTCTCAAATAAGATGTAGGGTGATATATGATTATTTTCCGTGTGAAAAAGCCACGGTATATATGGCCCCGGCCATACGAAAACTAAGCTGGCGATTGCTTTCATATCTTGTCTGGTGAATAATTTTGTTACATCTTACAAATGTTCTTCAAGGAGATTAAAATACACATTATGAGTTACACAATTTTATTAATAATAAGCGTAAGTTATACAGTGGTACAAGATCCCCAAAATAGTATAAAGCAACATCGTTGTATAATATATTGCTGCTGACCAGCATTAATGTTAACTAGTAAGTCCCTTCCAACATTAACGTCATGAATATGAGGTGATACATTGGAACCGAGAGGTATATACCGATCCACACAGTAGGTAGCCTCCGTTGTTGTCAGTGACGCGAGGATCACGAACAGCAGACACAGCCTGATGACGGAGAGCATGGTGGAAGTGACGATGCGCGTACCGGAGAATCAACACCGTTGTGATGAGAAAGGTCTTGTACTCACAATTTATACCACTGAATGTTGGTACAAATTGCGTGTTATTGTTTATATTAAGTGTTAAGAGTTCAAAGATAAGCAAGTTTTAATTTATACAACAACTAGCTTTTGCCTGCGGTCCCGCACGCGTATTTTGTTAGGCCAACGCAAAAAGCTTTTGATTTGTCGATCCGCCCTGTCGTTTTAGTCGAAATAGTCTACAACAGGGCAACCCAGATATCGAATTTGAAGTCAATTGGCCCTAAAACAAACAAAAACAAGATGGCGGCCACTTTGACAATTTGACACTGGTTCCGTCGTTCGCAACCACTGGGCGACCCAGATATCGATTTTGAAGTCATACATACATAGACTCACGCCTTTTTCCCATAGGGGTAGGCAGAGACAACGGATTTCCATTTGCTACGATCCTTACACACCTCTTTCGCCTCATTCAGTCTCATTACATTCTTCATGCATGCACGTCGGTTTAGGGTACTTTTAACTTGACCTTTCTCGAGTAAATCTCTGACTTGGTCAGAGAATGTTCGATGAGGTCTTCCCCTTCCAACTCTACCAATTTTGAAGTCAATCGGCCCAAAAACAAAGAAAACCAAAATGGCGGCCAGTTTTGACAGTTTTGATATCGGTTTTGTTGTTCGGAACTACAGGGCGACTCAGATATCGATTTTGAAGTCAATCGGCCCAAAAACAAAGAAACAAATTTTCAACCCCTATTTTATCCCTTTGTACGATAAAAATATATCGCACCCCATTTCTGTCCTTAGAGGGCTAAAATTATTCTCATATCAACTTTCTTAAAAATCCATTTAGCGGTTTCTGGATTGCCATATCAAAGTGATATTGGATTTTTCCATATCAGCCCGGAGTCTGGAATTTGTGCCCGATATGGCGATAGGCTCGCCCACTATCACATCTGGGACGGAACTAAGCTCGGCGAAACGTGGGTGTACTAGTTCGCTAGTGCGCCTCTGCCTACCCCTTCGGGAATACAGGCGTGAGCTTACGTATGTGTAATTCCCATATAAACTTTGATCCCCTATTTTATCCCATTAGAGGTTGATTTTGTAGCCCATTAGTGTATTTAAACTCAAAGGTATCCACTATCCCATACCAAATTTAATCAAAATTCATTAAGTGGACCTAAAATCCTCATACAAACTTTCAACGCTTATTTCATCCCTGTAGGGGTTGATAAAAAAATTAAGTACCCCATTTGTGCCTTTAGGGTCAAAAGTATTCTCATACCAAATTTTATCAATATCCATTAAGCTGTTCCAAAATTCCCATAAAAACTTTCATTCCCTGTTTCATCCCCTTAGGGGATGATTTTAAAAAAAAGTGAAGTACGCCATGTCCGTCCTCAGGGCTTAAGGTATCCTCATACCCAATTTCAATAAAATCTGTTCAGCGGTTCTTAAATTCCCATACAAACTCTCATCCCCTATTTACATACCTTTAGGGGCCCATTTAAAAAAAGTAAGTATGCAGTTGTATAGTAAATTATATAAGATAAATTTCCTAAAATGCCTTCTTAGTGCTCACCTACGTCATAAAAGGAAGCCGTGTGTAAAATTTCACGTAGCTCCAATAATTTCGGCTGTACGTATTCAGTATTACCTTTTATACCTCTATATATTATAATTATATAGATAGTATCTGCTTTTAGGGTACTTAATCCAAATGGCAAAAAAACCGGCCAAGTGCAGCGTACTGCATATCGGATCAAGCACAGAACAGGGTTCTGAAGTAGGATTAATAATTATAAGTATATCGTCCACAAACCGTCCATAAACCTAACAACTTCATTTATGTTGTCTTAAACAGAATTTGTACTAAATTTCGCTTTATACTTTTGTCGACTTTTTTAATACGTTTTTTTTATAGAAGCTGGGGCAAACGAGCAAGTGGGTCACCTGATGTTAAGTGATCACCGCCGTCCATAAACATCCACAATACCGGGGTATCGTGGATGCGTTGCCGGCCTTTGAGGTAGATATAGGCTCTTTTCTTGAAAGTTCCTTTTTTAGGATTTATTTAGAAGGTCTTACCACCAGGGGTTAATTTGTAATATAAAAATTAGAAATCGGTGAATTATTAAATGTTTTAACGACTTAGAATCTTAAAAAGAGGTATAGTACCTCTTTTTGGTTCCACCGCCACTATGCCAGCTCAACATGGGGTCGGCACAACATACTATTTCAAGTATTTAACTTTTTTTTTACGATTGGCCACTTGCTTGATGTTAACTTCCACATAAATTAACCAAGTATTATATACAAGGAAACACCTGTAATAAATAAATAATTTAATTCCAGCCATTTTGTGACTTAATTACAGACGTTAAGTTGAAGTTTGACGAAACCCTCCAGACGACCCGGATCTTCTAAAACCTCCAAACGATGGGAATTCTGGTGGTGTATGATGATGCCGAAACCCAAACCCGTGCCGGCCAAATCCATTCCAACCTCTACCATGATGTCCTCCTCGAAAAAAACCTCTTCTTCCACCGTGGTCTCTTTCTGCCGGTATATCATAAGCATCATCGTTAGATATAGTATTATTGGAAGCACCAGATAAGTTTATTTGCAGATTTCCTCCGACTTCGTTGTGGTGTATATGTATGTGATAAATATTGTTGTTTCCATCCACAAAGAATCCTCGGCCGACTAGAGGCGATGCCTTGACAGTGAATAGTGACGCGAAGATCACGATCAGCAGACACAGCTTGATGACGTTCCGCATGGTGAGTGGTGACGGAGCGAGTGTTTAAAGGATGTTTTCTGCACTAACTAAACTTGATTCTGTACCGATTTATTCTGCATTCCCAGTATTTATACTTACGGTTTTGAAGTTATCCTTGTATCTGTGGCTCGGTTAAGTCCCGCGGTATGTTTATTATAAGATATCGTAATGTCAGTGGCGGTACAAATATTATCATTTTAAAGAAATAATTTGTAATTATACTTCGTTGAATAAAAAGTATTAATATTACCGGCTCAATGACGTTGTTAGATTCTATACGCTATTCTCGTGAGGTTCCAAGGTTGATCTCTTGGTCAGGTAACTAGATTTTTTAGATGTATATAATGAATTTCGCAAAAGTTGCGGCATAAACGGCTGTGTCTTTTGATTGCGTTGGCTTAGAAGTTTTCACAGCTCCAAGAGACAGTAGACCTGAGTATTCGATATGAATTTCAGCTTGATACCTCCACGCGTTCCTGAGAAAAAGGGTCGTAACAGACAGACAGACGTTCAACAAAGCGATCCTATGAGGGTGCCGTTTTTTAGTTTTGAGGTACGGAACCCTAAAAAGGATGTATTTTATTAAATAACATATTTACACTTGACTTATGTATTGTCGTGATGGTCCTTAAGGTCGACGACGCGAAGGCTCCCGGCGTGGAGTTAGAAGACTGTCTCCAGCAGGACGGATCGGATTCCATCGGTGTTGACCTCGTTTCCCACGATCATCGCGATAATAATCACTCCCATACGGATGATCACTCTCTTTTCTTTCAACGCTTGGATTTTCGACGCCAGTTGTTATTGTATTATTGGCAGCACCAGGTAAATTCAGCTGGAAGTTTCCTCCGACTTCGTTATGGTGTATGTGTATGTAGTACACATTGTTATTGTTATCTACGACGCGTTTTTTGCTCGGTGCTGTCTGTATAGTGGATAACGCTAGGATCACGAGCAGAAGAGTCATTTTGTTGACGGAGAGCATGGCGACTGGGTGATTTAGGTGCGGGTGATGTTTACTGCACTTGCGAAGCTTTACTAAGAATTGACTGATAATATATGCCCTCTATATATACTCGTTTGGAGCACTGATACCGTTCGGCTGGTTTTACATGTGTTTATATTTAGATATCTTAATGGCTATAATGCTTTTATACATATTTTATTATCTTAGCACAATATGTTTGTGGTCTATAGATGATAATTTCTGTCTAGTATTTTTCGGTCCATCTGGAAATCTTTGAGGGAGGCCTATATCCTGCATTGGTTGTTCTGTGGCTGATGATGAAATTACTTTCTCTATTGAAAATATAATTTCGATATAAGTTTTATGACATAAGTCAGCACCATAGAGTTGTCAACATAGATTTTTACAATAGGATTTTTTAAATAGTCACGGTCAGATCGGCCTCCGGTGGCCCATACGCTTATGTAACATTTATATGTGCCGCCCCGACGGGTTAAATAGTAATATAGAATTTCCAGGATACAATTATTTTAGAGACATGATGTCACTGTGTAGTAGGCATTATGTTATATAATTGGTATTAAATAATAATAATAAATAACACTTGACAGTGACAAACACACTCCTGATCCTGACCACACACTTTGATATGAAATTAGGAGCGTTAAGAACTATGAGGAGCTCACTGTCGCATAGCCTCATCACGTTTGTCTGGATGGTATAAAACCGCCGTTTCTCGTAAAAGATCCAGTACTAGCCTTCGTGCCAAAAGGCCATTGATTAAAAACTCCAAAATGATGATAACCCACTTTCAAGTAGGTTATTTTATCCCCTCCCGGATTTTAATAAAACAAACTGTATATGTATTAAAACTAATATATGAATACCAATACTTTATGATACGGAGAGCACAGCATATTTTCTAATATCACACAGAAATTCAAATTCAAATTCAAATCCTTTATTAGCAATTAGGCCCCTAGGGGCACTTTTACCCGTCATTCTCTATTGTTATAAACATGCCAGTAACAAAATAAACATATTGGTTGTGACCTTAGCGAAGCGAGCAACTATACCCACGGAGTCTCATCATTAAGGTATGCATCTACAGTATAGTAAGCCTTTATTACCAGCTTGCTTTTAATGAATTGCTTAAATTTATCAAAGGGCAAAATGATAACAGACAATGGTAATTTATTATAAAGTTTCACACCTAACCCCACAAAAGAGCAATGTACCTTGTGTAATCGATGGCGTGGCACTACTAACTTATTCTTATTTCTAGTATTAATGTCATGAATATCACTATTTTTATTAAAGCAATGAATGTTTTGTCTCACAAATATAATATTAGCTAAAATATATTGCGATGCTACCGTCAGAATACCTATCTCTTTAAAATATTCTGCAGGATGAAAGAGAATCCTGAGGCATAGGTTGATTCAATGAAGGTCAAATTTTTTTTTTACAATCGGAGCCTCATAAGAACTATAACACTATTTGTAATCTTCTTCATAATCTTCTGGACATCCGTCTTTTCTATAACAAATGACATTGTGATGAGCACCGGGGTAATTGACTTGTACACTTCCTCCAATATTATTGTCATGGATGGATACTCCATAAACATGATCCATGTCCGTATCATCGCTGAAGGGGGCAGCCTTTATGGTGGAGAGTGACGCGAGGATCACGAGCAGCAGACACAGCCTGGGGACGACGAGCATGTTGAGAGTAAGTAGTGGGTTTGACGATATTCTCTTTGTGTTTATACGGATCGCTTGACTTTATACCCCCTGTTATCTGCTGATGACGTGTTCGAGAAGTAGAAATACATAAAGCTTCCACGCATCAATTATTTTTAGGATTTCCCCATTTCATGTCAAGTCTAGAATAGGTTTAAAAAATGCCCAGATAACCTAGTCATATTGATAGTAATAACTTTTTAGCGCGTGTAATCAAGCAAAACAATATAAACAGTTTAGGAATGTAAATCACTAATTATCATAATTATTAATCATAATATTTAAATATTATTGTACTGTTTTGTACTTAGCGTAATTTTTTTTTTTTTTTTTACTTGTATTATTTAATTTTTTATTTTTAAATACACCCCGATCACTATTATTTTGTTAAATCTTCTCCATCTAAAGGTTGTCTGGTAGAAATCGCTGTAAGCGATAAGACCGCCTATTGTTTACACTTTGTATTACTTAGTCCCTTTTATAATTTGTTTTTTTTTTCTTGGTGTGCAATAAAGAGTTATCTATCTATCTATCTATCTATCACTTTAATATGAATTCTATATAACACAAGACTTTTCTAATACACTTCTATACCATGCTGGTCAAGCAACCAGTCACGTACACACACCGGATATGGATATCTCAAACCACAGATTACAAACTATAAGAAGTATAGACAAACTACTATTTATGTAGTGTTACTAATTATTTAAAACCTATTTTCAACAGATAGGCTACTTGAATTATTGAAGGCAAACATTCGGAATTATATTCGTTTTTAAATGAATGACCAAATATTAGGGTGCACAAATATTTATTTATAAGTCTTCAAACTCGCGTTGTCCAATATAGTAGAGTATTAAATAGTATTTATTAAATATAGTAAAGCCGTGTCCAGCCGTAGAACGTCCACTCCTGAATATAGGTCTCTCCAAAGATTTACAGATCGGTCTGTCGGAAGTACAGCGCGATCCGAAGTATAGTACGTTGTCTGTCTACTATAATAAATTATAATACAGTCTAATATTACTGTTTTTTGTATGCTGGTTACAATACAATAAAAATCCCGACTCCGAAAAAGAAACAAACCCGCGCAACACCTTAATCATATTCAATGTTTTGAGAGCTTGTTTCTGTCTTTTTTAAGCAGTTGGTTATTTATCGTATATATTTCCTTTCATAAAACATACCCACCATCTTTGCATATTTAGTGTTTTCTATACATTTTTTCATCTATACCGGGTGTTTCATAAAGTTGGTACCTATAACAATTCCACATACAGGGAGAATGATTTAAAGTGCAATGGTAAAGTTAAAAAATAAAAAAATAATTTAATTTTTTTTTCAAACCATGGGAATTTTAAAATCGGAATGTGACCTGTAAATCATGGCAAATAGCAAAATAATGGCTTTGTGTATGCTATAAATAATTAATTACCCCATGGGTAGTTTGTAAATGTACTGCAGCTGACCCAGGGAGCTAGCAAAAAGTTTTTCGTCACAAATTCAAGTTTCCATTATTCCAAAACTATGAGCCTTACGAAATTTTAAATTTTACTGCTAGATTGGTAGCCATCGTCCCTTTAAGTGAAGTTATTATGGATACCAACTTTATGAAACAACCTGTATAACACCAATAGTGTACGAGTAAATATGATTGACATACGGTGGGATAGACAGACGGACATGATGAATAAGGGTTCAGTTTTTGGCTTTTGGCGTCGTAGCCCGTAAAACGAAAGGTGTGCGAAGGATATATAGGGCTGT
This sequence comes from Clanis bilineata, assembly GCA_036417725.1. Classification (NCBI taxonomy): domain Eukaryota; kingdom Metazoa; phylum Arthropoda; class Insecta; order Lepidoptera; family Sphingidae; genus Clanis; species Clanis bilineata. The sequence goes on along the minus strand of CM071145.1, from coordinate 17,419,883 downwards.
ATGAGCAAATTATTTATTGGGATTAACAATGAAGTGGTTCGAAAGAGGCAAGCTTATCAGATGATAATTTCGTATGATGAAGGATATACACAATATTTGTAGCCCATTCTATTTTCTAGCAATAAATATGCGCGAGAACCTGTACGTCGTTTGCGAAGAGATGAAAAAAATCCGCTACAAGTCGTCCCTTTGGATGAGTCACGGCTGACTGCTGCTGCATCCTTACATGTCTCAGCTACCTCTCACATCTCTGGTGGAAAAGCGACCTAAAGGATTGTCCTGAGTTTTCATATCTTAAGTGTGGTTACCAAGCCGACACAAATATTATCAACGCAAAAAAAAATATAATTACTTGAACCGTGAATGTGAACTATAAAATTGAGAACAAATATTGCATTTAGTTACATGGTCCAACGATGACCCAAGCCATCAAATAAAAAAAAATTTAGGACTCCAATATTGATCATCATGGCATCAATAACTAGTTCTTTATTTTATTTTATGGGTTGAATTTTTTCTGCCTAATTACGCTCAATTGTCAAATAACATAAATTACACATAAAAATATCTTTATACACGGCTGTAGGTTAAGGTTATAACATAACATAAGCTTACGCCTGTATCCCCGAAGGGGTAGGCAGAGGCGAACTAGCGAACTAGAACACCCACATTTCGCCGAGCTTAGTTCCGTCCCAGATGTGATAGGGGGCGAATCTATCGCCATATCGGGCACAAATTCCAGACTCCGGGCTGATATGGAAAAATCCAATATCACTGCCCGACCCGGGGATCGAACCCCAGACCTCAGGACTGTAGTCGTACCGAAATACCACCACGCCACCGAGGCAGTCAAGGTTATAATAATGTTATTTTTCCCAATTATAATATTATGTTATCATAATATCTATAATTGACAATTAACCACATGCTATTTCAGTCCTAAAAAATCCAGATAAATATAGATACTGCTTAGACCTTTGACACCATTATCGCATTGGACTTTCCTACGTCGCAGTGGTATAAAAACAATTATTATTTGATAACAACTCCAGTGAGTCGGGACCGAGCTTGTCACTTGTTACTTGACGCTCTACAATCATGGTCGCCGTCACCAAGCAGTGTCTACTCCTTGTTTTGGTCACACTTTTATCCCTCACTGAAGGCCAGGGGAGAAATTACTTCAATGTAGATATACGTGACAATAATAGGGGCGGAGGGATACAAATTAATTTACCAAAAGCCGGCAAAAATGATTATGTGCCGAGTGAAGGTGAAGATGTATTGGTGATCAATCATGAGGGCACTTCCGATCTTGAGGTGAACGGTTTGGATGACTGGTGGCAAACGTCGACCCGACGTGGACCATACGGGCCGAGGTCAAAGCCCGGGCAAACGGGACCTGACGGCTCTGGTTCCCAAGGGAGATATCCTGTGGTGGACATCACACCCCCCAGGGTCCAAAACAGTGCCGGAACTTTATTGGCAGTTGGCTGGGCCGTATGTTTATGTGCATTATTAGCATAGTGTTATGTAATACATAATTGTAATAAACGTTATCAAAAAGATTGTATGTTTTGTTTGGATATAATAATCCTGAGTTGGTAGTCGGATGTAAAACACAGTACAATATCGATCCCGGAATTTAATAATATTTTGTATGATCCACCATTTATTATTGAGGCAAAGTTTATTACAGTTTTTAACACTCATTACACATGACTTACATACATTAGGTTGTGATTTTACATGACAGTAATGATCTTCCGACCACTACTATGAACTTAAATTGACCACGTATAACCATGTACTGACCTCTACACCGATATAAAACAATCAACTTTATAACTACTGACCACAGATAATATGTATGTGTGCGTATGGGTGTAGCTTGGTGATATCTATAAACCCGATGAGATGATAGAATATAGAATAAAACAGTACAATAAATACAAAGAATTTAATTTTGAAAATCATATATACAAAAAAATCACTATGCAGCTTCAGCCTTCTTCAGTGCGCCACAAATTAGTCCTAGTATTCTTCATCACTTTCTTCAGATTCATCCATATTCATTGGTTTCATGGTGTTATGTCCCTCCTCACGACAGCGTATTCGACACCGCACGAAACAAACTTCTTTACATACTTGTCCTGGCAAATTGTAAGCACCCGAAGACGTAGCCGGCATATTTACAGTAACATTGCCATGTATAGTGTTATTGTAAATAGGGACTTTGAATATATTTATAGTACGAGAGGGGGCGGTGTCCATTGGTGATAGTAGTGCGACGACCAACAGCAGCAGACCCAGCCTGATGGTGAGCATGGCGACGACGGTATTGAGTGATGGGGAGAGTGCTCACGAGCAGGTCTCAGCTTACAATGATCATGATTCAAAACGTGAGTACTTATATATCAAATGTTTGCTGTACGGGCTCCTTAAACTTGAGTAAGTATGCTATGCCTAACATCGATTATCTTTTATAGGATTTTCCAAAAGACGCACGTATACATGTTTTAGTGTCCAACATGTTCATCTTTTATCATCCTAAAATGTTATAGTGAGGTGAACAATTCTTGGGTGGTAGAGCCACGCTGTAGAGTCACGTCTACAGCACGAATGGGTCGGCTCGACCGGTTTGATACCAGTGTCTCACAGAAAACCTATGTAAAGTGGCAGCTCGCTGTCGCGTTTCGTTCGGTGAATGAGATTTCCGGTTGACCGTTTCCCCACCACTCCTCCCTTTCCCAAGCCCTTTTCCCTCCCCTTCCATTTCGTCCTTTTAGGTTGGCAACGTACCCATGATTCTTTTTGTGTCTTGAGTGTCTATAGGTGGTGGAGATCACTTACCAACAGGTTACACATCAGGTCGTTTACCAGTCTGTGCTATAAGAAAAAGACTTAGTTGAAGCACGAATCGGAATTTCAGTTATTTCCTCTGTGATTTTTTGTAATAAATTGAGACTCATGACCTTCTGGCTTAAATAGCTACCAAATGAAATCAATGTTGTGAATGTTGAGCCGATTTAAAAATACTTGGAAGTTCTCAATCACACTAATATTTTAATGCGAAAGTTTCTTCAGTCTCAAACGGCTAGACCGCTTTTGATGAAATTTGCTATAGAGGTATCTGACACCCTTGTTTAACACATAGGCTTTTTATCCCGGAAAACAATCTTCCACGTCAACGACGTCGCGGGCATCAGCTAGTTTATATTAATATAAAAAAGGAAACCGAATGACCGAATGACTGACATACGAGTATCAGCGTACAGCAGAAACTAATGGAACTAGGAACGTGAAATTTGACACACGGCTGCCTTTTATGACGTAGTCTCGGTAGCACTAAGAAATGATTTTTGGAAATTCATCCCTTAAGGTGTTATAACGGGGATGATCACAAGTTTAAAAAATTAACCGACCGACTTCAAATCCGATCGTAACCAAATTTATATGGGACCATTGAAATAAGCTCTATCGAACACAAAAAGAATTTTGAAAATAGGTCCACATTTGGCGGATATATCGCGTAACATACATAAAAAAATAGAGACGAATTGAGGAATTCCTCCTTTTTGGAAGTCGGTCCAAAATGGAAATACGACGGGACAGACTCTCACGCGGGAGTAGCCGCGGGCAAAATCTAGCTCATCTATATGGCACACCCTAAGCTTATACGCACCCCCATATTAAATCACCCATCTTAACGGTTTCTTTTTTTATAGCAGTGATTGGCAAACGAGTAGGTGGGTCACCTGATGGTAAGTGTTCTCCACCACCCAAGACACAAATGTATCATGAGTGCGTTGCCAACCGTAAAGGAGGGGAATGGCGAGTGCGATAAGGAGGAAGGAATTGGGCCACCAGAAATCTCACTCACCGAAAACGCAACAGCAAGCTGCCACTTTACGTCGGTTTTTTGTAAGACAGCGGTATCAAACCGGTCGAGGCGGCCCATTCGTGCGTGACTCTACCAGATTCAGAATTGAATTCCCATATATAACCGTACGAAACTCTATAGCAAGATTTCACTCTGAGGCTTGATCGACAAGACAGGAGCACGTATGAGCAAGATAATGCATAGAAACATTGATGAAATAGATGACGCGAGAGTAGTATGCCAGATTTGCGCGAAATGGAAATATGTCTCTACCTACCCCTTTGGGATACAGGCTTGATATTATGTAAGTATGCTTGTATATTGTCCAGAGGGGGTTGACATCAGATAAGTGTCCAGTCCTAAAAACTAAGCCGAATTATTTCTGCAACGTGCAGAAGTGTGTTGGGCCGACTCTGATTTGGGCAGATGAAATAAAAACCGTAAATTGTGAACAAAACTTTATTCTTATACTTTTATTCGTATTATGCATAAAGTAATAGCATTTTGATATTAACATAATACAATATTACTTTAGTCTTCTATTTCAGATTCTTCAACGATCATCATCATCATCATCTTCTACATAATAACAGCGCACTCGACACCGAACGTGACAGAATGTCTTGCATTCCCTTCTCGGTCCCGTAGAAGCTGGCATATTCACGGTTACACTACCATTTATGCTGTTATTGTAAATAGGCACATGGTATATATTCGTAGAACGAAAGGGGGAAGTATCCATCGGTGTGAACAGCGCGATGAACAACAGCATCAAACACAGTCTGATGCTGAACATGGTGACCATGGTTTGGTTGATAGCGATTGCTCGCGAGCAGCTCTCTTCTTAGAATGATATTATTATGTCAAGGCGTGAGCGCTTTTATATAAACGTATGAATTCTTTGACCTCTGGCATTGGGAATTCCGTGCTTGAATTATGTGATAAAGGTATTTTTATTATAATTGTGTATTTAATTAATGTGTATGGTAATTAATACACATAAGGTTGTTTAAATATTGCCATAATATTTTATATTATTAAGTCTTAGTAGCACCTCCTACTATTGCGTTTGTCTGGTGGTAACGTATCATCATCATCATCATCAGCCATAGGAAGTCCACTGCAGAACATAGGCCTCCCCCAGAGATTTCCAGATCGACCTGTTGAAAGCGGCCTGTAACGTATACCGAGTGTGAACTGAGAGGTCCTGAGTTCGATTCCCAGGTCGAGCGGGTTTTCTTTCTAACACAACATGCCCGGGACTGGATCCTACAGAGAGGGTTGACGTCGGCAAAAAAGAAGCTGAACTCTTTTTGCAACATCCTTTAAGTAGAAAGCAAAATATTGTATAATAACGATTAAGTACGATTGCACTTTGTGTACATTTATGGTATTTTTTAGATATGGTTACCGTATATAGAGGTACATAATAGGTGTTTAATTAAAATTAATTAAATTGTTTGTGTTTAATTTTAGTAATGCGATAGCATAGTTGAGTGATGAGAAGCGTGCGCGAGAGCAAATCTTATTTAACAACGATAACGATAGCAACTGTTAGCGCATTTATATCAATGTTGGTTGTAAAGTATGTAAAACCTTTAACCTCCTTTTTTCTCGGGGAATCTATTTACAGATCTCTGCATGTCGTGGGATGGATGTATGTTGGACTCACCGCCTCTAACGCCGTCCCCTACCGACTAAACCTCTCTCTCCCTATTACGAAGGTCACGGAGTACGCAGTTGCATGCAGCCGCAACCTCCGCAAGAGTCGGCTCTTGAACAGGGCCACTCGCGGTCTGAAGACTGCTCAGACGGAGAACAGTAATAAGCGCGTACACGGTACACCTACAGGCCTTATTGCAAGGTGGCGGGCTGCTCTAGGCATCCGCTCCTGCAGCCCAGTTCATGGAGGCTGGAGGTCAGCCCTCCGGCGTCTAATTCTCCGACTTTGGATCTTTAACCTCCTAAACGGGAAACTCTCCGTATTAATGTAGACGTGTTATTGTAATATTTTCGATGAGATTTTCCTCCATTAGAGCTATGGCAGCTCGGTTTGCTGAAGGTCGGTACAATATTTTTAGTTTGTACTATGATAATAAGTCTGCAAACATGTTTACAGGAAAACTACCTTATATAATTAACATGTACGATGACAACCACAACAATTAATTAATATATGTATAATAATATTTGCAATATTTGCCTTCCTCGCCTAGCAGGTCGCCTCATTGGTCTAGTGGCAGCGTATATGGGATGTGGACCAGGTCCTGGGTTCGATTCCCAAGTCGGGAAAAGTGATTTTTTTAATTTAATTTGCCCAGGACTGGACTTGAGGTCAAGTCAAGAGCGGGGTTTTGGTTGGTATTTTCGGTGTAACGTGTAAATCGTGTCAGGAACTCGGGCTAGCGATCGCCTGGATGTTAATCATCTTTCCCAGGTGGCTAAACGCTGGGTTGGAAGACCGACGAGTCCAACATAACCATTCCACTTTCCCCCGAAGTGGATTGATAGCGATAATTTTTTTTACATTTTCCTCGCATAAACAAAAATACGTCTCAAGTGCGTGCTATCATGCATGCATATCGCTTCACGCACTTCTTTAAATGTTATTGATATAATTATGATTTTCGATCGAATTCCAAAAAGGAGAAGGTCCTCAATTCGTCTTTTTTATGTATGTTACGCGATATCTCCGCCAAATGTGGACCGATCTTCAAAATTCTTTTTCTGTTCGATTTCAAGGCTAGTCCCATATGAATTTGGTCACGGTTGGATTTGAAGTCGGTCCGTTAAGTTTTTAAACTTGTCATTATATCGGTCATACTTATGCGTACATGGGCCATAAACTTAAAATGATTCAGCAGTTAAAAGTTATGTGGCTATTTAAAGGCCTAAATGAAATAATTTATTCTTTCTTCATTCGATCTGCCCTTATCCCTCCTCAATGTGGAATTTGCGCATATACTTTTCAAGCATGCCGCAGAAAGGATTTAGCTTAGTTTTTACGACCTGGTGCTTATCTGACGTCATTCCTTCTCTGAGGGATCCAGTCCTGGGCAATTCGCTTTGGTAAAACACTTTGCACGATCTGGGAACCGAACCCAATACCTTCCGGCCCACAGCACATATACGCTGCCATTTCCAAGGAGGCTACAGACGCGGTTTAGCTTCTGTAGCTATTAATCTATGCAAATAAATAAAATTGGAATATCTACTTGCAATTTCAAATTAACAATTTTTCACAAAATGCATATAGAGGTAATATGAAAATATATACGGTACTTATATTTAAAAAATCTTTTTTTCTATTTTTTTATTTCTCTGGCTGTCTGTTTGTTCCGACTAATCTCTGAAACGGCTGGACCGATTTTAACAGGACTTTCATTGGCATATGTAAATGTACCTCTATACAACATGTAACATAATTAACGCACACCCTGTTAGTAGTTTGTACAGAATAGGATTCTGAATCGATATCCGTATTTTTTTCAATAGTTTTTTTCCTAAAATTAATTTAAACCAAGTAAATAACAGTCGCTCTTTGATAAAGCTTCCCAACAAGTGAAATTAAAGCAACTTTGAACGATAGTATTTTAAACAATAAATTTTATCAAAATCTGTCTACACATCTCGGAATTATAGGTCGTTATCATCATCATTATCATCAGCCATAGGACGTCCACGGCATGCTGGATGCAGACCGCTTCCAAAAGGTTAATCTGGAAATCTTTGGGGAAGGCCTATGTCCAACAGTGGACGTCCTAGTTACAGATCATATATAAATAATTAATAACAACATATATGTACACAATTAAATAGTGATATACGGCTCGGCCTCCGGAGGCGAAGACACTTATGTAACATATACATATATGTGCTGCCTCCAATGGGTTAATATTACGAACTGAGAACCTTCTTCGGTTGTAAACGAGTAAACGAGCAAGCTGGTTATTGGCACCATTGAGTACTCACGATGCCTCGGTATATGACATGTGTACATGAGTATCAATGTATGAGTAGGAGCATGGCGGTAGGTCTCGGACCACCGCGAGAATGTCGCCGCTACGTACCGTAATTGGTATATATTTACATAAAATTGAGATAAGCGGATTAATCATGGCTTTATCTATGTTTAAAATAGTGACAGATTAATGTTTTTTCCAAATGTCAAAGTTCATAATTATTCATATTTGACTGATAACCCTTAATTTCCGCCCTGGTTAATTACAGTATTTTACCAAATTAAAAATTATACCGATTATTTGGTGTTATTCAAACATTAAATATAACTATTATTTAATTGTTTGTCGTCGTTTTAGTGTAGTGGCAGAATATATTTATTGTGGACAGGGAGGTCCCAAGACCTAAGTTCGAATTCCATGTCATACAATGCGTGTTCTCTAACACCATTATACCGGGGCGTGATTCCCAAGAGGAGATAGACCTCAGGATTGTAGCCGATTGTAAAAACTAAGCCGCAACCTTACCGCAACATAATTTAAGTAAGGGTGTTGCATTTACCTCACATTGAACTGGTATTAAAGCTTTGTATTACAAGTTCATCATATAATAACATGGACAACTTGAGTGATAACATGGATACCAATCGGTAGGGCAGAGTCTTGAATTTGTGCTCAATGTGGCGACAGTCTTCGTACCCTATTACGTCTGGAATGGAGATGAGCTCGTTGAAAAGTGTCCTACCCGTTCGGGGATACATGCGTGAAGCTATTATATAACAATACAAAAATACTACAGGTTGAACAATATTGCACATTTTTGAGCAATTGGGTTTTTGACTAATTGTTTTAATTAATTTTGTATGAAATTTACGCCATCTAAGTACTGAAAGAATTATTAAAAAATTCTCAAAAATAATAAAGTTATAAGCATTTAAAATTTGGTGTAACCTTCAAACTGTGGGAAAGAGAAGTATCAGTAAAATCACGTCAGGACCATAACGGCACCTGCGTTAGAAAGGGATAGTACGATATTCCCACTACGTCCCCACTCTTGCTCATTGCAGAATTTAAAATATGAATTACTGACTCATTTTTCAATCAATTTCGAAGCAAATTTTACTGAACAGTTTCTTTTTGGTTTATTTGATAGTACATATAAAAATGTGTGCAAAATCAAACAGTCAAGTACCTAATTATGTTGGAATTTACTTGGCGGCCAATTTTCGACCGACGACCGACAAGAAAAAGGTCCTGAATTTGTCTGTACTTTCTTTTTGTATATTACGCGATATCTCTATCTTTTTTCAACATATTCGGTTTACTGAAAATTAAAAAACCGACCCCAATAATGGATTTCCAGGCAATTCCCAATTCCTTACTGATTAAAATAATGATTTCTAGGTTTATGCGAATATTATTCATTGAAATAAAAGTAGTTTTATTTTAATTCCCAAGTCATTAATATTCACCGTTGTCCGACCGAGTTTGTGCGAGTATTTTTACGAGTTCGATCGCGATAACGTAGCTGTCATTTTGTTAGAAATGATTGCCATACTTACGAATTTCTTCATAATTGTACTAAACGTACAACACAAAGTACGAAACACAAAGCACAACACACAAAACACAAAAACACAAAACTGTATACTTGCAGGTTTTTTTAAAGTTAATCTATAAAGTAACCTACGGATTTTTAAATATCGGAGCTGGCATCACAGATTCGATCGTCCGTCTCCTTAAAGTCCTTGCGTTTAAAAGTGAAACAAACTCGCACTAGGCACACAGAATCGACGTCGAAGAAACCTTTACACTACTCGTTCCGGTTCTGAGTTCGATTCCCAAATCTGCCGGCTTTCATTCGAAAACGATTTTCCCGGGACTGGATCCCCCGTTTAGATAGACGGACACTTAACTATAACTAAATTCAAGGATTGAATAAAAAAAAATTAACTCACTGTATGTATAAGCTCCTGAGTTAAATATTATGGTAAGACCTTTTGTCTCAGACAGACAGACTGACACCAATGAGTACCGAATTTCTACATTTATTTATAGTACGAAAAGAGAACATTCTCCATTAGAAAAACTCGTTCTTTAAAAGACAGGGAATCTTGAGAATCTGATGATAGTCAAAATCCATGTGTAGATATTGTACACTTAGGGCGACTTGCACCACTATTACTAACCTACAGTTAGTCCTAACCTCAAGTTAAATTGAAAATGAAATATATGAAGGGCATGTAATTCATTACATGTAATGTACTACATGCAATTACAGATAATAAATGATGACATTTAATTAATTACATGTGATGAATTACATGTCCTTCATATATTTCTATTTCAATTTAACTTGAGGTTAAGGCTAACTGTAGGTTAGTAATAGTGGTGCAAGTCACCCTTAGTAACCACGCATTGCTACTGGTTAAGAAGTTATTTTTTGGCTCATTTTCCCACTCCCTTTTCCAATCCCTCCCATTCCCTCCTTTTAGGTTGGCAACGCACCCATGATTCTTGTGGTGTCTTGGGTGGGCGGTGGAAATCACTTACCATTAGGTGACCCATCTGCTCGTTTGCCAGCCTCTGCTATATAAAAAAATATAAAACATGTGTCAGAGAATTTGAATTGATTTATTTTATTTTTTCTAGCTCTTAGTCATAGTATTAAAAGGCTGTTGAATGTAGTCATCAAATTAAAAAAAAGTATATGATTCATAATCCAAACAATGGTTTTTGTATTCAGGTGACTATGGATGAATAACCGCCAACATTTGTGTATAAAGCGAATACTCAAACTACTAGCGTTATCGTAATGTAAACATATATGGACTTTCCTGAGTCACGAGGTCAGCTTCACACAGTAATATAAGACCATCGAGTCGACTCGATTGTATCATACAGGCTCGTTCATCCAGCGCATCAACATCGCATTAGCAAGCGATCCGCCAACATGTTCACCGTTGCCAAGCCGTCCCTCCTGCTTATCCTCGTGGTGATGTCCTTCGTCCAAGGTCAAAAAAATTATTACGGAGTATCCATTCGTGACAACAACAGGGAAGGAGGCATTCAAGTGAATTTGCCAGACTCTTCGAACCGGAATTACAACCCAAGTGAAGCTGAAGGCTCTCAACCCCCGCCGGCGTACCCGAAAACTGCCGAGCAACCCCCATATAATGCACGGCCAAGTTACGAAGGCTCCACTGGAGGCTCTTATGATAGCCAACCAAATACCAGGAATCATCAGAGGCACTCTAATACTAAACTGACACAAATAACTGGACCTGACGGTTCTTTGATACAATCTATTAGTCATGGTGATGCTGGAAGACAAGGCAGCCCCAGTGCCTCACAAGCCAACATGGGAAGAGATCCGCAGTCACAGCCTACCAGGCACAATGTTAAAGTAGACCAATTTGGGGAAACCACTCCAAGGTACAATACGCGCAGTGTTACTAAGCAACAAGCCAGGGTTGTGTGGGAAACAGTTAATGTCATACATAGTGGGAAACAAAAAGTATGCCAATGCCCAAAATGGACGTGAATCGTGGTCTACAAGACAACGCACTGCACCGAGCTGACAGAATGTTCTGCAAAAACATTTTGCTGTGCGATATAAAATTATTAATGTAAAATATAATTAAATTAATAAAGATTTAATCTTATAAAAATGTTTTAATGTCAATATAATTCCTTACGGGCCAAGTAATTTTATTCTAAATAATAAATAAAATAAATAAATAACACCCAACAGTCACACACATAGTTCTGACCCCACACTAAGATTGTGTCTTGTGTCGTGGGTGTCAGGAACTACGAGAGACTTTCGGTCTCACAACACCCAGACCCGAAACAAATATCTGTGGGCCACACAAACATTTGCCTCGGTGCGGGGATCGAACCCACGGCCTTTCGCTTCACAACCGGCTACAGGCCCGCTGCGCCACGGAGGCTGTCTTTTATTCTGAACGATAATTTAGTAACTTTGACAGGTTTTATATATTTGCTTGTAAAAAATCAGCCTAAATGATTACAACCAGCTATAGACATTTATACTCACAGTAATATTAGGCCCGCTCGACCGGTTTAATACGTTTGGTTTGGTGAGTGAGATTTTCGGTATAACAAACTCTTTTCCCTTCTCAACCCCTAGCTAAGCACCCGTGCTAATTTGGTATCGTGGGTGACAATGGGCGGTATATTTATTTTTGTTAATATGTAATATATAATACCCAACTGTCACACTAAGGCTGAGTCAAAGAAACGAACTCAGCGAGGATTTGGAAATTTTAAATACGAGTAAAGATACGAGTCTTGTATCATGGGTATCAGGAACTACGAGATACTATCGGTCTTTCCACACCTAGACCCAAAACAAATATTTGTAGCTCACACAAACATTTGTCTTGGTGCGGGAATCGAAGCCGTGGCCTCTCGCTTCACAGCTGATACTCGCCCGCTGCGCCATGGAGTCTGTCTCTTTTTATTTTGTATGAGAAACTGGCAAACAGATGGGTCACCTGATGGTAAGTGATCAAAAAGAATCATGGGTGCGTTGCTAAACTAAATGTAGGGAAATAGGGATTGGAAAAGGGAGAGGAGAATTAGGCCACCAGAAATCATACCGAACGAAACGCAACAGCGAACTGCGATTTTACGTCGGTTTTCTGTGAGACAGTGGTATCAAACCGGGTCTGGGTATCGAGTCTGAAATAAGTACCCGATATGGCGACAGGCTCGCCCATGCCTAAGCTCGACAAAATGAGGATGTTCTGGTTCTCTAATTCGCTTCTGCCTACCACTTTGGATGAGCTTAGTATGCATATTATGTAAAAATGTTGTACTTTCGTTTATCTCTTACTTTCTATAGATGATGGGTTGTCACCAAACATCTTATTTTCGTAATACATATTATAATCCATATCGATCTTATACGGTTCAGTATATAATCATTTGAAAAGGCAAGTAGTGCCATCTAGTGGGGGTTATCATCAATCTTTCTCCCTATAGAATTGCGTGCCAAAGCTAGGTCTAAGATCTTCTTAGGTTTTGTGACCCCGGGCAATTTCTCTCGGGGGGCTTGCGGCATGACTTGATGGTTCGTTGAGACGGGTATGTGGGTATCCCTGTATCTGCATCGGTCATCCGCCTGTCTGATTTGCTTTTCCCCTCTTCGGATTCGTAGTGTGAAGAAGCATAAATAGGCCGGCATGATACTGACAACCACTGATAATCACAGTGTTTGTCAGTGGTCGCTAGTTTTTTCGACAGCACTACGCTTACCATCAGGTGCACTGTAGTCACTTTGCCGTGCCTGGATAAAAAGAATATCACACACGCAAGTCGTAGATTCGGAAAATAAGAACTTCTCGTAACCGTGGAAGAAGCAAGAGAGGTATGCAGTATGCTTGAACCGAAGCACTTAGTGCTCCATAGTATTTGCCATTCCCAGCATAGGACAACTGTGTGTAAACTTTGTATATTTTGGACATTCACCTATTTTGTATAATTACCTACTAAGCTGTGTCGTCTTCTTGGTCTAAGTGGCAGCATATACCTTATGATCGGGAGGTCTTGGGTCTGATTACCAGGTTGGGAAAAACGATTTTTTAATTTGATTTTCCCGGGACTGGATCCCTCAGAGGGGGCTTGACGTCAGGCAGACAGCCAGCCGTAAAAACTAAGTCAAATAATTTCCGCAAAATGCTTGAAAAAGTGAGGGCAGGTAGAAAGATCTTACTCAATGAAATAGTTTAGCAAAGCATTACTACGCTATATATACTTTTTTAACCGAAACTATGTTGCGACGCGACTTGTACGCGCCCAGTCTCCGGTCGGAATGCGCGCGCAGCCGACTGCGTGGACGACGCGAACCATGGCTCGTTGTGCGCAATAAATAGTGGTGTGATATACCTATGCATGGGAAAACTATATAATGTAATTATTATTACTAGGACATCTACATAATATAAAGTACATTATCTACATACATATTTAAATAGAGGTACTTCCCCACACACATTCTACACATTAATAATAAGTTGTTTTTCCTTTGTAATTGTTGAAATTTTTTATTTTACTGATTTCTTAAGTTTACGCGAATATTATACATTGAAATAAAACTATTCTTACGGATTCTATCACGATTATGTTTTAATTATTATTCCCGACGTTTCGAAGGCTTTGCAGTCTTCGTTGTCACGGGTCAGACTGAGGTGTCATTTGTCCAAAAAAGGTTAGTGTTACAATATCTACCATCATTAAAAAATATACAAAATCAAAAAAGGTTAATTATTTGTGTTCCGATCTATGCAGTACGAACTCACGGTGTCTTGAGTTCTGGCAGCTGGTCTTTTGGGTTCCGATTTAATAAGATGTATAATTGGATCCCAGGTTTGTGCAAGCTTCCAACCATCTTCTCTATTGAAATTAGGATGTTTTTTAATTTCAATAGCCTCGCGTATCATCCTAGGGAGGAATCGGTGTTCTTTGGCGAGGATTTGTGCTTTATCAAATCTAAGATAATGTTTGGAGCCTTCCTCTGAATGTTCAGCAACTGCAGACTTCGTAGAGCGTCGGTGTTTTACGTCAGCTATATGTTCTTTTACGCGGGTCTTTATATTCCGTTTTGTTTGTCCCTAGGATGATACGCGAGGCTATTGAAATTAAAAAACATCCTAATTTCAATAGAGAAGATGGTTGGAAGCTTGCACAAACCTGGGATCCAATTATACATCTTATTAAATCTGTACCCAAAAGACCAGCTGCCAGAACTCAAGACACCGTGAGCTCGTACTGCATAGATCGGAACACAAATAATTAACCTTTTTTGATTTTGTATATTTTTTAATGATGGTAGATATTGCAACACTAACCTTTTTTGGACAAATGACACCTCAGTCTGACCCGTGACAACGAAGACTGCAAAGCCTTCGAAACGTCGGGAATAATAATTAAAACATAATCGTGATAGAATCCGTAAGAATAGTTTTATTTCAATTTTTTATTTTATTTTTAAGTTATTTATAGTGTGTACCTACATTGTATATTTTTCTTTGTGTACCGACTAAGCGTCCGCACGTCACTTGGGCTTCTCATCGAAAATCAGCGTTGCGGTACCCACTGCTGTCAGTGGTACTGCAACATGCAGCTGAATGAGAGGTACCTTTGTTAGTGCAATATTATGTATCATACATATGTATCATATCATGCATTATATTTTTAATTTTTTTTTCTCTTAGTGAAGTAGTTTTATGTTTAATATTGTACCAGCAATAAATGTTTTCTTTCTTTCTTTCTTTCTTTCACCTGTGTGTTGATCTGTATTACATCATCATCATCAGTCACAGGCCACAGGATTTTCAAATCGAGCTGTTGGATTCGTACTACTTTTCTTATCACATATGAATTGACATTTGATCTTTAGCGACGCACAAACCTAATAAAGAAAAATATTTTTATACGGTCGGAAGGTTAACGGCATATGTAGATAAGTATTTGCAATTAAGGAAAAACCGAAAATGTATTATTTTAAACAAAGCGGTACTGATAATAGTTTCCTTCTTGGTCTAGTGGCAGATCATATGGGCTGTACACTGGGAGGTCTTGGGTTCTAATCTCAGGTCGGGTAAAGCGGTTTTCCAACCCGATTTGGCCGTGATTGGATCCTTCAAAGAAGGTTGACGTAAGGCACGCAGCCGGTCGTTGAAACTATAATGAAAAAGATTCTTACGCCGACACTACGAGTATTGAAAGCTGATGCTGATAACAAAATCAGTTATTGGTCTAAGACTCCCGAAACGGCTGGACCGATTTTGGCGGTGCTTTCAAGGGCTGATAGCTGATGCTATAAATTGCGATCCCGAGTTGATCGACGCGATGACACGAAAGCATCGTGCCGACGTTCCTAAATAATTGTGAAGGGGGACTTCCTTCGGAAAGAGCCCACCTCTTGGCCCATCTCAAAGGCACGTGCAGGATCGGCTCCAGCAGCAATCCAGATCCTACTCCGGATTTCCGAGTGGTTTCGATGTAGGTAATTTGGTTAGGACCCGTCCGAAGACACACTTGCTGTGGACTAGGGCGGGAGGCCGAAAGGTATAACCTTCCCACTTCCCCCGGAATGGGAGGTATTCGTAAGGCCTGGATTTTCCCCCTGGAAAAAAACATAGCTGATGTATATTTTACATTAAAATATTTAATGAAGTTCATATATTTTAATGAAACATTTTAGGGTTTAAGTTGTATTCCACGCGAATGAAGTCGCGGGTAGGTTTTTCCAATGTGTTGCTACAAGAACGGAATGATAACTTTACTGACATATTATTGACCTTTGGTTTTAAATAATCATATTATTGTATTTATAATCACTTTGGGGGAACCTAATGAATGAGATAATACTTAAGACTTAGATAACTCTTAATTTATCCAAATTGCAATTTATTATCGTTAAAGAGTTATTAACAACATGACATGGCAATATTTTTAAAACACAGTGCAGACATCCTTATATAGAAACAATATTCTATCTCGTGTTATCAACTTCGAAAGACGAATGTCCCCTATCCAGAAATGGTACCCATGTCTATTATTATTTTATTTTTTATTGCAATTGAATTATGCGAGAAAGCAGCCATATACCTGCAGGCTTAGAGTAATAACGTATAGAGATATAGTCTCATACAAAATTCCTTCGGAAATTGAAGCCGATAACGATTCAATGTGTGCATCGTCGGCGCGTAACTACTTGAGCCGACACACACATACGCACGTAAATAGTGTTGCAAGTAAAAGACATTTTACCAACAAAATAGGGAAATCGAAAGTGGTCTAATAATGATACACTTCTTTTATTCTGAACTTAAAAAACATTTGTATAGTTTTGAACCGACTTTAAAATAAAAAGGTTCTGAATTTTTCTGTATAAACATAACTTTTTTTATCAATTGTTCGATGGAGTTGTTCGTAATGTTCGCGTTCGCGTTGTATGTGTATGCTTGTGTATGTATAAATATTGATTATGAATTTATTTATGTATATTATATGATATATTCTTTTATAGCTATATATCGCAATGATATTTAATATTATGAGTATATGTAACATTATATTTAATACTTTTTTTTCTTTTTATATATTATCATGCGATCAGTCACGAAGACTATAAGCAGATGCGGTGCAGTAGAATTTAACACTACCCTCATTTTTATTTTCTTCATATACACCCGCCTTGTCTTTTCTCTGCACCACCCAAAGGTTGACTGGTAGCGAATGCCGCTGGCATTAAGTTCGTCTGAACATATTTGTGTATAATGTGTTTGAAATAAAAAGGAGACGGAAAAACTTCCATACAATCTTGGGCCTAGATTGTAAAAGGATGAAAGTAGTGTCAATTAATAGATAGTATATTATGAGATCATTACTGAACATTTGGCGACTTTTTGTAATCTGAGAACATAGTTATGAGCCTCACTTTGACTTAAATAAAAGTGAGGTTATGGAACAAACTATACGCAAACAACTGATGTTTATAAGTACAAATCTTACGTATTGATATGTTTTAATGTAAATAACATACGCTCACGCCTATATCTCCGAAGGGATGGCAGAAACTCGAACACCCACATTCGATAACTAAATGTTGATCACAAAGACGATTATTCTCAGGAACATAATATTTCTACAGACTGAGCAACATTGTTCTATTTAAAAGATGGAAAACACCCAAAACGCACACGCACGAAACAATACGAAAATGAAGCAAATGAAAACGATTTTTTTTACAGGGAACCAGCTAAGGTCTGAATGCATGCCGCCAAGCTATTCAGTTACTGTTTTTTTTTCAGAACTATTTATTGTTAGTTTTATGTTTTCAATTATTTTTACTTGAATTAATCATCCGGGTCTAACATTATATATACATACATACATATATACATATATATATATATATATATATTTTAACTCATTCATCTTAATCGGTAAAGTAATCGATTCTATTTTAATAATGTCCTTTACTTATTTTTCAGATATCTCATTTTCTAGATTGTGAATTGGGCAGATTTTTTTATATTTTGAAATAAAAAAAATGTCAAATTTTTGGGCCATATCTCAACTCATTACATTTTGGCCCAAAGATCCCCGTCTCCTTTTGGTTTTTATTTGTTCGTTAAAAAAGATTAAAAAACAGAAAATCCTTTAGGTTTAATCATACCTATTTACATAAAAATCGGTACAGTGATATAACCATGAAAACGCAAAAAACACACTTTCCGATTAGAGTACGCATAAAAGTTGAAAATTATTTTCTTTAACCCTTACATCACCAATTACTATCATCATAATCCCCATTTTGATATCAAACATAAGCTAAGCTGTGTTATTTGATTTTGTTCATTATTTATGTTATTAGCAAATTGTCAGGATAGGCAGTGTAGCTTTGTCTATACGAAGTGCACGCCACTGCACAAACAGAGTTATCGCAGAGTTAATTAGTTTAATATGAATATAGATTTGCATTTTAACTAGAACATAATTTGTTTGCGTATAGTTTATTCCATAACCTCACTTTTATTTAAGTCAAAGTTTTAGTAATGATCTCATAATATACTATATCTATTAATTGACACTACTTTCATCCTTTTACAATCTAGGCCCAAGATTGTATGGAAGCATTTCCCTCTCATTTCATTATCCCTAATAGTATTTAAAAAATGGGTAAATTGGTTCGCATTATTGGCAACATTCATAATGATTCATAACGTAAATGGCGTCTGTCATTTTTACAATTTTATTTGTAGTTTTGATGAATGTTTTACTTAATATTAAAACATGTCAGCAATTAATTACTTGTGAAATGTTATCTTTATATTTCCTTGGTGCTTGTTCATTGTATTGTGACATCCTTTGATAGCGCAGTTCGTCATAATATAATTAAATTTGTGGGAGCTCTTCATACTAAGACTTGACATAGGACACTGACACGCCGTGCGGCGTTGGGTACCTAAACCGGCTCACCCAGAACGCCTTCACGCCGTGGCCCTGTACTGCGGTTCTATGTATGATATTTCTATGCCTGCAGGTCGATTTTTTAAGGTTTCACTTGTGAAAACAACGTTGCGGCATTGTTGCAGCAACGATATTTTCATTTTTGTATTCAGCAAGGTACAAAGCGCACGCACTAGCGCTATGCGTGATGACGGCGCTTATACGAACTAGCTCTCTCGAGCGAGGCGTTTGACATAAATGTATGGAAAATGGTATTCTCTAAGATCCAACATCGTTGAACGCTCCGTCGATCTCAACGATGTGCGCTGCGGGAGCTCGTCGTCGATCGCAACGTTGTGGGGTTTCTTAGAGAATCGACTTGCAAGTAGTAAACACTATGGTCTATGACTTCCCATAAATAGTAGCAACTTTGAATAAAAATGCACTGAATAGCACTGCACTGCGCTCGTCACTCGTCACCCCGAGTTAAGATGTTAAATTTCATAATGCCTACTTATTACAATGTCTACAGGGTCCTTCAAACAGAAACACAACATTGCTTGAATAATGCTGCTTAACACAACATAAGCTCACGCTTGTATCCCCGAAATGGTAGGCAGAGACGCACTAGCCCCCTGGAACACCCACATTTCACCGAGCTTAGATCCTTCGCAGATGTGATAGGGGGCGAGCCTATCCCATATCGGACACAAGTTCCAGACTCCGGGCTGATGCGGAATAATCTAATATCTTTGCTCGACCTGGGGATCGAACCCAAGACCTCAGGACAGTAATTGTACCGAAATACAACCAAGCCACCGAGGCAGTCATCGCCGTCACGCCAGCGGTTTAATAGTTGAGCGTGACAATTTTAAAAATACTTGTCTTTCTCTTCAGTTAGGTATAAAATTGTTAGATTAGACAGTGTCTCTTTGTCTTTATGGTGTGCACGTCACTGTATGATATTTCATTATTGTATTCTTGACGGTGCCTCGGTGGCGTGGTTGTATTTCGGTACAATTACTGTCCTGAGGTCTTGGGTTCGATCCCCGGGTCGGGCAAGGTGATTTTGGATTTTTCCATATCAGCCCGGAGTCTGGAATTTGTGCCCGATATAGCGATAGGCTCGCCCCGTATCACATCTGGGACGGAACTAAGCTCGGCGAAATGTGGGTGTACTTGTTGGCTAGTGCGCCTCTGCCTACACCTTCGGGGATACAGGCGTGAGCTCATGTTATGTGTTATGTTATGTTATTCGGTTTAAAACAAACGTCAGAAAGCAGGAAGAAGCATAGTGGATGGTGACTGTATATTTCATGTGTAACATAAATGAGCTGTCTCGTGTTACCACAGTGTTTTTTATAGCGGAGACTTGCATACCAGCAGGTGGGTCATCTGATAGTAAATAGTTTTCACCGCCCATAGACAATCATGATGCCAAAAGAGTCTGCGTGCCGTGACAGTCGTAAAGGAAGGGAATGGGAATGGGAATGGGAATGGGAATGGGAATGGGAATTTAAGGGAAGGGTAATTTGGCCTATCGATCGAAACGAAACAGTCAGCTGCTAGTTTATATCGATTTTTTGTGAGACAGTGGCATTAAATCGGTTCAGCCGGCTCGTTCATGCTGCAGATGTTAATGTTTGCCGTTATCTCACCTCAACGTGGGGTTACCGCAGCATACTTTTTCAAGCATGTCACAGAAAGGATTTGGATTAAATTTTACGGCTGGTTTCCTGCGTGACACAAACCTCTCTCTGGGGGATACAGTCTCAGGTAAATTGTCTTAGAAAAGTAACCCGCTTGGCCTTGGAACCGAACCCAGGACCTCCCGGTTTACAGCCCATATATGCTGCCACTAGACCAAAGAGGCGCTTAATTATTGTCAACTCAAGGGCTGTGTAAGTCACAAGTGGTGAAAGAGTTTTAAAAAAATCAGTTCATAGCTTACCACTTTGCGCACAAACAAGGAATTGAAATTGAAAATAAAATTCACTCATAGTAAAAATATAATCATATTTAAAACACATATATACAATAAATTATTCAGTAGTCATATACAAATCATCTTTTTCTTTCTGCCAGGGTCCGCCCTCCTACTTAAACGCTTCCACTTCGTCCGGTCTTGAGCATCCTCCAGAGTGAGCGATTGGCTCTCATATCCTGCCCCAGAATGTCCAACCAGCGCTTTTTGGGCCGTCCACGTCGTATACAAATAATAATTATAAATGATAATCACAAGTTTAATAAAAACTTAACGGACCGACTTCAAATCCGATAGTGACCAAATTATATGGGACCACCCTTGAAAGAAGCTCTATCAAACACAAAAAGAATTTTGAAGATCGGTCCACATTTGGCGGAAATATCGCTTAACATACATAAAAAAATACAGACAAATTGGGTGATCTTCTCCTTTTTGGAAGTCGGTCGAAAATAAAACGTCCGAGTAACCACAGCTTCCGGTAATTTTAGCTTTTATTAAGTACACTGTGATTCACTTCGACGATCACTTGCAGTAATAATGTAATGAAAGTCAAAGATGTTACAGACAGGCATGCTGAGAAATGAACATCTTGATACTTAATAATGTCTTCGAGGATAATTATCATTGCAGTAACCTCTCCATGGATGCCAGAAGCAATCACGGGCGAGCTCATTTTCATCGGATGGAATTCCCGGATGTAGAATTCTGAACCGGATATCCGAATCTCCAATAAATTGAGGTTTGGCCTCCATTGGAGTCAGCAACGCGAGGACAATGAACAGCAGACACAGCCTGATGACGTTGAGCATGGTGACGTAGAGAAATAACCAAACAGAATAGAGTTTTTACTAGAACTGACTCCGAGCGGCATATCACGTCACTTTTATACTATCCGTTGTCCCCAAGAGGTCATTATGATCATAGAATGTTAGAGTCCGATAAAATTGTAAATAACACGTCATTTAAAACCTTATCTTAATGACTGTTTGGATTTTCCATTCACAACATAGCACCGAAACCGCCACAATACACAAATCTTTTTGATCTAGTTGGCAGCCTACGTGAGCTGAGAACGGGTAGTCAAGGACAAAGGTTTGAATTGCAGGTAAAGCGGTTTTTCTAAACCGATTTTCTGGGGACTGTAAACTCCAGAGCCATTTTTCCGCAGCGTTATTTCCGTCTCATAATGTGATAGAAGGCAAGCCTATCGCCATTTCGAGCAAAAATTCCAAACCCATTATACCACAGTGGCAGGGGGATCGAACCTGAGACGGCAGAACGGTAGTCATAGTACTGCAATACAACTACGCCACCGAGTGTTTCTGATAATTAACATAACATCATAACATAAGCTCACGCCTATATCCCCGAAGGGGTAGGCAGAGGCGCACTAGCGAACTAGAACACCCACATTTCGCCGAGCTTAGTTCCGTCCCAGATGTGATAGGGGGCGAGCCTATCGCCATATCGGGCAAAAATTCCAGACTCCGGGCTGATATGGAAAAATCCAATATCACTTTGCCCGACCCGGGGATCGAACCCGAGACCTCAGAACCGTAGTCGTACCGAAATACCACCACGCCACCGAGGCAGTTCTGATAATTATAATAAAACAATCATAACGTATTTAGATTAATTTATTTAAAAATACTATTAAACATACATATCAGAACCCGGCGATTGTACATAATAAATAATACATCAAACATTTCCACTATATAGTTTATATTAAATTGTTGATCACATACATTGGTACCGACCACGCGATGTCTGGCAGGGAGCGTTTATACCTTATGGTATTGTGGTGAGAGTCTGGGTAATTGATTTGTACGCTTCCTCGAATGTTATTATCGTGTATCTTTGTCTGATAAACATGATTTAAATTCATGTTTTCGTCGAACATGTCATCAAAGCCGTCGTCGTCATCGTCGTCGTCGTCATCATACGCCTTTGTAGGAGACAGCAGTGCGAGGATCACAAGCAGCATACACAGCCTGGTGACGGAGAGCATCGTGGAGTGTTGACGTGAAGAACGAAAATATCAGAATGACTGACAAGTAGGTAAATTGTCTTTTATACTCGTGTTATCTTCGTGACCCGGGCAGGAAAGTCCGAGCTTGTTTATATTACAGATAAAATGCTTCGGATAAGGCGGGAATAAATATGGTTGATGAAGAAATTTAATTATTTTTATTGGTAGCCGTTAAATGGTCATAGTTCGCAATCCATCGCATTTTTATCCCAACAAATCTTATACCACTTTAATATGGGATCAACGCAACACATTTTTTTCAAGCATGTTACAAAAAGAATTTGGTTATCTTGACCGGCTGCCTGCCCGAGGCTAACTCCATCTGGAGGGGTCTAGACCTGACAAAATTTTGTGAGGAAGACTGTTTTGCCTGACCTGGGTTTAGAACCCAGGACTTCCCGTTCCACAGCTTATTTGCTATCACTAGACAAAGAAGGCAACAAGTTCCATAACATACAAATAGCACCTTTTTTCTGCAAGAGTTTTGAGGCGAAGCCGAGAGTAAAAGCTCTCTTAGTCCAGTAGTCTATATGAGGAAATACCCGTGTCAAGAGGTCAGCGGTTTGCAATGAGATATAAAAAGCGTGTTGAGCTTTCATGACATACAAATCTCTGAGCTGAGCGTCAGTACCCACATCCCGTCTCATCTGAACCCTCACTCTGTAACCATGCTCTCCACTACCAACATTTGTCTGCTGCTTGTGCTCGTTGCGTCGCTGTGCCCAGCGAGGGCTTGTCGCTTTTGTGAAGAGGATTCTGGATCTGAGGAAGACGACTACAGCAATGTTTACGACACTCATATACACGATAACAATGTAAGAGGCAGCGTGCAAATAAACTATGGAGGTGCCAATAATAATGAAATTTCACGTAAACGACGTGACGCCCAGGTGAGAATAGTCTCATATTGTTTCTTTCTACCTGTCATATCCCACCTTACTGTGGGGTCGACGCAACACTTTTTCAAGCATGTTGCAGAGAGCATTTGGCTTAGTTTTTACGACCCGCCGACTGCCTGACGTCAACCCCCCATGAGGGATCCAGTCCCGGGCAAATTAAATTAGAAAATTTGCTATGCCCGACTTGGGAATCGAACCTTCCGGTCCTCAGCCCATACATGCTGCCACTAGACCAAGGAAACGACAAGAGTCTCATATTGTTTTATGATATTTTAGAAACCGGTATGAGGAAGTCGCCTGATGGTGAGACATCGGACAATGATGTTGAACTGATTCATTACCAATATACCACTTGAACTTATATTGTTTGTGTTTTCAGGACTACATTATTCAAGAAAATTCAAGGTACGACAATGGTCACAAAACTCTTAAACAAATAATCAACGGAGGACATACACAACAGAGCATAAATCTGAGGGGTCCAGTCAACTACCAACTCCGTGGTTCTTATTAATTATTGCATTACCTATTATCAAATATATTTTATGTATTATTAAATAAAGTTTGATCATATGAAACTTACCATCTTTTTCTTTGGGTTATCAAAGCTTACTGTAGCGAGCAAGTAGTCGGATGTGAAACAAGAGGCTGTGTACCACGGCAAATGTATTTGCTTCAAGTCTGGATGTTGTGGGACCCCAAGTTCCTCGTAGTTCCTAATACCCACGATACAGGTTAAACAAAATGTGGGATCTGGACTATGTGTGTGACTGTTACATACATAGGCGCCTGTATACCCGAAGATGTAGACAGAGGCGCACAGGCGAACTATAACACCCACATTTCACCGAGTAGTTCCGCCTCAGATGTGATAGGTCAGCCTATCACCACATCAGGCACACATTTCAGACTCCGGACTAAGCATAGAATAATTTGGTCGTTGCCTTTAAATCGACTTGCTACCTGGCACCTGCCGTTATCCCACCTTCATGTGGGGTCGGTGCAACACACTTTTTTAAGCATGTTGCAGCAAGGATTTAGTTTCGTTTTTACGACCGGCTGGCTGCCTGACTTTAACCCCCTGGGGAATCCAGTCCCGGGCAAATTAAACTTGAAAATTCGCTTTTCTGGCCTGGAAATTGAAGACTGGACCTCGCTGTCCACATACAATATATGCTACCACTAGACCAAGGAGGTCGCCCACCTACTGTAATAAGGAAATATCAAACTAATAGATTGGGCTATATATCGTCTAACCCCCTTATTCATAATGAAATCTTGGTCTTATCGAAAGCATAACCCTACTTTTGCCTAGTTTAGCAAAAACAGAACTAATATATGCTTATCGAATACAATGTTGCTGGTTACAGAAAAAATATTATTTTTATCTCTGGCAAGCTTCGAAACAGATACGAAGTCTTGGCTATATATTTTTTATTAATTGTTTCCAAACAATTAATAAAATATATATATCAATCTTAGACGGAGTCGTAGACTATAAAAAATTAATATCATTAAGAAAGAACATCAAACTTGAAACAGCTGATCGGAATCGGCCATGTTTTCACTATTGAACGTTGGCATTATGAATACAATTTTTATGAAACGTACTTTTGCGGTCTCTTTACGCTCTGCTAAGTTATTATGAATAAGGGGGTTAGTATGCCGTCACTGGCATGAAGTTATAGTAACTCAAAAAAAATCTTTATTCAACCTGTTGAATTTATTTGATAAATACGTATAATTTTACAATTAATAAGACCCATATAGTTGGAAATTCACCGGACCTCTCAATTCGATGCTCTGTTGCTGATGTCTCCTTAAGTTTTCTTGATCAAGGCTTCTTTGACTGCCGTCGTTTCTAATCTGCTGCACAAGATAGCCATCCTAGAGTCACAAAAATGTCATTTACTTTTAAAATGTTTAATTAGTGGCAGTATCAAATTGTAAAATAAATGAATATATATTGACACACATATACACACTATACACATATGAAATGACAGTATATTCGTTAGTTTTTTTTTTAAAGCAGAGACTGGCAAACGCGCAGTTGGATCACCTGATGGTAAGTGATCTCCACCGCCCATAGACACACAAGACACAAAAAGAATCATGGGTGCGTTGCCAACCTAAAAGGAGGGAATAGATAGGGAGGGAAAAGGGATTGCGGAAGAGGGGAGGGGAAATGAGCTACCGGAAATCTCACTCACCGAATGAAACACGACAGCATGCTGTCATTTTACGTCGGTATTCTGTGAGACAGTGGTATCAAACCGGTCGAGCCGGCCCATTCGTGCTGTAGACGTTACTGTCTACAGCGTGGCTCTACCACTCAAATCAAAGATCTAATTCCCACATATTCTCCAATGATCGATTCTTTGTTTAACATGTCTATGATTGTTGAAGGTACTTACCGCCAGGCGTTGCTTTCCTGTTGAGTCATAAAACAATATAACACATTTTGTTCTGCTCACCTGAACGTCACGTGGGCGACGTGATCCGTATATTATAATATTATGGTTAGAATCCTCATAGTTCACTTGCACGCTTCGTCCTATATTGTTGTCGTGTATACGAGTATGAGTCTCATAGTCGTTACTATTGTCGGGCTCTTCTTCTTCAGAAAAGTGACAGTTCGTTGAACACAGTGAAGCGAGGAGCATAAGCAGACCAATCTTGGTACCGATGAGCATAATGACAGTAGTTCAGATGAGACGACGATACAGTGACTTCACAAAGATTTGTGTGAGGGTAATGCTTGCGAACTTTTATATTTAATCTACTGACCCCGTGATATGGGTTATTCTTCGTATATAATTATAAGAAGATAGCGCGTTTGCTCTCGGTTTCGCTTTGTAAAAGTCTATTATAACATAAAAGTTGTTTTTTGTTCGATAGCTTATTTTAAGAACGATCTTATATAAATTTGGTCTCCATCGGAACAATTTTAAAGTCGTTCCGTTAAGTTTTTTTCTCTCTAAGAATTTAGTTTTGTCTAGTTATATTACAGGTAGTTTACGGTAGGCAGCGGCTAGTCTGTGCCCCTGGCATTGCCGATGTCCATGGGCGACGGTAACCACTTACCATCAAGTGGTTCGTCTGCTCGTCTGCCTTCGTAGGCCATAATAATATCTATATTAATAAACTGATAAAATATTTAAAAAAGCCGTGAGGGTAACTGACATCTTGACTTACGATTCAAAACTCTCTTTATCACTGGAAAAGCCAAAGCTTAATCACAATTATTTTAGGCACGACAGATATCTAATTGTCATAACAATATGACCATTTATTTAGAGTTCCGTATTCCACGATCGCCCGACTGCCTGACTGTGGTTCAGCTCAGAGCCTTTTAGCGCTGAAAGGCGTAATTTGGCATGACTGAAGTGACTTAATGTCCTATGATCCTTAGGTGGAGCAGAGGGCGTCCACAGTACTCCGTCAACGCGTCTGTATTGGGCAAAACGTTTCGCCTGGGACCATGTTAATTCAGCATGGGTGTATATTAAAAACACTGAAGAAGTGGCAAAACGAAATCTCCGAAGAATAAATTAGGGATATAAAAATAAATAAATACACCCAACAGTCACACACCTAGTACTGACCCCACACTAGGTATAACCTGTATCGTGGGTGTCAGAGACTATGAGAGACGCACGGTCTCACAACACCCAGACTTGAAACAAATATCAGTGGGCCACAAAATCATTTGTCTCAATACGGGAATCGAACCCGCTGCCTCTCG
The DNA here is from genome assembly GCA_036417725.1 of Clanis bilineata. NCBI lineage: Eukaryota > Metazoa > Arthropoda > Insecta > Lepidoptera > Sphingidae > Clanis > Clanis bilineata. The sequence goes on along the minus strand of CM071145.1, from coordinate 17,392,392 downwards.
GTTCACAGCCGGCTACTCGCCTGCTGCGCCACGGAAGCTGCCTTTACTTGCCTGCCTTAAATAACACCTTTGTCGTAAGTATCTCTCCAACTATGACAGACTTTCGATCTCACAACTTTTTTCTGCCTGCCCTTATTAACCTTGTACAAAAAAAAGTTGCACATTGATGCAACCCACCTTTTCAAGCTTGTTCCAAAAAGGCTTTGGCTTGTTTCTTTACGACCAGTTGCCTGTCTGACATCAACACCCCTCTGTGGGATGCAGTCCTGGGAAAATGGTGTTAGAAAAACACCTGCCCGACAAAAAAAATCGAACCCAGGACCATCTGGTTTACAGACCAATAAGCTGCCAGTAAACCAAGGAGGCGAATCACGACACTCAATATTGCAGAAAATTATAAGACATGCAATATCTGTTGTAGTTGTATAGTACTTTAAAGCAATTAAGCTTTAAGGTGGTAATTTTCGTTAGAGTGAAGTCCCCCACCTACCAGCTCAATGTTTTAGTTATGTGAAAAAATATCACCGTAAAACGTCGTATCTGTGTGTCAATGAAGTTGAAAGGAAATGTATCACAACTAAGCAGGGTTTTTAAGTTGACGATAAATACAACATCAACATAAGCTCACGCCTTTATCCCCGAAGAGGTAGGCAGAGGCGCACTAGCGAACTAATACACCCACATTTCGTCGGGCTTAGTTCCGTCCCAGATGTGATAAAGGGCGAGCCTATCGCCATATCGGGCACAAATTCCAGACTCCGAGCTGATATGGAAAATTCCAATATCACTTTGCCCGACCCGGGGATCGAGCCCGAGACCTCAGGACGGTAATTGTACCGAAATACAACCACGCCCCCGAGGCAGTCGACGATAAATAGTAGCCTTAAAAACGCAAAATTTCGTACGAATTTCATAGAAAACAATTTATATAAAATATATGTCGGATGGCCAACGCTAACGTTGTTTTTTAAAAACGGTGACGTCAGCATGGCTGACGTCACTTTTGACAATAAGATGATTACTCATCTTATTTATCAAGCGTGAACACTGAAATTCACTAATTCCCTTTATTAACGGTGCTCAATAGCACCGTCTAGTCAGGGATGTGGACAGTCCGAGTGCCGGAGCACGACTGTGTCGAATTTGCTCTGAACACTCCTTTTATAGGGTGCAATATTTGCAACTACCTACTCGATACCAAATATCGAATGTCAAAGAAATAATTATAACGATTATTTTAACTTTTTAGAATCTTTTAACGATTCAGCAGTTTAACAATTGTAAAATGAATTAATAACGTGGAATAACAACGGCTTTTTAAATAAGCTTCCGATTTTGCGCCGATACGGCCATTCTGATAGGCGGTGCGTGCTCTGCACCAGCCTTGTAATTTGTTGTGAATACTCGTAGAACCAAATTTTTTTTATTTTTTTTTTCTTTTCTTTCTTTCTTTTCATTTGAAATAGCACGTGCTCCTATTGAAAGCTTGTGGTTGTACGCCGATACGGTCATTTTGAAAGGCCTCGTTTATTATTTCGAATTTAAGATTCCGATCTCTTTTTTAAAACTACCACCGGATCCAAACGCGGCCCTGCCTGAGAAGACCCGGCGAAACAAACTCAGCGGGCAAAATTACCTAGCTCACAAAACAATTTCCCGAATTGACCACTCAGGATCTTTCAAATTGACCACTTATGATTTTAAAGATGATCACTAACGTTGACATTTAGACTTCAAAAATGACTGCAACAGTGTCACATACACCGTCTCGATCAATCATGACCATAAATCAGGTAGTTTGTTTTTGCATTGAATTCCGAGATGAAATTGCACACAAATCAAAATACGGGTATTTAGACGCACCGCGTGCTCTAGTTTATATAGTTTTTAGAGGAGGTATCCGACCAGCCTTGCCAGACCATATTATAAACATTTGTACAAATGTTCCACACAATGCACTTTTTATGAATCAGTAGTCAGAGTGCGAATGCTCCACGCATCTATGCACTTTTCTTACGGGGATGATGCCATGGTCCACAAGGGTTCTAAAGGAACGGGAAGGGTAGATGCTGTGGCGCTGAGCGGTCCTGTACGCCGTGGTCCACAGAGGCTCTGAAAAGGGTTTTTTTTTTTTGTGCAAATGTTCCACACATTAATGCACTAGTACAAATGCTCCACGCATTTATGCACTTTTTTTTATTGTTAAGGATAATGCTGTGGTTCTGAGCGGTCCTGTACGCCGTGGTCCACAGTTTTTTTTTTTTTTTTTTTTTTTAAGGATGATGCTGTGGTTCTGAGCGGTCCTTTACGCCGTGGTCCACAGGGGTTCTAAAGGAACTGGGAAGGACGATTCTGTGGCCTGGACCTTTATTATTGACCGTGGTCCACAAAGGCCCTGAAAAACTAGTTCGAAAGTATCGATCGAACTGAAAGTATCTCGGATTGAAAGTATCAGTCGGATTGAAAGTATCAGTCGGATTGAAAGTATCAGTCGGATTGAAAGTATCCGTGGGGTTGAAAGTATCCGTGGGATTGAAAATATCCATCGGATTGAAAGTATCGATAAAGTATCGATTATCAGGGCAGAAAGGTTCAAGTTAAATGAGTGGGATAGTGATCCCACTTCTGATGTCGGAGGGCCAACGCCGTTGTTTTTTAAAAACGGTGACCTCAGCATGGCTGACGTCACTTTTGACAATAAGATGATTACTCATCCTATTTATCAACTGTAAACACTGACATTCACTAACTCCCTTTATTAACGGTACTCAACAGCACCGTCTAGTCAGGGATGTGGACAGTCCGAGTGCCGGAGCACGACTGTGTCGAATTTGCTCTGAACACTCCTTTTATAGGGTGCAATATTTGCAACTACCTACTCGATACCAAATATCGAATGTCAAAGAAATAATTATAACGATTATTATATTATTTAAAAAGCCGTTGTTATTCCACGTTATTAATTCATTTTACAATTGTTAAACTGCTGAAACATTAAGATTCTAAAAGTTAAAATAATCGTTATAATTATTTCTTTAACATTCGATATTCGGTATCGAGTAGGTAGTTGCAAATATGCACCCTATAAAAGGAGTGTTCAGAGCAAATTCGACACAGTCGTCCTCCGGCACTCGGACTGTCCACATCCCTGACTAGACGGTGCTGTTAAGCACCGTTAATAAAGGGAGTTAGTGAATTTCAGTGTTCACAGTTGATAAATAAGATGAGTAATCATCTTATTCTCAAAAATGACGTCAGCATGGCTGACGTCACCGTTTTTAAAAAACAACGCCAGCGTTGACCATCCGACATATACATATATTTACATACATATATATACATATTATTATTATTATATACATATATTATGTTACGTTGTGTAAAACACGTAAAAGTTAATTGTAGTTAATGTACTTATATAAGTTGGTGAACGATGTAAAATTTATATTTAATGTATTATTAATCTGACTGACTGCCTCGCTGGCGTGGTGGTATTTCGGTACGACTACGGTTCTGAGGTCTCGGGTTCGATCTCCGGGTCGGGCAAAGTGATATTGGATTTTTCCATATCAGCCCGGAGTCTGGAATTTGTGCCCGATATGACGATAGGCTCGCCCCCTATCACATCTGAGACGAAACTAAGCTCGGCGAAACGTGGGTGTACTAGTTCGCTAGTGCGCCTCTGCCTACCCCTTCGGGGATACAGGCGTGAGCTTATGTTAATGTTGTTAATGTTATGTTATGTATTATTAATCTCTACTACAGAACCCATTACTGTGAGTGGTCGCTTGGCTAATATTATTTTTAATTATCAAAACAAATATAGGCGGTAATCCCTATGTCAAAGGTTTATCTAAAACCTTATAAAAACATGCGCCGAGTCTGACTACCACAGAAAGCTCTGTGCTGTGATCATCTCGCCTTCCCTGACCAGTGAACACTCGCTCCGTCACCATGCTCGTCATCACCAAGGTGTGTCTGCTGCTTGTGGTGCTCGCGTCGCTCTCCACCACCGAGGCTGAGCCAGTCGTGAGCAGGTATAACACTCACATTCACGACAACAATATTGGAGGACATGTACAAGTGAATTATCCAGGAGCTCATAGCAATGTTATCAGCGGAGCTCCAAGGAGAGGTCGTCAATATCATAGATCTGGATGATTTAAGCAAGAATAAGTGACCGGGAGAGCAATACCAGTTCTACGACGGTCCAGTATGCAGAGAGCAGTACATGCAGTCTATTCTCAATCATCTCTCTCTTTTGGATATCATCAAACAACACCGAGGAGGTCAACACCCAACACGACTGCTGATCACTAAACAGAGGCGGCTCTCTACCGGCTCTGTCCACTCTTTTATCACATCGTACAACTTCTTGCTCACTTCTACTTCTATAATTTATTATTTAACGTTTTGTTCTTAATTATATCCGTACATTAGTATACCTGTGTTATAAATTAATAAAGTAAATCTACGATACTATATTGTTTTAATGCAATGTAAAATACCTTTTTCTTTTCCTTTCTGCGTGGCGTTATCTCGGTCTGATGAAAAGTTTTCTCTCTAAATTAATCGCCTCCACTTCGGAGGTCGTAAGCCAGCAATATTTCTATAATTTGTCTACTAAAAAAACTTCTAACTATGAAATTTATCTGCTAAAAAATCCTTGTAATCATAGAAGAATCGCTCCTTAAGGAGGTTCTGGATAACATTGATGTTAATACCAAAATATGAAACTACTTGCTTCTGAATAAATTATATCGGTACTTCCCTAACACATGTGATAATAACATTTACCGAGACAGACTTACTGCTAGAAATATTACTCTTACAAGCTGTAGGAATCAAAGATGAATTTCCTGTCGAATATTTTTTTTTATCCGTGCACCAAAAAGTACCTACAATACACCTAATGGTAAGTGCAGTGTAGTCCAAGATAACCAGCGATCACCGAGAAACAATGGGTTTATCATTAGTCATCAGAATCCTGCTGGTCTATTTATGCTTCTTAACACTCCGAAGAAGGAAGAAGCAAATCGAGGGGCTTGCGTCAAGACAGGTGGATGACCGATGCAAACACAGGGATGTAACCTGGGGGGTTACCACCACCTCTTATAGTAGTATTATTATAATTTTACTTGTACCGATTCCCATACAAAACAAACGAAGAACAATTATAATAATACTGCTATAAGAGGTCGTGGTAACCCTGCTGTACCTGCCCCAATCAACCATCAAGTTATTTCGCAAGCCCGTTGAGAAGACCGTCTATACATTGGGTGATATTGAAACGCGAACCAGACAAGGAGTGTAGCCCTAAGACCATTTGTATTTTTACTTTACCGCTAGTTCTGAAGGCCGTTTCGCCAGAGAAGAACAGGCAAGAAACTCTGGAGTTGTTTTTAAAAAAAATACAGTTTACAATCGACTATTTACTGTTTACTGATAACAAATCAAATACAGAAAAAGGCTTTAAATTAGAAAAGCTAGCTTATGATAAGATATAGAAACATACAAGATAACTCACTGAGCGACCCCTACCTACAGTCACGGTGAGTCAAGTTGAAACAGACACAACAGTCTAAAGTCTAATCAGACCTGTGGGGTAGATTTTTAACGAGATTTCTATGGAATTTAAAGGAACTAAATGAAATCGAGTCGAAGGCGAAGTCGAATATGTCAAGAGTTACCCGACAGTCCACACAAGCAGCACCCGTTTACGAGTGTGACGCATTGTCAGTCATCGACGTTCTCAACTATGTTGTAGGGAAGTGTTTCACTCGGTACACAATGCCGGCATAAGCATAAACTTTAACTAAACATGACTATTAACTCCCTAGACCGATGGCAACTAAAAGTAAGAATTCGCCATAGTACAACACCGCTCTCGAGCCACACTGTATCACGATAAATAAAAAAAATATATAATGTTTATTTCAATAACTTTACATTTACATTTTCATGGTTTGAAATCTCCTGTAGATAGTCACGGGCGGCTCGGCCTCCAGTGGCCTATACGCTTATGTAACATATTATATATGTGCCTCATCCGACGGTAACATTATGCTTGTGCTAGGAGACTCCGCTCTCCCGTACAAAATTTGGACATAACTTTAAATGTTGTATGTGTATGTTGTTTTAAACGTGTGTGTGGGCGTGCGCGGGCGCGTGTGCGGGCGCGTGTGCGTACGCGTGTGTGTGTGAAGCTTCCTGAAGCAAATCGGTTGTAACACACAGCACAGCTTAGGTTTAGTAGTAATTTTGAATTCATTCAATACCAGTTCTTTGACGAGTGGGAACTTTATTGTGAAGACGCGTACAAAGATTTTGCAAAGAATTGCTGATTTTGCGGAGCCTGGTTTTTTGATGAGCCAGGTTATTCAAGCCATGAATATCACTAGGAAAGATATCTTTATTTTTTCTTGGGTTCGGTGCCAAGACCGATGCTAACCAATTTTACAAGCATAAAAGATGACGATGGATGGTTTGGTGACAGTAATTTAGTTACTTCAAACTAATAAGATGGAGTTCGCTCGGGGTTGTACATTAGTATTTCGGACCCATCAGTAGCTTCCATCAAATCTCTTTAATTAGGACTCCAGTTATTTATTGTAACGAATGCCATACATTATAAAAGTAATAAGTAATGATAATGTGTTTGCGTCTGTGAAAACCCCATTTGAAAACATTACAAGGAATATGATAAATTCTTGTAAATAGAGGTATAGAGGTATAATGCAATCAACTTGCCGTAAACTGCACTATCTCAACACGATAAAAGTGTCAAGGGGCGTTTGTAACCTCAGTATATATACGCACGTAAAGAATCATACTGCACAAAGCGCTGTCTCAGATCACCCCAACTGCCACTAGTTCTGTCACCATGGTCGCCGTCACCAGGCTGTGTCTTCTGCTCGTGCTCTTCACGCTGCTGTCGCCGACAATGGCCTGTTTGGAGTGTCTGCTAGGACTACTCAGACCCATCAGACCCATCAGACCCATTGGACCGAATTTTGTTCATAATAACAACTATGGGTATTATAATACTCACATACACGACAACAACATTGGAGGATCTTTACAAGTGAATTATCCAGGAGCTAATTATAATGCTATCAACGGATACGGGATGGGAGGCTGTCAATATCAAGGAAGATGCTGATATAAACAACAATAAGTGAGCGGGAAACCAATACCAGCGGCACGAGCAAGAATACTTTTGACAGTCGAAATGGTATCGAGCTCTAGTGAGGTTTGGTTAATATTTCATACAAATATCTTAAATGCGCACCAAGCTCCATACGAATTCTCCAACGTTCCAGTGTGTGGGGAGCAGTCCGTGCAGATTCTTCACAATCATATCTCTCTTTTGGATACCATCGAACAACACCAAAGAGGTCAACACCCGACATAACTGCTGATTACGAAACAGGGGCGGCTCTCTACCGGCTCTGTCCTTTCTGTCACCACATCGTACAACTGTTTTCTCACTTCTACGTCTATAATTTATTATTCAATGTGTTTTAAATCGTATTATGTATGTCGTACATTAGTACATAAATAACCTTAATTAATAAAGTAAATACACAATACTTCATTGTATTACATAAACTCACGCCTGTATCCCCGAAGGGGTAGGCAGAGGCGCACTAGCGTACTAGAACACCCACATTTCGTCGAACTTAGTAGTTCCGTGCCAGATGTGATAGGGGGCGAGCCTATCGCCATATCGGGCACAAATTCCAGACTCCGGACTGATATGGAAAAATCCAATATTACTTTGCCCGACCTGGGGATCGAACCCGAGACCTCAAAACCGTAGTCGTACCGAAATATCACCACGCCACCGAGGCAATTGTATTATTGCAATGTAAAATACCTTCTTTTCTATTTTCTGCATGACCTTATCTTGGTCTAATGACACAGTTCGCTCTCTAACTTAATCTCCTCCACTTCGGACGTCGTAAGCATCCTCCTGGTACGATTTGGTCCAGACACTTGCGACCGACGTACTCTTGTGGTTTCCGTAAAACATGACTATACCATGTCTAGCCATATTTCTATAATTTATCCGCTTAGAAAACTTCTAGCTATAAAATTTATCAGATATCACCAAAAACCTTTTAATCATAGAAGAATCGCTTCTTAAGGAGGTTTGGATGTCACTGATCTTAATGTCAAAATATGAAACAACTTGCTTCTGAATAGATTATATAGGAACACATGTAATAATAAGCAGCGATAGCTCAGGTGAGAATGGTACGGACTACCAAGTCGATTGTCCGAGGTTCGAAATCAACCCCAAAAAGACCATACACCTCTGACTTTTCTTATCATAGGATAAGTGTATTTTCATTGTGAATTATCGCTTGCTTTAACGGTGAAGTAAAACATCGTGAGGAAACCTGCATACCTGAAAAAATTCTTCACAAGGATTTCGAATGTATGTGAAGTCTACCAACCCGCATTAGGCCAGCGTGGTAGACTAAGGCCCAACCCCTCTCATTAGTAGAGGAGGCCCGTGCCTAACAGTGGGATAGTGATATTACAGGGCTGATCAAAAAATATGTAATAATAACATTTATCGATTGGCCGACTTATTGCCAGAAATATTACATTTACAAGCTGTAGGAATCAAAGATTATTTTGCTGTCGATGATTTTTTTATCCATTCACTGAAAAGTAACATTACACCTGATGGTAAGTGCAGTGAAGCCCAGGATAACCAGCGAGCACCGAGAAACAATGGGTTTATCATTGTTCACCAGAATCATGCCGGTCTATTTATGCTTCTTCACACTGCGAAAAGGGAAGAAGCAAATCGAGGGCATTGCGACGAGATAGGTGGATGACCGACGAAAACACGGGGATGTACCCCCCCCCCCCGTACCCGCTCCTATCAAGTCAAGTTGTAAGCCCCTCGAGTGGACTGCATATACATTGGGTGATTTTGGAACGCGAACCACACAAGGAGTGTGCCCCTAACACTATTTATACAATTTTTTACTCTACCACCAGTTCAGAAGACCGCTTCGCCCGAGAAGAACAGGCAAGAAACTGTGGAGTTATTTTTTTAAACTACGAGTTTTCAATCGATTATTGATAATATATCAAATACGGAAAAATGTTTTTAATTAAAGCAGTTAACCTATGATAACAAGAGATGCGATCTTAAAATATAGAAACCGGAGACCTGTGGAGACCAGGAAGATCCTGCGCTTCAGGTAAGAGCTAGGCTGGATAAACTTTTAGCTGGCATCACGTCACGCACAATGGTCTACTACTATAAAGGTACAACAAAAAGAAACAAACAAACAAAATATAGAAACATACAACATAACTCAGAGAGCGACCCCGATAGTCACGGTGAGCCAAGTTGAAACAAACAAAATAGTCTTAGATGACCAGACAGCATCCAAACCCAACATTAGCACATTTTTTAACTCTATTTTGGTGGCATTTTAAGCAACTAAATGAAATCGAAGTCGAAGTGGAATTAAGTGTTAAGAGACAATAATTTAGTTACCTCGAACTAATCAGATAGTGGAGCTCGCTCGGGGTTGTACGTTGGTATTTCAAACCCTTCAGTAGCTTCCATCAAATCTATTGAATTAGGATTCCAGTTATATATTGTAACGAATGCCATACATTATAAAAGTAAGACATGACAACGTGTTTGCGTCTGTGAAAACCCCAGTTTAAAACATTACAGGGAAAATAATAAATTCTTGTAAATACATAATGCGTTCAATTTAGCCGTAAAATGACACAATCTTAGCACGATAAAAAGTGTCGGTAACAGCAGTATATATACGCACGCAAATAATCATACTGCACAAAGCTCTGTACTCTCATCACCTCACCTGCCACTGGATCAGTCACCATGGTCGCCGTCACCAGGCTGTGTCTTCTGTTCGTGATCTTCACGTTGCTGTCTCCGACGATGGCCTGTTTTCTACCATTTCTGCTGGGACTACATAGACACAACAGACCCAATCTTTATTATAATAACAATGGGTATTATAATACTCACATACACGACAACAACATTGGAGGACATTTACAATTGAATTATCCAGGAGCTAATAACAATGCTATCAACGGATACGGGAGGGGAGGCTGTCAATATCAAGGAAGATGCTGATTTAAACAACAATAAGTGACCGAGAAACCAATACCAGCGGCACGAGCAAGAATACTTTTGACAGTCAAAATGGTATCGAGCTCGCTGCGCACTAGTGACGTTTGGTTAATATTTCATACAAATATCTTAAATGCGCATCAAGCTCCATACGAATTAGATTGTCAAAAATATTCTTGTTCAGGCGACAGTTCTCCAACGTTCCAGTGTGTGGGGAGCAGTACGTGCAGATTCTTCACAATCATATCTCTCTCTTGGATACCATCGAACAACACCAAAGAGGTCAACACCTGACATAACTGCTGATTACGAAACAGGGGCGGCTCTCAACCGGCTCTGTCCTCTCTGTCACCACATCGTAAAACTGCTTGCTCACTTCTACGTCTATAATTTATTATTCGATGTGTTTTAAATCGTATTATGTATGTCGTACATTAGTACATAAATAACCTTAATTAATAAAGTAAATATACAATAATTCATTGTATTACATAAACTCACGCCTGTATCCCCGAAGGGGTAGTCAGAGGCGCACTAGCGTACTAGAACAGCCACATTTCGCACGAATAAGAATAAGAAAATGAAGCCCACACAAAAAAACAAATAAACAACAAACAAAATATAGAAACATACAAGATAACTCAGAGAGCGACCCCGATAGTCACGGTGAGCCAAGTTGAAACAAACAAAACTGTCTTAGATGACCAGACAGCATCCAAACCCGACATTAGCACATTTTTAACTCTATTTCGGTGGCATTTTAAGCAACTAAATGAAATCGAAGTCGAAATGGAATTAAGTGTCAAGAGACAATAATTTAGTTACCTCGAACTAATCAGATGGTGGAGCTCGCTCGGGGTTGTACGTTGGTATTTCAAACCCTTCAGTAGCTTCCATCAAATCTATTGAATTAGGATTCCAGTTATATATTGTAACGAATGCCATACATTATAAAAGTAAAACATGATAATGTGTTTGCGTCTGTGAAAACCCCAATTTAAAACATTACAGGGAAAATAATTAATTCTTGTAAATACATAATGCGTTCAATTTAGCCGTAAAATGACACAATCTTAGCACGATAAAAAGTGTCAAGGGGCGTCGGTAACGTCAGTATATATACGCACGCAAAGAATCATACTGCACAAAGCGCTCTGATCACCTCAACTGCCTCTGAATCTGTCGCCATGGTCGCCGTCACCAGGCTGTGTCTTCTGCTCGTGCTCTTCACGTTGCTGTCTCCGACAATGGCCTGTTTAGAGTGTCTGCTGGGACTACACAAACACAACAGACCCAATTATTTTTATAATAACAATGGGTATTATAATACTCACATACACGACAACAACATTGGAGGACATTTACAATTGAATTATCCAGGAGCTAATAACAATGTTATCAACGGATACGGGAGGGGAGGCTGTCAATATCAAGGAAGATGCTGATTTGAACACCAATAAGTGACCGAGAAACCAATACCAGCGGCCCGAGCAGGAATACATTTGTCAGTCGAAATGGTATCGAGCTCGCTGCGCACTGGTGACGTTTGGTTAATATTTCATACAAATATCTTAACTGCGCATCAAGCTCCATACGAATTAAATTGTCAAAAATGTTCTTGTTTAGGCGACAGTTCTCCAACGTTCCAGTGTGTGGGGGGCAGTACGTGCAGATTCTTCACAATCATATCTCTCTTTTAGATACCATCGAACAACACCGAGGAGGTCAACACTCAACATAACTGCTGTTGACTAAACAGAGGCGGCACTCTACTGGCTCTGTCGCCACATCGTACTGACTGTTCACTTATATTTCTTTTGTACTCCCAAGCTGTATTTAATGTGTTTTAAATAGTGTTCTGCTGTACAATATTTTTCATATGTATTTAAAATGTGTATACATTCTTATAAGATATAAAATAATATATAAATAAAGTTTAACAATATGGAACCCCGGTTTAAAAAAAGACAAAAATACAAATTTTTACCATTTTGAAGTCAGTGGTATTGTGATTCTTTTAGTTGTTTAGGCTGTTCATGGACAGTGTAATGTATAAATATGGAATAGACAAAAGCTTTTGTCTATTCCAAACCTCCAATTAAAAATTTCGTTTAAGTGTGTATCTGTAACCTGAAGAGTTAATAATAATACACAAAGAGGTCCGTAGTAGGACTGAACTTTACTAAAATCCTATTTACATAAGCTCACGCCTGTATTCCCGAAGGGGTAGGCAGAGGCGCACTAGCGAACCTAACACCCACATTTTGCTGAGCTTAGTTTCTTCCCAGATGTGATAGGGGGCGAGCCTATCGCCATATCGGGCACAAATTTCAGACTCCGGGCTGATATGGAAAAATCCAATATCACTTTGCCCGACCCGGGGATCGAACCCGAGACCTCAGAACCGTAGTCGTACCGAAATACCACCACGCCACCGAGGCAGTTCTAAAATCCTATTATCTTTTATAATTACAAATCACCAAGTATTTTTCGTTAAAATAATAATTATAAACATTGGTATTATTTTTAAAGACCTATTTTTACATATGAAAATACATATTTTTAAAATCTGTATGTTCATTGCAAAGTTTGTGAGGATACAGTCCTAAAACCTACCATCCAAACTCCATGTGTGCAGTTGCTTGTATTTGTATAGTTTCCCAATAAAATGGCTACGACATGTGGATGGGCATACAAACATGATTTATTTTATTTTTCATTTATTTAAATAATTTCAGAACGGTTTGTAAACCAATTATTATAAAATGAACACATTCGTACAAACTAATACTAATATTACAAAAGCGTTTGAAACAATAAATATATAGTTCTTCTAGGAGAAATTTTCACAGTAACGAAGGTACACCGGCATAGGCTGGGCCCACGTATCCGCAAACACATCGCAGTCGGGATTTACCTCAACAAGCGAGTTTAGCGTAGACAACGTGCGAGGAATGGGGGAGAAAGCGTGAGCTACGGTGCGACACATGGGCACAGCCAGGAATCTGTGCCTTCTATGATGAAATTATAAAGGCTTGTTTCTGTCTTTTCGCTTCGGAACTCAAAAAACCCTTAGTGTTATTGTCATCTGCCTTATTTTTTTTTAATAACTATGTGGTGGTTATCTCTAGAAAAGGCGACATTTGATCACAAGTATTTTAGGCTTGACAGATAACCGATTTTATCGAAATATAAATATAGAATAGACGGTATTACCTATGTCAAAGGTCAATCAGCAAACGGTATAAAAGAACGCGCCGAGTGGGAGACTCTCACTACGACACAAAGCTCCGTGCTGTGAACATCTCGCCTCCCCTGATCAGTGAACACTCGCTCCGTCACTATGCTCGTCATCACCAAAGTGTGTCTGCTGCTTGTGGTGCTCGCGTCGCTCTCCACCACCGAGGCTGATCCCGTCGTGAGCAGATATAACACACACATTCACGACAACAACATTGGAGGACATGTACAAGTGAATTATCCAGGAGCTAATAATAATGTTATCAGCGGAGGTCCAAGAAGAGGTCGTCAAAGTCATAGAAGATCCTGATGATTTAAACAAGAAGAAGTGACTGGGAGAGCAATGCCAGTTCTACGACGGTCCAGTATGCGGGGAGTAGTACGTGCAGTCATTTTACAATCATATTTCTCTTTTGGATATCATCGAACAACATCGAGGAGATCAACACTTAACTACTGATGACAAAACATGGGCGGCACTCTACTGCCTCTGCAATAACATCGTACTGACTGCTCTCTTTTACTTCTTTGTATTTCCGATCTATATTATTAGTTTAAGTAGGTATTATAAACATGTATGTACCTCTATATAATAAAATAAAATATGTTATAGAACTATTGAAATTTTCCTCTGTGCCTACCATCTTACGAATAATCTAGGTGTGTTGTTTTATAATTTGATTTACCTTATTGTCTCGTTGATGTCCGAAAATCTCGCTCACCAATCACAACAGCCAACACCACTTTGTGCCTTATGTAACTTATTTCTAACTCCTTCCTATTTTTCAATTTTATTAATTGTTCTATGCCCGTTCTCCCCACTTTTTGTCTCATACTAGTTGACAATGGGAAAAGTAACATTGTCCTCTGTGAGGGATATCACACAATCACAATAGCTGTTCATAAACAAATCTAGTGCCTATTGACTGCCTCGGTGGCGTGGTGGTATTTCGGTACGACTATGATTCTGAGGTCTCGGGTTCGATCCCCGGGTCGGGCAAAGTGATATTGGATTTTTCCACATCAGCCCGGAGTCTGGAATTTGTGCCCGATATGGTGATAGGCTCGCCTCCTATCACATCTGGGACGCAACTAAGCTCGGCGAAATGTGGGTGTTTTAGTTCGCTAGTGCGCCTCTGCCTACCCCTTCGGGGATACAGGCGTGAGCTTATGTTAATGTTAATGTAAACAAATCTATCCCACGGGATTACGGGAACCGCGACCCGACCACGGAGATTTCTTACAATCGTAAATGTATTCGAGCTGTGTGTGTATGAAATTTGTATGAAATATTAATCAAATGTCATCAGCGCGCAGCGAGCTTGATACAAATTCGACTGTCAAAAATATTCCCGAGATATAAAGTAGCCTACATATGTGGTATTCCAGACTATAATTTATCTCTGTGCTAAATTTCATCCGGGTCTGTTCAGCGATTCTGGCGTGATCGAGTCACAAACATCCATTAATTAAAACTTACACATTTATAATATTGGAAAAGATTATAAAAAATCAAGAAACTACACCCAAGAACCTTCTTTGTTTAAAAAAATATGGCCTCTATCAGAGATTGATAATTTCCAAACAACTGTGTGTAATAAATCCATTGCTCAAAAACCTAGCTCGTCAGATATCATCCAAAACCTTAAAATCGTTTTTTTTAAATATTTAACGGAGTCTGAGTGGTAGAGCTACGCTGTAGACAGTTACGTCTAATTCACGAATGGGCCGGCTTGCCGGTTTGATACCACTGTCTCTTAGAAAACCGATGTAAAGTGGCAGTTCGCTGCTGCGTTTGGTTCATGAGTGAAATTTCCGGTGACCTAATTCCCCCTCCCTTTACCAATCCCTATTCCCCTCCTTTAAGGTCGGTCATGCACCCATGATTATTTTTGTGTCTTGGGTGTCTATGGGCGGTGGAAATCACTTACCATCAGGTGACCCTGCTCGTTTACCAGCCTCTTCTATAAAAAAAACAGTTTAATAACATTATGATTCATCCTACTGTAGACAGTGTCGTGCATTTCGTATAGATAAAGATACATTGTCTACCCTGGCAATTTGCTAAAATTACATAATGAAAGAAAAAAAAGGTCACCAAAAAGAGATTTTCCAACATCGCTGGGTGCATTATTTTAAATCGACGTGAGAATGATCATGATGGTTAAAGTAAAGCAAAAATAAAGTGCAGAAATAAATATGCAAGAATTTTGTCTACCCTAATCTAAATTCCTGTGCACGTCACTGACTACAGACCCCTTTAAATTATTGTACGTGATCACTTGGCTAGTTTTGTTTCTACACGCAATTATCGAAACATAAATAATAGCGGTAATTCCCACGTCAAAGGTTTATCTAAAAGCATATAAAAACATGCGCCGAGTCTCACTGTGGCACAAAACTCTGCTCTCTCAACGATTCTTCTCGCCTGAATAAGAAACACTCGCTCCGTCATCCTGTTCGCAATCACCAAGGTATGTCTGCTGCTTGTGGTGCTCGCGTCGATCTCCACCTCCGAGGCTAAGACAGTCGTGAGCAGGTATCCTACCCTTGTGTATGACATTCTAATTCTTAAGGACTTTGGAAGGCGTGTACAAGTGAATATTCCAGAAGTGAGTTTCGTTATCATCAGCGGATAGCAGACCACTGATTATCGATATTTAAGAGGACTCGGATGATTTAAACAATAATCATAAGTTTAAAACCTTAACAACTACTGCTAACTTCCTTGTGTCAATTCAACTTGCCGTGGCTACGGGGGTCGCTCAGTGTATCTTGTATGTCACTTTGTCCTATATTATTAGATGTCCTATACTATTGTTATCATGGTTTAGCTGCTCTAATTCAAGCTCTTTCTGTATCTGGTGCTGTACTGTATTAGTAGCTGACTGTAAATTGGTGTTAAAAAGAGCAACGTCAGAGTTTCTTGCCCGTTCTTCTCTGGCGAAACAGCCTTCGAACAGGCGGTAGAGTTAAAATTTGACGGAATCTAAATAATGTTTGAACATTTCATGGATTCAATAAATGATTTTGGTTTTTGATAACAGACTGACTTCAAATCCGATCGTGACCAAATTTATATGGGACCACCCTTGAAATAAGCTCTATCGAACACAAAAATAATTTTGAAGATGGTCCACATTCGGCGGAGATATCGCGTAACATACATAAAAAAAATACAGACGAATTGAGGACCTTCTTTTTTGGAAATCGGTCTAAAATAAGTGACCAGGAGAGCAATACCAGTCCTCCAACGGTCCAGTATATGGAGGGCAGTATGCACAGTCTCTGCACAATCATCTTCTTTTGGATATCACCGAACAACTCCTCGGAGATGTTCGATGATATGATGATGATGATGCCTCGGTGGCGTAGCGGTATTGCGTGCGCGGTACGGCTGTCCTCCTGAGGTCTCGGGTTCGATCCCCGGGACAACGTGATTTTTGGGTATCGGACAGGAGTCGGGAATTTGTGCTCCATATCGCGATATGCTCACCCCCTATCATATCTGGGACGAAACTAATCTCGACGAAATGTGGGTGTTCTAGTTCGCTAGTTCGCCACTGCCTACCCCTTCGGGGATACAGGCGTGAGCTTATCTTTGTATGTATGTAAATTGTATACCCATGTTTTTAGGGTTCCGAAGCCAAATGACAAAAAATAGGTTAAGTGGATGCTGCATCTCTGAACATGCGAAGCATAGGGTTCCGAAATAGGGTTGTTGAAATATGAACATACTCGTACTTATGAAAATATGACTTAGGTACTTAGCTCGGCGAAATGTAGGTGCTCTGGTTCGCTAGTACGCTTCTGCCTGCGGGTTCAAATTTCAGACTCCGGCTGATACTGAAAAATCCAATATCACTTTGCCCGACCCGGGGATCGTACCCGAGACCTCAGGACGGTAGTCGTACCGACCGTAGTTGTATTTCGGTACGACTACCGTGGTTAATATTTCATACAAATTTCATGCAATTGCATCCAGCTCGAATACATTTACGATTGTCAGGAAATATCCTATTCCGGTCGCTGTAGAAAGCGACAATACCCCGACAAAGCCGAAAAATGGTCTACAGATAGACACAATTTTACCCATGACAAAATTAGCCACTGTATTTAAGTTGTCTAATTAAATGTTCCGTCGTAGAGCCACGATATAGACAGTAAAGTCTACACCGACGGCTCAACCGATTAGATACCAGTATCTCACAAATACTTGTTGTATTTAGTTCAGGGAGTGACATTCCAGTGACCTAATTCCCTCCGTCCTTCCCCAATCCCTATTCCCTTTATTTTAGGTTATGGCATTTGGGCAACCTAGCCATGATTTGTTTTTGTGTATGCAGCATCAATTCCCAAAAAAACACCCCGCCCGACTTGGTAATTGAACCTAAACCTCCCAGACCCCGGCTTATACGCTGCCACTAGACCAAGGACACGACATAATCTATGAACGTAATTAATTTATTTGTGTGCCTAAGCCCCTAAGTCTAGGGTGAGTAAAAAATAGTATTTTGGATTATTCCATATAAGCCAGCCATATAAGTAACTTGAAAGCAAAATGGCGAAGTAACTCACATTACTTTGACTCCACATTTCCAAATGTAAAATGTGGCTTGAACAGGAAAATTTAGATAAGCAGAATGACGAACCGGAATCTGCAAATTATTTACCCCTATTATCTAAAACAAAACAATCTGACTCCGTGTGTCAAGGGTCAGTAGATACAGATATTATAGCGTGTGAAGTGCGCAACGCAAGCCAGTCGCATGAAGAACAGCTTCGAAGCTACATCGCAAAACGTTTCTTTGAAACCATGGTTGCCATCACCAAGCTCTGTCTCCTGTTGATCCTCGCGATCCTGTCTCCAACAACCGCTTACCCCGTACAGAGGTTAAGTGACGCTGACATTCGCCAATACAACTACTTTTACAAATTCAATATCAACCGCAACAACATCGGAGGCAACATTGATATTCGTATAACACAAAACATTAATCTGAACGACTATTATTAGTTTGTGAAGTGTTATTATAGTTCGCTAGTAATTAAAAAGTAAACATTTTTCTTCAATTTGCTGACTTTTTTTTTATTAGAAGAATATGCATCGTTTATTTTAGATTGTGATGAGGATATAAGGCGTCATGATTCATCATCGAATTCAAGATGTCCACTGCTGAATATACGCCTTCCATAAGCACAATGTATTAAAACTTTTTTACAATTTCTGTGTATAATTTTTGGATAACAACATTATTTAATGCGCTGTCGAATCAATTTACAATAATTAATACAGTTTATACATGTAATATGTTAATAAATGTAATATTGAACACGTTATTATATTTTTATTGATCAGTATGTTGTGGTTTAAGTCGCCGCCTTGGTCTAGTATCAGCATATATGGGCTGTGGTCCTGGTTTCGATTCCCAGGTCGGGCAAAGCGAATTTTGTAATTTATTTGCCTGGCACTGGATTTCCCAAAGGAGGCAGATAGCCGGTCGTAAAAACTAAGCCAAATCACTTTTGCAATATGCTTCAAAAAGTGTGTTGCGTGGACCTCACATTAAGATAGGATAGGTGGTTTTAATTAAATCTTTGGGTGGTAGAGCCATGCTGTAGACGGTTGCGTCTGAAGCACGAATGGGCCGGCTCGACCGGTTTGATACTATCTCACAGAAAACCGACGTAAAGTGCAACTCGATGTCGCGTTTGGTTCTGTGAGCGAGATTTAAGGTGGACTAATTCCCCCCCCTCCCTTTCCCAATCCCTATTTTTCTCCTTAAAGGTTGGCAATGGACCCATGATTCTTTTTGTGTCTTGGATGTCTATGGGTAGTGGAGATCACTTACCATCAGGTGACGTATCAGCTCTTTTGCCAGTCTCTGCAATAAAAAACATATGAATACAAAGTGCTGCCTCGATGGCGTAGATGTATTTGGGTACGACTGGCGTCCTGACGTCTCGGGTTCAATCCACGGGTCGAGAAAAATGATATGGGTTTTTCAATTCAATATCAGCCCGGAGTCTGAAATTTATGCTCGATATGACGACAGACTCGCCCTCTATCACATCTGGGACGGAACTAAGCTCGGCGAAATGTGGGTGTTCTTGTTCGTTAGTGCGCCTCTACATGCCCCTTCGAAGACACAGGCGTGTCTTTATGTTACGTTATGTTGTAAATACAAAGCATAATAAATATTTCAGTTGTCAGTGGTACGGACTGCCGAAACGAAAGTCGCAGGTTCTAAACCCAACCCTCCAGAGCATACACCTTTAGAGTTCATTGTCATTATTCGAGTTCAAAACGAACGAGTCTCAAGTGGTGTCGGACTTTTTTTTTTATTTGAATACCGTATTGTAACGATTGCATGTTACATAATCACAAGTTTAAAAACTTAACGGACGGACTTCAAATCCGATCGTGACCAAATTTATATGGGACCACCCTTGAAATAAGCTCTAATGAATACAAAAAGAATTTTGAAAATCGGTCCACATTCGGCAGAGATATCGCGTAACATACATAAAAAAAATACACATGAATTGAGGACCTCCTCCTTTTTGGAAGTCGGTCGAAAATAGTCGCTATTATAAAAAGTGACAAGTTAGAAGTACAAGAATAAAATGTTCATAAAATCTATACAGGCTTACATAACTTTTACTACTCTTAAATAGCTTGTTGAACGCTTTAATTATAAACTGAGTGTTTTTGAATGTATGAGAAACTTGCGTATTCAATATGAATTATCACTTGCATTTATCTCAAGTTCATGCCTGTATGCTCGAAGGAGTAGGCAGAGAGCATCTAGCTGAGCTGAATCCCTCCGTGTTAGGATGACACCAGTTTTAATTCTAAGTACCTAAATTCCCGGGTAAATTATGTGATTTGAACTGAATGATTTTATAAATTGAAACAGTCACAAATTCTGAGTAGCCGACCTGTAAATTTGTACCCAGGACCACGGTTTTCAGGTTCTCAGCCTAATTAAGCCGCTACTAGTACTTCACCATTGAGAAACTCCAATGGATATGAGTATTAGAATGATAATGATACATTTGATAATGATACACACTGCCTCGGTGATAGCATGCAGTTTGGACGTGTAACATATGACTCATAAGCTCAAGCTTGTGTCTCCGAAGGGGTATGCAGAGGCGATCTAGAATACCCATATTTCGCTGAGCTTATGTCCTCGTATCAAGGGCGAGCTTATCGCCATATCGGGCACAAATTCCAGTTTGGAATTAGGCTCAGTAAATGGCAAAATGCTCGCCTCCTGTATATAGATCTGGCATAGCTGACGAAATATGTATGTGATACACCTCTGCCTACCTTTGAAGAGGGAAAAAGGAGCGATATCTCGTTTTTAAAAAAATATGCATTGTTTAAACTAAAGCTAATTGATATATAAAAGTTTATCACAAGAGGATAAAGATAGGAAGAAAGAAAGACAGATTTGAAAGTAAGTAATTTATTAGCAGCGAATCTCAACAATTTAAGAAACGTCAAATTCGAATGAGGTACATACAATTAATTTCGGTAAAGCGTCATGGGGCAGACGTATTTAAGAGCCATGAGGTCCAAAGCTAATGACGGGACCTGTGGTAGTCCTGGTCATCTTCAGTCTTCTCTCCTAAATACTCGTAGGTGCAACGTTTGTTAAAGAGTCCACGACACTTCTTCCTCCAACGGCTTTTGTTGATATCTGGAAATTCCACCTTCAGCTCTCCATTGACAGTCTTCTCGTGTACAGGTGCTATGAAGGTGTTGACTCTTCGGAATAAGGCGTCTGTAGGGATCAGCAATGCGAAGAGTACTAGAAGACACAGCCTTGTAATGGCAACCATGGTGACCGATCAAGGTTCAGCTCTGAAACGTCGGGACCGTGTGGCTGCTTGATACCACGAGTATGCATTTATATCCTGAATCTTATCTCCAGGAAATAGCGTGGTTTTTGCATGGAACAGGAAAATGTCCCGCTTCATTGTTTTAAATTATCACCCTTTAATTATCTTGTTGTCACACCATGGGTTTTTACACTGTTTTTAAGACAAGTTTTAGTCCTGACTCTGTCAGGGTTTTACGTGGTCCTTACCTACTGATATAAAGAAGAAAGAAAGAAAAAGAAGAAAGTTTATTGTTTATCTTTTATGGCGTCATTGAGTAACAAAGATCCAAATTCAAACCTTCACATTTATAATAGTAGTAATAAATCTTTCGACATACTGCCTCGATGGCGTAGTTGTATTGCGTTTACGGTATAACCTGAGAGTACGACCATTGTCCTGAGGTCTCGGGTTTGATCCCGAGTTGGGCAGTTATATTGCGTTTTCCTACTCAGTAACAGCCCCAAGTTTGGAACTTCCATAGTTTCCCCCCTATTACATTTGGGACTGAAATGAGCTCGACTAAATGTGGGTGTTCTAGTCAGCTAATTCGCCTCTGCCTATCCCTTCCGGGATACAGTTGTGAGCTTATGTATGTATAATAAACCTAAAGAGGCGTACCTAAACCGACATTTGAATCATAATAAGTAATATTATTATATATCGCAGAGCTATTATTTAAACCGCATTATTTACAAATCATAACAATAGAAGATTAAATATTAATTAAACACAATATACGTGAAAACCCAAATGGCATTGTTTTTGTAAAATTAATGAACCACAGTTATATTATTATCGTCTAGTATATAAATAAATCATTACCTATTGGCAATGGTGTGGATGAATTAGATCAATCGCTAAAATGATTCGTTGAATGCTAAGTACTAGTTTAATGAATGAAGGGTGATATTGAATAAATAAATAAAATAAAAATCTTTATTAATCACGTAGGCATATAAAAGCACTTATGACATGTCAAAAAAAGCATAATTTAGATTTAAGTATTTCTTATAATATTATTATATTATATTATAGAATGCTATGAATTTGGAATCAGGGAGGCAGGTTATACAGTTAGAAGAATAGGGTCCTATGGGGAAAGGGGAATGGAGAGGTTTGTGGACCGTGGAAAGGGAACGGGATGTGGCAGGTACGCCGACAGGGAAGCGACGGGAATTAATAGGAGTTGGTGGGATTGGATGAAAATACTACAGAGCCCTATCCTAGCTAACCTACCAACCTTTCTCTAGCTACCTACGGATGACGACCCGAAGAAGAAAGGCAGAAAGAAACTCCGGGCTTATTTTTTTCATCATCAATTGTCACCATTTCTTTTTTCTTTTATCAAATTATATTCACAAATTTGGGTACAACTGATAATTATATGCATAAATATGCATACCCAACACCACTGTCATATATCCAGAAGAATGGAACCGGTGAAGTAGTATTGTAGCATGCATAAACCCATACTAACAAAATATCCTTAATAATAATTTTGATATAATTTATGGCACACACTTTACAAATTGGTCGATTGGTCGATCGGTCGTACTGTTTACAATAAAAATATATATATGAATGATTGAAATAATGATTAAAATATTTGTGAAAATGAATCCTCGACAAATGTATTCTAGAGTTATTTATTTTTATTATTTTAATCAACTTTGATCTAGTAATATTAGCTTTTGGACCAAAGATATTCAGCAGTAGGTATATAGACGGGACAACAGCACGAAACTTGCGATCCAAAAATTGTGACCTCGTGGTCATAAATCGCTGTCTTATTTGAAACATATGCGCGCAAGGTCGGCCAGCTTAATAATGTTTAGACAATAAACTTGTCTTACGTATTTCTTAATCATTCACAGAAAATTCTAGGGTGTAAATTGTAATAAGCGCCCGCGCATTCTATTAAGTAGTAGATGGCGGTGCTGAAGTTTTAGATTAGATCTATAAAAATTTACTTAATAGCCCCTCTATATGTCTTTCTTTCTGCTTGCCCTTATGCCACCTTAATGTAAGATCGGCACAACACAATTTTTCAAACATGTCGCAGAAAGGATTTGGCTAAATTTTTACGACCGACTGCCTGCCTGACGTCAACCCCCTCTGGGGGATCCAGTCCCAGGCAAATTAAATTAGAAAATTCACTCTGCCTGATCTGGGAATCGAATCCACGACATCCCGGTCCACCGCCCATATATGCTGCCTAGACCAAGGAGGCGACGCGACACCACTCTATATGTATTGGACATTATTATGAGGGTGGATATATCGCGTAACATACATAAAATAGTATAGACGAATTGAGGACCTCCTCCTTTTGTTGAAGTCGGTCGATAATGATAATATAAGATAACGGAGAATCTCTTAATAATAACACGTGCTTATAAGAAGCAACAAAATGAAAAGTCTGCAAACACTACTTTTCCTATCGCCCTGACTTTGTGTTTTATTTAATACCCAGTACCTATGTATAACACTTTCGTCAACATCCTTCAAACCAGAACACAGATTTTTATCCACTGTTGTGTCTGTGTGACGTAACAAACAAAAAGGACTGTACCTAGTACCTCTTCGTGCTACATATTCTGTCTTATTCTTTTTGTTCTCTCCCACTATCTGTTGCCTGAGACTGGCTGACTAAAGCTTATTTCTTTCTTTCTTTCTTACTCTCTGCTAGTACCTACTAAAGTTGACTCTTGTTTACTCAAAGCGCACATCTTAATTTCACGGTATTTTATGATAATCCAGCTCGTTCCTTCCTTTCGTCTCCTTAATAAAACCACGTTTGCTAGATTGTGAAACCACAGCTACCTCTCTTCCATCTCGCTAGACCCTTTTAAAGAAGATACTTCATAATTCGATGCGTGAATATTTAAAAAAAATAACTTTTCAGTAAATGGAGATCATGTATATGATCATGATTAAATGTTCAGCTGTGGACGTCCTACGGCTGATGATGATGATGAAATGGAGTTATCTTGGGAAGACCTTTGCCCAACGTAAGGACACCACAGGGTACCTACAGACGATAGACTGTCTGTCTTTTAAATAACTATTTTTGAAGTCCGTTTAAAGTCATACTTATTAATAAATAGAACTCTTTTGAACAAACATTCCACGACAATGACACAGAATAATTAATTATAAGCCACGTTGAATACCAAAGGTAACAATGTAGATTGGTAGACAAACAAGGAAACTAACAAGCTCTAATGGTTGCAGCAACTTAGCAATCTAAAATGATATGTATCTGAAGAGAGGAACGACGTGAATTCTGTAAACGTCTCGTGATATAGGATGTTTTGGATGTATATCGGTGCAATTGGTGGCCGCGGATGGCAACCGGACACCGGAGTGTATGAAAGTGGCAATAAAAGGTGGTAGACCTGTGTCGATAGGTATATTCGAGAACAAAAGTGATGTACTGCTTTTTACGGTTGAACGGGGAAAAACACCCCACCCAGGACCACAGCCCATGTCCGCTGCCACTAGACCTCAATGACCGTACAAAATGTCACAGCAAGCGGCAGTAAAGTGGCAACGCCGCCTTTTCTGTACAACAGTGGTTGTAACCTGATAGATCTAGCTGATTGATTGTGTAAAAATGGTTACAGTGTGGATACTTAAAATTATATATTTAAAACAACTTGATATAACAATGAAGAAAAACATTAATTATATCAATCTGCATCTTGAATAAGATCAAGAATATAAAGTACATGGAAAGTCTACCAACACGCATGCGGTCAGTGTGGTAGACTAACGCCTGTCTCCTCTCATTGATAATAATAACCTGCTGGTGATAGGATATTCGTATCCGACCGGATGACGACCACCATACACATGGTGCTAAAACCTGCCGTAGTGACCCACACTCGGTGTGTGGTTCGCGTTCCATGATTAGCCAGTGTACTTCCGACCTAACTTGATGCAGTTGGTTGGGACGGGTATGGGGGTATCCCTGTGACTGCAACGGTCATCCGCCTGACTTGTCGCAAGCTCCTCGATTTGCTTCTTCCCTCTTCGGATTCGGAGTGTGAAGAAGCATAAATAGGCCGGCATGATTTTGGCGACCACTAATAAACTCATTGTTTGTCAGTGGCCGCTAGTTTTTTTGGACTGCACTACGCTTACCATTTGGCAGTGTAGTCAGTTACCCGTGCCCGGATAAAAAAGGCCCGTTCTTATCAGTGGGACAGTGAATACAGAGTATATTATTATTATTTGTGCCCGATATGGCGATAGGCTCGCCTCATATTACATCTGGGACGGAACTATGCTCGGCGAAATGTGGGTGTTCAAGGTCGCTAGTGCGCCTCTGCTTAGCCCTTCGGGGATACAGGCGTGAGCTTATGTATGTGTTATTATTTTTCTCAGAGCCGAATAAAATTATTTACTAATGCATATGCAGGTCGTCATGATTCTGGTAATCACCAATAATTTCTTTAGTTTTCGGTGGTCCCTGAATTTGTTTGGACTGCACTACGTCATCAGATATAATTACATACATTATAGTGGTCGAAAAAATTGAGACGAGATACTCTTTTACACGGGCAGAGCAATGAACCCAACCTAGTGCATTATGAACACGACGTTGAACTATGTCGAAGTTCAAGGCACAGAGGCAAACGCACCTTTATTGTTGAGGGGCAATTGATGACATCCGTCGTGGGGTCCACGACCCCATTATCCTATTGTACACATGCAAGGTGGGCATTGATACTGTACCAGTTGCATTGGCTTTATCAGTGCATTTCCTTCGTGGGGGGAAGTTTTTTAATGTGCTCACAAAAAGATTCCCACCAAGCGGTTCGGAGTTTTTGCGTGTCGTGGGAAGGAGTAGCGTTGATGAAAATGTTTTGCAATTATAATACATTTGATGTTCAGTAGTAGCCTTCGTGATGTAGAGGGCAAGTAGCTCGCTGTGGAATGAAGAGATTCTCTCACCGAGAAAATATCAGTGCATTTTGATACAGGACAAACCTACTGATTTCTTAGGTTTACGCGAATGTTATACATCGAAATAAAAATATTTTAAAAAAAAAAATAATGAATGAATTAAAAATGAAGGTAAATAGGAACACTAACATTTTTGGACAAATTACACCTCAGTCTGACCACGAAGGCTGCAAAGCCTTCGAAACGTCGGGCATCTAAAAAATAAATTATATCGTGATAGAATCCGTAAAAATAGGTTTATTTCAAGGACAAACCTAGTTTCGTGTCAGGCAGAACTATGTGTGTGATCTTTCAGTGTATTTTGTTTATTTATTTTTATGTATAACCTATACAAACATAAATATAGAAACTGATTTCTTAAGTTTACGCGAACGTTTACGTTACGTTTACGTTTACGTTTACGTCTGACCCGTGACAACGAAGACTGCAAAGCCTTCGAAACGTCGGGAATAATAATTAAAACCTAATCGTGATAGAATCCGTAAGAATAGTTTTATTTCAATAAATATAGAATTTAATATTTTAACCTCCTTGGTCTAGTGGTAGAGAATATGGGTTGTGACCTAGAAGGTATTGCCTTCGAATCCCAGAGCGGGTTGACGTCAGGTATTACATCTATCTCACACAAAACAATCTTGATGAAGCATTGTTTCGCAAGCAGTAAAATTTTCGGATGCCCAAATATGTCCACCGCATTTAAATTTTTAAGCCAGTAACGATTTCTCTGGTTATAATGGTAAATGGTATTGTCTGTGTCCACATATTACCTTGTTTGTTAGACACTGCTAAAAGAAGCACCATGTGAGTTGTAGATCTTTTGTATAAAAATTCTCCCTCGTCAGACGGTAGAGGCAGGTCATGGCGAGCTGGTTAATTCGTGCGGGAGTATTAGTGTACGTGTAACGGCTGCGCGGGCGCTCGATTGCGTCCAATTGTCGGCAATCAGCGTCAATTTACCTCACCCTGCCCCCCGCATGCTCCTGTGCCGGCTCACCCCCTCGTTCGTCCTGATACAGCTTTCTCTTCTCACCGGTACAATTGGCACGAAAAGTGTTTGCATTTTTTCAACCTGAGATACTTTCGTACCTTTGTCAGTAAGCTCGGTTCCCGCTCCGAGCACGTTGACTCTTTGTTGGTAGACAGGTATGAAGTTTTCTATTGCGAGGTAAAATAATTCATTAATAGGACCGCTCTGCTCGTGGTGGGAACCGGGCCTCGATTGCTCATTTGTTCAAGTCTTATACCTCTATAACTGCTACGCTAGAAAAAAATACATAAAACCATGAAAATATTCTCCAGGAGCTCTATTACACTGACTATTGCCGGCAGATTATTGGTTCAACGAATTTGTTGAAATGTTCATTTTGGGTTAAATTAATCGGCCAGTTTAAGAGGAGTCATGCCATTTTTGTTAAATATAATAGAAATTCAATATTTTATAATATAGTGAGTAAAATCACCGCTAAAATGATTTGGTCGTAAAACTCTTTTTCCATAACATAACATACGCTCACGCCTGTATCCCCGAAGGGGTAGGCAGAGGCGCACTAGCCAACTAGTACACCCACATTTCGCCGAGCTTAGTTCCGTCCCAGGTGTGATAGGGGGCGAGCCTATCGCCATATCGGGCACAAATTCCAGACTCCGGGCTGATATGGAGAAATCCAATATCACTTTTCTCGACCCGGGGATCGAACCCGAGACCTCAGGACAGTAGTCGTACCGTAATACAATCACGCCACCGAGGCAGTCAAACTCTTTTTCCCAAACCAATTAATCACGAACACGACAATGATCGTTTATACTATAAAAATACTGTTAGCGTAAACTACCATAAATCCTAGATTCGTTAATGCGCCATACATCACGCACCAAATCCCTTACATTACAGTTTTAAAAATATTCGCGATAACAAACACATGTACACACCGACCGACGCATTATATGTAGATACGCTAAGAAAACAAATAACCTCGTACGAAACTTTTGTTTGTTATCCGAGCGGATTATGGGCGCAATGTATGTATATTAGTCATAAAAAATTAGGTCGAATTTTAAACGGTTCTGTAGGTTATTATTTATCACCGACTAAAAAAAAGAAGCTCTCAATTAATGTGTATCAAATAATGCTAGGTTAAAACTTCGAAAAATGTGCACCAATTTTATAAAGATTATTTTTGAGTTCGGCAGAGCTCATTCCAAGGGTAGTCCACTAATTTAGTGACCTGCCTCTACCGTCTGACGAGGGAGAATTTTTATACAAAAGATCTACAATTTAGTAGAGATTTAATGAACGTATGTAGTAAACTCTTTAATAAACAACAGTATATAGATATCGCCGTTACGGTTTTGAAACCAGTTTTTAAGTTCTTAGGACCACTTGCAGCTCCGCGATAAATCTTTATTTATCCCAAATCTTGATTTGAAGATAGAAGTCAGCTGTAGGATAAATCTAGTTTAGGTTTAACTCTAGATCAGTAATAGAGCTGCAAGTCGCTCTTAATGTTAACTTATAATGAGTCTTATTACTCTCAATACTATGTCTTATAAGTCTCAATACTATGAACAAAATAGTACAAAAATTCTGCCATTTTAAGCGTTTTTCCCTTCGAACAATATAACTGCAGAACCCTAATTATAATGAAACCACCTCGTCAATAAATCAAGAGATTTCCGCGCGATGAAAATATTCGCGCTTTCCCACGAAAATCGTTAATCTATTTACGTGTCGTAAATATCGTATGTATTATAAACTCAAGTAAATCCCGTTGGCATGGAAATTTTACAAAAATATCATGAAAGAGTTATATAACTTTGTTACACTACAAAATAATTACATTTTCCACAGATGACAATTGATAACTTGATCAAAGGAAAGGTAGGTTGATAAACCAATCTACTGCAATCGTTTTCTATTTATATTTGGAACGTCTGCAACAGCACAGAGGATGAGTGACCAGCTCGTCATTTTGGAACCATTTCACTGTTAAACCCAGATTTGGGTGGCACTCATAATCATACTTTCACTTTTGAATTCCTCACCTATGACTTCACAAATCTTCTAAATTCTTGTGGAGAAATTCTCAGTAATTGGGGCTTTTCTTTCTTTCTTTCAAGCGACAATTCACAGTAAAAACAAACATGACATAAAAAGTTAGAGTCTCAGCAGGCGTACCATTCCCAATTGAGTAATCGCTGCTTTTCCAACTAAGTTATCACTGCTTAGTAGCGAATATTTTATTAAACATCTGGTGACTTTAATCATTTCTATTAGAAAGCATCGGTACTCATACCTCGTCATCGCACCGTCATACCTCGCAAACCGTTAAAAAAGAACTTTATATTTTATATCCACAGTTTATATCACACAATAATTATATCGGTATGAAAAATAGCTGTCAACGAGTGGAAAGCGAGAGGTCAACGCGCCTTCCTCTCTTTATCCTGCGAGCATTAAATACCACAAAATAGCATAAACAATATTCAGGGGTGAATCGTAATAAAACCTTTTCCATTGTACCTCTGAAAGGTATGTTTTGTTCGCACCAGAGCATCTTTCAACCATGACGTGCTGACTTATAGAGATTATGTGAGAATGGTCAACTGAAATCTGCAGTAAGTTTACCTAAATATTCGCAACTTCTTAGAGGTAATCGTAGTCTTGGAAAATGTATTTATAATCTTTGAAGTTTAGGTTGTTCTGAAAGAGAGGTCGAGTTATAGTGTAGTTTTAAGTTGTATATCTTGTTAAAAAGTGATGTGGGTTTATGTATCAAATATCAGTAACTATAGGATACTGTGAGAATTCTATGAAGCGGGTGTTAACAATATAGTGTTAATCTAAAGTGTTCTAAACTCTGTTAATCTACATAATGACCAATTAAAATATGAAAATATTATTTAATACCTTTTGATTTAGTTATGTAATAACATTATCAATACGCTTGTAGGCTACAGTAATTTTATTGGACAAAACTCTAAATAATCTTTGTCCGGATTTCCCAACAAAGATTCCGGGTGTTTCGGCCACCGGCCCTCATTGTCCTTTCCCCACAGTTCCATTGTTATTTCTCCGACAATCTCCACAATACTCGCAGCTCAGGTACAACTTCTGAGCCGTGCTGACACTCCGGCAGATTTGATTGGATATCTGGACTCAAGATATTTACATTTGTTTACCCACTATAGCCTTGTACAATATTGAGTAATGTTTGTGTCACTTAACAGAAGTTATTGTTAAACTTAAGTTTAGGGCACAGGCTTCATTAATAATAATAAGTAACAACTAACACCCAATAAATAATAATAATAATATATATACGATATACGAATAATTAAAAACACTAATAATAATATTAGCTCTGTAATATTACTGTCCCACTGCTGGGCACGGGCCTCCTCTACCAATGAGAGGGTTAGGCCTTAGTCTTCAACGCTAGCCTAATGCGGGTTGGTAGACTTCACGATTCACATACCTTCGACATTCTTGTGAAGATTTTTATCAGGTATGCAGGTTTCCTCACTATGTTTTCCTTTACCGTTAAAGCAAGGTATATTTCACAATTAAATTCATTTAACATAGAAAAGTTAGAGGTGTATGCTCTTTTCGGGCTCGGTCTCGAACCTCCGATACTCGTCTTGGCAGGCTGTACCATTCCCAACTAAGCTATCGCTGCTTCACCCAATAGTCCCACATAATATAATCCTCTAGGGCACTCGATTCGACTTCAACATCGACTATATTTCATTTAGTTACAATTCTACCGAAATAGAGTTAAAAAGCGCGCTAATGTTGCTTTAAAAATTCTAAATAACAAGTTCTCGGATCCAATCGCGACTTTAGCGCACTTTTTAACTATTTTTATGCGTATTTGCAACTCCGTGTTTTTTTAAGACACTAGTGATTCCGCTGTTAATTGGCATCGGAATCGAATCTAATCAAATAGGATTTCTTTTGCCACTATACTTTAGCACGTTCGGTGGTCTTAACGCAAATGTTTAAGCTTTATAAGATTTAGCTTGTAAGTTAGAAACGTACGCGCAAGTCAAGTCAGAACTCTGTTAATAATTTTAATTTCCAATACTGTATTGAGATATTTTGGAGCATAAGGTTGAGTTTCTAATAAAACTATTTTTACGGATTTTATCACGATTTGGTTTTAATTTTTATTCCCGACGTTTCGGAGGCTTTGCAGTATTCGTGGTCACGGGTTGGACTGAAGACGAAGACTGCAAAGCCTTCGAAACGTCGGGAATAAAAAATAAACCAAATCGTGATAAAATCCGTAAAAATTGTTTTATTTCAATGAATTGCATTCGCGTAAATTTAAAAAATCAGTTGAGTTTGAGTCTAAGTTTACATTGCAGATAAATTTTATCGATAAATTACGTGTAGGAGAAGTACGTATTAATAGTATCACGTAATAATATTATATTTAAAGGTCGTACATACATTATCGCATATGTTTTTGTAAAAGCAGTTTGATTACTACAGAACTGATACTCGTTCATACATATTAATATAAGATATAGTATGTAAACAATAAATTATGCATTACTAATTGACATAGTGTGTTGTCACTGCACTAGTCTAATAGCAGGGTACTTATGTTGAATATGAGCGAAATGTATGTAATTAATCGTTTATGTAACTACACGGTGGTATTATATATATAGTCTGTTTTTACTTTATTTTGGTCGAAGATAGAGATTTTCATTGATATATTTTATGATAATGGACCATAGTAATGGACGTATAGCAGCCAGTATTATCCTCCTAAACCACTCTGCATAATTAATGTTATAAATAGAAACATAAGCATAAAATGTAATATTGCATCTCGTATAATTTACCCACATTTAACCAGACTAAATCTAAACGGCGAATAACTAGCCGTGTGGTATAGCGTAATAAAGTCGTGCACCTCAGTCAACACAACAAAGTGATCAAAATAAACAATTGTGTAGTGCAAGTGAGCTGTAGACTGTAGAGCGCCTTTGATGTGCGCACTGAAGGATGGGACACGGCCGCGTCCGCTAACACGGCCCGATACACCGCCCGAGCGGATTAAGATGCACCTCCATTGCAAGAAATATAAAATAAAACACCATGCCTACACTTAAATGCTTAGATACCTACTAAAAATTTAAAATGATTAAAAAATATTTTCAAAACAAGCTTTTATCTGGGTCAATGAACTAAAAATATAAAAATAAATTCTACTAAGTATTTGGCATGTACTTAGCTATATTCTTAAAAGCTTAGTTGTATCTCACACGCAATACAACTGCGCTAACGAGGCAGTCAGATCGAGAAACCAAATAATCACAAGTTTAAAAATTTAAGTTACCGACTTCCAAATTTATCCGATCTTGACCAAATATATATGGGACCACCTTCGAAATAAGCTCTATCGAACACAAAAATAATCTTGAAAATCCGTCCACATTTGGTGACGCTACATACATAAAAAATATAGGGACGAATTGAGGACCTCCTTTTTTGAACGACAATTTCTGTACTGTTTGGAGTCGGTACCAATGCAGTTCTTCGGAATCGACCTTTTGGAGCCTTTATATTCCTTCCCAATTTTGAAAATCGACTCACATTATCCGAAAATATCACGTACCATACGGTCGAATTATAGATTGCTCTTTTTTTTAAGTCGTTTAAAAACAACGTCATAGCCACGTTGCGTCATCACAAACTTATCAAGACCGGTGATTAACCTGTCAAAATTAAAATGAGGGCGACAGCAAATATAAAATCACAGAAAAGTTGTAATTTAATATTTTAGATCTCTTTAGCTGTGGATAACATTCCTACAGGGGCTTAAAAGCGGACATCAGTTTACGACCACTATAAATTATACGAACGTTTAAAGTGAGTGCATGTTTAGAAGAAAAAGTCTCCACGGCGAGGCTATTTCCATTTGTTCAGGTAATACCTCGTCTCGACTGCCTGTGGCCGTGAAGCGTTATATTAAATTAGTTCATTTTGTGCAATATATTTGGACTCTCACCATTAAATACATTTTGACTACACTGCACTTACGACTACTGAACTGTGAGAATACAAAGTTATAACGACCTTGTTAATTAATTTCGAATAATAATTATTCAAAATTTTCAGAGATCGTGTAACAGGTGTATTTACATAGTAAAAGGACATAGCCGAATCCTGCCCTATGTGTATATAGAAAAATCAACTGAA
Organism: Clanis bilineata; assembly: GCA_036417725.1. Taxonomy (NCBI): domain Eukaryota; kingdom Metazoa; phylum Arthropoda; class Insecta; order Lepidoptera; family Sphingidae; genus Clanis; species Clanis bilineata. Next base: position 17,358,934 of record CM071145.1, on the reverse strand, counting down.
ATATACTGTCAATAGTGATATCTTAAAATTAACTACAAAATTAATTAAAATATATGGCATCAATTATATTTCTCTAGAACCTGCGACAAAAATATGCCGAATAAATATGTATACTAATTGTTTTCCTTTAACTTTGATTTCAAAGATCGTTTGTCATATTTGTATTCGGAAACACGCTTAAGAAAAAAAACTTTTATGACTGTAATATTATTCGAATGCGATCTTTACCTACCCACAGAATAATTAATAGTGCTACTGAACGAAGCATAAAAGTAAACATCAAAATCAACTTAATAATAAACGATACATATTTTATGCTGTCGTGTCGTATGATGTTAAATTAACTGCATCGATAATAATATTTTAGATTATGTTTCTGAATGCGCTAGCTATTTTGATAATGACATTGAAGGCGCTTATTTTGACATTTCTGCGTTTTATGTATTTCTGCATAAGGCAGGCTTCACACACCACGTCATTCAAAAATGGAAATTATAATCTTAAATAATTAAGTATTCAAGCTTCATATCTTTCTAACAACTACAAATCCATTTTTTATTCCCCGTAATAGTAATAAAATAATTGCTCCTAGTGCGCTACTTATAGTGCTCCTATGTAATAGCAACTAAATTAATTTATAGAGTCTGAATTTCAGAATTTGCGCCTTAGTTCCTAAAAATGTTTGTAACCAACCAACTCCTTTCCCCTTCCAATGTCTCACTTGAATTCGAGGTTGTCCAGAAATTATTTTTTCAAGCCTGTTGCAGAAGTGATCGAGCTTAGTGTTTAGAACTAGCTTCTCTGAGGAATCCAGTCCCGAGTAAATTGTGTCAGAAAAACATGCGTCGCCAAATGGGTCGCTAACGCAGATCCCCCTAGTCCATAGCTCATATATGGTTGCCACTAAAGCAAGGAAGCGACGGACGTTTTAATTAAGAAAATCGGTGTATGCTTATCAAGGCGAGGATTATTTATCGTGTGATTTTAACTACATTATATTTTATGACGATATATAATGTTACGAGGAGCAGTGTGCGAGTGGCTACTCGCCTTTACAGGCGGCTGGTTATGAAGCAAAAAACCGCGGGTTCGATTCCCGCATCGACACAAATGTTTGTGTGGCCCACAGATGTGTTTCGGGTCTAGGCGTTGTGAGACCGAAAGTGTCTCGTAGTTCCCGATTCCTACGAAACAATACTAGTATCTTAGTGTGGGTTCAGGACTATGTGTGTGACTATTTATTTATGTACCTATCTGAATTTTTAACGGCTAGTCTTATGTGTAAGGGCGGCCTTATGGAATTATTTGCTATTCTTGCCATTTAGACTTCACAAAGTCACGGGCCACGGAACATAAACCGAAAACAAGATTTTATATAATATTTTGTTTGACAGTGAGCCATCCAAGACCCAAGATTATCCAGATACCAATAGTACCCATGGTATAGATACGAGATGGTGCTAAAATTCTGCCTTTATTAAAAATAATAATTGCTATTCAAAAAGTTAAGACGCTTTTTGTACACTCTTTTTATTTTTCCTCGCAGGTTTTTGGAAAGTAAATCTTATACTAATATAAGCGCGGGCCTGTGAGCTTACATATGACGTAACATCTGTCCGTGTCCGTGTCCGAAGACTTAGGGCATAGCTCCATACAAATTCCGGCCATGTCCTTTAGTGTAAAAATGCCGAAATAAAAAAAAAATATCACTTCTGGCCGACCCCAAAATCATCGAAGAGATCAAAGCACATACTCTCCGATGACTCCGATGGCTTGGCTATACGAATGGGAGAAAATCGGGGATAGAGAAAGCCTACATGGGCCGACCGTGTGGTCGTCCGCGACCTTCAAGCCAATGATTGAAGAAAGAATCTTGTTTCGCAGGCCAAAAGTAATTTTGCCTTTTGAGCTATCGGAGTAAATAAGTAAGTCATAAAAGTATTTATTTCCAGTCAGGACATTTTTATAGTATGAAGATCTTAAAGCGCCCTTTGAAGTTGCTGTTTCTCCAGTCTATTTGGATTGAAAGGATCGTTTATGCAGTAGATCGGTCACCTGGCTTACTAAACAAGGCTTAACTTGTGACATGTAGCGGTTTCTCACTAATGCCACTTCATACTCGTGTTTCACTTGCTTGTTTTGGCACATCTAAAATAGATGCGTTTGATTACAATTTATAGTGGTGGGTTTCGGGTTCATAGAAATCAGAGATAATATTCAATATGATGTAATATTATTGCTTGATCTAGTGGTAGCGTAAACTGCATATGAGTCGAGCACCTAAACGTCCTGAGTTTAAATCCCCGATCGGGACAACCGACTTTTCCAACTCGATTTTTTTGGGATCGGTCCCCCTAGATAAGGTTGGCGTCATGCAGGCAACCGGGTATAAAAACTAACCTAAATCTTTTCTGTAACCTCCTAAGAAAGTGCGTTCTGCCTACTCCATATTAGAGTAGGTTATGGGTAGAAGAAGATAAAATATAATAGTATAATATTCATCTAACCCGCAGGGCAGCTTGTGGCGAGCTGTTGGGGAGTAGCGACCCCACGGACCCGAGTGCTCCCGGGGTAAGGCCCTGTTCCTCATCTCCGGCTTGCCTACATCGGCCGGAGTGAACACTTACGAGGAACAGATCCCCCTCCTCTGGCATACCATCACCGGCCGGTCAGAGTGGAGTCGCGAGAGCACTATGCTCGAAGTGTGGATGTGGAAAAAGTGGTGACTGTGAAACGTGATTGGATCCTTAAAGACCAGATGATCGTTATTTAAAACCCATTGCCACCACTCCGCCCTTTAGCCACTCAATGGGTATTGCTCCCTTGTCGCTTTTTCTAGTAACTATTTAGGGGAGGCCATGAAGTGGCGAGTCATCACCTGCCTATTTTACTCATGCCATAAACATGGTTCAGGCAGGTGCCATAGTTTGTTAGCATAGATATAGGATATTCATATCCACCCGGGTTAGCGCCCACTGTATACATGGTGTTTAAACCTGCCATGGTGACACACCTTGTTTGGATCATGTTGGAAGATCAGCCAGGGTATTTCTGATTCTCCCTAGGGGATTGTGACTTGACTCGATGGTTGGTAGGGCGGGTATGGGGCTACATCCTTGTGTCCCTGTGTATTGCACTGGTCATCCGCTTGTTCTGTCGCAGTATTTCCTACGTTTGCATCTTCCCCCCTGCGGAATGTAAAGAAGTATTTATGCAGGCAGGATTCTGTGATCGAAATACAAGCATTTGTGTAATTTAAAAATATTTGTTTCTAGTCTCTGTGTTATAGGATTAAAAGTATCTCGTAGTTATACACCCACGATACAGGTTCACTTAGTGAGCTTTGTATATGACTGTTAGGTGTATCTTTGTATCTTGTTTGAATGTGATTTTAATTACATAAGAAGTTATCTTCCACTTGCCCTTATTACACCCTAATGTGGTGTCGGCATACCACACTTTTACGCATTTTCTATAAAGGATTTAACTTGGTTTTACCACCGGCTGCTTTCCTGACTTCAACTCATGTAGAAGCTCCAACACTGAGCCAACCATGTTACAAAAAACTGATCTGGGATTAGATACCAAGGACCTCCCGACCCACTGTCCATGTACGCTGCCACTAATTCATTAAAGCGAGAAAGTCTTTGTACTCTTTGGTATACCAATAAATAATTTTGACAGCATAAATAATATGCTGCTAAATACTTAATTCTGTTCTAATGGAAACAAGAGAAATGACATGCCAAAACCTGTCACATACACGAATACTAATTATTCAACCTGTGTCTAGATATTTACAGTCAATTAACCTGGCCTGAGGCGACAAAGCATTCAAACGTATATCATCGGCAACATTGTTGCGTACGACTATATTTAGAAGATATATTTCACTGCTTGTTTGATGTATCCACGATGTTTAGGGTCTGGCAGGTGCTGTAAATTTAATGACGCTGGTATGAAGATGATTTACCTGTTCAATATAAGATTTGTCATCGAAATGCAGAAAATAAATTACATCTAGTGTTTCTACAACGGTATGCATACGTAAGCTTGACCGAATTATCACCTCTGACTCATAGAATATTGAAATGACTATTTCAGATTATCGGAGGCCCAAATACCACATATCTTTCTCAATCTCCGTCTTTGTTCCATGGTAGACAGTGGCTTGTATCCTTCGCATAACAGAAGTCACTAGGTGACTGTAATCACTTACCATGAGGTGAATGGTCTGCACATCTCCCTTGGTTTCTCCTTCTTCCTACCTCCTTCCTCCAGTACCTACAACATACATTATAGTGCAATATGCTTATTGCAGAAAAAATTTGGCTTAGTTTTTACGACCGGCTGGTTATCCTAGGTCAGCGCTATAGATATTGTTAACCGAAACTGGAATTTGAACATAGGACCCCGATCCGCTGCTCTGCCCGACTTCGTAATTCAACAAAAACAATATCGCTCTATAAAACTCCCACAGCACAGATTCCAGTAACACAGTAGAATTGGAGCATGTATCGGATAATAAATAAAACGTCCAAAAGAAAATAGAGTCGATACTTCAAACGATGTCACAATATCTACCAGTGTTCCTGATCCCTCAGTAGTAAATGGCGTATGATATGAGCTTATTGCAGGGATCTGAGAAATGAGGTTTTGTTCTTCAAATAATACATACATGCAAAATATGCATGAAAGTAAGAAACATTTAGTGATTGAAATTCTAAAACATTTGATGACGGTACTAACAACTCTACTTTAACTTTACATGTAAATTCAACGATTTTTTGTTTATATTTACCCTGATCAGCCTTCGTTAAAGGTGTAAGTCTCTTGTGGCTATATTTTCATACTACCCTTCCACTCGCGCTTAATCCTCTTCAGTGTGAAGTCGACGCAACCGTGGGTGCAATACATTTTATAAACCATGTTTCAGACTACGGTTCTGAGGTCTCGGGTTCGATCCCCGGGTCGGGCAAAGTGTTATTAGATTTTTCCATATCAGCCCGGAGTCTGGAATTTGTGCCCGATATGGCGATAGGCTCGCCCCCTATCACATCTGGGACGGAACTAAGCTCGGCGAAATGTGGGTGTTTTAGTTCGCTAGTGCGCCTCTGGCTACCCCTTCGGGGATACAGGCGTGAGCTTATGTTATGTTATGTTTCAGAAAGGATTTGGCTAAGTAGTTAGTAGTTTAGTATTTACAAGCAGCCACCTGTCTTCGGAGGACGTAAACCCTGTACTTGATTTAGCTCCTTTGGACTTTATTTTCACTAATATCTAAAATCATAATAGTGTATGTGACTTAAAACGTTGCAATTCGTATACGAGATGTCTACCGCAGACAATTAGAACGAATATTTGTCGCGTTTCTGTGAATCAATGTTATTTATTTATGTAATCAATCGGTGATCTTACTGATGGCCTCTGGAACAAAAATGACGGACAAGACCGATTTCGTCGTAATATTATAAATAGGCATCTCGTTTAATCAAGGTGTGCGAGCGGGGCGCAACAACGGGGACATGTGGTTTCGGACATAACAAAATAATGTACAGAGAACTATTGGAAATAATCAATTGATATTTATGTTTAAAATAGTTTTTTGTAGGTAATAGTTTCGATTCTATGGTTGTTAAGTATACTATAGAATAATAATAATAAGTACACCCACAGTCACACACCTAGTCCTGACCCTAGGTATAACCTGTATTGTGGGTGTCAGAGACTATGAGAGACTTTCGGTCTCACAACACCCAGACTTGAAACAAATATCTGTGGGCTACACAAACATTTGTCTCAATGCGGGAATCGAACCCGCGGCCTCTTGCTTCACAGCCGGCTATTCACCCGCTGCGCCACGGAGGTTGTCATACAAGGTAATTTTATTTATTTACCGCGTATTCAATAAGCACTATATTCTAGTCACTAGGTTATCTAAGAACAATACGGTTTAGTTTTATATGTAACATAATCCATTCTTCTGTTGCTTTTTATTTTACTCTGTATAAACACATTGCGCTTGAATCAAAATAGTTAAAAAACGTTCGTATATTAATGATCTCTGTGACGGAGCTTCAAAGACTGTAATGTGATAGGCGCGGGTTTTGTTTGTATAATATTATCATTAATAACATAATCAAGTACAAGTTTGGAATATATATATATATATATATATATACAGCCTCCGTGGCGCAGCGGGCGAGTAGCCGGCTGTGAAGCGAGAGGCCGCGGGTTCGATTCCCGCATTGAGACAAATGTTTGTGTGACCAACAGATATTTGTTTCAAGTCTGGGTGTTGTGACACCGCGCGTCTCTCATAGTCTCTGATACCCACGATACAGGTTATACCTAGTGTGGGGTCAGGACTAAATGTGTGACTGTTGGGTGTATTTATTTATTTATTTATATATATATATATATATATATATATATATATATATTAATTTACAAAATTAATTGACAAAGTCTTTCAAATATTATCTGGTAACATTATCTGTAAAATTAAATCAAAATATTTAGAGTTCCATTTCATTCATAAGATTTTTCTTAAAGAATATATAATTTGTTAATTAATTATTATAATTAATTAACAAACCTAATTTGCATACTGATTTCTTAAGTTTACGCGAATATTATACATTGAAATAAAACAATTTTTACGGATTCTATCACGATTAGGTTTTAATTTTTAATTTTTATTCCCGACGTTTCGAAGGCTTCACAGTCTGACCCGTTAGTTTTATTTCAAACCTAATTTGTTTTCTACTTCTGTAACCCTTCTTTATTGTCCGTTGTTGTAACTCACAACAACCAAAATGATATTAGGTACGTAAAATTCCTATACTAATATCCATTACAAATTGTTCCATTCATAATAACCACTAACTATATCATCCTGTCAAATCGATTCTCGGAAATAATTACCGAGTAATATACTAATTAGTAGAAGGGGAGTGGAATGAGCGTGAGCTTTCTGTCGGTTTCGCGCTGTGGTGTAATTAAACCGAAGGTTGACAGGTGACAAATTGACCGCAGCGCGACCGTATACAGTACTGCGAATATCGTCTCGTGTGTATACACACCTTGACGTATAGATAATAACAAACCAAAACAAATGAAAGGGAAGTATTATTTTTCGTCAACTATTAGCATCAATACTATTAGGCTCCGTTTTAACCAGATATGTGCGGGGTAGGGAGTGGAGCGCGGGAGAACATCCTTCAATAGAATCCTTGCATCACATCTTGTGAACAATGTGCGCACACAAGTGAGCTGGTTGGTCAGAGTCATTACCAACCAAATAAAACGTGAATGCAACTTGCTCTAGCGTTTCGCACAGCGAACGAGATGTCATCATCATCATCAGCCACAGGACGTCTATTACTGGACATATGACAGTGAGATTTACAGAGGCCTAAATAAGTATAACATAAAGAAAGCTCACGTCTGTATCTCCAAAGGATTAGGCAGAGGTACACTAATAGAACATATTTTTTTTTTGGTAGAGGTGTTCGGGTGTTTGTCATACAAATATTTTACGCAGTTGCTAGCGAGAAATGTCAAAAAAGCTCCTGGTCGAGCTACCGGCTTGTGCTTTGAATTGCGATATGTTGTAATACTCATTCCACAACTCAAATAAATTTTATTTTAATGATCGGATTACGTTGTTTGCATTACAATTAACATTACAAAATCTTTTTTATTGGAATTGTGCTCGCCACCTGGCTTACATCAACTCGATCTATAAAAAAGTGCCGGGAGATAATAAAAATCACCAAAATCAAAAACGTCCGTCAAAACAAAACCATAATTTAATGGAGACACATCACTCATTAAACTGGGTTTATAATTAACATAAATCATGCGACATCTTCCGAATACACTTAAGTCAAATTTTCATGTTTCCCAAACGTAAATGCATCTTATCTCTACAGACGTAGAGTTCCATTTCCTACTTTTGATGGTAGAGAGTAAGTTCCCAGATCAAAGAGCCGCTGTGACATGTGTTTTATAGTCTAACTGTCTGTCTGTTCTCACGACATCAAATCTGACCTATTAATATAAATATTTCATACATTCATGATACCAGTTAGTACTTGCGTCTTTTAGAACATTCCTGATGTTTTGGAGCAGGTGACTGTGTGTATCAACTGTGCCGATTGATTTATTTATTACATACAAAATTACATAGTTATTTAGTTGCATAAAAATGGTCTGCATATGTTCAGCAGTGGACGTCCTGTGGCATCAGCTATATAAGAAATAAATAAATAAACTATTCAGCCAATGTCTCAGGCAACAATGAGTGGGAGATAACAAAAAGAATATAACAGAATGTGTAGGACTAAGAGGTTGATTTAATGAGCGTTTTTTTTTATAAAACCTGATGGTTAATGATCATAGTTGCATCAAAACCTTTAAATCATACTATTAAGGATTATAAACGACGATAACCTCCGTGGCGCAGCGGGCGAGTAGCTGGCTGTGAAGCCAGAATGCACGGCTTCGATTGTCGCTTCGAGACAATTGGTTGTCATGCTCAATTTGTTTCGGCTCTGGGTGTTGTGAGACTGAAAGTCTCTCTCTAGGTGTTCTGTGGAGTGTTTCGTGAGAAACATGTGCAAGAGATTCCCTTAAGGTAAAGGCTCTTTGACTGGTAGAACCACGCTGTAGATAGTTACGTCTAATGATAGGCCGGCTTGACCGGTTGCATACCACTGTCTCACAGTATATGGACGTAAAATGGTAGCTCGCAGTCGCGTTTTGTTCATTTAATGAGATTTCCGGTTGCAAATTCCCCCATCGTTTCTCCCAATCCCTTTTTCCCTCCTTTAAGGTCAGCCCATGATTTTCTTGTCTTGAGTGTCTATGGGCGATGGAGATCACTTACCATCAGGTGATCTATCTGCTCGTTTGCCAGTCTCTGATATAAAAAAGGGCCTCTCTAGATGTTTTTGTGGTGTGTTTGGTAAAAAAACATGAGCAAGATCCTCCCTTTAGGTGGACCGACTATGTATTCAGCCCTTACGCACGGTCCAAGAATCGACACCAATATTTAATAGTTCAGTTGATCGTGTCAACTAATTCGTCACATCAAAGCGGCTCTGTAGGAAACCATTTCACTGTGGTAATTATTTCAAACGTGGCGTATAATTTGTGCGACGTGGTTTCCGCCACCTGTCGCCGTGGTAACTAAAAATCAAAGCTAATTGATTTCATTTATTTTTATATCTACTGCGACTAGACTAGATTTAAATAACATAAGCACCCGCCTGTATTCTTAGAACGGTAAGCAGACAAGCAACTACTGTAACCAAAGCAATTTTGTCATTTCTATAATAGAGCAGATTATTATGAAATCAAAACATGAAATTGTGTTGGTACAACCATACAGCTTCAGGAGTGAGTTGCTCAATTCTAAGCATTTTTGTCTAAAAACTATTTTACCTACATCATAAAACATTCTCATAAAGGTCGCAGGAAGTCGCTGGATGCAGGCCGCTTCCAACTGGTCGATCTCGAAATCTTTGGGGGAGGCCTATGTTCAGCAGTGGACGTCCTATGACTGAAGATGATGATGATGATAAAACATTTTTAGCAAATTGTTTAAATATTTTTTTATAAGAAAACTGAGAAGGAATCATCAAATCAACCATCGGCGGAGGCCCGATCACGAATAACTTCGATGATCGAATTCAGTTTTACGTATAAATGTAATCTAATAAATACACGTGGTGAATAATATTCCATGAGGCTGGAACAAGTAAGTCGCGGGACGGAAAAGTAATTGTATTTCTAGAGGTAGAATCTTAAGTCTGGTATAATCAGGTCACTGAAGATACAATACACACAAACAAAACAAAAAGAAATATTACGTCAAAATAATATCAGGATTTTTCTGAGGTCATGACTCTGCACTGATAATGTCAATAAAACTAAACGGTAATTCCATAATTATTTAAAACGATAGGACGCTATAAAAATATTTAGGTATGGCTAACGTAGGTTGTTTACGAAATTTTACTTAGATAATAGACTGCCCCAGTGGCGTGATTGTATTTCGGTATGACTACTGTCTTAAGGTCTCGGGTTCAATCCCGGGTCGGGCAAAGTGATATTGGGTTTTTACATAGCTCGGAGTGTGCAACTTGTGCCCTATATGGCGTAAGGCTCGCCCCCTATAACACCTAGGACGGAACTAAGCACGGTGAAATATGGGTGTTCTAGTTCGCAGTGCGCCTCTACCTACCCCTTCGGGGATACATGCCTTTTTGGCCTCGTGGCAGTGTATATTAGGTATATTGTATATTATTTATATTAGTGTATATTGTATGAGAGGTGCTGGATTTGAATCCCAGGCCGGGCAGAGCGACTTATCTAATACGATTTGGGGAAGGAGAAAAAAGTAATAAGGCAAATTTCTAAAAAAAAATCTACTGAAATACCACACTTACATGAAGTTGATAGTTTTTGTAAAATAAGTAAATACGTTTTTTTTTATAGCAGAGATTGGCAAACGATCAGATGGGTCACCTGATGGTAAGTGATCTCCACCGCCTATAGACACTCAAGATACAAAAAGAATCATGGATGCGTTGCCAACCTAAAAGGTGGAAATGGAAGGGGAGGGAAGGGGATTGGGAAAGGGAGTGGGGAAATGGGCCACCGGAAATCTCACTCACCGAACGAAACGCGACAGCAAGCTGCCACTTTACGTCGGTTTTCTGTGAGACAGTGGTATCTAACCGGTCGAGCCGGCCCATTCGTGCTATAGACGTGACATATACTTATCTGAGAGTGGCTCTACCACTCTCAGATAAGTATATGTAAGTTTATGGGCCTTGTACCTAAAATTACGTCTACCGTATTTCAGTTACATTTATCGTTTCTTTGGAACCTTGTACAGTGCGTGGTCAGATATGCTGGATACACTAGGCCGATTCTTTACCATTTGACTTCAGAACGCTACAAAAAGTCAGCAAAACTAAAAATATATACGCCAAAAAGTCTTTCTGTCTATCTGCCCTTAGCCCGACCGGAATGTAGGGCGGCGCAAAAAAATTTCGACCGACTTCAAAAAAGGAGAAGGTCCTCAATTCTAATGAATTTTTTTATGTATGTTACGCGATATCTCCGCCAAATATGGACTGTTTTTCAAAATTATTTTTTCTTCGATAAAGCTTATTACAAGGGTGGTCCCATATTAATGTGGTCATGATTAAATAAATGTTGACGTCGGTCCGTTGAGTTCTTAATCTTATGGTTATTTCAAGCATGTTCCAGAAGGGACTTGGCTTGGTTTTTACGAATGATGATGTCGATAGGTATTGTGTAACATGAACGCTTTGCCACTGTTATCACTGCTGTGAGTGTACATTAAATAAGCAGAAAACACACCCATGTAGCTATTTCGGGCTTTGCTGATGATAAACGGGTTTTCCCGGGTCAAGGGGTTATGATAACTTGCAGTATAAAAAGGGGGCGCTTCGTCTTAATCTCACATAAGTCACTGTGTTTAACTCTTCGTTACCACTCGCTCCGTCACCATCACCATCATGCTCGCCATCACCAGGCTGTGTCTGCTGCTCGTGATCCTCGCGTCACTCTCCACCGCGAACCCTTGCTACGACTGCGACCAGGAAATGGAACAAGAAGGGGATTACGACTATAGCAATGGCTATGAAACTAATATTCATGACAATAATATAAGAGGACATGTGCAAGTGAACTACCCGAATTCTCATCATAACGCTATTTACGGACGCTACCGTCGAGACATTGACGAGGCAGTTCCAGTATCTGTGTAATACTTTTAATAGACATTTAGTTCAAGCACCCATACCATGAGGTTGGGCAATGTTAGGCAACGCGTACGCGGGTCTCCCTATCCGTTTCATTGTGTGATGATGGGTGCAATGTGTAGAAATAAAATTGTCTCCGATCCGGAAAATATAGTATTGTAATTTTGTATGTATAAAAAGTTTATGAATAAATATAATGCAAATATACTTTCAAAGAAATTTTATTTTAAAAAAAGTCATAGTCACTTCATCATCATCATCATCAGCCATAGGACGTCCACTGCTGAACATAGGCCTCCCCCAAAGAGTTCCAGATCGACCTGTTGGAAGCGGCCTGCATCCAGCGACTTCCTGCGACCTTTATCAGGTCGTCGGTAACAGAACAATTTAATATTTAAAAAAGAGGCTAACCTCATGTGATCAATTAGTTGTTCACATCACTTTTAACATTTAATCATTAATTAAACCTACACGTTATTTTTGTTTTATTTGTCACAAATTCTAATAATTTTGAAAATCATATTTATAAATTTATAGTTTATTGTGAGTAAACATACATCTAATTATTCGTATTGATGCGGATCTGTCAGATAAAGTTGACGTCAGGTAGGAAACCGGCAGTAAAAACTAAGCAGAATTATTTCTGTACTAAAGAGTATGATGCATCAACGCTACATTGAAGTTAGCAGTTGGAAGAATTAATTTCACGGAGATTCGTAAAATTACTAAACTTGATAAGCAACACATAGGTTTTTATTCCTATTTTGTTACGAGACTGCTTTGGGGCGTACCTAGTATTGCGTGCGCTGTAAGATCCTGGCTTACTGGAGTTACAGTGGCGGGTGTATGGGCGGGATAGTCTCGTAATTGGAACTGCTGGGGTCGCCGCCATATAGCGAAGGATGTGCCGTTTTGTATACATTTTGTACTTACTGTATTTTTCTTCAGTTAAACCTCAAGATGAACTACGGCGGGAATATTATTAATAATAATAAATACACCCAACAGTCACACACCTAGTCCTGACCCCACACTGTATTACCTGTATCGTGGGTGTCACGAGACTGAGAGACTTTTGGTCTCACCACACCCAGACTTGAAACAAATATCTGTGGGCCACACAAATATTTGTCTCAATGCGGGTATCGAACCCTCGGCCACTCGCTTCACAGCCGGCTACTCGTCCGCTGCGCCACGGAGGCTGTCTCAGCATAGTTTTAAATATATGGGGCTTCTTCCAAGGGCGACGGGCCAATTTACAACGCGCAGAAGTGATTTCGGCAGCAATCCGAACTTTACACTAAATAAGATGCCTTCTTGTTGGCTTGGCTTTTGTTTGTTTAGTTTGGTAGAGTCGGCAAACGTAAATTGGTTAGTGTCCCGACTTATATGTGGACCGTACATATTTAGATGTGGACTGGGCAGAAGGCTAATGAGTTTGGAATAACTATCCCTTTGGATTAGGAAGTACTCATAGAGGATTTATCGTGGTGATAAAAAAAGGAAACAATTCTACTCTGAGTTTAGCGGAGCCCCCTACAACCCGTAGGTATAGCTAATTACAAGTTCTACGGGAAATATGATCCCGACCATTCGGAAATTAGCAAGCTAGTTTGAAATGTTTATTGGTTAAATTACGAGTATTATTTGTCGAAACAATTGATTTCCTTCAAAGAGATTAAGAAAATACAGACTTTGTTACATTTTTTTATAGCAGAGACTAACAAACGAGTAGATGGGTCACCTAATGGTAAGTGATCTCCACCGCCCATAGATACCCAAGACACAAAAAAGGTTATGGATGAGGTGCCAATGTGAAAGGAGAGAAATTGTGATTAGGAAAGGGAGGGGGAAATTAGGCCACCGGAAATCTCACTCACCGATTGAAACGCGACAGCGAGCTGCCACTTTACGTCGGTTTTCAGTGAGACAGTGGTATTAAACCGGGCGAACTAGCCCATTCGTATTGTAGATGTTTTCATATGTGGCTACCATTCAATATCGAGACTTGCGAAGATATTTTGTTTTTTAAACCGACTATGATAAGAGTAAAACGTAATGAAACAGCAAGTGACCATTTAGTTCATATGACATATTTTTTGTTCCTACAGCGGAACCCTTTACTGTGCGTGGTCAGACATGTACTTGGCCGATTTTTAAATCTCGCACAATGATTTATTGTTACAGGCGTGGAGCTGTAAATCATATGTCAGTTCACCGTTCTTACACCTACTGCGTTAATAGTGGACGTAGTACGGTAACTCTATGGAGTTGATACTAGTAACTGTTTCAACATAGACCACAGGGATTCCATCACAGAACAGGAAATCCAGGAAGTGCTAATACTCAAAATTCGTAATGGAACTAGTGTCGCCAAACACACATAATCATCATCATCAGCCACAGAACGTCCACTCCTGAACATACACCTATACACACACAAATGTAGGTGAAATCATATAAATTAAATACTAATAAACAATTCGTGCGTCCGTGCATTTGAAAAACAAACGTTGGATCATAAAATGAATTTTGCTATAGGTACTATAAAAAAAAACAATTACGTAATTTACCTCTACAATGGATAGCAGTGTTCATTGCATCAAATAAAATAAAAAGTAAATTGAAACGTAACTGCGACAAGCGCGCCACGCCTACATACATATCCACTACCTTATTTTGTTCCATGGATTACTAGTAGTGACAATAAAAAAAATAAAAAAAAATCGCAAAATAATCGCGAGTAGATGGAGTAATAGAATACATAAGTTGTCGAGCAGACGACCCATCTGATGGACACCTGCAATGGCAAAGCCAAGCCAAGCCACTGCCTATAGTGGAATGAATAGTTACAAATTTAAAATCTTAATGGACCGATTTCAAAACTTATCCGATCGTGACCAAATTTATATGGGACCCTTGAAATAAGCTCTATTGAATACAAATAATCATGAAAATCCGTTCACATTTGGGGGAAATGTCGCGTAACATACATAAATAAAAATTACAAGTTTAAAAACTTAACTGACCGACTTCCAATTTACCGATCGTGACCAAATTTATATGGGACCACCCTTGAAATAAGCTCTATCGAACACAAAAAGAATTTTGAAAATCGGTCTACATTCGGCGGAGATATCGAGTAACATACATAAACAAAAAAAATGAGGACCTCCTCCTGTTTGGGAAGTTGGTCGAAAATACAGACGAATTGAGGACCATTTTCTTTTCGGAAGTCAGTCAATAATAACAGAGATTAAAAAGTGAGAAGATATTTTAGCCTCCGAAAAATTTTACTGCATGAAACACAACAGCAAGCAGTAGCTTGCGTAAAATATATCGTAACTTTTACGATTACCAGTGACACAGTGGTAATAAACCGGTGAAGCTATTATGCACGTAAAATTGACTACAGTGTGGCTCTACCGTTTATATCGTGTCACAGGTTATACTTTAAACTGAAGTTGGTTGTACCCACTCTATAATATATCGTCGTTTAATATTTGATTGCATCTACCACCAACATTATCACAGTGCACAGTTGACAACGAGGAAGTGGTTTGTCAAACTGACAAATCGCTTGACACCGCCGAAACTGCTCGACTTTATGTCGCACAGTTTTATAATTTTTAGTTAAAATAAACTTTGTTTAGAATGCTGATGGCTATACACGCCCATTAGGCAACTGAAATAATGTCGCATAACGCTCACAATTTACGAAATGTGTCATTATGGCTAAGTTATTTGATGAGTATAAGCGACCGGTGTTGTTTGACCGGTGTCTCTACTTTATAACAAGTTGCTGAGAGGTCTGGTGAAAATGGTGGATGCTCAAATGCATTTGTAAACCACTAATGATAATATTAATGTAAGATGAAACGGTTTTCACGGATTTTAAACATAGCGTTAAAGTTACATTAAATAAGGCGTTTATTGTAACCAAATGTAAAGGGACTGTTATTATCTCGCAATAAAAAAGGTGTTGCTATAAGTATGAAGCTTTCAATTAACTGGTATGATTTAGATGCAATTTTATTGTTATGGTTTTGTAAACAGGTCTGTTATGTTGATAAGAAATTGTAATTATAAAAATATTGTTAAAGTTTTACTTCTTATATTGCTTAGAAATAACATAACATAAGCTCACGCTTGTATCCCCGAAGGTGAAGGCAGAGGCGCGCTAGCGAACTAGTACACCCACATTTCGCCGAGCTTAGTTCCATCCCAAATGTGTTAGGGGGCGAGCTTATCGCCATATAAAACTAAATAGTATGCTACTCGCAAAATTTACTACACTATACGAACATGGGTTCGATTCTTGAACGAAGAACATATAAAAATATAGTACATATACCTAGTTTATACTAATATAGAAACTATAATAATAAAGTCTTAAAGGTACTGCTTATAATTAGTTCAAACAAATCTCCTAAAACATTAAAAAACTGATATTTAATAACATAATCACAAGTTTAAAAACATAGCTGACCGACTTCCAATTTACCGATCATAACATAACATAAGCTCACGCCTGTATCCCCGAAGGGATAGGCAGAGGCGCACTAGCGAACTAGAACACCCACATTTCGCCGAGCTTAGTTCCGTCCCAGATGTGATAGGGGGCGAGCCTATCGCCATATCGGGCACAAATTCCAGACTCCGGGCTGATATAGAAAAATGCAATACCACTTTGCCCGACCCGGGGATCGAACCCGAGACCTCAGAACCGTAGTCGTACCGAAATACCACCACGCCACCGAGGCAGTCACCGGCATTTACCGATCATGACCAAATTTATATGGGACCACCCTTGAAATAAGCTCTATCGAACATAAAAATAATTTTGAAAAGCGGTCCACGTTTGGCGGAGATATCGAGTAACATACATAAAAAAATCGACGAATTTAGGACCTCCTCCTTTTGTGGAAGTCGGCCGATAATACTGACATACATATTTTTGAGTGGTAGAGCCACGCTGTAGATAGTTACGTCTACAACACAAATGAACCGACTCGTCCGCTTTGATACCACTGTTTCACAGAAAACCGACGGAAAGTGGCAGCTCGCTGTCGCGTTTCGTTCGGTGATTGAGATTTCCGGTGACCCAATTAAACTCCGCCCTCCCTGTTCCAATCCCTATTTCCCTCCTTAAAGGTTGGCAACGCACCCGTGATTCTTTTTGTGATAATTCTTGGGTGTCTATGGGCGGTCACTTACCATCAGGTGACCTGCTCGTTTGCCAGTCTCTTCTATAAAAAACTACTCATTAATTTATACCTCATTTTAAAAATCACATACATTTAACAGAGACGTGCTCTATGACCGAGGTTCGTTTCCTGACTCGTAACTTTTAATTAAAACGGTGATTTGTTCGTATTTCTTGGCCCAGATTTTTAACCGTATCTGTTAAATATGGACTGTGAGTTAAATTTGGATTATGGTGGATAATAATGGTTTATTTGACTTAAGTGATTAATCGTTAGTACATATGATAATAAATCGGTCTTACTTAGCCTTATTTTATAGCAGAGACTGGTAAACGAGCAGATGGGTCACCTGATGGTACATTATCTCCACCACCCATAGGCACCCAAGACACGAAAATCATGTGTGCGTTGATAACCTATAAGGAGGGAAATAGGGATTGGGAAAGGGGGCGGGAATTGGGCCACCGGAAATCTCACCCTGAACGAAACGTGACAGCGAGCTGCCCTCTTTACGTCTGTTTTCTCTAAGACAGTGGTATCAAACCGGTCGAGCTGGCCCATTCGAGCTGTAGACGTAAGTTTCTACAGCTTGGCCGTATTGATATTTTTACAAACCAATATTTTCTTATAAAATAAACGATATTATGTATTATGTTCATAATTTAATAGAACCTCGTTTTTTAAGTTAAAACGTGATTTATTATCGTTGTATATTAGTTATATAACTTGTAGACTACCTAATTTAACATCTACATATATGTATGTAGATAGTGTTGGGTGAACACGCAAGAACCTCGTGATCCGCTGAGGTGATCACCGGCCGGAAACGGAAACTCGCAGCGGAGGGCGCTGCCGTCGCTTCCGGCACGTCTACCCACACTTCCGGTCAGGTTACGGGATATCTTAAGACGCTGTTAATGCACGCGCCGGGTTATCTGTTTTGTTTTGAACTCATGTGTCTAGAATATTTCTTGATGAAACCTTCTTGATAAGTTGGGAATAAAATTGTTTCTGGTTTTCCAAAATAAGTTATAATTCCAAGCATAATGGTTGAAGCAAGGTTCAAATATACCGGATGTTACAGAAAGATGTTACCAATTATAATTCCACATACATGGAGAACAATTTAAAGTGTGCTGGTTAAAAGCTAAAAGTGGAACTTATTTTAATTACTAAGAATTGAGATTTTATAGAATAGAAGAGTACAGAAAAACAAAATACGACCTGTAAATAAATTGACACAATTAATAAACGGCTGTGAAATATTTATAAGTTAAAAATTATTACCCTATAAGCCGTGGCCGTGGCTTCGAATCCCGCATCAAAAAAAGTTTCGTGTGGGCCATATACATTTGATTCGGGGCTGGGCTGGGGTGTTGTGTCCCTCGTAGTTCCTGATACAGGTGTACCCTATCCTAGTGTGGGGTCAGAACTATGTGTGTAACTGTTGGATGTATTGATTTATTTATTTGTACTAGTAATAATCGCCAAATGGTCGAAATTCGACCATAATGCTTTTACTTAAATTTTAAATAAAATGGTTTTCTGCAGAACCTCTCCATATAAACTTTAAGTGTGTCGAAATTTCACGGTCATCCGTTCACGCAATTCTCGTAGATAGATCGGTCTCCGGTGGCCCATACGCTTATGTAACATATATATGAAAGAAGGAACAAAATTTCGCTTCACGTATTAATATATAGATTTAACTCCCACAGATATTTTAAAACAACCTACGCCAAATCAGACATCTGTCTTTCATAAACAAAAATAAATATACAGACAACCGTTGACAATTTATTATAGATATGTACGACGATGCATAATGCTTGTAATTTCCAGGTTACCACATTATCTAGACGTTTGTATAATGTGTTGACAGGTTTATGAGAAAAACTGCGCATGTGCGAACAGAATGGACATCGGTGAAATAATGTGTAGGAATTATACTAACCGTAGGTATAAATAAAATACACATTTTGTGTTTGAAGTTAAATTTGAAGCGATTCCTCATTATGATGTATAACTTCCACCTACAGATTTTGGTTAAATTGCATTTTACAAAGGGGTTGAACATATTATATTATGCATCGATATCAGAGACTCATTTGCAATCAGTTAGTAGTTAGTTTCGATTATAAATAAATGTAGAAAATAATACTTTTATTATGCCAATTAATTTTTTGCTTGAAGATTGAAATGTGTTCCTCGGCCAAATCCTGAATCGGTGAATCACAATAGATTTTTAACTAAAATACGATTGCAAATAACAACAATTAATTATACTATCTCGGTGGCGTGGTTGTATTTCGGTACGACTATAACTGTCCTGAAGTCTCGTGTTCGATCCCGGGTCGCGTAAAGTGATATTGGATTTTTCCATTATCAGCCCGGAGTTTGGAATTTGTGCACGATATGGCGATAGCCTTGCCCCCTATCACATCTGGGACGAAACTAAGCTCGGCCAAATGTGGGTGCATAGAATCCGCGATAGAATCCGTAAAAATAGTTTCATTTCAATGTATAACTATGTCCCTTGTAAGAAATACTTATTTACGGCTCTATGTGTCAATATTTGAACTCATTTTTAAGAATTTTTGATATAAAAGCGTCGCAAATTTCGACTTTATCGCCCACGGTCGATGACACTTATTTTTCCGCGCTTTATATCAATCGATACAGGTATGCCGACAGCTGCGCTCCAAAATAGAAGTCATTGGATTAGCGAGATCATTCCCGAGACGTAATGAGGTTACGTGAATTGAAAGAGATTTGATGAAAATATTGTTTTTTTAGAATCATAAATACATGTATAAAAATACATCGAGAACACTCTTTGCTAAAGTGGTTTAAAATATTAATCTTTATTTTGACGTGGTAATGGTAATGATTTTGTAGTAGGAGTTCTATGAAAATAACAGATTGTCGCAATATTTTTTGACGATGTATTTAGTTTTTGTAACAAAATTAATAAATATCTAAATAATTTTACCTACACTATTGTATGTAGATGCCTACACTAGCCCGTCCATACATTAGCCACTATATGTATATTATATCTACTTAACTTCTGTAAGCCAGGATCAACAATGACAAGCATGTATCAGCCACCGTGGCGCAGCGGACGAATGGCCGGCAGTGAGGCGAGAGGCCGCGGGTACGATTCCCGCCTTCAGACAAATGTTTGTGTGGCCCACAGATATTTATTTCAAATCTGCGTGTTGTAAGACGGAAAGTCTCTCATAGTCTCTGACACCCACGATACAGGTCATACCTAGTGTGGGGTCAGGACTAGGTGTTGACTGTGGGTGTATTTATTATTTATCAACGCCGAGCAATGAAACTTATCAAGTCTCTCTAAAAATATATCTTTATCCAGTAGCGAAATCAAATAAAGATATAATAAGAAGTTGGAATATATTTTAGTTAAGTTTGTGAAAATAGTGTTTACCTCAGGCTAGGATTTTTCCATCTCATTTTCCCTCACGACAGTCCGGCTCGAAACAATTCTGTAAAGTGATTTGATTTCGTCAAATATGCCGTCAAACATCATACGATCGAGAATTATAATAAATTCGATACGGTAATGACTTGGCGTGTCGCCTAACTGTGGGTAATTATCACAATAACCGAAAAAAAAACATTGCAAGCACACCTGAAATATTTCGCCACTTTTTCTATGACATTGAACGTAATGTGCCAAGTTTTTGACGACTGTTTTCTAGTTTTGAGTATTGGGTTTCTATTTTGAAAGAGAGGAAGAAAATGGTTTGTCGTCACATACAGTACAGGCAACATTATAGAAATTAAAACTAAACGAACACAAAAAAAAATATCATTAGGAAACACCAAACATAACAAAACAAATTAATAAGTTTTACAAATAAATTAACGCATAAATGTGTGTTGTTTTTCTGTAAGAGGTTTGAGCCATGCTGTAATATTTTTTTCCTATAGAATAACGAACTCACATGGATGGATAGCACTATATCATAGAAAACTGTGAATGAACACCGACAAGTTGCTCGTTACCATTAAATAAACATAGTGAATATTCTATTCATACAAAAGGAATCTTATGAGATTTATTTTTTTCAGAGGCTGGCAAACGAACGAGATGGGTCACCTTATGGTAAGTGATCACCACCGCCCATAGACACCCAAGACACAAAAAGGATCAAGGGTGCGTTGCCAACCTGAAGGGAGGGAAATAGGGATTGGGAAAGAACGGAGAGGGGAGGGGGAATTGGGCCACCGGAAATTTCACTCACCGAACGAAACGCGACAGTGACCTGTCATCTTACGTCGTTTTTGTATGAGACGTTGGCATCAAACCGGTCGAGCTGGCCCATACACAGGGCCGTCAAACTACAGCGTGTCTACAGCGTGGCTCTACCACTCTTAAAATTACAATTCGACCTGGCGCTTTTTGCCAGAAAATAGTGTTAATTTAATGTTTTTGATAAAAACCCAAAGTAATATCACAAATTAACGCGAATTTTGACATTATGTATGAGTTTTTATTGGTTGTGTAATTGTTTTGGCGCCGGAGCGTGCGAGGCGACTCCTTCCACGACGGTACGTAGCGCATGAAATTATCATAAACAATCTCACTGTTTATTACTATGTTGAGTCTGTTTGTTGAGATGTGCGAGTGTTTTTGGGAAATTTTAATAACTTACACACGTACGTTTACCCCACTCTAAAAAAATGAAATGAAGATTGCTTGGTTCGACCTTCATTTTTTCCTTTAAAATTTTTAAGTTTACCAGTTGGCAACGCACTCATGATTCGTTTTGTTTCTGTGTCTTGGGTGTCTATCGGTGGCGGAGATCACTTACCATCAGGTGACCCATATGCTCGTTTGCCAATCCCCGCTATAAAAAAACCTATTATTTGTATACTGTTAAAAATTAAAATAATTATTTCTTATATATTTGTTTGCGTACCCATGTTTTAAGTTTGTTCTCTTGTTGTTCATGTAAGAAATATAGTTACTTGTACGACTTTCATCAATAACAATAATTATAATAGATACATCAGTATCTAAGGGCATGCCTAAAACCGCATCTCCTGCATTAAAACATTACACAACACATCTACGCAAAACATGGTTTCGCTACACATTTTTATCTATGGCCTATTGTTCTACGAGCATTAGACAGCGAAAATCATTGTTTTGCGTATGTGTTTCTGTGCTTTGTTTCGAGTAAAATAGGTGCAGGAGACTTATCTTCAGCAGTTGCGTATGACTCTGACGTCTTATGACTCTGCCTAGTTCATTTATTCCATTTAGAAGAAAACTAAATCATAGCAATACAAACAGGGTCACGTGCTAAACCTAGCAACATTATTACGTTTTTTACACCATAAACATTTCAACTTTCATAATTTTCGGATGAGATGCGGTAATGGCGGGCACTGGCTTATTCAAAGCAATTACACTAATGCAAATTATTATAATGTGTCTATAATAAAATATAAAGATTATTTACTGCATGCTTCTACGAGATGAGATGGTCTATTAATAGATGTTACTTTATTTTAAACACGTGTAACTTGTATTTAGATAGCGCAGATTATATTATAAAAAGTACTGCAATTCGTTCACTTTATTTAAAAGGCACTTAGCTATTTTATGCACAGTAATCAGGCATGTTATAACTTATAATCATCATTTGATTATGTAGTACCTTTATTAAATTTTCGAAATGAAATTCGTTCACTTTATTTAAAACACAGTTAGCTATTTTATGCACAGTAATCAGGCATGTTATAACTTATAATCATCATTTGATTATGTAGTACCTTTATTAAATTTTCGAAATGAAATTCGTTCACTTTATTTAAAACACAGTTAGCTATTTTATGCACAGTAATCAGGCATGTTATAACTTATAATCATCATTTGATTATGTAGTACCTTTATTAAATTTTCGAAATGAAATTCGTTCACTTTATTTAAAACACACTTAGCTATTTTATACATAGTAATCAGGCATGTTATAATTTATAATCAAAATTTGATTATGTAGTACCTGAGGTGAATAAAATAGGAATCTTGTGTCGCATGTCAAGAGATAAGAGTCTTTTGATATCATAACACCCTGAAACAAAACAAATGGTTACGGCTCACTCAAACATCTTCCTCCATTCGGGGACCTAACCCATGGACTTTCGGGAGTATAGAAATGTTTATTGCAGAATGCTATTATTTGCTGTCGTGCAAAGGCAAATCTTAGAGACCGGAAATGGGAAGGGCTTTTTGGGCCATAAATCGCATTCACCGTTCAAAATGAACAGAAAGCTGCTCTTCGTCGGTTTTCATTGGACAGTAATATACAGGTAATAGACCGGTCGAGTCGGTCCATTTTGTAGTTAAAATTGGCTACAACGTGACTGTACCACTTACAAACCATAACCACTATTACAGTATTTCTTTCTACCTGCCCTTATGCCACATTATTGTAGGGTAAACACACTTTTTCAAGCGTGTATATTTGGCTTAGTTTTTACGACCGGCTACCTGCCTGACGTCAACCCAACCGTCAAATTGAATTATAAAATTCGCTTTGCCCGGAATCGAACTCGGGACCTCCCGGTCCACGGACCATATATGCTGCCACGAGACCAAGGAGGCGACACCACTATTACACAGTATTTAAATGATGATGATGATGATGATATATTTTCAAAGTGTAGCTGGTTATTCGCATAGCAATTGTTTTGTACATACATCATAAAACACGCGGAATTGTTTCGTTACGTAAACACGCACAGACGGACATGCCACTTGCTCTCATATTTATGAGAACAATAAAACTGTATGATTATGTATACATGTGCCATAGTAAAACAATTAATTCGCGGCAGGAGGCGTTTTTAGATACTGCATGGAGTATGATAATGTATAGTAAAGCAACTTTATTGAGCTTGAAAGCTGTATTTGCTTAATACGCACTTTGACACAAAAGACCCCCAAAGGGGGTTGACGTCAGGCAGGCAGCTGGTCATAAAAACGAAGTCAAATCCTTTCTGCAACATGTTTAAAAAAGTGTGTTGCGCCGACTCCACATTAAGGTGACATAAGAGTAGGTTGAAAGAAAGCCCTTTGATATTACAATCTGTGCATTATTCTAGTGGTAACATACATCAGCAGAGAACCGTGAGTGGTCCCCCAGACGAGATTGACGTTAGGCAGTTAGCTGGTGGTAAATACGAAGCCGAATATTTTTAACAACATGTTTAAAAGTGTGCTGCGCCGTCCCTGTATTTGGGTGAGAAAAAAAGTGAATTATCTCATATCCAATTTTAAACTCAGCTCTTCAAAATAAAATTATAAAATATGTTGATTGTTATAGATATATTACGTAATGTACACGTGTATTTACCATTTCGACATCTATTTAGAAAAATCTAGTGGCCGTCCAGTGGTCGAAATTCGACCATAATTCATAAAACATAGTTGTATGCACATATTTTCCATATAAACTTTAACTACGTCAAATTACACGTACATCCGTTCGCGCAATTCTCTTAAAAATGAGGACAAAGTTTTCGTTTCAAGTTTGAATTTAGGGATCTACATTATATCTACGTTTCAAAACGACATAGAAAGAACAAACCTAATATCCTATTATTATAATGATTTCAAATCGCGCAGTACTGTTCTCCGTATCCCACGCGTTGAGTTTGCCTATAGAAGTGTGCCCAAAAATACCTCAGCTGTATAACGACGGGTTCATAGACAGACATATTCGTGTCTTCTATTAATATCACATGATGGTACACCTACCGCCCGTACTCGTACTTACGTGCATATTCGTGTGGTATTAACGACCTCGATTTAAAAAAAATGACATATATAACACCTCGCCTGCTTGGTCTAGTGGCAGTGTATATGGGCTGTGAACAGGGAGGTCCTGGGTTCGATTCCCAGGTCGGGTATGGTGTTTTCTAACACAATTTTCCCGGAACTGGATCCCTAGAATGGGGATTGGCAGGCAGGCAGCCGGTCGTAAAAACTGTACCAAATTTCTATAACATGCTTGAAAAAGTGTGTTGCACCGACCCCTCATTAAGGTGGGATAAGGGGAGGTAGAAAGAATAACATACATAACATAGGCTTACGCCTGTATCCCCGAAGTGGTAGGCAGAGGCGCACTAGCGAACTAGAACACCTACATTTCGCTGAGCTTAGTTCCGTCCCAGATGTGAGGGGCGAGGCTATCGCCGTATCGGGCACAAGTAGTAATATCAGCCCTGTAATTTTACTGTCCCACTGCTGGGCATGGATCTCTCCTCTACTAATGAGATGTGTTAGGCCTTAGTCTAGTCTAATGCGGCTTTGGTGGACTTAACATGTCCTTAAAATTCTTGTCCAGATATTCTCAGGTATGCAGGTTTCCTTGCTATATTGTCTTTCGCTGTCATAACAAGTAATAATAATTCACAGTTAACACACGCTTTTTGGGGTTGCTTGAACCTCTGACACTCGACACGGACTAGAGAGACTGGCAATTGACTTCGTTATACACGAAGTGACCCTTAGTGAGATTGAGTAAGGTTTAATTTGTCACTTTTCAGGTGAGTTTTCTGTAAGACAATGGTATCGAATCGGTCGAGATTGTTCATTCCTGCTTTAGACCGAACTTTCATCGCGATTTGTTTTATTTTAATCAAAAGTTAATATTTTTTTCACCTAAAACTTGGGTAATAATGTAAACAAGCCACTTACAAATCAATTCCAGAACATAAATATCCCCAGACCGATTAATTAACCACTAAAAAAACGGTAAAACAAACAGCCCCGCGGAGATCTGCCAGATTAACATATAAATGTACCATTTGCGGCGAATAGGTAAATAAAAACCCCAATCGGTGGTCCATTAAATCGCAACCACCCCGTCTCAAGGAGACCCCCTCGGGAGGTTTACCTTGCGTGTACTTGAATTTTATCTTCCCCGAACGTTTCAAACATATGTTTATAGGAAAGTAGAGCCATGCTGTTGACAATTTTGCGTACAGCATGGATGACAACTTTATTTACATACACGACATTATCATACAGAAGTCATAAATTTTGGAGTGGTAGAGCCGCCAGGACGAATGGGCCTGCTCAATCAGTTTGATACCACTGTCTCACAGTAAACCGACGTCAAGTGATATCTCGCATTTTTTTTTCGTTCGTTGTGAGATTTCCGGAGGCCCCATTTCCCCCCCTCCCTTTCCCGATCCGATTGGTCTACCACTACACTAGGGCTCTAGCCCTACCACTCAAAAATAATTCCCTCCTTATAGGTCGGCAACGCACCCATGATTCTTTTTGTGTCTTGGATGTCTAGGGCGGTGGAGATCACTCTTGACTCGGTTCGAACCCGTGGCTTCTGGATTGACAGCCGGCTATTGCCCTCTATGCCACGGAGACTGTCAAAATCGGTGACCAACGATAATCCCATTTGTCAGTGGTGGCTGTTTTTTTTAACTGCACTACCCTTACCATCAGATGTAGTCACTGCCGTGCCCGAATAAAAAAATCTGAACTGAAACGAAATTATTCTGCATTGTATTCGTTTATTTCGTGCTACTATTCATAGCCCCTGTGGCCTAATGGATAAGGCATCGGCCTCCTAAGCCGGGGATTGTGGGTTCGAGTCCCACCAGGGGTAACACTTGAATTGCTACCATTTGGAGTTTTCTGTATTTTTATATTCCAAAAATCATTATTCAAGATAGTTCTTTTGGCGCGTTTATGTCAGGGTAAAAATGAGAACTGCGCACACCGTTACGGGAATCCAACAGTATGAAGTTGAACATCAAATATACTTATTTTGTGACTAAATTAACTCATATACAGAATAGACCTAAAGTATCCAACAAAACACGTTATTTCTGATGTCCATAGAAAAGTAAATTATAAAAATACCTCTACATTATATATCAGTGATAAAAATAAAAACTGCGACTGCCTCGGTGGCATGGTGATATTGCGTGCGAGTTACGACTATCGTCTTGAGGTCTCGGGTTCGATTCCCGGGTCGGGCAAAATGATATTGAATTTTTCATTATCAGTCCGGAGTCTGAAATTGGTGGCTGATATGGCGACAGGCTTTTCCCCGATCACATATGGAACGGAACTAAAAGCTCGTCAAAATGTGGGTGTTCTAGTTCGCTAGTGCGCCTCTGCCTACCTCTTCGGTGATTCAGGCGTAAACTTATGTAATGTTTAAAAGAAACGGAAACTGGTTTAAAACACACATGTGCTGTAAACCACATTTATAATTCATAACAACATAAGTATAATCCACGTATAACCGGCTAATATAACTCCACTGTAATTATATACACTAACATTTCTGAGAAGCGTTTTACATTTGCTGGTAGGATATTAGTATAATATGATATTTCACCTGCGAACAACTTGAAGAACGGCCGGATTCCATCATCATATAGTCGACATTCCACACATCTGCATGAAGAGATTTGCCTCATCTTTTATCATGCGTACTGCTAAGGAATGGAATTCGTTGCCGGACTCTGTGTTTCCTGAACACTGCAATCTGGAACTCTTCAAGGTTTGAATGAATAGGTATATTTTTGGCACGCGTGTAACAACGTAGACCATATCATCACTTTCCGTCAGGTGTGATTATGGTCAAACGCCTTGTCTGTTTTATTATAAAAAAAAATGTCCATGTAGCAACCACCGTGCACATGGTGTTAAAACCTGCCACAGTGACCCACACTCCTTTTGTGGTTTGATTTCAAACATCAAGCAGTGTATATCTGGTTTTGTTGAGGGGCTTGCGACATACCTTGATGGTTTATTTTTTATAAAAAGCATAGTGATAATAAATAAATATAATTAAATACACCCAACAGTCTCACACATAGTCCTAACCCCACACTAAATTTAACCTGTATCGTGGGTATCAGGAACTATGAGAGACTTGCGGTCCCACAACATTCAGATCCGAAACAAATATCTGTGGGCGACACAAACATTTTTCTTGATGCGGTTGTGGTGCGGGCCTCTCGTTTCTCAGTCGGCTACTCGTCCGCTGCGCCACGGAGGCTATCAAAATGATGAAACTCCTCTTGGAAAACGGGTAAAATGTAACGGAAGGACCAATTTCAGAGGAAAAATATGAATATAGTGACATGATGTACGGAACACCGCTAATGCATGTCCGACACCGCTTTCCTGTCAGTTTTATTTTCATTGGCTTTACCTGTCCCGTGACGTCATTTCCGCTGTCGCAGTTTTTATACACGTGGCCACGAAGTGCCGGGCAACGACCCCGCACGTTATGTCATGTCCGACCTTGGTCTATTTTCTCCGTTTATATTGATGGTCTGGATGGTTCAAAGTATTTATATATTAGACAATAGTAAATGCATCAAAGGTATATGTTGTAGTTCGAAACAATATTAAATCTTCACAAGAATTATTTATCTAACACGAGCTGCCACTTTACGTCGGTTTTCTGTGAGACAGTGGTATCAAACTGGTCGAGCCGGCCCATTCCTGCTGTAAACATAATTTTCTACAGCATGGCTGTACCACTCGAAAGAAATCTAATCACGATGCAATTATTGTTATCCAGCTAGAAGTAGGCTATTTTTCCTTAATGACCTGTAAAATGATTCACGAATCCGTACATAAGCAAAATAGTTTTTCTAACCTGGGAATCGAACCCACTACTTTTCGGTCTACAGCCCATAAATGTATGTTGCCACTAGGCCAAGGAGGCGACGTTTCATCTTATTGATAACTATTAAAACTGCTTTCAATACAGTATCAGCCTGGAGTCTGGAATTTGTGCCCGATATGGCGATAGATTCGCCCCCTATCACATCTGGGACGGAAATAAGCTCAGCGAAATGTAGGTGTGCTAATTAAAGCACATATTTCCAGACTTCAGGCTGATACTGTATTGAAAACCCATCACTTTGCTCGACCCGGGGATCGAACCCGAGACCTCAGGACGGTATTCGTACCGAAATACAACCACGCCACCGAAGCAATAAGTATGTATGTGTGTATCAAATATGAAAATAACGATAATACCACGTACTTGCTATTTCATCATGTTGAATCAGAAAGCAGAGGTCCATATAAGCCTTAACATAACATAACATAAGCTCACGCCTGTATCCCCGAAGGGGTAGGCAGAGGCGCACTAGCGAATTAGAACACCCACATTTCGCCGAGCTTAGTTCCGTTCCAGATGTGATAGGGGGCGAGCCTATCGCCATATCGGGCACAAATTCCAGACTCCGGGCTGATATGGAAAAATCCAATATCACTGCCCGACCCGGGGATCGAACCCGATACCTCAGAACCGTAGTTATACCGAAATACCACCACGCCACCGAGGCAGTCTAGGCATATAAGCCTTAATAAACTCGTTATTTACCTCTCTACCTGTTCCAAGCCCTGCTCTGATTGGTGGAAACATCGAACACACCTGTCCACGTGAGGCATCGACCAATCACAGCGGTTCACACCTGCGCGCTCAGCGATAAGGCGGGGTACTACCTGAGAAACGAGAAGGTTATATAGAAGTTATCTATAAACAGTTGTGTTTTTAACATAACATAACATAAGCTCACACCTGTATCCTCGAAGGGGTAGGCAGAGGCGCACTAGCGAACCAGAACACCCACGTTTCGCCGAGCTTTGTTCCGTCCCAGATGAGATAGGGGGCGAGCCTATCGCCATATCGGGCACAAATTCCATTGTGTTTTTATTATTTAAGTAATGTAAAAGGAAACACGGTGTTAACATCGTATATAAATAAAATCAATATTTAACATTATTGCTTATATAGTCGCCTTCGTGAAGTAGTAGCGTGTATGGGCTATGAATCGGGAGGTCCTGGATTCGATTACCAGGCCGGATGGAGTGTTTTTCCCGACACTGAATCCTCTAACGGGCATTGACGTTAGGGAGACAGCCGGTCGAAAAAAGTAAGCCAAATCCTTTCTGCGGCGTGCTTGAAAAAGTTTGTTGCGCCAACCCCACCTTAAGGTGGGATAAGGCCAGGTAGAACGAAAGATCATCTTAAATGTTGCTATTATTATCTTAACACTTTTCGTGTATTTTTCTTAATAATTAAAACAAACACGAGTGCCAAGTATTGTCGATTGTGTAACGGATGCGCATTACACGGTGTTTAGAGATGTGCGCGGCGGAAATCCGGTGCGGTGTTAATGACGTGCCGACGCGACGGCTTACCTGAACTCGCTGCTCATTAGGAGCGTAGGGATGGGACGCTGTCGATGTCGATGGATTTTTTTAAATAGCCAAAAAGTATTTGGTACAATTTTAGTGGTAAATTATACTAGTTCGTGGAATAGTTGATGATTACTTGGCTTAAGAGAGGGCTCAATTGGTGAGGCCAACGTCTAGCATGGAATGGATGGGCCACATATGTAGGTGTTAAATGATTACTGTCGTTCATAGATAAATAGAAAGCCAGAGTAGTAAATGATCACTATTGGCAGCTAAAAGCAGAATAACCGTTGGTATTTTGATGGCTTAAAAACAAGGTCCTATTGAAATATCAAAATTATATATTATCGTATTATAAGGGGAGAAATACGATAAAAAACTGAATTTTTATAAAAGGATAGCTTAGGTAGCATTCATCATATATAACCAACCCCTGCTCGCCCGATAACTCATATCCCATGGTAGCGATTTTCCGTACCCAAGATAAAGATTGATAGGTACCTACTTAGATATAGTTTTTGCTTTTCTCAAACAAGCCACATCGCTCATAGTGCATTCTGGATGAATGATTTTACCAACCTACTTTTCGACTGACTTCCAAAAAGGAGAAGGTCCTTAATTCGTCTGTATTTTTATGTATGTTACGCGATATCTCCGCCAAATATGGACCGATATTCAAAATTATTTAGTGTTCCATAGAGCTTATTTCAAGAGTGGTGTCATATAAATTTGGTGACGATCGAACCAAGTTGGTAGTCGGTCAGTTAATTACATTTCTATATATATATCAATAATAAGTAAAAGGTATAACACATAAGCAGAACGAAACTCAGATTTGAGAATGCGGTAGCTTCGTGAAATACACAAGCAAATATCTGTTAAATTATGAACCCAGCTATATTATTATGATAGCGATACCTCCAATATTATCTCTACCGAATATTCACTTTCATACAAGACACATGTAATTAACAAGAAATACACGAAGTTGATTTATGATAATTATATTAAACCGTTCATTAGCGAGTATTACGTGCGACGGCGTGACGTCGCGACGCCGACGCCAGTTATTCACCTGGCAGCCCCTTAGGGTAATGTTGTCGAAAATGTCGATAGTTTGATGATCGATATAACATTTTGTCAAGTTTACATTCAAATATAATTATTTCAATTATAGAATTTTAATTTTAAATCTTGACATTAACTTGAAATGTTTTTAAGCACCCTTACTGACAAACAGTTTAAATAATAATACTTTTTTTTATTAATACATTATGTACTTAACATTATTTGTATTTATTATAATACAAAAAAAATACAAAAATATTTATTGGCACCAACTCAATCAATTTACATTTTACAGTTGTTAGTGACTCCTTTTAAGTATTAAATACCTGTGTTAGGTGCCACTGCTCTTCCATAGCCAGTGTTATCTATAGATTAAGGTAGGTACAGTTGTAGACACAATATTTTTACAAGAATATACTTATATAACTAATATATTATAGGGTTTGTGTGCGCGTGTTAGGTGTGTGTGTGTGTGTGTGTGTGTGTGTGTGTGTGTTTGTGTGCGTGTATGTGTATGTGTAATTAACTGCTATGTTAGTTTTAGACATTATTTCCTTGTAATAGCAACTCAATCTCATTATAATTTTTAGTGTACAGCCATTCGGTGATTGTATATTTACATTTATAATGTGTAAGAGCATATATATTTAATATTTTATTTACTTTATTATATAAATTACCTGCCAGAGTATTGAACTGTTTTTTTGCAAACGTAGTGTTAGTAGGAGCAATTGAGACTGCTGTAAATTTTCTTCTTTTGTTGTAAATATTAGGATCATAAATTAGTAACTTATGTTGTTTTAAGATAGTATACAAGATAAACAATTTTCTTACAGACAGAACTTTATTGATTGAATAAAGTTCTTCCGTTGGAAATCGATAAGGTTTAAAGTACATGACTTTGAGCAAAGATCTTTGTGTCCTCTCCAACTCTAAAAACGTTGTTTTATTCGTTCCGCCCCATACAGGTATGCAATAGGTAAGTATAGATTGTACTAGTGATAAATAAATTTGGTTAAGTAGGTTTTTATCGGCAATGAACCTTAATGTTTTAAAAATCCATAAGTTCAATGTGTACATGCCAAGATAATCGTTGGTCTATCATGATTCCTAAATATTTAGTTTTTTGGACTTTATTTATTACTTCACACGAGCAGGTACTATTCGTGTCATTACCACATTTATGTATTTTTATTTGGAAGTCTGCACTCGGTTGGTTATT
Organism: Clanis bilineata; assembly: GCA_036417725.1. Taxonomy (NCBI): domain Eukaryota; kingdom Metazoa; phylum Arthropoda; class Insecta; order Lepidoptera; family Sphingidae; genus Clanis; species Clanis bilineata. The sequence continues at coordinate 17,326,396 of CM071145.1, read as the reverse complement.
ATCGTAAATTGAGAAGCAAATATAGTTTGATTTGGTGGTGTTAAGCGACAGAAGATTAACATTTAGCCAAAACGCAATTTTTGATAGCCCGGTTTGCGCATTTTGTCGAACGTCATCCCATGTGACACCTGTAAAAACAGCCGCGGTATCGTCAGCGTAAGAAAATAAATTACCATTGGTTAGGTTCATGTTACAAAGATTATTTATGTAGATTAAAAATAATGTGGGTCCCAAGACGCTGCCCTGTGGGACTCCAAATGATAAATTGATATCGTCACTCGTGTAATCCCCAATTTTAACCCTTTGTTGTCTATTTTGTAAGTAATCTTTAAATAGTAATAAAGGGATTCCTCTCACTCCTATATCCTCAAGCCTGTGCAAAAGTATGTCAACGGAGACAGTGTCAAAAGCTTTTCTCAAATCTATAAATACCGTCAGACACTTTTTATGTTTATCTAAGCTATTTATAATAACCGAGGTAATATCTAAAACAGCATTTTCAGTGGATAAGCCTTGTCTGAAACCATACTGTGCATTTGATAGAATATTAAAGTCATTTAAGTAATTTATAAGTCGTTTATTAATTAATTTTTCGACAATTTTTGATATGGCAGTTAATACTGAAATTGGCCTATAATTCGATACTACGTCTCTGTTACCTGCTTTATGCACAGGTGTTACAACAGCTAGTTTTAAGTGAGAGGGAAACACACCTTTTTCAAAACATAGGTTCGCCAAATGCGTAATAATGGGCACGATTAACTCGCTCGCGAATTTAAGAAACTTATTATCACAATGAACACACAGCCACTCCTATGAAAACACTTCATAAAACAAAAGTTTCTGTTTTATGGAAAACAATGAGGATCGAAAATCTTAGTAAATACCTACTTTATGATATCAAAATTAAATTTAGATCAACACATCGCTTATAATTAATTCATGAAATGATTTTTAAATAACATTTCTGTTTGGGTGGTCTACGCACCTTTCATTACAAATAATAATTTTACTGTATTAAAAGCGATTTACCCACATCAAACCACTCCCGTATTATTTACACTCAGAACAAACGAGTTTTAACATCCACATGACGTGGAATGTGTAACCCTATAACAATAGGTCCATGCCAAGACAAACTTGTCGATAAAAATAAACGTCGCGTTACGTCCCTACGGCTGTTGGTAGGCGCCACCTTTGCCAAAACGGCCCGACGCGACGAGACAAGGAAGGTGTATCTGACAGCCAACACTACTGCGCTCCAAGTGTATCTGTGGAATGATTGACGTCTTTTATTATTTAAGACGAAGGTGAAATTTTGGTTTCGGAAAAGCTTTACTTGTTATTACCACGGGTTAACCTAAAGATTACCTCTTATTTGATTACATATAAGATATAATGTTATTGGTCAATTGAAAAAGAAATTATAAGGTCTTCAGTTCGACTGCCTCGGTGGCGTAGTTGTATTTCGGTATGACTACGGTCCTGAGGTCTCGGGTTCGATCCCTAGGTCGGGCAAAGTGATATTGGATTTTTCCATATCAGCCCGGAGTCTGGAATTTGTGCCCGATATGGCGATAGGCGAGCCCCCTATCACATCTGGGACGAAACTAAGCTCGGCGAAATGTGGGTGTTCTAGTTGGCTAGTGCACCTCTGCCTACCCCTTCGGGGATACAGGCGTGTGCTTATGTATGTTCAGTTCGAATCCAAGTTAAAAAGTCGCATCTTAGAGAAGTTCTGCGTTATCCTAGATTTCGTTTACAATATGAATAAACAAGCTTGACCAGCTTGGTATCACCTTAGAGGCATCATCTATACATTATGATCTATGGTTCCCATGAATGTGCGAACCATAGGTAGTTCATAAGAAATCACGCGACCCATTTCTTTACTTGCCTTTGGCACCATCAATGTAATCTTGCAGCTCTGCACAAAAGGTGTGTGTGACAGCCGAGAGAATACCTTGGCGTTCAAATTAACTGTAGAACGGTTTTTAACGTTTTTAGACTTGGCACCGGCGCAGCGGCGGGTGGGGAGAGGGCTCGGGGGGAAGGGGTAACTAACTGCGCGTAAAATTATGAATACTGATGTATCTTCCATTGTACCTACTTGGGGGAAGGTTGCTCTGTTTGGTCTTTGAAGTTTTGTTTTGTTTGCTCATTTGGAGAGTGCGGGCTGTATAACTCATTATGTACGTTGTGTGTGCGTGATGTGGAGTACAATGGCCGTTTTCGCATAAACAGGAGGACTGTTGATGCGTTTTTGTTTTACAAATAGTGTTGCTATTTTACCAGTAGCTCGACCATGAGTTTTTTGGCATTTCACGCTAGCGACTACGAAAAATATTTGTATGAAAAACACCCGAATGCCTCCAGCGGTTACGGTTTTCATACAAATTATTTTACGTATACGTGGTCGAGCTACAGCTGATGATAGCTAATTATAAAATATGTATGCCCAAATATAGATCGATCTATATGATATTTGTTTTTTTTTATTTGATTCACTAAACTGGACGATACACATAATTACATGCAAAGATAAATACTAATGAAGATAGTGCACAATGTGATTGCCCTTCTAGTAGTGAATACAGCATATCGAATATCGATGAGTATAAATATCATTTATGGTAGCTTTGTACCACTTCTTTGTAATTAGGATGTTGTTGATCTCTGTGTTCCTAGCTACATTTTTGAAGCCTCACAGTTTATAGCTATTGACGTAAATTATTATCATCATCATCAGCTATAGGACGTCCACTGCTGATCATAAAACATCCTCACGCCTGTATCCCTCAAGGTGTAGGCTTACGTACACTAGCGAACTAGAACACCCACATTTCGCCGAGCTTAATTCCATCCCAGATGTGATAGTGGGCTAGCCTATCGCCATATCCGGTACAAATTCCAGACTCCGGGCTGATACTCCAAATCCAATATATGCTGATCATAGGTCTCAACTAAAGTTATAGATAATTATAATTTGCAAATCCTAATCGAGCTCATATACAAAACGGTTCGTATAGTAATTTACGCCTCCCCGCGTACCTTCAGTGCTATCAGATTGCAATTTACCGGCGAAATTGGGGTTCCCGATAAAAAATACAGGGCCCTTGGGGTTTTCAGTAACACGCTGCTGCGCCACGGATAACGTTACTATCGCATTTTGATGTTCAAATATCCAATATTGTCTAATGTCAGAGATATGGTTAAAAACCTTTAAAGGTAAACGAGCTGGTACGCGAATAACATTATAAATAGTGATATTAGAGAAACAAAATTTAAGATTTCACCAGTTATTTATTTATTTAGACTTTTAAAAATTATTATCACCTATGCTCACCTAGACATCCTCCGTGGTGCAGCGGGCGAGTAGCCGGCTGTGAAACGTGAGATCGCGGGTTCGTTTTTGTTGCCCACAGATATTTATTTCGGGTCGGGGTGTTGTGAGACCGTGCGTCTCTCGTAGTTCCTGATACTCACGACACAAGACTCGATCTTAGTGTGGGGTCAGGTTATGTGTGTGTGAAGGGTGTATTTATTTATTTATTTTATTTATTCACTGGTACTGACTAGTGGTAGGATATCCATATGCAGCATATTGTGGTTCGCGATCAACCAGTGGATATTTGGTTCTCCCACGCGACTCGTATAAAGACTTGTTGATCGGTTGGGATGGATATATCCCAGTATCCCTGTGCCTTCTTCGACCTCGTCCTGATGATCACCGATACTCATTGTTCGTCTGTCATCATGCTCACTATCAAGATTATGTAGTCATTTGCCGTGCTCTAATAACTCTCTAATCTATAGAAATATATATTACCAGTGTGAATTTTTGGAATCATTTTTTTTTATTTGACATACATATTTTTTAATTAACGGCAATCGTTTGCTAATCTAGCACGTGGAAGTTACTGGCATATCTATAAAAAAAAACTAATTCAAACAACCGTGAACATTAACAAAACTAATTAAAACAATGTCACTGAACCTGACACCATAAACATAGTGACAAGAGAAATTAGTCCACGCAAATTGGCTGTTACTTTATTTCACAAACTCCTGAGCATCGGCCATTTGTTTTAACGGTTCGGGCAGCACATAATGTGACGTGTATGAATCGCACGCGCATGTTGCCTCTCCCGCTAACTATAATGGACATTCCACCGGTCTCAATGGGCGATAGAGGGGAAAAACCAAAAATATAATCTTTGAGGCCGACGCACATGTTATCGCTATAGCGATAAACAAATTCGTTATACAAAAAGGGCTTTTTTCTACCACTGAATTAATTTAATGGCTAAAGAAAGCATAAAAAAATGTATTGCAACTCGGACTTGAATGAAATTATAAACTTTTGAAAACATAAAAATATGCTACGGCTGAACATTTATGATAAGTTTTCAATAGTATATTAACGGTGATTAAATTAGCCACAAATTATTAAAATCTGTTGCATTTATCAGCCTAAGTATCCATAAAAGGAAAAAAAAATAAAACATAACCCGAAAGCTGCTACATACATACGTTTATTTTTTATGCATATATTTTTCATTATATATGTCACCTAATATCGCATATCTTATTAGAATTGTGTATCGTGTCTAAATCAGCGCGTCTTAAAATCTCATTATATCACTTTCCTTAAAAGTTTCATCACACATGTGGGTTGTTTTCTATTTGCTCTAATATACAAAGCGATATCGCCTTAATCAATGTGCGATGAGCTTAATACCAGAGCAGCTGTTGTAACCATGTACCGTGCATGCGCATTACCTGAGAAATTATTGCTTATTTTTTACTGGCCGGTGAGAGCGTTGAATTTATTTTTTATAAGTTCTGTATGTTTTTTGCGTAAATATTTCTAATTTGTATTTGGAAATTGTTTTTGAGACGACATTATTTATTTATAGATCCTTAGTATTATTTTTAGTATTAACCTACATTTTTTCACGAAAATGGATTGAGTTAGTAAATTTTTAGCGATTCATAATATGTTACTGGTATGTTGCTAAAATTGAAGGAATTTTGCTTACATTTCAAACCTTCGTGCCTCGAATAATTTTGGAATTAAACGTTTACGCATATGTTTATAATCAGCGCGTTTTTCCTTCTAGAAATTCTCGTCATTTTATCCATGCCTGCTTGCGTTACCAAAGATATCGCAGCATTAATTATTTTTTTAAATCAGTGTTTTAAATCAGGTTCGATTCCTACGTCGGACAAATCGAGTGTTCTAATTTAATTTGCCTGGGACTGGATCTCTGAGAGGGGGTTGACGTCAGGCAGGCGGCCGGTTCTAAAAACTAAGTCAAATGTTTTCTCCAACATGCTTTAAAAAGTGTGTTGTGCCGAACCCACATTAGGGTGAAATGAGGGCAGGTAGAAAGAAAGAGTGTTACCAGTAACCCTATATTTTTTTTTTATATTCAAGGAAGGGAATAGGAGTTAGGAAAGAGGGGGGAATTGCGCTACTAGAAATCTCATTGAACGAAACGTAACAATTGTTGAGACAGTGGTATCAAACCGGTTGAGCCGGCCCATTCGTGCTGTAAGCTGTCTACAGCGTGGCTCTACCACTCAAAGAGACTTTTCATAATTATGCATACGTGATGAATTACGATTTATGTCTATTTTTTATAACACCGTTTTCTAATTACAACACCGGATCTCTAAAATGCTCGAACAGTGCCAAAAAATATTTGGCACGGTGTTCCATAGGTGTCTTCAGTGCACGTCTCCGACACAGTACGCAGTTTGTCAAAACATAATTATACATCGTACGCAGCACGACAGTAATGTGAAAAATAAAACTATATCATAAATTCATAGTAATTGGTTATAAAGTCGATTGTTTTGGTACAATTTGTTTGGTTACTTTACGATAGTTGTGTTTGAATGTTGGTAATCGGCCGTTTTTATTTTATTTAAAATTCAATTACTGTAAAAATGTTATAGTTTTCAAAATGTGCTGTTTTACTATTTCTAAGTGTCCTATTCCTCATAATTTGATTATGTGAAAAAAAAATGAAATTAGAAATCATATAATATAATATACATCATATAATATAAAACAAATAAAAACGAGATAGAGAACCTCAGGATACAGGCATATCAGTTGTACAAACTGCCTGCCTGATAATTAATTAATAATAATTAATTAATAATATAGGTATTTTTTTAAGCCCATAGAGCCAATGTGCGTAGTGTCGAAACGATATACAGTACGTATTGAAATTAAACTATTTTTTACGGATTCTATCACGATTTGGTTTTAATTTATTATTATACAGTACGTACTTAATAAAATACAAAATTACCTTATTTATAGAGCTTGTTGGTTCTGGTTTCAATCATAAAATCGAAAGGTGTTTTTTTTAGTTACTCCCGCGAGTCTCACAGAATAGTGCTACACGGTAATCTTAGTTATTGTAACGGCATGGCTTTACGGTAATCGTAAGGCAGCTATAGCTTAGTGGGGAATCGTACGGACTGCCGAGACAAGTGTGAGAGGTTCGAGACCAATCCAGAAAAAAATATATACCTCTGACTTTTCTATGTTAAGTGTATTTTCTTTGTAAATAATTATTTCTTGGTATTATGGCCATGGGAAACATCGTGAAGAATTTTATAAACCCAAGAATTTCTTCACGAGTATTTTAAATGTATGTGAAGTCTACCAACCCGCGATAGGCCAGCGTGGTAGACTAAGGCCTTACCCATCTCGTTAGTAGAGGAGGCTCGTGCCCAGCAGTAGGACAGTAAAATTACAGTGCTAATATTAATGTAATTTTACTACTTATATTTTTAAAGTATAATATAATATACACCACTACCAGACCAAGAAGGCGACTTTCCAACATTATGTGTATAATGTAACTACAATCTTTAGTACCTAACAGTCCGTACAAACCTCCCTCATTAACACCCACGAAGTGACAAAAATCTTAATATTTCTCCTCTTAATGAAAACCAACCCTTAAAAGCGTGCAGGTGTGCCCGAGGCGAGCTGAGGTGTCGCCTCGACCCGTGACAGTTGACAGTGACAGTGACAGTTGACAGCGCGAGCCGCCGTGACAGATTGAGCCACCCGCCGCGCCGCGCCGGGACTATTGTACCGCGACGCGCTTTTGTTTTCGCGTTATAACAATCAGTTGGGGGTTAAGATTTTTGCGATATTTTTTATTAATCGCTTGCGGATGGTATTAGTCTTTAGAAGAAGCGTATAAGGTTCATTTTTGAGGTGAAACGGTTACCTACTTGAACGTCTTTTCACGCTTCTTCTAAGGACCTAATAATGTAGAGGGATGATAATACGAATACGGGAGCCTTCGGGGTTATTTCCAAACATGTTGCAAATACCGACTGATTGTTACCATTGCATCACACAACACCGATTTCATTGCAAAAATGTTTATTATAAATAATCTAATAACTATCTTGATGAGTCCCATACCTTGATTTGAATATGTGATGCCCGGTATGTGGCCTAGTGTATGTCTGCTTACCCCATTGCAAATGTTTCTTATTCTATTTTTTATTTTTATAGGTGATTTCTTAGCACCAGGTGACCACTTGCTTGTTTGCTGCTTCTAAATAATAGATTTGTTAAACTTTATGCGTTATTTATTTGCTGTACCCGTCAGACAAGACACATAATGTCTTGGCCATCAGTTGCTGTACCTACTTCGCGATGACAAAATATAAAAATTCTGTCATGTACCAAAACATCATTTATAAATATTTGCCTCCGTATTTCGATATAAAATTAGTTTGGCTTGTCACGCGCAAAGCAAATAACTCAGGGCTATCGCGTCACTTCATCATCACGCTATTAATTTGGGGGTGGGCAGGCTTTGCGCCGCGCTTGCAATTAACTGGTTTTGTACTCATTATTAAGCCCTTTTTGGGTGACTGTACATATTCGGTTACATACTTTGTTGAAGAATTTTTTCACAGCTTTGTAAATTTCTTTGAACCGTGAATGCGGAAAGAGTAAAAAGCACATTATTTACTACATTGTTAATGATAACCCACTTAAAAAAATACATCAATTATAATTTTCTTAAAAGTAAATAAGAAATTAATGTTATTTATAATTTAACAGTACTCATCTTTGTTGATGGTTTTTAAGATTTTCGAATATCCCCTTCGCAATCTAACGTAATTCTTACCTAGGTAAGTTTTTTTTTGGGGAAATCAGAATTTATTTTTTTGTTTAGACACAAAACCAAGGAGATATAACTTTATAATAAAACTATAATTTCCTTAAAACTTAATCGTATCTAAAACAGCCGCTCTTATGTATAAAATAATTAAAAGTGATTGTGTAATTGGGTCTTTGGAAAAATATATACTCACGCGTACTCCGAACGTAAGATCGCAGAAAGTCGCCGGATGCAGGCCGCTTCCAACAGGTCGATCTGGAAATATTTGGGGGGGAGGAGAGGGTAGGATACTCAGCAGTGGACGTCCTATCTATGGCTGATGATGATGATATGTGCGTGCGTGCGTGCGTGCGTGTGTGTGTGTGTGTGTGTGTGTGTGTGTGTGTGTGCGTACTCTGAACTTTCCAGTTTATTACTACAGACTTTGTGTATTTTTTTTCCCAAAAAGCAATAACGTTGGAGTTCCAAAAGTCTCACAATACGAGCAGGGCGCGGCGCGGTCCGTTAATTACAACGATCGTGATGAGTTATAACAGGCTGCTATATTCGCTGAGAGACAGGTATAACATAGATATACAGATATTCAACAGGACAAATGTTCGACGAAAATATTGTAACTGATATAGACCTTTATGAACACTGGGCTTAAAAGTTTAACAATATATTTAAATATTATTTTCTTTTTACCTGCCCTAAATACATACAAATAATGGTCTGTCGCAGTACTCATCAGTGTGTTGCCGTCTCCTATCTCAATCTTGTACTTTTTAGCGCATGAATAAAATAAAATTTTATATAATTGTGTATCATCGATATGGGCCTTTAAATGCACCTAATATTTAATATGTTATTACAATAATAATAGCCCTGTTATATTACTGTCCCACTGCTGAGCACGGGCCTCCTCTACTAATAAGCGGGGTTAGGCCTTAGTCTACCACGCTGGCCTAATGCGGGTTGGTAGACTTCACATACCTTCGAATTTCTTGTGGAGAAATCCTCGGGTATGCAGGTTTCCTCACGATGTTTTCCTTCACCGTTATAGCAAGCGATATTTCACAATGAAAACACACAACATAGAAAAGTCAGAGGTGTGTGCTCCTTTTTGGGGTTCGTCTCGAACCTTCGACACTCTTCTCAGCAGTCCGTACCATTCCCAACTGAGCTATCGCTGCCACTCGTTATTAACAATATGTTATTAACAAAATATAATTATTTCTAATACAATTCATTTCAACTCTAATTTCTGAGTTAAAATTGCAGACGGTATAATAAAAGCCTTGGCTGCCACTCTTTAATAACGACTAATACGATTTATTATTACCAATTTGTACCCTATTTTTTGAGATTATGTCAAATATTTTTTATTTACTTACTAAGACATACAATGAAAATTTCTTTCATTCGGTAAAAATTTACAAAAAATTTGCCAATAACTCAGTAACAAGCCTTTTTACTTTTACTTTAACTACCAGTTTCTTCATGTACGCAGCTAAAGTACTAAATAATAACTAAGCTGACATAAGTAAGTCTTAAGTTTACGCGAATGTTATACATTGAAATAAAACTATTTTTACGGATTCTATCACAATTAGGTTTTAATTTTATTCCCGACGTTTCGAAGGCTTTGCAGTCTTCGTTGTCACGGGTAACTCAAGACACCGTGAGCTCGTACTGCGTAGATCGGAACACAAATAATTAACCTTTTTTAATTTTGTATAATTTAAAAATGAAGGTAGATATTGTAACACTAACCTTTTTTTGGACAAATGAGACCTCAGTCTGACCCGTGACAACGAAGACTGCAAAGCCTTCGAAACGTCAGGAATAAAAATTAAAATCTAATCGTGATAGAATCCGTAAAAATAGTTTTATTTCAATGAACATCTACTTGATATGACAACTTTCGGAGGTTAGAGGCAAAATTAATAAAATGAAACTAAATAGAAGCTTGTAAGCTTGTAAAAGAAGCTTATAAAACTATAAACTGTCAAATTTAGTCTTCGCTTACATTGCACCTTAATTCGTTTGTTGGATAATCCCACCGTCTTTTCGACCGACTTCCACGAAAGGAGGAGGTCCTCAATTCGTCTGTATTTTTTTTATGTATGTTACTCGATATCTCCGCCGAATGTGAACCGAATTTCAAAATTATTTTTGTGTTCGATAGAGCTTATTTCAAGGGCAGTCCTGTAAAATTTGGTCACGATCGGTAAATTGGAAGTCGGTCAGTTAAGTTTTAAACTTGTGATTATTATTTAGCCAAAACCGGACCCGGAACGCCTACTATTTTAACCTGACTGTAGTGACTGTGTCAGAACTCAAACATGCAATAAAGTTTTATTCGCACGAAGTAGAATCATTACGAGTACCATTTGGATGTAAAAGCCCCGTATCAAACAAACCTATAAAATATCTCTCATAATTGGCACTTGTCATTTCAAGGTTGACAGTTCAGGCGCGCCGTTGGCGGGACATAGATTCGATTCACGACAGAGAGGATATGATATTTATAAAAGGATAAAATTTGTAATAACATATGCGCACTTATTGGAGTGATATCTCTTTGGTAATACAATTTTTTCTTATTCTTCTACTTGCGTTTGCCTCACTTCACTGTGGGGTCCGCGCTGCACCCCTTTTCAAGTATATTGCAGAAAAGATTTGGCTTTAGTTTTTACGACCAGCTGCCTGTCTAATGTTAATCCCCTTCTGGGGAATCCAGTCCTGGGCAAATTGGGTTAGAAATACAGCTTTCCCGACCTGGGATTTGAACCTAGGACATACGTGGACGTCCTAATCCGTAGATTAGGACGTCCACGTATGCCACTAGAAGGCGAGATGTAAACATATACATAAATAATAAATAATGAATATACATAAAGTCACGCACATAGTCCTGACCCCACATTATGTTTAAGCTGGTGGTGGTATCTTTGGTTACTGGCGGTAGGATTTTTATATCCACCCGGATAGAAACCACCGTATACTTGGTGTTAATAAAACCTGTCAAAGTGACACACACAACTTCCGTGGATGGACAGTACCCCTAGTACGAGTTTATTTTGACAATTCTCGATTCTCGAAATCGACGATAGTTTGCGTTTTGTCCATACATTTGACTAGCAGCGCCACTTTGCGGAAACTACAACAAAACAAAAAATTTATGGAGAAACTGTAAAGTATCGTCGATTTCGAGAATCGATAAAAACTCTTACTAAGGGTACAGGAGTGTGAAGATGCATCTAATGTAAGGCGGCATGATTCTGATACATACCCATATTCTCATTGTTTGTTGGTGGACGCTAGTTTTTTTCAGATGCATTGTTTGTTTTAATGGGCCGTGGCAAGGTTGTGGAAGCTAGTTAAATCCTCAAGTAAATAACCAAGGTGTCTCATCTCCGAGCTGCTCTACAAAAGATCAAAGCGCGTCGCGGCGCCGTGCGCGTGCGCATCTCGCTCCACCGCCTCGTTAATCCACTTTATGTGTCATAGTAGAGGCTACTAATGGAACGGGCGTCTTCTCTACTCTACACAATAAATGTCGCTCCACACTGAACAAGTTTAACGGTATTATGAATATTGAAGGTTAGGACTGTGAGCTTTGATTTTACAGTTTGGAATAACGTTTTAATTTTAACTTACAAAAACATTCTTTATATTATTTTTTTATGTAATTCACCAATATGTACTGCCTGAACCAGAGTTTCATACAAAAATATGAAATTAAGGGTATATGATCGATTAAATTCTTTAAAAATACAATCCCGAGCTTAAATAATTTTTACAATCAAATTCGATTCGTGCTATATGTGCTAATTTGTAAAAATTTTAAACAAATTTCATCGGTGCTACGCGAGTTCGAATCTATTTCTATTGACAAAATTACTCGACTTCGGGCCTTAGGTACATAAGTGAATTGAACCTTCCAATATTTCATGAAAAAAAAACATAATACAACAAGGATCTTTCCACGGAATATATTCATCCTGCATTCTAGTGACCATTAGAGTTTTAAATCTGAAGTTAGAATTTACTACAAAGTTCCCAACACAACAGTATCTCGTAAAGTCCATCGCATGTGCCCAAAACAGTAAGCGTGAGTCGGCGTTAGGTGTGTTGATGTCAGGGCGGAAATACGGTGCCCCTGGGCGTCCACTTCCGGCGGATAAGTGGGCTGCTCTGACCCAATTTCCGGTTTCTACATTTCATAGATCGTGCGAATGATAATTTTTGGATTACGTTGGGGCAGACACCGGCACTTGAGATGGTTGTCTTAAACTATGTAGTATATTAGCTATGGGGTTATGAATGCTATTTTTTTTCTGGTACTTTATCGTTATAGCATTGAGCTCGACAATGACGTGAAGACTGCTTCATCCCACTCCAATGCGAGGTAACTGCAAAATATATTTTTTAGGCATACTGTAGAGAGAAGGCATAAGAGCGAAGGAAAGCGAAGACTGCTTCGGTGGCGTAGTTGTATTTCCGTACGACTACCGTCTTGAGGTCTCGGGTTCGATCCCCAGGTCGGGCAAAGCGATATTGGGTTTTCCATATCAGCCCGGAGTCTGGAATTTGTGCCCGATTGGCAATAGGCTCGCCCCCTATCGCATCTGGGACGGAACTAAGCTCGGCGAAACGTGGGTGTACTAGTTCGCTAGCGCGCCTCTGTCAACCCCTTCGGGTATACAGGCGTGAGCTTATGTTATGTTATGTTATGTTATATAGAGAGAAGTTTGTCGCCTCTTTGGTCTAGTGGCAGTATGCATCTGCGGACCGTGAGGTCCTGGGTTCGATTCCAAGGTTGGCTAAAGCAATTTTTCTAATTTAATTTACCCGAGACTGGATTCCTTAGAGGGAGTTGACGTCGGGCAGTCGGCCGGTCGTAAAAACTAAGCCTAATCCTTTCTGCGACGTGCTTGAAAAGGTGTGTTCCGCCGACTCCACATTAAGGTGGGATAAGGGCAGGTAGAAAGAAAGAAACTTGGGGGGTTACCACCACCTCTTATAGCAATATTATTAGAATCCTTTTTTATACGGGAATGGGTACAAGTAAGATTATAATAATACTTGTACCTGATTTTTTACTGATTTCTTAAGTTTAAGCGAATGTTATATGAACTGAACTGCACAAAATAATGATCTCACAATGCAGTGGGTGGGCCGGCAGTACCGTAAGTGTTTTCCTGAAACGCCACCCGGAAGGTGGGTCCATATAAAACAATTTACGAGGCGAACCGTTCCGCCGCCAACCGTTTGAGTATCTTTACTGGATATTAGTTGACTTCGATGAAATTATTAACTATGTAGTAGATTTTGTTGTATGTTTGTTGTGCGTTTACCTATAGCTTGTGCGAATTTGATGTTTTTTTTATAGCAGAGACTGACGAACGAGCAGATGGGTCACCTGATGATAAGTGATCTCCACCGCCCATAGACACCCAAGACAAAAAAGAATCATGGGTATATTGTCAAACTAAAGGGAGGGAATGCAAGGGGAGGGAAAAGGGATTGGGAAAGGAAGGGGGGAATGAGCCACCGGAAATCTCTCTCAACGAACGAAACGCGACAGCAAGCTGCCACTTTATGTTGGTTTTCTGTGAGACAGTGGTATCAAACCGGTCGAGCCGGCCCATTCGTGCTGTAGACGTAACTGTCGAGAGCGTGGCTATACCACCCAAAGATTGTGCGAATGAGATGTTCCAATCTGAGAAATAAATTATATCTTTAAACATCTAAAAACCTACCTCAGCTTGCATTAGTAAATGTCTATGTCCAGCAGCCGACGAGTGTGTGATTATTAACTCAAAAATCACGAAATTCTAGGGAAATCTTTTTGATTTCGTAATACAATTAATAATTTCTGCATTAAAAACATCGTTTCAGTCTATTCTAATTTAGCACTTTTAATAGTAATTAATTCATTATAAGGGATTGTACTTTTCATTCTGGGTCGTCTCTTGGATCTAAGGGCAAGAGAAAGAGTCCTGGGTTTGAATCCCAGGTCCAAGTATATTATATACATAACAATAATTATTACACATTTTTGGTGTAGAAGCAAAAAATACTCTTTCTGCTATCGTTACGTAGACGTAACGGTTTAAGAAATCTGACGTAAACCCAAGCCTCCTAGGAGAGATGGTTATATGCACACACACATTTAAATACCCCTACTGTAAAGTTGCCGTCAATCTATTTACATAATCGCAGTTGTCTCAAATCCTAAAACACGGGGCGAGTAAATAAAAACCTAATTTAAATGCCATTAAAGTTGAACCGTAAATATTTTACATTCCGCTTGTTTTCCTGCTTGAATGTTACAGCTTAAACAGTCAACACAATTCTAACCAGAGTATTTTGTATATCAAAAACATAATAGTGTGATCTGAATCAAAGAGATTTAATATTACTAAATATAGACAGGCGATCAAGCAAGTTTCCATATGAAAAAAAATGATCTCAAACTTCAGTACCGCCATCAACTACTTATTACAAAGCGAGGGCGATTATTATAATTTACACCCTAGAGTATTTTGTGAATGGTTAAGAATCACGTAAGATAATTTTTTTCTCTCAACATTATTTCGCTGGCCGACCTGACGCGCGTATATTTCAAATAAACTGAGCGACTTATGACCACTAGGTCATAACTTTTGGATCACAAGTTTTGTGCTGTTGTCCCGTCTATATACTGTTGAATGTCTTTGGGTCTAAATTTTCTATTTGTTCGTCTCTGCCTACTCCTTTGGGGCTTTAGGTGTCGGTTTTATGTGCACCTGTACAAATTTGGGACGACAAACAAAAAACAAACTATTCAGGTGGGCGTTGCTAACATCATCGTAATTTATAAACTTTTGCATGAGGTGTGATGAATCTTGGTATGTCCGCACCACCCACAACCTCCCACGATAAAATTTGTGGGGTTAAAATATTGATGAAATATGAGTTGCATTTCCATAAATCTTCTGTTATTTTTAAAAGAATATGCTGGTTCAGCAGGAATAAGACTTACGCCTAAGTTCCGTACAATGAATATTTACAAATGGTGTTTTTATGCACATCACACAATTTCTTGTATTTGTTTATGAATATAGGATTTATTTACTTTGTACCGACTTTATTAGATGAAATAGTACTTGATACCTTTGTACCTGAGAAACTGGTTTTGACAGATAGATCATAGATGAGTAAAAAGCTGGACAGAGTAGAAAGTGGTCCTATATACGTTACATTTTTGCTTTTCAACTTCAAAACGTAATTTTATGGTGATCTCAAAATCTTAATCCAGCTTCGGGATACTCTACAACGTACTTATAACTTAAACTGCAGCATTAAATCTCACGTATAATTTTCTACGTAAAATATAACGTCAGTATATTTATTACGTGCTTTATAATTCTGTCCGTCCTTAACCGTCGTGCCGTGATGAGTCCTGAGTTCTTGACACGTGTGAAATTGAGACGGTGTGAATAGACCTGCAGTTCGGACTCTTAAAGCCAACAAAATATCTCTTAATAAATAAACATAACATAAGCTCACGCCTGTATCCCCGAAGGGGTGGGCAGAGGTGCACTAGCGAACTAGAACACCCACATTTTGCCGAGCGTAGTTCTGTCCCAGATGTCCAGACTCCGGTCTGATATGGAAAAATCCAATGTCACTGCCCGACCCGAATCGAACCTGAGACCTCAGGACGGTAGTCGTACCGAAATACAACCACGCCACCGAGGCAGTCATAACCATTTATTGGTTTACAAAGACATACGGGTTAACCAAAGAGAGTTAATATTACTTTAGGGGCTATCAAACAAGTTCCAATTAAAAAAAAATTGATCTTAAATGTCAGTTTACCATTTACCACTTATTACAATGCGAGGGCGCTTATTACCAATTACCCCCTAGAATGTTCTCTAAATGTTTAAGAATCACGTAACTCAATTTTATTATCTAAGTAATATTATGTTAACACGATCGTGCCTGCGTATGTTTTAAATATAAATGAGTGACTTATAACCACGAGGTCACAACTTTTGGATCACTAGTTTCGCGTCCCACGTTGTTGTCCCGTATATGTACTGTTCAATGTGTTTGGGGCTGATGGTCCATCTAATGGTATGTGGTAAGCGTCACCCATGAACTTTAGTAACGCCAGAGACAAAGCTAAGCTGCTGCCTATCATGGAAAATTACATCCAGCCAGCTTACATCAATTATTTTGACATTCAATTTATGCCTCATGTCACGTATCGCTTCATGCACTTTGTTGAGTTAAAGATTATTCTGCTTCCACCTAACTTTATCCCACATTTGCTTTGAATTTGCCATACCCACGTTTGTTCTTTTATAAATCTAGATAATAAACCGTAAGTATAGTTGTTACGAAAGTGTCTGGCTCTTGGACTACGAGTAAAGCCAAGATGCCTCGTAAACAAAACGAAAGGGTGGTGAACGGTGATCGGCATTAGTGTAAAATAATATAAAATATCGACGACCACGCGTTATTTTTGGACGTCATATTAGTGATGTTTGCACGCGCAGAATGGCCAATGTTTTTATTAATTACACCTAAATTATTCAGCGGAGTTAATGATATTTTTAAATATAGAAGAACCCAATCATATTTACTTTGATCAAGTACTCTGCTGCCAAACAGATGCAGAGACATACTCGCAATGAAATAAGGAAGGACCTTTCTCTAGTAGTGGAATAATGAGACAGATTAGTAGTATAAATTTGTTAAGATTGGAAGGATTTTGGGGATCTTAAATACCTTCTATTTTTGTTTATACACAAAACTACGAACCTAGTCTTAGTAACCATACGATAAAATAAGTTTATGAGTTTTCTCTCTGCTAAAATTGATCGTTATTTTAAAAGTTTCTTCTCGATTTTAAAATTGTGCCCTACCTTCTAAGAGCTGTGAAACAGATAGGCATAAAACATAAAATTCCCGTAACAAAATCTGTGTCGACGAGCGTTCGTTACGAGCGGAAGTGTTGCGTTTCAAAGGGGGCATTCTTGTTACCTGTATACTAAAAATAATACGTGAAACAGCCGGATGGACCGCGACGTGATTAGCCTCGCCTCAAACCGCCTTTGATGTTGGCGGGCCGAATGTTGCCGAATATTTTCGAATATTGCCGATGTCGACGCTCTGTTCCAATTATTCTTTGATATCAGATGATGTGTGAAGTATTTTAGCGGATGTGTGATAGATATAGTATGTAATTAATGCAGGTAATGAATGTGGTGAAATTTTTTGTTAGATCAAAAGCAGTGTTAATGAGGTTTTCTGAATTCATTTTATTTTCTATATTCAAGATTGTTCAGATTAAGTTAATAATGGAACCTTGTCTTCACTGTTACTATTTAATCACCTTAAAACATATTGGAATCAACTTTCAACTGGGTATCAATGTCTCAGAGAAAACCAACTTCTGGAAGTCATAATAGGAGATTTTATCCAATCCCCATTCCTTAACTTTACATAGCAGGCAACGGGTCTCCTCTCTTGCCAATGTATTTGAGTGATGGTAACTACATACCACATACAGGTACTTACTTCTAGTTCGTAAGCTTATAGAAATACATGTTATGTTATGTGTGACATTTTGACAGTTTTGCCAGTGGAGTTATCCAACTAAGAATAATAAAGATCAGCTCATAGAAGATTCCTCAAGCATTTAAATGTTCCATCTATTACTTACATACATACATATGTACACTCACGCTTGTATCACCGAAGTGGTAGACAAAGGCGAACTAGAAAACTGCAACACCCTCATTTCGCCGAACTCATGTCTGTCCCAGATGTTATAGGGTTCAAGCCTATCGCCATATCGGGCACAAATTTTAGACTCCGGGCCGAGTACTTGTCATTACTTAAATTCATTCACAAGTCATTATAAAAAATACAGACGAATTGAGGACCTTCACCTTTTTGGAAGTCGGTCGATAAAGACCAGCTGAACTATAAACAACAGGATATTAGAACTCCATCTCCTCTGGAACAAAGGGCCTTATTGGAGACCTAACGTTGACATTGGAACAAAGGAATCGCTCGACAACCAAAGGTAAAAATACATCGTGATTCACACATTTGTTGAACATTCGGCCCCACCTGCCTCCACAAATAACACAAAGGATTGGACCAAAGGTACTGCCGTTTGAGTGCGACAGGATATTTTAGGAATCTTGGTGTTGTTCTTTTAAGGAAGGGTTTGAGTATTTTAATTGCTTTTTAAGTCGCGTTGTACAAATGACGTGTTTACTTTAAAAGCGGGTCTTTTCTTTCACCTGCCCTTATCCCACCTTAATGTGGAGTTGACGCAACACATTTTTCATGCATGATGAAGAATGGATTTAGCTTAGTTTTCGCGACTGGTTGCCTGGCTGATGTCTATCCCCCTCTGGGCAATTCAGTTCTGGGCAAATTAAATTAGAATCGCTTTGCATGCTCTGGGAATCGAATCCAAGACCACCCGATCCACAGCCCATATATGCCGCCATTAAACCAAGGAGGCGACTTTGAAAGCGGGTAAGGTATAGAAAATCTCATCAATAGACTGTGCTAGAAAAAAATCACAGACAAATTTCTAACAGGCATTTTAATATCATAAACATGTTATGTAAACGCAAGGTCATGCGCGTGCGCATGTGGACACTCGTAAATCAGTACAACTGCAACTGAATCGAGTCGATGTTCTGCTCGTTACAACTAACTAGATATGGATGGCAGTGTGCATCAACAACTAATTTATATAATTTAAATGTGTAACATAAACTGAAAGTTTTTGAAACGTAAAAATAAATTCGTCTGACTAACGGTAAGTCCTAAGGGAATGGTTATAACGCTACTTTATCATTTATAGCTAATACGTAGAAAAATAAGGCAAGTTGACATGTCAACAAGTTTCAGTCATGAGTTAACTAAGCCAAACTATAAATTATTTGATTTTATCTTACACGTGTTTAAACATTTCTTTAGAGTTTTGACATTAGATAAAGTACAGTGTTGTTTTTGTTAGCGAATTCATACAACCTACGCATACATTCGGCGCAAACTTATTAATATATTCTATTTTGACTAGTGACATAGCAGTGAAGCCAAGGCCTACGCCATTCGTAAAATGCCTTTGAAAATAGCCTACTGAGGTATCTATCTTAGGCCAGACGCAAACATAACACTGAGCCAAGACGCAGAATGGTGTTTACATAGAATATAATAGATATTGTTATGAGAATATACAATGATCAGAGAGTTACTCGTTAAGGAACTTTTACCCGACTCCCTGGAAGTGGGGTATTGTTTTTCACAAGTATATTAGAGGAAAGTAACACATGATAAGGCACCGCAATGAAACGAGATATGAAATCATGTCCCATTTGCTATGTATTC
Organism: Clanis bilineata; assembly: GCA_036417725.1. Classification (NCBI taxonomy): domain Eukaryota; kingdom Metazoa; phylum Arthropoda; class Insecta; order Lepidoptera; family Sphingidae; genus Clanis; species Clanis bilineata. Next base: position 17,306,822 of record CM071145.1, on the reverse strand, counting down.
AATGATCATCTGTGTCACTGTCATGCGTCACATGCTCCTGTGTCAATATTACTATCTAAAGTATACAAAACAGTTATTATGTTGCTGAAGGTACGCTTCTCGATTGTAGTAATCGAAACGTGTTTTAATGTTCGTTTTGTATTAAGTTCGTCCACCGAGGTGATAATGAAGACGTAATTTGCTTTGTGCGAACGTCTTTTGCGTCGCGTCGTATTGCACGTCGCGTCCGTTAGCGCCCCGCCTTATAGATTTAAAGCATTGGCTCCCTTCCACGATGCGCGTCCACATCCTGTCAGCCCACGGTGTTAGTGTAAATACTCAAAATTTACAATCTTCCGCCACTATGTTATAGTTTCGGTAATAGTTCTTTGGAATGTGATCAAAATGACCGCGCATACTTTGTTACTCTGTACTTGCGCAGTTTCATGTATGTTCTTAGAATATTAAGTATACACGACATTCTGTAATCCAGGTTATTAGGAAACCAATTTCGTTTTTATCTTGTTTAGGATAATGTATTTAGTGGATTCAAAAGCACTTAACCATGCATTTTGACTTGACATAACACTCGAAAAATGTTTCGTCGTGGCATATGCGTCTCTCCCAAAGATTTCCAGATCGACCTGTTGGAAGCGGCCTGCATCCAGTATGCATATATAATAATAATAAATAAATAACACCCAACAGTCACACACATAGTCCTCACCTTACACTAAGATACTAGTCTTGTGTCGTGGGTATCAGGAACTACAAGAGAGAGTGGCAGTCTCACCCAGACCCGGAACAAATATCTGTAGCTCATACAAACATTTGTCTCAATGCGGGAATCGAACACGCGGCGTCTCGCTTCACAGCCGGCTACTCGCCCACTGCGCCACGGAGATTATCAAACTATGTACAAAGAATAGGCACAACTCGAACGAGACAAATATCGTGATTTCATAAATATTGTTCTCGGTATGGGAATCGAACCCGTGCCTCTGATTTCACATATTACTCGCTCAAGAAGGCTGTGTATAATATAAAGTCCTATAAAGTTTTTTCCATTCAAACTCCATTAAACCTTTCCACCAGTCCACCACTCGAACCGATGAAGTGGCGAGTGTCGCAGTGTAGCAGATGTGCGGAAACAACGGGTTTATTGTAGTCAGATGTAAACAACAATCGGTCGTAACTCGTAACACTTGAAGAACGAGCTCTCTCATGCGCATGCGCTTAAACACCTCTTTAATCGGACCACCCACGCACAACACAACACTGCATTGATTACTATTAGTTTGACATAACTTAAAAACAAAATGGCGTTTTTTTATTTATATTATTTTATACTTCCCAGCGAAGCATGCGTTCATCTATAAATTATAAATTGTTAAATAAAAGCGACTTGCAGCGCTATTACTAATCTAGAGTTAAACCTAAACTCTATTCTATACGTCAGTCCTATCTTTAAATCAAGATACATAAATAAATAATAAATAAATAAATACACCCAATAGTCACACACCTAGTCCTGACCCCACACTAGGTATTTATATACCCCTGTATCGTGGGTGTCAGACTATGAGAGACTTTCGATCTCACAACACCCAGACTTGAAACAAATATCTGTGGGCCTCACAAACATTTGTCTCAATGTGGGAATCAAACCCGCAGCCTCTCGCTTCACAGCCGGCTACTCGCCCACTGCGCCACGGAGGCTCACAAATAGAGAATAAATAGAGATTTATCGCGGAGCTGTAAGTGGCTCTCAGTATTTTAACCAAATGTTAAAAATATTTTACATTAAAACAAGAAATAGAAATACCACGATGACACCAAAACCTTTTATATATTTTTTAAAATAAGTTAATACAGCAATTCATACACACAGTCCTGAAACTAAGTTCTGTGTCGTGAATATCAGGCAACTTTAATAGTATTTTAAATTATCAACATTAGCTCTAGAAAACCTAAGTTTATGTGTATAATTTAATAATGTAAAGTGTAAACATCACTGACCTGTTATTAAAATATAATTTAGTCTCGATTCAATGCACGTTCGGTATTTTTTCAATAAGTTCCTCGAAGGAAACGCCAGCGGGAGCTTTCAATAAGGCCTGTGTGCCGATGTTCCAGACAAATTATAAAAATAAGGTAATAGATTAATGGAACGATAAGTATTTTCAAAGTAACTTAAAATATTGCCGTATAATTTTTTAAGTAGTGCTTAACTTTAAAAATGTTATTCTTCTTTACGTCAAATAGTTTAAAAAAGGGAGTGACAAAACGGCATTCAAGTTAAGGTTATTTTTTTAAATCAAAACCACAATCTTTTACAATATCCAAAAGCTTACTATTATCAGTAATCATAAATTTAAAATTTTGCATTCATTTTGAATGCATTGCACTATAATTAGAAAATGAGTTAGCTTTGTTTTCGCTATTTTTGCGAAATGGGAAATCTACGCAACTTTTAAGTATAATCAAGGCTTTAAGTTTGTGCGTTTATAAAAAAAAAACAACATGGAATACCATTATAAAAATCAAATCACTTCAGTGTAAGGTCGGCGCAACCCACTTTTTCAAGCATGTTGCAGAAAGGATTCTGCTTAAGTTTTACAACCGACTGCCTGCCTAAAGCCATCCCCCTCTGGAGGTTCCAGTCCCAAGCAAATCAAATTAGAAAAATCACTCTGGCCGAACACAGCCGATATACGCTGCCACTAGACTAAGGAGGCGTCAACATTTATACTAAAATAATATAATAATAATATTACCTTTTTTGTTATCAGACTTTATGTTAAATAAATAGTCTTTAACTTTGACCGCGACGGAAAAAAGGACAGTCTGTTGTTTGCATTATTGGAATATCTTACTCTGTAAGATTGTAATTTCCATATCCGTTGTGAATTAAATACTAATAAAGTATTAATTAAGCAGCGATAGGTCAGTTGGAAATGGTACGGACGGCCGAGACGAGTGTTGGAGGTTGGAGACCAATCCGGAAATGGAGCATACACCTGCCCAGCAGTGGGACAGTAATATTATAGGGCCAATATAATTTTTTTATTATAAAGTATTAATTATTTGTGTAACCAGTTAAACTTTTCATTTTCTACGGCCATTTGTACTGAAAGATTTGATTGTTTCTTTATGACATTGCCTTTAAGTCTATAATCAATTAACGCGATGAGGTGCTTTACACACTCGTTTAAAGTGTTAACAGAGAATATAATATGTTCTAGGCTAAAAAAACCTTTAAAGTCACATTTTCTTCTTGATCTAATAATTTTGTACATGGAACACTAATACAAAATCAAGCGCAGTTTTGGGCATGTGTAATACATTCATGGCTGCCATTACCAACTACAGCCCAATGTAGCCCGAAACTGGCCATAAAATCTCATCAAAATCAATATTCCTGTACCAGTTTTCGTACACAAACAGAATTTAATAACATAAGATGTAGGAGCATCCCACTCTTCCTGGTACAATATAGGCTAGCGGTATTTACTCAGCAGTCATAACTGGTGGGGAACGCCATCAATCTTCGCTGTGCGTTATAAAACTATATTTTGTTAACAAACATTGTAGTGTTTAACACTATTACGAACACAGTTTACCTGTGAATTACGACGCGGTGCCCCCGACGCCCTGCTTTCTTGGACGGTTACCAAACGATTTGCGGTTCATGGATTTTCCTTGTAATTTGTTTTCATGATAACATCATCAGCCTAAACTCGTCGACTGTTGCATATAGGCTTCTCAAAATGCATTCAGCCAGCTTTCGGCCGTTGTTTTCTGTTGGGCGTTACATCTGCGGGTTTAGACAAGTGGCTTGTGCGCTAGTCGAATAGAGTGGTCGAATAGAATAAATGTATGGGAATGACATACGAATACGCTATGTGCTGCGTACTCTTATGTCATTCCCATACATTTATTCTATTCTATTCGATTAGCGTATGAGCCACTTGTCTAAGCCCGCTGATGTTGTTTGTGCGTACATCGCGTCATGAATCAATCATTAAGCAAAACGAATGAATTTGTGGTAGATCGGTGCTGTAAACTATTTTCTTCCACTTGACTATTTCTCATCCCAATGTCACAAAAATAACAACTTCCCTGGTTTGTTTCGTAGACCGGGTTAGTTAGGTTGGGTAGGGCTTTCACAACAAAGCCTCATTAGTTTTCTCATAATTAGGAATCATACACATAATTTAACTAAAGTTTTACTAATGTTCGTTCGGCCCCAATAAAAGTTATCTAAGGCCAATCAAAGAGCCAGTGTCAAAAATCCCAACTGCCTGGCCACCCGAGGGCTTGGCACATCGGCTGGCCCAACGCCAGCCGGTAGCTATTTGCTTATAATTCCGAATCAATATGCCGACACACGTGCAGCGCGACCGTGGCTTTACGCTCATTCTAATTTACGGACAATTGCTAACTGCACGCGTAATTGCTGCTATTAACATTGCAGTGCGTACCTTTATCCACATTCAGGACTAGCTTTAACTCACGGTTTCGACAGCGTGAATGTCGTATCATCAGCTCACATGGGAAAGTACTACATAAAATATTATCCTCATACCAGGGCAGTCAGGTAGTAATAAATCTTTAACTTTCACCTTCTACTATCCCACTCTAAAATGTCGTCAGCGCAACACACGTTTCTACCGAGTTAAAAAAAGTCGAGTGCACCAAGCGTAACGTTGTACATCCATCTGCAAGGTGGATGGACCTGGATAAAGATCCCAGGAAGTCGCTGTACGCAGGCTGCTCCCAGGTCGGTCTGGACATCTTTGGGGAAGACCTATGTTCAGCAGAGGACGCCCACTGATGCTGATGTGATGCTGATGTTGAGAATGATAATTTAGAAAAAAAAATACACCCAACAGTCACCACACACATAGTCCTGACCTCACACTAGGTATAACCTGTATTGTGGGCATCAAGAACTACTAGAGACTTTCTGCCTCATAATACCCAGACCCGAAACAAATATCTGTGGGCCATTTGTCTCGGTGCGGGAATCGAACCGCGGCCTCTCGCTTCACAGCCAACTCGTCCACTGCGTCACGGAGGTTGTCTTTTTTTTAATTTTAATCAAACTTATAATTATCTAACACGTTTGCGCAATCTGGAAAAATAATATCACAATCTCTAAATTTAGCTCATGGTAAAAAAAACTATGAGAAAATACCGCACCACGCTCTAACCACACGTATCTTTAATATTCGGCTCAAACAAGATTAACCGACAGTTATAAATAACCGCAAGCCATTAACGCCGAATACCTCAGCACGATTGTCACGAAGGTGTTATTAATCCACATTCCTTTAACTACGACAGGTGCTACAACGGGAATAGAACCCAGGACACCCAAACCACTTAGTCATGATATGTTTACAAACAACGATTTATGTTGTTCCATATTCATTTAAATGTTCCGGTGAATGTTTTATTTAATTTTAAAAAAAATGTTCACCTATACGACAATGTACCGAAAGTGTTTTGGCAGAAAATTCAAATTTCGTAATTTTCTATTTGTATTGTGATTAATAGTTTGAGAACGGCTAAAAATATTATTATTACACATCGATATATTATTTACCTAATTGCACAGTTGACGCTCGGAAAATGGGACAGCAAAGAAGTGCTTAAGCACTCGTTTTGCATACAGTCGGACGTCGATAGAATTCTAAATTTCAAAATTCAAATTAAAGAACGCTTGCTCATTTCGTTTAAAAAGCTACTTTATAACACGTGCTTAGGTTTATATTTGTGTTGATTTAATTACAACTTGTGATCGTTTTCTTTGTTTTATTTCTGAGACCACTTTTTAGGAGGATATTTGCAAAGAACTGTGCATCTAGGGTATAATATATTGATGTTATTACAGTTCAAAACGTTTAAACCTTTTAGCGGATGAAAAATCACTTTCTGCCTCTTTTTTTATTTACATCAAATGATCTGAGACTGATCCGCCTCCCCCTGAAGGGTTGGTCTCTGGTAAGAGGCTGGCTACAAAAACTAAGCCAAACATGCAACATATTTATAAAAGTACCTATGTCTTTGTGACTACTGTGACAGATTCACCACATGTTTGAGTGTACAAGTATCTAGAATGGGAAACTTTACTAGAAACAATAAATAAAATATCTCCCTTACATATGTACATAGTCGTGCTCGTGACCCCAAAAGAAAATCTTGCAGGTACTTTCTCACAATAACAAGACCAGAAATAAAAATTTGTGATTTGACAAAGTCTCAAATAGCCCGATCAAACAGAATAACTAAATCGTCTTCATCAATTACTTGAGGTCTCATCACAAATTCTCACAGATTAGCATTATCGGTTAATTTAAAATGTGGTTAACAAATTATCAATACATTAAAAGAAAATCCGCAAGAACTCTAATTAAAGATTAGAATAATTTTAAAGTCCTGTAATATTTCTATCAGTTTACACAGTCACCGTGTTCAAAACTATGCGCATGTTACCGCACAGGATACAGCATAGCACAGCACAGGCTTCGTAATGTATACTAATATAAATCTGAAATTTCGTTAGTTTCAACGCGCAAATTTTTTGAACAACTCAACAGATTTTCAAGATATTTACACTATTATTATCACTTAGTATATCAGGGATAGGAGCTCTGAGTGAGAGCTATGGTGAAATGTAAAACCCTAGTTACATATAAAATAAAATAAATTGTTATTTTATAAGTAACCATTCACTTATTATATATAACAAGTGAATGGTAGTCAGTAGTATCGGCTGAGGACGTCCTAAACGTACCTTTAAGGACCAAATTGGCGATCTCTTGAAAAAGGGCCAAATAAGGAGTTCTCGTAACCGACGAGCCGACATGAAAAGACTGATGACTGTGGAAGAAGCGGAAGAGGTGTGTTTGAACCGAAGCAATTGACGCTCCTTAGTCTCTGCCTACCCCAACGGAAAACAAGCGTGAGTTATGTATGTTATAGATGCTGGATTTAGGCCATCAGTAATCACGGTACAAAACACAACAGCAAGCTGTCACTTCTCGTGAGTTTTCTGTGAAACTATGATAAGTAGTACCTAATTACCACGTTGAAAGCTGTTAAGGTTGTAGTCAAATCTAAAACATGCTTCGGCCATTACAAAAGTTTGATGATTTGTTCATTCGGAAATTTTATTATCCTGAGTCCGTTCTATGAGACAGGAGTAATGCTTTAGTCTAATGGATCTATCATAGTGTTGACAAAACTGCCTATGACATAGCTCTATATCTCATCATCATCATCAGCCATAGGATGTCCACTGCTGGACATAGGCCTCCTCCAAAGATTTCCAGATCGACCTGTTGGAAGCTTTATAACTCATTTATTGATATTTCTGTGTTACTCTGTCTTGTATCTACATGTCAGCATATTCTCAACCTAAATACTGTGGAATATAATAATTAACCAGACAGTCCACGCGTGGGCATTATTTGCGACCCCATAAATATACCTCGATCAACATTAATCTGAGGTGAAATTGGCCCAATTCCTTCATCCCGTAAAGCTAGCACCATATCGTTAATAATGAACAATAAAAAACACGTACAATAACCTATGAAAATTCTTTTGCGCGTTGATTTGATACATTTTAGTACATGCGATAAGATTGCTGTAGGTACGATAAATCGGTAACGATGTTGTCGGGAGCTATGTGTGATTCGCTTATTTGATTTACATATTTCGTCACTCGACACTCAATCATTTTAAATTACATAAAATGTATAAGTGTTAATTCATTGTGATTATGGCTTTTAGGTTCTTAGATGATAACAATAAAAGAGTCGGTAAAATCTTTCCTATTATCAAAAGTTCTTTCCAGGTATAAATCGATTGCAAGGCTCCTGTGTACATTTATACATCAATGAGTTTATGACTAGAAGCTTAGTTATTAAAAAATGTCTGCTGAATTTTACAAAATATCCTCATTAAATTCTGTGACATATTTAAAAAATATCGTATGTTATAAATCGATGGGTGCGATATTTGAACTCGTGCCAAAAGATTAGGGATAGATCGGACACCGCGTGGGTGTTATGAATGAGCGAAAACTTCGAGGGTTTTACTTCGACGTGTAGTTGAAATAATGTAACGTTTAGCCGCCTTGTTGAGTTATTGAGATTTCACTTTACGACTTCCCTACATTTTGTTAGTTTATTAGGGATCATTGATTGCTAAACATTGATTTTTATAACTAAATTTTAGAACTCAAGTACATAAATATACATATAGCGCATAAAAGGGGATATAAAAAGTTACATATACACACAAAAATTAAGTCATCCTAAGACCTTATTCCTCACTTCAGAGAGACCTTAGAGCCAAAGTTAAGCTCCATACATAAAAGCATCTTTGTAATTTCAGACAACAGAGTTAATTTTTACCACCAAAATACATGTCCTTGTGTAAATTTGGTAATATTATGAACATTGCTCATGTGTATTGTATATGAAGGAGAGATCATATTTTAAACATTAAAATCTAACATTGGTACCTCTCATATTATCTCTTTTGGCTTTGTAATAATTTGAAATTTTGTCGAAGCAGCATATTTGATAAGCGAATAAACCCAGAATTAATAAACGTCACGCGGTACCGGTTTCACAAGGCGCTCATTTCCGTTAACACGGTGCGGACTGCCGACTGCAACTAAAATAGAAGCGTACACTGCACGCAAATGTGTTAGTCAATGTGAATTAACGGTATATTGAAAAATTCCCTCAGTGGACTAGGAAGTCAAAACATTAGATGAACACGTTTCATCTGTTAACCTGAGGCGGCATAATACACATTACATTAACGTCTCGGTCACTGATGGCCGAGCCGCCAGTCACTATTTGACTCTTGAGGAGGTTGACGTAAGGCAGTCAGCCGGTAATAAAAACTAAAGCCAAATATTTTTTGCAACATGTTTGAAAAGTGTGTTGCGCCGACAGTTCAATGGAATAAGAACAGGTAGAAGAAGAACAATGCTTTTATGAGCTTTAGCAATGTGATTTGCCTATATGACTGGATTGGGATATACTTTGTCTCATGGAAAAAACCGCCATGCTACTGACATACATTCCTTCAGTGAAATCAATAAATATATAACACCTACACACATAGTTCTGACCTCATAGTATTATTCGAGTATTATATCGCACGTATCGGAAGTAACATAGGTAATCATCCATTCCTTAGTTCTCAATTTTCCTTTTGTGATTTCAACTCATTCGAGTGGATCATCTGTATTACGCACTGCTGGTAACCAATTTTATTATATTCGTAGAATAAGTAAGTGGGCAAATGGGTTCCGTATCTTATGATTTTTAACTGAATAAAAAGATGAGCAGGTAGTTTACTTGGTGTTATCCGCACATCATAAACAACAGAAACCACCCAAAATACTAGTTCACGAAGTACTGCAAATTATTACTCATGTTTAGTCATAGAAATATCATACATCTAAGTGTTTAGTCTCAAGATGCCAAAGGACCCACAGGTGTGCTCCTTTTAAGCAAAATAATGATTCTTGGGTAGTCTTTCTTTATTTCTACCTGCCCTTATCCCACCTCAATGTGGGGTCGGCACACACCATTTTAAGCATATTGAATAAAGGATTTGGCTTAGTTTTTACGACCGGCTGCCTGCCTCCCACTGAGGGATCCAGTCCCGGGAAAATTAAATTAGAAAATTGCCCGACCTGGTCATCAAACCCAGGACCTCCCGGCCCACAGTTCATATATGCTGCCAATAGACTAGGGAGGCGTACTGTAAGTTTTGGGAATGGTGTGATTTATTATTTAAGTTTCATTTATCAAACAAACAACTATCAAATTGATACTTCAAGAATGTTTTCTTTACGATATTTTTCTTCCTTCCTAAGTACTATGACGCATGGTTACATAAATAATTTCTTTAACATAAAGCATTTCCTCAGCCAGGAAATGATTTAAGTGGCTTCGTACACGAGTTTTTAATTTAATACGACATTTGTGCGAGCATACATAACTTCGTGACAAGGTTAATGCAATCCCGGTATTACACCTACACTTTTCATAATTTTTACGTTCCCTAATTTATGTGTTTTTTAAATGCATTGGTCTTGGACGGTGAATAAAATTGTGTGAATTCAGTCAATTTGGATGTACGTTAGATTTATTTTGATACGAAAGAAGTAGTTAAGATAATAAGCAAATAAATTATAAGAGATAGAACAATGATTTATGAGAATAAACCAAGTTACATGGTGTTTACTGCAGAATGATTTATGTTTGAAAGAGTAGGATACAAATTATGGATATTATTCATAAAATCATACATCTGTCAAATCATATCGATCAACGGGAACAACTATTTTATACGTGAATATTTTGAAAGATAAATTTGTTCTTACTAAATTCTAAACAAATAAATTCTAACTGCACGTTAATGATCAACTATCATACAACGAATATTTAGCACGTACAAGAGATAAACGAATGTTGGATTAGTAGCATCAATAGACCAAAGGAAACATCAATCCAAAATATTTCCGACTGAACGCTCATTGCTCACATAGCTAAACAATTCCGATGCACCTCAAACAAAACAAAGGTAAGAATGTATTTTGGTAGCTAAGTATAAATAAAGCGAACATTGTGTGACCGGCTAACAAAGAAGCCGTGCCGTGTGCCACCTATTTAGATTTTTATTTAGCCCATGGGCATGGAGAAAGATTATATTTAGCATGGCATGTGAATAAGCGACTGGGAACAAAACTCAGATGTACCTGACTATTCGTGGAACGCTGGCAACTCGTTCCTAATCTGTACATACGGGTATAAGAAGAAATGTTCCTAAAACGAAGAACAGAAAACCCATCTGTCTCTCTCAGATAAGATTGTGAAACTAAACCCGAGAGTCTTACTGATATTGGGTTTATAATAATAGTTGATGTTGCGTTAGAAATATATTTTAAATGTTAACAGTGGAATAAAATCACCATATAAATAAAATAAAAATTACTAGAAGGCAAAGGAAATAAGTTCCAAGTGCCTTTTGAAAAGTTGAAAGATTAGTCCTAGAATTACGGAAGGGCAATTAAAATTTGTGTTCGAATTAATGTAGTTTACGCACGAGTTAACCAGGATTATTGTTTGTGTCCAATGTAGTAATAGAATTTTGAGTGGTTAAGTCATACTGAAAACAGTTGTTACTACTTGATAGTATTGTCTTATAGACATTGCATTTCGTTCGGTGAGTGAGATTTCCGGTGACCCAAATCCGCCAACCCTTTCCCATTCCATATTCACTTCACTTCTACTTTTCCTGCTTCACTAATTTTAGGGTTAGGCACAGTGCAATCATAATTATTTTGGTAGGTATCGTTAATGTCACTTATAGCAAATAAGTAATCTTTCCAGGCCATTCGGGTAAAAACAGACTCGCTACCTATCAAATCATAATTAACTATTCAAGTCGTTTTTCCTAGATGCCATGAAGAATCATTCACGATCTACAAACATCAATAGAAAATACTGATGCAATCGAACGAATATTTCCATCGCCGTACCGTAAAATCAGACAACGATGCTAAAATTTATGGTATCACCGTTTATATGTTTAGCAACACCTTCGCAACACCTGGTCGACGGCATAAACTACGGCTAGATGTTTTTACAGCGTCCGAACGGCGTTTTGATTGCTGTACTAATTACGAACGTGTAAATAAATAATGCGTTTGTTTTTCACGATTCAGTCCAACTTGTTGCCGAACATATGGTTCTTGTGGTGTACGATAGTGCGATGAGTGTTATGGAACACCGTTATTACAAAATATATTTGAGGATTTTTATCTGTATTCCAAAAGGAAAGATAATTTGTATGGTGATTGACGTCATTGAAATATACCGTAAATCGCATATCGTTGAGATCTACGGAGCGTTCGATGTTGTTGGGTCTTAGAGAATACCATTTTCCATACATTTATGTCAAACGCCTCGCTCGAGAGAGGTAGTTCGCATAAGCGCCGTCATCACGCGTAACGCTAGTGCGCGCGCTTTGTACCTTTCTGAATACAAAAAAATAACATCGTTGCAGCAACGATGCCGCAATGTTGTTTTCACAAATGAAACCTTAGAGAATCGCCTTGCAGATTTGATATTTTTCCTAAAAGAATCTTTGCAAAGTATGATGACGAGCGCCTACTAAAATATTTTTATCAAATTCATATAAACAAAAGAAATATAATATTATATTATTATTTCGAGCTTCACTACGCCTACAAGTATATTGTAAGTCATATCATTTCACATGTATTATATATGTATATTATTATGTACTACTGGTGAATTTTGTTTTAGTGTTTGTCATTTATTAGTCAATTTTCTAATTTAAGTTATGGCAAATAACATGAAGAACGTAGGTGGCAAACTTTGCTGATACTATATTAGCCATCTTTCTTTCTACCTGGCCTTATCCCACCTTAATGTTGGGTCGGCGCAACACACTTTTTCAAACATGTTGCTTTTATTAACATTAGCCATAGATAATAATAACAATCTTATCCGTGCTTTCAATGGTTGGGTTATGCCTGTACTCATGTACACCTTTGGCGTACTCAGATGGACTCAGACTGAGTTAGATGTTAGTTAGTTAGGGAGATATGGAAGGGCAAAGAGCTACATGGACGGTTCTACCGTGCTCTTCATGGGCCAGATGTAGATCCAACCGCCTCAGTGGCTTGGCTACGTTTCGGTTACCTTTTTGGGGAGACCGAGGGTTTTGTCTTTGCAATTATGGACGAAGTTATCAAGACGAACAACTATAGGAAATACATCATGAAGGACGGCACGGTCGACATTTGTCGAGCATGCCACCGTCCCGGAGAATCCATCAGGCATGTTATTTCCGGTTGTTCGTATCTTGCTAACGGCGAGTATTTGCATAGGCATAACCTTGTAGCCAAGATCCTACACCAGCAACTTGCTCTTCGATATTGCCTTGTGGCTTCTGAGGTGCCTTATTATCAATATGTCCCTCAACCAGTTCTCGAAAATAGTCATGCAACGCTCTATTGGAATCGATCTGTTATCACAGACAGGACTATTGTGGCCAATAAGCCTGATATTGTGGTAGTACATCGATTGACGCGCCGGGCGATGCTTGTTGATGTCACGATTCCGCATGATGAGAACCTTGTGAAAGCCGAAAAAGACAAAATGTCGAAATATTTAGACCTGGCACATGAGGTTACTCGCATGTGGGATGTCGATTCAACAATCATTGTTCCGATAGTCATTTCTGCCCATGGTGTAATACCACTGAGCCTCGACCAACACCTCAAGAGGCTCTCGGTTGGTGTTTGGGTCAAGAGCCAAATGCAGAAGGCAGTATTACTGGATACGGCACGAATTGTGAGGAGGTTCCTCACTCTAGGGTCCTAACCGCCGGTGGCTTGGGTCTCGAGACTCGCCATCGGAGGGGAATATTTTTATATTTTTAAATGTATTTTTTTTATAGCATATATTTAAAGATGTAAAAAAAAACTTTAAAAATAAAAAGTACTGAACAATCTTACACAATTTTAGATTTATAGATATATCGATAATATATCGATAATCGATAATACATACGAAAAACTTCACTGAATCAGACAGTTCGATGACTTACTAAAAATACTTAATAAAATAAAAAATACAAGCGCGAATATAAACAAACCCAAAGACCGTGAAAGCTTTTAAAATACGATACAAAAAATACATCAAAACATGAGATCAACAATTAATCCACTCAATAAAACAATCATAAACATACGGCGGCGTAAACATCGGAACTTCAAAGGTTGGTGAGGTATCAATCGGCGGTCGCCGTAGATGCGTCGAAAGATGACTGCTACTAGGAGATCTCGATTGACCTGCTTCGACTTTCAAGTGGGTTATTACTGAAAGTTGGTAGTTTTACATTTAAAGAGTATACTGATTTCTTAAGTTTACGCGAATGTTTTACATTGAAATAAAACTATTTTTACGGATTCTATCACGATTTGGTTATCAAGACACCGTGAGCTCGTACTGCGTAGATCGGAACACAAATAATTAACCTTTTTTAATTTTGTATAATTTAAAAATGAAGGTAGATATTGTAACACTAACCTTTTTTTGGACAAATGACACCTCAGTCGGACCCGTGACAACGAAGACTGCAAAGCCGTCGAAACGTCGGGAATAAAAATTAAAAACGTGATAGAATCCGTAAAAATTGTTTTATTTTAATTTAAAGAGTAGTCTTGAAACAAAGAGATTTAATATTAGTAACTATAGAGAGGCTATCAAGCAAGTTTCCATACAAAAAAATTGATCTCAAACTTCAGTACCGCCATCAACCACTTATTACAATGCGAGGGCGATTATTACTATTTACACCCTAGAATGTTTTGTGAATGGTTAAGAATCACGTAAGATAAGTTTTTTCCCTCAATATTATTACGCTCGCCGGCCTGACGCGTGTATATTTCATATAAACTGTGCGGCTTATGACCACTAGGTCATAACTTTGGATCACAAGTTTTGTGCTGTTGTCCCGTCTATATACTGTTTTTGTCTTGAAATGACGTTTTTTGAGAATAACCTATCGAACCTTTTTGAGTATCCCACAACATAACATAACATAAGCTCACGCCTGTATCCCCGAAGAGGTAGGCAGAGGCGCACTAGCGAACTAGAACACCCACATTTCGCCGTGCTTAGTTCCGTCCCAGATGTGATAGGGGGTGAGCCTATCGCCATATCGGGCACAAAATCCAGACTCCGGGCTGATATGGAAAAATCCAATATAACTTTGCCCGACCCGGGGATCGAACCCGAGACCTCAGAACCGTAGTCGTACCGAAATACCACCACACCACCGAGTCAGTTTTGAGTATCCCGACATGTCGTATTTCTTCCGAAGTTTCTCAGTGCGTCTAATATTTCAATTTAATTCAATCATTCATTATTGTAATCCAATGAATAGCGGCTGCAACTTAAACTCCCTTATATTCGTTTTATGGTTCTGTTATCCAGGGTCTATCGGTATCAGGATACTCGTGACGACCATGAAGAGTCTCAGTATCTTTTTTGGCTGAGCTATAGCTACAATTACTATCAAATATGATGCAGTCACTTTGCCTTTAAAAGTCATTGCTAGCATATTTCTGCGCATAAACATTTTCTCGTTTTTTATCTTAAATATAACAATCACCGACATCACAGTACTAGTAACCATTTATTAACTATATATTCATATTATAATATCTATCCTCCGAAAACCCATAGTTATGTACAACCCCACCTTCAGCCCGGCGCCGCATCCACCAAGACATAACAATGTCGTAAGATCTCAAAGCGAACCACTTAAATTACGATCTATCACGCTTATTTTCGTGTGTTGAAAAACACTATTAGCGTCCGTGTCCGGTGTACTGGCCGACTTTTTAACCGACTTTTTAATGAGATCGGTTGTAGCGGAAATTTGATTTGAAATTCACATTCTTTCAGCCAGATGTAAAGTCGCAAGTAGACTCTCTTGCGACTTGTCATGTTTTCTCATCAATTTCCGGAACGATGTCAGATGTCTGGCTATAATAACTTTACCTAGAGTTGCGTGCGGGTTTTGACATCCATTTCTAAATTTTCAAACTGGGTAATTTGGGATAATATCTGTTTGTGAATTATTATTATCATTTAATAATATCAATTATTATTGTTGTATGCATTGTATAAAGGTTATTCATTGTTTTCTTTTCTTTCTTTTTGTGTCTGGGTATTTTATCCAAGCTAATTTTATCGAACTTGTTGATCAATTTCGTCATAATATAGTGAATCTTTCAACAATTCTATTGAGCTCTTCAAGTGAGGCATATATTAAATTTCTTGAGAAAATGAATTGATTTGTAAGTCTTAAATCAAAAGCTTTATTATTTCAATGCTTCAACTTAGAAAGGTGCTATTTGTGAAATTTCTCTAACCCCATCTATTCTAGAATCATCATCATCATGAGCCTTCATCCACCGACTAGAATACCAACAGATAAAAATAACACCAGTATAATAATTGCCATCACCTACTTTCCACGTGCTATCGTAATACACCGTATTCCGAGTGATGATCAAATCTAATACACTTTGGATATTTGTTATCTTTTCACAGCGCTCGCCCGCCGTAATGTCGAAATAAAAATCCACTTCATGTTGTTTTTGTTTATGTTGTTGCTTCTCCATGATTTTTGAGTGGGTAGACACTAGACAGGAACCGTGCGATGGAGTTTTAATACAGGAACTAGATACTTTTCATGTTGTAAATCTTTGGAGATTTCTTTCGTAATTATAATTGGTTGGATATTCGTATCCGCCCAGATGTCGACCGTTCACGTGATGTTAAAACCGGCCATAATGACCCCATACATTTTGTGTCGATCGCGTTCTAGGATCAGTCACTGTAAATCCGGTTAACTCGAAGGGTTCTCTTGATGGGTGGTTGGGTCTGGTATGGTCCATCCTTGTGTGTGCATCGGTCATCTGCCTGTGTTGTCGTAAGCCTTTGAAGACTGCAAAGCCTTCGAAACGTCGGGAATAAAAATTAAAACCTAATCGTGGTAGAATCCGTAAAAATAGTTTTATTTCAATGTATAACATTCGCGTAAACTTAAGAAATCAGTATGTAAAGCCTTTCGATTAGCTTCTTCCCTCTTCGGAGTATGCAGAAGTATAAATAGGCCGCCAAATTAATATATATAATAGAAGACTCGTATTTTAGTTTTGGATTAGGAATATGTGCATGCCTGTCAAGTATGTATTGTTAATTTATTATAAACTATTTATCAATTTGAATTATTTTTTAATTAACTATTTGTAAACCCGGAGGTCCTGGAATCCTAGGCCGGGCGATGTGTTTTTCTAACATTATTTGACCCGGACTAGATCCCCCAGAAAGGGGTTGACGTCAGGCAGGCAGCCGATCATAAAAACTAAGCCAAATCCTTTCTGCAAACATGCTTGAAAATGTTTGTTGCGCCGACACCACCTGAAGTGGAATAAGGACAGGTAGAAAGAAAGAAAGAATTTCAGTTTAAGAATCAATCACTAGTTTTCACCTTCTTATAGTGAAGTCTAAATTAGATTAGATTTTGCGGGTAATCTGTGCATTCTACATAACATCTGTGTCACGCACACGTGTGATGTACAAACATTCAGTGCATTTCGTGTGCGGTGCGGCGCGGTGTGGGTAGATATGGGCTTATTTGCTTAAAATGGATAACAAATTTGAAAGTTATGCTTATTAAAAGAAAGTACTTATTTTATTGCTTAATTGCTTATTGACATTTGTTTAAGTTGACACACTCCCCCTCGATGTATGCAAAACTCAAACCCACTAGCTTGCCTGGCGACCTTTTTTTAGCAAACTCAGTTCGTTTTTATCAATGTGTGTCATAAATCAGTTTTAATTTCGAGTAAGCATAGAACGTACGCTTCACGCAGGCCGCTTCCAACATATCGATCTGGAAATCTTTGGGGGAGGCCTATGTTCAGCAGTGGACGTCCTATGGCTGATGATGATGATGATGATGATAGAACGTTAATTGCTTATTATATTCAGCATGTTTATTTGCTTCTTTTACAGCACTATTTTCGAATCTGCTTTCGTTTAAACGCCCACCTCTAGGTGTGGGTAACCTGCGTCCCCACGTGCCTCGCGAAACAATCGTAAACACGCCTGCCTGTTTTATGACGGACGTGTTTTAATACGCCACAAAATACAAATGAATTTGCTTTTTACTGTCATTTTCTCGGGACTCCGCTTACGTAAAAGTTGCAAAAGTTAGTCTCAGATAAATGGATAAAATATCTGGAAAAGATAATATAGCTTTTTCTAATAGTATATTTTTGCTATAGATTTACAGCACGAAATGGCCGACTCGACCTGTTTTATGCCTGACCGGATTGCCTCGGTGGCGTGGTGGTATTTCGGTATGACTACCGTCCTCAGGTCTCGAGTTCAATCGCCGGGTCGGGTAACGTAATATGGGATTTTTCCATATCAGCCCGGCGTCTAGAATTTATGCCCGATATGGCGATAGGCTCGCCCCTTATCAATTCTGGGACGGAACTAAGCTCGGCGAAATGTGGGTGTACTAGTTGGCTAGTGCGCCTCTGCCTACCCCTTCGGGGATACAGGCGTGAGCTTATGTTATGTTATGTTATGACCAGTTTCATGGCACACATTAGTTAAAACTAGTTTTATATCAATACTGAATATTGACGTAACTGAAGAATACCGTCTTTATTTTCACTGTTTGTGGTTTCCTTACAATGATAGGCAGCGGCTTGGCACTGTCGATATCAAAGCCAATCATCATCATCGTCATTATCAGCTATAGAACGTCCACTGCTGAACATAGGCCTCCCCCAAAGATTTCCAGATCTACCTGTTGGAAGCGAACTGCATCCAGCGACTTCCTGAGACCTTTAACAGGTCGTCGGTCCACCTCGTATATCAAAGTCAATATTCAATAATATTTAATTTGACATACACATAATAGTGGCTCACTAGGTAGACTCACGCCTCTATCCCCGAAGGGGTAGGCAGATGCCAACTAAAGATTAGAACACACATATTTCGCCAAGCACATTTCCGTCCCAGGTGTGATAGGGGGCGAGCCTAACGCCATACCGGACATAAATTCCAGACTGATACTTAATATAAAAACCCAATATTACTCAGCCTGACCCGAGTATCGAACCTGAGACCTCAGGACGTTAGTCGTTCCACCTTATAACTCGACTCTAATACAGGTGCGCTAGGTCTTTCTTATTTTCCAGGCATTCAATAGATCTTGGCCAAATATAGAACCATTCTCTAAGCAAACCCTATTGGATCATCAAAATCAGTCCACATTTAACATAATCACAAGTTTAAAAACTCAACGGAACGACTTTAAAATTAATCCAATCGTGACGAGATTTATATGGAACCACCTGACCATAAGTCGCATGTCATTAATCTACGGAACCACTCTTGAAATAAGATCTATCAGACAAAAATATTTTTAAAAATAGGTCTACATTTGGTGAAGACATCGCGTAGCGTACATAAAAAAACAGACGAATTGAGGACCTTCTCCTTTTTTGAAGTCTGTCGAAAATGAACAATAAATAAAATAAATAAATACACCCAATAGTCATACACCTAGTCCTGACCCCACACTAGATAAAACCTGTAACGTGGGTATCAGAAACTGAGAGACTCTCGGTCTCACAACACCCAGACTTGAAACAAATATCTGTGGGCCACACAAACATTTGTCTCAATGCGGGAATCGAACCCGCGGCCTCTCGCTTCACAGCCGGCTACTCGCCCGCTGCACCACGGAGGCTGCTACGCTGCCAATAACATCGCATAACAAGAAAAATAAATATACAAACGAATTACTAACCTCTTTTATTAATCCGGTAGAAAATATGAAATTGTAAACCAATCCATCAAAACACTAGTAAAACTTTAGTATCGTCTGAATAATTTACGTGCAATCAAATAATAAAGTCAAAATAGTTTATTAACCAATAAATTGTAAGCATTGTTGTGAGAACACCTGTTATACCTACATATTACATCACGATAAAAGGAAGATGCATAACTCAATCATAACATGAAACGGAGAGAGACTATAAAATATCAAAGAGTTGGGCTAACGTGTTTTATGAATTAGTGCCAAATATAACGTCAAGCGGTGAGGTTTGTTGTTGGTTTGGTGTTCCGTATACGTTACTATCTGGGGAATGAGGTTCTAGGGAGTAATCCACTTAGGGGTTACTCCTGACGCTCGATTCGAAATTGAATTCGATTCGGTTTCATTTATTGCCTTAAAAATCCACTGAAATCGACTTAAAAAGTCCATTAATGGCACCAAAATTACCAAATAACAAGTTTTCGAATATTATGCAAAATTAGCGCACTTGAAATGTAGATTTCGGTGGAATTTTAAGCCAATATCGATTGTCGCAAAGAACAGTATCGAAGAATACAATGTATGGCAGATTCGATACTGTTCTTTGCGGCAATCGATATATGAAACCGAATCGAAATCAAAATCGAATCGGCTGTCAAGAGCAAGGAGGTTGGTTATGGTTTTATTTTAGCATTTAAAATGACTATTGATGCACTTATACCAGTTCAATGTAGAATTAGAATTCATACACACATTTTATGTATGTTGCCTAAAATATTCGGCTTGGTTTCTAAGACCAAAAACCGACGTAAAGTGGCAGCTCGATGTGGCGTTTCGTTTGGTGAGTGAGATTTCGGGTGACCCAATGCTGCATCCTTTTCCTAATCCCTATTTCCCTCCTTTTAGGTTGACAACGCACCCATGATTCTTTGTGTCTTGGGCGTCTATGGGCGGTGGAGGACCATACCATTAGGTGACCCATCTGCTTGTTTGTCAGTTTCGGCTGTAAAAAAAAAGGGGCCAACTGACTAATGTCAGCCCCCTATGGCGGACCAGTCATTGCATAGATATCCAAAAATTAATTCAGAATGACCATTAGCCAGAACCTATCCAGATGTAAACAAAGCCCATTTCAATAAACAAATAAACCATTCAATCATGATGATTAGCTCTATCATGTAGTGGACAAAGGCTGTGATTAGTACCGGGGGTGACCACGGGCGCGGCGGCGCTAGTGTGCCCAGCTGGGCGCCAAACCACCCTCAGAGCGCACCAGGGATGCCGGACAACCCTCTGGCGATTTAACATAAGTGCTTTTAAGGTGACTTTGTTTACTTTTAACCGACGCGAAAAGGAATGAGGTTTGTTTAAAATATGTACTAAGTAGTCCAGTTAATGGAAATATATTTCAGCCGATAACTTGGGTCCAGAGTACATTTTTATTCAAAAATCATTATTATTACCTTGCCCAGTACTGCAATTTGTACCCATTATAGTGATAGGCTTCGAAGTCCCATCCTCCAGCCCATCCCGTCTCACATGAAGTGACGTAAAGAACATAGACGAAAAGTATAGCACTATTGGTGGTCCCTTTCTACGCAGTAAGCCAGTATTTCGGGGGGCTGGTCCGAAACCCCCGACGCCTATGTTACTCTACAACACTATATTCTTTCTGTATGTGTTCGTATCACCCGAAATTAAAAAAAAAACATTTGGCACTATTTTTTTAATTGACTTCTTCCCGTTTCAACAGGAATACCAGTAAGCTTAGTGTTAAGTTTTTAATGTATATCATATACCCTTTCAGACAAAATTCATATTGTATGCTTTTAAAAACTATTGTTAAGTATCTACTCTCAAAACAAATCAGCAATTACCAAAAACTTCTATGTATACCACTAGACTAGCTGATCGGTACATAGAATGTGCGCACCAAGCCTCTGTTAATCGACCTTAACTCACTTTAGAAATCTACTCTTTTCCTTAGCCGTGAGACGTCAAACACTCGCCGTCATGTGCCACAATTTTACTTCGAAACAGCTTGTCTAGTAAATACATAGAAGTCTTTGGGAATTACTCAAAAGCGGCTGGTTTGTTTATCACGTTAATCCTTCTTTAATCAGAAATCAACCAACCATTAAAGTTTCAAAAATCGAACAGAGAAATGAAAGTGGCGAGATAAGTGTTTCGCGGGAGAGGAGACGCTGCGCAGCGGCCGCGTGTCCAATAACTCACTGTAAGCCGCAGTTTAATTCTTCGCTAACTAGAAGTTGGGGAAGCGACCTCCTTTCCTAAATTATGTGCATTTAAAAGTTAATCCACCGATCTGTGAGGTTTAATGAACGTTTTATTTAACGTCGATTTTTTTTAAGTATAAATAATAGGTTTGCATTTTATTCATGTAAACATGATAAATCATTTTGTTGAAATAAAATTACTTTTACGGATTTTATCACGATTTGGTTTTAATATCCGTAAAAGTAATTTTATTTCAATGAATAGCATTCGCGTAAACTTAAGAAATCAAAATCATTTTGTATTACAAAACATAAATAATTTAGGACTTATTTGTCAATAGCCAGATATTTTTTATTAGGAGAATAATTTGGCGTTTTGACAGTTAATTTATGAAATTACTGTGAACATTACAAAAATATCCCTTTCCATCCCATCCTTTTAGGTTGGCAATTGGTTGGTTGATTATTTTTATGTCTTGTGTGCCTATAGGCGGTGGAGGTCACTTACCATCAGGTGACACATCTGCTCGTTTGCCAGTCTCTGCTATAAAATATATACATATATATCGTTGAGGTAAAAATGTCTGATTAATCTGAATCTGAATGATTGACGGCACGGGTTAAATTAAAGCTTTAGACAAAGCTCTGTAAATGCTCTCTTTAATTTCTTGACTCCCTATCTACGGTTAGTAAACCTAATAGGATTACTAGAAAATTGCCGTTGCCAGTTATATTTCGACCGAATTAAAAAAAAAACGATATAATCAGTTCTTCTATATTATCTGACATATATATCCATGATCCATTTTTAAAATAGTAACGGAAAAATATAACCATCTAATAATTATCAAGGAAAAATGACGCAAAAATTTATAAGCAAATAATATGATAAATTATTTTTGTCCACAATTAACATCAAAGCGGTATAATAGAAAAAATACATTAATAAAGAAAATATGAAAATTCAACATTCACTTAAAGTATTTTGACAGTATTGTAAACTATGGCGTCAAAGTAAACATGTTTTGCATTTTTAAAAAGAAACATAAAATATAAATGAGCAGGTGACTCTTGACACGGTAATTTATAACTTTGAACGTTGCGTGTGGGACACAAATACACTGATTGCGACTGATGCAATTAATTTACACCTCTATTGTGTGTACATAAAGTTTGCTTTGCCGTCGACGTAATTTTGACGACAGCGTTGTTGTGGAATACATAGATTAGTATATGAACATAATAATTATGTATTTGCACGTCGTATATTTGATATCTCATAAATATTTAATAATAATGATATGTGACATCGCATAAAAAATTATCTAAAATATTTTATGTATAAAAATACTTTAGATCTTCTCCTTATAATAAATAATATTAATTTCTTAGAACCAATTTCCAGATGAGAGTCTAAGTAAGGAATTATTTGAAATGTGAATACATCATATTTTCATTTCACGATTTTTAATCATTATCGAATCTGTGGATGAGCATTTAAGTTTGGAACGACTTTTTTTTCAATTTTTTTCATCGGAAACATTTTTTTCAACCAATGTTTAACAATTGTATAACACAAGGCCCGATGAACTTTCACAAACATGCATGTAAGTGAAGCGGCTAATATTATAAACAAACCTATAAGATTTAACCCTTATAACGAATAATTAAATTATAATGAAATCACGACGAATCAATCACCTAACTCGGCTCCAATAAATCACGCCGCTCAAATCCCGCGCCGTCCCTAAAAATCCCGGACAAGGAACGTTTATTAAGATCCCGGAGAAGTAAAATATTCATTAATTGATTCCGCACCCTTACAAGATACCCCTCATTACTTGAGGGTTGATTAAGCGAAGCAACCTGGATGCGCGTGGGAATGTCTTACCGTTTTACACTTTACGATATGTCGTTAAGAAATCGTACTATAGTTCATTTTCTTTTATTAAAAGACAAAGGAATAGTAAGTAGGTCCTCATAAAAACAGTTATTTGGTTCGGACCACCACACAGCATCATGCTGAGTGGTCATCTGCCTGTCACAGTACCTGTGACATTATTAATAATCAGTAAATTAGACTAATTTGTTAACCGTTTCTAAAGTTCCGAAACCACATGGCAATTGCGGGACCCTTCATAATTTCGGCATGTCCGTCCGTCTGCCAGTAGTCAGACATGCACTTGGCCGGTCATTTTTCTTATTTCTTTCTTTCTTACATATAATATAGATATATGATAATGGTTATCGTATCGCGGCTGCCGTGGAAAGTAGAATAATGCACGCGAACGAACTCTTGCACAGGTAATTTTTTTACCGACTTCAAAAAGGAGGTTATGAATCTGTCCCGTATAACTTTACTACTGTCCCGAATCACTTACTGTTCGGTTATTATTATTGGAGTGATATACCAAATGGGAAATTAGTTAGACAACACAATAAGTCCACAGAGTTTGTATATAGAAATAATGTTTATTGTAAATGGTATAAGTACACAACACATATTAATAAGACAGACAAAACGCGTGAACACAGTGCCGGACTCCATAGTACTCTACGAACTACTCGTCCTAACAACTAAGTATGCATGTGCTTACATTGCATTATAGCCGTTACAAATCGACCCGTATGTATGTAATATTGTCAGTATGTATGTTTGTCCATGTATTTTTCGTAAACTATTGTTTTGTTCTGTTTTGAAGTCGGTTTAAGTTTTTGTTAAACTTTAATTATTTAAAAATAAATTCGTTAATTTTTATATTAGATGTTACTGGCTATCCATAGTCTTATTTTACCGAGAAAATAATCCTGACTTCGGTAAAAATGTTTGTTCCTTTTTGTACCATAATAAACCCCGTCGCCGAAGGACGTCTTCGACGTCGACGGCAGCACGAGACCTACCAACCGTGCTGCTGTCCATCCCGGGGTTGAAAGTCTTTGTTTCTCCATTGCATAGACAGCTTCCGTGGCGCAGTGGGCGAATAGCCGGCTGTGAAGCGAGAGGCCGCGAGTTCTATCCCCGCACCGAGACAAATGTTTGTGTGACCCACAGATATTTGTTTCGGGTCTGGGTGTTGTGAGACCGAAAGTCTCTCGTAGTTCCTGATACCCACGACACAAATATCTTAGTGTGAGGTCAGGTCTATGCTTATGACTGTTGGGTGTTATTTATTATTATTATTATTTATTACTAGTTGTGGCCAATCGTAGGTCGTATAGTATAAGTGGCCTCGCTAGACAAACTGTGCGTGTACGCGGAAGGGACCGGGAGCTGCTAATGGGTTGATGTCATTTCATACATCTAACTAAACAACGTGCGGTGGAGTTGCCGTAAAGAGTTATTTTCATAAACACAACTAACTTGGTCTAACGGTAGCGTTCAAGCTGAGCTCGAGACCCTAAATTTGGTCAGGCAACTGTATCCCAGTTTTTGTCTTGGGTATGCACTAAGAAAAATTTTGGACACCTGTTTTTTTAATAATGTGATCTAATAGAGATAAAATCTTGTGTTAATATGCCAATTCTATATCGTTTGAGTAAGTAATTTTAATATAACTGTAATGAAATGTTCTTGGCTACATTACAAAAAAAAATAAATAGCCACAATTCATTCATTTTTCAGCTTGCCGCCTTTGTTTTTATACCCATATATGTGCCGCCACCAACGGGTAAAACGCAGTGCGGTCCAAAAATGCCAATTAATCATAAAATCAATCTCATTATATTTTATTTACCCGCATGCAATTCAACGGATTTCGCTCGAACACCATGTCACCTACGAAATATTAATTAGAGGTGTGGATTTTTCACAACGGCAGACTATGTGCATTTAATTATAAATAAAAATACAACCACATATTTTAGTACATTAAAAACTATACAATATTAATTATACGTTTTAACTGAATATTGTAAATATTTTCGTGTTTTCGTACCGTTCAAAACCGTGCATACGTATGATTCTCGAAAGTACTATCTATATAACGTCTACAAACCCGAATAGTAGATTTGGTAGTCCAATCTAGTCTTCCTAATCTAAACTTTTTTTAGATTTGGAAGCGTAGTTTTGGACTCCGTGGCGCAGTGGGCGAGCAGCCGTGAAGCGTGAAGCGAGAGGCCGCGGGTTCGATTCCCGCATTGAGACAAATATTTGTGTGGCCCACAGATATTTGTTTCAAGTCTGGGTGTTGTGAGACCGATAGTCTCTCATAGTCTATGACACCCACTATACAGGTATACCTAGTATGGGGTCAGGACTAGGTGTGTGACAATTGAGTGTATTTGTTTATTTATTATTATATAATACTATTGTATACGACTATTGACTGCGTAGGACGTCCACCTACAAGATGGACCGACGACCTGATAAAGGTTGCAGGAAGTCCCTGGATGCAGGCGGCTTCCAACAGGTCGATCTGGAAATCTTTGGGGGAGACCTATGTTCAGCAGTGGACGTCCTATGGCTGATGATGATGATGATTGACTGCCTCGGTGTCGTGGTTGTATTTCGTTACAACTACCGTCCTGAGGTCTCGGGTTCGATCCCCGGGTCGGGCAGTGATGTTGGATTTTTCCATATCAGCCCAGAGTCGGGAATTTATGCTCGATATGGCGATAGGCACGCCCCCTATCACATCTGGGACGGAACTAAGCTCGGCGAATAGGGGTGTAATAGTTCGCTAGTGCGCCTCTGCCTATCCCTTCTGAGATACAGACATGAGCTTATGTTATGTGTTATTGTATACGTTTTTATCACAAACTTAACTGAACGACTTTAAAATGTATGCGATTGTGGCAAAATTTATATGGGACCACCCTAGGATCAAGTTCTATCGATCACAAAAAGAGTTTTGAAAATAGGTCCATATTGAGCGGACATAGCGCATAACATTTGAGTGGTAGAGCCACGCTGTAGACAGTTACGTTTACAGTACGATTGAGCCGGCTCGTCTAATATACGGATACCACTGTCTCACAGAAAACCGACGTCAAGTTTCGACAATTCCCACCCTCTCTGCTCCAGTCCCTATTTCCCTCCTTTTAGGTTGGTAACGCACCCATGATTCTTTTTCTGTCTTGGGTGTCTATGGGCGGTGGAGATCACTTGCCATCAGGTGGCTTAACTGCTCGTTTGCCAGTCTTCGCTATAAATAATCACAAGTTTAAAAACTTGAAATAAGCTATAACGAACACAAAAATAATTTTCAAAATCGGTCCACATTTGGCGGCGATATCGAGTAACATATATAAAAAATACTGACGAATTGTGGACCTTCTCCTTTTTGGAAGTCGGTTGAAAAATACAGACGAATCCTTCTTTGAAGTTGATAATTTTCCACTATAGAAGTACTTATGTTAAATACAGAATACACGACGCAATATAATATGCATAGATAGATGCACATAGCACGTGTACATTTTGCATCATAAAACTATTAATTTCTCGGAAAGTGAAGATATGCAACGTGTTGGGCGATGGGCCAATAAATAGTATTCATTCAATAGCGTAGTCGTGGGCGGCGACGGCAGCGCTGCGGGCGGCGAGTAGCGGGAACTAAAATGGGTTCTTATCTAAGCGAAACCGCTATATGGTGAAACAAAGAAGCTATATTTGTAGAATTGAGTTGTGATTTTGGAATGGAAATAAGAAAAATATTTTTGTTTTGATATAATTATGTTCTGCCTGACTGCCTCGGTGACGTGGTGGTATTTCGGTACGACTACGGTTCTGAGGTCTCGGGTTCGATCTCCGGGTCGGGCAAAGTGATATTGGATTTTTCCACATCAGCCCGGAGTCTGGAATTTGTGCTCGTTATGGCGATAGGCTCGCCCCCTATCACATCTGGGACGGAACTAAGCTCGGCGAAATGTGGGTGTTCTAGTTCGCTAGTGCGCCTCTGCCTACCCCTTCGGGGATACAGGCGTGAGCTTATGTTATGTATGTTATGTTATAATTATGTTCAGCAGTGGACGTCCTATGGCTAATGATGATGACGATGATGATATTAATATGCAGGCCGCTTCCAACAGATCGATCTGGAAATCTTTGGGGTAAGCCTAATACCAGCAGTGGACGTCCTTTGGCTGATGACGATATATTTAAATTATGTATTTGATCCTTAGAATATAGCATTTAAATAAATTACTTCTGTATTCTATAATTACAAAAGTCAACTAGAATACCATTTTTGTCTAGTGTAAAATTTAATAATATACTGCGTTGCCAAACTTCGGATTTGAACCCAAGACCTCCCGGGCCACAGCCCGTATACTCTAAAATTACAACTACATATAAGATTATATGTTAACTATGCACTGATAAAATTATCGGAATTAGAACTTTTTTATTTTATCCCTAAATGTAAACTTGTTCATCAACTCACATACCTTCAGGGCAAGATTTTCTAAAAACCAGTTATGGAGGAGAGCACGCGTTGCCCTGCTTTGCCCACCTTTATTGCTTGTTTAATTTGAACAAATAAAATAAATATAAAGCGCACCCTAGTGGCCGTTGCGCCGCGGGTGAATCTTTTATTGACCGACTGTATTGCACCGAAGGGTTGATATTAAAGCAGTAGGGCAAATAAAAAATACTGGATCATTATTTGTTTAGTTTTTAATTTTAAATATTATACCAAACAATATTATATTACGTTTACTGTACTTAGCATTTTAATCTGCATTCTAGTCTAAAATTGACATGTTTATTGTGTAAACCGATATATTATGTTGAACATAATAATATTTACTTATTTGTGCGTTCATAATGACAGTATAAATACCTCGTCTCCCTTAAAAAGTATAAGATTTTGTAGTCATAAGCGCGTTAGTCGTTTTAAGCGAAACATCTACTCAAACAGACGCGTTGAGAACATTCTTTTTTTAAAATCCTTTTTTAACATACTGCAATAAACATGCACTGCGTCAAAGCAAATCTAAATTAAAATTGGAACAATAGTTGGTGATTTTGCGAGGGGAGCGTGGGCCGCGGGGGCGATTAAGTGGCGAAATACCGTGGGCGATTAATGGAAACGTGAGTACTTACGGGTTATCGAACGCACATTGCCAGTTTTAATATCGAGGGTATTTTTTGTAGTTTCCTTTATTCCAAAGTACTTTACGATAGAACTACTATTTAAATTAGTTTTTAAGTTGGGTGTATTTATTTATTTATTTTATTTTAGTTATTTTTTACTTATTTTTGACCGACTTCAGAAGAAGGTAATCAATTTGTCTATGTTTTTGTAATATATTATACGCAACGTCTTCGCCAAATGTGGACCGATTCTCACGATTATTTTTGTGTACGATAAAGCTTCAAGGGTGGTCCAATATAAATTTGGTCACGATCGATAAATTTTGAAATCAAGTTTTTAAATTTGTGATTATTCTTTAAAAATAAGACACATGTAATTATATACGGTAAAATGACAACGTCTTTGTAATAACAATTATTAGTTTAATAACGATACTATAAATAAAAACATTAAAAATAATAATAAGCAGGTACAAATGTTAATGACAACATAACATTACATAAGCTCACGCCTGTATCCCCGAAGGGGTAGGCAGAAGTGCACTAGCGAACTAAAACGCCTACATTTCGCCGAGCTTAGTTCAGTCCCAGATGTGATAGGGGGCGAGCCTATCGCCATATCGGGCACAAATTCCAGACTTCGGGCTGATATGGAAAAATCCAATATCACTTTGCCCGATCCGGGGATCGAACCCGATACCTCATACCGTAGTCTTACCGAAATACCACCACACCACCGAGGCAGACACCGTATAGAAATATTATGTAGGTAAATAATTTTTTTTTACGTCTTGCCTTTACTGGTTGTTTAATAAGGGGTTTGTTTTATGATAAATATAACTAACTATAATATAAATTAAACTATCTACAATGTTACATTAATCTTATATTATATGTTTTACACTGTATCACACTAGTTAACAAGCACTAACAAAATAACTTGTCATGTTTACACTATGTACAAATGGAAATACCACGGTTTGAAAACCGCGGTATTGACAACACTAGCGGTCTTGTCCCGTCTCTTCTACCCGAGCCAAAAACCGCGGTTTTAACGCTCAGCCCTCAATGGGTGGTCTTCTCAACTGACTGGATTGGCTGACGTCACCAGCGCTACGACGAAACCTTCCAAAGTTGAGTTGCAAGTTCTTCATATTGTTATCATGGATGTGGGTATTGTACACATAGTTGACAGTACGGTCTGCTCCACGCAGCTTGCTGATCAACCAGCAAGGGTCAGCGGAGTCCAGCGACACGAGGACCAGGAACAAGGAGAGCCTGGTGATGACGAGCATGGTGACAGAGTATACACAAGATCCAAAGCACACATTTGAGCAGTGATCATGTGCGGTGCTTATATACTTTAATTAATAATACAGTGATTAATACAGTGACTATAGTAGACTACTAGTAAATGTAAATGTATTCGCGTTCGCTGCGCACTGATGACGTTTGGTTAATATTTCATACATTTACGGTTGTCAGAAATTTTCCTGCTCAGGCCGCAGATGTATGTACATTGATGTTCAAACATATTGATGCGTTGACAAAATATAATGACGACTCTGTCTCTTCTGTTTGCCGGAAGAAGACTATTTTACAAGCGTCAGCTGAATCACCAAACACTTATACCCGTATCTGGATCGGTGACGGGTTCATAACGTTGAGGATATTGTACAAAGTTCCTATTGTCGTTAGTTATTTGTATGCGTTGCTGACGATTTCCAAGGACCATGTCTAAGAATTCAAACGGTTTTGCCGAGGCCAGCGACGCGAGGATCACGAGCAGGAGACACAGCCTGATGACGCCGACCATGGCGAAGAAAGAGTGTCCACGAGTTTACAAATACTTGTGTAGATGTATGCTTGAAGCTTCTTTTATATCATTATTGCGGGATGCCCTTTGACACTATTGTTTCCAATAATAAAGTAAAGATTATGTTTGGTGTTAAATTCGTGTAAACATGTCAATAATGAACGCTTAAACCTACAATTGGGTATTTGACTATGTTTCATTTCATAGAATTTTTTATATGTAATAGCAAATAAAACAAAAAAGAAACCCTTCTGTAAAAACCGCATCGAAATTGGTTGAAAAATGAGGCAGTAATTCATATTATAAATGGGGAACTTGCACGAAAATTATAACGAGAAATTGTGTTGATAAATCAATAAACAAAACCTTGAAATGTGCTATGATGAAGTTTGTAGTATAAAATAATTGATATTTTACAAAATATCTTAATTAGAAATTACGTGTAATGGAACGTTATTACAAAACCCAAGTGACGTCGTTGCATTAGGCAGTGTTTCCACGTTGGGGTATTTTTCCCAATTTTGCGGAAAACTGTTGTTATGTTTAGTATGGTGCTTGATGAATGATATTTCGGAGGTCCTCCTCTTTCCAAATTATTTTCTTCATGTAACTTTCTCACCTCTCCGCTCAGGATTCAAAGGTGCAACTTATTTTTACTTCGTTATTTAAGAGCGCTTTAGCAAAATCTTTCCGCTCAATTTTAGGTATTTTATGACAGCGCTGCACCTGTGTGCGTCGCACACATGCCCGAGTTGCAATCCGGCACGTAAACTCAATGTATACTTGGATTGAAAAATCTTGATCCTTAGTAGTTAGTAGTTAGAAAAATAAACTTCAATGTCGGATCGACGCATCATATTTATACACGCTTTATTTCAAGCATGTTGCTGAAAGGTGCTTTCTAACTGATTGTTGTACTCAGTCTGGGTAGTCATGCTCGTTTAAATGTCTATGTTAGCGATGCCTATAGGCACAATAAATAAATAAATTGCATAATTTATTTGCCTTGCCCTTCGGAAATAATAATAAAACGTCTGTAACCTCTTTGATCTAGTGATAGCGTAAATAGGCTGTGAACCAGGAGGTCCTGGTATAGATTTTCAAGTCAGACGTGTATTGTTCTAGCAAGATTTACCGGGAATTAGATCCGCAACAGAGATAAGAATGTTTTTTTCCGAGCCAGACAAACTAAACGGTGGACCAAAATCGTTTGCAAATTTGAAACATGAATATAATTAAAACTAGAAATGATACAAATGATTCCTTCGACGTAACAAACATCTATGTTTTTTTTAATGATGTCTCGTCGTCGGGAATCTAGCAAACATCTTTGCAAGTCTTTGAAAACTCTCTGACATATGCTGCCGGTGATTTTTTCGTGGATGTTTTATTTTAATCGGGATATTGCCGTCAGTTTCTTAGATATACACAACTTTTCAGGTATCCCCACACGAAAAATTCGCAAGGTACGGGCCGGGCTCCTCAGAGACAATGGAATATCTTGTAGTTGGTATCGCCGGAGCCACTGAACGCTTATGTTTCTTACGAAAATTTCAACCTCCCAAATGTTCTATTTGCTCCTTGTTGAACGTGGCCGCCTTTTTTAATATTCGGTATGGAAACAATTGGTTCGAACTTCTTGTTAGGTCAAGTTTTAATTAAATTAAGACTCACACCGGGTAATCAATAATCAATTCTATACAAGCGTCGTCTAGTAATGTAGGAGTTGTTGTTTTTGTTAAATTTGATACCTGACTCACAGACAACCGACGTAAAGTAGCAGTTTGCTATTGTGTTTAGTTCGTTGAGTGAGATCTCGGGTAGCGCAATTCCCTCGTCCCTTTCCCAATCCCTATTCCCCTCCTTTTAGCTTAGCAACGAACCTATGTTTCTTTTCGGGTAATCGTTTTTCATATTTCGTCTAGGCACAGAGGACAACAGGCAGTATTTTGGAACACAGGCAGTGTTCCACAAGTTCCAAAATATATTTTTAAAAAATTGATGTTACTAAAGTATTGACTATTTTTATTTTAACCTAAAAATATATATAAGGTTGATTTATATAATTGTTTTGTGTTATATTTTATTACTAAATTTTTCCCGCGGCTTCGCACGCGTATTTTGTTGGGCCAACGGTAAAGTTTTTGATTTATCGATCAGCCATGTCGTTTTAGTCTCAATATTCTACAACGGGGCGACGCAGATATCGATTTTGAAGTCAATTGGCCCAAAAACAAAGAAAAACAAAGTTACGGTCTTTTTTGTAAGTTTTGACACCTGTTCTGTCGTTAGGAACTATGTGGCGACCAGATATCGATTTTGAAGTCTATCGGCCCAAAAACAAAAAAAACAAATGACGGCCCATTTTGACAGTTTTAACATCGGTTCCGTCGTTTGGAACCACGGGGTGACCCAGATATCGATTTTGAAGTCAATCGGCCCAGAAACAAAGAAAAACAAAATGGCGGCCAATTTTGACAGTTTTTACATCGGTTTCGTCGTTTGGAACCACGGGGCGACTCAGATATCAATTTTGAAGTCAATCGGCCTAAAAACAAAGAAAAACAAAATGGCGGCCAATTTTGACACTTTTTACATCGGTTCCGTCGTTTGGAACCACGGGGTGACCCAGATATCGATTTTGAAAGCAATCGGCCTAAAAACAAAGAAAAACAAAATGGCGCCCAATTTTGACAGTCTTTACATCGGTTCCGTCGTTTGGAACCACGGAATGACCCAGATATCGATTTTGAAGACAATCGGCTCAGAAACAAAGAAAAACAAAATGGCGCCCAATTTTGACAGTTTTTACATCGGTTCCGTCGTTTGGAACCACGGGGTGACCCAGATATCGATTTTAAAGTCAATCGGCCCAAAAACAAAGAAAAACAAAATGGCGCCCAATTTTGACAGTTTTTACATCGGTTCCGTCGTTTGGAACCACGGAGTGACCCTGATATCGATTTTGAAGACAATCGGCTCAGAAACAAAGAAAAACAAAATGGCGCCCAATTTTGACAGTTTTTACATCGGTTCCGTCGTTTGGAACCACGGGGTGACCCAGATATCGATTTTAAAGTCAATCGGCCCAAAAACAAAGAAAATCAAAATGGCGGCCAATTTTGACAGTTTTGACATCTGTTCCGTCCTTTAGAACCACGGGGCGACACAGATATCGATTTTGAAGTCAATCAGCCCAGAAACAAAGAAAAACAACATGGCGGTCACTTTTGACATTGGTGGCGTCGTTTGGAACCACGGGGTGGCCCAGATATCGATTTTGAAGTCAATTGGCCCACTTTCAGGCTTTATAGAACTCCCAACAATCGCACACATGATACAAAAATGGCCTCCTCATAGTCAAAGAACTCGTTTCAGTGGCCGTAAGTTATCACTAGTAACGGTAACACACAATGATCAAAGACTTTTGTATTCAGGCACTGAGGTATTTTTCACGGGAAGACCTCAACAACATAATTTGCCGAATGCTATCCAGTCGAACTGAATTTGATGATTGACCTCTTTCAAAATTGAACCTGTTTAGGTAGATACCCAATGTAATAGACATTTTTCTATATCCAGAGTTTCCTATACTAATTTTGGAGTGTGCACAACATGAAAATTCGACATGATCATCGTCTTATGCATGTTCATTTTAAGACCCCTAGTTGGAACAGTTGGTAATATTATATTACCTAAAAAGAGTACCCATATACTGTTACATTTTATACTCCAGAGGGGGGTTAATGTCAAGCAATTTGTCGTAAAAACAAAGCCAAATCCTTTCTGCAACATGCTTGAAAAAGTGTGTTATGTTCAGTCCACGTGGTCGCTGCCGTGAGATAAGGACAGGCAGAAAGAAAGATATCACATTCTAAATTCTATTCACTTGCTATCGCTTAATTCATTACAATCAATCATAATCATGAGATGAATAATTTAAATCAGAACAAAATCCAATTATGTAATTCAATAAAAATGTAGTTAGAGAAAATCTCAAAATATGAATACAAACAAAAATCGTCTAATATCAAGTCGAGTATGGTCGCACTATAATTTCTACAAATAATTGAAAATTTCGTAATTCGAACAACTGAAAATGACGAAAAAATGCGATACGTCCTCACTCCGAGACCGCTCAGCGCGGTGTGACTTGACTGTTCAAATGGCTGGCTATTTATTCGCTGTTTATATCGATTTTTGCTATGGTTTCAAAAACATATTTTAGATATTATATCAAATAATTTGGCCCCCATGTTTTTTTCTATAAAAGCCAGGATAATAAACTTTATTATGCGATATTTTTTATTTACATGTGTAGTTTATATTGCGTAAAATAAATTATGATTTCAGACCCAGTTTTCAAAATTGTGTATGTTTTAAAAGGCAATTTTCTTGACATTTTTGTATAAAACGTGAAAAAAATGTAATAGCCACCACGGAAAAGAAGATATTCTTGTCTTGTGTGCATCAATAGTATGTCATAATATTAATGTATCGCTTCTCAAAAAGTTATCAAAAGTCACTAAAAAGTAACATTTTCGAAAACACCTCTTGCAGTTCGCGGAATCATAAGGTTTTGTGTTATTTAATGAAAAAATTAATATGTACACCACGTCCAGAATGAAATGAACTTCAAAATGCATATGTTTTTAAGATTTGTTTGATACAAAAATTTTCAGCGAGACACTTTGAAAAGTCAAGTAAAAACGTCGAAATCACTGACAAGCGCGAAAGCCCTCTTAATGAAATAGCTTAAAAATTTTTGGGGAAATTTTTGTTCAGTATGGGGAAATTTTAAACGATAGGCAATTATAGCGGTTCAAACGTCATTCCAGACAATGTCACTAGCCGTCAGTGTCAACTGAGATGTCAACAAAAAGGCATTTTTAAGCTGTGACGTCACGTCCTTTTTTAGCGCGGGGTTTTGTAAGTCAAAGTTAGACTTGCGATAATTAAATGATTTGTGCATATTTTTATGTTTTTGTTTCTGGTGTGTTTATTTGAGACGTAGTTCTTTACAATGAACCAATAAAAAAATTACACGCAAGTTCCCTATTCTGCAATGAGCAAGAGTTGGGGCGTAGTGGGGATATCTTGCTATCCCTTGCCAACGCGCCGTTAGGGCCGTGACGTAATTTTACTAACACTTCTTTCCCGCTGTTTGAAGGTTACTCCAAACTACAAAGGCTTATAACTTTTTTATTTTTGGGAGTATTTCAATATTTCTTTCTGTGTTACGTTTTAGATGACGTAAATTTCGTGTAAAATCAATAAAAAAATATTAGTCAAGGCATCGGTGGCGTAGTGGTATTGCGTGCGCGGTACGACTATAATCCTAAGGTCTCGGATTAGATCGCGGGTCGGGGATCTAAAATTTTTTTTATTTCTTTTTTTATAGCATAACTTATATAAGGTCACGCCTATATACCCGAAGAGGTAAACAGATGCGTACTAGCGAACTAGAACACCCATATTTCTCTGAGCTTAGTTCCGTCCCAGATGTGATAGGGGGGAACTTATCGCCATATCGGGCACAAATTCCAACTGTAATAAATAAACTTTTATTCTATTTATTTAACTGAAGAGTTAGCTAAGCAAAATTTGGAATACTTTGTATTAAAAAAAAAACATTTTTCGTACTATCTGATGAAGCCAAACAGAATAATCGTATCGCCTTAACAATTAAGCTCAAAAGCCCAACCGGCCGTACTTCAAATCCCGTTAGGGCAGGTATCCAGCGGATTATACTGTGCTGTTATGCCGCGAGCGACGCCGCGTGCCAGCCATAGCGAGGGGAGACCTGCCATTAGGATCATAATATAGGGTAGTACGATCGATAGTGCTTTTTAAATGGATTATAGAATAATTAGTCTGATTTATCTTTTTAGGGTACCGCACCTCAAAATCAAAAAAACGGAACCCTTATAGGATCACTTTGTGCTCGTGTTTTGTTTCTGACAGACTGCTGTCTGTCTGTCACGACCCTTTTTCTCAGGAACGCGGGGAGGTATCATGCTGAAATTCACATGAAATACTCAGATCTATTGTCCCTTGGAGCTGTGAAAAAATCAAACTTCTTAGCCAACGCAATCAAAAGAGACAGCTGTTTATGCCGCAAATTTTCGACACTCGCAAGGGAATCAAAACCTACAGGATACTTCCCGTGAACTCAGAATCTTGACATTTGGTACGAAGCAACGCCTTATAGCATAGATAAAGGAAAATTACGAAATTCATTATATACCTACAGGTTTGTACGGAACCCTTGGTGCGCGAGCCCGACTCGCACTTGGCCGGTTTTTTCTAACTAGGTTATGCTCGCTGTTGCATCTGAATTAACGTTGTGTGCTGATTGCTAAGAAAGTTTTTATAGCATATAATAAAAAATACATAAGCAATTAACATCCAACCGTCACACACATAGTCCTGATCCCACTCTAAGAACGAGTCTTGTATGGATATCACTACGAGAGACTTTTGCTCTTACAACACCCAAACCCGAAACAAATTTCTGTAGGTCCAATAGACATTTGTCTCAGTACGGGAATCTAACCCGCGGCCCCTCGCTTCACAGCCGGCTACTCGTCCGCTGCGCCACGGAGGCTGAAAAATTTGTTTTTTTTTATAGCAAAGATTGGCAAACGAGCAGATGTTTACGAGTATATGTTGTGTAGTTATTGAGCAATAAATTTTGTAGAATAAGTACAATTAATGTGAAAAAAACGTAATTAAATCTCCAATAAATAAACCAATTCCTCGTATATAGAACTATCTTAAAGTTGTGGAATTTCCTGTGTCAAGAGGTTATCCTACTGCAGTACAAAATGGCTGCTCCATATATCGAACACTCTTCTCTGTGTACCCCACGTGATCGTTGTTTCACTTTCGTCGCCATGGTCGCCGTCATCAGGCTATGTCTGATCCCCACTTCGCTGGCTCTTGTGGAATCTTCTGGACTTCCAAATTTTTTTTATCCGGGCACTGTAAAGTGACTACACTGCACCTGATGGTAAGCGTAGTGCAGTCCAAAAAAAACTAGCGACCACTGACGAACAATGAGTTTATTACTGATCGCCAGAATGATGCCGGCCTATAAACGCTTATTGGTTCCACGGTCAGCAAAAGTTTGGACCATCACCTATTAAACAGCCAGGGTCGTTTGAAACGCTGTAGCAATTAGCACGAATTAAAGTCGATTATTTTAATCCATACATGTAAATAAACTACTGCGCGTCTACTGCACTAGCTTTTTCGAAACAAAACACTAAAACACATACGCAAAACAACGATTTTAGCTGTCACCTGCGTAGAACAATAGACCATAGATAAAAAATGCATGTTTTGTGTAGGTGTTTTGTGTAATATTTTAATGCAGGAGACCCGACTTAATGCATATGAATGTTTACACAATACTTCTTCTTCATTTAAAAAATGTGACCTCCATCGAAGTTTGATGATTTTGCCAACAACAGTGTTTAAGAAATCAGCCACAAATCTTACATCTTGACATATGTTATACTCTACATCTTTGCTCTACACAGTCCTTATACCAAAACTGTTTTTTTCTGTCTGTCTAGTTGTTGACTGTCTAATCTCCGAAATGGATTAGCCGATTTCGAAGAAACTATCACTATCGTATAACATATTATTTAATTAAAATAAAACTAGATTTTACGGATTCTATCGTGATTTGTTTTGAAAAACATAACATAACATAAGCTCACGCCTGTATCCCCGAAGGGGTAGGCAGAGGCGCACTAGCGAACTAGAACACCCACATTTCGCCGAGCTTAGTTCCGTCCCAGATGTGATAGGGGCGAGCCTATCACCATATCGGGCACAAATTCCAGACCGGAGTCTGGAGGCTGATATGGAAAAATCCAATATCACTTTGCCCGACCCAGGGATCGAACCCGAGACCTCAGAACCGTAGTCGTACCGAAATACCACCACGCCACCGAGGCACTGATTTGTTTTGTATTTATTTTATTTTGTTTTTAAATAATCCTCGCGTAAACCTAAGAAATCATTAAGCATGTTTAATTTGTAATTCGATTTAGTAGTTGTGTACGTCATTTATTACATACAAACTCACAATTCACAAACTAGGTAATGTTATCTCTTTATAATGTTACTACCACGGACGTAAAAAAAGATGGACGGAGCGCTAGGAATATTGAAAGTGAAACAGGGTTTTCGGCCCTTTCGATCTATTGACACGTAATGGCGTGTGCGTACTTTTGTACAGGCGCAATGGCAAAACAGGCAATTTTTCGAAATTACTTCCCTGAAGAAAACTTGTGATTATCCAAACTGGGATTAGAACCCAAACCATGATAACGCCCTGTATGCGCGTTGATAAGTACATTGTCACGTGACCATAGAGGTAGAAGAAACTGAATTTTACTATATATTTCAGTATATAAAATTAAGTACATAATATTCTGAGTCATCTCATTAATTCGGTACGTGTGTGGTACGATCCAATCAGCATAAATTGAAGCGCGGGCTCGCTCCTGCGACAGATGCCCTGTAATTGTTCCTGGGACATTTTTCTGCCCACCCCCCTTCTAATGTCGGTGATCGAATCTGTTTAAAACGTGCCAAGCGTGTGTGGATACGGCTTTTGTTTTGGACACATGAAATAAACTCACGCATGTGTCTGGTGCACGATTCCCGACTGTCTCGGTGGCGTAGTGGTACTGCTTGCGCGTGACAACCACCGTCCTGAGGTCTCGAGTTCGATCCCTATGTCATTTATTTGTGACTTTTGGTATGTCTTTAATATACTAGCTTTAACTCCCGTGATAAAAGTATTATCCCAGGATGAAAAATAGCCCTGTCACTCAACGATAGTGTAAATTCCTAATAGTGAAATTATATATATATGTATATAAAATCACTTTAGTGGTTATAATTTTGTAAAAACTTACGCGTTCAAACAGACTTTTCAGCTTTTAATAACATTGGTATCTATTTAGGATAGTTGTAACACTTTTTGGGGAGTTAAATTAATAATGTGTTAAATTCTATGCAGTTCCAATGCGGACTGCGCAGTCCGATGGCATTTTGGTAGTCATGTCAACTGCATAAAAACTGCATCCAAACTAGAATTTTGTAGCAGCGTGCATTTCGAAATTCAAATGCGGTGCATTGCTAAAAGCATGAATTTATCAATACTTAAAAACAAAAACGCCGTCTCCACGCACGGTATCTTTCATCCCCCGTAATAAACGCAGGGGTGCAGTGTACTCAGGTGTCGAATCGCGACTACGTGTGAGCTATGTATGCACGGCCCTCGTACAAGACAACCGCTGAACTATGCTGCAACAATTTTTGTGTAATAATATTATAACTAGACTGCCTGACTGCCTCGGTGGCGTGGAGTAATTGCGTCATGTTGTTTCGAGCTCGATCGGCGGATTGGGCAACGTGATATTGTATTTTTCAGTATCAGCCCTGGATCTGTAATTTGGGCCCGATATGGCGATAGGCTCGTTCCCTATCACATCTGGGACGAAACTAATCTCGGCGAAATGTGGGTTTTCTAGTTCGGTAATGCGCCTCTGACTACCTCCTTGTGTATACAGGCGTGAGCTTATGTTATGTTATATAGCTTCGTAATTTTGGGTATGTATGTTTACTTTAACATTTTTTTTTTTTTTATAGCAGAGATTGGCAAACGAGCAGATGGGTCACCTAGTGGTAAGTGATCTCCACCGCCTATAGACACCCAAGACAAAAAAAATCATGGGTGCGTTGCCGACCTAAAAGGAGGGAATCGAAGGGGAGGGAAGGGGATTGGGAAAGGGAGTGGGGAAATGGGCCACCGGAAATCTCACTCACCGAACGAAACGCGGCAGCAAGCTGCCACTTTACGTCGGTTTTCTGTGAGACAGTGGTATCTAACCGGTCGAGCCGGCCCATTCGTGCCATAGACGTTA
Organism: Clanis bilineata; assembly: GCA_036417725.1. Classification (NCBI taxonomy): domain Eukaryota; kingdom Metazoa; phylum Arthropoda; class Insecta; order Lepidoptera; family Sphingidae; genus Clanis; species Clanis bilineata. The sequence continues at coordinate 17,266,316 of CM071145.1, read as the reverse complement.
CTGTCTACAGCGTGGCTCTACCACCTGGAAATCGTTGTATTCGATAGTCCGAATTCTCGACTGAGGCTTGAGCACGAATAAATTGGACAATCAAATTGAAATTCTTTGATGATATCAATAAATTTTAAAATACATCAATAAATAGCTTTGCAGTGCCATGTTATGTTAGTAGTTATGTTTCCATGACGTGGTTATGTGGTTATTAAGAAAAAAATTAACTAACTCCATCTTTGAAATAAAACTAGCTTTATATTTCGAAAGATTTATAACCTTCGTGTTCACGGGTCCAACCCGATAGAATCCGTATTGATTATACGAAGTTTAAAAACTTAACTGACCGACTTCCAATTTTCCGATCATGTCCAAATTTATATGGGGCCACTCTTGAAATAAGCTCTATCGAACACAAAAAGAATTTTGAAAATCGGTCCACATTTGGCGGAGACATCGAGTAACATACATAAAAAAAACCGACGAATTGAGGATCTACTCCTTTTTGGGAAGTCGGCCGAAAAACTAGTTTTATTATATAATTATATAAACCTAACGATCTTTATTAGCTCGGTTAATATTTGAAGCGCGTATACTCGCACCGTAATCTGTCGCGCTGTCCTCCCAGCCACCAGGGGTGGAATGTCCGAGGGAGCGTCCCTCCGCGCCCCGAACTCTTTGATGTGGCCTCCGTGACCGTGAAAATGTGACGTCGATTCATTCGCCGCCATTAAAGGATTTTGTAATTGAACTCAAATTGACACGCTTTGTACGGTTTTGGTTGGTTTGTGAAGATATTTTCTCGACAATACGTTGATGTATTAATAGATAATTGTGCCAGTAACTTTCACCATCTCTTTCAATATTAATTAAATAGCTCCATAATGTCATGTAAACTCAATATTCAGGTGCTTAATTATTTTGGTTAATTTGTTATTACAAAAAACTTTGTAGTATCGGTCGTTACTACGTCACAGCTTTACATAAAACTCATTAACAATTTATTTATCCAAAAGTAAGAATGAGTATTTCAAAATACGTGAACTGTAAAGACACAGATTAGGCCACCGTCACAGAATATGGGCCCACTCATGGTAGAAGAGTTCCGTGTCTAGTAAACAGAATGAAGGAAGAGAAACAATTTTTTCTGTTGAAAAGATAACATTAAAATAAAATGCTAGAAAACATTTCATATAAGCTAATATACAAAACGAAATACCGGTGCATGGCAATGGACAGTTTACGAACAAAACGAAATAACTGCAGATTAATTACGCATAAAATCACAAACAACGTCCATTAATAACAAAACGGGACGCATAAATCATTTCAAACTTTGAAGTGTAACAATTAGTCTATGCAGCAAGTCGGTGCATTTCTGGGAACGAATACCACACCATTGTCCTTTGGAGGTGTACTCCTGCCGTGGTCATTACTCACTCCAATTAGCATTGTTTTGCCCATTTCATGGATCTAAATAATCTGAGATGGCTCATTAGTCGACGACTAGCCGCTCCTTGTAATGGCTTTCACATGTCCAAAATGACACCGAAAGAAATGTTGAGGTGTCTTCGGACTTTATAAACGTTTATCTTGTTAAAGTTTTCGTGTTTTGTTGATGTGATGAGCTGAATAAACGCTTCTATATTGGGTTATTGGTTTACAATCTAGTACTGGTACTTCAAATGAAATACAAGAAGGTCTCGAAAGCTTGGATTTTTTTTTATTAAAACCTCTTACAAATTGTATTTGTTTTTGCAGAGGCTGTTAAGCGAGCAAGTGGGTCATCTGTTGGTATGTGATGTCCCACCGCCCAAAAACACACACGATACCAATAGATAAACGGGTGCGTTGGCAACTCTTGAAGAAAGGAAAATATTTAGGAAGGAGAGAGGTGATTTGAGTCACCAGGAATTTGGGCAACAATGATCTGTTACTTTATGTCGGTTTTCTATGAAACAATGGTATCAAGCCAAAGCTTGATACAGTATTGTACAATACAAGTATTTAAATAGGAATTCACGATTCTGAGACAAAGGACGCAACAATACAAATATGGCTGTATAATACCTTAAAACGTTAAAGAAGTTAAAGAACAGCATAGAACATTCATTACAGTGACACATTCCTGGTATGGTGTAATTAACGTTTGTAACCGGTGTGCTGTTTGATGTATGTGTTCACTAATTATGCGCAGACGTTCCTGGACCGCGGTGATTTACTCTTAATGACTGCTACTTTGTATGAAAGGTGAGAAGAATTGGCGTCATGCCGCGCTACCGAAAGGAGCTAATACAAAAGCAATTATAGCCCAGGAGCAGTACGGACTACTGTATAAAAGTAGCTGGTTCGAAACTTACCTCAAAAATAAAGTCAATCTTAATGAATTTTTTCTTCTACTCCAATGTGGCCAGACTGGGTGACGGCAGATGGAGCAGAATCTATGGAGGGAAGAAGATCCGTTGGCGGACTAGCAGCCCGATGGGGGAACGAGATTAAAGTGACCGCAGGAAAAACTTGGATGCATTTAGCGCAAAATAAAGATCAGTGAAGCAAGGGAGAAGAGGCTTATGCCCAGCAGTGGGCAAACAGAAGGTGACGATGATGATGATGATGATGATTACTCCAATGTGAAGCACCACGCATGTTGCAGAAATGATAGTTTTTGAAGAGTTGGCTGGTGTTAGGATATTCGTATCCGCTTAGATGGCAACCAACGTAAACATAGTTTTTAAAGCTGCTGTAATGACTCCTTGTGTGGTTAGCGGTCCAGCATCAGCCGGTGTACATCCAGTTCTCTCAAGAGGCTTGCCACATGACTTATTGGTTGGTTGCGGGATATGTGAGTAGATCCCCGTGTCTGCAATCTGGATCGGTATCCGCATATTTAGTCACAAACCCTCGATTCGGTTCTTCCCTCTTCGGAGTGTGAGGAAGCATGAATAGGGCGGCAAGATTCTAATTCGCTTGTTTTTTTTTTAATGCACTGCGCTTACCTTCAGTTGTAGTCACTTTGCTGACAAAAAATTAACGGCCGGGTGCCTGCCTGACTCAGCTCCGTAGTTAAGTTGAAGTTAGTACATTTCTTATTCAAATAAAATCTACCTATATTAATCTATACTTTTTACAACTTGAGTTCCTAACAGCACAAGCGTCACACCGTAACGTAGCTTACTCCCTAGACATAAAGCTCGGAATTGCACCCCAACTTAGTCCATGGGGTAATTATCAAACGCCATCAGATGCGGTGCGTGGCAATAGAATTAACATCGCGACGTCATTGTACGTAATGGGATAGTAAGGAGTCGATTTGGTTGCGTCTAGACGTTACGGTGACTGAATATATACCTTTAATGACCACCGACGATTTGGAAAGTTGTTTTCCTTTTCGCTTTATTTTTCCTGTTACGCAGACCAGCAGCCCGAGCACGAAAAACGAATGTAAATGTAAATGTATTTGAACTTGATGCGCGTCTATGAAATTTGTATGAAATTTTAAGCAAACGTAATCAGTGCGCAGCGAACTCGAATACATTTACATTTACATTAGTTTTTCGTGCTCGGGTTACTGGGTTCTTGAAATGTTTCGTTATCTCAGTGGTTAGTGATTTATATTTTTAACACTTATTGAATTCAAGTTATTGAATTTGGTCGTCTCCTTGGTCTAGTGGCACCATATATGGGCTGTGGACCGAGAGGTCCTGGGTTCCATTCTCCGGTCGGGCAAAGCGACTATTCTAATTTGATTTGCCCGGGACTGAATCCCTCAGAGTAGTTTGGCGTCAAACAGGCAGCCAGTCGTAAAAACTAAGTCAAATCATTTCGGCATCATGCTTTAAAGAGTATATTGCGTGTACTTTTAAGTGAGATAAGAGCAGGTAGAAGGACTATTATTGTCAAGTACTACGGACTACCTTTTAGTAGTAAGTAGGTAATCTGTGCAAAAAAAAACACTATGTATTGGGTTATTTTAATTTACAATAATTCAGTGATGTACAAACATGATTAATGTGGTGATGATGGAATGGTAACGACTTGGTCTCCGAATATATATTCGATTCGATTGAATATATGATTCTTATCCTCCACTTGTGTTATTGTTACCCTTATGTTCGCCTGAACTGATCAGTGGAGAAGTCCTGAGGTTTATCGCATCCCAAACAATTTTTATTAGTATTAGTTATTGATATACTCGACTGCTGACTCCTTCCAAAGATTAATGATACCAATCCGTCTAGGAGTTGTGGAGCAGCCATCGTTGACGCGAGGAGCGCGAACAACAGAAGCAGCCTGGTGATGGCGACCATGGTGACTGAGCGAGTGTTCACGAGGAGTTCACAACAAAGACTTGTAATGCGCCTAGGAGGTGTAGAGCAACCGTTTTATACTCCATGCTATCTATGAACTGACCCCGGGATGCAGGCACTGGTAAACAACCAATACTTATATAATTGGAATGTACGGTTCGCGTGTCTGTACATCGCTTATATTTGCTGGTATTTTTACAAAGCTTAGTATAATTTGCCTGACTTTGACTTTGACTGCCTCCGTGGCGTGGTGGTATTTCGGTACGACTACGGTTCTGAGGTCTCGGGTTCGATCCCCGGGTCGGACAAAGTGATATTGTATTTTTCCATATCAGCCCAGAGTCTGGAATTTGTGCCCGATATGGCGATAGGCTCGCCCCCTATCACATCTGGGACGGAACTAAGCTCGGCGAAATGTGGGTGTTCTAGTTCGCTAGTGCGCCTCTGCCTACCCCTTCGGGGATACAGGCGTGAGCGTTATGTTATGTTATGTTAGTATAATTTCATACGGTGGATTACTGTGCATAAGGTTGACAATGTTATAATGAAAGAATTCGGTTTTGGAAAATGAGGAAGTATAGGGGAGATTGATCCAAAACTTTCTTTTTTTTCTACCTGCCCTTATCCCACCTTACGACCAGCCTGACGTCAACCCCCTCCGAGGGATCCAGTCCCGGGCAAATTAAATTAGAAAATTTGCTTAGCCAGACCTGGGAATTGAACTCAGGACATCCCGATCCACAACTCATACATGCTGCCACTAGACCAAGGAGGTGACTTTTTTGGGAGTTTGATCCAAAACATCAAAAATAATTATTTATGTTATTGAATTCATAATGCCCATTGCTCTGTTACTCTGCAAAAATAAATCAAACTACCAAAAACTTCCACGTGTATAATTAGATAATAGACGCAAGTAGCAATATTCTCATAAATATTATCTATCAATCTAATTGGATTAATTTGTGGGTTGTTTTCCTTTGGGTTTTAACTGGATGATTGTAAAATCCCAAGGCAAGCATTTATTTATGTTTCAAAAACGTTGAACTCATCCACGAGTACAAGGTAATACTGATTCCTTCCGTCCGAGACAATAGATAAAGTGCAGAACTCACCCCAAGCTAAGCTATACGAAGCTATCACGCATCTACAGCGGTTAATTTATCGACTTTAAAAAATAGATCACAAAATCACATCGGGCCCGTCGGACACCCTCGCAATACCCCTGCACCCGCGAAACCAATGGTGGCCCAAAATAACCACCAACTTGACTGCAGCCGCCGCATCAGGCAACGTCTGTTAATCAAACTTGTCAGGATGACGACAGCACACGAAAACGGGCATTCACTTTCGTCCATGACCGCTGTCGTCCAGGGTGCACCGCGTGGAGGTTGCCTGACTCGCACCTCTGCTTCATTTATTTTTGTCCCGAGGAAATGTGATTTACCACTGCCGCCACGCCCTGTGGTATAAAGGGTTCGCCGACCTTACGACTTAGCGCCCTAATGCCCGAAAGAGATGGACAACATACAGGCGATGCTGGGCCGCAGCCCAATCAAATGCTCTTCACCGATAATACCGACTAAAATCCCCACGGTGGGTAACCCCCAAGCGACGAAGTATGCTTAAGTAAAGCGGCCCTGGCTTTCCGAAGATACACTCGGATTCCTACCGGAATCACCCTTGCGCGGTGCAGTCTCTGCGGACCGCTTCTGAGTAGGTCAAGAGCCCTCGTCGCTGAAGGACGCCCATGGTATCTACGGCAGCACGAGGCCAACCGTCCGTACTGCCGTCCGTGCTGCCGTCCATCTCGGGGGCGCAAGTACAATAGAACTAAAAGAGCTGCGACAGCCCCTCGCTGCATGCCCGTGACCCCAGAAGGACCCGTCGCCTCTTACGACAGGCAGGGGTTGTCGTGGTGAAATTCTCCAAACGCCCCCATTCCACAGGGCGGGAAACGCCGGTCAGTCGCCCACCCGGCGTCTCCTACGTCTCTTGACTCCTATGCTCGCAGAAGGAGACCATCACTAGCTTCATAAAATTGCCTTAGCTTTGCCTCACTCGGCTCGTAGTGTCAACTGTGCTTACAGATATTGCAACTGCGCAAAAGGGGTACACAAAACCAATGTCAAGTGCATTTAATGTGTTTATTGTTTATACAACTTGCTTGATAATAAGCGCCATGCCTTGTTATTAAGGGAGTGACCACCTTTATCAGTTACCTTGAACCCAAAAAAGAGAGTTTTATGTCAAAACAATCGTTAGAGAACTGCCTCGGTGGCGTAGTTATAGATTGTGTATGTAGTGCGACTACGGTTCTGAGTTCGGTACCCGGGTCGGGTAACGTGATATTGAGATTGATTATTTTCTACTCAGTATTAGCCTAGAGTCTAGAGGTAGTATTAGTGCCACATGGCTATAGGCTCGCGTTCTATCAAATTTGGGATGGAAATAAGCTCGGCAAAATATGAGTGTTATAGTTCTCCCTGCCTACCTCTTCAGGGATACAGGTGTGAACTTATGTTTTATGTAGCTCCTTTCTGACATATTAATCACGTTTACCTCTGACTGCCTCGGTAGCGTGGTGGTATTTCGGTACGACCATGGTTCTGAGGTCTCGGGTTCGATCCCCGGGTCGGGCAAAGTGATATTGGATTTTTCCATATCAGCCCGGAGTCTGGAATTTGTGCCCGATATGGCGATAGGCTCGCCCCCTATCACATCTGGGACGGAACTAAGCTCGGCGAAATGTGGGTGTTCTAGTTCGCTAGCACGCCTCTGCCTACCCCTTCGGGGATACAGGCGTGAGCTCATGTTATGTTAGGTTATGTTAATCACGTTTGTAATGAATTTCCCATTACAATAGTTTAATTGGAAATCCCTCTGGTCGTTGGGACTTGATATGAAACAGCCCTATTCAAACGACCTATTCAGTATTATTCCCATGTCACAGTGTCAGCTCTTGAAGATAACACATAGTATAAAATGGTTGTTTTACATGTCACAAACAAGTCTCCGTTCAATATCTCTCGTGAACACTCGCTCCGTCACCATGATCGCCGTCACAAGGCTGTGTTTGCTGCTCCTGATCCTCACCACGTCGCTGTCTTCCGCAAAACCTGTGTTGGATATCATTCACAAACTCCTCTTCGGAAGTACGTCGAATAGTAGCATAGTCATTACTAATGACAATGAGAACTATCTGCCATGGACCACTGAACCAACTCGGTCTTTCTAAACCCAGTAATATATTAGCGTAGTAGTGATACATAGAAAATGCACCAAGAGACCAAGACTTTATTGAATTCTGCACTCGCATCAGTTCCTGAAATGTTTGTTGACGGTCGTGTAAATAAACCAATTGTGGAGCCGGAAGCTCGGTCACCCAGATCCCGTGGCGTGCAGTTCATATAGACAAGGATACTGTCAACCCGAGCAATTTGCTATTTACATAAATAAGGAATAAAATTATTTTAAAAAAATAACAGTGCTCGGCTAAAATTAACACGGAAATGGTGAAGTACAAGTTTATACAGATGGAAATACCTGTACACGACACTGCCAGAACCAATAGGTTTCCTGAAGACAAGTACGTGGATGTTGGGCCTGAGGAAAGTATATACCGCTAACCTTGCACCATATACCAGGATCACCTACATAGACGCCAGCAGCTTGCAATCAGCGCCTAGAGAATCCACGAGCGATACCCCGGGTAATTCGTTGTAGAGCGGCTATAAGTTAGAAAATAAAAAGCTCCAATAGTGCGAACAAAATTAGTCGAACAACGATTTGAAAGTAGTGAGTAATTAATTGAGACAAAATTCGAAAAACAAGAATGAAAATGGCGTTTTTAAGTAAACTCACGTTTGTATCCCCGAAAGGGTAGGCAGAGGCGAACTGTTGTAGAAAGGTTTCGGCTTAGTTTTACGGCCGGCTGCCTGCCTGACGTCAACCCCCTCTGGAGGTTCCAGTACCAAGCAAATCAAATTAGAAAAATATCTATGTCCGACCTGGGAATCGAATCCAGGACCTCCCGATCCACATCCCATATATGCTGCCACTATACCAAGGAGGCGACATTATACTATTACTTATTAAAAATAATCCAAGTGCTGTTAGACCATGCATGTGCACATCCGCTGTAGTCTTGGCGTCCGCGACGTGGCAGATAAACTGCAGGAATCTCGTTTGAGATGGTATGGCCACGTTTTGAGAAAACCACACGAGTACGTCGGTCGCATATGTCTGGCACAGATCGTACCAGGGGTGCGTACCCGTGGACGGCCCAAAAAGCGCTGGCTAGACGTTTTGGAGGATGATATGAAAGTCAATAGTCTCACTGTGGTGATGGTGGTGATGCTCAAAACCGGGCGAAGTGGAAGCGGTTAAGTAAGAAGGCGCACCCTGGCAGAAGGCCGGGATAACGCCAGGCAGAAAGAAAAGCTGTTGACCATGCACGGTGAATGTTTCCATAGCGGAGATAAACGTTCGACATGATAAAATTATGAGGGTACCATTTTTCGCCGAGAATAATAATAATAATAAGCCTCATTTAGTCCTTAATAATTAATAGTATAATAGTTTAATTACAATACACACTTTAATTTACAATATCATTATAATTTTTATTTAATTCAATTACATTAATTTTTATTTGTAAGTCTTGTTGTTAATGTTATAGATAAGTTGTGTATTCATAACATAACATAACATAGGCTCACGCCTGTATCCCCGAGGGGGTAGGCAGAGGCGCACTAGTGAACTAGTACACCCACGTTTTGCCGAGCTTAGTTCCGTCCCAGATGTGATAGGGGGCGAGCCTATCGCCATATCGGGCACAAATTCAAGACTCCGAGCTGATATGGAAAATTCCAATATCACTTTGCCCGACCCCAGGATTGAACCCGATACCTCATGATGGTAGTTGTACTGAAATACCACCACCCCACCGAGGCAGTCTTTGTGTATTTCATTGTGTATTCATATTATTATTATTATTTATTTATTGTTCATTATATTAAGGACCTCTTTTATTTTACTCCGAATATTTGTCTTTTGCTTTTGCTTTTGTAATCCAGTCAGTACCAGCTATTTTCTTTATTTCATCTACCCTTCGTCCTTTGGTCTACCCCTGTTACATTTCTTAGGTTTTACCATTTTTGCCATGAAATTCTGAAAACTTCACCCATCTCGGAGAAAAAACCCTTACATATCAAAATACCATGAGCCCAAGCCTGTATTTCCGAAGAAGAAGGCAGAATTGCAATAGGGAACTAGAATACCCACATTTCGCCGAGCTTAGTTCCATCCCAGATGTGAAAGGTGAGTCTTTTGTCATATCGGGCACAAAGTCCAGACTCCGGGCTGATACTAAAAATTACAATATCACTTTGCCCGACCCAGGGATCGAACCCGAGACTTCAGACCGATAGTCGTACCGCACACGCAATACCACTACGCCACCGAGGCACTCATGCATTGCAGACATTAATTCTATGCAATAAAAAATACGCACCGAATTGAGAACCTTCTCCTCCTTTGAACTGGGATAAAAATTACAAAACACTTTTTCATAGGTATATTCATTTATTTTTGTTTCACTGAAATTATATAATGAATACACGTACTTAATGCTGCGGCGTTCTGGTCTCACAATAAACGAATTTCCGACTGTGTCCTGTTGAATCACCCATAATTCGGCCTGTATGGGTCACCGGAGTATTCATTCGATCGATTGTTTCCAACATGATTTATGTTCCTATTAGTAATTCTTATATGTGATTCCCGACCTTTTCCAGTGAACAAATTTAATATTCCCTCTATTAGTTGCGGGGCAGCCATCGTTGATGCGAGGATCGAGAATAGCAGTAGGAGCCTGGTGATGGCGACCATGGTGACTGAGCGAGTGTTCACGAGGAGTATTTAACACAGATGCTGACTTGATTATTTTAGGTAACACCAGCGGTTTTTATACTGTGTGTTATCTAAGAATACCAATGATAAAAGAAAAATTGAGGAATTGGCATAATTACGAAGTTACCGACATAGCCCTGAGGATTAGCAAGTTGAAGTGGCATTGGGCAGAGCACATAGCTTGTAGAACTGATAGCCGATGGGGCAGAAAAGTTCTCGAGTGGAGACCACATACCGGCAAGCGCAGCGTAAGACGTCCACCTACAAGGAGGACCGATGACCTGATAAAAGTCGCAGGAAGTCGCTGAATGCAGGCCGCTTCTAACAGGTCGATCTGGAAATCTTTGGGGAAGGCCTATGTTCAGCAGTGGACGTCCTATGGCTAATGATGATGATGATGAATACTAATTTCGGGAAGTGAAAAGGTGCCATATTACTGCTATTTTTTTTTTCACCAAGTCGCCATAATTATTTCTCTCCATACATTAAGCATACTTTGGTTTTTCATAGTCATGCCAAGTCCTTTTTGTTCTTTGGTCATTGAAGAATACTGACCCTGTGACACCGGTAATACCGAATAAAAAGGTGATAGGTTTCTTATTATCGCCTTGGTTTAGTGGCTATGTGGGTTGACCGAGAGGTCTTCAGTTCGAAACACATGGACAACACCATTTCTAACACTATTTGCTTGGGACTCTTCGCCAGAGTTGACGTCAAAATACTATTGCGTTGTAAAAGCTAAGCTAAGTCGCTAGATTTCTAGCTATCCTCTCTAAGTGTAGTAACACCAACTGTTTTCATCACCTGTATAGGGTTTATCCCTTAATCTGTATCTTTTAATGATGGATGAAGAACACATTTGTAAATTTATATGGGACCACCCTTGAAAGAAGCTCTATCGAACACAAAAAGAATTTTGAAGATCGGTCCACATTCGGCGGAGATATCGCGTAACATTCATACAAAAAAATACCGACGAATTGAAGACCTCCTCCTTTTTGGGAAGTCTGTCGATAAACAGAACAGTCCAGGCAGACCAGTCTCAACAAGCAGCACCCGTTCACGAGTATATACATTCACGCTCATTGTATTTAATTAGCTTGCAGTGCTGAATGCATTTCTCCTAGCTCTGACAGGAGTGGTTCGAGGAGTGAGGCGCTCATGTCAAAATCGATCGTATTAAACAATTCACCTCGGTTTTTGGCTCTTTATTTGTACTAGTACCCTTCACCATATGTCCAAAAATATCCTACATTCATTTGTTATGACTTACTAAAAGCCGTGGCGCAGCGTCCGAGTAACTAGCTACGTAGCGAAAGGCTGCGGGTTCGATCCCATCACCGATTAATATTTGTGACCCACAAATATTATTCGGGTCTGACCATGGAGTCAGGACTATGTACGTTGTTCTGTGTTATGTCTTTTTTTATTTTGTGTACATGATTCAAATCTTACTAGGTATTGTGTCTGAATGTTTGGATAATTTGTAAGTTTTGTAAAAAATAATTTATCAATCAAACACAAATCCTTATCCCTTCTGATAAAACCAAATTTAATCGCGAGTAATTTTGAATACAATCCGCAGAGAATTTTCCGCCCGATCGGACGCGAAAAACTCGGACAATTAAATGAGGAATATTGGAAATAACATAATTAAACATAGCGAAGGCTATGGGGTTTCTGATTCACCGATTTACGAATTATGTAACCCTAAAAACCTGAAGGTTTGAATGTATTGTAGTTAGACTAAGAATTGTGAGGTACTGGGTTTAAATTCCAAGTCAGGTAAGCAGTGATAAGTATTTAAAATGAGAAAAACAGACTTGTTCTAGTTCTCTATTTCACTTACCCTACCCCATGAGGGTCTGTATCCCATGAAGTGATCTTTGACTGCCTCGGTGGCGTGGTGGTATTTCGGTACGACTACGGTTCTGAGGTCTCGGGTTGGATCACCGGGTTTCCCACATTTCGCCGAGCTTAGTTCCGTCCCAGATGTGATAGGGGGCGAGCCTATCGCCATATTGGGCACAAATTCCAGACTCCGGGCTGATAAGGAAAAATCCAATATCACTTTGCCCAACCCGGATATCGAACCTAACACCTCAGGACGGTAGTCGTACCGAAATACAACCACGCCACCGAGGCAATATAACATGTTTTTTTCAATAAGACCACACCGTTTTACTACAAATTCTATCAATTATAATAACGTTGTAAAGTGAGAGAGGAGTGGAGATCACTTACCACCAGGCGTCACACCTGTTCGTCAGTAATTTAAAAAAAAAAAATCTAACATCACTTTATCCGACCCAGGGATCAAACCCAAGTCTGCAAAACGGTAACCGTGTCGCGTACGCAATGCAACTTCGCCTTGCCGAAGTAGAAGTTATGTGGTTTCTCAGAGTTTTTTTTTTAATAGCCCTGTAATATTACTGTCTCATTGCTGGACACGGCCCTCCATTACTAATGAGAGGAGTCAGGACTTAGTCTACCACGCTGGCCTAATGCGAGTTGGTAGACTTCACATACCTACGAAATTCCTGTAAATAATTTCTCGGGTATGCAGGTTTCCTCACGATGTTTTCCTTCACCGTTATAGCAAGTGATAATTCACAATAAAATTACACTTAATATAGAAAAGTCAGAGGTGTATGCTCAATTTTGGAGTTGGTCTCGAACCTACGACACTTGTCTCGGCAGTTCGTACCATTCCCGACTGAGCTATCGCTGCTTCTCAGGCTGAGATCTTTAGAGCGAACTTAGACTAAGTCTAAGTCAAAGAAACGAACTCAGTGGATTTGGAATTTTTAAATCGAATTTTAACTTAGTCCGAGTAATTTTTTACAAGAAAATCTTTGCTTAGTCTGTCTGTCAGTCTGTTTTTCTTGCAAAAAATGGCTCGGACTAAAGCAAAGTTCGATTTAATAATTTCAAATCCTCACTGAGTTCATTTCTTTGACTCAGACTTAGTCGAAGTTCGCTCTATAGATCTCAGCCTTAGTGCGCTACATTAAAAAAAACTAACGTTATGATTTACCTCATATATATTTACATACAAGCGTTATGACGCGTGTCGTGGCCGTTGCTTGTAGTTTGTCTCCACACTGACCATTTCCTGTCCATCCCTCTTGCACTTGGCTATCGAGAACTGTAGAGACGGTCATCTATATAAATACCGGGTGTTTCATAAGGTTGGTACCAATAATCGCAAGTTTAAGATCGACTTCAAATCCGATCGTGACCAAATTTATATGGAACCACCCTTGAAATAAGATCTAGCGAACACAATAAGATTTTTTTAAGATCGGTCCACGTTCGGCGGAGATATCGCGTTATATCATCATCATCATCATCAGCCATAGGACGTCCACTGCTGAACATAGGCCTCCCCCAAAGATTTCCAGATCGACCTGTTGGAAGCGGCCTGCATCCAGCGAAAAAAAAAAACAATTCGATTTAAAAATCGCGTTATATACATAAAATAAATAAAAAATACAGACGAATTGAGGACCTTCTCCTTTTTGGAAATCGGTCGATAACAATTCCACATACAGAGAGAACGATTTACGGCCGGTTTCAATAAACAACCTCAGTTCGAATGTGCAGATAATAATAATAATATAATAACATTAGCCCTACTGATTTCTTAAGTTTACGTGAATATTATACATTGAAATAAAACTATTCTTACGGATTATATCACAACGAAGACTGCAAAGCCTTCGAAACGTCGGGAATAATAATTAAAACCTAATCGTGATATAATCCGTAAGAATAGTTTTATTTCAACATTAGCCCTGTAATATTACTGTCCCACTGCTGGGCACGGGCCTCCTCTACTAATGAGAGGGGTTAGGCCTTAGTCTACCACGCTGGCCTAATGCGGGTTGGCAGACTTCACATACCTTCGAAATTCCTGTGAAGAAATTCTCGGGTATGCAGGTTTTCTCACGATGTTTTCCTTCACCGTTATAGCAAGCGATATTTCACAATGAAAATACACTTAACATAGAAAAGTCAGAGGTGTATGCTCCATTTTGGGGTTGGTCTCGAACCTCCGACACTTGTCTCGGCAGTCCATACCATTCCCAACTGAGCCATCGCTGCTTATATCGCTGCTTGTAATCTATCTGCATATATATATATGTGCAGATAGATTACAAAAATTAGCCAATAACGATACAGTTTGAACATAACTCCGTCAAATGACTTGATTTGATTGGTTCATAATCGCGATCTATCTGCACTCTAAACTGAGATCGTTTATTGAAACCGGCCGTTAAAGGGTAATGGTAAAGTTCAGAAATATCAATTGCACAATTTTTTTTTTGTCAATTAAGCACGGAGACTTTAAAATCAGAATGCGACCTGTAAATTGTCGCAATTAGCATAGGATTGGATTTGTAAATGCTAAAAATAATAAGTGACCCCATTGGCGGTTTGCAAATGTACTGAAGCTTATCCAATATGCCAGAAACATTTTTTCTTCACAAATTCAAGTTTTCATTATTATAACACGATGAGCCTTACGAAATTTCAAACTTTAGCGCTAGATTGCTAGCCATCCTCCTTTTAAGTGTAGTTATTATTGATACCAACTTTATAAAACATATCCTGTATATCGGTTCGATTCCCGTACCGAGACAAATGTTTGAGTGACCCACTGTATAGTATATCTCTTTTGGGTCTGGGTGTTGTGGGACCGTAAGTCCCTAATAGTTCCTGATACCGGATACAAGTTATACCTAGCGTGGGGTTAGGACTACATATGTGTGTGACTGTTGGGTGTATTAATTACTTATCTTTCTTTATTTCTATCTGTCCTTATGTGGGGTTGACGCAACACACTTTTTAGGATACAACAAAAATTACACCCAGAGTTATTTAATAACTTACTGATATATCGAGGATTTGTTTTTATCGGTCCACATTTAGCGGTGAAAGAGAATTTTAAACTTCTTTTTTTGGAAGCCAGATGAAAAAAATTTAAGAGTCGACTCTATGTATATTGTGTGCGCGATCAGGTCGCCGCGCACTACCCCGAGGGTATATTTCAAGAATATTATTATGTAAGAACATGCGCTCGGCTTTATGATCACCTAGCCTTTCACGGTGGCCGCCTGCCGCCCGGCCGCCCTGCCGCCCTGCCGCCCTGCCGCCTCACAAACAACACTCATGGTTGCTACAAAAAAGTGTCCGTATTTTTTTATCCAAGCATAGAATACTGACTGACTTTTGCCGGTGATAGGATATTTCCATCCGACCGGAAGGCGACCACCGTACACATGGTGCTAAAACGACAGCCTCCGTGGCGCAGCGGGCGAGTAGCCGGCTGTGAAGCGAGAGGCCGCGGGTTCGATTCCCGCATTGAGACAAATGTTTGTGTGACCCACAGATATTTGTTTCAAGTCTGGGTGTTGTGAGACCGAAAGTCTCTCATAGTCTCTGACACCCACGATACAGGTTATACCTAGTGTGGGGTTAGGACTAAGTGTGTGACTGTTGGGTGTATTTATAAAACCTGCTATCGTCACTCACACTCCTCGTGTGGTTTTCGCTATTAGCGATTAGCCAGTGTACTTTCGGTTCTTTCGAGAGCTTGCGTCATGACTTGATGGTTGACTGGGTATGGAGTATCCCTGTGTCTGCAGCGTTCATTCGCCTGACTTGTCGCAAGCCCCTCGATCTGCTTCTTCCCTCTTTGGATTCGGAGTGTGAAGAAGCATAAATAATAATAATAATAGCACAAGCATAGCTTATAGCCAGCATAATTCTGGCGACAACTGATAAACCCATTGTTTGTCAATGTGTCGCTTGTTTTTAGACTGCACTACACTTACCATATACCACTTATCTATGTAAAAGTATTTAAAAACAGTATGAATGTCTATAAATTCGCTTTTTATTTGAGTTTATGGCTGAGATCTATAGAGCGAACTTCGACTAAGTCTGAGTCAAAGAAACGAAATCAGTGAGGATTTCGATTTTTTAAATCGAACTTTGACTTAGTCCGAACCGTTTTATACAAAAAAATCTTTGCTTAGTCTGTTTGTCAGTCTGTTTTTCTTGTAAAAATGGCTCGGACTAAGTAGAAGTTCGATTTAAAAATCTCAAATCCCCACCGAGTTCTTTTCTTTGACTTAGACTTGGTCGAAGCTCGCTCGCTATAAAGAAAGAAAGAAAGAAAGAAAGAATTATTTGTTGACACAAATGTGGTGGCGTACAGGTACAAGACGTAGAAATATATATTTATGGCTGGATATGTGCTTCTATAATACAAATTGTAGATAGATAGATATTAGCCTGTAATTTAAGATACGTATGAATCGTATTTTATGAAAAAAAAAAAAATTTACCAAAAAAAATTAAATCCATAAAATGTTACCACATCATTTAGATTCGTTCAAAAAAGGTAAAAACATTGCATTAAAATATTTATAGTATTTTTAGTTACTACTATTTGCATCCATTCTAGTTATAGTGTCAACCCTACAATGTACGGAAGTTTGTCCGCGGATTCTTTATATTTATATTCACCTTGTCGTTCGGCGGCAGATTTATTCACTTCTTTAGAGCGGACGCACTGACCGTGTCCACGGCTCGCCCCTAGTGTGCTCTCCCTAGATTGTACGCACTGTACCGAACACACGCCGCGGGGACGTAACGATCTATTTTTTTATTTTTTTTATAGCAGAGATTGGCAAACGAGCCGATGGGTCACCTGATGGTAAGTGATCTCCACCGCCCATAAACACCCAAAACACAAAAAGAATCATGGGTGCGTTGCCAATCTATTCTCAAAGTGAAACTTCTTGGAGCACGTAAACAAAATATTAAAACAAAACATCACGGTCATTATCAGCCTATACTCGTCGACTACCGTACATAGAACTCTTCCACCTAGTTCCAGGGCGTTTTAGTCTACGTCTGCCTATACGCAGTCACCACTGTGAACCTAAATACATATGCATGGCTACTACAGCATGGCTCTATAATGTTGTTTATTCTACGAACTCTACATGGATTTGTAACAAAACGCCGCGTGTATAGAATTCAGTGCGTAGTGGGGTCGTACCCCTGTCCACTATGATATGTGTTGCGTGAAATTTTGTTTTTCAGAACTCTAGGAAGGTATCTGCTGACAAATGTCAGGCAGTTTATAAACCCGACCGCTACAAGCTACCTTTATTACGGCTCTATTTCTGTAAGCTTAAGAAGTAATACAGATTTCGATGAAAGAAGCATATAGTATGGAATTAAAACGAAAAGAAATAAAGTTTATTATTATTTGACTATATGAACAGGCTCACGTCTATAGCTGCGAAGGGGAAAGCAGAGGTTACTAAGCAAACTAGGGCACCCACATTTCGCCAAGCTTATGGCCGCGAGCTTCACGAGCTTCCAAGCTTTACCGATGACCTGCGGAACGTAGCAGGAAGCGGCTGGATGAGGAAGACGGAGAACCGCCTAGGGCGGCGCAATCTGAGAAAGGCCTATGTCCAGCAGTGTACGAATACAGGCTGATAATGATGATGATGATGTCCGTCCCAGATGTTATAGGCGGCAATTTTATTACCATATCAAGAATCCGAGCTGATACTCAGTAGAGAAATCCAATATCACTTTACCTGACTAGGGGACCGAACCCTCGACCTCTAGAAGTTCGTACCCGTACGTCTCGTAGCGGACGCGCCACACACGACGCGACGCTACGTCTTGAATGCATCTTCGCGCTGTACCATGACTTTTTACGCGATATGCTTTTCAAATCGCCCGTCCTATTACCAAATATTTTGACATAATATATTGCATTCGGCTTACAGTAGATGTTATTAATCATTGTATTCGTATCTCGACCGTTAACTCTTTTGATTTGATCTGTGAATTATGAGACCACACATTTCGAAATAACCATATAGAAATATAACTTACATGATATCACTTTCTTACAACTGACTGGTGAGTGTTGATGGTAGGATATTTAGGTATATCCGCCCAAATAGCCACTACCGTACATGTGGTGTTAAAACCTGCCATAGTGACCCATACACATTGTGTGGATCGCGTTCCAGGATCAGCCAGTGTATATCCGGATCTCCAGATGGCTTGTGACATGACTTACTACTTACTTACCTGTTTTTTTATCTGTGTGTGTTTACAATATCTTTATTGTAAACACACTAAACTAAACTGTTACTATCTATCTATCTATCTATCTATCTATCTATCTATCTATTCTTTATTCTTTCTATTATCTTGATGATGTGTTGGGGTGGATATGAGGAATCCTCCGTGTACCCCCGTCCCTGCATCGATCATCTTCCTTATCGCAGGCTCTACGATTTACCTCTTCTATCTTCGGAGTGTGAAGTAGCATTTATGCAGGTTGGCATGATTCTGGTGACCAACGACAAAATAATAGCTAGACAAGATTACGTCATTATTCTTAGTATCAACTGTATCATTAAAATTAGTAACTTAGTTTTTAAAAAAGACAAAAAGAAAAAATATTCTCATTATCTTTAATAATAAATTTAGAGCTTTTACACGATATTTATTTCAGCACGACAGTCTTGGTAATGAACACGTTAATGTACAAACAAGATTTTAAAGAACTGATGCGATGACAGAAAAATAACGTCTTGGTTTCTTAGCGAAGAATTTTCTGAGTTTCCAGTTCACGAGAATTTTATACTCGTATAATGGTCAGAGACGAAATTATTAGATCGATGGTCTGTTGGGACGCCGTTTTTATTGTAATTAATAATCTGTATCTTCCCTTCAGGAAGTTCCTGTTTTAAATATAACGTCTCATCCATCTGTCCCGGAGATGGTTCCTGTTTCACCAAATGTACCGTTTCGTACTTGGATTCCACGAGGGCTAGTGACGCGAGGATCATGAGCAGGAGACACAGCTTCGTGACGTCGGCCATGGTGACTGGTGTTCACGAGGTGTTCAGAGCGCTGATACGTGTATGTTTATGAGACGGACAGCGGACATTTTATACTGCCTGTTATCTACGTGAACCTGTGACATTGGTAATACCGAATAAAATTTATTTTTGTGTACCTATTAAGATAGACGCAGCGATGGCTCAGTTGGGAATGGTACGGACTGCCGAGTCGAGTGTCGGAGGTTCGAAACCAACCCCAAAACCTCTGACTTTTCTATGTAAAGTGTATTTTTATTACGAATTATCGCTTGATTTAACGGTGAAGGAAAACATCGTGGGGAAACTTGCATACCTGAAAAATGTTTTTCTCAATAATTTCCAAAGTCTGTGAAGTCTACCAACCCGCACTAGGCCAGCGTGGTAGACTAAGGCATCGTGAAGAAACCTGCATACATGAGAAAATTCTTTACAAGAATTTCGAAGGTATGTGAAGTCTACCTACCCGCACTAGGCAAGCGTGGTAGACTAAGGCCTAACCCCTCTCATTAGTAGAGGAGGCCCGTGCCCAGCAGTGGAACAGTAATATTACAGGGCTGATATTATATTTATTATTACCTATTAAGAACTAGTTGGTACCAGTGACTCCGTTCGCGTGAAAATGATCTGGGATTTATATTTTTCTGTGATAAAAAGTTGATAAAATATATAAATGTAGCTTCATCAAAATCCACTGAGTATTGATTTCGTAAAATAATATTATTACATACATACATCCATACATGTTCACAAACTTTCCCGTTTCTAATATTAGCTAGATAAGTATTTGATTGGAGCTTCGTCTGTGTTATTCTCAATCTCTGTTACTTGAAAAAGTGTGTTGCTGACTATTTGATTGGGATTTGTAAGGTGGCAAAAGGATCTGGTTTACTTAAGACCTACCCACTTGATGACGTCCTTTTCTAAGGAATCCGCTTACGTGCAAATCATAGAAAAACAGCGTATTCACAAAATAGCAAATTGAATGCTAATACTTTGGGTTCAGAGACGTTATCTCCACCAAACAACGCCCAAACTGCACTTAAACCTACCTTGGAACTAACTTTCCGTTAATTTATTAGTAGATATTTAAATATCACCTACCAGGGGCCCAGGACACGACGGGGGTGGAGTTTTGTGTGTTTTACTAATTGCCAAAAGATGTTAATCAGGCACCTCTAGACGTATATTTGTCTCCTTCTAACAACGGTGTGTGCATATCACCATTTCCCTCTCCGAAGACGTTACTCAAAACTCGAAGCAAAAACCATGACAAGGAATTAATTAGAAGCCAAGGTAAATAATGAAGATTGTCTCCCGTACTAATGAGTTTTGCTCTGAAAGTCGGTATGGTAAAATCATTATGGTAAAGATAATTAAAAAGTTTTTGTCGTTCTGATTCGGATGTGAATGAACTGTAAATGGTATAGTCATTTAAAAGGCAAATAAGGTGGTCTAGGACGACAATTTTTATTATAAACAATGAATATGACAGCCTCCGTGGCGCAGTGGGCGAGTAGCCGGCTGTGAAACGAGTGGCCGCGGGTTCGATTCCCGCACCGAGACAAATGTTTGTGTTGCCCACAGATATTTGTTTCGGGTCTGGGTGTTTTGAGACCGAAAGTCTCTCGTAGTTCCTTATACCCACGACGACACAAGACTAGTATCTAAGTGTGGGGTCAGGACTATGTGTGTGACTGTTTTGTTAATATTTCATACGAAAGTTCACGTCTGTGGTCTCGAACGGGTAGGCAAAGGTGATTTAGATTTAGATCATCCACATTTCGCCGAAGTTCCGGTTACTATGCCGGGCACAAATGCCAACACCGGACAAAGCATGCGTAACGCGTAGTGGTAAATGAGAAACTGAATACTGATCGCCTGACCTTGACTCCAGGAGCTCATGGTTCTCTAGATCAGCGGTTTCTAAACTTTAAACAAAAAACTCAAAAAAGAATTCCACTTATGGAACCGCACAACAAAATTATAATAAATGAAACAAAAGTTATATTGGCAACAGTGGCAGTATTAGATGAAGTATAATATTTAACAACCTTAGATAATCTCAGAAATCAATGATATGCGTAATTCTGCGGAATTCTGGGGACTACCATGGAACCCTAGACCAATGACGTAGTGTATCATCGAGTAATAATGGAACAGCTTAAAACACGCCATATTTCTAATAAGTTATTAGTTATGAAACTAAAGGTACAATTGAACAACTTCAATTCGCATCGAGTTGTGCATAAGGACGCAGCGCATCTGTCGGCATGGGGTACGCCAATACATTGGGGTACGCCGATACGCCGGAGTACGCGATACGCCGAGGTACGCGATACGCCGGGGTACGCGGTACTCCACGGCGCGCTGGTACGCACCGTTTCTGAACAATTTACCCCAAGCGCCCGGGGCACTCATATCTAGTGCATTTGTTGAAGATAAAAAGGTGAAGAGATTGCGTTTCAGAATTATAATGTTTTTGATAAGACAGCATATTTATTATTTTTATAGTTTCAATAACGTACCTAATACCTACTATAATTATTAATACTATACATAAAAAATCAAACAAATAAGAATAAAGAATATAGAGGTAATAGAGTGTATGAATAGAATATATTTTCTTGTAAAGTTTAGTTTTTGTTTTACTTAAAACAGTGCATATCGACAGCGTCCGTGGCGCATTGGTAGAGTAGCCGGCTGTGAAACGAGAGGCCAGGCGGCGGGTTCGATTTCCACAATGAGACAAATGTTTGCGTGGCCCACAAAAATTTTGTTTCGTATTGGGATGTTGTGCAACCGAAAGTCTCTCGGAATTCTTAGTACCCGCGACACAAGACTCTTATCTTAGTGTGGGGTCAGAACTATGTATATTTATTATTTATTATATCATGCAAGTATGCTGGAAGGGTTCTACAGAGGAGCGACTAGTACTGGGTGTACAACATTCTACCAAGCTTATTTCTGTTGGCTCGTTTGATAGGGTAAGAGAGGAATTTATTGTCATGATGAGCTGTCAAGTTGAGCAACATCGGGCTACTCATGCGTAATTTTTAAAATTGTAAACCTAAAACACATTGTTTCCGGCTCGGCATTTGAACCCGTGATCTCACAGGCACTAGACTAATAGGGCTGTCTCTTTTAATAAAACATAACTAATATTACAGACTCTGGGGTGGGCGCTCCAAACAATAGACCGCACGCCGCTCGTAAATACCTGCGTTTTATCGCACGCGAGGTAACACGCCGCGTTTGTACTAGTATAGTACCGGGAGAGTAGTGACTCTAGACTAGTATAAATAAATAAATAAATAAATACACCCAACAGTCACACACCTAGTCCTGACCCTACACTAGGTATAACCTGTATCGTGGATGTCAAAGACTATGAGAGACTTTCGGTCTCACAACACCCAGACTTGAAACAAATATCTGTGGGCCACACAAATATTTGTCTCAATGCGAGAATCGAACCCGCGGCCTCTCGCTTCACCGCCGGCTACTCGCCCGCTGCGCCACGGAGGCTGTCAAGTAGCAGTAGACTCTTGTATAGAGCCTGTGCCGCTAGCAGCCTACTGGCTTTATACAACACGCACCTTTGTATTTTCTTTTACGGATTCCCTTCTATTAAGCTTGGCAATGCCCAAGATTATTTTGACGTCGCGGTTTTCTATGGCTGGTGGTGATCACTTACCATCTTGTGACCCACCTGCTCGCTTGTCAGTATACTTATGCTATAAAAAATATCTCTTAGTCTGTCACGCTGGCCTAATGCGATTTGCTAGACTTCGCACATATACGGAATTCTTATGTAGATTTATCAGATACGCAATTTCCGTCATGATATTTTCTTTCTTCATTGAGGCAAGCGACTATTCACAAGAAAGTAGTTAGCTTAGAACAGCTAAAGTCACCTGTACTGGTTTTAAATGCCTTTATAGCTTCACTTCTAATGATCGTATCCCATATTTCAATACTGCAATGACCTCTATAAAACATGCACAGGTAATTATTATTTTCCAGTCAAGTCCACTGTCTCGCTTGAATGCGTGGCGCGTTAATGGCGACGTTACCTGCCAATCCGCAGCACTGTCGCGCCGTACACACTTGGCAAGCGGCCAGCCACCACGGTGCTAGCTTTATGCCATGCAATGAGGCACAAATGCTATTTAATATTTACGATTATTGGCTTTATTCAGTTTGCGTAGCGTCCCTGCGGTGGGAGGTGACTGCATTTTAGTACTGACTATGTCGAATGATTTGGTATTACCATGCTTTTGTTTCGTAAGTTACCTGTATTGTATAAAACGGTGTGTGCTTTAAACCACACAACAGTAGTAAAAACTTCATCAAGGCGAGGTTAATTTTCGGTCCCTTAGTCGACTCAAGCCGACTTTACGAGTGTTACATAGCCGAGCGTGACGGCTCAGTTTCATTCAATACCCAAAAAATAAAGTGCTCAGCGCGCCTAAAAATGTTTTCATTTAATTAATATTACTGTCTCACTGATGTAATAAGAGGTATTAGGATTTAGTCTGGCCCAATGCGGGTTGGCAGACTTCACATAACTTTTTTTTTGCTAAAGAGGGCAGACGAGCTAGCAGTCCGCCTCATGAAAACCACCGTCTTAACTTAAATGCAAGGGGCACAGCCAAGCCGTGAAGTGAGTACTTTTTTAAACCTCGTTTAAAAAGGGCTAAGTCATAGCGCTCGGAGTAAAACGAAACAGGGAGTTCATTCCAGAGCTTACACGTACGTGGTAGAAAAGACCGCTGGAAGCGCACTGTACTACTACGGATTGTTTCCTGGTGTTAAAGTTGAACTCTTTGGTGGTACGATGGTAAAATGGTGCCAAAAGCACCATGTTAAACAGTTCCTTGGAAACATTATAAGTCCAACTCCTCCCTATCTTTCTATTTGAAATTTCGTTGCGTGATGAAGACAATTTTGCATTCTCTGAGACTCGCCGATCTTCATTGCTCGGTGTCATAAAATGCGTGCCATTGTTGATCCTGGCTTACAGGAGGTACAGTGGCGGGTGTGTGGGCGGGACAGTACCTTGGAACACTCCTCGTGATAGAGGCGGAAATTCTTGAACAATACCTTCGAAATTCTTGTACATTTCCGTCACAATGTATGTATTTTAGCTTTCTACGTTCCTTCTACGTCAACTGCCAAATTACACTACGCACATAAAGAGGAGTAGGTTATTACTAATATTACAATAACCCACATACTATAAATTAAATCTCAGAACAGAATTAATCAGGTGTCTCTCAAAATACACTTGCAAATGTTTAACGGCCGTGTAATTAAATTTGCGAAATCGACTAGTAAATTCAAATAGTAAATCAATTAGGTTTTATGACACGTTTACTGGCGAAGCTGTGTTCCTACTATAAACTGTTGTACTTAATGACGCGGTAATTAGTTGCGACAAGCGACCAAAGTCTAACCTGAATTCGAAATACTAATATTAATATGAAAAGTGTGTGACTGCCTCAGTGGCGTAGCGACACGACTACTGTCCTGAGATCTCGGGTTCGATCCCTGGGTGGGGCAGTGATATTGGGTATTTCTGTTCAGTATCATGGAGTATGGAATTTGGGTCCGAAAAGGCGATAGGATCGCCCTCTATCACGTCTAGGACGGAAATGAGCTCGGCGAAATGTGGGTGTTCCAGTTCTCTAGATCATCTCTGCCTACCCTTTCGGGAATACAGGTGAGTCTATGTGCGTATGTTAAAAAGTGTGTTTGTTTGAACGCTTATATCTGGAACTAGTGCGTTGATTTTTAAAACACTTTTATTGTTAGAAAACTCATACAAGTTTTTAAGTCTTTGCATAGAGAGTTAGGGTCAAGGTCATATAATCTTGTTTGGAATTGTATGATAGGACACGGAACAAAAATAGAAAGAGTAAAGTTATTTGTCATCTCTTTTCTCTATACATCACATTAATTCAGGTGGCAGTTGCCCACTCTACCTCTATTATCTCTACGGTACAGAATATTAAACAAATTCTTCGGCATCACATGCAAAGCGTCAATTCAACCTAGTACCTACAACCTAGTGCATCCATCAACAAAATTAAATAATCACTTCACGAACGAACGTAATAATAGAACCGGAATACCGACCACCGGTAAATCCGTACTTAATATAACTCCAAAACAAAAGGGAAGTGAACAAAATAAAAACTCAATATCCGAAAATGGAATCTGCAAATAATATCTTTATAGCGCTGGCCCGTTTGCCACCGGTACCGGTGCTTCGGAAAAACTTAGTCGACCGGTAAGTTCCCGGTATACGGGAATAAGTACTCCGCGCGTAAGAGCAATGCATTTATATCAATATTTTATAGAGTTAATACAACGTTTTCTTTCAATATCATTTTGTGTGATAAGGCATTATTTTGTTGTTGTTCTTATAAGTTCACACTAATAACTTCGCAAGGGTAGGCAGTGTGTAATTAGTCCACCCAATTTTTATGAAGCTTATTATTACTCTTACGTGACGTGATGACGTGACGTGACTAGGGAGGAGCCTATGGGCATTGTCATACTGGACACAAAAACCGAGTAGCTTGTTTTTAAACTGAAAAATTCTGATTACCCGACTTGTCAAGACATATTGGGTCTTATATAGAAAAACATTTTCGCTTATCTTTTCGCTAACAATAGCCTGTCACTTTTACCTTGTGTTACATTGTTTTAAAATGAAAGGGACAACCTATGTTTAAATATAAGCAGAGCTTAAATATTTTTATAAGTAAGGGGCATTATGATTACTGAACTCGTTATGTAAAAGCAGAATCTCACGGTTTTCATTCTCAATGCACTGCTACTAAAATAACCGGGTGGTACATACTGTTGTATTACAAATTTAGTACTCCCTAAACATTATCATAACCTTTAATTGCACAGTATTCCTTATTTTTTCTCATTTATTTTACTACTAACCGCTCTATATAATTCCGGTGTACAGTCGTGCAAAGCCACGTGCCGGCCCCATGCGCCAGGTGCGCCAACCGCACGGCTCTAAATTTAACATCTTTATTTGTGTTACCGAATGTACATTGGTTATGTTTTTACAAAAGGGCACTGCGAACTTGGACTTATTGGAGATTTAAAACACGTTCGAAATTTAAAATTCTTGTGTACATATTGCCAACATTAAGCAATAAGCATTGCCTTGCATGAAATTAATATCCAGCACGAAGAGGGTCACCGCGAGGTTTTAAGTCGGTAGGTATTGCCGGTGTAGGGCGTATATAGCATTAGGGACTCGGCCCAGTGTTGACCAGATGTTTTCCATCTCTCCTGGGCATTACGACGCTTGGTCGTAAGACCGGCGACTCCGACATAACCGTCACGTCTCCCCCCAGATGTGGCGACATTGGTAAAACACTTAACAAAAAAAGGGGTTCTGCTTCATATGGATGGCTTGTATGTAGAAATTTGAGTCTCTATAAAAATTTAAAGGTTTCCACTCTAGCCGCATAGCGACCACCGGAACCATGGTGTTAAAACTTGCCACAGTGACAATATGACTCCTTGTGCTGATCGCGTTCCAAGATCAGCTATTGTATATTTAGTCCTCCTGAGTACCTTGCGATATAAGTTAAAATAGTGCTACATAGATCCTCATAAACCTGCGCCTTCATCAGTCATCCGCTTCTCCTGTCGCAGGCCCTCGATTAATCCATCCCCATTCTGAGTGTGACAAATCATTTATGCAGATTCATGTGACCTCATTGTTAGCCCGGGTAGCTGGTTTTTTGGACTCTACTGTGCTTGCCATTAGACCTCAAACCCTAGAAGAAAGAATACCACACAGATTAAAATCGACGACGTAAATTTTTAAATCGAAAATATCCGAAGAATTTGGAGTTTAAAAGGGCGCTGAAGGTACGTTACTTTGAAAACAAATTATCCGGGCGGGTAATTAAAGCTGGCCCAGATAGCGCATTAATACTTGATAACACAATTAATTCGTTACGCTTGAGACACGCGGTCATACTCACAGCGGGGAAGAGAGCGATTTTATACATTTTATGGGACATTGCTATGCGACATGTTTTATTGTTATTGTCATCAATACGGCGTATTAGAAAATCATGGCATCAATTTCTACCTACTTCCTGCTACCATGACTTTCTACCTGCCCTTATCCCACCGTAATATGGGATCAGCGCAACACGCATTTTCAAGCAAGTTGCAGAGAGGATTTAGCTTAGTTTTTACGACCGGCCGCCTGCCTGACGTCAACCTCTATGATGGATCCATTCCATGCATGCCATCAATTACTAATTTTTGATATTCTGTTGATATATGTTATAACTATAACTATACATCCAGTTAACCAGGTAACCGGAGTGAATTGTCTTTGGCCCTATAGACCTATAGGAACTCACAAGCCTCAGAGCCTTTGTGAAATTACATAAATGGTACATGTCTTTAATGCACTTGTAATTTTAGTCATCTTTATTCCAGGGCCCTGAACTAGTCCTTTACATTTTTAATCCAATAGTAGTAAATTAATGACTAGATTATATTTTGCATCTTTACCATAAATATTCATTTTTTTGTGAATTTATCGCTTGTTAAACTAGGCCCAGTTTTGGTTTTGGGCTATGTGTGGTGTAAACATCCAAAATGGGTCTTTACGTGGTAGCTAAAAGTCCAAATTCACAAAGTCTATTGGAGTATAAATCATCACTCTCCCGCTAATCGCTCGCACCACAACCGACACTAAAACTCGTAAAATTTTCAATTTACCCCTGGAAAAGTTTCACCTGATAAACTTCAAGTTAGGTGCGGTAAAAGGAAAAGTGTTGTGAGATAAGGCCAGCCCCTCGTGTAATTACATCGGGACGTTCAAACTAAGTTTTCTTAACATTTAGATTACGATACAATGTCTTGGGGAGTTCTAACCGCTGTGCGATACTTACCGCCGAATGTTCATACACTTAAGGCCACCTTATTTGTCAAAATTGTATGGCGAAAAGCAATGCAAGAAGCCATTAAAGTTGAGTAGCGTTTGACCATTCGGGCGATAGTGACTAAAAATGTGATGAGGATATTTTCTACTGCCTTGGTGGAGAAGTTTCCTTACGTGTGCGGTACGTATACCGTCCTGACATCTCGGGTTCGATCCCTGGGTCGGGCAAAAAGATATAGGTTTTTCTCTTGAGTATCTAGTTCTCTAGCTCGCTTCTCCTTACCCCTTCGTGGATACAGGTATGAGTCTATGTATGATATTTAAAATACTTTAAGCATGTATATTATTTAAGCATTTTATTGAGCCTTTGATCTACATATATTACTGTCATACTGGGCACGAACCTTCTCTACTAATTATGACGATGTATACAATATATCTTAACCTGCCATAGTGGTTCATCTTGTGTGAATCTCGTTCCAGGATCAGCCATTGTATATCCGTTTCTCAAGTATATAGATTTCCTCTAGATGTTTGCTTCGCTGTTAACTTGAAAAGTCAAAAGTGATCTTTAGACTGGTTCTAAACCTGCGCATTTAGCATCAGCAGTTTCTACCACTCCTTGCTGATCTGCGGCCTGAGCAGGAAAATTTCTGACAAACGTAAATGTATTCGAACTCGATGCGCGTCTATGAAATTTGTATGAAATATTAACCAAACGTCATCAGTGCGCAGCGAACTCGAATACATTTACATTTACATTAGTTTTTCGTGCTCAGGCTACTGCTTATTTTATATAGGTGTCATAGTCTGTATTTATTTTAAATATAATTCCAAATGCACAGAGAGACATTTCGTAAATAAATCATGTTTACACGTCCCGATATTTGCGGTCGACGTTTACGCTCTGTTTGTTTTACAGTCAACGTGGTTTCAATTTCATTTGGGATAATATAACTGTGTGCTTTTTCAACGTGTATAAACATTTCTGGGTCATCGTTGAAAAACATATCAAAATTATTACAATAAATAAAACATTTACATTTTGAAGGATCGTTATATTGTGGGATAACGTTTTGAAGACACCACAGGAGTATGGCGGTCGCAGGTGTTTGACCCAGATCGTACCAGGGGTGCGTTCTCGTAGACGGTCCAAACAGCGCTGCCTGGACGTTTTGGAAGAAAATATTAGAGCTAATAGTCTACCTATGTAGGGTGCTCATGACCGCGTGAAGTGGAAGGGTATAAGCAGGAATGGCATAAGGCCCGGATAACACCAGGCAGAAAGAAAAAGTTATAGGTATTGTGAGCTAATTCACGTGACGGTTTCTTCTAAAACTCTTTAGTTTCAATACTCTTTATTTTCCGTTGTGGAGAGTTTTCAACTTTTAGTAACGAGGGCAGATCTTAACCAAATTTATACGGTTGAACCCATCTTTGCGAATACAAATTGGTCTGAATATTTTTGTGCTGTACACTATATCTGATATTTTACTTATTTATTTTTTCCATAAACAGTATTACACTTTAACGTTTGTGCAAAATTTTAATAAGTATTTTAACCATTGATTTACTTAGTATATTATGAGCTTTAGAAGTGTTGATATTTTTAAACGGTTTATTTTCACTGCCATTAGGTTTAGGATTAAAGCAATACCTATCATGAGGAGCTTGCATACCTGAGAATTACAAATATTTGTCTCGGTGCAGGGATCGAACCCGCGGCCTCTCGCTTCACAGCTGGCTACTCGCTGCGCCACGGAGGCTGTCAAAACTGTAAAAAAACAAGTAGAGGTATATAAAATACTGAATCAGAATTGGAACCAAGTTTATTATTATCCGACAAAATGTCGAATGGCATCGGAAGCGACACGTGATTGATATTTAAATTAGAATACCTGTCCGTTGCGGCGTCGTTCGCACCTCGCACGATGTAGACGGGTTACGTCGTAGACGCGACGAGTATGTAAGGAATGGGAAGGATTAGCCTCCGAATAGACGGATGGATGTACCGGAAAAGACGGATATCTGTTGTTACGGAAATCGAGGAAATGATACTGCCATAAATTGATAATGACATGTTTCATTTTATTATTAAACCGATTATAGAGTTTCTGACTGTTGCTGCAAGTTTGGCTCCGCGATAAAAGCTTTTTTTCGGGATGTCATTATCTTTAATTAATAATTCGAAAGATAAATGAGTTCATGCCTTATTCTTACTAATTGTCGAGTGATATTAAGGACAAAATAGAAAGGAACAAGTACGTTCGTTTCATTGTAAAGGTTAGATTCATCGATTGTGTATAGGCCGTTAATTCGTGCATATATTAAAAACAATTCTATTCCTGTATTGCGTTTTAATAAAATATACATAAGTAAGCCATTGATTACCTAAAAGCTTGTTTTATCCTATCCAATATTCAAAATGCCTTTCAATATTTTAAAAATCTGAATAATCCAACCAGAACCGGCTACTCCGGTGAAATCAACCGGTCACGCCGTCCACACACACATCCCTACACGGGGCATGCGACGCGGCCGCATGCGTCCCGCATCGACGACAGACCTAGGTGCTAACGATTTATCTCAGCCAAATTGTTTCTCAAAGGTGAGCGCTAATTTAGTTGAGCTACGGTGCCGTCAACATCGCTGTTATTAGGAGAAGCTTTTACCGCCCCCATTCATCGCGACCGATTCAAATGACGCTACTTTGTATACAGGATTTTTTTGAGTTACTGGAAATAGAATATTGATAGCTTCTCACGTCATTATCGTCACAGGCCACACTAGGCCCCTTACTTAAGGGACAACCTATGGTATAAAGATAAACAGCGCTCAAATATTTTTATAAGTAAGGGGCAATATGACTAGATGTAAAATTATAGGATCTTACTTAAAAAAAACCGTGTGTTATTTTTTGCTCTCTCAAAATATTTGACGCAAGGAAAAAGCTACTCTAGTGTGAAGTTAACCTCCTCTCATTCCTTTTTTTTTAAATAACACTCAACATTCACATAGGCACAAGGCAAAGCCTTTCTATACATCACAAAGCCGTAACTGAAGAAAAAGCTAATACCTAATCATCCAGTATAGATCATCCGTGAATTGTTAACAAGCTATCAACAATAGCTTCTCATAAACGCGTTAATTCGTATACAAAGTTTGTTATAAAATCTAATCAGAGTATACGCAAAATAAATGTGTTAAAATAAACACGGTGCGTCCGTAGCGCTGTAAATTACCTGTTGGTTTTACTGACTGTACATGCTCGATCGACGTGTGATCGAGATGTCTTGGCACTTGATTATTATAATAATAATAATATTAGCCCTGTAATGTATGTAGTCCCACTGCTGGGCACAGGCCTCCTCTACTAATGAGAGGGGTTAAGCCTTAGTCTACCACGTTGGCCTAATGCGAGTTGGTAGACTTCACATATCTTCAAATTTCTTGTGGAGAAATTCTCGGGTATGCACGTTTCGACACTCGTCTCGGCAGTCGTTCTTATCACACCCAACTGAGCTAACCCATCTTTATTATTAAACGAATTTCAATAGTTACCTTCTTGATCAAGTGGCAGAGTAGGTATACAGCCTGTGGATTGAAAAATCCTAGAATCGAATTCCTGTAAGAAAAAAAAGTGTTGTTTGTTATTAACACGATTTACATATTATGTCATATCATTACATATGCCATACAGATATAACACGAGAGGGTATTGTATCTGATTATGAGTGGTATTAATCATAATCAAGATAATTTTATCTACCAAATGAATCTTAAGTTTGGACGGGGTACAATGATGTAATTTCCTACACAAAACTAAAGTGATATCAAGTTGCTGTAAGCTTACATACAGTTGTACAATAACCAGTCAATCTCTAGTTCTTTTGGACAGCTTATTATGGTTACTGACACATATACTCACCCTCTATCACATTACGGGACCGAAATAAGCTGAGTAATATATGCACTGTTCCACCCAACGACAGTTTCGCTGTTGCTTACCTCTTCGGAGATACCTGCTTTACCTTACCTGTGTTTCTACCTTTATCCCTCCTCAATGAGGGGTGAGCGCAACACACTTTTTCAAGCACGTTGCAAAAACGATTTAGTTTTAACGGTGGACTGCCAGCGTTAACTCCCTCTGGGGAAGGTGTTACCTTATATGATAGTGAGACCAAAAGTCTCTCATAGTTTCTGGTACCCACGATACAGGTTATAACTAGTGTGGGGTCAGGACTAGGTGTGTGTCTGTTGGGTGTATTTATTATTTATTTATTATTTATATATAATAATTATGTTCTAGGTACTACAAGTATCAAGATTCACATCCCGAGTATAGAACGTAAACGCAGGCCATCTGTTTCGTGTTGGTGCGCACGCGCCGCAATTGGGTTGCAATCAACATTACCTGGCCGGATATTTTTATGCGCCATATCCACGTTTACTGTCTATGATGTGATGTATACTTTATTACATTTTGTTAGTTATCAGAATTAGCGTGCATCTTGAGTATTCCACCTGCCTATAATCTTTAATATGGGATCGAATCAAAATCTACTTTTTAAAGCATTTTGTAAACAATCAAAAGTTCAGGAAATAAAAATCTCAACGTCTATCATTTTGTTTGTTGAAAAATGTTCTCTGTAGTTCTTCAACTGATCATGACCAAAATTACACGAGACCACAATAATTAGAGCACGCAAAAATGTATGTCATCGGCCTCTGAAAGATTTTAGCTCGCTCTCTCTCTGGATTCGTTCAGTTGGATGGTGCCAGTATTAAATAAAATTCCGCGAATTTCGGTTTCTCTAAATCTATCAATAATTTATTTATTACTTCTTGATATCATTACATAAAATAGTTCTATCAAAAATCAAGGTAAACCACAATTTTAGCACGGAGAAACATCTTGGTGTACTGTAATATCATCAATATTCTAAATGTGATGCAATGTAAGTTTGTTTGTATGTATCAGCTTATTCAACTAAGGCCGAGTTTCACCACTATTACTAACCTACACTTAGTCCTAACCTCAAGTTAAATTGAAAAAGAAATATATGAATGACATGTAATTCATTATCTGTAATTACATGTAGCACATTGTAGGTACAACTGTAGATTTGTAATAGCGGTGCAAGCTGCCCAAAGAAAACAACGAGTTAAAAACACACACAAAATCACCATAAACAATCATAAAAATAAATATTAATCCCTAAAATGCCCCGGTGGCGTGGTTATATTTCGGTACGACTACCGTCCTGAGGTCTTGGGTTCGACCCCAGGGTCGGGCAAAGTAATATTGGATTTTTCCATATTAGCCCGCAGACTGGAATTTGTGCCTGATATGGCGATAGGCTCGCCTCCTATCACTTCTGGGATGGAACTAAGCTCAGCGAAATGTGGGTGTTCTAGTTCATCATCATTATCATCAGCCATAGGACGTCCACTGCTGAACATAGGCCTCCCCCAAAGATTTCCAGATCGACCTGTTCTAGTTCATTAAGTGGTAATAAATTAATAATGGCATTTGAAAACCTGGCGGAGTAAAACCGAGTGGATTGGCATGTACATTAATTTTGCGAACTCACACATATATAAACAGTAATATCTAGGTTACCTCATGCATCGATTTCCCGAAATCATAACACTCGTGTCCTTGACACCCAAACTGCTAACCTAATCTTGATACACTTCAATATAATGCTATGCTCCATTAAAATTTAGGAATGGTATTTCATGGTGGTGTTGTATCAATTACTTTGAAATACCATAATATGTGCATATTATTATCACCCTCTACTGTATAAACCAAGATCTGGGTCAGTCTAAAGGAACTTTCCGTTTGTATACCAAATAATAAAAAAAAACTGAACAAAATTGCCTTAATGATTCTAGTATGCATAAACTATAAAAACTGTGAGTTCGACTATTAAGTCACGCAATAAGTTTTGTGTTTGAGTTTTTCTGAAAAATCACGGATACGTTGTCAGGTTATAATTTTGAGCCAACTTAGAATGATCTCCTTTACCTCTAGGATCTGTGTACTACTTTTAAAGATGAATAATTATGAACCTCTATGGCTGTGGTACAAATATCAATACAATATATTTCATACCGAAGCTACGTTAATGCACTGATTTCTTAAGTTTACGCGAATATTATACATTGAAATAAAACTATTCTTACGGATTCTATCACGATTAGGTTTTAATTATTATTCCCGACGTTTCGAAGGCTTTGCAGTCTTCATTGACACGGGTCAGAATAATAATAATTAAAACCTAATCGTGATAGAATCCATAAGAATAGTTTTATTTCTACGTTAATGTAGTTTAGTTAGTAGAGTTGATATTTATTAAAGCGTCAACATGCATGATAAAGCTGTTAAAACAAGAGCAATCTACAAAGACGTTCCATTTTCATCTTTCCGGTACAGTTATAAGAAGTACTAAGCAATGCTGTCTACAAACATCGTTTATATGAAATGCGCTATTCAGGTGTGAACAAAACGCACAAGACAAAACAGAGCCGAATCAAATGTGAAACGATTATAATGCGCAGTTAAGACCCTTATTACAAACTGTTGATGAACATACCTAGGGATGGGACGCGACTTACCTAAAGCACAATATCGATAGACTAAGATAAGATATATAAATAAATTGCTTTTCTATTATAAGATTATTTCGTTGTAATGTATTCCAACTAATTAGCATTTATATGTACAAGTCAATATATTTTTTGACGTAAGCTTGTCGTAAAAATTGAGCAAAATCATTCAATTCTGCGACATGCTTAATAAATTCTGTGGAGCCGACCGCACATTGAGGTGGCAGTAGTTGGCTCGCCTGCTCGTTTGTTTTCTATTCCATAAAAAACTTACTTAAAAACTGCTAATTCAAACAAATAAAAGTTTTCATCACTATATGTCGTCAAATTCAGCCCTTGGAAGTTTTTCATTTTTAACCTACATGTGATGAATGTAGCAGAAGACGACCAATGGCATTAATGAGATAGTTATTTATAAGTACATTTTAAAAAAAAAATATCTGTGACATTTATTAATATTATTATGATTTTTAATACGTATGTAAGCAAATAAATATATCGACATCAGATAAAGCACAACACTACAAACACATTAGGGTTGTCACAGAATGAAATTATACAAAGATCCCACCTACGCACTTGGAAAATAATATGCTGTTATTTTGGCTCTCAGTAGCTTTGTATCAGTACACTCGATACACAACCCTGTTCCCTTTCAATAAGGTTGATACTGACACGTTTGCTTGTGAAAATTAACAGAACCTGTTTCGCGAGTTAGTTAAATCCCCTTTATCTTAAGGTGACATACTGCGGTTTATTATTTTGTTTTAGACGTGTGTTTGGTTGGATGCTTCGGTTGGCAAATTAAGATAACTCGATAGATTGTTTTACTTTGTTATGTTGAGATTAAAGCGACTTGTATTGTGTCATGGATCTAGAAATATAAAGTCAATGTACTTTGTGTGATGTCCTAAAGGTGACATAATGGAATCATGCAAAAACATTTAGGTAGTTAAGTTACTTTGAAATGATGGATGAGGGAATAATAACGATAGAAATAAGGTAAGGTAGTAGATTCAGCTGAGGGTGCTTATCCCTCAGAGGGGGTTGACGTCAGGCAGGCAGCCGGTCGTAAAAACTAAACCAAATCCTTACTGCAACATGCTTGAAAAAGTGTATTGCGCTGACCCAACATTAAGGTGGGATAAGGGCAGGTAGAAAGAAAGAGCAGATTCATTAAGGAAAGTATAAAATAAGGAATATAAGGACAATGATAGCAGACGATGCAAAAAGCGCTGGCTGGACGTTTTGGAGGATGATATGAGAGTCAATGGTGTTTCTGTGGAGGATGCTCAAGACCGGGCGAAGTGGAGGCGTTTAAGTAGGAAGGCGGGGCCTGTTATTAGGCCGGGAAAAGAAAGGCAGAAAGAAACAATGATAGCCACAGACAAGGAGTGATAGCTCAGTGGCCCTATTTAGGAATATTTTTGACAATCAAATTCGTATCGGGCTCGATACACGTTTATGACATTTGTATGAAATATTAACCAAATTCCAGATCGACCTGTTGGAAGCGGCCTGCATCCAGCGACTTTCTGCGACCTTTATCAGGTCGTCGGTCCACCTTGTAGATGGACGTCCAACAAGTTGATCTGGAAATCTTTGGAAGCCTATGTTCAGCAGTGGACGTCCTATGGTTAACCAAACGTGATCAGTGTGCAGCGAGCACGATAGGAATTCGATTGTCAAAAATATTCCTGCTCGGGTCACAGTTGGGTGACTACTGAGACGAACGTTGCAGGTTCGAAACAAACCTTATGAACATGCACCTTCGAATTATATAATTAAGTTATATACCTATCTACCTATTCATTATGAATTATCGCTGTGTTTCAGGTAGCACTAGACTCTGTCATTGCAGGGAGGATTCAGCTTACGGGTTACGGCCGGTCGCCTACCTGACGTCAATCCTTTCTGACAGTTAGCTAAGTGTAGCCCAACCTGGGATTTGAATCTCACTGTCCATATCTCATCTACACTGGTACTAAACTAAGGAAGCAAAGTTTCTGATAATAATCCTAAATCATGTTACAAT
This sequence comes from Clanis bilineata, assembly GCA_036417725.1. NCBI lineage: Eukaryota > Metazoa > Arthropoda > Insecta > Lepidoptera > Sphingidae > Clanis > Clanis bilineata. The sequence goes on along the minus strand of CM071145.1, from coordinate 17,229,581 downwards.
GTAATTATCCAGCAATTATTGCTTAACACAAGTCTTCTTCGTTTATAATTCCGTCATATATCTCTAAAATTATTGTTTAACATTTCAAAATGTGTAAAACCGTTTATTACGGTAGTTTATCATCATACTCTGTAACTAAAGTGCGTCATAACGCTTATTACCGCTTGTTAGAATATTAGAAGTGCTGTTAAGACCTACATAATATATTTGAAAACAAGCCCAAGCACGACTAATTTTGACGATTGAATTCTATTTGAGCTCGTTGAGTACCATTAGTATGAGTTGGATTTGGCAGTTCTCACTTCTGAAAAATGGCGATAGTTATCGCTATCTACAAACATTTATTATTTTAATTACTTGTAGTTTTCCCAACAGGAGCTGGGCTCTAAGTGCAAATTTGACGGATTCCAAAAACGATAATCATTTCTTTTCTAACATTTACAGCAGCACTTGTGGAAACTACTAACAACGAACTAAAATAAATGCATGGAGGAAATAATATCATCGTTTTCGAGAAGTCAAAAAGTCGACACTAATTGACACTAGGAGTACTGCTTGTTAATATGTGTGAAGAAAGTTTAAAGTTTCATATATTTGCAGTCAAGACTCATACTAACTCTGCTAACTCTGGCGTCCGTCTCTCAACTTAGACCGCTTCTCGTAGTTTTCCTCTTCTCATTGAATACCAATCAACTCCAATATCTTCAAGCATACCACCTAGCATGTCCACAGCACCTGCTACAAGATATCTTATCGTAAGGAAATGTTCGACAGCGCGCTAAGCTGTTGTTGTAGCTATTAGTAACAATTAGCCGAGAGCCGCTGAGCTGAACAATGAAGACTAATCGAGTATTAATTCAACAGGTTAACGCTTAGCTCCGATATTAGCACGTCGTCTTTGAATACAGTTTATGTTTCTGGAATGTTCTGGTAAATGTACAATTGTGGCATTGGGACGTTTGTAGGTCAACCAAATTATTATCGCTGTCTCCTAGATACCTACTGAGGCAAAGTAGTTTTTTCTTGTATGGTAAGTGAGAATTTGACTGCCTCGGTAGCGTGGTTGTATTTCGGTACGACTACGATTCTGAGGTCTCGGGTTCGATCCCCGGATCGGGCAAAGTGATATTGGATTTTTCCATATCAGCCCGGAGTCTTGAATTTGTGCCCGATATGGCGATAGGCTCGCCCCCTATCACATCTGGGACAGAACTAAGCTCGGCGAAATGTGGGTGTTCTAGTTCGTTAGTGCGCCTCTGCCTACACCTTCGGGGATACAAGCGTGAGCTTATGTTATGTTTATTGTATGGTCTGTTAAGATTTTAAAGTTATTATTTTCACATTCATTTTAAATTTAAAGATGATTGAAGTAGTCGTTCTTTATTTAATCGTAATACATTTAGGCCTATATTGTATAGCTAGACTATGGATATACAATTCGCGCTATTCTGACACACCACTTTCGCTTTATCTACTTTCATCAATATTTAGTACATCTCGGAGGTAACTCTATTATTCTTTACTCAATACGTAAACAATTCAACCGACATGTTGGTTATGTGCATACATACATAAGCTCTCGCCTTTATCCCCGAAGGGGTAGGCAGAGGCGCACTAGCGAACTAGAACACCCACATTTCGCCGAGCTTAGTTCCCTCCCGCATGTGATAGGGGGCGAGCCTATCGCCATATCGGGGACAAATTCCAGACCCCGGGCTGATATGGAAAAACCAAATATCACTTTGCCCGACCCGGGGATCAAACACGAGACCTCAGGACGGTAATCGTACCAAAATACAGCCACGCCTCCGAGGCAGTGTGTGGTTCTGTGCTGTCGACAATATCCTCTAATCAATATTATTAAACACCTTTTCTACTTTATTTTCCAATTGAACCTTATAGTACTTTACCATAACGCATTAGCAAATGTAAATCAACTAAACCAAACAGCATCAGCACCGTTTTACCATCAAAATGGATCACTATAACACAAGCAAGGTACGGAATGTCGATGGGCGAATTTATTTGTTTATGTTTATGATAATAGAACGCGTGTTGGCGTTATACGGCAGAACAGCTAAATGCAATCGCCAACAATGACGGCGGAACGTACATTGCACCTCGTAAATACCTGTCTTTTATTGGTCTACCGTTTAGTTCGGCGAGTGCACTTGCTCTCTTTCTTTATGTTTAGCAGAGACTGGCACACGAGCAGGTATGTCACCTGATGAAAGTGATCTCCTCCGGCCATAGACTGAAGACACAAAAACAATCATGGGTGTCATGAATGAATGATGAATCATCATCATCAACCTAAAATGAGGGGATAGAGATTGGGAAAGGGAGAAGGGACTTGGGCCACCGGATGTTATGTTTTCACAATGATCATGAGACCCAGATGTGGAAGATCTCAAGGTCCTGCTGGGGTTATGGCGATAATTTCTTCCAGTGCGATGCCCCTCAGATGACCTTCACTTGACGAATCGATCGAACAAAGACAGCCAACGCACCAAGCAAAACTCATCAAAGATCACCGGTTAAAAAGTTTCCACATTATACTGTCTGCAGTTTGATGCATTAAACCACATCACTTAAAAACCAACAAACACGGATCTAGAGAATAATATCAAATAATTTTAACAAGCAACCCTTGGGCACCCTGTCAGACTTCCCATCAAAATCCCAATAAACATTCACTAATTCGCCATTCCAGTAACTCGCCCACCGATCCAAACACACCCAAACACCTTTATAGCATAAATAGCCGGCACCGAAGCGCAGTTGCGTGTAATGTGCCCGCGGCCGACGTTAACGCGAGCCTGGCAATATCACACGCATTGCCACGTTTATTATTACCATGGCTGGCAACACCTGCTCTACAGACTACGGCTGCCTCTTACCAGAGTACTGTAAATAAACTGTCCTTGGTAGATCTGCGTTAGATTTTTGCAGATTTGTTGTTGATGTCAGTGCGTTTGGTTATTTTTATCAAAGTATGCTGAAGACTGACTGAATTGACTGCCTCGGTGGCGTGGTGGTATTTTGGTACGACTACGGTTCTGAGGTCTCGGGTTCGATCCCCGGGTCGGGCAAAGTGATATTGGATTTTTCCATATCAGCCCGGAGTCTGGAATTTGTGCCCGATATGGCGATAGGCTCGCCCCCTATCACATCTGGGACGGAACTAAGCTCGGCGAAACGTGGGTGTACTAGTTCGCTAGTGCGCCTCTGCCTACCCCTTCGGGGATACAGGCGTGAGCTTATGTTATGTTATGTTATGCTGAAGAAATACAGCAAAGAAAAGTTCTAGATGCTCATGTCTCTTATGTGTTGAAAATTGAGAGCTTCATCATGCTCTAGATTTTAGAAAATTAATCAGCTCGTTAAGAAATCGGTTATCGGTAAACCATTGCAGAGGAAGTGTCGCGTCCAGAAGCGTTTCTAATGAATGCATTAAGATTCCAGGTTAGCAATATATTTTTAATAAGAAGTAATTTTAGAAACAGAGACGAATGGATGCAGACGTAAAAGTAAGCGAGTGTCTTGTGCTTTGTACACAATTGTACAGAAATTGTCGCATCTGCTATGGCCATACTCCATCATCTCACCATCTCCAAACATCATACAAGGCGAACGCGTCACTATCGCTAGACATCGCCATTTTTGTCTCGATCGTGTACCTCAATACAATATATCTTTTCATAATACTTCAGGTAACTCAACTTTTCCCGTACAACATCCCTCTGGAATCAGCTTCCCTCGGCAGTATTTTCTGACCGATACGACATTGGGACCTTCGAGAAAAGACCATATAGATTCCTCTAAGCGCGGCAGCGCAACGACGATATCTTTGGTATCGTGGATGTTCATGGGTGATAGTGATCGCTTACCATCAGGTGGCCCATCTGCTCGTTTGCTACGCCATTCCATAAAAAAAACCTGTCTATCCTGTAGGTAACAGCCCGGGCGAAGCCAACGCACCTGGTTGTCACTAGACGTGTAAACGTCAACAAAGCTATTTCCCTGTTGAACTTGGCAACCTGGCTGTAACAGGATACTTACTTGCGAATTTTCTGAATCTGGATAGGTTAGTGTAGAATGGGATTACTAGATCAATGATTTAGTACATGGTTTTTATACAATTTGATATTCAAATAGAATTATATTTCACTGGAAATGTGTATCCAAGAATTGAAATTATTTTGCAATTTTTTTGTCTACACTGATCCGAATGCACTTATCAAACAACAAACAAAGCCTCTAAGTTGAAACCGCGGTCAGATCACACACATCATGCAAATTTTCTTTGAAAAATTCTGGAATATGCGAATTGTAGTAGTGTTTTTTGGACGTTATCGCAACAATTATTAACACAACATAAATTCGTTTACGTAGAATATAATATTCTAGGAATTAACGTCAAAATATCTATATCAGTCTCCTCAGCCCGATGACCTTTCGCTGATTATGTTATTATATTACTCTATTTGTCCAAACTGCAGTCTTTGTCACGCGTTATGACATCATCTCAAACGGTACTAGTGGTAGGGGAGACCGTGGTACATCGACCTTCACTCATCTCATAACCAGATGAGACATATTTTTTTATCAAATATCCATTTCTTTACAAACACGCCTATATTATCTTGCCTATCAAATTGTGTTCATAGCTATGTTTAATTAAACTAATCTCATTTAATTTTGTTTTCCTTTATTCTTTTCGATAACCGAAAAAAAATTGTAGTTTTTAACATGGATAATATGCTTTTGTAAGCTTGCCTACTTATTTTACAAAGCTACATGACAAGTGGTATGAACAAGTATTTCAATATAAGTAACTACACCGATCTGATAACCAATGAGAATTGATTTATCATTAGAAAGATCATTGAATTTCAAAATCAATCGTATAAACTTGCCTGCAAAAAATGTTATGGAAAAAAATGCCATGACCACGTTCAATAGGCAAGCTATTGTAGGCGTGTTTGTAAATAATTGATATTTGATAAAAAAAATGTCTCATTTAGTTATCAGATGAGTGAAGTTTCATGTACCACGGACTCTTAGACCATAGCGATAGTTTTCTCTTAATTCAAAAACATCTTCAACGTTAAGATAATTAATTATTATTACGTTTCAAGAATATAATTTTACGTGACATTGGGAAATAGCTTCACATATCGTCGTCATTACCCAAAATAAGAAGTTTCGATCAACGTAGGCCAAAATATATACTAAAGTCGTTTCCACACTTCCTAGATTAATGCTGTATTTAACGCGACAGTGTGATTATATTTAGCGTTCACGTTAGTTCATTAAGTAACGCCGCGTGTTCATGTGCTGCACGCTAATTGAGCCGCAAACGTTTCATGCTCTTCTACAGCTATCAAATGAAGACATGTTTTAACTTTAATATACTTTATACGTCGGAGGTTCGAAACCAACCTGAAAATGGAGCATACACCTCTGACTTTCTATGTTAAGTGTATTTTCATTGTGAAATATCGCTTGCTATAACGGTGAAGGAAAACATCGTGAGGAAACCTGCATTAGGCCAGCGTGGTAGACTAAGGCCTAACCCCTCTCATTAGTAGAGGAGACCCGTGCCCAGCAGTGGGACAGTAATATTACAGGGCTAATATTATTATTATTATTATTTAGTTTTATTTTGCAACACAGCTATGCGCTGGGGACGAATAATATACACGGGCTTTCACCAAGTGCATATTATGTATTATTCTGGATGTTTTATACTAGATCCATTTGTTTGTTATTGTCTATTTGTAAGAATTTGCGGACTATCCTGCAGGTATTTAATATGGCAGCTTTTTGGAGGCTAAGGTAATTTTTTTATTATTATTATTATACTTTATACTTTTATTCTACAGAAATAACTAAGAACTCTCTGGAGTTAATCATAAACTCTATTGATACTACAGCTCACTCCTATCCTTAAATCAAGATTTGGGATAAATAGAGATTTATCGCGGAGCTGCAAGTGGCTCTAAAGCTGAGATCTATAGAGCGAACTTCGACTAAGTCTAAATCAAAGAAACGAACTCAATGATTTGGAATTTTTAAATGGAACTTTCATTTAGTCTGAGTCATTTTTTACAAGAAGAACAGACTGACAGATTTAGCAAAGATTTTCTTGTGAAGTCACATCTGGCGGACAATCTACATTTGGCGGAGATATCGCAGTAACATATATAAACAAAATACAGACGAATTGAGGACCTCCTCCTTTTGTGGAAGTCGGTCGAAAATATTCGGACTAAGTCAAAGTTCGATTTACAAATTCCAAATCTAAATTCGCTCTATAGATTTAAGCCTAAGCGTCCATGGTCAGATTTTTTGTTCGCTATCAAAGCCAGCTATAAGCGCTACCTGGGAACAGTAGGGTTACCACGACCTCTTATAGCAGTATTACTATAATCGTTCTTCCTTTGTTTTGTATGGGAATATTGACAAGTAAAATTATAATAATACTGCTATAAGAGGTGATGGTAACCCCCCAGTAGCAAAAACACACCACAGTATGAATAACAAAACACTGAATAGCATTATACTGCGCTTAAATTTTAGGCTTAGATTTTTTTGACTCATTCTTTTTCTTTCTACCTACCTTATCCCACCTTAATATAAACCTTTTCAAGCATGTTGCAAAAAGGATTTGGCTTAGTTTTTACGACCGGCCGCCTACCTAACGTCAACCCCCACTTAGGGATCCAGTCCCTCATTAAATTAGAAAATTCGCTTTGCCCGGCCTGGGAATCGAACCCAGGTCCTCCGGTCTACAGCCCATACATACTGCCACCAGACCAAGGAGGCGAATTTTTAGACTCATTATGCTTAATAATTACACGGGCTAAAATATCTTTCAAACTTGAACGCAACATTGCTAATACAATGCTGTTGGCAGTAAAGGTAACATTGAGGTCATACACAGACAGACTCCCGCCCGAAAACTAAAATGCAACTCATATATTTGAGGCCACTTTATCTGTCGTAGTTGTGTTTTGTGCGTTAGTGCATAATGTATTACAGTGTAGGTAAGTGGCCCGTAAAGTTGAGTAGCGTTTTTTTATAGCAGAGACTGAAAACGAGCAGATACGTCACCTGATTGTAAGTGATGTCCACCGCCCATATACACCCAAGACACAAAAATAATAATGGGTGCGTTGACAACCTAAAAGGAGGGAATGGAAGGGGAGGGAAAAGGGATTGAGAAAAGAAGGGAAGGGGGGAATGGGCCATCGGAAATCTCACACACTGAACGAAGCGCGACAGCAAGCTGCCACTTTACGTCGGTTATCTGAGAGGCATTGCTATCAAACCGATCGAGCCGGCCCATTCGTGCTGTAGACGTTACTGTCTACAACGTGGCTCTACGATTATTATATAGCGTTTCTCTATTCGGGAGATAGTCATTAAAAATCTTTCTATTCTGTACTACATCACGCTATTGAGCATACATTTAAGAACTATAGGTCATTATTCAAGCCGTGGTAGTAAATCTCAACTGGCCATAAAACTGCGAGCCGAGCACGCCAGGTCCCATGATCAATGGACGAGGGTAAACGATCTCATTTACTCGTTCAATACAACTTAATTTATGTGTATAGTACGAACCACCATATTTCACCATGTTATAATGATGGGAGCTTTGTATAAGATAAACATAAAGTAGTCTTGTTTCTTGGTCAACACCAACTTGTAGTATGTCCATGCTTTACGAACCAGTTTTCAACCACTTTAAATATACATTCCTATACAATATTAAAGTATGTATATTCATACGTCCTTTTCTTCAAAATTATCACTAAAACACGAAATATTAGAAACACATAATATATATCAACAGAACTATATGAAGTGGAGACAGATTGTGTTATGTGTTTATACACTGTACCGCCCAGTGTATATACACTGGGCGGTCTCAATTTTGCCATTCGCAAAAACCCCCTGCTCGTTTGGTAGGCAAAGGCACACTAGCGAAGTAGAATACCCACATTTCGCCGAGCTTAGTCCCGTACCAGGTGTGATATGGGGCGAGCCTATCACCATATTGGGCTCAAATTCCAAACTCCGGGCTGATACTGAAAAACCAATATCACTTAGCCCGACCCGAGGATCGAACGCGAGACCTCAGGACGATAGTCGTACCGTGCACGCAATACCATCACGCCACGAAGGCAGCCGGTGCCTGCCATGGAAAAGAAAATTAGTTTTGGAAAGGTATAAAATTATGATGTAATCGACAACCTCCGGGGGATCCAGTCCCGGTCATATCGTGTAAATAAAACCGCTTTGCTCGACTGGACACGAACCCAAGACCCTTCCGGTACACCATATACGCCGCCACTAGATCAAGGAGGCGACAAATAACACTGAACTTATTCTAAAATATTATTAAAGCAATTCTGCCAGCCGACGATATTTTAAATTAACAAAAAAAAAAAACAAAGCTCCTCATTTCACCTTCACATACATCATTTCGATAAAAGTAGGTGAAAGAAACAGTTTTTGTTTTCTGTTCTCATCGGTCCATGAAGTTGATTGGTGCGGTCGATTCGTCTCGCACATTACTCCGCTGACAACACTTTCATGTGTGTTGCTATTAATTTGGACACAAGGTTGGTATAGGCGCAACTCGCACCATTTGCTCTCAACCGACAGACATGTTTTACTGCATGCTGTTATTCTGAGGACGATTTTATAACGATATCACTGTTGCTTGCGGCTTTGTACCCGTGATAAAAGTCTTTTAACGTACAATTTTATGTAATTTACAGATAAAATAGCTTTCTAATAGTGAACTAATTATTTTCAAAATTGGTCCAGGCTATTCAACGTGTACTCGAGGTGTTTATCTAACACTATTTTCGCGGGACCAAATCCCCCAGATACTACTCTCTACAACTCAAACTAGATTAGAATTAGTGGTGATCTAACTGACCGAATGGCAACATAGCGTACGTGTGGTAAGTAAGGTTATTAATAGTACATTTAATACAATGTCTCAGCCCACAATAAAATAAAATAAAATTTAGAAATTAATGATGTTTTATTATATTTCAAATTATTTTACTTTTTCCAACGTTTATCAACAATTTATGTAGGCATTTCATTAAACTTTTTCATTAAACTTGTATTTACATACATAAATATATAATATCACGCCTGTATTCCACAGGGGTAGACAGTGACTATGGATTTCCACATCATCCGATTGTGACATAATACTTTCGCTTCATCTACTTTCATCAATCTCTTCATACATTCGTTTCGGTTTAGGGTACTTTTTACATGTCCTTTAGTTAATATATTATCGACTGGCCTAATATAAGTGCGATGCGGTCGACCTTTACCAATTTTTTCCCATCCACACTCGTCTTGTGTATCTCTTTCATCCATCTCCTATCATCCATCCTCGTTATATATGTCAATATGTACATTCATCATCACCATCATCATCATCAATTATAGGACGTGCACTGCCGAACATAGTCTTCCCGCAAAGATTTCCAGATCGACCCGTTGGAAGCGTCCAGCATCCAGCGACAGTCGCAGGATTATGTACATTATCGTTTTAAAATCGTTTCTACATCGTTTCTCAACATAACGACGACTCAACGCTATAAACATCTTTATTGTGTCCTCTTTCAATATCCAATTAGACAATGAGAACGATATTCTCATAGTTCTACTTTACCACCAGCGTTTTGTTGCTTTTGACAATATTATAAATAGTTTATTATGATCTTAGATGCCAACTTTATGTTTTAAAATATATTTAACACGATTTATTGTCTATAAAATTTGTTAGTGTTTGTGGAAAAATGTCTGCGGTTTAATGGTGAGCAAATTTGATTTTATGTGTGATAGATGGTATATTCCGGATTCCAGGGAAATATTTTATTTTCTAAGATCCTTTGAAGCCGAATGCTACACTAATTTGAAGTGATAAATTACGAAGTGAATTAATCTACCGCTACAATAAAGACAGTATTTTCTACCGACTACCAAAAAGGAGAAGGTCCTCAATTTGTCTGTATTTTTAATGTATGTTACGCGATATCTCCGCAAAATGTAGACCGATTTTCAAAAATATTTTTGTGTTCGATAGAGCTTATTTCGATTTTCCTCTGGTGAGTACATCACTCACCTTCGATTTGCCGACGATATTGTTGTCTTGGCAGAATCGCTGGAAGATCTAGGTACTATGCTCGAAGACCTCAACCGAGTTTCTCAACTGGTAGGCCTTAAAATGAACATGGACAAGACGAAATCATGTCGAATGTCCATGTCGCTCCTACCCCAATTGGTATAGGAAACTCAACTCTCGAAGTAGTAGACGAATATGTCTATTTAGGACAAGCGGTCTAGCTAGGCAGGTCCAACTTTGAGAGAGAGGTCATTCGTCGAATCCAGCTCGGCTGGGCAGCATTTGGAAAACTACGCAAGGTCTTCTCGTCCAAAATACCTCAGTGCCTTAAGACAAAAGTCTTCGACCAGTGTGTGTTACTAGTGATGACTTATGGCACTGAAACGTGGCCTCTCTAACTATGGGCCGCATTAGAAAGCTCACAGTCACTCAGCGAGCCATGGAGAGGGCTATGCTCGGTGTTTCTCTACGTGATCAAATCAGGAATGAGGCCATCCGTAAAATAACGAAAGTCACCGACATAGCCCAGAGGATTAGCAAGGTGAAATGGCAGTGGGCAGGGCACATAGCTCGTAGAACCGATAGCCGATGGGGCAGAAAAGTTCTCGAGTGGAGACCACGTACCGGGAAGCGCAGCGTAGGACGTCCACCTACAAGGTGGGCCGACGACCTGATAAAGGTTGCAGGAAGTCGCTGGATGCAGGCCGCTTCCAACAGGTCGATCTGGAAATCTTTGAGGGAGGCCTATGTTCAGCAGTGGACGTCTTATGGCTGATGATGATGATGATGATGAGAGCTTATTTCAAGGGTGGTCCCATATAAATTTAGTTACGATCGGATTTGAAGTCGGTCCGTTTAGTTTTTAAACTTGTGATTATATTTTTATACAATCGATCCACCTCTGGAACTCGCTTCCTCGTGAGATCAGGTCGAGCACTACTCGACTGGCTTTCAAAACCAGAGTTTGTCAACTGTTGTTCAATGGAGTTGTGGAGTCATGTCAGTAGTATTCCAAGATCGCTTTGTATGTGTATGCTTGTATATATTATTATGTATGTACGTGTTCATATGTATTTTGATTATTTATATATTTATTTATATATGAAATTGATATTTTTTTTATGGGTATATATGTGTAACATTTTATTAAACCTTACCCTATTTTTTTTTACTTTTCCTCATATACACCTGCCTTGTCTTTTCTCTACACCACCCAAAGGTTGACTGGTAGAGAATGCCTCTGGCATTAAGTCCGCCTGTACATGTGTATGTATAAAGTGTTTAAAATAAAAAATAAAAATAAATTATATTCCTAATTAAATATACCTTCAATACTAAAAATCGATTTAATCTCGACCGCCATAATAAAATCCTCTTACGGGAGAGCAATACAATGTACACTTACGGTAAGTAAAAAACTAAAAGTGGGGATTAAACGGCACCCCGCGTGCTAAGGTGGGGTGTACACGTGAAACCACTCAGAGCCATTAGCCCTCGTGCGAACGTGGCCTTAAACGCACCACGATCAACGCACAGAAAAAAATCTTTACATTTAGGTCAAGTTGACTTTGAATATGTTGGATTTTGTGTCTCTAGACTTTTGGTGATTGCTGTTTTTACGTCTCACCTTCAGTAGCTGTAGTGTATGGAAGTTATTTATAATATGCTCATGCTTGTATCTCCGAAGAGGTAGGCAGAGTTCATTTATCACATGTTGTTAATTTATCATTTCGTTACACAGTTGACGACACCGCTAAAAATGTGACTCATGACGAAACAATAAAGCAATATATATATACAATCTCACTCACGCCTGTATCCCCGCAAGCAGAGGTGCACTAGCGAACTATACCACCCACATTTCGCCAAGCTTAGTTCCGTCCCAGATGTGATAGAGGGAGAGCCTATCGCCATATCGGGCACAAATTCCAGACTCCGGACTGATATGGAAAAATCTTATATCACTTTTCCCGCAATAAAGCAACTGGAAATATATTTCATTTAAAAGTTACTATAACAGCTTGCTGCTGCGTCTCACGTCCCTTTTCCCTCCCCTTCCATTCCCTCCTTTTAGGTTGGCAACGCACTCATGATTATTTTTGTATCTTGAGTGTCTATGGGCGGTGGAGATCACTTACCATCAAGTGACCCATCTGCTCGGTTGCCAGTCTCTGCTATAAAAAAATATTTAATTTTTATATGCCGCTCTTATTCCTGTTACGGTTGTCAGCGCTTTTCTCAAGTGTCATGTGTTATGGATGTTCATAAACGGAGTAAATCACTCACCGGCAGGTAAATAGGCTTGTCAAAACACAAAAATTATACTAACTTTATTCTATTTAACAATGATTCAACAAGAACTTCTTTCTTAAATAACGCGCTTCAGTCATCATACATCTTAATTTCATGCGCAGTAGAAATCAAATTGGACTGGCATATGTCCACTAAACTTGAAGTAATTGACAGAAGCAGTCTCCTTCAAGACAAAGCGATTCTCCTATCTTACTGCACTGCGTCATACACAGCACTATGCATTCAGAGTCGTAATCACAGAAATAACCTGGAACAAAAAGCACGTACTATACTTTATGAGTCCAAAAGTGCTTGTCCACCCTAGGCGATCAGCTTCATTTTATATCTGAAGTGGACAAACAAGATAGTAATCAGCAGCCTGCCTGGTGGTATGCGGTTTCCGCTGCCAATGGATTTTCGCAAAGCCAGGGTTACAACCAAGCCGCTCCCCACCACTGCGTGAGCACTCTTTTCGACCAACTTTAAATAAGGGGGAAGTCCTCAATTCATCTGTATTTTTTATGTGTGTTACTCGATATCTACGCCAAATGAATCCCCCCTCCCTTTCCCAATCACTTTTCCCTCCCCTTCCGTTCCTTCTTTTTAGGTGGGCAACGCACCCATAATTCTTTTTGTGTCGTGGGTGTCTATGGGTGGTGGAGATCACTTACGATCAAGTGACCCATCTGCTCGTTTGTCAGTCTCTGCTATAGAAACATTTTCCCCCTTCGCTACCCGTGGTCATTATCTACTGAGTACAAAAACTGTACGTACCTCGTAATTGTGTATGATCCTGTTTCGTATGTTTACCTGATGCCATCGCAATGGCAACGAAAATCAGCAGCAGTATAGCAACCTTCATCACTTACCTTCAGTCCAAATGTACTAAATAGTACTATTTGTTTAACGAATTTATATTACTCTTTCGTCACGGAGCATTGTTTTCCACTAACAAGTCAGGTGCTGATTATATTACTGGAAGTTATTGGGTATTTAAAGTGTAATTTTGAAATATTGTAATTCGTATAAAGAGAGAGATTTTCCAATATAATTACATACGCCGCCATTCAATTTTGGATCTTATTGCATTTATAATTTGGTGCGGGGACTGAGAGACGTGTATTCGATTGGACATACAATGACCAAGTTCGAACTACATCAAACCAGTTCTTAAAAGGTTAATTAAGACATGGTTTTGTGTATTAGCTGTGCTTCTGAAAATCCCTTCAATGTACGTTTTTTTGGACTGGACTGCGCTTTGTAGGTTTAGTGTTGTCAGGTGTAGTGTAGTCAGGTGTAGTGTAGTCAGGTGTGGTGTAGTCAGGTGTAGTGAAGTCACTTTGCCGGAATAAAAAACGGAACACCACACAACCATTCCTCGCCACCGCCACTCCTCGTTAGGTATCTGTGAGACTATCGACCGAATGGGCTATGATACCATCTTACCATAAGTTGTAAGAACTTGTTTACTTTAGAATTAAATTAAAAACGTCCTAATATCCTTAACACAATACTTATGCCTTCATTGGGTTCAGATCTTAGAATAATCGCAGCAGTCGCCTCCTTGGTCTAGTGGCTGGTTATGCAAGTTATTTGTGACAATGTTATCAAAAATTATAGTATAATTAGTACCGGTGTACCAACAAACATCACCATATCGGAACAAACTCGTGCAAGTAAAATACCTTTTAACTGTTGACGTCATTGTTTCTACTTCTGTGGCGTATATGGATTAGACCGGGAAATTCTGAGTTCAAATCCCAGGTCACGGAAAATGGTGTTCGGCTACCACATGTTTTGTTTAGTGCTGGACGACCATAGAGGTTTGACGTTAGACAGCTGGTCGTAAAAGCCAAGCCGAATCCTTTCCTGCAACACACTTAAGAAATTGAACCCTGGAGCTCACGCTGCCAGAGTAATGTAGCGTTTTCATTTTCATTTCGAATAATAACTATTGTTCTTCCAACTACTCTTATCCTACTTCAGTGTGAGGTTGACGCAATACACGTTTTCCAAGCACGATGCAGAAAAAAACCGGCTTGGTTGTTACGACCTGATATCAAATGCAGTGAAAGCTATTTACCTGAACCTAAAACCTAAACATGTTAGAAAAAATCCTGACCTGGCAATCGAACCCAAGACCTCCAGGCCATAATCCATATACGCTGCTACCAAACCAAGGGCACACAAACGGACACTAGTATAATGAAGATTTCATACCACCTGATATATCACTTGTCGGTACGTAAAAGATAAACTCACAAAAACTTCCACGAACAACACACTCAAATAAATATTTCACGTGTGCGGTGTAATTTTGTAATAAAGTGCTTGCTCCATGCGGTAAAAAAACGCGGAATATAAAATCTGTATATTCGGAGCAGCAAGGTTCGGATGTTCGAGACCAACCTCAAAATGGAGCATACACCTCTGACTTTTCTCTGTTAAGTGTATTTTCATTGTGAAATATCGCTAGCTATAACATCGTGAAGAAACCTGCATACCCAAGAATTTCTTTATAGGTATTTCGAAGGTATGTGAAGTCTACCAACTCGCATTAGGCCAGCGTGGTAGACTAAAGCCTAACCCATCTCATTAGTAGAGAAGGCCCATGCCCAGCAGTGGGACAGTAGTATTATAGGGCTATATTATTATATTTTGTTGACAGTTTAAATAGGGCATTACTGCAGTGATGTGCGTACAGACATAGGATTTTACTATTAAACGCATAATTTAATTAGATTAAAACATTATATTAATTAATAATAAACAACACTCACATTGAATTCTTAAGTTTAGGCGAATGTTATACTTTGAAATAAAACTATTTTAACGGATTCTATCACGATTTGTTTTTATTTTTAGGCCTGACGTTTCGAAGGCTGTGCAGCCTTCGTGGTCACGGTTCGGACCCCATATTTATTATTCCAATCATTTTATCACAACACCTACCTTCTTTCCATCTCAAATCTCCTGACATCCTCTCCTCCTCTCATCTCCCACTTCAATGTGACACACTTTTTCGATCATGTTGCAGAAAGGATTTGACTATATTTTTACAACCTAAAAATAACGCCTAAGTGACGTTAATACATTGTTTTACTTTATTGCTAACAAATATTTATTTTTCTCGGTAAATAAAATTAATAATAAATTCAGCATATAATAATCGTAATTCGCCTCCTTGGTTCAGTGGCAGCATATATAGGCTGTGGACCGGGAGGTCGTGGGTTATATTCCCAAGTCGGGAAAAGCGAATTTTCTAATTTAACTGGGACTGGATTCCTCCGAGAGGGTTGACGTCAGGCAGGGCAGCCGGTCGTAAAAACTTAGCCAAATCATTTCTGCAACATGCTTAAAAAAGTGTCTTGCGCCGATTGCGCCTTAATATGGGGGTAAGGTGGGAAAAGGGCAGATAGAAAGAAAAAATAATCGTAATTCTATACGAGCGTTTATTCCTGCAGTAGATTCCATGCATGGACTACATACCTTAACACTCGTCTGGACAAAATAACGTCCTTTAACAAGATCGTGTAATGAATCCCAATTACAGGATGACGTGTGCGACAAAATTCTCTTTCGCTTGACAAAACGATTCGAGACGCCACGTGTTAAGAGAATTACACACTGCACTTTCGAAAGCATTTTGTGAACTTTACTTGTGGTGGTTCCGTATAACGCAAGTGCTTCTGGCTACTCTATAAATAACGATATGATTAACGCAAGAACATAAAATATCTTATAGTACCACGGACGTAAAAAAGATGGACGGAGCGCTAGGAACATTGACAGTGAAGCAAGGTTTTCGGCTCATTCGATCAGTCACCAGTCACCGCCATTACGTGTCGATCGACTGGGCCGAAAATCCTGCTTCAGTTTCAATGTTCCTAGCGCTCCGTCCATCTGTTTTATTACGTCCATGAGTACGTACATACCTGCGTCTGTCCCGGCGTCCCATTGTTTTAAAATTCAACACTCCACCGCGTTGGCCTAAGACTTTCTGACGCATCAGTCTGAAGTAACCGACTTCGAAATTTTAAACTACCTCTAGAGACAGCCCATAAAAAAAATCTTACTTAGTACTTCATATATTATACACATACATAGTAAATACACACGCTGCGTATGTATTAAGTACTGACATAAGCTCACGCCTATATCCTCGAAGGGGTAGGCAGAGGCGCACTAGCGAACCACATTTCGCCGAGCTTAGTTCCGTCCCAGATGTGATATGGGGCGAGCCTATCTCCACGTCGGGCACAAATTCCAGACTCCGGGCTGATATGGAAAAATCCAATATTACTTCACATCACATCTAGGACGGAACTAAGCTCGGCGAAATGTGGGTGTACTAGTTGGCTAGTGCGCCTCTGTCTACCCCTTCGGGGCTACAGGCCTGAGCTTGTGTTATATGTATGTTCAAAAAGAGGTAACTCTCAATTAATCTGCATTTTTGGGTTTTTGATGAATATGACACAGGTGACATTGAAACGAGTAACAATTTTATAACATCACAAAGCAAAATATTTATACCAACATTGTAAATCCATCTTTAAACTAATTTAATTCGTAACTCAGGTAAGTGAAAGCGGTTGTTTTCACAAAACGCTCGAGAGACGCGACGCGGTCGTAACTCTCCATTTTTATGGCCATACACCTACGCTACAGTACGTTATTGCCTGAAATATGAAACATTTTGTCTTTATTTAGTTGAAGTTTAGGCGCAGTGCATAACTGCTGTAATTGGATTTAATATAGTTGTTGATTCAACCAACTATGAGTTAACAAGCGTGGTATCTGGACCAATTACTTCGTGTTATTGACATAAAATAGCATACATACAGACTGTTATTACAAACGTGAAGTTGTAATGTTACAGGAAATAGAGAAATTTAATATTATTAACTACAGAGGGGCTAGCAATCAAATTTCCGTACAAACAATTGATCTAAAACGTCAGTAACGCCAGCTACCATTTATTACAATGCGAGGGCGCTTATCATAATCATCAGCCAGACGTCCACTGCTGAACATAGGCCTTCCCCAAAGATTTCCAGATCGACTTGTTGGAAGCGGCCTGCATCCAGCGACTTCTTGCGATCTTTATCAGGTCGTCGATCCACCTTGTAGATGGACGTCCTACGCTGCGCTTGCCGGTACGTGGCCTCCACTCGAGAACTTTTCTGCCCCATCGGCTATCAGTTCTACGAGTTATGGCCCTGCCCACTGCCACTTCAACATGCTAATCCTCTGGACTATGTCGGTGACTTTCGTTTACAGATGGCGCTTTTATTACAGTTTAATTTAATGTTCTAGAATTACGTAAGACAATTTTATTGTCTAAACTCTGATTGGGCTGGCATGACTTTGCGCGCGTATGTTTCAACTACGACTGAGTGACTTATGACCACGAGGTCACAACTTCTGGATCACAAGTTTCGGGCTGTTGTCACGTCTATATACTATTGAATGTCTTTGGTAGGAACATTATGAATAAATACCAATATTATTAAAGTCTACTGCTATGCAAGGCTTCCTCTAAAGTCTGTATTGAAAGTCCATCACGCTGGCCCAACACATAACATAACATAACATAAGCTCATGCCTGTATCCCCGAAGGGGTAGGCAGAGGCGCACTAGCGAACTAGAACACCCACATTTCGCCGAGCTTAGTTTCGTCCCAGATGTGATAGGGGGCGAGCCTATCGCCATATTGGGCACAAATTCCAGACTCCGGGCTGATATGGAAAAATCCAATATCACTTTGCCCGACCCGGGGATCGAACCCGAGACCTCAGAACCGTAGTCGTACCGAAATACCACCACGCCACCGGGGCAGTCCATTATTAGGCCCAACACAGTTTAGTAGAATTCCTTTACCGTTTTATAATATTTCGTACTGTTTGTTTTAATAAATTCAAATACATTTTTGCTCATATTTCTTTTCGAGTTAAACATTTTGTATAGTCAGGTAGAGTATGGTGTACCAGAGGCAAAATGGTTCCAATAAGGAGAGCTGAACGGAACTAAGCTCGGCGAAATGTGACTACCCCTTCAGGGATACAGGCGTGAGCTTATGTTTATGTGTTAAGGAGAGATGATCACACATGTGTGCTAATGCAGACGTCCCCACTCCTCTCTTCATTATCTTTCTTCTTTTATCATCTATCTCTTCAATTATCATTATCTTCAAATAATGATCAATCAGCATGCCAAATGACAGAACCCTCATTACACAAGCTTCAGATGTGCTATTAAATGCTTATGTAAGATTAACAGTCGAAATTATTCCGATACCTTATAAACTACCACGAAACTTAACCCTCATATGCATCAGGAAATTGCGGATATTATCCGCGTAAACATAAAATCATTCCGTGAAATGACATTGCAACCCCATACACGACTGCTGATTGGCTCGGCTTCATTTGCTGTTAATTCTCGGGTTGGTGTCATCAAAGGCAATTGGTGATTTTGTGTGTTGCTAATGTGTGTGCACTTTGTATGTGTTGAAGCAAGTTATGTTATTACACGTTAGAAACAAAGACTTCTATGTATTTACTAGACAAGTTTCGAAGTAAAATTGTGGCACATGACGGCGAATGTTTGACGTTTCATGGCTAAGGAAAAGAACAAATTTCTATAATGAGTTGAGGTCGATTAACAGAGAGCTAGTGCGCACTTTCTATGTACCGAACAGCCTGTCTAATAGTATACATAAAGGTCTTTGGTTAGAAATTTTTATTTATTAATCTTGTTGATGATTTTTGGGCCTATGTCCAGCGGTGGACGTCCTGTGCCTGATGATGATGATGAATCTTGTACATTTTCCGGTGTTGAAAATCCTTTTTCCGGTCTATTAATTGAATAAATGGTATGAACTCCTCCTATTTTAGTCAAGATTAATACAGGCATCAAACTAAAGAAAAGGACAATGAGGATATAAATATTTAAAAATATTTCGGCCTCGCATTGCATATTTTACATATTTAATTTTAATTTATCCAGTTGACACTAAACTAAAATTAACTAGCTTTAAACGTGGAAAACATGAAATCCAGATTTGTTTAACTTAATTCGTATATGCTCAATTAACACTTACAATGCCCAGCTATACGCCAATAAAGGCTACAGTACTGCACATATCCGCCGGTATCCGCGGAATATCCGCGCACAGTCGACTGCCCCCGCACAAATAAACGCATGATTTGATCCGCCGCTTTGCCCGATGCGAAATACGTTTTGCGGCGAAAAACAGCGATGAATAAATCCGATGGATTTCGGACTATTGAAAGTTGGAAAGGTTAATGAAATATATTCATACAAATGTGTAGGGATGTTATAATTACGTTATTACGAAAAAAGACGTATATGACATTGAGTTACAAAACTCACAAAACAAAAAGAGACTCATCTGTTCCGGAAAATTGTAAGATACATCTTTTTTATCTTCGTACTCAATGTCAGACATGTCGGTTTTCCTTATGACAGTAATATACATCAGCAGTTAGTGGGCTGATAAACAGGACATATTGACTCTCTCTCTCTCTACCTTTGTATAGATAGAGAGAGATGCAACTAATTTAGTATTTCTCTTTTTCTTCCTATTTGCCTAGTTAGTTAATTGCATATTAGGTCTGCTGTTATCATTTCCACCAAGTCCGAAAAACTTATTAATTTCGACGCACTTATAAAAATATTTTACATTTTAAGTAACAGAATATTATACTTTAGTAAAAATTCATTTAATTAACAAACAATCGAATTACACAAACATACTATAACAACATTTATTAAAATAAGCTTAAAATATTTTCATTTCAACATGCATTTCCATTTAACAAACAACTCGCAAGTCATCATCATAAAGTAAGAAAATTAGTCTTTGTAGAGGGTTACCTACGCTTCCCTTGTATGGGTCGTCGCTTGGTCCTCTCTATACTATTGACTCCGCATACACAATCCCCGTTTATACAGAACCCGTCGGTAGATCCGTAGCATTTCGTGTCACATACTTCCGCGCAGTCCTCTCCTACTTCACAATCCGGCTCGTCGACCGTCGCTGTTGTCAAAAACAAAGCAATTTATTATCTCTTTTGTTTTAGAATTACTGACGTCAATCCCAAATAAGTGATCCATTGCCTAGCAAACCTTGTTAGAGAACCCGCTTTACTCTACCTGGGTATTTGAGCTAAGGACCTCGTAGTTCACGCTACCAGGTTACCATTAAAGCAAGGCAGTATATAACATTATTTTCAATTCTCAGTGTATTATGAGTACAATTCTTTCTTTCTTTCTACCTTCTCTTATTCCTCATGAACGTGGAGTCGGCACAACACACTTTTTCAAGTATGTCGCAGAAAGGATTTGTCATAGTTTTTACGACCAGTTGCCTGCCTGACGTCAACTCCCCTCTGGTGGACCCAGTCCCAGGCAAATAATGTTAGAAAAACACCCCTCTTGATCTGGGAATCGAACCCAGGACCTTCCGGCTCACAGCCGATATATGCTCTCACTGGACCAAGGCGACAGGTAAACAACATTTTATTATAAACAGTACAGCGGCCCGAGCAGTAATTCTTTTGATAGTCGAAATCGTATCGAGCTCGATGCGCATCTATAAAATTTATATGAAACATTTCAACACATAACATAACATAAGGTCACGCCTGTATCCCCGAAGGGATAGGCAGAGACGCTAGCCAACTAGTACACCCACATTTCGCCGAGCTTATTTCCGTCCCAGATGTGATAGGTGGCGAGCCTATCACCATATCCATCATCATATTGCCCGAACCGGGGATCGAACCCGAGATCTCAATACGGTAGTCGTACTGAAATACAACCACGCCACCGAGGCAGTCAAACATTAACTGAATACAAATGGAAATCTTTGAGGGAGGCCTATGTCCAGCAGTGGACGTCCTGTGGTTGATGATGATAGAAATGTGAGCGATTCTAACGCCATTGACAAAATGACACCAGTGTTCAGCAATCAAGATACTAATTCGATTGTCAAAAATATTCCAGCTCGGGCCGCTGGAGTATAAGCCCAAATTTAAGCAATTTTTTATCATTGATTAAGAATTTAAATTAAGATGGTAAGATATTCGTATCCGACCGGATGGCGACCACCGTACTCATGGTGCTTATTCCTGCCATAGTGACCCACACTCCGTGTGTGGTTCGTGTTCCAGGATCAGCCAGTGTACTCCCGGTTCTCTCGAGGGGCTCGCGGCATAACTTGATGGTTGGTTGAGACTGGTATGGGGGTATCTCTGTATCTGCATCGGTCATCCGCCTGACTTGTCGCAAACGCTTTGCTTCTTCCCTCTTCGGATACGGAGTTCGAAGAAGCATAAATAGGCCGGCATGATTCTGACCACCACTGATAAACCCATTGTTTGTCAGTGGTCGCTAGTTTTTTGGACTGCACTACACTCACCATCAGGTGCAGTGTAGTAAATTTGCGTGCCAGGATAAAAAAGGCAGAGGTGCAATTTAAAAAAACAACTTTTACACACCTATATTATTATGATTCCCTGCTACAGGCGGCCACCAGGGAACATCCACACCTGCCATCACAACTGCGGCCAAAAGTAACACAAGAAATGCAACCTTCATCTTTATACTCGTTGAACTGATGCTCACAGATGTGTTTGTGACTTACAATTTACAGCTTCTTTATATTTATGAGAGATTTATTGTTCATGGAAGAAAATTGGTCATTGATTGTTGCGTATCTTTGATTAGGTCGGAATTAGAGCATATTATGGTATACTGCAATTAACTACTGCAATACGTCATGCACAACTCTGTTTATTTAAAACCATACATACATACATAAGCTCACGCCTGTTTTCCCGAAGGGGTAGGCAGAGGCACACTAGCCAACTAGAGCACCCACATTTCGCCGAGCTTAGTTACTTCCCAGATATGATAGGGGGCGAACCTATCGCCATATCGGGCACAAATTCCAAACTCCGGGCTGATATGGAAAAATCTAATATCACTGTGCACGACCCGGGGATCGAACCCGAGACCTCAGGGCGATAGTCGTACTGAAATACAACCACCGAGACAGTTAAAACCAATTAAAATAAAATGATCGTTTCGTGGAAAACTACATGCGCCGCGCCGTGTCCGTATCCTCAAAGGATTAAGCACAGTTCAACTACAGATCTAGATCACCCACATTTCACCCCCTTTAGTTCCGACCATTCATGTGATTATTTTTTATATAGCAGGGACTGGCAGACGAGTATATGAGTCACCTGTTGGCAAATGAATCGACATTTTGAGTAAGTACAAATTCTAATCTATGGCCTGATATGTGTCACTTTTAAAATTTTAAACCTCATACAAATTGTTGTAGTCTTACCTGCCCGCCTAGGCATGCGAGTCACGAGATATCTCGATTATCGGCTGTCGAGATGTTGTCAACATGTTCTCTACAATATTGTATGATAGTCACAAGTTTAAAAACTTAACTGACCGACTTCCAATTTACCGATCGTGACCAAATTTATATGGGACCACCCTTGAAATCGATCGGTCCACATTTGGCGGAGATATCGAATAACATACATAAGAAAAAATACAGTCGAATTGAGGACCTCCTTTAGTGGAAGTCGGTCGAAAATAAACAAGGACGCACGTTAGTGTCCGTAAACAAATAGAGAAAACCGGTTATAAGAGTACAAAAAGTGTAGACATTGGGCCTTACTTAAAACAGCATTTTTAGCTGAGCAAATGGTTAAGAATAACCTGTCACTTTTTTACATATGTTACATTGTTTAAAAATGAAAAGGACAACCTATGGTATAAAGATAAGCAGCGCTCAAATATTTTTATAAGTAAGGGGCAATATGTTCTCGTGGCGCGCATGCTAGGCGGGCTGGATTTGAATTAGAACCTTACAATTCTTATGCTAACTACGGTGCCGAAAATTATTGAGTAATTTACTCGTTCAATCGCAAGCAGCGCCAGAATCATTTACTAGATCAAATGAAACGAACTAAATCTATGTTAATTAATCAGGCGTTAAACGGTATACAGATTAAATGCTCTAATTAAAATGTTCATTTTGTGTGTTGAAAATTATGTTTCACGGTGGATAAAGTATTGTGTAAATGAGATTAAAGTTATGTAGCTATTTATTCAACAACTCTATTACCAACATAAGTTCACGCCTGTTTCCCTGAGGCGTAGGCAGAGGTGTACCAGCGAACTAGAATATCCACATTTCGCCGAGCTTATTTCCGTCCCAGATGTGATAGAGGGCGAGCCTATCGCCATATCGGGCACAAATTCCAGACTCCGGGCTGATATGGAAAAATCCAATATAACTTTGACCGACCCGGGGATTGAACCCGAGACCTCAGGGCGGTAGTCGTACCGAAATACAACTACGCCACGTAGGCAGTCTCTTTTAATCATTTATTAATCGAAGTTGCCACTTCCGAAGTGTTCCGAAGAGGTCTCACTAGCCATGCCTCGAGAGCGCGGGATTGGCTCCAACCTTAACGGGAGCCTCTTGGATCATTCCGTAGATAACTATGTAGACCGATGCTTTGGTTGCTTACTATGGCTATGCTGTTCACACCTTACACTTATAACCCCGACGGGGAAGACAGAGGTGAATTAAAGAATTACAACACCCACATTTTGCCAATATTATTTCCGAGATGTTATAGGGGGTGAGCCACAAAAAAAAACAAAAACTGATTACCCGATCCGGGGATTGAACCCGAGACCTCGGAACTGCAGTTCTGGTTGTAACGCGCGCGCAAATCAACTACACCACCGAGGCAGGCAAATCTATGGAAATCAAAGATTACAGTGTCTTTCTTCTTAGGGTCTTCATCCGTAGGTAGCTAGAGAAAGGCTGGTAGGTTAGCTAGGATAGGGCCTTATAGTCCACGGCGTGATTTTCTTTATCCACATTTCAGTCAAATCCTACAAGCTTCCTATTTGATTATCAAATCAAATCAAAATATTTATTGAATCCATGAAATGTTGCTTCATCATTTAGATTCCGTCAAAGTTCCTCTACCGCCAGTTCGGAAGGCCGTTTCACCAGAGAAGAACGGCAAGAAACTCTAGCGTTGCTCTTTTAAATGCCAGTTAACATGATATTTTCCCGTCAATTCCCTGCTAGCATTCCTACCATATCCCGTTCCCTTTCCTACAAATCACAACCCCTTATCTAAGCCCCATCCTTGTTATTGTGTCCATAACTGCCAGCTTGTTTTCTAAATTGATAGTTTATAACATAAATATTAAAGAAATGTACCTAGACCTTATTTGTTATGATCTGTCATAAGTGCTTTTTATATGCCTACGTGACCAATAACATAAGCTCACGCCTGTATCCCCGAAGGTAGAGGTGCACTAGTGAACTAGAACACCCACATTTCGCCGAGCTTAGTTTCGTCCCAGATGTGATAAGGGGTGAGCCTATCGCCATATCGGGCACAAATTCCAGACCCCGGGCTGATATGGAAAAATCCAATATCACTTTGCCCGACCCGGGGATTGAACCCGAGACCTTAGAACCGTAGTCGTACCAAAATATCACCACGCCACCGAGGCAGTGACCAATAAACATTTTTATTTTTACAAATTCATGTATCATGGAGTCACTAACCCTGCGTTGTGCACGTTTTATACTTCTTCCTCCCTCTTCTCCTACACTCGAATGTGATGTCGGACCAATACTTTTAGCATGGTACAGAAATATTTGAGCTTTGTTTTTATGCCCGGCCACCTGCCTGAAGTCAATACCGTCTATGCGTCCAGTCTAGTTCTAAGTAATCTTGTTAGAAACACCGACTTTTTCAACCTGAGATTCGAACTCAGAAACTTTTCTGCATTGCTCGTTACTGAGATGGGTCAGAAATATTTATATCATAAAATGTTATATGCCAGCCATAAGCTCGCTCCCTATCACATCTGTGTGAAATGTGTTCGCTAGTTCCCCTCTTCCTACCCCTTCGTTGATACAGGCGTGAGTTTATATTATGTTGTAATTAATTCCAGCTCGACTCGACTGCTTCGGTGGCGTAGTTGTATTGCATGCGAGACACGATTGCCAATCTGAGGTCTCTGGTTCGATGGTTCGATCGAGTCAGATCTTGGATATTGCGTCTTACTACTCAGTATCAGCTCGGAGTCTGAAAGTTCTCGATAGGCTCGTTCCCTATCTAAAACGGTGATAAGCTCGATGAAATGTTGATATAGCTAGGTAAGTAAATCTAGTTCTCTAGTTTGCCATTGCATACCCCTTCGGGGATACAGGCGTGAGTTTATGTATGTAATTTTATTGCAAGACTCTGTATGTTTGTATACATGTCTGGTGGAATCTAGACTGCCATTCAACAGTACATAGAACGGGATAACAGCGCGAAACTTGTGATCCAAAAGTTGTGACCTCGTAGTCATAAGTCCCTCAGTCGTATTTGAAACATACGCAAGGTCACCAGTGGGCTTAGACGAGTGGCTTATGCGCTAGTCGAATAGAATAATAAATGTATGGGAATGACATAAGAGTACGCTGTATGCGGCGTTCTCTTATGTCATTCCCATACATTTGCTTTTCTATTCGACTAGCGCATAAGCCACTTGTCTAAATCCGCAGAGTAATAATGTTTAGACAATAAAATTGTCTAACGTGATTCTTGAACATTCACAGAACATCCTAGGATGTAAATTGTAATAAGAATTGAATGCGAGGGGCATTATAATAAGTAGTAGATGACGTTACTGAGATCAATTTCTTGTATGAAAACTTGCTTTATAGCCCCTCTATAGTAATTAATATTAGATCTTTATGCATTCTGCATAACTCAAAGTTAACAACAATTGTTAAGACTACCCTCGAGTTGTTTTGGCGATACAGGAATGCCCTTGAAAGTCCCACATCATTATGTTGAAATATAATTGACATATAAAAGTAATATAAAATATTATATTGCAAAATAAATAATTTTAATTTTAAATTGCTCGCACGCTAGCATCCTACGGGGGTATGCACAGGTTATTGTACAAATTACGGTCCTGACACCTCTTTTGCCTCTTCGACACTTACCGCCGAATGCTCATACACTTAAGGTCGCCTTATCTTATTTAAGGTCGCCTTATCTTATTTAAGGTCGCCTTATCTGTCAAATTATATGGAGAAAGTCAATGTAAGAAAGTTAAAGTTGAGTACCGTTTGACCATTCGGGCGTTATTCATCGCTTTATACATTTCCGCCTGTTGACTTTATTATATTAAATACAGCAGAATATTCACAAGTTTAAAAACATAACGGACCGACTTCAAAACTGATCATGACCAAATTTATATGGGACCACCCTTGAAAAAAGCTCTATCGAACACAAAAAGAATTTTGAAAATCGGTCCACATTTGGGGGAGATATCGAGTAACATATATAAAAAAAATACAGACGAATTGAGGACCTCCTCCTTTTGTAGAAGTCGGACGATAAAAACAAATGTAAATGCTTGAACATATTTATTGCGATCTCAATAATTCAATGAAGTGATTGCTGTCCGCATTGTTTAGCAGCTTATTCAGTGGAGGTCTCTCATTTTTTTCAGTTGTTTCAGTTTAGAAACATCAACTGGATCGACTTCGCAGAGGCAGGCTCCATCCACACACAAACCGCGCCCTGAGTTGTAGCACTGCATGCTACACAAGTCCTTACAGTCGTCTGTCTTAACGCAGATAGCGCCATCTGCAAAGAAAAGCAAAGATAATTAGTTTGACAAATAATGTTACCTCCTTGTCGCCTCCTTGGTCTAGTGGCAGCATATATGGGCTGTGGGCCGGTCGTGGGTTTGATTTCTAGATCAGGCAAAGTTAATTTTCTAATTTAATTTGCCCGGCACTGGATCTCTCAAAGGAGATTGACGTCAGGCAGGCAGCCGTTCGTAAAAACTAAGCCAAATCCACTCTCCAACATGCTTGAAAAATGTGTTTAAGCCCACATTAAGGTGGGATAAGGGCAGATAGGATTTTTTTTTTGGAATGCACTACGCTTACCGACCGGTGTAGTGTACTGTGTTCAGAAAAAAAATGCGAATAAGCTTCGTTTGCTACAACAATGGACAAAAACAAGTCCATGGTCTATTCTTCTTCTTCTTTTATGTCAATGGCTCCAATAACAACGAATCGAGTCAGATCCTTCCTGACAAAAAGCCGGCCACTCCTAGACCTGCGTCTGTCGCCTCCATTAGGTTTTCACTTGTGCAGGTGGTAGGACACAGCGGACAGACAAGCAGGTGTGACATCTGCTCAGGGGCACCACAGTCACATGGTCTATTGATGGTCTATTACCATCAGAACTAGCTTCTTCAAACATTTGCGTCGACTATGAACAGACAACCACAACTCATACACCCTTTCAGAGTACATAGGTACTTCTTAAATATTTCAAAGGAGTGGATTAAACTTGATAAATACATACCAGTGTCCAGTTCTCCGGATCCGTGAATTGGTGGCCACCAGTACAATCCTCTTGCCATGGCAGTGGCAGCCAGGAGTAAGACGATGAAAGCAACCTTCATAGTTGAACAATTGAGTTCTTGTTGTTTCAAATTAATGTGATTAGTACCAAATTGCAGCGTCTATATATACAACATTTGTTTCATGCTCGGTGAAGCGCATGTTCATTTGTTACTGTTAATCCGTAACTCTGTTAAATTGGACTATGGAGAAAGTTAATTTTATCTAAATATGTGAACCCATGGAACGGTGAACTAATTCGCATTGTGTTTTGTGAGCCAAGGTAAAGAATTATAACGATGCTCTACTAAAAAATCCTCTTAAACTCTTACAATCAAAATTCTTCATAAGATGGTCTGCTCCTCTTTCCTTTCCTACCCCTTGGAAACGTCTTGTTTCCTATCGGACAAATCAAATTACAGATATGAGAAGTGGGCATAATCATTGTCAGGGTATTGATTTGTACTCAACCTTTTCTAAAAGTAGCAGCGATAGCTCAGTTAGGAGTAATAAGGATTGCGGAGATGAATTTCGAAAAATTATTATGAATTATTGTTTGCTATAACGGTGAAGAAAAACATTGTGAGGAAACTACAA
The DNA here is from genome assembly GCA_036417725.1 of Clanis bilineata. Taxonomy (NCBI): domain Eukaryota; kingdom Metazoa; phylum Arthropoda; class Insecta; order Lepidoptera; family Sphingidae; genus Clanis; species Clanis bilineata. The sequence goes on along the minus strand of CM071145.1, from coordinate 17,201,013 downwards.
GAATTTCGAAGTTATGTGAAGTCTATCATCCTGCCATTCGGTCATAATAGTAGACTAAGGCTTAATATTTCCCATTAGTAGAGGCGGCCCATGCTCAGCAGTGGGACAGTAATGTATCTGGTCTGACATGATGATGATTTTCTTGAGAGGTGATTACTGTTGGATCTCCGACTAAGGAAATTTTTAATATTTATTTATCCTCAATGTAGTGACCTCATCTTCTGCTATAAATATAAAGATAAACATTCCAAGTTATATAATAATACACACATTTTATTAAATAACCAAGCAACGATGATAAACTCGTTCTAAAATTTACATTTGCTCTCTAATTTTCATCAGATATCTTAGCTTGGTCCACTCTGTAAGCTTGATTTCGCACAAGCAAGATTCATTGATACATAATGCGTCGTTAGATTCTCTACATTTTAGACTACACATCTCCTCACAGTCATCTCCGACTTGACAATCTAGCCCGTCGTCGTTCACGATTTTTTTTCAACTGCCCTTATCCCACTTATTGTGGGGTCGGCGCAACAAACTTTTTCAAACATGTTGCAGAGAGGATTGGGCTTAGTTTTTATAACAGGCCGCTTGTCTGACGTCAACCCTCTATAAGGGATCCAGTCCCGGGCACATTAAATTAGAAAATTTGCTTTGCCCGACCTGGGAATCGAACCCAGGACCTCCCAATCCATAGCCCATACATGCTGCCACTAGACCAAAGAGGCGATGAAGAAAAACTATGAAGAAAATAATAGGGTATTTTACTCTATCTTAGAAAATATCTAAAACTATACAAATGACATAGTTTAGGCAATAAGCAGTCGGAAAATGTTAGTGTTAGTTCATAAAATGATAAAATACATTTTATAATACAATTCAAAGTTTTGAGTTTTTGTATCTGTTCTTTTACTAAGCGATATAGTAGCCGCCATGATATTACGTCATACAGTCATGAAAACAAAGTATCAAGTGATCAACATTAGGCTGCTTTTGTATTATATTTTATTATCCGTGTACTTTTTACTTAAATAGTATCATAGAAACCGACGACATTTCATAAAAACACAAACTATCTAAGATTAAACTTGAAATAATGTACGGAGTAAATTCTTTTCACGTGATCCATTTAACCAAGTTTCTCTCATATTTACATTACTTAACACTTCAATCCACAACGTGTCCGCTGTTTTACACTTATATTCTCGCATTCAGGAACAATACAGGTTAATAACTCATTCTTAAATTGTAATCATTTACAATTCCAATATTACGCGTATTTGTTTACGTTCCTAATGACGTCTTGACTATGGAAGAAAAATGGCTTCTCGCGCGCGTTAGCGTTTTTGCCAAATTACGCGCGGTATAAAATTAGAATGCATTTTTAACGCACTTATCGATTGAATAAAATTGTTGTAATTTTTTTAGTAGTATATTATTACATTAAGATCGCATTAAAACACATTTCAAAAAATTGTGTAATACCCTATTATAACATTGCTTGTTTCTATTTTCGACCGACTTCCAAAAAGGAGAAGGTCTTCAATCCGTCCTTTTTTTAAATGTATTTTACGCGATATCTCTGCCAAATGAGGACCGATTTTCAAAATTCTTTTTGTATTCGATACAGCTTATTTCAAGGGTGGTCCCATATATTTCTTTCTTCTTTATTCCCAATTTGGTCACGATTAGATCAAGTTGGAAGTGGGTCAGTTAAGTTTTTAAACTTGTGGATATTAAAATAACCTGAGTGTTGAAATTAAACTATTTTTACGGATTATATCACGATTTGGTCACGGGTCAGACTACCACGAAGGCTGCAAAGCTTTCGAAACGTCGTGATATAATCCGTAAAAATAGATTAATTTCAATGAATAACATTCACGCAAACCTAAGAAATCAACCTGAGTGTTGTTCAACGTATAGGTATATGGAACAAATCGAAGTAGGTATTCGATCCGAATCTGTTTCTACCTGCCCTTATCCTACGCCAATGTACATATACTGTATACTTTTTCAAGTGTGTTGTAGAAATAATACGGCTTTTAGTTTTACGAAAGACAGCCTGCCTGACTTCAACCCTCTCTGGTGGATCAAGTACTAGGCAAATCGTGTTAGAAAAACCGCTTTCCCGACCTGGAAGCCGAACCCAGGACCTTCCGGTACACAGCCCATGTGCACTGCCACTAGACCAAGAAGGCGACAAGATGGTATTCGATTCGAATACTTAATCAAAAGTTGTTTATACTGGATACCATTTTCTGCTCGATAGTACTGTGACGCGCTTAACCTGTAGTAACAATTCGAAACAATGAATTAGTACGAACTGAACGTCGCTAAACTGCGTATAATATAAAGGCTACCAACGTCCATTTCTCTGCGTATGGTAGGCAGCGGCTTTAAAGGCAGACGAGCTATCGGCCCACCTGATGGTAAGTGGTCATCGTCATCCATGGACATCGGCTATTACAAAGGCACAGCCAAGCCTACCTACTGCGAAAAGGAAAGGATTAGAGATTGCATTGAAGAGATAAATATCCCCTAAAATATCATACACTGAACGGAATGCAAGAGCGAGCTGTCACTTAGCATCAGTTTTCTTTAAGATAGTGGTAATAACCTGATCGAGCTGATCCTGATACTGCAGACAAAATTGACCAAGTCTCTACACCTTATTTATGGTAGGCTAGTGATGATTCATATGCATAAAGGGATGGTGAGCAGGCATGTGCCGGAAACCAGACCTGGTCACACATCTCATAGCAGCTACAACCAAGAGTAAAACAACCTTCATATTTAAACACGTTGTTCTACTGATGTTCCCAAAATTGTGCTAACCAAGAATTTCCAGCTTCTTTATATATGACAGAATTTTTCATGGATGAAAGCAATCATTATTAATTATTCTCTTATTTCTGATAAAGAGTTTTTATTGGAGCATGAAATAATTTATTTCTATTGTCATTTCAAGAGGCCGTTGCATTATATTATGATAATGTAGGTTCTGATATCAGGCGTCATATTTTTAAACCATTTTACACAAGGAGAGAAAGTAGTCGCCTTTTTCGTCTAGTGGCAGCATAATCTAAACGCCGAGAGCTTATGGGTTCGATTATCAGGTCAGGGAAACGATGTTGCTGATTTGATGGGAATGGAACCTCCAGAAGGGTTAATGTCTTCAGCCGGTCACAAAAAGTAAGGCAAATCCTTTTTGCAACATGCTTGAAAGATGTGTTGCGGGACCCCACATTGTAGGATAACAGGTTGAGAGAAAAGATACAAGAAGAGAATAAATATTTCTTATTGCAGTTCGTGCGGTTCATACTTCGCGCGCATACTTCGAGCCATATCGTTCATAGAACATATTATAATATTCTTTTTATAATATTATAATATTCTGCTCTCAATATATAATAGAAATGGGTGAATAAAAATGCAGTTATATGCGAAATTCACAAATATTTATTGATATAAAACTAAAAAGAAAAATCCTTTAAGATGTTTCACGATGTAGAAGATATTTAACTCCTGTTATCGGCAATGTCATATCTGCAGTAGCAAATACCGTTGATGCACAGAGCGACGGCTGGTCTGTAATACTGGAAGTTGCATACGTCTCCACAATCAGCTGTAGTTGTGCATTTTTTTGTACCTGCAAACAAATATTCAGTAAAATAAACCCATTTTTACGGATTCTATCACAATTTGGTTTTATTTTTTTATTCCCGACGTTTCGAAGGCTTTGCAGTCTTCGTGGTCACTGGTTGGACTGAGATATCATTTGTCCAAGAATATTACGCCCGAATGGTCAAACGCTGCTCAACTTTAACGGCTTCTTACATTGATTTTCGCCATACAATTTTGAAAGATAAGGCGGCATTAAACGACATAAGGCCACCTTAAGTGTATGAACATTCGGCGGTTAGTGTTACAATATCTACCTTCATTTTAAAATTATACAAAATTAAAAGCTAACCGTTAATGTTTATCTTGATAGTATCCGTAAAAAATAGTTTTATTTCAATGTATAACATTCGCGTAAACTTAAGAAATCACTAAATATTCAGTATTTAAATGGGACAAATAGAAAGTTCGAAACTAGCTGTTAACAACAACTACTTTAAATAGTATCGTTTCATACATATTATGTAAGGAGTATTTTTTTAGGTGCAACATATGATTACATTCCTATGACGCATCAACAATTTCTGCTTCCAAACAAATGATCCTCGACAGGTCTATAGGAATATGATGCTCTTTTCACCTTGTTTTGAACAAAAAGACAGAAATGAGTTAGAGATATATTTACAGTTGTTTTCTACCCTTTGTAGCAAAGAAGATAATTTCTCGTTTTTGCAGCGAAAAATTTCTAAGTAAGGTTTTATGTAGCTTTCCAGGGGCTTGCGACATGACTTGTTTGGTTTTGGCAAGTATGGGAGTACATCCCTATGTCTGCATCGGTCACCCGACTGTCTTGTCGCAAGCGCCTCCATTTGCTTCTTCCCTCTTAGGAGTGTAAAAAACCATAAAAGGATGATTCTGGTGGCCACCCATAAACCCAATGTTTGTCGGTTGGCGCCGGTTTTATCGGAATTCACTGCATTTAACATAAAATGTAGAGTTGTCACTTTGCCATACTTCTATAAAAATCTCTAATATGTATTTCCCTATAATGCCATCTCGGAATGCTCTCACTTACATTATTACATCTCTAGTTCATTTTTGTTTAAAAGATTTACTTTACCATGTGGGTGATGAAAACGGGTGTCCCCACGACGGTCGATATCTGCTGCGAATGCGACCGCAACCAGAAGTAAAACCAAGAATGCAATCTTCATGTTAACAGACAAGAAGGCCGTATGCCAAGAATTGTGGTTCACAATCATTTATACCTTGATTATATACGATAGATTCTTTCATGGAATAAATATTTAGTAATTACTAATTTGTTGTTGATAAAGGTTTATATTTATTAGAGCGTGGAATAATTAATATTCTATTGTTCCTTAAGGTGACCGTTACAAAGCATTACGTTAATGTAGGTCTTCTTATCAAACCCCGATTTATTTTTCATCGACTAGATGAAATTGTCAATCACATTGATGGGGATAATTTTTTTTATAATCGATTATATTTACCTCAGATTATAACTAATTAATAATGTAATAGAAATTCACTATAATTTCGGAGGTTGTGAAGTTTACCAACTTGCGATAGAATAGCATGGTAGACAAAGACCTAACTCTTTCTCATTAGTAAATGAGGCATCAAATTTTCTACCGTTGTCACCTCCTTGGTCTACTGGCAGTGTATTGGGACTCTGAACCGGGAAGTCCTAGCATTCATTTCCATGTACATATAAGGATATATATCATACTTACAAAAAGTATGAATTTATGCATACTACAATACCGCTGCATATCTCAGCCCCATCCTTGTTATTGTGTCTATACCTGCATGCTTGTTTTCTAAATTGATAGTGTTGAAACATGATTATTATATAAATGTATCTAGACCTTGTTGTGACCTGTCCTAAGCGCATTTGATACGTGACCAATAAACATTTTGATTTTATTTTATGTAGGGTGGGTCTTTTTCTATCGAATTTCCCGGATAGGATCCGTCGGAGGGGAATGACGTTAAACAGGCAGCCGGCCGAAAAAAAGCCGAATCCTCTTTGCAACATGCTTGAAAATATGTGTTGCACCGACCACACATTGAGGTGAAATAAGAAGAGGTAGAAATCAAGAAAGTCGGGGGAAAATAAGACGAGGTTTGTCCTACTTTAACGTTATGCTAGTAACGGTCTACTTCAATCACAATAGAATATTAATAAAATTATCTCATGCTCTAATAAAAACGAACCCTTATCAGAAAGAAATTAGTAATTGTTTAATATTAATTCCATACAAGAATCTATCGTATATAAAGAAGGTGTTGATGGTTGTAAAGCACATTTCTTAACATCTGTCGTTATTGACTGTTAACATGAAGATTGCATTTTTGGTGTTGCTCTTGGGTGCGGTCGCGTCCGCAGCATTTATCGACCTTCCTGAGGGACACACCCGTGCTCATCACCCATTTGGTACTGTGACTCTTTGAATCAAATATGAACTAGATATGTAATAACGTAAAGGAGAGTCTTTGAGACTTAGCTTTTACATACAATCTTTTCTAAAAATTTATATAGATTGATAAATATTCGCACATTTTGGAAAGTATATCAAATATTATCTGTGCAAAAAACGTTAAAATATCTCCCATTTTGCAACGGAAGGATGTCTAGAGTCAGAGTTCATATATCTTTATTTGAATCTGTTGCAAGATTAAGACATCGTTCAGCGAGCTTTACATATTGAAAAAAATTCTTGCACGAGCAGAAGCTTGTTATTACAAATAGTTGATAATTAATAACTGAGTGCTAAAGTATAGTAGAGTCTACATTGTAGACAGTTATGTCTACAGCACGAATGGGCTCGAGCGACTTTATACTACATCACATATTCCTCTTTATCACAGAAAACAGAAGTAAAGGGATAGCCCACTCTTATTCGTCCTGAGAGTGGTATTACCGATGGTCCAAATACTCTCTGCCCTTCCCAGTCTTTATCTTCTTGATTCTTGTTGGTAACGCACCTATGATTCTATTGGTATTGTTAACAATACATATGTAGATATTGTTGGTATCTGTTGGTGGTGAGGATAATTTACCATCAGATAACCATCCTGCTTAATGCTAAAAAACTTAATGGCGAGATTCTGTCCGTATGAGTTAATGAATATCTGTTTGCAGGTTCAACTAAGGTTCATGGCAATTATTGCGCTAATGCAGATGATTGTGAAGAAGTATGCGACTTCCAATGTTACAGAGCAGCCGTCCCTCTTTGCATCAACGGTGTTTGCTTCTGCATATTCGACAATGACCACTAAAGGAGCTGAATGTAGTACATCATCGTAAAGGATATTATTTTCTAGTTTTAAGTCATTAAATGTCTTTTTTATTTCGTATATTCTTGTATTTTTATTTATCCGGTTGTAGGCTGAGAACTATAGAGCGAACTTCGACTAAGTCTAAGGCTGAAATCTATAGTTCTTACTTAAGTCTTGTACCAAAGTCGACTCAGCGTAGTCGTCTTTGGAGTGAACTAAGCGAAAGTCAACTTTTGCGTATTTATAGTTCGAACTCGAACTCAGGCTAGCCATAGTTTGACTTTGCATAGTCTACTCAGACGTTATCGGTTTCACGCAGTTCCTTTGACAAAAGAAACGTAAGATTTTTATATATTTACAGGAGACGCGCCTTTATATTTGTAGGTTGTAACGGAACGTATTACGTAATTAACAGCTGACAAAATGGCTGACACTCTTTGAAATGTTAAGTGAAAAACAAACCGCATTATACATGAATCGTCTTATAATCCTTTCAGCAACATGCTTGAAAAAGTTTGCTACGCCGACCCTACATTAAGGTGGGATAAGGGCAGGTAGAAGAAAGAATAAACATGAATCGTCATCATTTGATAGTCAAAACATGGATTTATTATTTATTACTATTGTTGGCAAAATCATCAATATTTTGAAGAAGGCCATAATTTTTAAAGAAAGAAGAAACAAGATGATGATGATGAAAACATGATGACATAAAAAAAAGCATTCTAAGCTCTAAAATGATGAAGTAAAGTGTAAACCACCAAGAGAATTACAAGGGCTCAAATATGCCAGGAGTCACAATCAGGTGAGTGAGTGAGGTGATTGACTTTGTGATATCTATACCTGAAGCCATAGCCTGGAGCTCTGCTAATCCACTGTCATTATTTCATATTAATATATTGACAAAAGTTTTATTAATTTGTTATCAAAATTGGTGAAACGGGGATTTTGTATTTTGGAGACCGTTTACTAGCAAATTGTCTGTCTGTCTGTTTGTTTACTAGCAGCCCATGTAGAATATAAATTGCATCTCAGTCAGCCCGCAAGCCCAAAGCAAAACCATGCCTTATTAACATTTCCTGCCAGCGGTAAACTGTTAAGGGATTACCATCTAGGTACCAGTGAGTGAGTCTGAGTGGTTAACCTGCCAGGCAAGAATATTGTAAGCGAGACCATGCCAATTGCCATTGTGGTGATCTTGCTGATTAATAATGAAAGATCTGAGGGAAACTCTGTCTGATATTTATTTCTTCTGTTTCAGAAAGAACATTTTGGAATTATTAAATTTTCACACATACAACCAACTGCAGAACAAGTTATCAAACGCAAGCAATATTACAGTAGTTTGTGCAGTAGGTATATTGCACAATAGTTGAGATTACCATTTATGTACTTTACTATGCTCTCTCAAGTAAACAAAGGTTAATATCAGAGATTGTAATAAATAAATATTATTCATGATAATGATTATTTTATTTACCTACTGCAAATAAATTTCCTGACAACATGTAACCAATTCATTCTCAAAATATCTATACATTATTTAGGCCGACTACATAATAATTAATATATGCATGTTCACTGATTCACTGTCTGTATAAACTATAATATGACTGCAAGGTGGACAGACGACCTGACAAAGGTCACATGAAGCCATTGGTTACAAGCCGCTTCCAACCGGTCGATCTGGAAATCTTTGGGGGAGGCCTATGTTCAGTAGTGGATGTCCTGTGGCTGATGCTGATGATAATATTATTGGAGCAATAGCATGATGGTTACTGTTGCATTGTGGAAGTTGTCAAAACATTTTGTCTTTTTTTTTTGGCATCTTCTGGGTTACAAGTTTATTCCAAACAAAATTATCTATTTTCGCTAAACTTTAATAATTAATAGATCGATTTACAGTATAATAAACGGTACTGCAATATAAGAAAATCTCGTACCTTTAATTATTAAACATTTTCTAACAATAGTTATGGTATTTTAATTTAAAAAACGTTAGAATAAATAAAACAATTTCTACATTTTATGTCAATATTTCGATACTGGTATTACTGCATGTCGAACTGACAGATCGAAGTCAAGGTTTTGTGGACTTGGACTTAGCAAAGTTTTTCTTGTGAAAAATGACTTGGACTAAGTCTGAGTTCGATTTATAAATTCCAAATCCTCACTAAGTTCGTTTTTTTGACTCAGACTTAGTCGAAGTTCGTTCTATAGATCTCAGCCTAAGAAACCGAGGTCGGCGAGGATTTGAATTTTTTAAATCGAAATTTGACTCTTTCAAGACATTTTTTAAAAGAAAATCTTTGCTTAGTCTGTCTGTCAGTCTGTTTTTCTTGAGAAAATGTCTGGAACTAATTCAAAGTTTGATATAAAATTCCAAATCCTCACTGAGTTCGTTTCTTTGACTCAGACTTAGTCGAAGTTCGCTCTCTAGATCTCAGCCTTAGACACTCACGGGTATCTACTGTCTTATTATGTCTATGGGTCGTGGAAATCACTTACCGTCAAAGGCCCGAACAGGAATAATTTTGACAACCGCAATGACAATCGCTACGTACTGATGACCAGTATTTCGACCATGAGTTGAACATTTCACGATAAAGATTACGTAAAATACTTTGTATGAAAGATATCAATTATCCATGTAACCGCTAGAGGCGTTAGGGTCTTTTTCATATAAATATTTTACGCAGTCACTAGCCAGAAATGTTAATAAGCTCATGGTCGAGTTGCATGAGTTTTTTAGGCATTTCACGCTAACGATTACCTACGTCAAATACTTGTATGGCGGACATCAGTTGCACACGTAACCGCTAGAGGCGTTCGGATGTTTTTTATACAAATATTATACGTAGTCCGTCGGTAGCGTGAAATTTCAAATAAATTAAAATTAAAAACTACTCGACACGTCCATTGTTTTATTATAACTTAGTGACGTTTATTTATTCTTAGCATAGACGGGACAACAGCACAAAACTTGTGATCCAAAAGTTATGACCTAGTGGTTGGTTATAAGTCGCTCAGTATATTTGAAATATACGCGCGCCAGGTCGGCCAGCGTAATAATATTAAGAGAATAAACTTATATATAATACGTGATTCTTAATAATTTACAAAACATTCTAAGGTGTAAATTGTAATAATCGCTCTCTCATTGTAATAAGTGGTTGATGGGGGTACCGAAGATTCAGATCTTTTTTTTGTATAGAAACTTGATTTATAGCCCCTCTATGAACATACCGCACACCTAGATTAAAACTAAAATAACTAAAAAAAAGGATTTTTTCTGCACACAAGAAAAACATTTTTAATCTCAATTTATGGAGAAATGTTTTTTAGTCTTCTAATTTTCTTTTTGAGTTATCTTAGTTTTGGTCTAGGTATACGTAGGTTGAAAAATGAGTCGACCTCATATGTGGGGGAATAATGGGGATTCTTCCCGTTGGTAGGCAGGTAGAAAAAGGAGAGGAGTATAGTTTATTTATGGAATTAAAAATAATTGACATAAATTAGACTACTTCCATGGGTCAAAGTGCATTACAATGCCTCAGAGCTCCTCAATCAGCAGCCAACCAACACGCCAGCCACCTGGCGTCCGCGGGTTGTTCTCTTGTGACCCGCTTACTGTTTATGACCCGCTACGCTTTTTCATAATGTCAAGTAATGAAAACGACAATATAATGTAGACATACCAGCCACCCGCTAGTCGCCACTTTTATACCCAATCGAAATGTATAATCTATAATCAATTTTTACTCGTGAGATAAGGCGGCACTGATCGAGTATTAGGACCATATAATGGGCCTTAGCCTCTCTTGTGACACAATTAGTTTTGTTTTTATATATTATATCCCTTGCCCGCGACTACGCTCGCGTGAGAGTCTTTCTCTATAGAAACTTTCATCCCCCTTAGGGTAGAATTTCCATAAATCTTTTCTTAGTTCTCGCCTACATCATAAAAGGAAGCCGTGTGTAAATTTAAGTGTATATAGTAAAATTTCACATTCCTAGTTCCAATAGTTTCGGCCATACGCTGATACGTCAGTCAGTTTCTCCTTATATATACAGAAAATTAAGATATCTGTGTGAAATTTTAACTGGGCATTTGCTATAGAAGAGATATCTCTCTTCTACAGCAATTGCCCAGTTAAAATTTAAATTTACTATCGTAAATCTTGGTTAAAATAAGGATGAGATTCCAACACTTCCCTTTAGCTCTATTTGATTCATTCCATAATCGTCAATTTTGTAGTCCCAAAACCCCACACAATGCTTATAATAAATTTAATCCCCCGTTAGACACCTAAGCCAATCATTTTGCAATGTGCTTGAAGAAGTGTGTTGAATTACAAATATTAAGATGTGTTCAGGATAGGTGGAAAAAAAGATTGGCAGATAGTAGAATAAAAATAGAAATTTAGAAATACATAACAAAACATTTATTAAATCTAAGGTACATAAATTAGTAGTTCAATGTCAGAAATGAGGATATTCCTATGAGGTGTTAATGACGCCTCTTATTCTTCTTGAAGACATTTCCTTTAGCCGGTTCTAATTGGCACACACAAACTCCGTCGACGCACAATGCGTCCACAGTCCCGAGGCACTGCACCTCACATAACTCTGCACAATCTTCCCCAGCAGAGCAGTCTGGTTCGTTATCAACCCCTGCAATAATAAAATTGGTTCTTCATCAAGTGAATAATGTAGCAGAATTATGATCTAGTATTAACGCTTTAGCATGAATTATAGAAGTTTCTGTAGTAAAACGCGCATTACGCTGGATTTGAGTATGTAGTCAGAAATTATTCATGCCACTTTATTTTTTTATACTACTATACCAAAAGAATCAAAGGTGGGTTCCCAACTTCAAAAGAAAGGAGTAGAGACTAGGAAAAAGAAACCAGAAACTCTAGACATCTCATTCACAAAACAGATCGCAACACAGACAGTTGCCACTTCACATCGGTTTTCTTCAAAACATATGTAGCATCATACCGGTCGAGCCGGACCATTCGTGATAAAGATGGAGATACAAACTATCTACATGTCTGTTATTGGAGCTAAATCTTATCCATAATAAAGTATGTTTGAGGCAAAAGCTACATCATCAGTTAAATAGTTAGATAAAGTAAAAACTTTATATAACCATGTAACTAACCATTTTTGTTTACGAGTGGGATTAACGAATATTCATTGAAGAAGCCTTTTTGTCAATTTTTTAATCTACAGATTGATTTACGAACCCAATTTCATTTTAAAGTAAACTATTATTTTTACGATTGGTATAGAAAGCACAAAAAAATTTCCTTCAAGATCTCAACTTTTAAACAATTTCTCTCGCGTTTAGTTGTTCTTGTAGAGGTATATACCAGTGATCACCATCAGGCTATCCAGATTTAAGTGCAGTTTATAATATACGTACCACCAAAATATCTTTCACCGGAAGCCTTGTTCCCACGATTTGACCACCAAAATCTATTAGGATCCACATCCATCGCCATACCGGCCACGACCAGGAGTAAAACTACGAAAGCTATCTTCATTGTTCCACAATATGATTTCTAGAAATGTGGTTAGATTAGCTCACAGTTGCATTTTATACAATTATTCTTAGTAGGTGAAGGAAATTTTCTATTATTAATTATGATGCGTGTCCTGATAACCGTTGATTTTATTAAATCCTGTCATTGTGCCGTAAGTTGGTGTAAAATATTCATAATACATTAACCTAAATTTTTCGTTACAGTCTAAATCTGAAATCGATGTTGATTTTTAAGTAGTAAACTAAGATATTGTTTGTATTGCTACCAGTCGAAGATTTGCTGTAATCTATAACACTGGAAGGTTGCTGGTTCTGACACAGGTTATCCTATTTTAAGTACCAGCAGAACAAGAATATGTTAATCTTTTTGGGAAACATATTTTTGAACCGATTTTTACTGTACCCACATGTAGATTTTGTAACAAATTTTATTTGTTTATAACTCGCAACAAACTTTTAAGCATGGACACGATATTCAATTAGTGGTTACTGTTCTGTGATTTATTAAAAAAAAAAAAAAAGAAACTAAGGAAACTTTTCGGAACCAAAGCAACTTATATGAACCTACATTATAACCAGCAATATGAAGACCAACACGCCAGCAACCCGGCGTCCGAGCGTTTTTCTCTTGCGACCGTTTGTTTTACCATACCATTGTCTTACTGTTTATGACCCACCATTTCGCTTTTGGGGCATTTCACGTCAAGCGGGCAACGAAAAAAAAGTGAGGTTCTGAAATTCGTTCAAATGTTGCTTATTTATACTCACTACTGAAACGAATATCGAACAAAATATCATCTCATATGTTAATAACCGTCAAGCCGTTTGGGCTGTAGAGCGTGCGAAAGAAATTGACATACATAAACACAAACCTATACTCGAAAAACATTATCCTCCTTCAGGATCAGTCGGTTATCAATATGAAATTAACTGTAAATATTATAATCATAGCCGATATTATATGATAGCCGATGGGGCAGAAAAGTTCTCGAGTGGAGACCACGTACCGGCAAGCGCAGCGTAGGACGTCAACCTACAAGGTGGACCGACGACCTGATAAAGGTCGCAGGAAGTCGCTGGATGCAGGCCGCTTCCAACAGGTCGATCTGGAAATCTTTGGGGGAGGCCTATGTTCAGCAGTGGACGTCCTATGGCTGATGCTGATGATCATGATGATTATAATCGTACATAAAAAAGTTACTTCAAAGCAATTTTACTGTGTATTCTTTTTTTACGCAAAATAGTCGACTTTAGCATGCGTCAGGTACCTCAATCAATACGACATCTACGTACTCGAATTGATATAATTCCTAAACGAATGTAGCAGCCCATTTACTATTTTTATGGTAGAATCTGTGTATGTCAAGCTTTATTTGCCAATAAAAAAAATAAAAATGTTGTGGTAAAAACTATTAAAATTTCGTTTTGTAATCTTTACTTCTGGTTTAACACATGATAAAAAAAAATTCGAATCGGTTCAAAAAATCAAAAAGTCCATTAAATTTACTACCCAAAACACTACATTTGTTATTTTATTATAAATAACTTCAATACGCAAAATACCTCCCAAAGGAACCCTTACATGTCATGTTAGTCGCGCTTTTTATACCCAATCGAAAATATAATCTATAATATATTTTTCACTCGTGAGATAAGGCAGCACTGATCGAGTATTGGAACCATATAATGGGCCTTAGCCTCTCTAGTGACACAATTAGTTTTGTTTTGATTTATTAAATCTTTTGCCCAAGACTACGCCCGCGTGAGAGTCTTCCTCTATAGAAACTTTCATCCCCCTTAGGGTATGAATTTCCATAAATCTTTTCTCAGTTCTCGCCTACATCATAAAAGGAAGCCGTGTATAAATTAAAGTGTATATAGTAAAATTTCACATTTCTAGTTCCAATAGCTTCGGCCATACGCTGATACACCAGTCAGTTTGTCCTTTTATATATACGGAAAAATTAAGATATCTGTGTGAAATTTTAACTGGGCATTTGCTATAGAAGAGATATGTCTCTTCTACATGCTTTTTAACGAACATTGAAAAAGGTCTCGTGCGAATGAGACCTTATTAACAAGTGAGTTTACTGCTCATCTACCTTAATAACGTTATCACAATAATAGAAGAGATATCTCTCTTCTAAAGCAAATGCCCAGTTAAAATTTAAATTTACTATCGTAAATCCTGGTTAAAATAAGGATGAGATTCCAATACTTCCCTTTAGTTCTATTTGATTCATTCGCTAATCGTTAATTTGTATTACCAAAAACCCATAATGCTTATAATAAATTTAATCCCCCGCGTCTACTTTTAGGGGATGAAATTCCAAAAATCTTACGGGGACATTCAGCACATAGATAAATCTAGATTTATCCCAAATCTCAATTTAAATATAGGAATGAACTGTAGGATAAATCAAGTTTAGGTCTAATTTCTAAGTCCAGATGAGTAATAGCGCTGCAAGTCGCCCTTATTGTCATCTATGTCATAAAAGAAGGACAGGTTTTTCACGTTTCTAATACTGGGTCCTGCCCCCTTACTTTTGACACTCGATTCGAATTTGACTTCGATTCGACTTGAAAGAAATAAAGAAGAAAGAAATGTTTATTCATGACATGGCATGTAAATACATTTACATATCTGAACTAAAATTAGCAAATAACATGATGTTTTCATGCGCACGTCACAAAAACGACGCAAACTCAGCATATGCTGGTCAATTGACCAGCGCTGATCTTCCGTTGGACCGTTTGGTGGCGTCACGGGGACCAATTTTATGCGCCGATAAAGAAAAATAAAATAAAAATAATGCTCTAAAAGAATTTTAAAAAATTGAGTTGGCAGTTGACTTCATTTCATCATCATCATCATCATCACCAGCCATAGGACGTCCACTGCTGAACATAGGCCTCCCCCAAAGATTTCCAGATCGACCTGTTGGAAGCGGCCTGCATCCAGCGACTTCCTGCGACCTTTATCAGGTCGTCGGTCCACCTTGTAGGTGGACGTCCTACGCTGCGCTTGCCGGTACGTGGTCTCCACTCGAGAACTTTTCTGCCCCATCGGCTATCAGTTCTACGAGCTATGTGCCCTGCCCACTGCCATTTCAACTTGCTAATCCTCTGGGCTATGTCGGTGACTTTCGTTCTTTTTTTAGTGACTTAAAATTCCACCGAAATGGAATTAAAAAGTCACGTTAAAAATTACCAAATGATAAGTTCTCAAATCTAATGCAACATTAGCGTACTTTTTAACTCGATTGCGGTAGAATTCTGTCAATACATGAAACCAAATCAAGTCAAGAGTAAGGGGGCTGGTTCAATTCCCTAGTCTAAACCACTATTCTAATTTTGTTTGCCCGGGACTGGATGCCCCAGAGGAGGGGTTGACGTCAGGCAGGCAGCCGGTCGTAAAATCTAAGCCAAATTATTTTGTAACTTGCTTGAAGAAGTGTGTTGAAATTACAAACATTAGGATGGGTTCAGGAGAGGTGGAAATAAAGATTGGCAGAAAGTAGAATAAAAACATAAATTTAGAAATACATAACAAAAAATTTATTTAATCTAAGTACATAAATCAGTAGTTCAACGTCAGAAGTGAGGATATTCGTACGAAGTGTTAATGACGTCTCTTATTCTTCTTGAAGACATTTCCTTTAGCCCGTTCTAATTGGCACACACAAACTCCGTCGATGCACAATGTATCCACAGACCCGAGGCACTGCACCTCACATAACTCTGCACAATCTTCCGCAGCACCGCAGTCTGGTTCGTTATTAACCCCTGCAACAATAAAATTGGTTCTTTATCAAAGGCGCATTAAGCTGAATTTGAAGACGTAGTCGAAAATTATTCGTGCCACATTAATTGTTTATCCGTAGTGATAGGTTAGGATCTGGTGGTAGGATATTCGTTGCCGACCACAGATAACATCGATATTCGTATCGATGGTGACCACCGTACACATGGTGCTAAAACCTGCCTTAGTGACCCACAATCTGTGTGTAGTTCGCGTTTCAGGATCAGCCAGTGTACTTCCGGTTCTCTCGAGGGGCTTGCGGCATGACTTGTAGGTTGGTTGTATGGGGGTATCCCTGTGTTTGCATCGGACACCCGCCTGTTTTGCCACAAGCCCCTCGATTTTCTACTTCCCTCTTCGGATCCGGAGTGTGAAGAAGTATAAATAAGCCGGCATGATTTTGGCGACACTGATAAACCCATTGTTTGTCAATGATCGCTAGTTTTTTTTTGGACTGCATTGCGCTTACCATCAGGTGCAATGTAGTAACTTTGTCATGCCCGGCTAAAAAATCAGTGACTTCTCAGCAGGTTTATCTGCTCTAAGTACTAATCTAGCTGGACACCTGCATGTTTATATACTGGCAAAGTAGTCAATGTTTACTCGTTGACAGCTACTGTACCAAAATAATCCAGGGTGTGTTGCTAAGCTTAAAATAAAGATGTAAGAACTAGGAAATGGAGACCCCTACACCTCTAGACATCGCAGTCATGAAACAAATCGCAACACAGGCTGTTGCCACTGCACATTGGTTTTCTTTAAAACATAGCATCATACCGGTCGAGCCGGACCATTCGTGATAAAGATGGAGATACAAAACTACCTACATATCTATTATTGGAGCTTAATCTTATCTATACTAAAGTATATTTGAGGCAAAGCTACATCATAAAGTCTTACTTTATATAACATTGTAACTAACCATTTTTGTTTACAAGTGAGCTTAACGAATATTCATTGAAGAAGGAACGCCTTTATGTCAAATTTGTAATCTACAGATCTAGATTTACTAACCTAAGTTTATTGTAAAGTTAACTATTGTTTTGCGATTCGTATAGTGCTTAGAAAGCACTAAAATTTTCCTTTAAGATCTCAACTTTAAAACAATTTATCTCGCGTTTAGTTTTTCTTGTGTGTATCAGTGATCACCATCAGGCTATCCAGATTTAAGTATAGCTTAGAATATCATCATCATCATAAGCCACAGGACGTCCACTACTGGACATAGGCCTCCCCCAAAGATTTCCAGATCGACCTATTGGTAGCGGTCTGCATTCAATTTATAATATAGAAGTACATACCACCATAATATCTTTCACCGGAAGCCTTGTTCTCACGATTTGACCACCAAAATTTATTAGGACCGACGTCCAGCGCCATACCGGCCACAACCAGGAGCAAAACTACGAAAGCTACCTTCATTGTTCCACAATATAATTTCTAGGAATGTGGTTAGATCAACTTACAGTTGCTTTTTATACAATTATGCTTAATAGGTGAAGGAATTTTTCTATTATTAATTACGATGCATGTCCTGATAACCGTTGATTTTATTAAATACTGTCATTGTGCCGTAAGTTGGTGTGAAATATTAATAATGCATTAACCTAAATTCTTCGTTACAGTCTAAAGCTGAAATCTATGTTGATTTTACGTAGTGAACTATGATATTGTTTGTATTGCTACCTGACTAAGATTAGCTGTAATCTACAACACTAGAAGGTTGCTGGTATTGGCATAGATTATCCTATTTTAAGTACCAGCAGAACAAGAATATGTTATTCTTTATGTGAAACATTTTTTTTAACTGATTTTTACTGTATCCACATGTAGATTTTGTAACAAACTTTATTTGTTTATAACTCGCAACAGACTTTTATGCATGTACACGATCTTTAATTAGTGGTTACTGTTCTGTGTTTTATTAAAAAAAAAAGAGAGGACGATGTTACTGAGTGTAACATTAGTATAGATGGTGAAAGAGTGGAACAAGTGGATGAGTTTGTGTATCTGGGAAGTATGTTAACGAGAGATGGAAAGTGTGATGCGGATATTGAAAGGAGAGTGATGGCGGGTAATAAAGTGAACGGTGCCTTGCGTTTCATAGTGGGTAGCCAGGCAGTGTCGCAAAAGGCGCGAATGGCTGTCCACAATGGTGTGCTGATACCGACGCTTACATATGGAAGTGAGTGCTGGGTCTGGCAGAAGAATCATGAAAGTCGAGTGAATGTGGTGGAAATGCGTTCCCTGCGAAGTATGTGTGGAGTCACCCTTGCCGATCGTATGAGGAATAGCAAGATAAGGGATTGTTGTAAGTTGAAGAATGATGTGGTGACTAGGATTGAGAAAGGGATGCTTAGGTGGTTTGGACATGTAGAGAGGATGGATGAAAGGCGACTTACGAAAGGTATTTATCGTGCTAAAGTGAATGGTAGGGCCAGAAGAGGGCGCCCGACACGATCCTATATGGATCAAATAAGCGATCTCCTTCGTAAAGGGCAAGTTCGGAGTACCCTCAACCGGCGGAAATGTATGAAACGATGCATGAATGTGGATGAGGCAAAAGAGGTGTATCAGGATCGTAGCTTGTGGCACTCAATTGTCTCTGCCTACCCCTATGGGATACAGGCGTGAGTGTGTATGTATGTATGTAAAAAAAAATAAGGAAACTTTTCGGAACCAAAGCAACTTATATAAACCTATATTATACCCAGCAATACGAAGATCACCGTTAGTGAATCATTATTAAGATCAGAGTTCAACTGTTTGCCTGTCATTCGGTATCAGGCATTTCGTTCATACTTCTTTAAACATGCTCTTATCCCACAATATGGGGTCAGCGAGACACACTTTTACAAGGATATTGCAGAATGGATTCAGCTTTGATGCCTGTCCCGGGCAAATAAACTTAGAAAAATAACTTAGCCCAACCTGGGATTCGAACCTACAGCCTATCTACAGCCCATATATGCTACTATTAGATAAAGGAGGCATTTAGTTAATACTAGTTTTTATAGCAGTGACTGGCAAACGATCAGGCGGGTCACCCGATAGTAAGTGATCTCCACCGCCCATAGACAGATGTATCATGGGTGCGTTGCCAGCTAAAAAGAAGGGGAATAGTGATTGGGAAAGGGAGGGGGGAATTGGGCCACCGGAAATCTCACTCATCGAACGAAACGCAAAATCAATTGCCACTTCACGTCGGTTCTCTACTAGACAGTGGTATCAAAC
This sequence comes from Clanis bilineata, assembly GCA_036417725.1. NCBI lineage: Eukaryota > Metazoa > Arthropoda > Insecta > Lepidoptera > Sphingidae > Clanis > Clanis bilineata. The sequence goes on along the minus strand of CM071145.1, from coordinate 17,181,493 downwards.
CGGTCGAGCTGGTCCATTCGTGCTGTAGACATTCCTATCTACAGCATGGCTCTAGCACTCATAAAATATTTTTTTTATAAAATGCGAAATTACTGCCTCAGTGGCGCAATTGTGCGTGGTACGAATACCGTTTTGAGGTCTTGGATTCAATCCTCGAGTCGGGCAAAGTGATTACAAGTCACTCTCACCTCAGAATCTGGAACTCGTGCTCGATATGGCGTTAGGTTCGCCCCCTATCACATCTAGGACGGAAATAAGCTCGGTAAAATGTGATTGTTCTAGTTATCTAGTTCGCTTCTGGCTACTCCTTCGAGAATATAGGCGTGGGTCTATCTTCTTGTTCTAATAGCTTCCACGTGTGGCTCTACGTACAAATACGGTGAATCTCGTTAAAGCCAACATCTCTGTTTATCAGAGAGAGGGAGAGAGTTGAGTAATGAGGACTATTGTTCAAATACACCAAAATAAACGATATTTTAACATACCAGTTCGCGACGATTCAAACGCTGAAGCTAGCGCACAAGTTAGGAGTAACACTAGAATCGACTTCATGTTTAAAATGTTCTACAACAATATTATGATTTCTAACAGACCTCTTATTTATATGAATTTCCCATCAAACTATATCACTTTAACTTAACGCGTCTTTGTATTATTTAACTGGGGCATATGATTTATTACTACCATGTCGGGTCAATTGGTAAAGGGCCTCTGTTGATGACGACGTGTCAAAAGAATAAAAAGATAATATTTAACTGCCTCTATACGAAGCTTCAAGTCTCATTGGGATATCAAGAACTACGAAAAACGTTAGTCTTTTAATATCCGCACCTGGAATAGATTTGTAGATCACACAAAAATTTGTCCTGGTGCGGGAATCGAGTCCGCTCCATCACGAATAATGTTAATCTTTAGCTATCAATATAACTTTACAAAATTATATGTGGAGTCTATCGGTACCTATACTTCTAGAGAGTATGCATAAACTCATATAATTATGAGATGTATTTATAACTTGTGAATCAAATTATTTGAAATAGAAAAAAGAGGAAAAAGTTGTTGTGAAAAAATAAACCCGGAGTTTCTGCCTTTTCTCTTCGGGTCGTCATCTCTAGACAGATAGAGAAGGGCTGGTAGGTTAACTAGGATAGCATACACTTCGCCGAGAGTTGCAGCGCGTTATTAAAGATTTCCCTTGAACCCCACCAACATTAAATAATAATAATTTGACTAAGCAAGACGTACAAGCATGACGATGACCTTTAAACAAATGATTGGAGACTGGTCATTTAATAATTTAGATACGCTACTGCCAAGCATATATAGTTTACCATCCAGTTGAAACCGCTTACAACAAAAACTGCGCAATAATTAGATCTGTGGAAAATAACTTAATGATCCCTTATTAACCATAAATAAATAGTTTCTGATTAAATTGTTCGATTTATATATAAGTGGCTATTGCAGAATGCCATGCTTTTCAACAATTAGTACAATGAAGTTTGCTTTCTTTCTGTTGCTGTTACTCACGCTTTGTTCTACGATTCGATCGTCACAGCACAAAAGATACCCTCAGGAATTACGTGCTGCAGGTATTTCTTTACTTTGCTTAATTAAGAAGATTTGGTTTGATTCATTGTTCTTGCGTCGCCAATGCTTCTTATTGAAAAAGAACTAGTTACAGAAAAAAACCTCGATAAATCTTTGATGCTGTTTTCCATCCTAGTAGGTATAGCAAAGTAAATAAATTGGACCTAATAGTCGTATATACATAAGCTCACGCCTGCATCCCCGAAGGGGTAGGCAGAAGCGAACTAGAACACCAAATAATATACTTTTAATTTGATTCAAATATTTAATTTTATTCAGTGAATAGGCAACTACAGACACTTATCATCATCATCATCATAATCAGCCATACGACGTCGACACTTATAAATATAACATAACATAAGCTCACGCCTCTGTCCCCGAAGGGGTAGGCAGAGGCGCACTAGCGAACTAGAACACCCACATTTCGCCGAGCTTAGTTCCGTCCTAGATGTGATAGGAGGCGAGCCTATCGCCATATCGGACACAAATTCCAGACTCCGGGCTGATATGGAAAAATCCAATATCACTTTGCCCGACCCGGGGATCGAACCCGAGACCTCAGAACCGTAGTCGTACCGAAATACCACCACGCCACCGAGGCAGCCACTTCAGCCACAGTCGACACTTATACTTGTCATTAATCTTCCGATGCTTCAAAAAGTCCACAACTACGATGACAACAATATCAGCCCAGGTCTTTTGCACCATCATCAGCCACAGGACGTCCATTGCTGGACCTGTGTCCAGTGCCTGTGGGAGGCCTGTCTCTCCCAAAGATTTCCATACCGACCTATTGGAAACGGCCTGCATGCAGCGACTTCTTGCGTTCTTTATCAGGTCGTCTGTCCTGTCTTGTAGGTGGCCTTTTTTGCATATTTTGAACAAAATAATCAAATATATTTCATACAGGTGAACCTATTCAATGTGAAATGAACCACGAGTGTGATACGCTTTGCCACGAGCGATGTTCATTCGAGGGCAGGCCTTTGTGTTTGAGGTCTACGTGTTTCTGCGAAGTGTTCCCGACCCATGTCGCTTGATAACCATCACAAATTGTATTAATTAATCAATTTCTATTTTATAATATACCATTTTTTTATCTTTGTTTTTTTGTGTTAACTACATAGCTGTCATAAGATGGGGATTTGTATTATCAACTATCTTTTTACCTGTCCTTATGTCTTATATTGCAGAAAGGATTTGATTTCATTATTACGATCGGCTGCCTGTCTGACGTTAACGCCCTTCTGGGGAATCCAGTACCTGCCGTGCAAATTATGTTACAATATTACCTTACCCGGCCTGGGAATCGAACCGAGGATCTCCCGATCCACAGCCTATATTAAACCAAGGAGGCGACAGTAGTAAAGTCTTCACCTAATACATGAAACCACTGCTGTAATCTCTATTTTCATCAAGAAATAGCGTTGTACAAGTAATATTCTGATTTGAAGGATATTGTAGCCCAGGCACCCACGTTTGACGCTGGTGGTAGGATTCATATCTGCCTGGGTAGCGCCCTTAAAACCAGCTAAAATGATCCACATATGTGGCATCACGTCCCAGGATCAACCACAGTATATTCTCCTGAGGGGTTTACGGCATAACTTGATGGCTGGTATGAGGATACAGCGGGCCGGCGCGAGCAGGAAAAATTCTGACCATCGTAAATGTATTCGAGCTTTCTGCGCACTGATGTCATTTGGTGAATATTTCATTAAAATTACATAGACGCGCATCGATATCGAACACATTTAGGTTGTCAAAAATTTTCCTGCTCGGGCCGCTGATTTCTTTGGAATGCTCTCCACTTTCTATTACAAGTTGTGCAGTCATTTGACTCATTTCATATCATTGTTGTAATTCTGTGCTTGGATAAAAAAGCGCTTTGTATATTTCGGTTCATCAATCATGGTGACATTTAGTATTTTATAGTACAAAATTTATACATAATACATTTTGTACTATAAATAGGTACTACATATATGGAAGCTATAAGAAATAACGTCAAATGCGTGTGTAATGGTACCGATAGTAGAATAACAATAGCAATAAAATAATCTACCAAAACTATAACAAATTGATGGAACAAATTATCCACTTGAAGTATTACATAGAAACAAATTCTTACAACATTACTGCAATAAAATATGGGTTAAGTAATAGCGATGTAATGTGGCACTTCCTCTCCCACACATAAGCAATGACAAACACCATATTTATTACAGAAAAACGTAAAATTGAGTACTTGGCTATTTTTTTTAAGTATCCACAATTATTTATTAGTTTATCCTAGACATGTAATTTATTTGCATATTTTTAAGTAAAAAAAAACTCCAAAAATTTTCGTGTTTAATTGAATTAGCATTCATCGGGATTGGTGTTTTAAGTCACGTGATATACATTAAAAAAATATTTAAATTATAAAAATAAAAATATCCTTTGTAAGCACAAATTTCTGTTGTACACGTGTTTTCAATAATAAATCTAGATTTCTAAAAAAAATCAATAATATTTGTTACTGTAGTCAACAGTAGCCCGAGCACGAAAAACTAATGTAAATGTAAACTCGCTGCGCACTGATGACATTTGGTTAATATTTCATACAAATTTCATAGACGCGCATCGAGCACGAATACATTTACGGTTGTCAGAAATTTTCCTGCTCGGGCTGCTGTACTGTAGTGCCCAATTGTTGTACATATACACGTATTAAGTAAATACATACCTATGTAGGGAATACAGCATACGCAGTGATTGAGAGGGACGAACTTGCGGACTAGTACATCCACATTTGATGAGCTAATTTCCATCTCTGGTGTGATAGGAAGCGAGTCTATTGCCATATCAGGACACAAATTCCAAACTCCAAGTGTATACTTAGTAGAAAACCTCAATAATCCGGGATCGAATCCGAGACCTTAGGTCCTTAGTCGTACAGCGCACGCAGTACTACCGAGTTTATTAAGTCATCATCATTAACTACAGGACGTGCACTGCTGATCATAGGCCTCCCCCAAAGATTTCCAAAACGACCTGTTGGAAACGGCCTGCATCCAGCCACTTCTTGCGACCTTTATCAAGGCACTCCTTTTATTTTTTCTTTAGGGATGTTCAGCAGTGGCCGTCCTATGACTGATGATGATGATGATTAATATTATTTTCCGTAATCCTCGTCATGTCCTTGGTCTAGAGACTAGTGGCAGCGGCAAGCTGCGCCGAGAGATCCCGTGTTTGAAACCAAGGACGAGAAATTTGTCCCTCAAAGGCCTTTGTCGTCAGGCAGGCGGCCCGTTGCTAAAAACTAAACTGAATCCTTTCTGAAACATACTTAAAAGGAGTGTTGAGCCGACCCCACATTGAAAGTGGAAATAAAAGCAGGGGAAGAAATGTATCTTCTCATAAGATAAAATACCAGACATTTAGAAGACCCAAGTTAATATGTATGTGAAGAGGCCCGTTCGATAACTTGATATTGTTTAATCAATCATAAAATACAAACAAGTACCTCCTAGGCGCTATATAATATCTAGAAAGCAATTGAAGCAGTTGCTATGAAGACATTGTTTATATAGGAGCCTGATAACGGGAAAGTAGTAACGCAGTTAACAGGCTAGATGATAAGGAATTTACAAACAGTATCAGAACCTTGGGTGTGTTACCGAATATGAAGAGAATAGACAATGGGAAAGGAAGGGAAGCGAGTATTGAGTCTTCATAAATCTCACTCGCCAGACAAAACGCAACAGCAAATAACCACGTTGGGTTTGAGACGGTGGCAATAACCCAGTCGATCTAGCCTATTCCTACTGTAAGCAAAATAGTCTGATCCTTGTTATCTTTTTCGTCATGGCAGATGACGTTATCAATCAATGCCAACTAGTGTCCCAAGAGGAGCCGCACCGATCCTATACCGTAATGCATTTACCAGAGAATGTAACATAATTAATTTTCTTTATATATTTTAATATCAAACCGATCTTTATTCTGTAATCAATTTATTACGAACTGTCAGTCAGAATAATTTTCTGGTTTGCCAAATATCCATGAAACAAGATAATATGTTGTTCCTTACCTTGCTACTTACTAGATAGGTCTGTCATATTCCATACATACTCCGTGAGTGACAAAGAAAGTTTTGTCACGCGATTGGAAGCACGAGCATCATCTAGTTGTTATATGGGAGGAAATCCAAAATTCGAACCTTTCTAGAAATATGATTATGTACTTTGATTTATAACCATGTGGTACCAATATCATACCAGAACTAACGGCAATTACAAATAACATGGAAATAATGAGCCAATAATAATAATCCCACTCGTATAACAAAATCAATTTAACATAACTAACGAGAACATGAAAGAAAACATTTCTGCATTATTTCATTATCCACGGTGGTTTATATAAAAACACAGGAAATTTGTATTAATATACAGTCAGAAGTGTAAACGAAGAAGATGTTTAAGCCGTTTGTCCTATTGCTGCTAGTGGCTTCAGCCGCGTTTGGACTACGCTTGAGCTCTCGCGACGCACAACGTAAGTATTCCTTCATTTTTGGCTCGGATGGTCGAAAATCATTTAAATGTAGGATACACAACTGTGTATCCTGACTCCGCCGCGGATTCGATCCTCACACCCAGAAAAATGTTTAGCCCACATTATTGGATTCGAGTTTTGATGTTACGAAACCTAAAAAGCCTCTCATAGTTCCTGATACCCACGACACAAGACTTATATCTTAGTGTGTGGTCAACTATGTGTGTGACGGTTGGGTGTTATTCATTTCTAGTTGCTATTCGCAACTTCGTTCGCTTGAAAATTCATTGACACCTAAACTATCATAATTTAAACCAATTATATTGATCCCTTGCTCTGTGAGAAACAAAAACAAATCTATCCCACGGTACTCATACATCTTCCCGTGATGAAAAGTAACCTATATAGACTATAATCTACAGAACAAAATGCGACAACAAGCTGCCACTTTACGTCGGTTTTCTGTGAGACAGTGGTATCAAATAGGTCGAGCCGACCCATTCTTGCTGTAGACGTAACTGTCTACAGCGTGGCTCTACCACTCAAAAATTGTTTGATTGATAGTAAGTATTAAAATTATGTTTAACCAGTGATCATATTTTCTCAGATGAATGCGTGCAGCACTCTGACTGTGTATACTTCTGCACCCAGAACTGCGAAGGTGCAGCGGTCGACGCCTTATGCTTCAATAACCAATGCTGGTGCAGGCCTGTAGCCTACACCAGGGGTAGGCTGTAGCCAATCTGACAACCTTGGTATTTTATTTCCAAAACGATTAATGTAAATTCCAAAATTAATTTCTTTCGATTTTTAAATTATTTACGAGTTTTGTATCAGGTATACAATTGGTATTATATTTTGTTAATTATACTTGCATTTAATTTTGTCCTTTTGTCGGCCCAAATTCCCCTCCTTATTCCAAACCTTTTCATTTTTTTAAAGTTAGCAGTGTCATTAATTTTTTTTGACATTTTGCATGTATATAGATAGTGGACATCCCTTACCATCAGATAACTTACATTTTTCTGGCCCTGGCTTTCTCTACAATAACATTAAGTAACGGACCGACTTCAAATCAGATCGTAACTCAATTTATATGGGTACACCCATGAAATGAGCTCTATCGAACACAAAAATAATTTTGAAAATCGGTCCACATTTGGCGGAGATATCGCGTAACATACATAAACATACGAATCGAGTACTTTCTCCTTTTTGGAAGTCAGTCGAAGTCGCCTCCTTGGTCTAGTGGCAGCATGTATGGGCTGTGGACCGGGAGGTCGTGGGTTCGATTCCCAGGTCAGCCAAAGCGAATTTTCTAATTTAATTTGCCCGGGACTGGAGCCCTCAGAGGGGGTTGACGTCAGGCAGGCAGCCGGTCGTAAAAACATAGCCAAATCATTTCTGCAACATGCTTGAAAAAGTGTGTTGCGCCGACCCCACATTAAAAGTGGGATAAGGGCAGGTAGAAAGAAAGTCGAAAAGAATTACGATTATATTGACAACCTTCGGAGCAGGACACACTTAACTAGCCATTACGGTGGCTTATATCTAGTGCAATAATAATAATGCAATGCCTTGTATTGATGGACAAATAAAAGTTATTACTTTCTTTCAATGTAGTCATAGAGTAAAAACTGACAACAGAATAATTCCAAAAATATTCTTATACAGCTATCATTCGTTCACATCGTTTCAACTTAATATCTTAAGGATAAATGTGGTTGAGTACACCCTGTATAGTTCATTCGTTCAGTCGCGACTCGCGGGCTCGTTAGAAAGTTACGTTCAAGTGACTTCTGTGGTAGACTTGTACACGAGGTGAGACTGAGAAGTACAGTGTGTTCTAAAACTACAGGATATGTAAAAAACGAGAAAACCAAGCTCTCTGTAGCGTGAATATCTGATATATAATCAATAAACTTTAATGTATCCTTTTTTTTATCTTGGCACGGCAAAGTGACTACACTGCACATGATGATAAGCGTAGTGCAGTCCAAAAAAAACTAGCGACCACTGACTAACTATGGACTTATCTGTGGTCGCCAGTATCATGCCGGCCTATTTATGCTTCTTCACACTCCGAATCCGGATCCGATCCAAAAACGGATGAAGTAAATGGGGCTTGCGACAAGAAAGGTGAATTACTGATGCAGACACAAAGATACCATACCGCCATACCTGTCCCAACCAATCATCAACTCATGCCGCAAACCCCTCGAAAGAACCGGAAGTACACTGGCTGAAACTGGAACGCCAACCACACACGGAGTGTGGGTCACTATGGCATGTTTTAGCACCATGTGTACAGTGAACGCCATCCGGTCGGATACGAATATCCTACCACCAGCAAAAGCACCTGTATCTAATTCTCGTTCGTCCCCGCCTGCGACATCCTATTAATAACATTGAAACTATCGGGATTTTTTTTACGACCGGCTACCAACCTGATGAAAATTCTGACGGAACTTTTATTATTACAAAGAACTTTAATTATGAATTGATTTGACTGCCTCGGTGGCGTGGTTGTATTTCGGTACGACTACTCTCCTGAGATCTCGGGTTCGATCTCTGGGTCGGGCAAAGTGATATTGGATTTTTTCATATCAGCCCGGAGTCTGGAATTTGTGCCCGATATGGCGATAAGGTCGCCCCCTATCACATCTGGGACGGAACTAAGCTCGGCGAAATGTTAATATTCTAGTTCGCTGGTACATCTCTGTCTACGCCTTCGTGGAAACAGGCGTGAGCTTATGTTGGTAATTGAGTGTTGAATAAATAGCTACATAACTTTAATCTCATTTACACAATACCTTATGTGGGTGTACTAGTTGGCTAGTGCTTGAGCTTATGTTATGTAATTATGAATGTGATGGGATTTGATTTGTTATAAAATGTAAAACATATTATTCTATTAAGTAAATTAATACTTCGTATTCCGAAACACCCTGTAACTTCCAAATAGGTAACAAGTTTGAATAAGCGTGTTTTGTCTCTTAATCTTTGTTAGCGGTGATCCGCGGGAGTGTCTTCACCTCCCCCCCCCCTCCCCGCCTCCCTTCTCTACCCTCCTGTCCCATCCTCCTTGTCACTTACCACATCAAAGCAAAGTCATTGTTAACTCTCCTTGAGGTAATGTATGTTAATTTTAATGTAATTTAGACTCTAATGACAAAGTTGGATGTGCTGATTATACTAGTATTATGTTGTTCTAGGATTACTATTCAATAAGATTTATATATTTTGTAAATCTTATTGTAAATATTAGCATTATTTTCGGTGTAAAACTATTTTGATTCGTATCAGCGAATAAATTACAAAGTGGCCAAAATTACTCGCTAAAGGCCCAAGTTACCAAAAAGGCCCATAGCCTGTGAAGTATTAAGAATTAAGACAATAAAACATAAATTGACTACCTCAGGGACGTAGTGGTATTGCGTGCGAGGTATGACTATCGTCCTGAGGTCTCGGGTTCGATCCCCTGGTCGGGCAAAGTGATATTGAATTTTTTCAGTATTACCCCGGAGTCTGGAATTTCAGCCCTATATGGGGATAGTCTCCCCCTCTCTATCACATCTAGAACGGAACTAAGATCGGCGAAATGTGGGTGTTCTAGTTCGCTAGTACACCTCTGCCTACCCCTTCAGGGATACAAGCGTGAACTTATGTTATGTTACACATAAAATAACCCATGCCAATATCTACAAACAACATTAACCATGCTTTGACATTGCCGTAGGTATGTAATACCCGAAAATATGGGTAAATTGGTGAAAAATTATTTCGGGGTAACACGACACTTTCACCGAGGTTCAAATTCAAAAGCTAAGACAATAATCGTAGTAATACTTTCTTTCTACCTGCCCTTATCCCACCTTAATGTGGGGTCGGCGCAACACACTTTTTCAAGCATGGTGCAAAGAGGATTTGGCTCAGTTTTTACGACCGGCCGCCTGCCTGACGTCAACCCCCTATGAGGGATCCAGTCCCCGGCAAATTAAATTAGAAAATTTGCTTTGAACGACCTGGGAATCGAACCCAGGACCTCCCGGTCCACAGACCACACATGCTGCCACTAGACCAAGGAGGCGACAATACTCGTAGTAATACACATAACGAAATTGAATCTTATGTACTATAAGAAATGAATGTCCATTGACAACCCATAAAAGACCCTACAATATTTACCCTACCTTTAAGATTGCCAGATAAAAAATTCCCATGATTTATGGGTATTTTCCCGATAAATAGTTGTCTTAAACGGCCGGGGTTGCAGGCCTCGTTTATTTTGAGGTGGATTGCTTTTTCGCTGATAAAAAAATGACGAATGACGCTAGGTGGGAGATATTTTATGGGCGTATGAACTGAGTGGGAGATTTATTATCGCCTTTTTGTGTTGGTCAATTTATTGTGTGTAATACTTTGAGTACGCAGGTATTTGAGTGTATATATTCCCTAATACAAAGTTAATCGATGTTTTTTTTATAATAATAATAAAATAATATAAGCCATGTAATTATTACTGTCTCATGCTGGACACAGGCCTCCTCAACAAATGATAGAGGCTTTTTTCATCAATTGATTTATTGTTTTAGTCTACAAGTCAGCAGACTTATCATGGAATCATGATTATTATCACAATAATCATTAGCCACAGGACGTGGTCTCCTTTCTCCTGTTGGACATGGATCCATGATAGATCATCAAGATCCATAGATCCCACATCAGGCACTAATTTGTTACTTTCTTACTGAATCATCTCTGGCGAATCAGTTTTCCGAACTAACGGTAGAGTAAAATTTCCGACGAAATAAACATAACATAACATAAGCTCACGCCTGTATCCCCGAAGGGGTAGGCAGAGGCGCACTAGCGAACTAATACACCCACATTTCGCCGAGCTTAGTTCCGTCCCAGATGTGATAGGGGACGAGTCTATGTAAACGATATATAGATTAAATACATTTTTTTATTTGATTTTAGCTCGAGTGGTTTTTATTCGAATTTTCGATGCTGGTGATGATGATTCTGACTTACACCCCTATGTTGTTCACGTTTCAGCAAGCGTATATCCGATACTCTTGAGAAGCTTACGACATTAATATAATTTTAAATAACACAATACAATGAAAGGTAGACAATAGCCCCACCTTAGCTTTCGCTCCGCATGAGATAAAATTAAGAGTAACACTTGCACGCACAAAAGCCACTTGATGCCCTCAATTAAAATCTTAACGTACGCCATGTATAAACATTCAATAGTGATGTCACACGTTATCGACAATATTTAAATATTTATTTTATGTGTATCGTGATTTGTATATCTGAGATGTAAATTAAATATTTTTGTAGACTTCATAGTGAATCTCTGTCATGACGAAAATCGATGATACGATAAGTCAGTGTGATAGTCAAATAAAAACAAACTTCATTATTACATTTATATAACTTTGTTGAATCATAAACATTTATAATAACAAGTTTCAAACCAACGGACCGACTTCAAAATTTATCCGGTCATGACCTATTTCTTTCTTTCTACCTGCCCTTATCCCACCTTAATGTGGGGTCGGCGCAACACACTTTTTTCAAGCATGTTGCAGGGAGGATTTGGCTAAGTTTTTATGACCGGCCACCTCCGTGACGTATACCCCCTCTGAGGGATCCGGCCCCGGGCAAATTAAATCAGAAAATTTGCTTTGCCCGACCTGGGAATCGGACTCAGGACCTCCCGGTCCATAGCCCATACATGCTGTCACTAGACCAAGGAGGCGACTATATAATCAAAAGTTAAATAATAAAAAAAATCATAAGTGCCAGTAAATGAAGTAAAGCATTGAAAAATCTTACATAATTATCTAAAACTTGTTATCGATATCAACAACCACATCACCATAACAAGGTAGAACGTCTTAGATGAGTTAGAATTAAATTACACCTCGGCATCCCTCGGTAACTCCAAACAATAATCTTTAACATGCCACCCCGCCTCGCCATTCCACACTAAGCCTTTTATGACGTGTTTGTCGCGACGTCTTGCGAGTGTAGATAAGTCGATAATTACATATTTTATCGACATTGTAACGGTGTATTACTAGTTTGTTTCCTGTATGTCTGTATTCGCCTTTAACTACTAACTTCTATGACGCAATTTTGAAAAATACTTTAAAGATATAAGGCCCATTCCCCTTCCATTCCCTGCTTTCCTCAAGGTTGATAACAAGGTTGACAAAATAAACATTACTGTCTATGGATTGTGAAGATAACTTACAATCAGGTGACCCAATCTCTGCTATACAAAAAACACACCCATATCAATACTGCAGCAATTGTATCCATACAACCAATTTTCAATTAATAATATCGACCTCAAATGATTAACCCTTAATTCGAAGTTATAAAGGACTTCATGCAAACATAACCCTTCAAAGGTGATATTGTTAAATTGGCCGGAGGTCGCGCGAGCCCAACGATCTTAATTATTAGTAAGGTGCTTAGGGTTTAATTTACGATGTGTTAATGCGGCCCGATGTACGTCGCCGGCAATTATTTTGACCCTAAATTAAATTTACCTGAAGGGATCCTTTACCCCCATACGGGTTAGCAATTGAGACAATTACCCCAATGTTGTGTTGAGCATCTGTTATTGTTAAATGGACATTCAATATTTCATTAATTATTATAAGATCGTGGAATTTTGAAGTATCTGAATAAACAAAAGAGCAACGTCAGAGTTTCTTGCCCGTTCTTCTCTGGCGAACCAGCCCACTGGCGGTAGAGTAACATTTTTGACGGAATCTAAATAATGTGTGACATTTTATGAATTTAATAAATGTTTTGATTTGATTTCATTTCATTTGTAAAGGCCACGATAAAAAATTAGTCACTAAATGAAAAGTGACGGAAAACAATACTTTTTCTTTTCCTATGATATTTATTACAGTCTCCGTGGCGCAGCGGGTGAGCAGTCGGCTGTAAAACGAGAAGCTGGGGGTTCGATTCCTGCACCGAGAAAAATGTTGATGTACATGTATGATCTACAGGTATTTGTTGTTATGTGTAGTCCTTCGTAGTTCCTGATATCCACGGTACAGGTTCAACCTAGTGTGGGGCAGGACTATGTGTGTGAACGTTGAACATTGATGTGCTATATATAAACTGGTGTCAGGTGTATTTATTTTATAGTAGAAAGCGTAATACTACAGACAGTGTTCAATGTTATGGGGATGAAAACGATTTACCATCAGATGGGCTGACTCGTCTGCTACGTTCGCAAAAAAAATAAAATTACAACGTAAATACACAAAATTCAAATCCTATTCCCTCCTAATTATTAACATGATTCCGTTCAGTTTTAGTATAGCAGATGAGTCGTAGAGTGAGAAAGTAGACAATCTCCATGAAGCTGAGGACACTGCATCCGAGGAACAGACCAGCCATACCACCTACTGCAACTGTAAAAAAAATCAAATGTGACTGTGGTATTCATTTTAGGTTATTAATGTAATTAAAACTCCCCAAAGAGGATCGATGTCAGACAGTTAATCAAAAGAACTAAGGAGAATGGTTTTTAAACCCCTATCATAATCACAAGTTTAAAAACTTAACGGACCGACTTAAAAATTTATTCGATCGTGACTATTATGGGACTACCCTTGGAATAAGCTCTATCCAACACAAAAATAATCTTGAAAATCTGTCCACATTTAGCGGAGATATCGGGGAACATGCATAAAAGAATATAGACGAATTGAAGACCTTCTCCTTTTTTGAAGTCGGTTGAAAACTGTGTTTGTGGTTGGGCGTGACCCCACATTAGAGTGCTCTAAGGGAATTTATGGAAGTTAATGAAGAAGTTAAAAGTGAATTAGTAACGACATATTTAAACGAAATGAGTATTTATTTTACCTAAGACATCGGTGAAACCAAAAATGATGTCGCGACGGTATCTCATCCGAGGGTATGTGACCATGCCCCACTGGAGGTTGGTACCCAGAAACCACTCTTGAATATTCTACAAACAAAACTATGATCCTTAAAAATACAAATATACAATGAGAGATGGACAAGCAACTACCAAACCTAAACGAGTGATTCACCCCTGGTATTTGGAAAGATGATCAAATTATCATTGATAAAGGAAGTATTTGGTTTGAAACAACTGAAAACAAATTTTTGGGTTTGGATTTCAAAAGTGTTTGATCACGTTTTTAGCATCCTGATTTTGATTTGGCATGACATTTAACTGTTGTTATTACTAATATTGATTTATTATTGAGAGGCGATCTTATCTATCTTTATTTTTTAAGAAAAAAGAATCGTGAGACTGGTCATTGTAGGAGATGGTAAATAAACTTACATTTAACTGTAACACGTAATTAACATCGTCACATAGAGGGACGCAGCCGCAATCAATCCTTTTACCGTTCTTATCCGTCAGAAGATAAAGTTCATCTAAGGAGAAACAAAAGAATTATCAGTGTTATCTATAAAACTCAATATAACCATAATATACAGTGTAGTATAGTCACTTTGCGGTATAAAAAGACTATAGAAAAGTAACAAACCCGCATATGAGCCCAAGCATCGTAATCCTTTAGCATCACAAATTTTCTCATCGCCTGTAAAAAATTGATAGCAATGTTACACGACATCATTTCGACTTGGCATTCAAAATTAAAATATAAAAGGTTGTTATTTTACAAATCCGGAATATATTCAAACTATTCAGATGATTACGATGATATAAATGAATGATGATAATTTTTGTAGTTGTGTATTTTTTGCTCGGTGCCCGACCAAATTGCTGGTTGTTGGATCCAGGGAGGAAGATGGGAGGGGAATGTAAATGTATGTATTTAATGTGTGTATGTGTATATATGCACATGTGTACACATGTGGGTGTGTGCACATACACATGATAGTGTTTTTTTTATTTATTTTTAATTCTATTTTTTTTTCCTTCTGTGTAATTTAATAGACCTAAGTACCTAATTATGTAACAGCTAAAACGCAATAAATGTCATTTTCTTTCTTTCTTTCTTTCTTTCATTATGCAAAATCAGGTAATGTTTCAACTAGAAGAGATTTTTAAGTTTTAATAGTGTCTACTTAATTATTCCAAAGCTTTTAGCTCCTTATGATTCTAGTTTAGCATTATTAATTTCATACAATTTGCTTTAAAGAACATCCCTATGGGTAAATTAGGCAAAGCACTAAATACCTCCTTATTTCAAATCATAGAATAAAGACTTATAAATAATGTTTATTTATAGTTTTATCATCACTCAGCTCTATGTAAGCTGATAGAATTTCTTCTATGACATAGGTTAAATTGAAACAGATGAATATTGGAAAACAAACATTTTTATGAGAAATCTATGTAAGAATTATGAGGGCATAGAAAATCCATCACAATACATAGCGATGTGAGAGGTCTCATAACAGGCCAATGTCCAGAAATTGTGTTATTTAATACTGGGCTTTTAAATTACCCATTAGTTATCCCACTGCTAAACAACTTCAGACAGTTCTAAGACTTTTTGAATATATCCTCTCACTTCGGCCAAAAGCTACTAGGTCAACTTTTTATCTTTCTTGGGCCGCCCCGTCGCCAGAAAGTAGTAATATTAATATCTAATATTATTTATAGACTTACCAATTTTTCGGTAAAAATGTGGTATGCACTGACAATACTTGAGGCAAAGTCGTATACGACACTCCATCCGACACATAGTGTATGTGTAAATAGAATTATGTTTCAGGTTATTCTCGTGTGGAAATCTGCAGCGACGTTGGGCGACACTAAGCCTAAAAACAATAAACACAAAGATGCAAATTACTGTACCTATACGAAGACGCTAAATGCTTAGAAATAATAAGGAACTTATGGTGACAGGAAAGTCAAACTTAAAAGATATATTTTAGATAGGCATTCTTTATTTTTTGCTAAATTACCTTACTCTTATTTGACTCTTATATGAGTCGACGCAACTAACAATTTGAGTCTGCTGTTGAAAAGATTCAGTCTAGATTATAGAGTTTTAATAAGATCAGCCGCCTACCTGACGTCAACCCTCTCGAGAGGATCCAGTCCCGGGCAAACTGTATAAGAAAAATCACATTGCTCAAAAGTCCTAGTTCATAGCCCTTACACGCTATCACTAGGCCAAGGAGGCGACTTTTACGAATTATTAAAAGTATTTATTCAATTTAAATAAAACTATTTTTACGGATTCTATCACGATTAGGTTTTAATTATTATTCCCGATGTTATTTTATTTTATTTCAATGTATAATATTCGCGTAAACTTAAGAAATCAGTATGTATTTATTCAACTTTGACATCGAGATGATTTTCTTCTTACCTAGCAGCATCAGGAGCTGTGTAAACAGTAACTGCAGTCACATAAATTTTCATATAAAATCCTATTTCAGAGTGCTGATGTTTTGTAGAAATGTCAGGCACTTCTAGCGGATCATGTATATAAACCTGAAATTCAATAATTTTCGTCAACAAATCTAAATCTTCTTTGCTGATACTTATTGCTGATTCTAGCTGATAGTATTACAAAAGCTTTTAGTGTCATTTTAGCTACAACGTCAGGCTTTAAACAGGCAGCGATCCATTGACCGGTTCTTGGGCTCCTAATTTTCAAATGCCAAGATGCGGCTTCGTAGATGCTAGTTTTCTGCTTGGTCTCGATAAACATCTACATGAGGTTTGATATTTCAAACTGATTCATCATAGCAACTTGTTCACGAATAATAGCCATTCAAAAACATAAAAAGCGTTATTCAAATCAAGCTACACGCAGTTTCGTGACATTTGCTTGATGTGTAAATAGTGAGATAAATTCAAGCTCAATAATCGAAAGTTATTTGTGCTCAAACCTTTGTAAAAACTTACATCATAAGCTGTAGTGAAATTAATGACTTGAGCAAACACTTCACCGTCCAGGGGATGTATGGATAAAGTATAGTTATATTTAGTTAGCATGTCCCATCTGTTTGCCGCTCTGTACCTGAACATTCGAGACAACTTATTAACAATTTTTTAAAGTTCTTTCTACTATTTACACCAGAAATACACTACATATAAAAAAAGACCAAAGATAAAATAAGCATTTTAGCCCTCACGCTCAAGGCAATGTCTTATAAACAATCTGAGTATGGAGGTAGAGAAGTGAAAGTGTACAATAGTTTCAGCTCTGTTCTAGCCTCATAATCCTATATTCTAAATCTACATCTACAGGTGTCGGTACAAGCCTGATTTGAAAGATTTTGCGTCGTCCACATAAACGAAAAATTCCTTTTTCTTCTATAGACTGATTTTTAAAGATTTTTTTTATTTCCGATTGATTCTAAATAAATCCTATGAAGATACAGCAGATCGTAAATACTTACTCCGGTGAATTATAAATCGCTGCTTTGGTGTTGATGGCATAGCATAACCCCATCTCAGTTATAGTCGGAATTATGTTCAGGATTACACCAACCACTCCTATAGTCAAGGTTGGTTTGAATGGGGCCGAGAGGTTCAAAAGAAGTTCCATAAAGTTCTCCGGTGGTATTCCATAGTACTCCGGTACATCCTTAAACGTAATGTAAGTGGCATTCGATATCGCTCTGATGAAGGCTTTTAGCTTTTCTTTGTCTGGTTCATTAGAGTTACTGTAAAATAGATAATGCTATTATTTTGAGAAGTGCTATTTGTTTAGATACGAAGTGAAACTTTAACCAAATGAAATACCAAATCTAGTTTTCATTTATTTAATGAAATCTGTATTAGCGGTGTCCAAGTTAACGACGTTTCCATAGACTCAGGCATTGACAGTCCATTGGCAGTATTTACTATATTTATACTTTTTTATCAGGTGACTTATTTTATTTGCCTTTAATTATAAAGCAACTTACGCTACGTAAGCTGCTAATTTCTTCTCATCCAATTTGCTGTTTGGACAAACTGTAACGCTTGGAAAGGTAGTATTCCAGGCGAACATGTCACGATCCATAGAAATGACAGTAGGGGACGACTGGTACCTAATCCAGGTAGTCTTCGAAAGATATACAGATCCAAAGACGCAGAGACCCACCACGATGAGCCAGAGGATCCTGTTAGAGGCATAAACAAATTGTAACTGATATTTGGTGGTAAGAATATACCCCATATTTAAGGTGTATATATCATATAATAGAATAGTGACCACTATATAAAATTAAAATTATGAAAACCACGTCGCAAAGATCATGATTTGAATTACGTTTTGACTTGTATTAGTAAGCAAGTGAAAAGACATATCATCCCTCGAGAATCTATCACGAGGTTGTCTGTCTATCTTTTTGGAAATCTTTGGGGGAGGTCTATGTTCAGTAGTGGATGTCTTATGGCTGATGATGACAATGAAAACAGAAAGTGTTATTACATAAAATAACTCACACTTCAATAGGATGCCTTCGAACAGCCACGAGATGGTTCAGACCATGAATGGACGAGGTTTCCAGAAACAGTTTCAAATATGCCTTGCTCTTGTTAGCTATTACTTCTCCCATACCTTTCTTCGTTGCTTTTATGTGCCGTTTATTTGGACTGCGATTTGAGTTTTCTTGAAGTACTTCAGATTGAAATTTCTTTTTGCTAATCATTATTATAGATTTTTGGATCTTATTTTACAGGAAAATAACGTATTTTTTTGTAAAAAAAATATGTTGCATAAAAGACTGAACAATTTTATGTATGTAGAAGAGGAATGTTGTTTTTAAATTATGTTTGAAAAAATAACTTTTTCGAGTCTCATGTAATCTCACGAGATTCCACAAGAAAACCGTTACTTATGACATTCCCACTTTTTCTTATCACCCAACTGAACACAATGTTGATAGAGTTTTCACCCTGGTCGATACAAATCTAATGAAATAGTTTATTCGTCACACATAACGGTAATGATTGGTTTCATGTCACAATGTCATTTAGCTGGTAATGATATAATAATATCGGTGGACAAATCAGTTCGTGCATTTAATTAGTGTCATGTTGACATAGGCCATTTCTGAAAGTAATTCAACTGGGAACAAAACTGGGATGCCTAACATTTTCTCTTAAGAGAAATAACCGCTTTCTCTTATAATACCAGAAGAATCAAAGGGACACTAACAACTTTTCAAGATGAAATAGAGTCTATCGTCCGAATACTGGAACACTACTCAACTCAACCTTAGCGGCTTCTTACATTGAATTTCACCACAATTTTGACAGATAAGGCGGCCTTAAACGTCATAAGGCGATCTTAAGTGTATGAGTATTCAGCGAAAAGGGTGTTAAAATATGAAACTCAGGCGAACTGGACGTTTGTCCCATCACCCATGCCATTGTTTTTTCAATGCTTATTTATTTTCTGTTTACCTAATAGTGCAACCATATCATTTACTGACGTACGACTCTGTAATGAATAACATAAAATATATTTATCACTAAATAAATGCTTCAAAGTGGGTGTCAATGAAATTTTAGTATTTAATTTTGATGGTATAGTAGTCGAGTTAATATAATAAAAGCCAAATCCTTTCTGCAATATGTTTGAAAAAGTATTGTTGCACCGACCCCACATTAGAGTGGGATAAATGCAGGTAAAAAGAAACTATGATATGGTGCGATTAAAATAATAAACCCACAGTAACCATACGCATGCAAGGATAAAGAGAAAACACGACGATGTCAGTAACGGGACTAGTGGCATTGAAATATCGGTCTCACTAGTCCCGCGGGACTAGTGGGATGAATTAGTCTCACTAGTGCCATCGCTTGACAACTCAACGGGAAAGGTGGGATAGACCCAAAATAAATCTTCTATTCTATTACCTTACTGGATCTCAATGCACTGTAAAGTACACAGTTGATGTTAATAGCTTCCACTCCGATTGCTAGATAAAATCACGGTGCGTGTTTTATTATAACAACTCGCCAATGGAATAATTTCCAAATTATGTATTGTAATTTCGAGGACTTTATAAATCATGGAAATAAATATTTTTATACTTCAATTGATAGCTTGTGATTTTTATAGCAGGAATATAGATATAGCATATAGAAGGAAAGTGATCAAGTTATGAATAGTTCACTTGATGACAATAACCAATACTATATCGTAAAAATAATGGGAACTCTTCAAATCTAAAAGAAAAGGACTAGGGCTAAGATCTATGGAACGAACTTCGACTAAGTCTAAGTTAAAGAAACGAACTCAACGAGGATTTAGAATGTTTAAATCGAACTTTGACTTAGTCTGAGTAATTTTTCACAACCCAAGTCCTTTTCTTTTTTTTGACCTGTCATCAGTGCATTTGATATGCCTTCATGACCAATAAACATTTTTTTTATTTATTTTTATTTATTTTTTTATTGTTTTTCTGTTTTTGCCATGTGGTGTAAAATATAAACATAAGCTCACGCCTGTATCCTCAAAGGGGTAGGCAGAGGCGCACTAGTGAACTAGTACACCCACATTTCGCCGAGCTTAGTTCCGTCCCAGATGTGATAGGGGGCGAGCCTATCGCCATATCCGACACAAATTCCAGACTCCGGGTTGATATGGAAAAATCCAATATCACTTTGCCCGACCCGGGGATCGAACCCGAGACCTCAGAACTATAGTCGTACCGAAATACCGCCACGCCACGGAGGCAGTCAATATAATTATGTATATAGTGTGTAATATGTGTATAAGTGAATGCTGGCAGGGAATTGACGGGAAAATAAAATAAAATATACCAATTGCTTCTACTTGATGTACCTATCCTATACAATTTTGATCCCGACACTAGAAAAAGTGACCCGGTATATTTTCTTGTACATATTTTACTCACTAAAATCATTGACCTTGGTTTGAGTCATTAACTTCTTGCTGTAACTCAAAAAACAATTCAAACAATTTTCCTCTTAATAAGGAAAACGGTAAATACAGAAGTAAGAACCGAAATTTTATACACTCAAAGTACATTCCGAAAGAATCATAAATTCTCGTTAAGGTGTAACTGCCGTAACATCGGAAGGGGAGAGACGGGAGATCTCGAGTCTAATAATTTCCGCGGTGTCATGTTACCGTGAAATAAATGAAGTGAAGAAAATAGATTTCATTTAAAAATCACGGCGCACCATTATTTTCCCCGAGCTTCCCCTAATTAATTTCTTGTCACCGTCCGGATCGGCTGTTGTGTCGGTGACAGCCGCTTAGAGCAGGATGGTGTTATACATAATTCAAGAGTGCAAAAGAAATGGGCACAGAAAGGTGAGTGCGCTCCATTACCGTCTTTTAGTAGTTAGCGACGGCAGATACGAAGTTAGCTCCTGTCGGATTCTGTTCGCCTGGTACTTTGGTTGTTTAATGACCGCGGCAAAACTTCCGTGAAATCTTTTCGCATAAGGCCACGGTTTTGATAATTACTAACTACTATTTTTTGCTTCTTTGGTCTCATTAATTGGCCTAGTCTTCGCGTTTTATATACGAAGTAATTGTTCAAGGTGTTCGAGATTTGCTCAGGATTACCCATCATCCAGAGTCAGGGAGTGATTTGAGGCATTTCATTGCGAATCTGCTTATATAATTACCAAAGCTTTTTGCATCACATTATTTCATAAACCCACAACTAACAGTTTTATTTTTAGAGATTATGGAATCAAATGCGTCTATCATCATTTCTGTCCTGTATTTACAGCCTCCGTGGCGCAGCCGAGTAGCCCAGCAAGCGAGTATCCGGTTGTGATGCGAGAGGCGGCGAGTTCGATTCCCGCACCGGGACAAATGTTTGTGTGGCCCACAAATATTTGTTTCGGGTCTGGGTGTTATAAGACCGAAAGTCCCTCGTAATTCCTGATACCCACGACACAGGTTATACCTAGTGTGGGATCAGTACTAGGTGTGTGACTGTTGGGTGTATTTATTATTATTATTATTTAATTTTTACTCAATATATTCTCCCATGTGGATGGGGTAATACCATTTTATGCGGGCTTGTGGGCCAAGCAAGAAAATGGTTTTTATTATTATTTATTCAACTTTGACATCGAGATGATTTTATTCTTACCTAGCAGCATCAGGAGCTGTGTAAACAGTAACTGCAGTCATATAAATTTTCATATAAAATCCTATTTCAGAGTGCTGATGTTTTGTAGAAATGTCAGGCACTTCTAGCGGATCATGTATATAAACCTGAAATTATTTGAGGTGATTTTTCTAGATGACTAACGCCCGAATGGTCAAACGCTGCTCAACTTTAACGGCTCCTTATATTGATTTTCGCCATACAATTTTGACAGATAAGGTGGCCTTAAACGACATAAGGCGTCCTTAAGTGTATGAACATTCGGCGGTAAGTACTGCTCTGAGCAAGCTTACATATGTTTAAAACATTATTTTTATTATATTCATATTGGAACAGCTAATCTAATCGACTTCTACAATAAAGTTCAGTTGAAGCTATATATGAAAAAAATCGCTAAAATTAATATGTACTTTAAATTCTTAACTACCTAAAGATTAAACAAAACAATTTCACCTATTCACAAAGAACATTGATGGCACCGCCAAAGGGCGTGTACACACGAAAGTTACACAATTAAACGAGTCTAATTTTCTTGTACGAGTTACATTCGAGATGCTCGCGCCGTATTTACAGAAAGTAACGTGTAAATATTGCCAGCGGGCACGCTGAGGTGGAGGAATTCAAGGTTTTGCTAATGTAGCAACGGACTCTTTAAAAAAGATGTAGGTAAAAAAAAAATTGGTAGACTCTTTTTTCTTCAGCAGCGACGGCAAACGAGCAGGCAGGTCTTTTGATGGTAAGTGATCTCCACCGCCCATAGACTCCCAAGATGTATCATGGGTTTGCCAACCGAAAAGG
Source organism: Clanis bilineata (assembly GCA_036417725.1). NCBI lineage: Eukaryota > Metazoa > Arthropoda > Insecta > Lepidoptera > Sphingidae > Clanis > Clanis bilineata. The sequence continues at coordinate 17,158,465 of CM071145.1, read as the reverse complement.
AAGGGAATAGGGGTTAGGAAAGGGAGGGGGGCATTGGGCCACCGGAAATCTCACTCATCGAACGAAACGCCGCAAGTATCAAACCGGTTGAGCCAAATAATTCGTGCTATAGACATTATTGTCTACAGCATGGCTCTATAACTCAAAAAAATAGAGAAAATAATCATAGAGAGCTTTAGTTGCTGCATGAATGGAAAACCAGAGGTGATATTGTGGTCAAACTAAAGATCCATTGATCTTCTAGATTCTAGAGGATATATTAACAAAGGTTGCAGTTATGCTGCGATTTCGTCTGTTTTTTTAAAAACAGCCATTAGTGTATCGGTACGACTCTCTCTATATTATAATTCATTGTACCGAATCCTTTTTTCTCAAAAGTTTGATAATATTTTATCTATAGTGCTATTTTTGGGCTTACTTTGACGTAAGCTTACCGTTTTATCTCAAATAAAGTGACTGACTCGGTGGCGTAGTGGTATTTCGGTATGACTACGGTTCTGAGGTCTCTGGTTCGATCCCCGGATCGGGCAAAGTGATATTGGATTTTTCCATATCAGCCCGGAGTCTGGAATTTGTGCCCGATATGGCGATAGGCTCGCCCCCTATCACATCTGGGACGGAACAAAGCTCGGCGAAATGTGGGTGTTGTAGTTCGCTAGTGCGCCTCTGCCTACCCCTTCGGGGATACAGGCGTGAGCTTATGTTATGTTAAATAAAGTAAAATCTTCTTTGACTGTCTGGCGTTATCCCGACCTACTGCCAGGGATTCAACCGCTTCCATTTGAACCGTTCTTGAGAACTCTCCAATGGAGTCACCATTGGTTCTCATATCTTACTACAAAACTTGTTGCCAGTTCTTTCTTTTTGGGCCGTCCACGGAGACGCATTCCTGGTACGATCCGATACAAGTGATTGCGTAAATAAAGTAAAATATAATTATTTTTATTTAAAGGAAACCTGAAATTATCGTTCTAACTGAACCCGTTAACAAAGTCCATCTCCACCCCAACCAAACACCAGCACAGCCACTTAATTTGAATATTTAGCACAACTGAGTGCTTAATAAAACATCCAGTTTGATTTACATTCTAACAAATCCGTACCTTTTGCTTTATTTCGTGTAAACACGGCACGCCTACGCCGTGTTACCTCGCCTCCCGCCATTTTTAATTTAGCCTATTTTGCGTTTAATTTACTAACTTCAGATTCAGAGTGTGTTCTTCATTAATATGTATTTTGACTTTAAACTACAACAGCTTGATTGATATCACTTTTTTCAGATTCGGGATAACAACGGTGAAAAATAATGTAGGAAGGGATTGATTTGGACTGTATCCCCCAAAGGGGGTTGAGGCCAGGCGGCCGGTTGTAAAAACTAAGCGCAATCCGTTCTGAAACATGCCTTAAAAGTGTGTCACGCTGATCTCACATTAAAGTGGGATAAGAGCTTGTAACAAGAAAGAAGGGCGATAATAATGGTCATGATGAAATGTATTCACAATTTGATTTTGCACAGTTTTCAAATCACTGTAAGCACCCATTTTTGAAATACTGCCAATCAAACTTGACTCAAGCTGTACCGGCTGTATGAAATATGAAATGAAAGTCTCACAAACTTAAGCTAGGTATAGAACTACAGACGTAGACGGTGAAACCGCGCTGTCCACAGACCTGACGCGCCTGACCAATAAAGGTGGACGAAAAACAAAACGAAACGAGATGGACGCAGCATTTTCCAATATGCCCTCTGTTGTGAAGATTTGTACATCGAAAATGTTTGTAATAGAAATGGTTGTTTTTAGGGATCATGATTGCTACGAGTACAAATTAGTATATTTTGATGTTTAAGCATTGATATTTTCCGGGAGAGTAAGATTTGCTCGCGCTTGGTCGTTTATATTTTATTCGATTGCTCTATTTGATTCAAATTATCACCTTGATATGGCAAATATTACATCGCCCTAGTTTCTTGCCCTTTCTTTCATTTCTGAAACTGACTTTCGATAAGTTAAAAAATAATTAATTAACGATATATTACTATCCTATTTCGTAACAACAACCGTTATTAAACATTCACTTTCCTTCTTACATTGAATAATTTGAGGAATAATTGAAATACGACCTGTTAGTATAATCACTGATTAAATTTGTAATATCCTACATCATTTAAATGTTCAAAACAACGCATATAGGTAGGGACGGCGCAAACATCCGATCGACGTGGGGCGCAATAAAACGCAAATCGTTTGCTAGGTAGCATGGTCCTAATAAAAATTCCTGCAAATCAATACGTTCTCTTTTACGCTTTTTGTATTGTATTTTATTTTGTTATTCGCCTCCGCCTCGTGTTAAAGGGACAATTCCGGGATCTAGCGACGATATACCGCGACTATGCGAGTTTGATATTTGATCTTGTATTTTCTTTTTAAGTTGTCTAAAGAAAAAGAAAATCGTCCACCTGTTCCACCCCAGAACAAGTAAACGCTTTTCTTTTTCTTTCTTTTCATTTGAAAACGTTTATCCAGTAACTTTAGATAGGCATAGTTAGACTTTCGAATAATTTTGGGAAAATCTTTGGCCAACATTAAGGCGTCACTGACTACTAAGATTTCAGAAAAGGCAAACAAACAAATGGAGACAATGATGGACAATTAATATTACTGTCCTTGGAATTCCATAATTCATTATATAGCACCCACATTGGCAAAGTTTGAAAAAAAAACAGAATTCGTGTTTAGTAAAATACAAAGCGCAGTAGGAAAACAGCAATTAAACTGAGAAAGTAAGCCGATTGACGCGTTTATTTCATAGAAAAATTATATACTATGGGTAATAACCTAATAATGCGAAGTGTTATATAATGTAATACTATTTATAGCACAAAATATAAACATTTTTTTATAGCACAGACTGGCAAACAAGCCGGCGGGTCACCTGATGGTAAGTGGCCTCCACCGCATTGATACCCAAGACATAAAAATAATCATGGGTGCGTTGCCAACCTTAAAGAAGGGAATGGGAAAGGGAGGGGGAAATATGCCTCCGGGAATTTCACTCACCGAACGAAACGCGACAGCAAGCTGCCACTTTACGTCGGTTTTCTGTGAGACAGTGGTATCAAACAGGTCGAGCCGGCCCATCCTTGTTGTAGACGTTACTGTCTACAGCGTGGCTCTACCACTCAAGTTATTTGGATTTGAATTAATATTTTACATGTCCAAAATAAAAAATAAAAAAATCGAAACCATCAAAACGCAGCAATCCGCTTACAGAAGCAACAGTAAGTAGAATACACGTTGGATTCCCTGTTCCATCATTGCCATTTGCATGTCTTTGTACACAAAGACATGCACACATACATGTGTGCACACAGATTGACACAGAGCTAAATGCCGGTAGGGTACAAACGTTTAGCGAAGTATTTATTGGCACGGACGACGATTGGGAAAAATTCCAATAAGAGATGGGTGGCGTTTCTACGAAAGAATAATGTTTAATTTGTACAATGAGGACCGTGCGCGTGATTTATGTGTGCTTTTTGTGTTTCATTAAAATTGTTCCTTTGAATTCGTCTATGTAAACACTTTTTATATACAAATGTAAGGAAATTATATAACTGAAAATTCGGAACAAACTTAATTTGATTTTTGGCACAGGCAATGGTTTTACCCCGTCAAAACCTCTGCTCTGGTTTGCTTCTGGTTAAAACACTTGACTTGCCCGGCATCACAACGTGTAATTATGTAAAAAAATATATATACTACGAAGATTAATGATCTACGTTCGATTGTAAACTCACTTTAAAATAATTCACAAAAAAAGATGTAAAAAACAAATCAAATATTCGCTTATCTCGTACATATTAATAATAAAAGAAAAGAACAAAACTTAAATAATACAATCCACTTAAGTAATGGGCTATGGCGTTTTAAAACAGTACACCTTTATTTTCAATGTTGGGTAGATAGTCACGGGCGGCTCCGTCTCCGGTGGCCCATACGCTTATCTTCTTCTAAGTATTTCGAAACACAAAGACGAAACTTGGTCATTGGTCAGACCTTTTAAAATAAAGACAGTAAGATTTTTACTGTTTTTGTGGTCTGAGTTTGATAGATGCAGCACCGGTTAAGGATAATTTAGAAGCGTTAAAGTTTGGGACTTATGTGTATATAATATAATTACGTAATATTACTGCCTCGGTGGCGTGGTTGTATTTCGGTACGACTGCCGTCCCGAGGTGTCGGGTTCGAGCCCCGGGTCGGGCAAAAGTAATATTGGATTTTTCCATATCAGCCCGGAGTCTGGAATTTGTGCCCGATATGGCGATAAGCTATCACATCTGGGACGGAACTAAGCTCGGCGAAATGTAGGTGAACTAGTTGGCTAGTGCGCCTCTGCCTACCCCTTCGGGGATACAGGCGTGATGTTATGTTATGTTATATTTAAGATTATTACACTGACTTTATAACATTCATACATTCTCTTATAAACAAAAAAAAACTGATAGATGGATACTTATAATAAACATACCTACCAGTATTTTTTTTACTAAACATAATAATACCATGTTTTTTGTTTGACCAATTTTCCTCATGATATAAAGCATGAACCGGTTGTCATTATTGTCAGTTTCAAACCAGTTGTTATGAAGCACAGATTTGTACCTCCACGATTTATACGAGGAGCTTAATATATAATAATCTAATTTCTCAAAAAGATTATTTGGAAAAGTTATTGCTTCTTCAGTGACACCCCTAATCATTCAAGACATGAAGACTGTGTTTACATTTCTGGTTGCTCTTGGAGTCAGTTTAGTAGATGGAGCAGCTGTTCGAAACCAATTGCAAGCGCCTCAATTAAAGAAAACAATAATATTTGATCCAGCTGGAATAAGGTTGCAGTGGGAACCTGTAGAGGGACGAAAAGACGATCCTATTACTGGGTACAGGGTAAGCACATAATGTTCCTTATTAGTAAATTCTAGTTTTACTCCATCCTAAGCATCTACTTCAATTATAAGCATCATTAAGTTATATAACATAAGCTCACGCCTGTATCTCCGAAGGGGTAGGCAGAGGTGCACTAGCGGACTAGAACACCCACATTTCGCCGAACTTAGTTCCGTCCCAGGGGGCGAGCCTATCGCCATATCGGGCACAGATTTCAGACTCCGGGCTGATATGGAAAAATTCAATATCACTTTGCCCGACCCGGGGATCGAACCCGAGACCTCAGGATGGTAGTCATACCGAATTACAACTACGCCACCGAGGCAGTCATTAAGTTATAAATTATATATAGCTAAATTAATCCTGAGCAGTAAAAAATACTTTCACCATCATCATCATCATCATTATCATCATCATCGGCCATAGGACGTCCACTGCTGAACATGAAATACTTTAAGTTATAAAAAAACACCCACCAGTCACATACATAGTCCTGACCCCACACTAAGATCGAGTCTTGTGTCGTGGGTATCAGGAACTACGAGAGACTTTCGGTTCACAACACCCAGACCCGAAACAAATAGTTGTAGGACATACAAACATTTGTCTCGGTGCGGGGATCGAACCCGCGGCCTCTCGCTTCACAGCCGGCTGCTCGCCCGCTGCGCCACGGAGGCTTTCAGTTACTTCAAATATTATTATATTTATTACAATTTTAATGAGAGTGACACAAAAAAGGGATGAAATGATTGTAGCAAGAGGAATTCCATCGTCTCTACTTATCTTTAGGGAAACAGATTTGAGTAATATTTAAAATGAGTGATTCATCATCATCATTATCTTCATCATCAGCCATAGGACGTCCACTGCTGAACATATGCCTCCCCCAAAGATTTCCAGATCGACCTGTTGGAAGCGGCCTGCATCCAGCGACTTCCTAGCGACTAATGAGTGATTATTTCAATCAAAATAAAATGATTGAAAAACTTTTCAGTTGAAAGTTTGGGAGCTGAGCAAAAAAGTGTACAGTATCGAATACGACGATAATGGGAGAAGCAAGACAGTTGAAAAAACCGTAGCCAAGGTAAAATTATTGTTATTTAGTTTTTATCACTCACTTATGACTCAGCGCAGCATATGACGTCCACCTACAAGATGGACCGACGACCTGATAAAGGTCGCAGCAAGTCGCTGGATGCAGACCGCTTCCAACAGGTCGAACTGGAAATCTTTGGGGAGGCTTATATTCAGCACCACTGCTGGACATCATTATAATTAGCCACAGAACGTCCACACGTTCTATGGCTGATGATAATGATGATATATCTGACTACATAATGCAGTACAGTCTCCATGCCACAGCAGAAATGAAATACCGAGTTCAATTCGCAAGACAAATATTTATGTGGAACTAATATTTGTTTTGTGTTTGCGTTTTAATTTTTCACTCATCCTTTTCCCACTTAAACGCCGTTCAACACATTTTTAAAGCACGTCAAGGATTCGGCTTGTATGTGACTACGTGTTGCGAGACTTAGATTTGCTTGTAGCTAATAATACCTCTTCATTTGTGATTTGATCGCGTAGAGAAACACCGAGCATAGCCCTCTCCATAGCCGATGGCCGATGGGGCAGAAAAGTTCTCGAGTGGAGACCACGTACCGGCAAGCGCAGCGTTAGACGTCGACCTAGTGAGTGGACAGACGACATCATAAAGGTCGCAGGAAGTCGCTGAATTCAGGCCGCTTCCAACAGGTCGATTTGGAAATCATTGGGGGAGGCCTTTGTCCAACAGTGGACGTCCTGTGGCTGGTCCTGTGATGATGATTACCCACTTCAATTATTTATTTGCAGGATACTAGTTCATTTGACTATACAAAAGAAAAGCCGAAATGGATTGTGGATGTTGGACCTGAGGCTTCTGAGGCTGAAGTAAATGACGTGATACTTGATATATTTTATGAGCTGAAAGTGCAAGCATTAACCGAAAATGAAGAAGGACCTCTTTCCGATACTACAATAAGAGTAGCGATAAATGGACCCAAATAATTATCCAACAAATCAAAATAGGTAATTTAACAGTTGTTTCACTCTTGGGTGTACCTATTCTTCTTCTACCTGCCCTTATCCTACCTTAATGTGGGGTCGGCGCAACACACTTTTTCAAGCATGTTGCAAATAGGATTTGGCTTCGTTTTTACGACCGGCCGCCTGCCTGACGTCAAACCCCTATGAGGGATCTTGGGTGTACCTATTATATTAAATAAATAATAGTCTTTAATTTTTTTCTACCTGCCCTTATCGTCGGCATAACGAATTTTTTTCAAGCATGTTGCAGAAAGGATTTAGCTTAGTTTTTACTGCCGGTAGGCGCCTGACGTCATCACTCATCTGGAGGATCCAGCCACGGGAAATAGTGTAAGAAAACCACCACACCTGACTTGGAAATCGAACCCAGGATCTCCCTGTTCGCAGCCCATATACACTGCCAATTGACCAAGGGCGACTATATATAATAATAAAAATAATATTAGCCCTGTAATATTACTGTCCCACTGCTGGGCACGGGCCTCCTCTACCAATGAGAGGGGTTAGGCCTTAGTCTACCACGCTGGCATGATGCGGTTTGGTAGACTTCACATACCTTCGAAATTCCTGTGAAGAAATTCTCAGGTATGCGGGTTTCCTCACGATGTTTTCCTTCACCGTTATAGCAAGCGATATTTCACAATGAAAATACACTTAACATAGTAAAGTCAGAGGGTGTATGCTCCATTTTGGGGTTGGTCTCGAACCTCCGACACTTGTCTCGTCAGTCCGTACCATTCCCAACTGAGCTATCGCTGCTCGGGCGACTAGTCGTGTGAAAATCAATAAATGAAAAATAAATATATCTTCGCTCTAAAACATTAACCCCCTTATTCATAATGAAATCTTGGTCTTATCGAAAGCATAACCCTACTTTTGCCTAATTTAGCAAAAAGAGAACTAATATATGCTTATCAAATACAATGTTGCTGGTTACAGAAAAAATATTATTTTTATCTCTGGCAAGCTTCGAAACAGATAGGAAGTCTTGGCTATATATTTTTTTTATTTATTGTTTCCAAACAATTAATAAAAAATATATATATCAATGTTAGATGGGGTCCTAGACTATAACAAACTTAATATCATTAAGAAAGAACATCAAACTTGAAACAGCTGATCGGAATCGGCCATGTTTTCACTATTGAACGTTGGAATGTTTTAACGCTATTGAACGATTATGAATACAATTTTTATGAAGTGTACTATTGCGGTCTTATTACGCTCTACTAAGCAATTATGAATAAAGGGGTTAGAAACTAAAACCTAACACATAATACTCAGAACAATTCGGTAAATATTGCTAATGCAACTACCGTTACAAGAAACTATCCCTAACAAGGGCAAGTCAAACAAAAACCATATAAATCTGCGGGGATTAAGAGTATGATGGGATAGTTCCGACACATGTCACCTGGATTCAAATGTAATCCACACGCGATGTGGGATGGAACGAAAAACTATTCGGGTCCGTCTGATTAAAGGATTATCATGTAAAAAGTGACAGCGTGAAGTTTACCACAAACTGTGACAGTTTTCATACCTCAATAAACTACACGTAGGTAACAACTCTGGATAACATAACTATTTATCGGTGAGTTTTTGAGAGTTAATAATTGATTCATATATTATATAGATTTAATAGATTAAGCTTTTGCTCGCAACTTCGTTCGCATGGAACTTTATTAATAAAATCCACGAGAATCCTACAATTTTAACTTATTGAACCGACTTTAAAATTTATCCAATCGTGACCAAATGGGACCACCCTTGAAATAAGCTCTATCGAATACAAAAATAATTATAAAAATCGGTCCACATTTGGCGGAGATATCGCAACATACATAAAAAAATACAGACGTATTGAAGACCTAACGTAACATACATAAAAAAAATCAGACGAATTGAGGACCTCCTCCATCTTTATGTCGGTCGAAGATACTATTGGTCTACAAATTGAAGCGCTGGGGGGTTACCACCACCTCTTATAGCAATATTACTATAATCTTTGAAATAAAATTATTTTTACGGATTTTATCACGTTTTGGTTTTAATTTTTATTCCCGCCGTTTCGAAGGCTTTGCAGTCTTCGTGGTCACGTGGTCAGTCCAACCCGTATTTAATTTTATTTCAATGAATAGCATTCGCGTAAACTTAAGAAATCAGTACTATAATCTTACTTGTACCGATTCCCGTACAAAAAAAACGAAGTAAGACTATAATAATACTGCTATAAGAGGTGGTGGTAAACCCCCAGGTTATGTGATCTGAAAGTTATAACTTATAACAGTGTTGTCTCATTATGAAAAAACATGCTTCTTAACGTAAAGAATGCCGAAAATGCCGAAAAATGTAGTCTAAATTTTGATTCAACATTTAGACTACTTTTTTCGGCATGCACATAGACAACAGACGTGCGGATCATCTGATTATCTACAGGGTGGTTGTAAAAAGTAAGTGAAGCTCGGAGCACACCTCAGCGAAATGCAATTAGATTTGTCTCGAGAGAGTGACGCGACCGGCATTGTACGCCAAGAGCTGAACACGCGTTTACAACCGAGAGATGAGGTAGGCTGAGCAATCGCTTAATGATAACGCCAATATTATAATATGTAACATCGTGTTACTTTACAATAATGTTTTCTTTCTATATTTGTTACTGTTATGCAAAATAAAAAGAGAGCTGTATGTTTTTCCGGAGTAAAAAGTAGTCCGTGTTACTAGCTAACAATGTAGTTTTTTACAGGTGATAGAATTTTTAAAATCGGTTCAGTTGTTTTTGAGCCTATTCATTACAAACAAAAATACACTCAAACTTTCCTCTTTATAATATTGGTAAGGAAATAAAAAATATACATACATTATGTACTGAAATCACATTATATTTTTATCGATTTAATTAGAACTAAAAATCAAAAAGTAATTAAGTATCTGTCTCGGTGGCGTGGTTGTATTGAGGTACGATTTCCGTCGTGAAATCTCGGGTTCCATCCCCGGGTCGGGCAAAGTGATATTGAGTTTTTCAATCTGGAATTTGTGCCCGATATGGCGATAGGCTCTCCTCCTATTACATCTGGGACGGAACTAAGCTCGGCAAAATGTGGGTGTTCTAGTTCGCTAGTGCGCCTCTGCCTATCCCTTCGGTGATACAGGCGTGAGCTTATGTTATGTAATTAAGTATTTCAATTATCTATTGACCATTCTTGTAAAACGTCACCCGGCTCTCGCACTACACAAGCCCCCATCTGATTTCCATATAAATTGTAGCTAACTCACGTGGCATCTCTTACTTTTAACTGCTGTAACCGCACTCTGGCGGCCATGTCCTCCCCTCCCTCTCCCCTGGCGACGTCCGCAGACCAGCAAAAATACTGCAATTAATACGCTTGTATTACTGTCTAGTTTTGTTGAATTTTGGCTGCGATATGGTCGGGTTGGAAGACTTTTTTATTTTTAATTACATAAGCGAACTAGAACACCCACATCGCCGAGCTTAGTTCGTCCCAGATGTGGTAGGGAGCGAGCCCATCGTCATATCGGGCACAAATTCCAGACTCCGGACTGATATGGAAAAATCCAAAATCACTTTGCCTGACCCGGGGATCGAGCCTGAGACCTCAGGACAATAGTCGTACCGAAATACCACCACGCCACCAAGGCAGTCAGGCAGAAAGAAAGAATAAATAAATAAACGCGATTCTACTAACAATAAGCACAATAACAAAAACATCTAAAAAAAACAATGCGAATCAAACAATCAGAATACTATAACATTATCCATTAAGAGATTCGTGGAATGTCTACATCCATCACATATCTCGGGGAGGCATTCGGAGTGGAGGATAGGGGGTGGGAGTCCACTCCGCGACTTAGTGGACAGTGTAATTCAATTTGGTAAATAAGATTTCCCGTCTAGTTACCTGCACCAACGCCCTTTCATATCTTATATTTTGTTGTGTCTTGTGACGGCCAATATTATGTTGGGCCAATGTTGGTTTGGTCGTTGGTGTATGGGGTTTTTCGTTTTCAACGTTTCCAACCCTTTCAAACCTTCATTAATAGTAGTTACTGAAATTACTAAAAAGGTAGCCTTACTAGCTAGCGATTTATCGTTTGTTATTTTATTGTTATCACTAACGACTAAACTAACTTTTAACACTGATTTATCATTATAGTGAGTCGTTTTTTTTAAGAACAAACAGATGATTCTGGATATTGGAGTTTACGTCTGATTTGGTAATAAGATTGTCGTTATCACATTGTAGAAAGTGACTTTTTCAGTAATTTAAATCTGAAACTACATAAAAATCGAATGCTGTAAAGTACAAAACTTATATTTCTCATTAAAAATAAATACATTATCCAAACGTCAAATGTTTGTCCAACACGGGGCCGGAATTAGATTGGTACAAGTGGGGTCAAGTGGGGACGCGAAATGGACGATGACAATGTCGCCAATATGAAATTACATCCGCATCGCTTACGTGGAAATGTATGAGACGGGGGTGGGACTTGGGAGCTTTTAAAAAGATTCCGCTTTTGTAAGGTAACGTTATTTACTTATTAGTTTTTTACTTTTAATCCAAGTTTAAATTGCGAAATCTTTTTGCTATTGCTACACAAATGTTTTTTTTTTTATTTATTTATTTGGACAACCAGTAGTTGTTATATTAATACTTACATCTAACATAATGTAAATCCTTAATTAATTCAAATGCACAACTTTTTAAGGTGTCACAGCATGCATAGAAGAGTAACATCGGTATTAATAGCTTAAACAACTGATGAACAAACGTTAAAATAGTCATTTCTTAAGTTTACGTGAATATTATACATTGAAATAAAACTATTCTTACGGATTCTATCACGATTAGGTTTTAATTATTATTCCCGACGTTTCGAAGGCTTTGCAGTCTTCGTTGTCACGGGTCAGACTGAGGTGTCATTTGTCCAAAAAAGGTTAGAGTTACAATATCTACCATCATTAAAAAATATACAAAATCAAAAAAGGTTAATTATTTGTGTTCCGATTTATGCAGTACGAGCTCACGGTGTCTTGAGTTCTGGCAGCTGGTCTTTTGGGTTCAGAGGAAGGCTCCAAACATTATCTTAGATTTGATAAACCACAAATCCTCGCCAAAGAACACCGATTCCTCCCTAGGATGATACGCGAGGCTATTGAAATTAAAAAACATCCTAATTTCAATAGAGAAGATGGTTGGAAGCTTGCACAAACCTGGGATCCAATTATACATCTTATTAAATCGGAACCCAAAAGACCAGCTGCCAGAACTCAAGACACCGTGAGCTCGTACTGCATAAATCGGAACACAAATAATTAACCTTTTTTGATTTTGTATATTTTTTAATGATGGTAGATATTGTAACTCTAACCTTTTTTGGACAAATGACACCTCAGTCTGACCCGTGACAACGAAGACTGCAAAGCCTTCGAAACGTCGGGAATAATAATTAAAACCTAATCGTGATAGAATCCGTAAGAATAGTTTTATTTCAATGTTAAAATAGTCTTTGTTACTTTTTATATCTGATAAATGCAACCTCATACTGCTTTATTGTATTTTCTTTTCTTTCTGCCTGTCCTTGTCCCGGCCTTCTGTCAGGGTCTGCCTTCCTACTTAAACGCTTCCACTTCTCCCGGTCTTGAGCATCCTCTAGTGAGGCCATTGGCTCTCATATCTTCCTCCAGAACGTCCCACCATATATCATACTGCTTCTTCTTGCTGAATTATATCTTATTTGTAAGCGTTAATAAGAAAGTAGTAAGCTTACTTGGATAATGCGCATGGGCCTCCTGGTCTTATCGAGAGGTTAGGCTTTTGATTAGATTGGTAGACAAGTGCACTTCAATATTAATTACTTAGAAATAATTTGTACTTAGAAATTGAAATACTTAGAAATATTCAGTTTTGTTTTTGTATTTTATACCCTCTCTTACGCCTCCGACTGCCTCGGTGGCGTAGTTGTATTTCGGTACGACTACCGTCCTGAGGTCTCGGGTTCGATCCCCGGGTCGGGCAAAGTGATATTGGATTTCTCCATATCAGCCCGGAGTCTGGAATTTGTGCCCGATATGGTGATAGGCTCGCCCCTATCACATCTGGGACGGAACTAAGCTCGGCGAAATGTGGGTATTCGAGTTCGCTAGTTTACCTTTGCCTACCCCTTCGGGGACACAGGCGTCAGCTTATGTTATTTTATTCCCTTAATATAAACTGAATACACACATTTACAAATAAACCTTGGCTTTGAGGCTATTAAATAAACATTAATTTGTAGGTACAAAGTCGGGTGAAACTTGAATGACTTCTCGTTAACTAGAAAATAATAAAGTGAAAAAATTGCGAACGTCCACAACACCTAACAAAACATCAAAAGAGTTCGTTCACATCGCACGATAAATTGACCTTACATTAATTTTAAATGATATTAAATTTTAATAATGGTCTTTGTGTTTTTTTCAGAGGTGCACAGTAGAATCATAGGATATGATTATTTTATCAATAAACCAACATAGAGATTTATTTGTTAGAACCATTTTTCAAAAAGCAAACAATACAAATGTCGAAATTTGCTACAAACACAAAATAGCATTCAATAAAGTAGCAGCACATATTCATTACATAATTATACGACACATCTTCATATCATAGTGTATCATTATAAAGTATTTTAAACTTATATTTTAAACCCCTCACGACAGACTTCATCGTTCCAAATAGAAAAGCACGTTGTAATATAAATATCACATCCGATAAATCATAAAGTCCGAACGAACCTTCACTGTCCCGAAGCATTTCTAAATCAAAACACGGTCGGTTACCCACGAGAGTGACTTGCGGAAAATTGGAAAACGAAACAAGGTGAAAAATATTATTAAGTGGAGCGCTCACCGCTCGCCCCTCCTCCCCGCACGCCCCTCCATCGCCCTCACATCACCCGCGGGACACCACGGTGATTTTCACCATTGTTTAAATGTGATTTTGAATTTTGATTAATTTTTACTGTGGGATTTTTACATTCAAGGTCTGGTCAAAGCCAAAATTAAATATACATCTGTTGAAATTTCTGACAAAATGAAAATTGAGTTTTTGTATCAATTTGTGTACACGAAACATGAATGTTGCAATCTTCAGGTCGGTACCTTGAAAGCCAATCAATGACAGAATTGACTAAACATTCCTCAAATATCATGCCAAGTCAAAATTCTGGTAAGTAAACTTTTTTGGATCTTTTTAACTGCGACCAGTCTGCTAATTTTCGTCTTATTCTGCCAATAAATTATAATCCGTAATTTTAAACAGCGATAGCTCAGTTGAGAGTGATACGGACTGCCGAGACGATTATCGGAAGTTTGAGCCCAACCCCAGCATACACCTCTGTCTTTTCTATGTTAAGAGTAAATTCGTTATGAATTATAGCTTGCTATAACGGCGAAGGAAAACATCGTGAGGAAACCTGCATACCCGAGAATTTCTTCACAATAATTTCAAAATTATGTGAAATCTACAAACCCGCATTAGGCCAGCGTGGCGGACTAAGTTCCTCTCATTAGTAGAGGAGGCCCGTGCCCAGCAGTGGGGCAGTAACATTACAGGGCAAATAATGTTTATTAATAATATTCATTGTAGATAGTCACGGGCGGCTCGGTCTCCGGTGGCCCATACGCTTATGGAACATATATATGTGCCGCCTCTGACGGGTTAAACTCTTTCAGAAACTAATGTAGATTTTTAACTGTTTACCTACTGACACAAAATAACTATTCCAAAATCAAAGTAATGTAAGATCGTTTCAAGAAGGTCCAGCATTTATAGTTCTCGTATTTTTACCAAAATTCCGCTACCTGAGTCAACCACCTTCATTGATAGTCGATCGGTCCACAAATCGCTGGTTATACGGGGCAAGGCTTTTAGCGAAGGCAGGGTCCGGTAAATCGAGCTATTAGTGACAGGGGCACTTTCTGCTAACAGCGTGCACACAGGTTAAGAATTTGTGGGACGTATTTTCTGGGCATTTTGAAAAAAAGTGTAGGTATTTAATGAAGACTTTTTAACTTTCCGACCAACTTCCAAAAAGGAGAACGTCCTCAATTCGTCTGTTTTTTTTTATGCATATTACACAATATCTCCGCCAAATGTGGACCGATTTTCAAAATTCTTTTCGCGTTCGATAGATTTTATTTCACGGGTGGTTCCATATGATTTGGTCATGATCTGATGAATTCGGTAGATGGCCAGTTATTAGTTACACGGTGGTGATACTTTTAAGTGGTAAATGACTTTTTCAAACGCTGAGTTTCGATTTTTTTATAATTTATGGCCTAGTTATTTATAATATGTTATTAAACGAATAAGTTCCTATGTGAACAAAATTGTTTTATTAAATACTAAATATACCTCTATAGCTAAGTAGGAAGTTTTTGTTTATTTGTATGTTAGTTTATTAGTACGCAGGAGTTAATATCTAGAATTACAGAAAACTAGACCATCTCTAATAAATTCACCGTTCACGGCAATTTGCCCTCAAAGTTTTCTAAACTCTACCATTTCAAACTTTTAGTGTACTTCCCTCTAAAATTCTTTAAACACGGTTTGCCTACTAATATTCTTTTTGAAAGGCTGGAAAGTTTGAACGCGCTAATATCTGACAATAATAAACTGATTTTGAAAATAGCTTTGCTATTAAAAAGCTATAATACTCGTACCACTGAGTGACAAGCTAGTATTTATCCCTAGAAAAGACTTGTACCACAGAAGCGGAGTCACAGGCAACTGCTAGTGTCGGTATAGTGTTGTTTCATATAACCCCGTGTTCCCTGTAAGGTGGATCGGGCGAGTGCACATTCACAGTCGATTGGGCGCCCGCCGCACTCCTTTATGGCGTCCTGCTACCGTCTCTGATAGCGCCAATTACCCGCCAAAGCGTTGAGAATAATGTGGATTTTATTTTTTATGGATTCTGTAACGTGACATTACAGTTTGTTACAATATGGATGGTAGAAGAAATTTATATATAAGATCCCCCAAAGGGGGTTGATGTCGGGCAGCCGGTCGTTAAAACTAAGCCAAATGCTTTCTGCAACATGCTTCAATGTGTTGCGCTGAACCCACATTAAGGTGGGATAAAGGCAGGTAGAAAGAATGAAAGATGGTTGGTAGATGAAACCGATATACGATCGTCACAGACCTAGATGCCTCTCTCCTTCCAATCCCTTTTTTAAATAAGTAACGTACCCACAACCCATAGTCATTATGGTAATTAGGCGACCACTTAGCAACATGTGAATGTGTTAATAAATAAAATAATAAATAAATAACACCCAACTGTCACATACATAGTCCTGACCCACACTAAGATCCAGTCTTGTGTCTTGGGAATCAGGAACTACGAGAGACTTTCGTTCTCACAACACCCAGACCCAAAACAAATATCTGCGGGCCACACAAATATGTCTCCGTGCGGGGATCGAACCCGCGGCCTCTCGCTTCATAGCCGGCTGCTCGCCCGCTGCGCCATGGAGGCTATCAACTTCACATAGTAATCAGATAAATAGTGACCCCACACTAAACTTCGAAATTTGGTTCATGTCTAATGAGTATCAGTCACAAGGCGAAACTTTCAGAAAAACACCCAGACCGGAAACAAATACTTGTGGATACAACAAACGTTTTAATTTTTTGTCGTATATTTCTGCATTATTTTTCACAAGCGTATCCACGTTATGTCATGGTTACGATGTATGGCGGTCAGTCCCTTAGATTTTGTTACCTCTCGCGGGAAATTGCCTTCACGATGTACTTCGCTGTCTTAAGGTGGTCATGCTATAGCATATACTGATCTATAGAATAGGTATAAATAAATAAAATAACTAAATACACCCAACAGTAACACACCTAGTCTTGACCCCACACTAGGTATAACCTGAATCGTGGGTATCGAGAGACTATGAGAGACTTTCGGTCTCACAACACCCAGACTTGAAACAAATATCGGTGGGCCACACAAACATTTGTCTCAATGCGGAAATCGAACCTACGGCCTCTCGCTTCACAGCCGGCTACTTGCCCGCTGCGCCACGGAGACTGTATGTCAAGATCAGCTTCATATCTACAAAAAACAAAAAGATAGGGTAAACTAGACTTACCTACCTATGTATTAAAATGACATACCTACATAAGCCATAACATAAGCTCACGCCTGTATCCCCGAAGAGGTAGGCAGAGGCGCAGTAACGAACTAGAACACCCACATTTCGCCGAGCTTGGATCCGTCCCAGATGGGGCGAGCCCATCGCCATATCGGGGACAAATTCCAGACTCCGGGCTGATACTGAAAAATCTAATATCACTTTGCCAAATCTGGGGATCGAACCTGGGATCTCAGGATGACAGTCGTACCGCACACGCAATACCGCTACGCCACCAAGGTTTGCCTCGTATACAGTCTAAATATTAAGCCCACCTACATAAGCCCACGCCTGTATTAAAAATTCTGGACTATCATTACTACTAACAGTAAGTAATGCTAGCTTTGGTTGCCGCCCAGTCTGAGTAGAAGGTTTCTATGAGACTCTTCTCTTCAAAGAGTGAAAAGCAATATACCATTCCACGACCACTTTCAGACCTAAGCAACCCCTTTTCGACCGAGTTCCAAAATGGAGAAGGTCCTCAATTTGTCTGTATTTTTTTTATGTATGTAACGCGACATCTCCGCCAAATGTGCACCGATTTTCAAAATTATTTTTGTGTTCGATAGAGCTTATTTCAAGGGTGGTCCCATATATTATATATCCCAATTTGGTCACGATCGGATATTTAAGTCGGCCCGTTAAGTTTTAAAACTTGTGATTATTAATTTCAGAATCGGAAAACTCAAAGAAAAATTGTGATTGCCCAAACTGTGATTCAAACCCAGGACCTAAATTTTCACCCTGAGTACAATGCCACTTAGATAGTTGTAGAGCAAGGTCGAAAGGATTTTCTGACAATATACATTAACTACCTACGCTAAACAAATCGGATGGAGAATTAGTCTCGCAGTTCAATCAAAGTCCACGTCTGATTGATGAACTGAATTAACTTTATTCTGATACGTCCCTGAGATGTCCTTAGGGATTACCAGCTTTTGTTACGAACACTATTTTATTTAAAGCCGTGACTGGCAGACGGACAGGTGGGTCACCTGATGGTAAATGCTATTCACCACCCATACCCTACAATACCAAAGAAACCATAGGTACATTGCAATGGGGAATAGTGACTGGCACGGGGAACGGGAATTGGACAGTCAAATTTTTTTCTACCTGCCCTTATCCCACCTTAATGTGGGGTCGGCGCAAAACACTTTTTCAAGCATGTTGACCGGCTGCCTGTCTGACGTCAACCCCCTCCGAGGGATCCAGTCCCGGGTAAATTAAATTAGAAAAATTGTTTTCCTGACCTGGGAATCGAACCCAGAACCTCCCAGACCACGGTCCATATATGCTGCCACTAGACCAAGGAGGCGACCGACCGACACTCACCGAACGAAATTTTTTATCTGTTTTCTGATGCAATAATAACTCTCTACAATGAGGTTCTCTCACAAAAAAAATATTTTTAGCAGAGTAGTATTGATATATTTTGTATGTAGGACAACACTTGAAATCAACGATATCAAACAAAAGTTTATTCATTATGTAATTTTAGCAAATTTTCAGGGTAAACAATGTATCTTTGTCTATATGCATGCCGCTGCAACATAGACTAACATATGCGAAAATTATGCAATTCTGTCAAAATTCCATACATACGGGTCGAATTGATAACCTTCTTTTTTGAAGTCGGTTAATAAAAAGAATCTTGGCGGAGATTTCAACATTACAAAATATCGACAATTTGAGCATCTCGATTTTTAAAATATTTGTTTTAAAAAAAAACAAATATTTATATCCCTTGAAAATATTGGCTCTAAAACAAAGCCATAGTACATAATCACAGTACACATACAGTTAACCAGAATCGAACTCCCTACAGTTTTCCTGTACAAATAATACACCCCAGCAAACACCTGAGATGTTTGTGCGTTTAAAAGGCGGCGTCGCGTTACAGTTACCGGCTCGCGTTACAGTTAAATGGTGGGACAATACCAGTGTCGGTTACTGATGGATCCCAGGTGTCTATAGCAGTGGCGAGGGGTGACTATTTTCAAAAGGGAAGCCAATGTTACTTTCTCTTCAAAATACTTATAAGCCTACAATCTGGTAAAGGGAAGCCGGCAGGAATCAGTTTGTATGAACTGTTTGCGATTGGTCTTTACCACATGCAGCGAATATTTCCTAAGGTGATTTTGGGCTATATTCAGTTTAATGTCATCCATTTTGTTAGAGGGAAATTTCAAATCATATTCCAAATGAGATGGCGCTTCCTTGGTCTACTGAGGTCATGGGTTCGATTTCCAGGTCGGGCAAAGAGAATTTTCTAATTTAATTTGCCCGGGACTGGACCCCTCAGAGGGGGTTGGCATCAGGCAAGCAGTCGGTCGTAAAAACTTAGCCAAATTATTTCCGTAACATGCTTGAAAGAGCGTGTTACGCTGACCATCAATTAAGGTGGTATAAAGGCAAGTAGAAAGAAAAAAAGATTCCAAATAAGTAAAACTACTTTTACTTATTCAAAAATGATATTTCTTTATAATCATTTTATTTGATTGACGTCAGACAGTCAACCGATAGTAAAAACGAAACCAAATGCTTTCTACAATTCACTTGAAAAAAATGAGTCGGAAATTATCTCATTGGAGTTCAGTAAGCAAATGGCATGGCAAATGGAAGGAAAGACATTTCATTCCAGTCCATTACGTCAAATAGTTTAAGTGAAACAGATATAATCACAAGTTTAAAAACTTAACGGCCCGACTTCAAATCCGATCGCGGCAAAATTTATATGCGACCACCCTTGAAATAAGCTCTATCGAACACAAAAATAATTTTGAAGATTGGTCCACATTTGGCGGAGATATCGCGTAACATACATAAAAATACCGACGAATTGAGGACCTTCTCCTTTTTGGAAATCCGTCGAAAAGTATGTGGGTAAAATGT
Organism: Clanis bilineata; assembly: GCA_036417725.1. NCBI lineage: Eukaryota > Metazoa > Arthropoda > Insecta > Lepidoptera > Sphingidae > Clanis > Clanis bilineata. Next base: position 17,138,323 of record CM071145.1, on the reverse strand, counting down.
TTAAAAATAGAACAATAAGGCTCAATTGCACCACTATTATTAACCTAGAGTTAGTCCTAACCGCAAGTTAAGTTACATGTCATTCATACATTTTCTGTCAATTTAGCTTGCGGTTAGGACTAACTCTAGGTTAATAATAGTGGTGCAATTGAGCCTAAGTAAAATTTAAATTCAATAACCCTCACAAATAAGAGCCCAGGTGCCGAAATTCTAAAAGCCATAAACGTTCAAATGGTGTTCAAATACCGTACCAGTGCGCGCAATTTTCACCGTAATTTCGGCCAATCTGAGTCACTCTGCCATTTCCTCGCTGTAAGTAAAGGTGTTACTGTTTGAGCACGTACCACGGCTCTTTATTATGATATTACTTTCTCAGCTGGGTGTGCTCGTTTTATTTGTATTAAAGTTTTAACATTTTTAAGATTTTTTTTATAGCGGAGACTGGCAAACGAACAGTTGGGTCACCTGATGGTAAGTGATCTCCGCCGCCCATAGACATTGAAGACATGAAAAAAAAATGGGTACGTTGCCAAAAGGAGGGAAATAAGGATTAGGAAAATTTGGGAAGAAATTGGAACACCAGAAATCTCACTCACATAACGAAACGTGACAACGAGCTGCTATTTTAGGTCGGTTTTCTGTAAGACAGTGGTATCAAACCGATCGAGCCGGCCCATTCATGCTGTAAACGTAGCTGTCTACAGCATAGCGCTATCACTGTTGTTGGTTTTATAATTTCTTTTAATTGAGATGTCTAATAAAGGACGGTTACCTTTTATTAACTAGCAGAGAAACCTCCTCCTTAGCGGCAGCGTGTTTGTACGTATGGACCCGGAGGTTCTAGGTTCAAATACCAGGTCAGGCAACACCATTTGACTGAAGGGTGTTAAAATGAAACCAAATACATTCTACAAGATGCTTGTGAACACTACATTGGAGTGGGATAAAGGAGGAAGAAAGAAGAATAAGCTTACACATACCCAAAGAGGTATCTTCTAAAGCTGAATTAGTGGACTCATGCAGTCATACTCGCAGAACTTATTTCTACCCCCTTAATGTGTTAAGAGACAGTAGTTCACCATAACGGACACAATTTCCAACCCCAACCACTTAGATTAAGTACACTTTTCGAACGACTTCCAAAAAAGAGAAGGAGCTCAATTCGTCTGTATTTTTTTAATGTATATAACGCGATATCTCGGTTAAATGTGGACTGATTTTCAAAATTCTTTTTGTGTTCGATGGAGTTTATTTCAATGGTCCCATATAAATTTGATTACAATCGGATTTGAAGTCGGTCCGTTAAGTTTTTAATCTTGTGATTACGAAATAAAATACTCAATAATAATTAGAATTGCCTGTCCCGGGATTCGAACTCATGACATTACAATTATCACGTAAATACTCATCACCGTCTCCCGTCTTAGTTACTTCAAAACTAACTATACTTTATAGTCATTTTAAAAGTCAAGGTAAAAGTATTCATTAAAGAAATTGTGCGTACAGACAGACAACATTTCTATGTTATTAAAGGCCATTGCAGGTAATCTTTACTTTACGGCAGCAGGAGAGACTTTGTGAAACACTTTTATTTCGTATTTCGGCGGTGGTCGCCCCGTCGGTCGCGGTTTTATTGCACTAAGCCTATATTTTATGGTTGTGGGTGGAGTGGTTCGGTATCTTGATGGTCTTTACTCTTTACTGTGCCGGCCTGCTTGATTGCTCACACTTAGGGATTCCAAGTTGAAATTAAATAAATGTGGTACATTTACGTGTGGTAGAGCCACGCTGTAGACAGTAACGTCTACAAAACGAATGGGCCGGCTCGACCGGAAGATACCACTGTCTCACAGAAAACCGACGTAAAGTGGCAGCTTGCTGTCGCGTTTCGTTCGGTGAGTGAGATTTCCGGTGGCCCATTTCCCCACTCCCTTTCCCAATCCCCTTCCCTCCCCTTCCATTCCCTCCTTTTAGGTCAGCAACGCACCCATGATTTTTTTTGTCTTGGGTGTCTATGGGCGGTGGAGATCACTTACCATCAGGTGACCCATCTGCTCGTTTGCCAATCTCTGCTATAAAAAAAAAAAAAAAAATACCATCAGATGACCCATCTGCTCGTTTGCCAGTCTCTGATATAAAAAAAAATACGGATAATCCCACTATCACCAGGGACGGGACTAAACTCGGCGAAATGTGGGTGTTCTAGATCGCTAGTACGCCCCTGCCTACCCTTTCGAATACAAGCGCGAGCTTATATAATGTTGTTGTTAACTTAAATATACATTGTATTAATGGGATATAATGCCTGACTATCCACCCCAGACGGCGCGATGTTACATATTAATTGTAAAGTAATAAAAACGTTTAAACAATTGTGTACACAGCTCGTGAACTGCATAAGACAAACTTAAAATTACAATCCATTCCAACCAATTTCAACCTTATGTTTTGGTGTTTAGGAAGGCAGGATGTTTATGCATTACAAACTTAATTCTTCAGGTATGATAAGGGATTTTGAACTCTATTTTGTTGTGTTAAGGTGGATGTAATGTTCTCAGGTAAGTTCTCAGGGTAGTTTCCGCCCCTTGGTGCCAGTTGGAAAATATCTTGAAGGTTCTGTGACGTTTAATCTTGCGTGTGACGCGGCTGCCGCGCGTATCACTCGACATAGCTCTAGTGATGTCAAAGTATCGATATAATTAGATAATTTCATTTACATTCGATAAAGCGCCTTCCAATGCCTCGTTATCCACTCTGAAGATAAAATTTTAGACATGTCCACAGATGCAATTTTTTAGTATCAGAAACACTTTACCACAATAATAAACATAGTAATTGTTATCAGTACATTGTTGAACTTTGCGTTAAAAGAAAACTATACATTGAAGGATCCTTAGTGGTGATTGCCTAATATTATGTGGTCTTTATTGGATGGAATTTAAAAATAAATAATACTTTTATAATATTTATTTTATTTATTGTTTCTGTAAAGTACCTACCATACCTATATGCTGGTACACAAAGCAAATGTAAGCCTTAAGGGATTTTATAAGACTGGTCTTCAACACTATTACATAACTTTTTTCCGCCTGGCGTTATCCCGGTTTTCTGTCAGGATCCGCCGTTCCTAAACGCTTCCACTTCGCCAGGATATTGTTCCCCACCCGCTTCGCTAATGCTATATTAAAATTACCTAATTATTTACACTACCAAAAACATTCACAGTATTAACACAAAACAAATTTTGATTATTTTTAAAAAACATCGATAACTTCCATCGCCCATCACTAACCAGCCGTCTGCAGAAATTCAATTAACATTACCTACAGTCGCATGCACCTTTATTTCCGTTCGGAGTCACTTACCCCACCCCCCAGTGGGAGGGGGGAGCTAAGACGCCAGTAATGAGGTCCAGCGATCGTTTACTTCAGAGGTAATGGCTTACGTGAGACGCAGACCTAGTTTTTCGGCTCAAGTGGTGAGGGAGTGAATGGTTAACCGATGGTAATGGTGTGTTTGTGGTGATATAAAGTCAGTTTTGCACGTTGTTTAATTGGTTTTGGTTTCTAATGTATTTATAGCTAAATTATATGCATTGCACTGCATTCCATTTGCATTTATGCAGGCCGGCATAACTCTGGCGACCATTCATAAACTATGTTTATCGATGGTCGTTGTTTTTTTTTGACTGCACTACGCTTACCACCAGGTACCACTCTGCCGTGCTAGGATAAAAAAAAAATTAAAGTGGGTCAATTATTATTGCGATCTTAGACACCCGTGATCCTAAGAAAATCTTTTGATTTCGGTGTTGTGTCTCGTCCGGAAAGTGAGATATCTAGCTTTACCTCTATATCCTCCATGATTCTTTTAGTTCATAGGTATCTATGGGCAGTGGGTTCACTTATCATCAGGTGACCCACCTAACGACATGACCACTCGTTGGCCAGTCTACGCTATTAAAAATATATGCATGATTATTGCAAAGACATTCATTAGTATATAGACAGGACAACAGCACAAAACTTGTGATCCAAAAGTTATGACCTAGTGGTAATAAGTCGCTCAGTTTATTTGAAATATACACGCGCCAGGTCGGCCAGCGTAATAATATTGAGAGAATAAACTTATCTTACGTGATTCTTAACCATTCACAAAACAATCTAGAGTGTAAATCTCAAATATCATAAGCCAACTTGATGTAAATTGCAGTGTAGGACTAGACGGTATCAGTACTAAAACCATCAAATGTATAGGGAGCCTGATATCGGGCAAATTAACCGAATGCATTAACAAATTACTAAATGATGGTACATTTCCAGACACCTTAAAAATAGCAAAAGTTACTCCTATACATAAATCAGGCCCAAAATCAGATCCAGGTAACTACCGCCCCATATCCGTACTACCAGTTATGTCGAAAATTCTCGAAAAAGTATTACATAATAGATTAGAAAAATATTTAGAGTCCATTAATTTTATTTCTGAACAACAATATGGTTTCAGGCCTAAAAGTAGTACGCTTACTGCTACCATTGATCTTATTACGAAGATAAAACAAAACATTGATGAAAAGAATATAGTTTTGGTATATTCATAGACCTGAAAAAAGCATTTGATACAGTAAGTCACAAATTACTCTTAAAAAAATTGGAATCAATTGGCATAACTGACAAAGCACTAAGGATATTCAAATCATATTTAACAAATAGATCACAAATAGTAAGAATAGACAAAGACAACGAAAGTAGCGCACTACCTATCACCTACGGAGTACCCCAGGGCTCAATTTTGGGCCCCCTACTATTTGTCATATATATAAATGGTATACATGACCTGAGTCTCAATGGTCATATCACCCTATACGCGGACGACACTTGTTTATTCTACTTTGGTTCATCTGTACACGAGCTAATTTCACAAGCCCAAGATGATCTCAATACCTTATATAACTGGTTTCAATACAACTTACTATCCATCAACATATCTAAAACCTGTTATGTTATATTTAGAGCCAAAAATAAACCTGTGCCACCACACACTCATCTAACCATTAACAATGTACCCCTCCAACAAAAAACGCATGAAAAATACCTTGGTCTGTATATAGATGCCCAATTAACATGGAACACCCATATAGAACACTTAAAAAGTAAATTAATTGCACTTCGAAGCTCACTTCGTAATATTGTCAGATGCATTCCATGCAAATTAAGATTCACAATTTACAATGCCTTAGTAAAGCCACACTTATCATACCTAATCGAAATATGGGGGTCTGCAGCAAAAACGAGAATAGCCAAACTCCAACGGCAACAAAATAAGATTATCAAACTACTATTTAACTATCATTTTTTGACACCTACGAAAAAAATTTACGATGAAACCAACTTAATGAATATCAAAAATCTTTACAGATATAACATTTGCATCTTTATTCGAAAATCCTTAAACAAGAACATCCATACTAACATAACGTTCACAGAACGAAAACACTGCCGCACTCGGCGAGCTAGTTACCTTACTGTACGCAAACACCGAACAAATTACGGCAAAACGCTGATAACCAGTGATGGAGTGCGTCTTTTTAATGAAATACCCGCGCATATAAAAAATGTTAGCTCACTCCACGCATTTAAAAAACAATTAACCCAACACATTTTAAGATGCTAAATGAGCATTGTTTAGAATATTATACAAAAAAAAAAAAATATATATATATATATATATATATATATATATATACTTGGTTTAACGTTAAAATGCGTGAAGAGAGTTTATAAGTAACACGTAGGAACTATTACTTTATTTATGTTTGTATATCCCATTCTTTATTACTTGTTAATATGCGAGCAGTTCAGTCCTTTTATCACAATACGAATTAAGTAATTAAGTATGTTATTATTACATTACTAGTAAATATGACGAACACGTACCCTCATTATTTTTAAGATAAAATATGTTATCACATAAGCGACAATTTGTCTTCGGTGATAATAAAGATCTTTAAACCTTAAATTGTAATAATCGCCCTCGCATTGTAATAAGTGGTTGATGGCGGTACTGAAGTTTGAGATCAATTTTTTGGTATGGAAACTTGCTTGATAGCCTCTCTATAGGGTCAACTAATGATAGCGATCTTAGACACCCATAGTCCTAAGCGAATCATTTGATTTTGCTGTTCCGTCTCGTCCGGCAAGTGTGATTTCTAACTTCATATCCTCCGTCTCATTCCCAAATCCCATTCTCTCCCTGTTAACAATGTACCAATGATTCTTTAGTAGATCGTTTACCATCCGATGACCCACCAGCTCGTTTGCCAGTCTACGCTTTTAAAAACATATGCAAGCTTATTGTATCATCTTACTTTTATTTATAATAGAATCTTTAATTAAGATCAGAAGTTACATTTTACAGTTTGATAGCTCTCACAGATATTCATTTATTAGGAATAACATCCTTATTCGATTAAAATTTATTTCGATATATTTAATATTCTGCTACGAGAAGTTACCTATGTCGCAAAAAAAAACAGATAACATTGCAATTTCTCGGAAACCTCCCCAAGACATGACGGAGATGGATGCTATAGATTATCTGCCGAGATACCGGACCTCAGGGGCCCTAATCTGCGGACCAATCTCGGAGGTAACAGCCCTCTTCCTCACAACACGTACTAGCTAGTTTATTACATGTTTTAGTTAGAATTTGTCAAGGGAAGCTTTTCGATTCCAGTACTGAACTTAAATCGATTTCAAAAAATTGGATCTTCATAATTGATTGAATACTAGCAATCAATGCTTAGCTGTACACTTTTGCTATGTATAAAAAATTTCAACAGTACAAATGTCTCACAGAAAACTGCCGTAAAATAGCAAATCGCTGTTGAGATTTCCGGTACGAATCATCAAATAATAATAATTCTGTCAATAATCCTTTACTTTCTTTCTTTATTTCTTTCTTTCTACCTGTCCTTATCCCGCCTTGATGTGGGGTCGGCGCAATACACTTTTTCAAGCATGTTGCAAAATAGATTTGGATTAGTTTTTACGACCGGCTACCTGCCTGACGTCAACCCCCTCTGAGGGATCGAGTCCCGGGCAAATTAAATGAAAAAAACTGTTTTGCCCGATCTGGGAATCGAACCCACTACCTCATGATCCACAACCCATACATATATGCTGTCACTAGACCAAGGAGGCGATATTATTGTCAATAATCCTTTACTAACCATTATTTTATGGGCGGTGTCCGATGAAAAACAGTTATTTTCAGGTGATACACCTGCGCGCTTACATTTAAGGCAATTCATATTAATATAGAGTTAGCTTAGACCGGCTAATTAGATATTAATCTACATATACACCTACGACTAAGGCTGAGATCTATTGAGCGAACTTCAACTAAGCCTAAGTCAAAAAACTAACTCAGTGAGGATTAAGAATTTATAAATCGAAATTTTACTTAGTCCGATTCATTTTTTACAAGATAATCTTTGCTTAGTCTGTCAATAAATCTGGTTTTCATGTAAAAACTTACTCGGGCTAAATCGAAGTTCTATTTAAAAATTCCAAATAGTCATTGCGGCTGAGATCTATAGAGCGAACTTGGACTAAGTCTAATTCAAAGTAACGAACTCAATGAGGATTTGGGATTGTTAAATTAAACTTTGATTTAGTTCGAGTCACTTTTTAACAAGAAAAATAGACGGACAGACAGACTAAGCGAAGATTTTCTTATAAAAAATGACTCGAACTAAGTCAAAATCCTCATTAAGTTTGTTACTTTGACTTAGGGCGACTTGCAGGGATTTCACTATAATCGCCATTTTATTAGTCCCCGACTTTGTCCTAAACTTGATTAAAATCAAATGTCATATTAGTTGTCCCGAATTCACTCGCAGCTCCGCAGTAAACCACGATGAATCTTGTAATAAACCGCATTTTGGAATCATTTCAGTTTTACGTCTTGCACGTCGTCGATTTACCCCTTATCTGGATTAAAATAAACGACAAAGTTAAATCATCGGGGCCGCCGGTTTAAATGGCTAATCGCGATTATTGAATGTCAAACAACATAACATTTTCATATTATTTCTTGTTGTTTTATGAAAATAATAATAATAATAACACTCAACAGTCACAAACATAGTCCTGACCCCACACTTGTTTCGTGGGTATCAGGAACTACGAGATACTTTCGGTCTCACAATACCCAGACTCGAAACAAATATCTGTAGGTCATACAAACATTTGTCTCGGTGCGGGGATCGAACCCGCGGCCTCTCGCTTATCGGATAGCCTTATCGGCTGTGTGGTCGTCTATCACATCTGGAACGGAACTAAGCTCGGCGAAATGTGGGTGTTCTAGTTCGCTAGTGCGCCTCTGCTTACCCCTTCGGGGATACAGGCGTGAGCTTATATTATGTTTTCTACCATGTCCTATGCCTACCATGTCATGTGCCTACTCCGCGATGTTCTCCTATTTTTAGGAGATAGGGGGTTACCACCACCTCTTATAGCAGTCTTACTATAATCTTACTTGTACCGATTCCCATACAAAACAAACGAAGAACGATTATAATAATACTGCTATAAGAGGTGGTGTTAACCCTGCAGTTGTTTACGAGATGATAAATTCCGCTTGAGCTAACAAAGTGCAAAGTTACTCCTAGTTACTCCTTAATAAAAATAAATAACTAGCCTCATAGTATGTGTGTTCGTATTACATGTGAACATTTGACGACTATTAACTTAAGAGAATCTATTGAAAAATCATATAAAACAAACTAGAATTCGTTTTATGCAAAATTTTTATGATAGATGTTTTGATACGGAACTTTAGATATGAATCTAATGGAACGTAAAGAATGAGTAGAAGTAATGAAATCGCGGATTAATAATCTACACTCGGATTTCTTAAATCGAACCAGAAATGTGTATGTGCAAGACAACTAATGGGACATTTGATTTAAATGACGTTTAGGACTGAATCGTGTATTAATAAAACGGCGAATAGAGTAAGATGCAGTGTTGCAAAAGTGTAAAATTAAAACTCGTTAGATTTGGCATCTGAAAATCGGGAGATTTTTATACGGAATGAAACACAAGTAGTTTATGTTAATAATGCGTTAATTTATTTAATTATAATCAGTAAGTTACATATAATCATTTATAGTTTGATATATTGTACATTGATTAATCATTTTCGTCTTCCTACCACCTCTTACTACCTATTTTCGTGAACATTTTCTCATATTTATTAAAATTGTAACACCATTGATTGTTGTTTTCTATACATCATTTTGTGTGCAGAAGACCTACCATTGACTTAGTGGAAAGTTTAATCCGTTATTTTTGTGCGAGCTCTTCGTAACTAAGTTTTAACCTTGGATACTGACGCCGTGCAACGTAGTGAGACAATAATGTCTCACTTGGAAAGCCTTTACGCCGCGGCCGTGTACTGTCGTTCTATGTGTTATATTTCTATGACATGTGCATGCAATTCTATGAATGGACTATAATGAACGACTAAAGCAAGTATAAGTTATCCAATTTGGGAAACAACCCGAACGAAGTTATCTTCAGAGACATTTGACAGCCTCCGTAGCGCAGAGGGCGAGCAGCCGGCTATAAAGCGAGAGGCCGCGGGTTCGCCCCGCACCGAGACAATTATTTGTATGACTCACATATATTTGTTCCGGGTCTGGGTGTTGTGAGACCGAAAGTATCTCGTAGTTCCTGATACCCACGACACCAGACTCGATCTTAGTGTGGGGTTAGGACTATGTATGTGACAGTTGGGTGTTATTTATTTATTTTCCCTTGTATACTCACCAGACAATAATAAACTCTATTATAAGGTATTTTAGTACAATTTGCTTTAATATACCGCGAAGTTGAATGGCCGTATTTTATTGTATGTAGTATTGTCGTATAGGCCGTATTGTATTGTATTACAGGTTTCTTTTAGTTTTGCCGTATTAATAATATTATTTTCCATTTTTTATAAGAATATTATTTTACATTAGTTGAAAAGCAAAAATTCGGCAGATAGGACTGCTACATCGGGACATCGTGAGCAATGACCAAAATCAGTAAATATCCCGATAAATCGGGAAATTTTGCAACGCGGGCAAGATGCCTACACTCTTCACTACTCCAAATTCATAAGTTCCGTTTCACAAAAAATATATAACCACAATCACAATTCCGCATAAAAAAATTTTTTTTGCAATTTAAAATAAAATAAATCCCAACAATCACTCATTATTTACGTTCCGTAAATTTCATATTATTATCTATAGTGCCGTCTCGCAACATCTATCATCACAATTTCGCGTATAAAGAATTGTATTTTATTTTATATGATATTTCAATAGATTCTCTTGTGTCAATAGTTGGCAAATATTTAGTTTTAATTCAGTTTGAATACATGTAATATAAACACACATACGACGAGGCTGTATGTGGTTGCTTCCTTGGCTTAATTGATGAAAGGCATAATTGAAAAAAAAATTAGTGTCAGTTGTCTGGATTACGACTTGTCAACTAGACATACGTATAATATTTCGCGATAAGGAATGGTCACTTTAGTTCGCGGCTCCTCAACGAACTAGTTCGTTCTTTTAGTTCACGTCTCGAACCAAAGAAAGGCTAAAAAATATTATTTGCACGAATTTTAACCGACTTTAAAAAAGGAGGAGGTTATTAATTAATCGACTTCAAAAAAGGAGGAGGTCAATTAACCGACTTAAAAAAGAGGAGGTTAACAATTCGTTGGAATTTTTTTTATGTATGTTCCCGGATTAATTATTTTTTATTCTTTCATAATATGCTGCTGTTTTTTTTTACTTGTACATACTTGGGGAATAGTGACGGCGTCTAAGGGACAACCCTTACCAAACGAACCCAACGATGACGGTGGCCTACTTACACAGTAGGCCACCAACACCTTTAGGTTTAAGCCAACCTTATCTGCATGTGGTACACTTTTCTGAGTAACGGACTAGGTGCTGGCGAAACCTGGGTTCTTGCCTTGCAGGGTATGGGGGACAGACCAGGGACCAAATGTTTGCTATTAGATCGTTTTGCGAGGCATGCATGTTGAAAAAAAAAGCTTCTGCATATCGCTTTCCTGGATCTGCAGAAGGCTTTTAACTTTGTGTCCCGACGGGTAGTCTGGTGGGCCCTAAGGTTCAAAGGGGTGCCAGAAGCTTATGTTGACGTTATCGAAGACATGTTCTTCCGATCAAAGTCTTTGATTCGGACTGCTTTTGGCGTCACCAAACCCTTCCCGTTCACTATGGAGGTTCAGCAACCACCGTGGGTGTTCATGTACGCTGATGTCTAAGACAAACAGCTTCTAGGGGCCGCTTGAAAATGGCCGACTGAAAGGAAATGTGCTAAAGATCAAGTACATGAGTTGCGTAAACGTAGTATTTTATAAATGTTTTCAAATATTTTTTATCGAAGAAAGTAAAAGAAAATATTATGATGTGTTCCCATCTGTGAGACTAAAAAGTGCTGCGCACCGTATTTGAATATAGCTTAAAAAAGTACGATATTTCCCTAGTGGTTATTGACTACGTTACGAAAACAAGACCATCATTTGGCCAGTACTTCTGTGTATATGTACGATACGTGGTCTGTCAGCGTTATTTTAAGGAAATCCAGACGACCTCAAAAGCGCTGGCTGGACTTTTTAGAGAATGATATGAGAACCAATGGTCTTACTTTGGACGATACTCAAGACTTAGATTCTATCTAACTTATCAAACGAACTAAAGAACGAGAGATCTGGGAACTAGTTCGTTCATTTCTTCTGTGGGAGCTGTCCTCCGCAATGGTTCGTACGCGAACTATATAAGTCTATTGTCAACAATGGTAATTTCTATAATAGAGGTATAATAAAATTTTATCAAGAAGTAACTTTGAAATTCGTTAACTTAAGTGAAATTTGTCATCTCGAAAACAACGCTCTCCTAGAAAATAGAATAACTAATGTACTTTGTAAAAGAAGAACATTGCGGAGTGCGAGCGTGCACAAGAAAACAAGGTAGTCGTTGATGGTGATGAACTAAGTGTGGAGTTGCGCCAGTTACAAGGCGTTTGTGATGCGTGTGCCGAAACCTATCCTGCACCGAGGTGCGACGAGACATTGAGGATAACTTTTGACTGCCGTGCCGGGTCGGGCGTGGTTGGTATACCACCGCTTCCAAGGACTAGTGCCACACGTGCGCACACAAATATCGTGCATAATAGTGAAGTGTTGTAATTATGTGGTTTTTCAAGAGATTATGTACATACAATGTTAGTTTGTAAGGTGTATGTATGGGTTATTGATAATTATATACTCTTCGTAAAAAAATCTTGAGTTTTTATATATTTTACGAATTCATCATCCTTGTTTGATACCAAATCATGTTCAGTGTAAAAAACAAAGCCATTTTTATCATAGATTTTCATTAAACAACAAGAAATAATGTGAAAAGGCTATGTTTTTTGTGTTTAAATTCTTTGGTTGTTTGTCAATAAAATCAAGATTAGCGACTTTAAACCGGCGGCCATGCCCATTTAAGTTAAACGTTTATTTAAATCGAGATGAAGGGTAAAACCACGACGTGCAAGACGTTGAACTGAAATGATGCCAAAATGGAGTTTATTTTACGATTAAACGTCGTTTATCGCCTAGCTGCAAGTCACCCTAAGTCTTAGTCGAAGTTCGCTCTATGGATCTCAGCCTGAGTTCGTTTCTTTGACTTAGACTTAGTCGAAGTTCCCTCTATAGACATAACATAACATAAGCTCACGCCTGTATCCCCGAAGGGGTAGGCAGAGGCGTACTAGCGAACTAGAACACCTACATTTCGCCGAGCTTAGTTCCGTCCCAGATGTGATAGGGGGCGAGCCTATCGCCATATCGGACACAAATTCCAGACTCCGAGCCGATATGGAAAAATCCAATATCACTTTGCCCGACCCGGGGATCGAACCCGAGACCTCAGAACCGTAGTCGTACCGAAATACCACCACGCCACCGAGGCAGTCTATAGATCTCCCTCTATAGATCTCAGCCTAAAAGCAAAAGATGGATCATTTTATGCCTAAATTGTTTGTTTATAAGATAATTAGAAAACATGAACTAAAACCGCGTCACCCTCCAATTAAATCAAAAGTGTAGTATTAATCATAAACAAACAACTTCAGGTAAATCGGAAGAGTATCCCAAGAGGGAGAGTGGGGAAACATTTCACTCGTCGGGCGCTAGTGTTGTAATGTAAATAGCTCAATAATTCATCGATATTCGGTAGACGCCAGACTGCATAACTCAACGTACGAGAAGGGATGTATGCTGTGTAAACGATATCGATGAGACATTTTCTGTTGTGGTAAAAATGTAGTTTTTGAGGTAAACTAACAGTGATCTTGGATTCAAATTATCTCTCTTCTGTACTCTAGATATTCAATAATGATGCATGAATTATAAGATAAATGTGGTTTGAAAGTTCAATAACCGCGTCCCGCACTTTATTTCTACGTTCATGTTTTTAAAGCAGTGACTGACAAACGAACAAGTAGGTCATCTAATGGTAAGTACAACGTTGAAAGCTCTTTGCATTCCCGTATAATAATAAACCAATTTTCCATTTCTATTTATTCGTTTTGCATTGCATTTTTAATAAAGATACTGTATACTCACTGAAACAGTATAAATAATGTAGAAATACTTATAATATTCTTATTTCCTTTAACTATTTCGTCCATTACTTAAACTTTTGATAATTTCTATCGATATATCCCATCCCTACCCCTCCACACGGGACGTGACAAATGTTATGGAGTCAGTGGTCACGGGGAGGGTAGAGTTTGTCTCCAAACACACAATTTCACTCTTATTTCGCCGGCTAATGTACCGGTTATACTCGTTTTTAGTATGCAGAGATGATACGTAATATTATAAGGTACATTTTTCTACTAGAAGAAAACAAGTAGTCGGTAGATCATTACTGCTACCGATATATTATTTACCTAGATGCACAGTTGACGCTCGGAAAATGGGACAGCAAAGAAGTGCTCAAGCACTCGTTTTGCATACAGTCGGACGCCAATAGAATTCTAAATTTCAAAATTCAAATTTAAGAACGCTTGATCATTTCGCTTAAAAAGCTACTTTATAACACGTGCATAGGGTTATATTTGTGTTGATTGAATTAGAACTTGTGATCTTTTCCGTTGTTTTATTCCTGAGACCACTTTTTAGGAGGATATTTGCAAAGAACTGTGCCTCTAGGGTATAATATATTGATGATTACTGCCAATAACTCACAGGGAATGTACAAGGAAATCGACATTAGGTTCCACAAGTCTTTCTTTCTGTCTGGCGTTATCCCGGTCTAAAGCCAGGATCCGACGCTTCCACTTCTCCCGGCGTTGAGCATCATCAGTCATGAGAGAAGTATACTAATAAAACGCTAGAAAAAGTTAACAACCCAATAATCACAAGTTCAACAACTGCCTGCCTCGGTGGCGTGGTGATATTTCGGTACGACTACGGTTCTGAGGTCTCGGGTTCAATCCCCGGGTCGAGCAAAGTGATATTGGATGTTTCCATATCAGCCCGGAGTCTGGAATTTGTGCCCGATATGGCGATAGGCTCGCCCCCTATCACATCTGGGACGGAACTAAGCTCGGCAAAATGTGGGTGTTCTAGTTCGCTAGTGCACCTCTGCCTACCCCTTCGGGGATACAGGCGTGAGCTTATGTTATGTTATGTTATGTTCAACAACTTAACAGACCGACTTCAAATTCGATCGTGACCATATGGGACCACCCTTGAATAAGCTCTCGAACACAAAAAGAATTTTAAAGATCGGTCCATATTCGGCGGAGATATCGCGTAACATACATAAAAATACAGACGAATTGAGGACCCTCTCCTTTTTGGAAGTCGATCGAAAAGTAAGCTGTGATAAGTGTTTACCATAACTGAAGGTCATTTTAGATCATACAAATTTCTATATACGTTTTTGCTACCTGCCTAATGTGGGGTCGGCGGAACACACTTTTTCAAGACTGATTTCTTAAGTTTTCGCGAATATTATACATTGAAATAAAACTATTTTTACGGATTCTATCACAATTAGGTTTTAATTTTTATTCCCGACGTTTCGAAGGCTTTACAGTCTTCGTTGTCACGGGTCAGACCAAAAAATTAAAACCTAATCGTGATAGAATCCGTAAAAATAGTTTTATTTCAATTTTTCAAGACTTACAAAAAGGATTTGCCTTAGTTTTTACGACCGGCTGCCTGCCTGACATCAATCCCTATCTAGAGGATCCAGTCCCGGACCAATAGTGTTAGAAATACACACCACCCGGGAATCGAACCCAAGACCCCCCGATTCACAGCCCATACACACTGCCTCTAGACCGAGTAGGCGACGATCACTATCTACCTAAATCTAAATAAAACTTACATCTGCACTAATTAAAATCCAGCATTAATAAATCACGGACATTTGCGAAAACAGCATTCGTAAACGCGACGTATAAAAATTGCAAAGGGTTCTACCTGGAGTAATTCATGCAAACGAATGCAAGCCAATTAATAACCGAGGCAGCGTCGAAATGCCGGCGACGGGAGTGAAGACTGGAAAGGGCTGAGCGAGGGGAGCATCCCTGCGATAAGACTAAATAATCTCCAGATCTCTATTAATGTTATAAGCAGACTTTAAAAGCTAAATTTTTATGTATTATACGCGATATGATTAAAGGTGATAATTTTTGTATTCATACATACGTACATGAACCCTCAACCGGTGGAAATGTATGAAACGATGCATGAATGTGGACGAGGCAACAGAGGTGTGTCAGGATCGTATTGTGGCGCTCAATTGGATAAATGACTTTTTTTTTTATTTACTTATATGAAATTTACGTCATCTAAAATATAGAACAGAAAGAAATATTAAAATATTCGTAAAAATAAAAAAGTTATAAGCCTTTGAAATTTGGTGTAACCTTCAAACTGCGGGAAAGATAAGTATTAGTATAATCACGTCACGCCATAATGGTACGTGCGTTAGAGATGCAATTGTCATAAGTGCTTTTTTACATGCCTACGTGATCAATAAAGATTTTTATTTTTTTATTTTATAATGTTTACAAAGGGTTTCGTTTTCGTTTTTTTTGCTATTACATATAAATATGTGTATAAAATCAAACATAGTCAGTTACCTATTGTCTCTGCCTATCCCCATGGGATGCAGACGTGAGTGTGTATGTATTACATACATAGGCTCATGCCTGTATCCCTGAAGAGGTAGGCAGAGGCGAATGAGAGAACTAAAACAACCACAATATCTAGAATGAAATCAAGTTTACTTTACTATATTCGTAAGTGGTTACTTTGTAGTGAAAATATACTTTTACAGTTACAAAGCCACAAACAACAGCTAGTATTCGATAAAAATAAATAATTGATAGTCGATCATAAAAGATGCAGTTTACACGGACGTATAAAAAAAGGACACCATCTCACCCTATAGTTAAACTGACGCCACAGAGAAGCCTGTACAAAAGTGCCCTACGCCCAGATTAACATGAGTATTAAAACACACACACTCATCGCCATACGTGTCGATAGATCGAATGGGCCGAAAACCCCGCTCTTTCAATGTTCCTAGCGCTTTGTCCATCTTTTCTTTACATCCGTGGTAAGTCTATAACTTTATCACAAAATATAAATTAAAAGTGGGTAGTTAGTTGCTCATAATACCATTCTCGGCAGAACAATAGTTTAGTTTCTAAATCGCTTCTGGGTGGATGCGTGCGCGTTTTCATCCACTCAGAATTATTTATTGATTAGCACATATTATTAATTTATACATTATGATTTATGTGAATTGTGTGTGAATTTACGTAAAATGAGTCTACATTGCGTCGTTAATTGTATAAAGTGCTGAATATTTTTTTAGCCAAGTGCGGCAAAGTGACGGTAAGAGCAGTGCACTCCAAAAAACACCCACCGATCATATTAACGGTTCAAGACGTAGGCTGTAGGACTATATTGTATCTGCGTTGGTACGACTTCCGTCCTGAAGTCTCGGGTTCGATTCCCGGGTCGAGTTGATATTGATATTGTATTTTTCAATAACAGCCCGGAGTCTGGAATTTGTGTTCGACATGGCGAGAGGCTCGCCCTCCATCATATCTGGGACGGAACTTATCTCTGCGAAATGTGGGTATTCTAGTTCGCTAGTGCGCCTTCGGGGATACAGGCGTGAGCTTATGTGTTATGTTATTTAATATTGTAATTTCTAAGGTTCTTGAGGTTAGTCTTCTTAGTTTATTATTTTGCCTCCCACTTTGTTTAAACAGTAAAAATTATAATTTCAACTGCTTTTTGTGATTCTATTTTATTAATTTTGTTGCGGGCAGTCAGTTTTGCATTTCCAGAGACTCGCCGAGTTTCATTGCTCAATAAATGCTCGCCATTGTTGAATCTGGCCTACAGGCGTCGCAATGACAAGTATATGGGATTAGGCGGGATATGTAGTCTATTTTTATGTCCTACATGCCGAAAAGGGCAAGTGAGGAGTACCCTCAACCGGTGGAAATGTATGAAAAGATGCATGAGTGTGGAAGAGGTAAAAGAGGTGTGTCAGGATCGTAGCTTGTGGCGCTCAATAGTCTCTGCCTACCCCCATGGGATACAGGCGTGAGTGTGTATGTATGTATGTATGTATACATACCGAAATGCTCGGCAGCAAGATGTGCAATATTATGAAATTGGTATAAAAAGTGTGTCATTGTACTTTTCGGTGTATTGTGGACAAGTGAGTGCTAGTTTAGTGCTGGAAGATATTGTGCTCGTGGTATCCAGAGTCGCAGTTCGATTCCTGGCAGCCGGCAGTAGCTGTTCGGTAAGTACGCTTTGAGGTTTTTATACGTGCAATGTAACTTGGCTGGGATGAAGGTGGGCAGTTTATTCACTCACTACGTAACCTGCGTTAATCTGCTTTTACTCACTAAAGATAATAGCTGTGACATAGCGCGGGACAGAACGGTCAACATATTTTGTGCGATTCTTTTTAATAATCTAATATTCTAACTAGTTTTAAAATAGTCACGGGCGGCTCGGCCTCCGGTGGCCCATACGCTTATGTAACATATATATGTGCCACCTCCGACGGGTTAAAACTACCGTATAATACCAAACGTCACCGTATAATACCAGTATTTTACAATTACGTTAAATTTGATATTTTATTTTACACGAAAGTTTATTTTTTGTTACAATTGTGTACTTCTGCCGTCTCGTTAGTGACTTTTTGTTATTTTTTTATTGTTTTGTGATAAGACCAATTGAAATTAATGTCCAGTTGGGTAATTTTCATTACTTTAGTAAACTTTGTATTCACGAGTTATGAAATTCGAAATTCACGTTGATGGCGATTATGGTAATGGCGGTGGTGGTGGCAATTACGATTTTATTTTTTTAAACAAAATTATAATAATACACATTGAGGTGAAAAAATACTATAAAACATCAACAAATCATTCTTACCAAAACTACTGTAAGAAATGGTAAGATACGGTATAATACCGTATTATTGGTACCTAGTTTACCTTAGTGTACGTTTCGTATGATACCGGCCTTACATCTATAATTCTAACACACACGTGTTTTGTTTTGAAGCAATATTCTCGTTGGTTTTCTACGCCGTGGAATATTATGTGGGAAATTTGTCTGCATTATATTAGTACAGGAGTTATTAATTTTAGGAAAGTTTAACTTAGGTTATATTAAATTATTTATCCTAAAATCTAAACCTAATCTAAATACCACGATGTAACAGTTAGCGTCTAACCCCCTTTATACCAAAACGATAAAATAAAGTTCTAAACACATGGAAAAACGGTAGTGTATAAACGTCGCCGTAAGAGGCATCAACGCGACTCTGTGTGCGACGGCAGCCGCAAGTCTCCGGATCGCACCGGATCAGGTGGACCGGATTATTCCGGTTCGGTGCCGGCCAAACCGGATCAAACACGATTTCAGACTCAGCCGGTGAGCCCCGGCCCGGATTAAAGGTAAGTGTCTGCTAAAATGTTCTGTTTTATAAATGTTTTGTTTATTGACATTTGTGAATGGGTTTTATTTTGAATAGGTACAGCTTTAATCAAATGCTATAATTAACATTGTTGGCCGAATCATTAAGTTTTTTTGTTAAACTTTAACATTGTTGTCTTTTTTTTGTTAATCTTTATTAGATTTTTTACGGACCAAGTCACCCTTGCAGCGCCATTACTAATCTAGAGTTACACCTTATCTCGATTTATCCTACGACTCGCTCCTATCTTTAAATTAAGATTTGGGATAAATAGGGATTTATCGCGGAGCTGCAAGTGGCCCTTAGATTTTAATTTGTCTCCTATATCTTGCTCACGGATGTAAAGAATAAGAAGGACACCATCTCGCCTATAGTTAAACGGACGTTACAGAGAAGCCTGTACATAAGTGCCCTACGCACACTCGCCATTACGTGTCGATAGATCGAATGGGTTGAAACCCCTGCTTCAATGTTCCTAGCGTCCATCCATCTTTTTTTTATGTCCGTGATCGTGCTTTCTGTATCCGATATATATAACGTTATGCATTTTACAAATTCGCTCCGTCCATCTTTTTTTAAGTAAAAATAAAAATAAAAATCTTTATTGATCACGTAGGCATGTAAAAAAGCACTTATGACAAGTCAACACAAGTAAATTTTGAAATTAGGATTAATATAATTTACATTATATATTTGAACTAGCTGACCCGCGCAACTTCGTCTGCGTATGAGAGAGAGGGTTGAAAGAGTGAGTCGTAGGCACCTATAGCACAATAATTCTAAAAAGGTAATGATATGTTTTGCTAAACTTCGAGAGATAGTACGTGACTTCGGTGCGGTTCCGTCAATCACCCCGTCTGTCACCCCGCCTGTCACCTCGTCTGTCACCCCGTCTGTCAACCCGTCTGTCAACCCGTCTGTCACCCGTCTGTCACCACGCCTGTCACCCAGCCTGTCACCCGTCCGTCACCCCGTCTGTAACCCGTCTGTCACCCCATCAGTCACCCTGTCTGTCACCCTGCCTGTCACCCCGTCTGTCACCCTGTCTGTCACCCCGTCTGTCACCCCGCCTGTCACCCATCTGTCACCCCGTCTGTCACCCCGTCTGTCAC
Source organism: Clanis bilineata (assembly GCA_036417725.1). Lineage (NCBI taxonomy): Eukaryota > Metazoa > Arthropoda > Insecta > Lepidoptera > Sphingidae > Clanis > Clanis bilineata. The sequence continues at coordinate 17,118,094 of CM071145.1, read as the reverse complement.
CCGCCTGTCACCCATCTGTCACCCCGGCTGTCACCCGTCTGTCACCCCGCATGTCACCCGTCTGTCACCCCGTCTGTAACCCGTCTGTCACCCCGTCAGTCACCCCATCAGTCACCCCGTCAGGTATCCCATAATCACCCCATCATTCAACCCGTCGGTCAATACTAAAATAATTTTTCGATTCGAACCAGTAGTTTCTGTCTGAGATATAAACTTTCCCGATTTGGCAACATTTTTCATTTCTGCTCCGCTCCTATTGGTCAAAGCGTGATGTTATATAGCCTATAGCCATCCTCGATAAATAGGCTATCCAACACAAAAAAAAATTCAATTCGAACCAGTAGTTTCTGAAATATAGTCTTTTCAACATTTTTCATTTCTGCTCCGCTCCTATTGGTCATAGCGTGATGTTATATAGCCTATAGCCACCCTCGATAATTGGGCTAACCTACACAAAAATAATTTTTCAATTCGAACCAGTAGTTTCTGTCTGAGATATAAATTTTCCCGATTTCGCAGAATTTTTAATTTCTGCTCCGCTCCTATTGGTCAAAGCGTGATGTTATATAGCCTATAGCCATCTTCGATAAATAGGCTATCCAACACAAAAATAATTTTTCAATTCGAACCTGTAGTTTCTGAGATACCAACTTCCTCGGCTTTTAACATTTTTCATTTCTGCTCCGCTCCTATTGGTCATAGCGTGATGTTATATAGCCTATAGCCACCGTCGATAATTGGGCTATCCAACACAAAAAGAATTTTTCAAATCGAACCAGTAGATACTAACGACACTCAATTGTTTTGCCTTCCCGGAACCTCTCCACTAATACTTGAACTTTATGGTATGGTATTAAAGTTCAAATTGACTTCTAAGTATTATTACGAATCGATTGTATGGGAGTACAGAAAAGTGTTGTTTTTAGACTTTTTCAGTCAATTTTTCATTTTTTTCTCTCCGTAAGAACCATCCTCGTACTTCGAGGAATATTCTAAAAAAGAATTAGCGAAATCGGTCCAGCCGTTCACGCGTGATGGCGTGACAACGGAAAACGGGTTTCATTTTTATATATATAGATTTGACGACAGGCAGGCAAGTATGGACATAATAACGATGGGATGGCTAAGATAGGGTGATAAGGGGAGATAGGAATAGAGTGTAAGGGAATGGATTGTATGGGAATGGCATATGGCAGGAATGGTGGCAGGGGATTGACTGGAAATACTGGAAGCAGTTGGGATTGGTGCGTGAGGCCCTATCCTAGCTAACCTACCAGCCTTTCTCTAGCTACCTACGGATGACGACCCGAAGAAGAAAGGCAGAAAGAAACTCTGGGCTTATTTTTTTCATCATCAATTGTCACCAAGTCCGTGATCGTGCTTTTCTGTATCCGATGTATATAACGTTATGCATTTTACAAATTATTTTTATACATCTAAAGATACGTACTTCAGAGTATAAAACGAAATTATATCTTCAATCATAATAATCGTCACACCATCGTTTCGCGTCCTTATCATTTGTCACGACGACGCGCGACGGTGCGCTGTCACAAGTTCTGAACTTGTTGCCAAGTTTCCACCATGATTAAGACCTGGACACCTGATTGTAGAGATTAGATACTTTTATATTACCTACTTCAATAAAAATTATAGGTGAGTATTCAAATGAGACATAATTCTTCAACAATTCTTTCTTAGCTCACTTTAATGTGGAGTCGCAACACACTTTGTCAAGCATGTTGCAGAAAATATTTGTCTTAGTTTTTACGACTGGCTGCCTGCCTGACGTTAACTCCCTCGCTTCCTTGTTGCGCCGACGCCACATTAAGGTGGGATAAGGGCAGGTAGAAAGAAAAGATGTACATATATAACCGATTAACTGACCAGCTTCTTGTTAATCTTATTTCGATGTTGACACCATAACAATAACTTAAGAACACCGCGTCTCATAACATATTTAAAAGTGCGAAAATAATATTTAAAAACACGACCGAAACTCGAAAGTATCGTCTCCTCAAATATGCGGAGGTAATGATGTTGGGAGAGTTCCCGGGCCGCGGGACTCAAACAAATTGAAATTATTTTTTCATTAAAATTCTTAGTAAAGTTTTCAGGTGAACTTTCTTAAGCACCCTATTCAATGCGGTCTTAGCTGAATCGCTCTTTGTGGAGTTTTAATAATAGATTTTGTGAGGATTATAGACGTAGTTATTTAGAAGAATTGGTATGTGTGATGCTCATATCATGAAAATTGTTTTGCTGGCGGCAATAGGCTCGCCACCTATCACATCTGGGACGGAACTAAGCTTGGCGAAATTATGGCGTTCTAGTTCACTAGTTCGCCTCTGCCTAGCCCATCGGGGATATAAGCATGAGCTTGTGTTATGTTTTGCTAGAGGCTTGGGTAGTATGACAGTCGTATCCCACGGTAATCAAAGAAATAATAAACATGCTATGTAGAAAACCTGGCTAGGGCCTAATTTCATCTAAATCGGTTCGACCGTTTAGGCGTATTCCAACAACCGAACTATAATTTGTACAAGCTTTTTATAGTATCAAGAAGAAACAAAGATTTAAGAGAGAAGAAATAATCACATCGTAGCTGTTTTCAAGCTTAACTATTCTAACGCCCGAATGGTCAAACGCTACTCAACTTTAACGGCTTCTTACATTGATTTTCGCTATACAATTTTGACCATAAACGATATATCCTTAAGTGTATAAGCATTCGGCGGATAATTAAACTAAATATTCACTACAAATCAAAACGTTTTACGGTACAATAATACTCCTCAAAATATACCCACTGTATTAACCATCAATAATCCTAAACGTTAATCTAAAACCCGCTTCAAACTATCCATTACTTCGCATTAAACAGCCGTATTACCGTCCAGAATCAAACGCATCGCGACACGGGATCACGTGCCCGCGGCCGGGATCACCTCAATCCCGCAGGTGATCCCGGATTACGGTCCCGGGACGGCCGCGTCTATCTTCATGATGTATTATTGAGTCGAGTGCTATCGACAGATGTCGTTGTTAGTTTCAAGCGGGGGTTGATATTTTGGGTCTATGAATTTCAGGGTTAACTCACTAATAGTGTGATGTTATTTTAGATAGCATTTTCTGCGGCTTTTCCCGCGTAATATGATATTATTTTTTCTATCTCCGCTTGGACTGAAATTTAAAAAAATCATCCAAGGGCGTGTCAGACCACACACAGTGAAGGGTTCCGTAGTAAGAGATACTTGTTACAGTTTTCTTTCTATCTGCCCTAATGCCACCTTAATGTGAGGCGCAACACTTTTTCAAGCATGTTGCAGAGAGGATTTGGCTTAGTTTTTACGACCGGCTATCTGCCTGACTTCAACCCCCTCTAGGGATCCAGTCCCGGGCAAATTAAATTAGAAAATTTGCTTTGCACAAAATGGGAATCGAACCCACGACCATACTGCCACTAGACCCAGAAGGCGATTACTACTACGACTAAGAGATACTTGTTACTAAAGTCGCATTTTCTTTACTTCACATATTGTTCTAAAAAATTTTCGATGACAATATTTCGACGGTCCCTACGTGAAATGAATATTCCTTCTGATGTAAAAGTAAATATATTTGTAGCCGTTAACACTTTTCTTACTTTCTAGACAACCTTTCCGTTGCGATGCTCAATACGAACTAACTAAAAACTACGACGGCCTGAACGAACATCATGTCTGTCAGTTCTATTTCCTTACTTTTTAGCTACCTACTTTGACGCTTGTCAAATTATTTTACCCCCGCACCAACACCAAATAAAATAAAATGACCCGCAAAACATTTGAAGTTTTATTCTATTGCATTTTTATTTGCAAATCATGACATTCGGCCATCCGACACTGTGTTGCCTCCTGGCACACACCACCACCACTATAAATCATGACATTTTCGTTTTGACTCTATTATTATATACTTAGTCTTATTATATAATTATACATTACTTTAAACACCAACATTGATTGAAATATGGATAATAATAAACAGTATAAATCAAGATATTTGGATAGTAGGTACTTACGAGTAAATCAAAATATTAACTACAATATGGTACGTTACTCTGAGTTACTTATAGCAGCATCATCATTGCTACTCTCGTCGGAGATATGTAGTTGCAAAGCTTTAACATGTATCCAAGGTCTGATTCTGTCGGACGCGATGACAGTTTTATAAGGCTTTCCCTTTTTGGTGAAGCCAGGGACGTCAGTTATTCTGTAGCGGTCATTGCCTAAAACTTCGGTGACTTTATAAGGTCCTACAAATTTTGAGAGAAGCTTTGTACTTTTTTTATCATTATCATAATTATTTCGCGAAATTTTAACTAGGTCACCGATTTCATACTTAGGTGCGGGAATTCGATTTGCATCATATCTTTCTTTTTGTTTCGCTTGATCTATTTCTATATTGTCACCAATTTCTTGTCTGATTTGTTGTAACTCAGAGTCTGCACTTGAATGGTTTCTGACATTAAGCTTATTCGTTAAAGTATCACCTAATTTAATCCCAAACATAGCCTCCGTAGCAGTTTTCTGTGTTGAGGCATTAATTGTGTTATTAATGCCCCATTGAACTTTACCCAGACACTTGTCCCAGTCGCGTTCGTGGCCTGAAGCACTTTGTGTTGATAACGAATTTAAGATAGTTTGGTTAAATCTTTCTGCTTGGCCATTAGATCTGGGACAAGCCACTGCATTTAATATGTGTTTAATACCTAGTGTATTACAAAAACTTTTAAAAGCTGTTGATGTAAAACATGTGCCACGATCGGACACAATTCTAGCCGGGACACCGAAGTCATAAAACACCCGCTCTAAAGTCTTAACTGTATTTTTTGTTTTCAAATCCTTAACCGCTCTTACAAAAACGTATTTGGTAAAGGCATCGACAATGGTCAAAATATAGTTATTACCGCTTTTGCTTCTGACGAAAGGTCCTAGATGATCAATATGAATAGTGTGAAACGGTATTTGTATTTTTTCTATCGGATGTAGGTGACCCGACTTTTGTCTAGACGCATTATCTTTATTATAGGCACACTATAAACATGCTGCAACATACTTTTTGACAATTTTTCTTAGTTTAGGGAACCAATATAAGGTTTTTATTCTTTCTAGGGTCTTTGCGTATCCGTAATGGCCAATTTCATCATGGTTAGCCCGACATATTTGCCACCGAGCACTTCGCGGAATTACTAAATATAGCTTATCGTCTACATTTTTATACACGGTATGGTCTTTTATAACATAATTTTTACGAATATCCCTACATTCGTGGTCATCTTCCGGTTTGAGAATTTTAAAGATCCGAGATATTTCGGGGTCTGCCAACTGTAATGATAAAAGCCAATTCTCCTTCTCTATGGTGTACACGCCAACAGTGGGACTATCATCTCGATCCGCACCCAGCTTAGTGTTTCTGCTCAGCGCATCCACGTGCGACATCTGTACACCAGGTCGGTATTCAATGTCGAACGCGAACTCGCTGATTTGTAGCCACCACCTCGCTATCCGCGGCACGAGATCCCTTTTGATCAATGTAGTGCGAAGGGCCGCACAATCGGTATAGACCTTAAATTGAATACCCAACAGATACACTCTGAATTTTTTCAGGGAACAAACAATGGCTAAGGTTTCCAGTTCATAGGAATGTAGATGTCTTTCTTCAGGAGTGGTCTGTCTACTGAAATAGGCTACTGGCTTCAAAACCCTAGTTTCCTTCTGCCATTGCAGAAGTATACCCCCTACGCCTAAGGAACTAGCGTCGGTATGAAGTTCTGTTTCAAGGGTGGGATCATAAAGAGCTAAGATCGGCCGACTAGCTAGCCTTTCCTTTAGGATCGAGAACGCTTGGTTTTCTGTATCGGACCATTGCCATACAGAGTCCTTTTTTAATAGGTTTGTTAAGGGACGAGCAATTTCTCCATAACCTTTAACAAATTTTCTAAAATATCCCGTCAATCCTAGAAATTGACGAACTTCGTGGATATTTTGTGGTTTCGGAAATTCCCGAACAGCTAAAATTTTACCTTCGCCCGGCTGGATTCCCTGCGGTGATATTTCGTACCCGAGGTAACTAATAGTATTATCAAAGAATCGACACTTTGCCAGCTTTAAGGTCAACCCATTACGCCTAAAAAGAATTAATATGTCTTCTAATCTTTCAAACATCTCGTCAACACTTCTTGATGGTATTAAAACGTCATCTAAATACGCTAACGCATATTCAAATCGCCTATTTCCGAGAATTTTATTAATCATCCTCTGGAACACGGCTGGGGCAAGGTCCAGACTCGTAAAGAAGCCATTGCCACTGAGATTTAATAGTTGGTCTTCTATCAGCGGTAACGGGAACCGATCCTTTGTAGTCCTATTATTCAGAGCTCTAAAGTCAACGCATAAACGTTGCTCACCAGTTTTCTTTTTAACCATCAAAATCGGACTAGCGTAGTCCGATGTTGATTCCTGGATAATATCATTACGAAGTAGTTCGTTAACAGTTTCTCGAACTTGTTCGCGTTCACTATACGACAGTCGATAAGGACGGTAAACAATTGGCTTATCATCTGCTAACTCAATTCTCATTTCTACGTCTTTCGCGCAACCAATTTCGGAGAGGTTCGTAGCGAAACAATCGCGGTATTTTATTTGCAAATCATGACATACGTATATAAAGACAAGTCAAAATGTCATATTTTTTATTGCATATAGATTATCCATACGCTCATAACTATATAGATATATTTTTAATTATTTTATATTCGAATAATTCTACTTTAAATACTAATCGAACAAGATAACAAGTATGATAATTCTTAAACTCATAAATAAATTTCATTTCGTTCTCCTGAAAACCTCAGTTTTTGACATGTCGCTTTGTACGTAGGGACCGTCGATTTTATAAGATTATCTATCTACCTTTAACTTTTTTACACCAGTAGTTATAGTGTTGGCGAACGGGGTGCAGGGACAAAATGTTTACGAATGTAGAAGCGAATATCTCGATAAAATGGTTGTGACATACGGACGGACAAACGGATGAAATTGTAAAGTCCTTGTCTCACCATTTGGAATTACAACTTGTTATATATTATTACACTCAATTCCCTTAACTGCAGTACCAGCGTCCCTTCGTTACCGTGTCGACAGGTACAGAATATATAATTAATTTTGTTTACGAAGCTTATTCATCCGGCGGGAGACTAACATTTTTAACTCTAGAAAATTATGACTATGGTCCCTTTGAGACTGGTATTATTCAGGTGTGTTATGTATGATGACAACATTGATTTTTGTGAAGGTTGCTATTTAATTTTTGGATGTTGTAGGTGTTTGATCCTAACACGACAAGAAACGCCTTTTTTATAGCAGATATTGGCAAATGAGCAGATGGGTCACTTGATGGTAAGTCTATGGGCGGTGAAGATGATTACTACCCAAGACATAAAAAGAATCATGGATGCGTTGCCAACCTAAAAGGAGGGAATGGAAGGGGAGGGAAAAGGGATTGGGAAAGGGACGGGGGAAATGGGCCGCCGGAAATCTCACTCATCAAACGAAACACGACAGCAAGCCGCCACTTTACGTCGGTTTTCTGTGAGACAGTGGTATCAAACCTCGAGCCGGCCCATGCGTGCTGTAGACGTTACTGTCTACAGCGTGGCTATACCACTCACTCACTCACGCCTGATGGTAAGCGTTACAATACCGAACGAACAAAAATGATTTGCAATTTTGGATATTTTTAATTAGTTTACGATATAGTCAACTGGGTATTTTGCCTACTGGTAGACCTGAATAAGGGTTTACAATATTCTGCGACCCAAGCAGGAATATTTCTGACAATCGTAAATGTATTTGAGCTCGCTACGCACTAATGACATTTGGTTAATATTTCTCACAAATTTCACATAACACATAACACGCCTGTATCCCCGAAGGGGTAGGCAGAGGCGCACTAGCCAACTAGAAATTTCATAGACGCGCATCGAGCTCGGAATACATTTACGATTGTCAGAAATTTGCGTTCTCGAGCCACTGATCCCATATACGCGAGAGTGCCCACGCTAGTAGTAATAATATTTTTTTTATATGCTCACGCCTGTATCCCTGAAAGGGTAGGCAGACGCGCACTAGCGAACTAGTACACCCACTTTTCGCCGAGCTTAGTTCCGCCCCAGATGTGATAGGGGGCGAGCCTATCGCCATATCGGGCACAAATTCCAGACTCCGGGCTGATATGGAAAAATCCAATCATCACTTTGCCCGACCCGGGGATCGAACCCGAGACCTCTTGCTTCAAAGCCGACTACTCGCCCGCTGCACCTCGGAGACTGTTTGAATAATCTATTTATTTATTTTCCTCCATAATACCAGCAGAACCTTCAGATCGTCCTGATCTGGGTTACATTGTCATTTCGAAAACTTTTGACATTGGCAGAATCATCGCAAATGCGGGGAAACCATTTTTTTTAAAGAAGAATATTCCTTAACCTTAGCAAATTAACCCTCCACTAGCCACGATAACACACCTTATAATTCCAACCCTGCTACCGGGATTTATCTAATCCGTCAATACTTCCATCAATAACCCTCAAACTTTACCTTGGGGTCGGACAGGCCGTTCCACTAACCAATATTCCGGGACATTTGTACCCGTCTGCAGGTTTCCAACCGGTATTACTCTTCCGACTAATCCGGGACCACTATTAACCGTTTTAGGAAGGTGTACAGGGTTGTAATGAATAAAGAATTCAGGGTTTTTTTCGTGGTTATTTTGCTTATGGTAATTACCGAGCAAACACTCACCGCTACAGTATAATAAAATAAATAAAAAAAAATATTTTATTAATTACTAAATAAATATTTACAATTTAAATCTATTTCAGTTTTTTAATTATATTTTAGCTGCTATAAAAATCCCGTTTTTTATTTTAAATAGAGAAGCATTTATTATATATTACATGCCGAAATTGCATTTTCCTTTTCTCAAAATATATTTACAACTTCAATAAGTTTAGGAAATAAAATATTTATTTGAAAAGAATCATCATCATCAGCCATAGGACGTCCACTGCTGAACATAGGCCTCCCCCAAAGACAAGGTAGACCGACGACCTGATAAAGGTTGCAGGAAGTCGCTGGATGCAGGCCGCTTCCAACAGGTCGATCTGGAAAACTTTGAAAAGAATAGAAACAATAAAATAATAAATGAATTTTCCCACTAATTCACTTTCAACGGTAATCCGGAAAAAAACATTCAATAACTCACTCTGTAAATTAATCTTACCTAAATCCGTCCCTTTGTGACAAAGAAAAATTATAACGAATTGAGTGGGCCGGTGGAAACAACCTGCGCGGAAAATCCCTTCATTCACCCACCTTTAGATTGAAGACTCTACTCCTTACACAATAAGGATACATTTTGTTTGAGTATACCAAAGGAATGTGTAAGGGCTTAAGATATGAGTAAAAGCGGATGTTTTCGCGTTAGATTTTTATCTTGTTGTATTTATTGTTGAAATATATTGTTACTAAATTATTATTATATTGGCAAATAGATTATGTTCGCCGCTTCGCCCACGAGGGAGTTTTTTTCTGAACTCATACCCTATATATAATTTACAAATAGGGAGACAAAACAGAGTACTTTCACTTCTACAATATCTATAGTACTATGACCATACAGTGATATTTTAATAAACAAACTTTTCGCCCTATAAGATAACTTGAAAGTGTATTATTAAAGTATTGAATATTAAATATTACTAGCTGTTGCCCGCGACTCCGTTCGCGTGGAAGTTTATTTTCCTGGTAAATGTATCTTATGTGTTAATCCAGGGTGTCAGCTACCTCCGTATCAAATTTCATCAAAATTGGTCCAGCCGTTTGAACGTGAAGAAGTAACAAACATACAAACACTCTCACAAACTTTCGCCTTTATAATATTAGTGTGATTAGTGTAATGTCCTATGTAACATAAGATTCCGTTAATCATCCATCCTCCGCTACCCGCCACGCTACCGCCTCTGCCTTGCCTCTCGCAAGGTAAGCGACGCAAGATGTCAGTCATTAATACAGTGGGGCCCATGGACCCCTGTAAACGCACCGTAATGCGGATGTTAACTCGGCTGAATGAATTCGATTGTGCTTTCTTATGAGCTATTTATTATGTAGCCAGGTATTATTATGATTTATGATATATATACTGTAGATCATTTTGTCTATAGCATCATGCCCGGGTCATGGACGTAAAAAAAAGATGGACGGAGCGCTAGGAACTTTGAAAGTGAAACAGAGTTTTTGGCTCATTCGATCAGTCGCCGCCATCACGTGTCGTCCATTTTTTTTACGCCCATGGCCCGGCTATACTGCATAATCATTATTATAGAAACCGATATAAAGCGACAAAGCGATAAGTTAAGGACCTTCAAGAAAAGAGCCTATATCTATCTCAAAGGTGGGCAACGCATCCATGATTCCCCCGGTATTGTGGATGTTTATGGGCGGCGGTGATCACTTAACATCAGGTGACCCACTTGCTCGTTTGCCCCCACTTGGACAAAAAGAAAACGGCTGTTTAAAAGTCCTTATTAGTCTTCCACGTATCATAATGCAAGGAAAGAACTCTGTAAGTTTCGTTTAATTTCCCCTTACTAAACATATAGCGATGATTAACTTTAAAGATAGTACCTACCTCGCTTTCTTACATCAAAAAATAGCTTGAAAATGAAAGAGACAAAACACTGTTTTAGTAAATCAAGTATTGCGATTTGTTCAACATTGGACGGATCCCATTAACGGACGAATAGCTTAGATATCTTGTTTACATCTGTCTACCACTTCAGGGTTACAGCTGTGAGCTTATACTTAATAAAAATTGCGATCCAAGCAAATCCAAAGTGCATACTAATAAAGTGCAAAGTAAATGTATTCCAACACCGATGGCGCGAAACAATGGTAGTTAGGCGACAATGAAGCTCTCCCTGTACCTTTGTTTCATTTCCTGATACTCAGATATTTTTTCGTTCTCTAAGTGGAATGGTTGTGAAGTATGGAGAAGGACTATTTTATCATTATGGACTGTGATGACAATGACTTTTAGCTTTTTCGTAAGAATAAATTACATTTGTACAGTATTCTTTATTTTATACTCTCTTCTACTTATATAGACTGCCTCCGTGGCGTGGTGGTATTTCGGTTCGACTACGGTTCTGAGGTCTCGGGTTCGATCCCGGGTCGGGCAATGTGATATTGGATTTTTCCATATCAGCTCGGAGTCTGGAATTTGTGCCCGATATGGCGATAGGCACGCCCCCTATCACATCTGGGACGAAACTAAGCTCGGCGAAATGTGGGTGTTCTAGTTCGCTAGTACGCCTCTGCCTACTCTTTCGGAGATACAGGTGTGGGCTTATGTTAAGTTATGTTATGTTTATTTTATAAAGTTTTTTTACATTTTACGTTACATTTTTTTTCTCGTCCTTATCACAGCAGTTCTCTAGGCAGCCGGTCGTAAAAACTAAGCAGAAACCCTTCGAAACATGCTTGAAAACAATTACCCTCGGGTTAAAAAAGGTATTCAATTAGCATAAGAGCAGGTGGAAAAAAGCAAACACAATTATACCAGTCAGGGCATAAAGGTAATCTAAAAAGGAAAACTTTAATTTAAAAAAATGGGCGTGTACTTATGCATGAGCGTTAGAAGTTATATTTCTTTGGCGTAGCTGAGATTTTTTTTAAATAGGTAGCAAAAATGACAAAATAATCGAAGAAAAATATTTAAATAACGAATTTTAGGCTGAGATCTATAGAGCGAACTTCGACTAAGTCTAAAGAAACGAACTCGGTGAGGATTTGGAACTGTTTTGAGTTCGTATTTTTTGATTCTTATTCTATGACTCAGACTTAGTCGAAGTTCGCTCTATCTATCTATTCGCCTTACTCACAGCCAACTTCATACTGTCGAATTGCCGTAACGATATGCGCGCGCAGTTTTCAATTTTACTCTCGCCTAAACGCGGCAACAGAAGTATAACTTCAAAAAGCAATCTCCACACACTAGTCCAGATCACGTTATTAGGTATGATGGTGCCCAACCCGGCGCCGAACTGCGGATTTCAATAAAGCTTTCGACCTTTTGTTACGTGTGCTACCAATATTTGAGCGCTCACCACGGCCAATATTAAAAGATTCATTTCTGAATACGTTCGTTTGAGTTGTGTTGCGCTCGTGCCATGTAACTGGCTATTGTTTGGATTGATCCAGTTTTTTGATAGATTCTAGCGTTTGTGGTTAGATTGTTTCTGGATGTGGTTCTACTTTAGTCATTCAAGCGTGTTGCTCAAACGATTTGGCTTAGTTTTTAGTTAGACGTTACTCTACTGCAACGTATATCCGGTATAGAAGATTCGAACCTGGAAAATTATTTTGAAAACGCTTGTTGGCCGTCCAGGGTTCGAAGTCAGGACCAGAATCCAGTAAACTAAACCAAGGCAGCGGCGATCTAATAAACTCTACCTGTCCTTAATGTGAGTCGGCGCAACACACTTTTTCAAGCATGTTGCAGAAAATTATTTGGCTTGTTGTTGAGGGTTCCATTCCAGAAAAATCGTTTTGTTTACTTGAGAATCGAACCCAAAGACCTCTCGATCCACAGGCCATATATGCTGCCACATCAAGGAAGCAGTAGGCACTGATATATTGAACCCTACTTGCTGCCACCAATATTCTAATGTGAGGTCAGCGCAACACACTTTATTCATTCAAGCATGTTTCAGAAACGATTCGGCTTCGTTTATAGTTAGTTGCACGACAGCAACATTAATCACGACCGGAAATTCAGACCCGAGAAAATAGTGTTAAAACTAATGTCTCCCAGCCAGGGATTCCAACCCAGGACCAGAACCCAAAGCCCTAGACCAAGGCGACGACAATCTAATTTACTCTACAAGGATTAAAAAATAATGAGGATCCCAAACAGCTCACATCTCATATTATAATAATGAAGGATCCCAAGAAACTTATCAAGAGGTCCCATAACGATCAAAGAAATTCCACCTGACCCGCCGCCGAGAAGTTTTAATGAATATTCTATTCGCCCACCGCCCAACTCGACGCTTCCATGATTTTTATATTGTAAAGTTCCGAACGCATTACCTATGCATTGTCTCCCGTTGGGACGGTTATTTAATTTTTTCGGAGAGACGGAAGACATCTGGCGGTAAATTTCATTTTGTTTTGAGACAATTTTTAAGGTAACTTAGTTATTTAAAGTGCAATTACTTGTCATTTTGAAGTAGTGTAGTGTTTTAGATAGTAACGTCTACAGCACGAATAGGCCGGCTCGACCGGTTTGATACCACTGTCTCACAGAAAACCGACGTAAAGTGGCAGCAGTGAGATTTCCGGTGGCCCAATTTCCCCCTCGCTTTCCCAATCCCTTTTCCCTCCCCTTCCATTCCCACTTTTTAGTTGGCAACGTACCCATGATTTTTTTGTCTTGGGTGTCTATGGGCGGTGGAGTTCACTTACCATTAGGTGACCCATCTGCTCGTTTGCCAGTCTCTTCTATAAAAAAAAATAGTGATAATGCTATGTGTATAACACACGAACAAGGTGTTTTAATTTCCCAGACTCTAAGAAAATGCTAAAGACATTATTCTTAGTTTAATTAACATATTACGTAGTGAATTAAGTTAGATAAAAGTTACTTATTAGTCTCATAAGCTAGATAGTAATTATTTATGAAAACCTTTGTTCTCTATAACAAGGGAAAAAACTTGTAATGTAAGTTATAATTGTGATGATGAAGAATTTAAGCGTAAAGATTTTTACATAGACTAAAAAGGTAATTAGGTACTATAAAATCAAGATGTTCAGTACTTTTAATTTTTAGACAGCCTTCGTGGCGCAGCGGGCGAGTAGCCGGCTGTGAAGCGAGAACCGAGACAAATGTTTGTATGACCTACAGATATTTGTTTCGGGTCTGGGTGTTGTGAGACCGAAAGTCCCTCGTAGTTTCTGATACTCACGATACAGGTTATACCTAGTGTGGGATCAGAACTATGTACTGTCACTGTTGGGTGTGTTTATCATTTATTATTAATTACAGTTTTTAAATATATAAATATAAAGAAATACATTTTAAAATACAAATGATTCCTCTCCGTTGGCTCCCGCCAAGGCCTCGTCAGGAGTCAGGACCCAGACCAACGGCGCGCCGGTGAAGATAATCAAGAGCATTGTTATTGGATTGATCCGAATAAATATCTGAATATTGAATAATATACCAATTACCGCATTTACGTAAGCCTGCATAAGTTATTAGTAGATCAAATTCAATCATTGTCATTAATTTTAGTAATAATATTTGCCCTGTAATATTACTGTTCCACTGCTGGACACGGGCCTCCTCTACTAATGAGAGGGGTTAGGACTTAGGTTACGGTTAACGTTAGGTCTACCACGCTGGCCTAATGCGGGTTGGTAATTTTAGTAAATAGCGTTTATATTCCCATCTCCTGTCACCAGTGTTCCGAGAAAGTACACCAAGATTCCTAATCAGAAAAGATATGCCCAACATATTAACACTTTGCTATAATTTTCCTTTTACTAAACTACTCATAATCCTACCCGGAACCCACGCAAGCCTAAAACATTAAAGACGGCAGGTCAGTCACGTCCTCTCAAATAAAATATTCAGCCGTTTGACGTGCAGGTGGAGATGATGCGCCATGGCTTCTTTATGCATGAGAAACGCTCCTCATTCTCAGATATGTGGACGAGATTTGAGTGAAGAGTTGTATTGTAGATAGGACGTTGGGTATAAAATAGGGTAGACGATCTTTAATAAAAAATGTTTTTGAATCGTAGAAGCTATAATTTCTCTTTTTCTTCTCTTCCCTATCCCACTCCACCATACGTCGACGCAGAACACTTTACAACAATGTTGGTAAAATGATTCGGCTTCAGTTTTTACGACCGGCTGCGTGTTTGATTTCAACCTCCTCTGGGGTCCCGGATAAGACGTGTTGGAAAAATGACTTTGTCCGACCTGGAACTTAAAATTGGAACTCTTCGGTCCATAGAAGGGCTAAGGAGGCGACTCTATAAACGTATATAAAAATCGTTGATCCTAAGATTACAAATCAAACTTATACCATGCTTAATAAGACACAGCTCTAGGTAGCGTTTTTTTAAATCGTTGCCGATGCTGATATCGCTGCCTATTTCTTTAATGCTCGAGGCATAATGCTCCGACTTCAAAAACTTCTACTATTATTATCATACTTTAAAACAAAATTAAAAGTGCATTAAGTACATAGAATGTATTCTGCCTAATGCCGTATCTACGTTATAATCTATGTGACATCGGCGATCGCTACGTACCTCCAATACATTTACATTTATATTGGTCGGACTCGAACCCCTCACTCCTCCCACACCCCCTTGCCTCCGTCGGTGAGGTCAATTCAATTACAATACTTTCTGTTACTTCGTATTGTTACGTCCCCTTATCTATTCAAAATTAAAAGAGAAATGAAGACGCTTACGGGAATGGTGTCTGTTTTATGGGACGTGTGTTCAACTCAATCGTATGAATGTACATGAGGTCTGGATGTAACCTTATGATTTATTTGACGAATGTAACCTTAATTGCCTGGGCTTTACAAGAGGTGATAACTCCGGAGTTTGTTTCGGCATTTTAAAAGTACTGCCTCAGTGGCGTGGTGGTATTTCGGTACGACTACGGTTTTGAGGTCTCTGGTTCGATCCCCGGGTCGGGCAAAGTGATATTGGATTTTTCCATATCAGCCCGCAGTCTGGAATTCGTGCCCGATATGGCGATAGGCTCGCCTCTTATCACATCTGGGACGGAACTAAGCTAGGCGAAATGTGGGTGTTCTAGTTCGCTAGTACGCCTCTGCCTACCCCTTCGGGGATACAGGCGTGAGCTTTTGTATGTATGTATTTTAAAAGTGATATATATGTGACAATTTGAGAAATGAATTTAATGATCAAAATTATTAACGAATAGTTGACTAGAATAAGAAACAAACCCATCTCACTAATAACTTTAAACTAAAGAGGTTGCTAGTACTACACACTTCTTTAGTATGGCCAAATGAATTATGTATTTGGATATCTTGATTGATTTATTATTTTATTATTTATTTTTTTTATTTTTTTTTATTTTTTTTTTCTTGTCGAGCCTAATTTATTTATAATGAAGAAACTATTGATTTCTTTCCATGGGTGGTACATGCTTTTAAGCATATCAATGCCCATATTATAGTAAATGCACGTTTCTATGGTATGCTCGTTTACCATCATAAAAATCTGGAAATTTAATTCAAGGTCCTAAATCTCATCGCTCTTTTTCCTCACATCCTTATCCACTATAATATGGGATCGGAGCAACACTTTTCAATGTTACATAAAGGATTCAGCTTCGTTTTTATAACTAGCAAACTGCCTTTAACCCCTAACGCCCGGTTCCAATAAACAATCTCAGTTCGAATGTGCAGATAGATTACAAAAATTAGCCAATAAGAACAGTTTGAACATGACTCCGTCAAATGACTTGATTTGATTGGTTCATAATCGCGATCTATCTGCACTCTAAACTGAGACCGGCCTTAAGACTATCGCTTATCTACATCTAAATTGTCTTCACAACCCTTTATCCAAAATCAAGTGCAAACTTGTAAAACTTCCACCGCCTAAAGTTACCTGTTCGCGAATAACGCATGAATTATTCAACGCGAACAAGCGGAACATCGACTAATCCTGTTAATTCTGAGAACTGCTAACAATAAATAATTAAGATACTTTTGATTGGACATTGGGGTTTGCTTTGAGATATTTGATGCTTATAAATACTTTGAGATCCACGAGCCACGCTGTAGACAGTTACGTGTACAGCATGAATTGGCCGATTCGATCGGTTAGATACCACTGTCTTACCGAAAACCGACGTAGAAAGAAAGAAAAGGTGATATCTAGATAGGATTAATCACAAAGTTTTTTTTTTAGCAGAGATTGGATAACGAGCAGATGGGTCACCTGATGGTAAGTGATCTACACCGCCCATAGACACCGGAGACACAAAAAGAATCATGGGTGCGTTGCCAACCTAAAAGGAGGGAATGGAAGGGAAGGGAAGGGGATTTGGAAAGGGAGTGGGAAAATGGGCCTCCGGAAATCTCACTCACCGAAAGAAACGCGACAGCAAGCTGCCACTTTACGTCGGTTTTCTGTGAGATAGTGGTATCTAACCGGTCGAGCCGGCCCATTCGTACTATAGACGTTACTGTCTACAGCGGCTCTACCGCATGGAAAAAAGTATCCCTTTTCCGAATGTCTATTTCTCAAAAATTCCCTTTCTCAAAATGTCTCGCAAAATGTACCTTAATCTTTATATGGCATAGAGGAATTAGAGATAGCGTATGAGGAATCGAACCTTAGACAGTCGTACGTGAGACATTGATTGATTCACCTCCATTGATACGCCATTATCCACCTATTGCCCTTAAAAACTGATATTAAAATTGGCAAAATGACCTTTATTGCTAATACATAAAGGTGAAGAAAGATGAACAAATAATGTTGCGAAGGTAGATTTGATAGGAAAATGGATGGATCCCGTGACATATTTATCATAAGAGCTGTCGTGGTTTGGTAGAGTCGTTGTTTTTGAATGTTAAGGCGTGGCTTCGAATCTTAGTATTTTTTTTTCACATACATAGTCCTGACCCCACCTTAAGATCGAGTCTTGTGTCGTGGGTATCGGGAACTACGAGAGACGCACGGTCTCACAACACCCAGACCCGAAACAAATATCTGTAGGCCATACAAACATTTGTCTCAGTGCGGGAATCGAACCCGCGGCCTCTAGTTTCACAGCCGGCTACTCGCCCGCTGCGCCACGGAGTTTGCATGGTATTATAAAAAAAATCGTGAAAACCAATTTCCAAAAGTTAAAAATAATTTCTTACTCTCTTTGGAGTCTAGTCAGTGCCAGATTTAATTACCGATAATCACCGATATGCAGGCCGCTTCCGACAGGTCGATCTGGAAATCTTTGGGGAAGGCTTATGTCCAGCAGTCGATGTCCTGTGGCTAATTATGATGATGAAATACCGATAACAATTAATTAAATCAATATTAAATCCTGGTAGAGTTGAAAGGGGAAGACCTCATCGAACATTCTCTGACCAAGTCAGAGATTTACTCGAGAAAGGTCAAGTTAAAAGTACCCTAAACCGACGTGCATGTATGAAGAATGTAATGAGACTGAATGAGGCGAAAGAGGTTTGTAAGGATCGAAGCAAATGGAAATCCGTTGTCTCTGCTTACCCCTATGGGAAAAAGGCGTGAGTCTATGTATGTATGTATGTAAATCCTAATCGCTAATAATCCCCACTAAAACCCTGACTTAAAAAAAATAAACAAAATTCTCACAAAGCACTACCATCATATTTCACCACATCAGTATGACCAGGAATTAAACGAACTTCCCTAATAAACCGCTTTACCGAGGATTACAGATGTAAGCGCATAAATTGGACGCTGTTCACCTGACACGACCTGTGGGAGCTTTGCGCTTTAATGAACAAAAAGTCCAGTAATCTGACGTGCCGCGGGGAAGCCCGGATTAATTGGCAACACATAGCTACAGTGACTTGGGCGAGTAGTCAGTAGATTGTATAGTAGATTAAAATGAGTGGGTGAGTACTAGAGTGAGTAGGTGAGTGAGTACTTAGGTTTAAAGTATTTCTATTGAAACTGATACATAAGCTCGCGCCTGTGTCGTTAAAAGGCTAGGTGGAGACGCAGCTGGTACAGCCATATCTCGCTGAACTTATACTCTTTTCTAATGTGTGATTTTTGAAATCGAAAATATCTAAATTGTTTTGACCAAATTAAGAACCAAGCCGAATCTTTTCGACCGACTTTCAAAAAGGAGAAGGTCCTCAATTCGTCTGTATTTTTTATGTATGTTACGCGATATCTCCGCCAAATGTGGACTGATCTTCAAAATTTTGTGTTCGATAGAGCTTCTTTCAAGGATGGTCCCATATAAATTTGGTCACAATCGGATTTGAAGTCGGTCTGTTAAGTTTTTAAACTTGTGATTATCTGCTATAAGGTTCATAAAATTGCCGCGCCGATTTCATAAACCCTAATATAGATTCGCAGGTAAAATATATAAATTATCAAAGTCTCTTCTACTTTCTCTCCATCATACTTAAATTTTCAAAACGACAACCGTACTCTTCAGTAAATCCCACAGTTAGCAGACGCCGCAGTCCCGCGCCCGATCCGATGCCGTCGGAATGGGCAATAACTCACTAATTGTAGACGTGTCGGCCACCTCAATACGCAGTTTATACAGCGCACAAATCTCCTCAATACATTTTTATTGGACTCTACCACCTTCGGACCCGATGTACGTGACCGGAATTTTTATTAAGCGTATAGTGAGAGCAAAAACGACTTCATTTTTATAGCAGAAGAAAGAGCAGGTGGGTCATAACTGATCTTTAACCTACACCATCCAAAAAATAGTTCAAAAATCAATTATCGATCTAATTAATTGATATTCGTGCCGATAGCATTTAATTTTCTTTTTTCGTTGGCTCAAACCAAATACTAGGAATATTTTATTTGTTATTTTTATTGCTGACTTAGGGATACTTACGTCCAGCAGCGAACGGCGATAGGCTAGATAATAATAGGCTCGCCCCCTATCACATCTGGGACGGAACTAAACTCGGCGGAATGTGGGTGCTCTAGATCGCTAATGCGCCTACCCCTTCGAGGATATAGGCGTGAGCATATGTTATGTTATTGTTATATATTAATAATATTTTATCTATGACCATGGGTGATAAAAGCCAAAGGGGCTATTCCCCTAAAAACAGTCAGATAGATCGTTGTTATGAACTAATCAAATCAAGTCATTTGACGGAGTCATATTCAAAATTTTGTTTTGGTCTACCTAACTAAGATTAAAAAATTAAAATTAAATTAAATTTAATTTAATTTTTAATTAATTTAAATTAACTTAGATTGTTTATTGAGACCAGCTGCTAACCAATAAAAAATCAACCAAATCGTTTTACCCCCAGTGTGCGGTGCGGTTGTACTTGGGTGCGGCGCGGCGTGCCATGTGAACTGTATGATTTGTTTCCGATTTCCACAAAGCGCCCTCTGGCAGGTGACCGCTGCCGACAACATGCTACGTGAAAAATCACATGCGGGGAATATTTTGTCCGTTGTCGATACACTGTTGATGGTTTAGGGTTCCATATACCCAAATGTTGTATATATCTTTACTATACTGTAGCCCGAGCACGAAAAACTAATGTAAATGTAAATGTATTCGAGTTCGCTGCGCACTGATGACGTTTGGTTAATATTTCATACAAACATAGACGCGCATCGAGTTCGAATACATTTACGGTTGTCAGAAATTTTCCTGCTCAGGCCGCTGATTTGTCTTCTACCTGACATTATTCCACATATTTACTTTTTCAAGTATGTTACAGAAAAAACTGCTCTAGTGTTTACACTGAAAAAAAAATCGTGCCGGAAATACCGACCAGTGACCCGAGCGGGAAAAATTCTGATAATCGTAAATGTATTCGAGCTCGCTACGCACTAATGACATTTGGTTAATATTTCATACAAAATTCATAGACGCCCATCGAGCTCGAATTTTACGACTGCCAGAATTTTCCTGCTCGGGCCGCTGATATTCGAACCCTGTACTTCCAAGTTCACAGCCCATATGCTCTGCCGATAGACCAAGGAGGCAATCTCCAAAAAACTTAATAACGTTCTAAATTAATTAAACGAATCACGGAAGAATTTTGATCATTAGACGACCACTAGTTAATATAGGTCTTTCTGTATCTGGTGCTGTACTGTATTAATAACTGACTGTAAATTGGTGTTAAAAAGAGCAACGTCACAGTTTCTTGTCCCTTCTTCTCTGGCGAAACAGCTTTCCGAACAGGCGGTAGAGTTAAAATTTGACAGAATCTAAACGATGTTTGAACATTTTATGGATTCAATATTTTTTTGATTTTGATTTAAATAACCTATATAAACCAATGTAAGAATTTCAGTGAAATAACTATGGTTAGGATAGCACCAAAGACATGTATGACATAATAATCTCAATCAATTCATGCGATCAGAAATATTGATAGAATAAAGACAGTCTTGCGCAGTCATGTGACAGTAAGATCTAAAAATAAAGTCACAACCAGACAAAAACTAGATAAAACGAACTTCAATGACTCAATCTGGTAAAGTGCAGAACTGCGTCAAAGGATAAAACTTTAATTAAACCAGAGGTTGCACAGCGAAAGGCAAACATCCTCTTACCTATGCCTTATTAATATTCTGAATTATAACCGACTTGCATTAAACTGTGGATTGAATGTAAATCTATTAATTACCTTCTGGTCCTTGGAGAAATGTATTACTGCTGTCGTACCGGTTTTATTTATGTTAGTTTACATATTTGCCGCCAACTTGGTCTAGTGGCTTTAGACCGGGAGGTCCTGGGTTTGATTCCCAGGTCAGGTGGGGTGTTTTTCTAACAGACTTACCCGGGACTGGGGTTGACGTCAGGCAGGTAGCTGGTTGTAAAAAATAAGGCAAACCTTTCTTCGACATGCTTGAAAAAGTGTGTTGCGCCGACACCACCTTAAGGTGGGATAAGGGCAGATAGATAGAAGAATTATACAAAATTATTATTAAGGTTATTGCATACAATTCCGCTCCTCTGATAAAAGTGTTGTTACGAGATTGCTGCCGCTTAGGGATAGTGTAGCTTTCCAATATTACAATTCATTTTGGAGTGTTGTCAAAAGTTATATGTATAAACCTTTTTCTAAGACGATTGAAGATCTAGATACTCAAGAGATGGATGACGTCAGGCAGACAGCTGTTGGTATAAAACTAAAAGCTGTCTTTTTAGCAATATGCTTGAAAAAGTTTGTTGCGCTGACCCCAAATTGAAGTGGGATAAGGGCAGATGGAAAAACACCAATAGTTACATAAAATATAGAGCTGACCCTAAAGTATGTTGATCTCAGGAACCACGAGAGACTTTCGGTCTCACAATACTCACTCGGAACTAATATTTGTCGGTTACATGAACATTTCGGTCTGGAAATCTTTGGGGGAGGCTTATGTCATCCTGCGTCTGATGATGATGATAAACATTTATTTGTCTCGATTCGTAATTCGAACAACACAGGAATTTTTAAACTCAAAAATCGATACTCCAAATTCTAATCCAAAACTTTTGTCTAACAAATTGGAACGTGCAGTTAAACACACCTCCCGACCAACTTGTGAAGATAACTCAAAAGTTGTTGATTTTCATTAGCTATCGGACGAGGTTCCTCCGATTCACTTGCCAAGAAACTTTGCGTCCGAGCTAGATTTTTAGATCTCGCTGCAACTGGGAGTTAAACGTTGCATGAATAGTGGCTGTAACTTTTAATAAACCGACTTGTAATAAGAGTTTTATAATGTCAATTAAATATGATTGTTCTTATAAATCTACTGACCTCGGTGGCGTGGTTGTCGGTACGACTACCGTCCTGAGGTTTCGGGTTCGATGCCCGAGGCGATCAAAGTGATATTGGATTTGTCCATATCAGCCCGGAGTCTGAAATTTGTGCCCGATATGGCGATAGGCTCGCCTGTTACATCTGGGACGGAACTAAGCTCGGCGAAATGTGGGTGTACCATTTGGCTAGTCCGCCTCTGCCTACCCTTTTGAGGATACAGGCGTGAGCTTATGCTAAATTTACTGAATTAGATGGTTTAAGTAGGATCATGTATACGCGCATATCATTCTTCCTTCTACCTGCCCTTATCCCATTTTAATGTGGGGACGGCGCAACAAACAACTGGTAATTGAACCCAGGACCTCCTGGTTCACAGCTCATATACGACCCCTAGACCAAGAAATCAAATTAATATTAACCTAAAATAACAAAAACATACTTTTCTCTAAATATAAGCAAACAACAATTAAACCAGAACGATATCTTAAACCGGTCACAAACTACAGAATACACGTCCGCCCAAAAAAAACACCTTCATATATTTTCCGATTGCTCCACCGACGTGAGGCGAATCCAATCATTTTTTCTTATTTCGTCCCCCGATTGATTGGCCGGGGGTCATTTTTTCGGCAAACGACAAACAAAGCTCTGAGCAGTCTGGGCAGGTGGGCTCCAAACGATTTCATTGTTTTCGCTGTTATTGAGGGCGCTATGGTTGGTTTACGATTATTGTCGTTTGTTTTTTATTGCGTGTTATATTTTAGGCTTACATAAAGATATTTCAAGGCCGCTGTATGATGTTCTTTTCTTTATTTCTTTCTACCTGCCCTTAACCCACCTTAATGTGGGATCGGCGCAACACACTTTTTCAAGCATGTTGCTGAAAGGATTTGGCTAAGTTTTTACGACCAACTGTTTACTTGCGTGTTTTTACTGACGTCAACCCCCTCTGAGAGATCCAGTCCGGAACAAATTAAATTAGAAAATTGGCTTTGCCCGACCTGGGAATCAAATATGGATGTGTACTGTAATAATAAATTCTGTGACATTTTTACTAAGGTCAAATGAGCATTATGGTTATAAGAAAATTATGGTCCATTTACGCTTCTATAGGCGATGAGGGTCACTTACTAGTGAACCACTTTCATTTTTGAAGACCCCAGGTTTAAAAAACTGTGATCATTTCAACGGCAGTCAGTACTTTCCACACTGGTCATTTCACAAATTTTTATCCATTTTAGCTCAGGAATATATCTATAATAATTCAAATCTAAGATAAAACAATGTCACAGAATACATGTCATGTCAAAGATACATATGTGCGAAATCTTTTTCCTGCGGTGTTTGTTGTTGTTGAGTTTAAAATGTTATTGAGTGGTAGAGCCATGCTGTAGACAGTAATGTCCACAGCACGAATGGGCCGGCTCGATCGGTTTGGTATCACTGTCCCACAGAAAACTAATGTAAAGTGGCAGCTCGCTGTTGCGTTTAATCCGGTGAGTGAGATTTCCGGTGGCTCAATTCTTCCCTTCCTTTCCTATTCCTTATTTATTTTCGGTTGGCAACGCATCCATGATACATTTGTGTCTTGGGTATCTATGGGCGATGGAGATCACTTACCATCAGGTGACCCACCTATTCGTTTGCCAGTCGCTGCCAAAAAGAAATTGTTGTGACTGTTCATATTTTTAATGAGGCTTTTGAATCAACATATAGGCATTGGGACACCTTATGGCCAAAACATGGCGCACCGGGCGAGAAGCCGGCAGTGAAACGTGAGGTCGCGGGTTCGATTCCCACACCGAGACAAATGTCTGTATGGCCCACAGATATATGTTTCGGGTCTGGGTGTTGTGAGACCGAATGTCTTTCGTAGTTCCTGATACTCACGACACAAGACTCGATCTTAGTGTGGGGTCAGGACTATCTGTGTGACTGTTGGGCGTATAATAAAATGATAATAAAAATTAAACGTATTCTAATATTTCCACATGTCATGGCCGACAATGTACTTGAATATTAATAAACAAAGCGGCCACTAACTCAGGTGTTCGTGCTGGGACTGCGATGCGTTTATTTGTAATGCACTTGCTTGCATATTATTCGAATTTCTTCCGCGCACGTCTCGGCTTTAATGAACCACCCCGGTGGAATTTTGATTATATCCTGATATTTATTTTGCGCGATAAAGTCGTTCAGTTTATTGCTGCTGACGGAAGGAGATTTGTGTTTATTTGGCTACCGTTGCGGGCAATCATAATTAGCTTGTAAAAGTTAAGTATAGGAATTATTGAAATTTTCTCTAAGAAAACCATGAAGTAAATGATATTTTGATACTTTTAGTCTAAGAATCAATAATTTTTTGAAAATACTTTTTGTGTAATTATGATGAATATATTACACTGAAATTAAATAAAGTTCGCGAAAACGTCTGAGAATTGCAATTACTTGGCCAATTTGAGAATCTAATTTGTTAAAATTAAAACAGCAATGAGTTTTGTCGATGACAAATGACAATTTTTAGTGATGGAAATTATACATCGATATATAAAAAACATCAAAATTCCGTTCATAAACGAAATCGATGGTTGAACGTAATTATCTTCAGGCTCAAATAATAAGCAATCCCCATTTTCATAGCAGCTCAAACTGTCTGTACCGCTGGCAATGCCGATGTCCACAGTAGACGGTAACCACTCACCATCAAGTGGACCAAAACGAATCCCCTCGACTATCGTAAAGATCGGAGACATGACGTCCTACAGTAAAGTTCCGTCAAAACTAATCACGGTAGACGAACCGTGAAATGATACCGGAAAGTTTTTTCCGGTGAAGGGTTGGCAGTAAATTCCGCGGCAGGTGCTCCGGACTTTTATCAGATCGTGTTATTGAATCTGTAATCCTCTTTTATTACTTTTTCGTGTAATAAAAAGCTTAGTCGAAATTCGTTTGGGGTAATTGTTCTTTGGATGCTTTTGTTTGGTCTATATTTTTGTTTTGGCAATTTTGGATCATGGTTAGCTAAAATTGACTTATAACAATAAAATGAAGCTAATGTTACAGTTAGCGATACAGAATTTCAAGGCAATAAATGAAATAAATAAATAAATACATCCAACAGTCACACATATAGTCCTGACCCCACAGTAGGTACAACCTGTATCATGGGTATCAGAAACTATGAGAGACTCTCGGTCTCACAACACCCAGACCCGAAACAAATATCTGTAAGCCACACAGACATTTGTCTCGGTGCGGGAATCGAACCCACGACCTCACGTTTCACAGTTGGCTACGCGCGCGCTGCGCCACGGAGGCTGTTTTTGACAATGTGTCAATCGTGTGATTGATGACTTACGACACTGAAAGGTGACCTCTGACTATGGGCAGAATATCCGTAGAAAACCGATAGCTATTAACATAGCCCAATAGATTAACAAGTTGAAGTAGCAGTAGGCATGGCACAAAGCTCGAATTAATGATAGCCGATGGGGCAGATAAGTTCTCGAGTGGAGACCACGTGCCGGCAAGCGCAGCGTTGGCCATCTAAATACAGACAGACGACATAATAAAGATCGCAGGAAGTTGCTGGATGCAGGCCCCTTCTAGCAGTTTAGAAATTTCTTGAGGGAGGCCTATATTCAGCAGGGGCCGTCCTATCGCTGATAATAAAACTAATCAACACTCCTAACTCGGAAACTTTATTGAATACTTAAGAATCATTATTTTCAATAATCACAAGTTTGAAAACTTAACGGACCGACTTCAAATCCGATCGTGGCCAAATTTATATGGAACCATTGAAATAAGCTCTATCAAACACAAAAAGAATTTTGAAGATCGTTCCACATTCGGCGGAGATATCGCGTAGCATACATAAAAAAATACAGACGAATTGAGGACCTTCTCCTTTTTGAAACATAAGCTCACGCCTGTATCCCCGAAGGGGTAGGCAGAGGTGCACTAGCGAACTAGAACACCCACATTTCGCCGAGCTTAGTTCCGTCCCAGATGTGATAGGGGGCGAGCCTATCGCCATATCGGGCACAAATTCCAGACTCCGGGCTGATATGGAAAAATCCAATATCACTTTGCCCGACTCGGGGATCGAACCCGAGACCTCAGGACCGTAGTCATACCGAAATACAACCACGTCACCGAGGCAGTCCTTGTTGAAAGTCGGACGAAAAGTACAATACTTACTTATTTGTAATACAAAACATTACACATACTTGTACTACAAAACTGGACGAAGTAGTCTGTAGTAATTAATCAAAGAACCCCCACCATCCCACCACGTCAGGGTAGAAGACAGGTTTTTAATTAACTGTACACAGGCACGGTTAAAAATGTTAGTTAACGAGTTAGCTCGGGTAAATATTTTTAAGGAAATTTGTATCCTTCCTAGTTTTAACTAATGAACGGATTTTTCAGCTTGTTTTTAAATATTTAAGTTTCCGGTAACTTGTTTATTTAGTCATCATTTATTTACTAAGGTTTGCTTGCGGCTCCACTCGCGTGGGCAGTTGTCCTGACTCCTGAAAACCATCTCTTTATATGTAGCAAATTTTCAGATTTGCATAATTGCGCATAAATATTTGTTAGGCGCTCCTGAATATCGTTCATTCCTTAAATTTTTGAGATAAAATATAGCTTATATCCTTACTATTCATAATGAAATCTTGTTCTTATCAAAAGCATAACCCTACTTTTGCCTTCTTTAGCAAAAAGAGAACTAAAATATGTTTATCGAATACAATGTTGCTGGTTACAAAAAAAACATTATTTTTATCTCTGGCAAGCTTCGAAACAAATAGGAAGTCTTGGCTGGAAACAATTCATAAAAAATATATATCAATCTTAGATAATATATATATATATATATATATATATATATATATATATATATATATATATATATACTATAGCAAAATTAATGTCGTTAAGAAAGAACATCAAGCTTGAAACAGCTGATCGGAATAGGCCATGTTTTCATTATCGAACGTTGGAATATTTTAACGCTATTGAATGAATATGAATTCAATTTTTATACAACGTACTATTTCGGTTTTAACCACTAACCCAACGAAGCGACAAGACAGGACTATGAACAGTAAATCAGTACATTAACAGGTAGAGTCTAGCCCAGTGAGCTCAAGTTAAGTTCCACATAGTTTGGTATTAAATCACCACGTTAGGTTCGGCACAGGTGAGCGCTCGCCCGAGAGAGATAGTTCGAACTTCGAAGTTCGGTCTGCTTGGAAAGTTAAGTGTGATGTTGACATCATCTTTATATCAACATTTTTTATGAACCTTATTGTTTGCGTTTTGAATAATTCCTGATACCCAGGAGACAAATTCGAAATCTCACTGTGGAGTCAGAATATCGGATCACAAATGGACTGTGTTGTGCAGAAATTATCCAACCCCCAAAAATAAAAAATATATGTTATTAATGCCAACATGTTCTAAACCATTAATAGATGGTCTATTAATGGTTTAGAACATGTTGGCGTCAACAATATTTTTTGGTATTTTTGTAGGTTGGATAATTTCTGCACAATACGGTCCAAATGTATGTGTGTGTGACCGTTGTTACTGTATATATTTATAGCTTCTGCCCGCGGCTCCGTTCGCATGGAAATTCACACATATATACACATACTTACGCATGTACGTACCTATATCCGAAGTTGTAGGCAAATGCGAACACACACCTATAATTCGCCGAGCTCATTTCCGTCCCAGACTTTTATTATGAGCTAGATTTTAGGCATTACTTTACTAATCTCCAGTCTTACCAGACAAAACGATTGCTATTAACATATAAATGAACGGAAAGAGTTAAAAACACGTTACAGAGTGGAACCATCGCTCAGGGGCGGGCGGCGGCGATATCATTTGTCTTGAACTACCTTTAAAAGCTATCCACGACCATTTTTCTTTTTTAAAAACCTTTAGACACTTCCTTTTCGTTTTTCAATCGCCCCGCTGCTCGGGGTTATCTCGATAAATGCTTTTGTTTGGCCGGTATGTTGGATTTGTATAGAGTTGTTAGTAACAAGTTTTTGAAATTGTATATTTTTTTAATACTAATCGCGTTTTGAGTCGCGTGAGAGAAACCGTCATAACCATGTCGATTAATTACTTCTCGTTTTTTTTTTATTGCAGTAAATATATCTATTGTTGATTTTTATTATTATTGTAGTACCTAAATAGACTGTAGCAGTAGACGACCCGATAAAGGTCGCGGGAAGTCGCTGGATGCAGGCCGCTTCCAATAAGTTGATCAGGAAATCTTTGGGGGAGGCCTATGTCCAGCAGTGGACGTTCTGTGGCTGATGATGTGATGATGATGATGACAGCTTCCGTGGCACAGTGGGCGAGTAGCCGGCTGAGAAGCGAAAGGCCGCGGGTTCGATTCCCGCATTGAGACAAATGTTTGTATGGCTCACAGATATTTGTTTCAAGCATGGGTGTTGTGAGACCGAAAGTCTCTCATAGTCTCTGATACCCAAGATACAGGTTATACCTAGTGTAGGGTCAGGACTAGATGTGACTGTTGGGTGTATTTATTTATTTAATTTAAATAGACTTAGATAAACATCAACTAGGACTATGTGTGTGACTGTTGATGTATTTATTTATTAGGTATCTAAAATCCAGAAGTTGCGAGTATCTCTATACAGTTCCACAGTCGAGAGCTGAGCCGCCCCGACAGGTGAATGAATGCCCCGATCCCTTCCGTCGACAATCATTCACAAACTGCGAGTTTGCATGGCGAGTGGCGACGCCATATGTCTCAGGATTACAGCGAAACTATGCGCTGTTGATTTATGGAATGGGATGTATCTACTTGCTGAAATGATCACGTGGATACGTGATTCTTAAAATTATTTACTTTTGTATCGTTATTTCTTAGGTTTACGCGAATGTTATACATGAAATGGAGTTAAGAAAATCCGTAAAAACAAGTTTCATTTAAAAAATCACGTTGTTTTTGTCTGGTACAATCTGATGTTAGAGAAGTCTGCGCCTCCCTAAAACTCCCACTTTTTTATAGCAGAGACTGCCAAACGAGCAGATGGGTCACCTGATGGTAACTAATCTCCATCGCCCATAGACACCCAAGACACAAAAAGAATCATGGATGCGTTGCGAATCTAAAAAGAGGGAATGGAAGACGGGGGAATTGATAGGGAGGGGGGGGGGGCAATAGGCCACTGGTAATCTGACTCACCGAACGAAACGCGACAGCAAGCTGCCACTTTTTTTTAAGGTTTTCTATAAGACAGTGGTATCAAGTATCAACGCACTATCTTTGATTTCCAACGAATATAAAAAAAACCGTTTTAATCTGGGAATATGTCGGTTCGTAAGATTGAATAATGCATAAATTCTGTTAAATAGTTTTATTTATTGATGCATTTTTCAATTTATTCATAATGCCTATATACAAATTCAGACAATAAAACACCCATTTCATTTAGAAAACATTCCAAACAATAAATTCTTAAGTACACATCAATAACAATCCAAAGGAATCGTTCAAATGACCGATTATCCAATAAACGAATAAAAGGGAATTAAAAAATTATCTTTATTAAACAAAATCCTTTGAACCATTGATCAGGCACGTAAAAACTCGTCAACAGCAGTCACAAAACGGCTCCGACGCGCCGCGCAAATCAATCAGCGACGTATAAACGCGTCCCAATAAATTCGCCGCTTTCAACCCATTTTCCACTTGTTTTCACCTAACCGTTCGACGATTCAGGGCCTATTTGTCATTCACAATGCGCTCAAAATGGACAGTTTACTGTGAAATTTAGCTTATAAGGGATTAAAAGTTCGGTTTATACATTTTTGCTTATACATACACACATATACTCACGCCTGTATCCCCAAAGGGGAAGGCACCCACTTTAGGCAGCCTCCGTGGCGCAGTGGGCGTGTAACCGGCTGTGAAGCGAGAGGCCGCGGGTTCGATTCCCGCATTGAGACAAATGTTTGTGTGGCCCACAGATATTTGTTTCAAGTCTGGGTGTTGTGAGACCGAAAGTCTCTCATAGTCTCTGACACCCACGATACAGGTTATACCTAGTGGGGTCAGGACTAGGTGTGTGACTGTTGGGTGTATTTATTTATTTACTTTTCGTCCAGCTTCGTTCCGTCCCCGATGTGATAGGGGGCGAGTCTATCGCCATATCGGGCTCAAATTGCAGACTCCGTGCTGATATTGAAAAAATCCAATATTACTTTGCCCGACCCGGGGATCGAATCCGAAGACCTCAGGATGTTAGTCCTAGTCGTACCGAAATACAACTACGCCACCGAGGCAGTCAGTATTCTACTTGTAAGTTGAAGACAATTTTGTCTACACTATACTCTAAAGGATGAATCACGAAAAATCGATGTCAAATCGCAATTGTTGCGTATCGTACGATGATTGATATTTCTGAAGACCTAAACACCCGCTCGTTTATCCCCACCTTTCTCTTCTAGGGTGGATAGCGGGATAAATAAAGGCTTTTATATTCACTTCTGAACACCTTAAACCATATTACCATCATCATCTTGTATATCCTCGGTGGCGTAGTTGTATTTCGGTATGACTGCCGTCCTGAGGTCTCGGTTCGATCCTCGGGTCGGGCAAAGTGATATTGGATTTTTCCATATCAGCCCGGAGTTTGGAATTTGTGCCCGCCCCTATCACATCTGGGACGGAAATAAGCTCGGCGAAATGTGGGTGTTCTAGTTCGCTAGTGCACCTCTGCCTACCCCTTCGGGGATACAGGCGTGAGCTTATGTTATGTTATGTTATGTTATCTTACATATATTTAGTGTTAAAAATAAGCCATTTTCCATTCACGAACAAAAACCTATTCAAAAAGGGCATCTCACATCTCGTTAAGTCGAAATAAAGTGCCCCCGTCCAATTTGGCGAGGAGACGCGCCCATTTTTCAACCGCAACATTATCGTGTCGTTATAAACGGTCGCGGGCTATAAACGTCGTGTAAACACGTCACCTGTCACGTGTCACGTCACAGCGACGTGACGTGTGTTCACGTGGAAACGTGGCGGATGATGGAAGTTTGGATAAGGCGTAGTGGAGCTAATATCCTGTTGATTTTCTTAAAATAATTAAATACACCCAATAGTCACACACATAGTCCACACTAGGTATAACTTGTGTGGTAGGTATGCTGTCGGTGTCACTCAGACCCGAAACAAACATTTGTCTCGGCGCGGGAATTAAATCAGCGATCTTTGTCATAATATTAAAATATTTTCCCTGCCAAAAAATCCTTAAGCGTTGCTACAATAAGATGTAGGTTATGCCTCTGCTTACCTAGAAAATACACTATCTATAAATAGCAAAAAAGCATCCCTACCAAGTACCAACAAACTCACCCCCCCATTGCATATAGTAGATACAGCTATAGCTGGTGTGCAATACTGGATGACCACATGAAAATTGGAATCCCAGTACTTATATGAATTAAAAATTATTACAGAATCGATTTCAAACATAAATATTAAGAAAATAGTAATAACAATATATTAAAGGAAATAATAATATCCTACATAAACGATAAGAGTTTAGAATAAAATGAATAGAGGAGAGGCATTGTAAATTTTTGAACACATTTAACAATTAAACTCCTATCAGTAAGGTAAAAATTCCTATCTATTTGAAAGAAAGATAGAAAGAAAAAGAATCCATGATCACAAAAAAATTGTGGCAATTGGGTACTTGACTATGTTTTATTTTATACACATATTTATATGTAATAGGAAATAAAACAACAAAGACACTCTTTTGTAAAAACTGCATCGAAATTGGTTGAAAAATGAGGTAATTATTCATATTTTAAATTTTGGAGTGGGGACATAGTGGAGATATCTTACTATTCCTTTACAACGCAGGTACCGTTATGGCGTGACGTGATTATACTGATACGTCTTTTTCCCGCAGTTTAAAGATTACACCAAACTTCAAATGCTTATAACTTTTTTATTTTTGAGAATATTTCCATATTTCTTTTAGCTCTGTATTTTAGACGACGTAAATTTCATATAGAATTAATTTAAAAAAATTGTTAAGTACCTAATTAGGTGGCCTACCCAGCTTAATGCTGTGCTGCGACGAGTGCCATAACAGCGCTGTTTTGCAGTGGCCATCTAACATTTCAACATAATATAGAGGTATCTTTATAATTATTTGATGTTCTACGCTCTTGCTTTCATCCTATATCAATGTAATAAATACACCCAACAGTCACACACATAGTCCTGACCCCACACTAGAATCGAGTCTTGTGTCGTGGATATCAGGAACTACGAGAGACTTTCGGTCTCACAAACACCCAGACCCGAAACAAATATCTCTGGGACACACAGTCATTTGTCTCGGTGCGGGAATCGAACCCGCGACGTCACGTTTCACAGCCGGCTACTCGCCCGCTGCGCCCCGGAGGCTGTCAATGTAAACATGCCACCTCCAAAAAATCGTTGTGTCGTAGCTCTCTGTGTACCGATATGAAAAATGACGTGTCGTTAAAGAATCGACAAACCGTCGGAAGAGTGTTGACGAGTAATATTTTACAATGATGCATGATGGATAAAGATTACATATTTTATTACATTTGGCCTTTATAAAAGGCAGCTAGGA
This sequence comes from Clanis bilineata, assembly GCA_036417725.1. NCBI lineage: Eukaryota > Metazoa > Arthropoda > Insecta > Lepidoptera > Sphingidae > Clanis > Clanis bilineata. The sequence goes on along the minus strand of CM071145.1, from coordinate 17,084,782 downwards.
CTGTCTAATAGTAAAATTATTTTCGAAACTGCTTCAATAGTAACAAATAGTGATTTTGATTAATTAAATACATTTTTCATCTTTATAATATTGATATAGACAATATAGATAAATGAACAAGAGTCTGGAATTTGTGTCCGATATGTCGATAGGCTCGCCCCCTATCACATCTGGGACGGAACTAAGCTCGGCGAAATGTGGGTGTTCTAATTCGCTAGTGCGCTTCTGCATACCCCTTCGAGGATACAGGCGTGAGCTTATGTTATGTTATGATAAATGAACAAGAATCGCAGCAAGTGGAAATCCGTGGTCTGTGCCTACTTATATAAAAAATAGACCTGATTCAAGATATATATGTATACATACCATAGCATAAGCTCACGCCTGTATTCCCGAAAGGGTAGGCAGAGGCGCACTAGCGAATTAGAACACCCACATTTCTCCCAGCTTAGTTCCGTCCCAGATGTGATAGGAGGCGAGCCTATCGCCATATCGGGCACAAATTTCAGACTGCGAGTTGATATGGAAAAATCAAATATCACTTTACCCGACCCGGGGATCGAACTCGAGATCTCAGGACTTGGTAGGTAACAATAAAGAGGAATAGTACTCGTATTCTTTGTGTTGGTTCTCCGTATCGGCTGCGTACAGGTATTATTAGGGGCTTACAATGATTTACCGGCCCGAGGTGAACTGTATCGATTCCCGCCTCAATTCACACCAATCCGACCGTTTTAACACTCTATTACGTTTACCACAAGTATTTTCACATTTTATTTATAAAATTGAGAATCTTGAAATGGTTGAGGGTTTAAAAGTGGTAGGTAAAAGTAGTACGTCGCATATAGCGTACTCTTATGTCATTCCCATACATTTATTATTCTATTCGATTAGCGCATAAGCCACTTGGCTAAACCCGCTGAAAACAATATTTTCTACAGCATGAATAGGTATCAAACGCATTATTTCTATATTTGATTGTGATACTCGTATTTTGTAATATGCATATATTACATCATCATCATCATCATCATCAGCCATAGGACGTCCACTGCTGAACATAGGCCTCCCCCAAAGATTTCCAGATCGACCTGTAAATATATTACATAAAGTGCCTTAATTTTTAACAATATATAATTTGACAATATAAAAGCCAGCTAATTTCTTGCAGCATATTTAACCACTCACAATAAAGGGTTCCGAAGGATGAATGTTACTAAAATAACATTTTATTAAACATAATTTTAAGTACATGATCCATAGACATTTATTTAATACCGGTTTTACATAACTACCATCTACATCTAAGAGATTTCACTTAAGAACTTCTATTTTCTTGGACGAATAACAACAAAATCCAAAATATTTTAGTATAAACCTCTGAGTGAACAGGTTAAGTGCTAACAATAAACAGGGCCGTACAATTCCGGAGGCCTCGGTCGGGGTCCCAGGGGCCCCATACCGTGGTCCACACCTTCAACTACAAACTTTACTACAGTTCTCGGAATTAGTGTAACGTTCGCGGCTATTCTCTGAGATTGCGAAGTATCAAGCTTTTTGAGCTTTTTGTTAAGTGGACTACATAATAGTGTTTTAGAATGCGCGGTTTTCATTCTAACAATAAACTGGTCTAGTGGCAACGTATAAATGCTGTGCTGTTCTGGATTCGATTCCTAGATCAGGAAAAGCAATGTTTCTAATATTTTTTGCATTGCCATCGTCATTAGTCGCCTTCTTGGTCTAGTGGTTCGATTCCCAGGCCGGTAATAGCGAATTTTCTAATTTAATTTGCCGGTTGTAAAAACTTAGCCAAATCCTTTTTGCAACATGCTTGAAAAAATGTGTTGCGCCGACCCCTTATTAAGGTGGGATACGGGCAAGTACAAAGAATTGCCATCCCCTCAGAGGTTACCGTCAGGAAGGCTGTCGGTCGTAAAAAACTAAACTAAATTGTGATGCACTAACCCTACATTAAAATGAGATAAGGGCAGGTGGAATGAAAATTAATCACGATGAACCATATACGATGACAACATTCGTTCATTAATCTATATTATAAATGTTTATAATATTACACATACATATAATTGAATAATAATTAAAACCTAATCGTGATAGAATCCGTAAGAATAGTCTTATTTCAATGTATAATATTCGCGTAAACTTAAGAAATCAGTATGAATACCCCAAAGTCCAAACTAATATTCCACGCCATTAATAAAATAACAGACAACAATAAAATATCAAGTAAAATGGAACGCACAGAACGCGTAACAGTATCCGAGAGCAGCGTCCACTGTCCACTGACCGGAGTGCACTCTGGTAATAAAAAGGTGAATGTGTACTCCACATTGTTGGCAAATAACCGAGCGACAAATAAAACAAGTGTACACACATCTTTACTGCCGCTCGAGTTAAGTGGACGGGAATTGTGATTTTGGTATATTAGTAGGCAAATATACCCGTATAAGCAAACTCACGCCTATTATACCGAAACGGTAGACAGGGGCGTAACTAGTGCACCCACTTTTCAAAAGTATATTTCGTTCTATGATGTGATAGGCAGCGAAATTGTCGCCATATCGGGTACAAATTCCAGTCGCGAGACTGATGCTGATCAGAAAATTCCAATATCGCTTTACCTGACCCGGGAATCGAAAATATGACCTCATGATGGTACCGTTTCGCGTATGCAAAACCACTACGGTACCGAAATAAATCCATTATTATTATTTTTGTTGGATTATGAACAATATAGATTTCTACAACACTGGATTACGATTGGCGCAACACACTTTATTCATACATGTTGCAAAAAAGATTTGGCTTAGTTTTTATGGACCGCTTCTTGCCGCCATCTCTCCTGAGGGATCCAGTCTCCAGTCGCAGTTCAAATACAGGATTTCACGGTACACAACCTAAACACTAATACTTATACTAAATTTTTTTTTGAAAAATCTTGCACAATAAACACCCGCTTGGCACTTATCCAATAAAGTTTAACCTAACCTGGGCTCTGAAAACCTTTGTAATGAGTTTAAACTCAGAACACGCAAGTTATGACACCGGACACTAACTGCGCTCCCCAACTTTAAATCAAAAGATTCAATCTTTTAGTTTTATCTTTCAGACCTGGATAGTTTATCTTCTAAGTAGCTCGTCTAAAAAGACGGATGTGATATTTGAAATTTGAAGGAAATGCTATTTTCAAGCATGTTACAGAAAATGATTTGGCTTAGTTTTTACGAACGGCTGCTTGTTCGAGGCCGCGGGTTCGATCCCCGCAACGAGACAAATGTTTGTATGGCCTACAGCTTTTTGTTTCGGGTCTGGGTGTTGTGAGACCGAAAGTCTCTAGTAGTTCCTGATACCCACGACACAAGACTCGATTAGTGTGGGGTCAGGACTCTGTATGTGACTGTTGAGTGTGACTTATCAAAAAAAAATTGGACCATGCTTTTTGTTACGAATCGTAAAAGTATCACAAAAATAGGTCAAAAGAACAGAGGCTAATAGAAGTAAGGAATGCTCTAAATATTGAAAAAAGTTAGCTTAAAAAGTAGCCATGTACTCTTTCTCATCCCTAGTACCAAATTCGAAATCCTAACAAACAGAATATCCAAGCCATAAAACAAAAGCTCACCTCACGCAGACACATCTCAAGAATATTACTTCATACGTCTTGTGTCTGGACCACTTATACATCAGTCTTATCCTAGCTCTTTGTATGGGTGCTTTCAGGTAATTGGTGTTTGTCTTTACTTTCCAGACTTTGTTACCTTTTGGATGTAGTTTTTGTTATTAGAAATAAATCTAACACAATTATCTAAAAGAATATCAACATTAAAGTTAAAAAGGTATTCATTCTGAATATGGTTTGCTATAACGGCCTATGTCCAACAGTGGACGTCCTGTGGCTAATGATGATGATGATAACGGTAAAGGAAAATATCCTGAGGAAACCAGCATAATTGAGAATTCTCCACAAACATTTGAAAGGTATGTGAAGTCTTTTACTACTAACTAACCCGTCTTTGAGTAGAGAAAGCCCGAGGCCACCAAAGGGCCAGTAATATTACAAAGCTAATATTAATAAATAAATTAATAGAGCCGACGTGAATATGTCCATTACATAACATAAGCTCACGCCTGTATCCCTAAAAGGGGTAGGCATAAGCTAAGAGAATAAATAATAATAATATGATTAAAGGCTCCTAAATAAATAAAGAGAATAAATAAAAAAACAATGTTAATGAAATATAAACGACGTATTTTTAAACGCAAAATGAAACCGATTTTAAAACAATAATCCCAACAATAATAAAACAATACCACAAAGAATTCACCACAAATAAAACATATATTGCAGTCATAAAAATTTCCAATGTCGCCATAGCCATAGTCCATTGGCCACATTTTCATAGCACCTTGGCAATTTATTACTATCAGTTTCACGCTTGAGTAAACCCCGGGGCCGTTACCTGCCACAAGATCATGATTTAAGACGCCCGGGCCCAGTCTAGGCTAAATTAAAATCTAGATTTGTGGCTTGTTACAAATTAGAGGAATGCTTCTTGTGCTTAATTGAATTGTCTGTGGAATTGGAATGTCCGTTGCAGTTTGTCTTTTGCAATCAGTTTTTATGTCGTTTTGAGTTATTGGACAAAATTTTTATGGCATATAAAATTGACTTTTGCTTAGAAAGACAGAAGAATAGATAGCGTACCTGATTGTAGTATATTTCTCTTTTCCATGAACATCGTCAAAATAAGTTACAGCCAAGCAATAGACGAGATTCAATTTTTCCAACATAATATCAATATAATTATCGCAAATGAAACTAAATACAACATAAAAGACCCATATTTTTTTCTTTTTTTAAAAATTCGGTTGTTTTCTTTCATAATTTCCTTTTTGAAATTCATTATCCTGAATTGACGTAAACGCCAAATGACGCCATTTATACGGCATAATATAAATGCAAAAATGGTATTTTTGTTTTAAGCACTTTTAGATTTTGAAATGTTGTCAATTGCTTGCCGTATAAAGGAATAAAACAAGGGCTCCGAATAAAAAAAAATCTTATTAAGGTAAGTAGTCATTGTAGAAGTCTCAAATTCGGATTTTGACGGGAAGTCTGACAGGGTGGGCGTCGCTTGTTAAAATTATTTCATAGAGCTGTGTTTGTTGGTTTTAAATGATGTGATTTAATCCATCAAACTTCAGTGAAGATGGACAGTTTAATGTGGAAACTTTTAACCGGTGATCTTCGATGAGTTTTGCTTGGTGCGTTGGCTGGCTTTGTTCGGTGGATTTGCCGATTGATGGTCATCAGAGGGGCACCACACTGGAAGGAATTACCGCCATAATGTCAGCAGGGCTTTGAGATCATCCACAACTGAATCTCATGGTCATTGTGAAAACATAATTTATCTATTTACCTTGACATTGGCTAAATCATCGCATATGCGTGAAAGCCGTTATTTTTATAAGAAGAAGAACGTTTCAGATGTGAGTGCTTATTAAACAGTATTATGTTTCGGGTTGAAAAACATCAAAGCTAAGCTATTAGTAAGGAATAATGAACCCAAGACTTCCCGGTACACAGCCTAAGGGGTAAAGTGAACATACACGCGTTGATAACATTAAATTAAACGCTACTAAAGTTGCAAACTACCAATCGGTAGGCGAGTAAATAGAACAGATATCGACTATTAGAAAAGTTCCAGCGGAGTCAATAACCGGGCGGGGAAAGTTTTTCGATTAGCACCTGCCGATGGGGCTCAACCCTTACTCTTAACTATGTAATTACCCTCAGCCCCTTGGACAGATAAATAGTGTACGTTCCGTTTTACGCTTTATTTTTGCAAGGAAACGTTTTGTATTTAGGGCTCCCCTTGTTTCGTTATTGTGCTACTTGTGATGAAAGTTTATCGATGATATCATTATCATCACCATCATCAGCCGCAGGATGTCTACTACTGTACAGAGGCCTTCCCCAAAGAAGGATGTCGCTGGAATCTGGATACAGGCCGTATCCAGAAGTAGGTCGATCAGTCTGGAAATCTTTGTGGAGCGATGAAATAATTTATGGAATTACATAAATTATATAAAATATTCATATGAGTAAAACATATGTTTTGACGTCTTTGATTACTAATGTGTGGTTTCACTAGAACAAAATAGTATTCTTTTTCGACCGACTTCCACAAAAGGAGGTCCTCAATTCGTCTGTATTTTTTGTATGTATGTTACTTGATAACTCCGCCAAATATGGACCGATTTTCAAAATTATTTTTGTGTTCGATAGAGCTTATTTCAAGGGTGGTCCCACATACATATGGTCACGATCGGTAAATTGGAGGTCGGTCGGTTAAGTTTTTAAACTTGTGATTATTTACGACTTACCGTCCAGTCCAGTCCGGCGATAGCTTAGTTGGGAATGATACGGACTGCCGAGACAAGTGTAAGTGTAGTGTATGTCTCTCATTAGTAGAGGAGGCCCGTGCCCAGCAGTGAGACAGTAATATTACAGGGCTAATATTATAATATTATACCATCCTGGCTCTGTTTATTGTGTTCGGTAGAGCTAATTGGTCTTTGGTCGCCTCCTTGGTCTAGTGGCAGCATGTATGGGCTGTGGACCGGGAAGTTGGATTCCCAGGTCGGGCAAAGCAAATTTTCTAATTTAATTTGCCCGGGACTGGATCCCTCATAGGGGGTTGACGTCAGGCAGGCGGCCGGTCGTAAAAACTAAGCCAAATCCTCTTTACAACATGCTTGAAAAAGTGTGTTGCGCCGACCCCACATTAAGGTGGGATAAGGGCAGGTAGAAAGAAAGAAAGAAAAAGAGCTAATTCCATGTGCAGCCGTATATAAATTTGGTCACGATAGGATGAATTTTGATGTGGGTTCATTAATTTTTTAAACTCGTAATTAGAGGTATTATTACCTTTTAAATAGTTGTTTGCGTTAATTCACAAAGCTCTTAATATTTAAATGGATGTTCCCAATTAATAAATTGAGTTATTAAAAAAAGATGTTTATTGAGTGTATCGAATTAATTAATACTAGGTGTAAATAACCATAAAGTTATATTGCTCAGTAATTAAAGTTTAAGGCCACGTTATTATATCATAAAATTTTAAAACCGACTTCAAACATTTAGTGTTAAGTTTACCATTCTTGCATGATGCAGAAACGATTCTGCTTAGTTTTTCATTCGGCTGCCTACCTGACGTCAACCTCCTCTGAGGAATCCAATTCCAAATAGTGTTAGAAATACCAAATTCCCCGACCTAGAATCGGCAATCGAACCCAGATATACGGTCACTAAACCATAGCGGCGATCGCCTCACTCAGACCTCTAATCCCAGTTTCACGTTATCATTAAGTAACAGTGGAATTGACCCTCGAGTCAATAGTTCAATATTTATGAGCCAGGGGTCGGCAACCAGTCGACATTGGAGATTTACGCGAGGTCGAGTGTCCTCAGTCAGGTGAGCTGATTTATTGGCTCTATCTTATCACCCACTCTTTGGGTTTGTGGAAATGAGGTCCAAATAGTATAGTTTGTTTTCGTAAGCCGATTGTTGGTGAAGTATGTAAAGTTTTTATACATTAGTTTTAGAACAAAATACTTGGGGCCACTTGCAGCTCCGCAATTAATCTCTATTTATCCCAAATCTCCATTTAAAGATGGGAGTGAGCTGTAGGATAAATGGAGTTTAGGTTTTAACTCTAGATTAGTAATGGCGCTGCATGTCGCACTTAGCAAAATTCTAATTACAATAACTATTTAGTTAATGCCACACCCACAGTTGGCGAACTAGAACACCCACATTTCGCCAAGCTTAGTTCCGTCCCAGATGTGATGTGTGATGTGAGCCTATTGCCATATCGGGAGTAAATTCCAGACTCCGGGCTGATACGCTAAATCCAATAGCACTTTACCCGACCCGGAGATCGACCCGGAGATCGAACCCGAGACCTCAGGACGATAGCCGTACCGCGCACGCAATACCACTACGCCACCGAGGCAGTAACTTCATAATAAATACATAATTAAAAATCAGAGGTGCGTTTGAACCTGCGACAGCCAACACTACTCCTTGGCAGTCTGTCCGCTCCCGAGCTATAGCTGTTAATTTTTATTAGGTGAGCACATTACTTATTCCACTACTAACGTAACAAACAAAATTACCTCCCGCCGAAGTCTTAAACCCGTCGCGACGTAGCATCGCATAATGCAGGTGTTGGTAACTAGCTCACGTCTCCCCGATAATTAGATGGAGCTCATTAGGGCCCCCCAGCGGCGGCCTAACGCGGTTACACCCGCTACTTTACTTACACGCTTTTGCATTCGAGTGTCGCGCGCTTTTTGTATTGATTGGGTTATAAGGTAACTACTACGAGTATAGTTCTTTACTAATAAAATAAAAATGTTTATTGGTCACGTAGGCATATAGGGCCTTACTTAAAACAGCATTTTTAGCTGAGCAAATGGTTACGAATAACCTGTCACTTTTTTCTTTGCGTTACATTGTTTAAAAATGAAAGGGCCAACCTATGGTATAAAGATAAGCAGCGCTCAAATAGTTTTTATAAGTAAGGGGCGTAAAAAGTACTTATGACAGGTCACAACAAACAAGGTCTAGGTACATTTATATAACAATTATGTTATAACATAACATAACATAAGCTCACGCCTGTATCCCCAAAGGGGTAGGCATAGGCGCACTAGAGAACTAGAACACCCACATTTCGCCGAGCTTAGTTCCGTCCCAGATGTGATAGGGGGCGAGCCTATCGCCATATCGGGCACAAATTCCAGACTCCGAGCTGATATGGAAAAATACAATATCATTTTGCCCGACCCGGGTATCGAACCCGAGACCTCAGAACCGTAGTCGTACCGAAATACCACCACGCCACCGAGGTAGTCGTAAATATGTTATAACGCTATCAATTTAGAAAACAAGCAGGCAAGTATGCACACAAAAACAAGGATGGGGCCTAGATTTGTTGTTGTTTCGAGGTGTGATTTGGAGGAAAGGGAACATGATATGGCAGGAATGCTAGCAGGGAATTGACGGGAAAATAAAATAAGATCTTGTAAGATCTGACTGGAAATGTGGATAAGGAAAATCATGCTGTGGACTATAATGCCCTTTCCTAGCTAACCTGCCAGCCTTTCTTTAGCAACCTACGGATGATGACCCGAAGATAAAATGTTTTTTTTTTTATTTTGACTATAGTGACTAACTCTCCGGGCGAATTAGTAAGGTATGTAAAGTCTAATAATCCGTATTAGGAAAGCGTGGTGAACTAAAGTATAATCCTAGTAGAGCAGACACGTGTTCGGATATCAGAAGTGGGATGGTAGGTATGTACCTGTATTTATTCCACTTTAATGTGGGGTTAGCGCAACACACTTTTTCAAGCGGCTGCAGAAAGAATTGGGCTTACTTTTTATCACCACCTGCCTGCCTGACGTCAACCCTCATCTGAGAGATCCAGTCCCGAGCAAATGGTGTTACAAAAACACCCTGCCCGACCTAGGAATCGAACCTAGATCTTCGTGTTCACAGTCTATATACGCCGCCGCTAGACCACGGAGGCGACTAAACATTATTAAAACAGTAAATAATATTATTATAATGTGTTTTCTCAAATATACTTCTTTAATTCTTGGCTAAACTACGGATTTCCAAGTAAATTATAAAATTCGACATCACCCATCCAAAGTAGACTAAACGTTAAAACGCAATTTATTAATTTACAATAAAAAACGTCGGCGACAAGCGTCACCTGTCACGCGACGTGACGGCGTGACGTGACGCCGCCCGACGTGATGAATTGTGCAAAATAAAAATTACGACACAACCGGATGGAAAGGGAGTCGAAACACGTTTAATTTTAATCGCGTCGACGTCTTTTGAATTTTTACAAAATCTCGTTTCTTTGCTTTGGGCGTTTTATATATTTAATAGCTTTGGGCTAAGATTGTTGAGTGTTAGAATCAGGGAGATGTAATTAACAGGCTTTTCATCGTAGTCTGCCGCATTCTATAAACTTCATTAATTTTTGTTTACCTTATAATACAGAAAAAACATGCTGCAAATTAGTGAAACCTTTATTTTAGTATTCAACATCCATAGCCTATAGGGGCCCTATTTCATTATTGTTATTTGCCGTATGTCCGCTCATATTAAGCTAAAATAAAATCAGATACGCTCATCTGATTTCTTATTAGATACTTAATTGTGTCATTCAATGTACCAAACGCTTCGTAGGGCTTGCAGCACCATTACTAATCTAGAGTAAGTCCTAGACTCGATTTAACTTACATCTCATTCGTATGTTTAAGTCGAGATAAAGGTAGAGATTTATCTAAGTGCTGCAAGTTGCTTTTAATTTATTTATACCACTACAAATAATACTATTATACTTCCACTGCAAGACACAACCCTCCTACGTATATGAGTATACTACTCGTTTTAACAGCTGCTTAATTTATCAACGACGTGTTAAACCCTAAACAACAGCTGTCAATTGAAACATAAAAACAAATGAACGCGTCACGCGTGCCGCCGCGCCGTGACGTGCGTACACGACAGGTAGCGTTCGCCGACAATTTTTAACACGCGTGCCTTTAAATTAAATTCCTGTTTCACACTGTCACACATCACCCGTATGCGTAATTTGACCAATTACTGAAAATGCTTATCTATGACTTACGTTGTTTTGTTATGGGATCATCTATTATAGGTATTTTCGACCGATTAAAAAAAAAACGAGAAGGTCCTTAATTCGTCTGTATTTTTTACGCGATATCTTCGCCAACTGTGGACCGATTTTCAAAATTATTTTTGGGTTTGATAGAGCATATTCCATTGGTCCCACATAATTTGGTCTCGACTCACGATCGGATAAGTTTTGAAGTCGGTCCGTTAACTTTTGTTTTATCAATTTGAGGTACCCTTACCCTTACCTTACCTTAGGTAAGTAGGAAAACGTAGGTAAGATACAAAGACATTTAATTCTACTTCTTCCGTATTTATCGACCGACTTCGAAAAAGAAGGTCCTCAATTCGTCTGTATTTTTTTATGTGTTACGCGATATCTCCTCCAAATGTGGACCGATTTTCAAAATTCTTTTTGTGTTCGATAGAGCTTATTTCAAGGGTGGTCCCATATAAATTTGGTCATGATCGGATTTGAAGTCGATCTAAGTTTTAAACTTGTGATTCATTTTAACCAGTAACAACCGGTAAATAAATGGCAATGGACGTTTTGAAACTTGTGATTATTAACTTTCTTATTGGTTCTGACTTTTAAAATATGAACAATAAGAAGTCCAGGACGGTTTCCTATTTATAGAAATGACCTAAATGTTGCACCACCTGGGATTCGATTCCAGGTGTCGGTATGAAGCCCAGATAAACTGCCACCAGACCTACGAGGTGACTCGGTGACAAGCCTAAAATTTTCGTTTGACTGAATCTGAAAACTTATAAAGTGACTAACATAACAAAGTCTGTAATGTTTAATATTTTTAATGCACACATAAATAAAGTGGGCTTGTTTGCGAGTAACTTTTGTGTCGACCTGGCTTTGTCTTTAGTTTCTGTGTACAATTTGCCTATAGGCCTCCCCTTTTACGTAATTGGCAGTAAATCTTAAGGCTGTTTGTTAGAACTATCAACACTCTTCTTAGACTACGTTATAAGTTAGGTTTTGTAGAGTAATTTTGAAAATTTAAATCATAATTACAAAATTCATTCTCCAATGGTTGATGTCAGAAAGGCAGTCGGGCTTTAAATTTAAGCTCAATCATTTCTACAACATGCTTAAAAGTTGTGTTGTGTTAACTTTGCATTTGAATGGAAGGAATGGAAGAATAATTATGATTAAAATATATAAAATTCATAGATTTTGCGACCAACATTGTCATATTTGCTTCTAATTGAACATGTTTCCAAATAGATATTTCCACATTATTAACCGACTTGAAAAAAGGAGGTTATCAATTCGACCCGAATGTATCTAATGTTGTTAGAATGGCATGATATCCACATATTAGTCTGTATGAGCTTCTGAACAGGTGTGCCAAATTTCGTAGGTGTACGTTTTTGTCCACGTATATCTCAGAAACTATAAATTGAATTTCGATGAATCATTTTAATTGGACTATGTATCTTACAACATAGAAAATGTGCAAGTTTTATCACAATCGGTTCAATAGTTTTGAACATATAGGGCCTTACTTATAAAAAAAGTTTAAATGAGCAAATGGTAAAGAATAGCCTGTCCCTTTTATTTTCAAACAACGTGACAGAAGGAAAAAAGTGACAGGCTATTCTTAGCCATTTGCTCAACTAAACTGTTTTTATAAATAAGGCCCATAGACTAACATGTGTGAAAAAGCTGAAGACTGTTTTTATGTTTTTACCTTACTTACCTTACCTCAAAACCAACTTCAGTATAATATTCTGGCAGAAGGCTGAGATAGCGCCAGGCAGAAAGAAAAAATAAGTAAAACTTTAATTATTTTTACTATCACATGGATTCATACTCAAGGACCACTCTCAAGGAATGTTCTAGCAATAAATCAGTCACGTAATCATAATATGTGTCGTGGAACAAACGGCATACATTCCCAACGTCGGTGCGTATGCAGTGGCAGGTTACTTTGGCAACATTCCCTGAACAAGATAGGTGAGCAGTCTGCATCGGGACACAGTTAGGAGGAAGACAGTAGACACACTAAATGAGTTATACGGGCTGACACCAAGACTCTACTTGAAAAAAAAACATGATCTTAACATAAGCTCACGCCTCTATCCCCGAAGGGGTATGCAGGGGCGCACTAGCGAACTAGAACACCCACATTTCGCCAGATGTGATAGGGGGCGAGCCTATCGGGCACAAATTCCAGACTCCGGGGTGATATGGAAAAATCCAATATCACTTTGCCCGACCCGGGGATCGAACCCGAGACCTCAGGACGGTAGTCGTACCGAAATACCAAAACGCCATCGAGGTAGTCAGATCTTAGCAATTTGTCTGTTTTATGTAAAATGTATTCACGATTGTTATTCCAGAAATGTAAACAAATATCTCATTCCATTTATCAATTATGTTTATTATATTTGATGTAAATTCTTTATTTTTATGTATTTCATAACCGTAACCTACAGAAGACTGGGTACATATTACAGTGAGTATCAAAAGCGTCTGAAAATAGAGGTAATTTATAAAGTAGATTTTTATTTACATTCCTGGAATAAGGATATGAGTATACTATACTTTATGTTATGCGATAGCTCCAACCAATGTGGACAGAATTTCAAGTTTTATATATTCGATATTGCTTACTCTAAAATTATTCCCATAATAATTTGGTCAGTATCTCGGGAAAAAAATCCGGTCAAATAGAGTAAGAAATCATTAATATTGAATTTATTGTATTCATTTCTGAAGACAATATTTTAAGTTTCTGATAAGCTTTGCCGCTTTTGACTTACTGCTAAACTCTGCTCTGCACCATTCCAGCCGTCTCTATGTCTTGGCGGGACAAATAAAGAAATCTCCCTTGGAAATTTACTTTAGCCGGAATTGTCTACCGTGCTGCGTACACTTCTCAAAAGAATTTCGTTTTTAATAGAAATACTTTTAACTTTTTATATTTTGTTTTGAAACTCAAAGTTGCTGACCAACAATAAAATTCTATTGTATCATTACAAAATTCGAAAGCTTATTTTATTGCCAGAAATGTTTTTACCTGCACATATACCACCCCAATGTGGTGCTGTTGCAACACATTTTGCAATTCAATTTCAAGCATGTTGCAGAAAAGATGTGGCCTATTTTTTTAGCAACAGGCTGTCTGCTGACGTCTAACCCAGAGGATCCGAGTCCCGGCCAAATCGGATTTTCAATATTATTTAAGCGGGTCATATTTTGTTGAAGATGTGATTGGGTTCTGAAATCGATTTTCAAGTGTTTAAGCTATAATACAAAGTCAACTTACATTCAAATTGGTGTGAACATTTATCCAAATGTTCCTAAATATATGAAGTTGTAAAGGTGTGTTCATACGGAGGCACCGAGCCAAGCTAAAGAGATAACGTCTCCAGCGTGCTAAATGTAGCACTTAGGAGAATCGGTGGTTCGTTCCAAACTTACAAACACCTTTGAATTTAGAATGTTGATTTTATATAACCTTTCTGCGGAAACTCATATTATTTTTCGACCGACTTCCAAAAAGGACGAGGTCCTCAATTCATCTGTATTTTCGACCGACTTCCCAAAAAGGAGGAGGTCCTCAATTCGTCGGTATTTTTTTTATGTATGTTACGCGATATCTCCGCCGAATGTGGACCGATTTTCAAAATTCTTTTTGTGTTCAATAGAGCTTATTTCAAGGGTGGTCCCATATAAATTTGGTCATGATCGGATTTGAAGTCGGTCTGTAATTTTTTTAATATATAGCCGAGACTGGCAAACGAGCAGATGGGTCACTTGATGGTAAGTGATCTCCACCGCCCATAGACGCTCAAAACACAAAAATAATCACGAGTGCGTTGCCAACCTAAAACGAGACATAAAAAATACTAAGACAATAAGAAGTAACACTATGGGTTCCACTTTGGTTCCCCTTTCCTATAAGTGGACAGAAAGAATCTCTGTGACATATTGGTGCTCTAGTTCTCTTGTACAAATTCAATTCTAATTCAATTTTCTGGAATTTTAATTGAATTTCTCAGTAAACTTAATTTTCATAACAAAGATTAGCAAAGGAACACATGCGTCACCTGATAGTAAGAGATTTCCAAAGTCCATAAATACTCCTGACAAAGAATGATGGGTGTCTTGCCAGACCTTCCTAAAGGAAGTAATAAACTTTAATTTAAATTTAAAAAAAACTTTGGGGGAGGGGGAATTTGGTCACCAGACATCTCACTCACCGAACGAAACTCAATAGCAAAGAGATTTAATAATACTAATTTTACTAACTAAAAAGGGGTTATCAAGGAAGTTTTCATTTAAAAAAATGATCCCAAACGAAAGTAACGCCATCTACCACTTATTACAATTCGAGGGCGCTTTACAATTGACACCCTAAAATGTTCTGTGAATGTTCAAAAATCACGTAAGATAATTTTATTGTCTAAACATTATTACGGTGGCACGAGCTTGCGCGCGTGTGTTTCAAATACGACTGACGATTTATAACCACGAGGTCACAACTTTTGGATCACAAGTTTATGCCGTTATCCTGTCTATGTACTGTTGAATGTCTTTGATCAACATGAGATGCCACTTCACGTCGATTCAATTCGTTGAAAACCATTCTACCTGGAACCACCAACTACCCACACAGTGCGTTTCCAGAGATCTTTTTTCCCACGCACCTGTAAACTCTGGAACGAACTTCCCTCCTCGGTGTTTTCTTCAAACGACGAGAGCATTTTTCACAGTAGGCAGCGGCTTGGTGTCCCTGACATTGCCGATGTCCATGGGCGGCGGTAACCACTTACCATCAGGTGGGCCGTCTGCTCGTCTGCCTTCTCATGCCAATAAAAAAAGAAAAAAAAACTCTCAAACAACAATACAAACTATTTGGAATTGGCAAGTTGTTTCGTATCCGCAGTAGTACCTGTTGTTATTACTCTCGGTACATTGAATGTAATATGGTGCGACAGAGGCCCTGCCAAATGGCTCTCACGATGCCAAATTAGATCATAAAGGTTAATGTCAGGGTTCAATTCGTGGAGGGTGTATTTTTTCATATGGGGTATGTTTGGAAGTATTATATTGATTGTAGCCAGCTCCACTGGATTTATACCACTATCTTAAAGAAAACCGACGTAGTGCAACTTGTGTTTTTATAGATTGGAAAACGAATAGGTTGGTCATCTGATGATAAGTGACTGCCTCGGTGGCGTGATTGTATTTCGGTACGACTACCGTCCTGAGGTCTGGGGTTTAATCCTGGGCCGGGCAAAGTGATATTGGATTTTTCCATATCAGCCCGGAGTCTGGAATTTGTGCCCGATACGAAACTTATAGCACCGATATCGGTCGGACACGTGAGCCACATAAAATAGTAAAACGTCCGAAACGAAGTCCGCAATTGCGGATTTCGTTTTATAAACTAGGCCCCCCTCATTTCGTAGGTAATTTATGTATGGCACTATCGAGTAAGATATCGATCTTCTTGTGGCAGATTCTTTTTGTGTTCGATAAAGCTTGTTCTTAGAGTGGTAGTACAAATTTAGTCAAGGATTGGATAATTTTGAACTCGTTTTAGAGTTGTTAACTTTGTGATTATTACGGATTTAATCGCGATTTGTATAATCAGACCCGCGACCAAGAAGACTGTAAAGCTTCGAAACGTCGTAACGTAGATAGTCACGGACGGCTCGGCCTCCGGTGGCCCACACGCTTATGTAACATATACCTCTATATGTGCTACCTCCGACGGGTTAACATTAGGTGACCCACTTGCTCGTTTGCCCCTCGTCTATAACAAAACGAAAAATAGAAACAAATCTCGAGAAAATCCGCAAAATCTAGTTTCATTTTAACTTAAAACATATTTAAATTATAACCAGAATACTCGTTCAGTAATGGCTCGGAAACTCGACAATAGCAGTAGCGCATTATTATCCTAAACAAATATAAATCCGAGGGGGTTGTAGGGGGGAGTGGTGAGTGGTGACAGGTCACTTTGGCACGGTCTCTACGCAATATGCCGACAAAATGTACTTTTTGGCTTAGAAATAGAAATAGTGTATTGAATAGTTTTTTTTTTGTGTTTGACTGTCTCAGTTGTGGTGTAACTATCGTACTATCGTGCTGAGTTCGCAGGTTCGATCCCCGGGTCACGTAAAATTATATTGGCTTTGTCTTCTTAGTCTCAATTGCACCACTATTATTAACCTAGAGTTAGTCCTAACCGCAAGTTAAGTTACATGTCATTCATACATTTTCTGTCAATTTAGCTTGCGGTTAGGACTAACTCTAGGTTAATAATAGTGGTGCAATTGAGCCTTTAGTGTTTAGCCTCCCAGAGTCTGGAATTTCGTGTTGTGATATAAGGCTTATGTTGTGATAAGGGGCTCGATAAAATTATCTTAGAATAATAGTCCTGGGTCCAGACTAAATTAAATTACACACACTTATAGATAAGATAAATAACCTTCATAAGGTTGTGACTTTAAGTTGGACTCCGGTCATAAATATGAAGCCAAATTCTTTCTGCAACAGGCTAAATAATTCTGTTGCGCTGACCTCACTGAAGTGGGATAAAGGCAGGTAGAAGAAGCTATGTCTAAAGTGTATATCTTATTTTGAAATTCGTACCAAAACAACTGCGTCGATTGTTTCGGTGGCGTAGTTATATTTCTGTTCAACTACTGTCCTTAAGTCTGGGGTTCGATCCCCGGGACGAGCAAAGTGATATTGGGTTTTTCGATTCAGTAACAGCCCCGAGTCTGGAATTTATGCCCGTTGTGGCGATAGGCTCCCCCTATCACATCTAAGACGGAATTAAGCTCGGCGAACTGTGGGTGTTCTAGTTCGCTAGTGCGCCTCTGCCTACCCCTTACATACAGGTGTGAGGTTATGTATGTACCAAAACAAGAAACCCTAATATTTCATCCAGATTTAATAAACAATATGCCATAACCTTATTCACCCAATAATACTAACATCATAAAATAAAAATAAAGGTAAACAAAGGAAAGTGGCCGCCGTTTGGACGTAATTCGGGACGAAAAAAAACATTGTCTATTACCTTCCTTATCTAGGGAAAGTCAATTTTCTACCCCCATTTTACAAAATTATGGATGTAGGTTATCGAACGAGTTTGAACTTTATGATTTAGGTAATAAGGTGGTGGTGGTGGTAAACAGGTTGTATCGGTTAACAATGTTAAACCTGGGTGCGTTTCAACACACGGACAAGGTGGACCATTGATCGTATAATCCCCATAAAATAAGGTGGCCGAAGATATTGGAGGCACACTGAGTGCATTGTTCCTCTTTTATTTTCAATCGACTTGCCAAAAAGGAGGAGGTCCTCAATTCGTCGGTATTTTTTATGTATGTTACGCGATATCTCCGCCAAATGTGGAGCGATTTTCAAAATTATTATTGTGTTCGAAGGAGCTCATTTCAAGGGTGGTCCCATATAAATTTGGTCACGATCGGATTTGAAGTGGGTCCGTTAAGTTTTTAAACTTGTGATTATTTACTGTAATGTTACTAAAATCTTAGATAGTATCATACTAGCCTATGTCCCAGTATTGGGCAAAGGCCTTCCCAAGATCCTATCATCTTCATATCTTACCATAATAATAAATGCAAAAATTTGGATGAATGGATCTTACACAAAGAGATTTAATATTAGTAGCTATAGAGGGGCTATTAAGCAAGTTTCCATACCAAAGAAATTGATCTCAAACTTCAGCACCGCTATCAACTGTATATTACAATGCGAGGGCGATTATTACAATTTATGAATACACCCATAATAAACAATTAATACACCCTAGAATGTTTTGTGAATGGAAGAATCACGTTAGATAAGTTTATTCTTTCATTATTATTTCGCTGGCCGACCTGGCGCGCGTATATTTCAAATAAACTGAGCGACTTATGACCACTAGGTCATAACTTTTGGGATCACAAATTTTGTGCTGTTGTCAGTTGTGTTACATGACGCCAGAACGGCTGAATGGATCTGTATGAAATTTGGCACAGATTTGTTTCAAATTTTTCCGAAACCGCACATTAATAATTAATTTTCACGTGAACCAAGTCGCGGGCAACATCTAGTAGTATACATAACATAACATAACATAACATAAGCTTACGCCTGTATCCCCGAAGGGATAGGCAGAGGTGCACTAGCGAACTAGAACACCCAAATTTCGCCGAGCTTAATTTCGTCTTAGATGTGATAGGGGGAGCCTATCGTCACAACGGGCACAAATTCTGGACTCCAGGCTAATACTGATAATAAATAATAATAATGATACTACTAAACTGTGGATCCGTCCTGGATTCAAACCCCAGCTCAGAACATCCTTGTGTTGTGATGGATTACCCGGGAGTGAATCTTCCATACAATACAATATAAATTAAGGTTATGATGACAGTTCAAGACTGGTAGCCTGTTCTGAGGTATATTTTTGCTGGAAAAAGTTCGTTTGTCAGGAAAGCCACCAAGCCATATGCACAAACATTCCATATGGGAATCGAATCTGCACATAGTTTAGCAGCCGACTCCTTAGATAAAACAAGATAACGGAAATGGCATAACTAAAAATGAATGAAGCATTTGTAATGTATGAAACGAAACCAAAATGACGATTTGGCGAAAGAAAGATCCCATTAATATGAGAAAGAAGAAAGAAAAGAAAGAAAATAATTTATTATCACAAAAAATTGTGACAATAAATTATTAATATATACAATATATGTACATTAGCATCTTCTTGATATTCCGAAATTAGTATTGTTGTAAATAAAACACCGTATTTACAATAAAATCAACTATACGTTATTTAATTCTGATGACACGGAGACAACCCACATATACCTCTAAATAGATCGCAAAACTAAAATGGCGGAACCGGCTTCATGATAAACACGTATTTTTCGTAGTTATGCCGGGTCCTCTTATTTTTTCTTTAGTCATTAGCTGATTCCTTGTCCCAAACACCACGGAGGCTACAATGCGATGTTACAAATAATCGTCGAAGTTTAAAAATAATCATCGCGCTCCCAGTGTGTCCCGGTCGTAGTAATCTCCGTCCCGGTATCTGTCCCGGTGACCGGTCGGTTTACGGCGTGGACGTTAATGTCCGGGCCACACGGGCCGGCTCGATCATTTTCCCATATCTTACCGGTCAACTACGCTTCTTACCTAGTTTCACCGATAAAAACCGATTGGAATAACTTCCTCGGTGGTTTAATTTTTTTTTATAGCAGAGACTGGCAAACGGGGAAATGTGTCACCTGATGGTAAGTGATCTACACCGCCCATAGACATCCAAGACACAAAAAGAATCATGGGTGCGTTGCCAGCTTAAAAGGAGGGAATGGAGGAGAAGGGCTTCGGGAAAGGGTGGAGGGAAATGGGCCACTGGGTTCGGAAAGAAAGTTGTCATTTACTTTATCATTCACACAAACAAAATGTTAAAATAAAATATTGAAAAAGAATATGTACCGAACCTCCCCTACGCCTAGAGTAGGGGTATCAAAATGTTTTGAATATGGGGCCGCCGCAAAATTTTCTGGCATGTTGCAGAAAGTATTTTGCAATGTTTTGTACAGGACCTTTCCAACGATATCCCCACACCATGGGACAATCGAGGAAATAAAATATCGTGTAATGAAGTGAAGAACCCCACAATTTTAAAAAAAAAATATTTTGTCGGTGTGAACAAATTACATCTCTCTAGTACTTATAGTCTCTGAGGTAATCCACGGTCAAGCAGAGAGACAGATGCACATGACGATACTGTAAGGGTTCCATTTTAGCCATTTGGCTTCAGAACCATGAAAAAGGCTACAGAATAATTTTACAAAAACATAAAACTGATTTTAACATGACTAACAACCATTTTAGTGTTTTCGGATGCGTTGCCAATGCCAATACAGATTAAATAAAACTGCATAAACTCAAAAGAAAGTAAGCTATTGTAACACAAAACAAAAAGGAAGAAAAGAAAAACGATATATTTTTTTACACAATTTTATTTACGATTACCATTATGCGTAATTATGCCGAAGAAAAAAATCCATTTTGATGATGCAAGGAGAAATTGTGACGCTTTGTTACGGGAACTGGTAACTCTCTCGTAAGAATCCTCGTAAGCTAATTTTTAGAATTTAAATCAGTAAGAATTATTATGGTATGAGCTCTATAATAATATTCTTGCGTTTGTAGTCAGTTCCTTCAGGACAACTGCATCCACAGAATTGTAAATTATCAGAGACCCTACTGGTATGAAAATCTACACACTCTCTGCCGATATTCTCACAGCACTGCTTGCACTCAGATGTCCCTTGGCATCTGAAAGCTTTGTATTCTTGATTTGCACTTGCAGCGACCACCGCTGCCAGCAGTAGAGTCAGTACGAGGATCTTCATGCTTGTATGGAGCTTGGTTCACTTGCCAAGGGCGTCGTCGTTTGCTATCAGTAACAATACTACTAGCGATATTTATATCAACTGTTATCAGGAGAACTGGTGCCCTCGGAATTTGTGGGGCATTAGGTATTTTGTGGTTTTTCCTACTTAACGCTTAGTGACTAATGTCCGCTATCTAACTAACGTAGAGACCACATCTACTTTTTATGCAAGATCGTCTTAAGCTAGTCAAAAAACATACGAAACTAACTCACACTTGTAGCACCGAAGTGGTAAACAAAGGTGTAGTAAAAGCACGTATATCGCCGATATAGTAAAATCGTCGATATAGTATATCGTCCATGTAGTAAAAAGTTAAAATGAGACGCCACACTATCCTGGGTAATTATTTTTTTACACATTTAAAAACAGCGATGGCTCAGTTAGTGGTGGACTGCTGACAGTTGACATGGAAGTGTCAGGTTCGAGACCAACCATTAGAGCGTGTCCCTGACTATACTAAGTGTATATTCATTATGAATTATTACTTGATTTAACTGTGAAGAAATTAGCATACCTGAGAATTCTCCACAAGAATTTCCAAGGTATATGAAGTTTACCAATCCGTATAAGACCAGCGTGGTGGACTAAAGCCTAACCCATCACAATAAGTAAAGGAGACCTGTACGCAGTGAGGTAGTAGAGCTATGTCATTGGCATACGTGGGCATCAAGGTGACTGTTACTCCGTTGTGACGTCAAGCACAAACCAAATAGAAAAGGACTCAGCGCCGAGACTTGGTGTACGTCACGTAACTGGGA
This sequence comes from Clanis bilineata, assembly GCA_036417725.1. Lineage (NCBI taxonomy): Eukaryota > Metazoa > Arthropoda > Insecta > Lepidoptera > Sphingidae > Clanis > Clanis bilineata. The sequence goes on along the minus strand of CM071145.1, from coordinate 17,062,812 downwards.
AGGAGTTGGTGATACAGCAGTCCGAATCAAAGACTTAAATTTTTTGAGTGATAGAGCCACGCTGTAGACAATTAAAGTTAATTCCCATGCCGGCTCGACCGGTTTGATACTACTGTCTCACAGAAAACCGACGTAAAGTGACAGCTCGCTGTCGCGTTTCGTTCGGTGAGTGACATTTCCGGTGGCCCAATTTGCTCCTCACTTTCCCAATTCCTATTTCCCTTTATTAGGTTGGCAAAGCATCCATGATTCATTTTGAGTTTTGGGTGTCTATGGGCGGTGGAGATCACTAACCATTATGTGACCCATCTGCTCCTTTGCCAGTCTGTGCATTAAAAAATATCATGGTTATATTATGTCTCCGATAATGCCAAATTCAGCATCTGGCACCACTTGAACCCTTAATGTCCTCCAGATCGCCTGCAGGTACACACATTTGAAGACCATTTGTAGATCCAAAAAAGCGATATGCAGGTCTTCTTCGTCCTGTACGCCTCACCCAACGATCTAATGGCGAACACCGGTTTCATGGTGCTACATCCGGATTTGAAGCTATTTTGATACTCAGAGACACATTTGCATGGAAAAAGTGAAACACATAAATATATGATACATGCTATACTGTATTAATGTAAGTACTACTATTGCAAATCGCCAATCTAAGTACATAGCGCCCGTGCGTTTTACGAATTCATAAGATCACGCAGGTCTGTAATGTCACTCCTCGGAGGGTCGACAGTGCCTACTGGGCAGGAGCATCTACACACCTCTATGTATCTGGGGAACCAGAATTTACTCTTCAACTTGCATCCACTGGCGATGCTTTCACAGCAGCTCTCACAGCCGCAGAACCCGGTGCACAGGAACGCCTTCACTTCTTCGTCTGCGTTAGCAGCGACCACCACCGCCAGCAGTACAACGAGAAGGAAGAACTTCGACATTTCTTCTGTTACTAAGTCTATTTCACTTGTAAATCCAGTTAATTTATGCTACTTTTTTATGCTTCATCGGGACCGTTTTTATACTGTTTTGTTATCAGTATTTATTTATTTTATTACTTTTTTATAACAAGTCTTAATTAACTATTATGTTATCAATAATTGCATTCATGTCATAGGAAATCCAGTAATATCGGAAGATCCGATGATCTCATAAAAAATATTGTGTTATTTTACATCATGGAAGACGATACGCTAAGTACCTAATGACAAAATAAATCTCAATTTCATCCAAGGAATAAAAAGCGGAGTTCCTCAAATCAATGCCTATTCCTAACACGTTTTTTATAATAATGCATTCTTTATTCTAAAATGTATTCTCGACTTTATTTTAATCTCAAAAATCATGCAAATGCGTGTTTAGACTTCAGACACGCTCTTGGATGATTTCTGATACGTGTTTAGCCACAAACAATGAGAATTTTCTAATTTAATTTTCGCGGGACTGGATCCCTCAGAGTGGGTTGACGTCAGGCAGGCAACAGGTCGCTAAACTAAGCCAAATCCTTTCTGGAACATGCTTGAAAAGTGTGTTGAGCCGACCCCACATTACGGTGAGATAAGGGCAAGTAGAAAGTATAACCACAGCAAACGGTTCCGTGGTAAGGATGAAAGTTAATAAAACCCTATAATCTCAGAAACTCATCTACATATCTTATTCGAACCAATTTTCACTTTGGGGATACAGGCGTGAACTTATGTTATGTTATGTTTTCACTGAAAGTACTCTTTTAGCTTTAAAAGTTGAGAGTATGACAATTTTTCGTATTTAGAAGCGAATATCTTGGAAATTGGATTGACTAATTTTTAAAAATTAATTTTATATGAAATTTACGTCGTCTAAAATATAGAAAGAAATATTGAAATATTCTCAACAATAAAAAAGTTATAAGCCTTTGAAGTTTGGTGTAACCTGCAAACTGCGGAAAAGAGAAATATCAGTATAATCACGTCACACCGTAACGATACGTGCGTTGCAAAGGGATAGCAAGATATCTCCACAATGGCCCCACTCCAGAATTTAAAATATGATTTACTGCCTCATTTTTCAACCAATTTCGATGCAGTTTTTACAGTAGGGTTTCATTTTTGTTTTATTTGCTGTTACATATAAAAAATATATAAAATCAAATCCAGTCAAGTACCCAATTGTAAAGACCTGTAGCCCGAGCAGGAATATTTTTGACAATCGAATTAGAATCAAGCTCGATGCGCGTCTATGATATTTGTATGAAATACATATTACCCGAATGTCATTAGTGCGCAACAAGCTCTATACGAATTCGATAGTCAGACATTTTCCTTCTCAGGCCATTATTCTTTATTATCAATGATATAATCAGTGTAATGAAAAAAATAGCTCAGTTAGATGTAAACAAAAATCCTTCTTTCTTACATATTCATCTGTGCTAATTACAATTTCCAATTAAAATGAAAATCTGAATATTTTTCCTGTGACCATCCCGTTTAAAATCAAGTCTCTGGTAAGACTGTAATTTGTTATTTATAACGCTTTTGCAGTGACAAAAAAATGTAAAAATAAACAATACGAATACGAATAGACAAAGTGAGATTTTCCATAGAGCGAGATGGTAGATGAAATCATTCTATAAGTATTCATTATATATCATCATGCTATACGAGCCTAGAGGGGTTGGCGCTAATCTTGAATAATACAGTTTAGCATATTTTTTCAAAATTCTGAGTTTTGTTTATAGATTTGAGTATTTATTAAACGTAATTAGCCTTACCTGTGTAATCCATAGAAACAACACATCTAAAAGCGGAAATAGATAATAATATATAGAGGTATGCACTTTTTCACATAATTAACCTCAATTTCTTTTTATCTCTATCCGCGATATTTCAAATCTATCTATGTTTTATATGCCAATCGGTAGAAAAATAACATCAATTTTATTCGTATTATTACATTGTAAGCACCAGACTTAAAAAAATGACATCATAGTTTTCTAGTTATAGTGATTGCAGTCTTCGATTGATTCGCAAAGTAATCGTTCGGATACAGGTATATGCAGGTTTATCTCACGATTTTTGCATTCGCTTAGAAAAGTCGAAGGTGCATGGTGTTAGTGTTAGTCTCGAACATGTGTCATTCGTCTCGGCAGCCCCTACCACTTCCAACTGAGCTCTGGTTGTGTATGTCTTGGCCATTTTTCATTTACGTGTAGGAGAAGTGGTACTTTTACTCACGGGGAAAAGTGATGTACCACTGCTGCCGTGCCCGTGGGGTAGGCGCGGCGGATATTTAGGATTCGCCAGCCTTACGACCCAGCGCCATAAAGCCCGGGAGAGATGTTCGAAATCCGGGTGACGTTGGGCCGCCTCCATATCAAATGCCCTACACCGGCAATACCGACTAAAAACCCCGCGGTGGCCTACTTCGGCGCTTCAGAGGGGCGCCCCAATTCCACAGGGTGGGAGACGCCGGTCATTCTGCTCACGATCCCGCTCGGCGCTCTTCTTCCGCGAGATGACGGCCTCGCAGAAGGAGACCATTGCTCGCCATGACCTCCGGCTGCCGACCATGGCGGACACCACGGACGGCAGTGAGAGGTCGCTCCCGACGACTGCTGTGAGAGCGCTGCGCTCCTCGTCCCGGGCTGGACACTCCTCTAGTGTGTGTTGGGCCGTGTCCTGGCGGCAGTTGCCACAGTGGTGGCACTCGGCGGACGCCTCTTTCCTGGCTATCCGACACAGGTACGAGCCAAAACAGCCGTGGCCCGACAGTACCTGTGTCAGCACGACTCCGGCAAGAGTTACCGGGACCTTTAAGTTTCAGCAGCAGGCGTCCGAGCGCGCCCGCTGCCCGTACCAATTTCGGCGACAACTTCTCGAAATAACATAAGCTCACGCCTATATCCCCGAAGGGGTAGGCCGAAGTGCACTAGCGAACTAGAACACCCACATTTCGCCGAGCTTAGTTCCGTCCCAGATGTAATAGGGGGCGAGCCTATCGCCATATGGGACACAAATTCCAGACTCCGGGCTGATATGGAAAAATCCAATATCACTTTGCCCGACCCGGGGATTGAACCCGAGACCTCAGGACGGTAGTCATACCGAAATACAACTACGCCACCGAGGCAGTTCTTCATTCTCGAAATGGGCGCGGAAATCTCACCGACTACTCAGAATCAATCCCAAATACTTCATTGTGGTGCCAAAGGGAATCCGCACCCCCTCCACTGTAATGTGAGCCCCTGCAGGGGAGTTACCACCACCTCTTATAGCAGTATTATTATGATCTTACTTGTACCGATTCCCATACAAAACAAACGAAGAACGATTATAATAATACTGCTATAAGAGGTCGTGGTAGCCCTGCTGGTGGCCTTCGCCGAGGCCCGTGGAAAAACAGGGCCTCGGTTTTTTTCAGGGCCACCATGTGCTCGCCTCGTAAGGTACCGAAGAGGTGGTGGGCAGAATTCCGCGATTGGGCCTCACGGTGACCCAGGAGAGGTAGGTACCTACCCAAAAAAATGTTTTTTAAGATTTTATTTTACCATTTCGTCGGTTTGTTTTATATGTATACCCATGCCAAATTACAGCTTTCTAATACTAATTAGCCTCTGCGCTAATCCGCGGTCAGACAGACAGACGGACATGAAGAAACTATAAGGGTTCCATTTTTGCCATTTGGCTTCGGAACTATAAAAAACTGGAAGGCACTAATATGAATAGATTTAAAGTGAAACATACAAATTCGTAAAACATATCATTTAATTGCATAAGTTAATTCTATTGTTACAAATATACTAGTAAATACACAGCGCCAGTGCGTTTTATGGCTTCATAAGATCACGCAGGTCGGTAATGTCACTTCGATGCGAGACAGTGCCTACTGGACAGGAGCATCTGCACACCTCCATGTACCTAGGGAACCAGGATTTACTCTCCAACGCGCATCCACTGGCGATGCTTTCACAGCAACTCTCACAGCCGTAGAACCCCGTGCACATGAACGCCTTCACTTCCTTATCTGCGCTTGCAGCGACCACCACCGCCACCAGTACAGCGAGCAGGAACAATTTCGACATTTCTTCTGTTACTGAGTCGACTTCACTTGTAAATCTAGACGTTATATGATACTAACTCTTCATCGAGACCGCTTTTATATTAGGTACACTGTTATCTTTGTATATATAACATTTAACATCATAATCTTGTCGTTTGTATAAAATAATTTTATTGTCTGAATAATCGATTATGTTATCAATTGCTGTCATGTCATAGGAAATTCAGTATTGTCGGAAGATCCGATGATCTCATCAAAAATTATAATTGTGAATACATACATAAACTCACGCCTGTATCCCCGACGAGGTAGGCAGACACGAACAAGATAACTAGTAAAACCACATTTCGCCGAGCTCATTTCTGTCCCAGGCGTGATAAGGGGCTACCCGATAGGCAAATTATTAAATTATAATTGTATTAACATACAGGTAATTATCACTGTTACGATACGCTAAGTACTTACTGACAAAAAAAAACCTACTCATCCAAAAAAAAATCGTGTACAGTAAACATTAGATATAGACGCAATAAATTCATAATCGTAAATGTTACAGAAGAAATGTTTACTATTTTTTTTTAATATTTCTCCAACAACTTACAATATAGGAGTCGATGAAAGCAATTTTGTTGTGAAATCTAGTGATGCTATCAATTTTGAATTTTGTATGTTCAAAAGGTAGCAGAGTGAGGAAATAAATATTACCTACATGAAATATTTACTTATAATACTTACGGGATTATTGCAGCTAATTTCTCATAATTGCTTATACATAACATCATAATACAGACCCTTACAACGTTATTTGTACCGAAGAAACGATGCGCGACGTGATATTACTATGTTATTGTCGTATTTTTAAATAAATAAAATAGTTAAATTTTAACAAAAACTCAAAAACTGACTTCGAAAATGAACACTTAAAAGTATAAAATAACAACAATTTCTTACCTTCTTTGGAGTCGGTGCTGACACCGAAGCAGATTGAATGAAAATGCACCGACTCCAAAGAGAGTAAGAAATTGTTGTTATTTTTTACTTTTAAATGTTCATTTTTGAACTCGGTTTTCCGTTTTTGTTGAACTTTGATTATTATTTATCTAGAGGTATTTTTAGTGCTCCTTAGTGTTCAGTAGCATAAAATTGAGACTCCCGACGCAATCACCCAAATTGTTGTCTAACCGAAACTTTAAGAATTATCCCCTAGCTGATGATACCTGAATAGCTCAAAGAAACATAGGTAAGTAGCGCTCTATACGCCCCTATACCTCTAATATTGAAGAATTTATCCATCAACCTGTTAAGTATAATAGTTAAGGAATTATATTTTCCATCATCAGCTCAGCAACATGAGATGATGAGTACCAGACGCAAATACCTGAATAGTTTTAGAAAATATATAAAACACACTATAGATCCCTATAAAATTCGAGGTTTGTCTTCAATTGTTTTGGGATCCCATCATCAGATCCTGATTTGTTGCCAATGGGACCACCTGGGAACTATACGCTTGTAAATTAAAAAAATCTCGAATCGGCCCACGCGTTATCCTCCTTTTAAGTTGGCTGGGCGATGGAGATCACTTACCATAAGGTGACCCACTTGCTCGTTTGCCAGTCTCTGCTATTAAGAAAAAGCTCGACCATGAGTTTTTTTTACATTATACTCTATACTATAGTTAAACTACCAAGGGTGTGGTTCGACTTTAGTCCAGCACGAATGCGTTCGTTCCTGGCATTACTGAAGTCCATAGGCGACGGTAACCACTTACCATGATTCTTAAACCCATTATTTGTTAGTGGTTACTGTTTTTTTTTTATTGAACTGCGCTCATCATCATTATCAGCTACAGGACGTCCACTGCTGGACATAGGCCTCTCCCAAAGATTTCCAAATAGACCTGTTGGAACTGTGCTTACCATCAAGTTAACACATATAAGGTAGACTTGGTGCACAAGACTAGATATACTTGTAGTATACCTAGTCACTTTGCCCTGATCGTATGATGCCTGCTATCACATTGCCTACAGGGAATTTCCTAAGATTCGAATGTAACAGATAACGTAATGGATCATTGGGATAATTATGTTATATTTTATAGTATACTAGCATTTGACGAATACTCCGTTTGAGAAAGAGTTTTATGGTACTCTTTTTATAATATCATGAGAGTTTGCAAAATTGCGCATGCTTTGTAATGCATTCTTGAACTACTTTGATTCCCTATTTTACCCCGTCAGGGTTTTGAGAAAAGAAGCCATTTCATCAAAACGGCTTAGTACTTTAATCGTAATAACGTGACAGACAGACAGATAATGAGACACAAAGAGTTACTTTCGCATTCATTAAGGATACCTATATGATAAAAATTCAGTATAAAAAGGGACCTGACAAAACACTGGAAGCATACAACGTCTGCATTTACAAGTAAATACAACACAATTCTAGAAGAAATGTCCAAGTTCATCCTCATGGTTCTGCTGACGATGGTGGCTATGGTTTACGCAGAGGATAAAGGCAAGCTGTTCGTGTGTAAGGGGTTTAGTGGATGCATCAGTTGTTGCAGGGACATCGCCACTGGATGTGAAAAGAGGAGTAACTGGTTGAATAGCAGGCGGCTGTACTGCATGTATGTGTGTCCGCAGGGAACTGATTACCCGCAAAGAGATGATATAGTACTTTTACGAGATGCAGTCAGGTCTTGGATAAATAACTAAAACAGCCGCATGAATAGAAACATTTGCATCATGTAAAACCATTACAAGGCACGTACTATAATGTATTTTTTTTTTTTATTTTGATCCACAATCAGTCTTCTAACTATAAATGTATGTGTTTTACGTAGTCGTCATGAGGGGTATGCTCTCCTTTGAGAACACTACTCATGCTAAATAGATGCTATAATGTAAATGGAATTATTTTTGAATACGTAATCATCGTCTTCATGAGCCATTGGCCATTCAGTTGTGGAATACATAATAGTCGTGTACAAAACTTTATCAAGAACGAAGTTGTTTTTTGTAATAAAATAAACATATAGGTAATAAGTTTACAATCCAAAGACTTCCTGTGACTTTTATTAGGTCTTCTACCCACCTTTTGACTATTGTACGAACATACGAGTATATTACAAAATCTATCATCTTTTATTATCTGGTAATACATATTTGCGAGGAGAGTGAACAAAGATTGAAAATAATAGTTATTTTAAAACAACATAGAAATAGTAATAAGCTAGGCGCTTTGTAGGTATGTTAGTTGTGCCTCTGAATGACTCTATCGCGATACATGCGTGAGCTTATGTACATCATTAATTAGAAGAAATAAAACATATCGGATATAATATAAAACTTTTTAATTTTCAAGATTGATTGTGAAATATGTACCAACACTCAAAATATAGTGTTCGTATTTACATGTACGTGTAACAATAGCTGTTTTTGTACCTAATATTAAAATGTTTTAAAAATGTTCGTTCTGACTGACGTTATCCCGGCCTTACGCCTGGATCCTTGCTACTTAAATGCTTCCACTTCACCCGGTCTTAAGCATCTTCCTCAGTGAGACCATTGGCTCTCATATCTTCCTCCAAGATACCATGCCAGATGTACCCCTGGTACGATATGGTACAGACACTTGCGACCGACCTACTCCTGTAGGTTCATCAACTTTACCATACAATCTGAAGCGACACTCCTGCTGTTTATCTGCTACGTCGCAAACGCCAATACTGCCGCGGATGTACACGTTACGTATTCTGTTCGTGTAATGTTACACATTACACCAACCCTATCACATCTGGGACGGAACTAAACTCGGCGGAATGTGGGTGTTCTAGTTCGCAAGTGCCCCTCTGCCTACCCCTTCGGGGATACAGGCGTAAGCTTATGTATTTGTTATGTTAATGTTGCACATCCACCGTAGTATCTTGATCTCCGTGACTTGGATTTCCATGCCATGATACTTAAGAACAAGCCGCGTCTCACACGCATAGAGCAAGCACAGGCCGAATGATTGTCTTGTATATGAGAGCTTTAAGTCTCATCGGCATCTTACGATGCAAGTAACGCCCGTGACCTCTCGCCACTTAGCTCAAGCGATACAAGCCAATACGCTATACGAGCCCTGACGTCGGAGTCGATATCACCAGACACGTGCACTAGCCCGAGCACGAAAAACTAATTTAAATGTAAATGTATTCTGGTTCGCTGCGCACTGATGACGTTTGGTTAATATTTCATACAAATTTCATAGACGCGCATCGAGTTCGAATACATTTACGGTTGTCAGAAATTTTTCTGCTCAGGCCGCTGTACTCACCTTAGATACTTAAATTTGACCGTTTTCACGGCAAGCTAGTTCCCTATATGGGTCTGTACTCCAACAAACCATATACTCGGTCTTCGTGGCATTTAATTACAGACCGCTGCCCTCAAGCTTTCTCTTCCCCTTCCCGTGGAAGGGGTGAAACTGTGTTCACTCTCTGGTCTAGGCGCTGTTTGTCCTCTTCTACCAGAATTATGACGTCAGCATATATGAACATCCACGGTGACTTTTCCTGTACTTCCTTTGTGGTTGTGCCGAGCACAACAATAAATAGAAAAAGTCTCATTGCCGAGCCTTGATGAACGCTCATGGTAATCGGGAAAGGGTTGATAAGGGGTACATGTCCCCGATAATGCCAAATTCAGTTTTAGCTGGCACCCTTTGGTTTATAATACTAACTAGATGGCCTGTCGCGACATACAGTAGAAAACCTTCTACAGATCCAAAAAAGCTATATACAGACACTTCTTTTTCACTCTATATGCCTCGCCCAACGATCTAATGGTAAACACGAGATCCAGGAGTTACACCCGAGTTTAAAACTATATTAATACTCAGAGACAGTACATATGTATGCATGGAAAACTGAAACACATAGGTATATGATGCGTGCTATATTTTATTATAAGTACTAATTCTATTGTTACATTACCAATAAGTACATAGCGTCCGTGCGTTTTACGGTTTCATAAGATCATGCATATCTGTAATGTCACTCCTCTGTGGGTAGACGGTGCCTACTGGGCAGGAACATCTACACACCTCCATGTATCTGGGGAACCAGAATTTACTCTTCAACTTGCATCCACTGGCGATGCTTTCACAGCAGATCTCACAGCCGTAGAACCCTGAGCAGAGGAACGCCTTCACTTCTTCGTCTGCGCTTGCAGCGACCACCACCGCCAGCAGTACAGCGAGAAGGAAGAACTTCGACATTTCTTCTTACTGAGTCGACTTCACTCGTAAATCCGAAGTTGTATGATACTTATGCTTTATCGGGACCGTTTTTATACTGTTTTGTTATCTTTGTATAACAAATCTTAATGAACTATTATGTTATCAACTGCATTCATGTCATAGGAAATCCAGTAATGTCGGAAGTTCCGATGATCTCATCAAAAATAATTGTATTATTATAATACATCATCGTGACGATACCATAACTACCTAATGACAAGAGAAATCCTACTTTCATCCAAGGAAAAAAAACAGGAGTTTCTCAAAGATATGTATAGATACTTTTGATGACTCCAACTAAGATGAGAGCTCGCGTAATTGGGTACTTGATTATTTTTTAAAAGTATATAGGGCTATTCATTAGTATTACCTAAATTGTAAAAAAATATTTCGTAATTTATTTTCATAAACATACTTAGTTAAAAAAAGCAAAATTGTTTATTTATAATTTAATTTGCCACCAAAACGCTATCTGTTAACTGTAGATACGGGTGACGTCATTTTTCCTTACCATAGATACAAAATCGCACATTTAAAAAACTTTGAGGAAATAACATTTATGATTTCAACCTAAAAAAACGGGTCAGATGTTTCGTCGATCAGATATCGATGGTCGATCACATCCGCGTTAAAATTAGGTTGAGCTTTTAAAAAAAAATACGTCAAAAATATACCAAATAACCTGGCAGTATGACATTGGTTCTTAGGTATTAGGATCTTGTGGAACAAATATAAAAGAAAAATGAGTAATGTGACATCATGTAACGTGATTGGTGTTTATAGTCACGTGACTCACAGATAAAAAATTGAGTATTTAAATTACTAAAATAAAATTATCTTAGGAATATTTTTAATAAATACCTATTGCTCACGTTATTTCGATGATAAATCTATGTTCCTACAGAAATTCATTGATATTGGTTACTTACCCAATTGTGTAAAATGTTATTTGCAGAGCGCTCCTAAGCGACTTTTATCCCCTGTGCCACCCCGTCAGATTTTTGAGAAAAGAAGATAGCCTGTCTCCTTCCTTATAGTCCCAGCTCTCTTCATACTAAATTCCATCATACTGGTTTAATGGCTTACTAGTTAAAACGTGACAAACAGACAGACATATACCGAGACACAAAGAGTAACTTTCGCATTTATTAAGTGTACCTATAATGATAACAGTAGAGTATAAATTAGCAATGCATCATACAGCGTCTGCATATACAAACGGAATCGACACAACAGAAGAAATGTCGAGGTTCATTCTCATGGTTCTGCTGATGATGGTGGCGGTGGTTTATGCCGAGGATAAAGGCAAGCTGTTCGTGTGTAAGGGGTTCAGTGGATGCATCAGTTGTTGCAGGGACATCGCCACTGGATGTGAAAAGAGGAGTAACTGGTCGAATTGCTGGCGGCTGTACTCCATGTGTGTGTGTCCGCAGGGAACTGATTACCCGCAAAGAGATGACATAGTATTTTTACGAGATGCAGTCAGGTCTTGGATAAATAACTAAAACAGCCTCATGAATAGAAACATTTGCATCATGTAAAACCATTACAAGCCACGTACCTACTATAATGTAATTTTTTTTTATTTTGATCCACAATCAGTCTTCCAACTATGAATGTATGTGTTTTACGTAGTTGTCATGAGGGGTATGCTCTCCTTTGAGAACACTACTCATGCTAAATAGATGCTATAATGTAAATTGATTTTTTTTTGAATACGTAATCATTGTCTTCATGAGCCATTGGCCATTCTGCTGTGGAATACATAATAGTCGTGTACAAAACTTTATCATGAACGAAGTTGTTTTTTGTAATAAAATAAACATATAGGTAATAAGTTTACAATCCAAAGACTTCCCGTGACTTTTATCAGGTCGTCTATCCACCTTTTGACTATTGTACGAACATACGAGTATATTACAAAATCTATCAGCTTTTATTATCTGGTAATACATATTTGCGGGGAGAGTGCACAAATATTGAAATAGTTTTTTTTAAACAACACAGAAATAGTAATAAGCTCGGCGCTTTGTAGGTATGTTAGTTGTGCCTCTAAAAATCTCTTAATTTTCAAGATTGATTGTGAAATATGTACCAATACTCAAAATATAGTGTTCGTATTTACATGTACGTGTAATAATAGCTGCTTTTGTACCTAACATTAAAATGTTTTAAAACTTTTCTTTCTGACTGACGTTATCCCGGCCTTAGGCCTGGATCCTTGATACTTAAATGCTTCCACTTCACCCGGTCTTAAGCATCTTCGTCAGTGAGACCATTGGCTCTCATATCTTCCTCCAATACACCATGCCAGATGTACCCCTGGTACGATATGGTACAGACACTTGCGACCGACCTACTTCTGTAGTTTTATCAACGTTACCATACATCTGAAGCGACACTCCTGCTGTTTATCTGCTACGTCGCGGACGCCAATACTGCCACGGATGTACACGTTACGTATTCTATTCGTGTAATGTCGCACATTACACCAACCCTATCACATCAGCATCTTGATGTCCGCGACTTGGATTTCCTTGCCATGACACTTAAGAACAGGCCACGTCTCGCACGCATAGAACAAGTACAGGCCGAATTTGTCTTGAAATCTAGCTCAGCTCGAAATATTGTCTTGTATATGAGAGCTTTATGTCTCATCGGCATCTTACGACGCATGTAACGCCCGTGACCTCTCGCCACTTAGCTCAAGCGATACAAGCCAATACGCCATACGGGCCCTGACGTCGGAGTCGATATCACCAGACACGTGCAGTACTGACCTTAAGTACTTAAATTTGACCGTTTTCACGGCAAGCTAACTAGCTTAGGAACTCCCTATACGGATCTATACTCCAACAAACCATATACTCGGTCTTCGTGGCATTTAATTTCAGACCGCTGCCCTCAAGCTTTCTCTTCCCCTTCCCGTGGAAGGGGTGAAACTGTGTTCACTCTCTGTTCTAGGCGCTGTTTGTCCTCTTCTACCAGAACTTTGTCGTCAGCATATATGAACATCCACGGTGACTTTTCCTGTACTTCCTCTGTGGTTGCGCCGAACACAACAATACATAGAAAAAGTCTGATTGCCGAGCCTTGGTGAACGCTCATGGTAATCGGGAAAGGGTTGATAGGGGGCACATGTCCCCGATAATGCCAAATTCAGGTTCAGCTGGCACCCTTTGGTTCATAATACTAACTAGATTGGCTGTCGCGACATACAGTAGAAAACCTTCTACAGATCCAAAAAAGCTATATACAGAGACGTCTTTTTCACCCCATATGCCTCGCCCAACGATCTAATGGTAAACACGAGATCCAGGAGTTACACCAGAGTTTAAAACTATATTAATACTCAGAGACAGTACATATGCATGGAAAACTGAAACACATAGGTATATGATGCGTGCTATATTTTATTATAAGTACTAATTCTATTATTACAAATTGCCAATAAGTACACAGCGCCCGTGCGTTTTACGACTTCATAAGATCACGAAGGTCTGTAATGTCACTCCTCTGAGGGTAGACGGTGCCGACTGGGCAGGAGCATCTACACACCTCCATGTAGCCGGCGAACCAGAATTTACTCTTCAAATTGCATCCACTGGCGATGCTCCCACAGCAGCTCTCACAGCCGTAGAACCCCGTGCACACGAACGCCTTCACTTCTTCGTCTGCGTATGCAGCGACCACCACCGCCAGCAGTATAGCGAGAAGGAAGAACTTCGACATTTCTTCTTACTGAGTTGACTTCACTCGTAAATCCAATTGTTGTATGATACTAACGCTACATCGGAACCGTTTTTATACCGTTCTGTTATCTTTGTATTATTATCTTAATGATCTATTATGTTATCAATTGCATTCATGTCATAGAAAATCCAGTAATAACGGAAGATCCGATGATCTCATCAAAAATAATAATATTATTATAATCGCACTCGCTGAAACTTCGTCTGCGTCTCATCTACGCAGCGCACGCAACGGAAGCTCTCAAAAGGAATAAATTTTCACCGTTTTTGTAACATGTTTTATTGATGCTCCTATTATGCATGATATAGCCCATAGTCTTCCTCCAGAACCTCTAACCAGTGGTTTTTGAACCGTCCACGGGAACGCACTCCTGGTACGATTTGAGCCAGACACATGTCACTGAGGAGCTCAAGTTCACTATACTTTTACACTAATAAGGCAATCAATTACATACCCTATGTATGGGTCCTACACGTCCTAAAGTCTTTTCCTTCCAGATGCACACGCGCTGTAAGAAATAAACCACTAAGGGTGAGTTGAGGCTTTGGTCCACCACGCGTGCGTTCGTGCGAGCTTCAGCTTGACTGTACTCCTGGCATTACTGATTTTGACAGCCTCCGTGGCGCAGCGGACGAGTAGCCAGCTGTGAACCGTGAGATCGCGGGTTCGATTCCCGCACCTACACAAATGTCTGTGTGGTCCACAGATATTTGTTGCGGGTCTGGGTGTTGTGAGATCGAAAGTCTCTCGTCGTTTCTGATACCCACGACACAAGACTCGATCTTAGTGTGGGGTCAGGACTATGGGTGTGACTGTTGGGTGTATTTATTTATTTATTACTGACGTCCATAGGCGACGGTAACATACCATCAGGATGATCTTGGTGAACACCTAACCCCCAGTGGGTTATGGTTAGGTTTATTAGTGGATGCAGTTTTTTTTATTGAACTGTGCTCATTAAAGGAAGAAGTAAGATTTCATTAGTCAGTTTGCAGTCGTGACGACTCATGTTATTGCCGACAGGGAATTTGCTAAGATTCGAATAAAACAGATAATGTAATTGACCATTAGATAATTATGTTATAGTGTATATTATACTAGCTTTTGATGATGACTGCGCCTGAGAAAATAGTTTTGTGGGTCTCTTTTTAAATCATGCGAGTTTTAAAAATTGCGTATAAAAAGTTGGGCTTCCTGAACGACTTTCATCCCCTATTTTACCACGTCAGAATTTAAAAAAAGAAGCGAATTCATCAAAACGGCTTAGTACTTTAATAGTAAAATCAAAAATCAAAATCAAAATTCACTTTATTTCATTGGCCTAAAAGGCACTTGAAATTCAAGTGAAATCGTCATTCAGCCATAAATGTACATTATATATCGAAAAAAAAACAGAAAAAAAATAAACTAGACAGATAGTGAAACACAAAGTGTAACATTCGTATTTATTATTAATTACATACATACACACACTCACGCCTGTATCCCATAGGGGTAGGCAGAGACAATTGAGCGCCACAAGCTACGATCCTGACACACCTCTTTTGCCTCATCCACATTCATGCATCGTTTCATACATTTCCGCCGGTTGAGGGTACTCCGAACTTGCCCTTTACGAAGGAGATCGCTTATTTGATCCATATAGGATCGTGTCGGGCGCCCTCTTCTGGCCCTACCATTCACTTTATCACGATAAATACCAATCAAAAAAATCCATCCTTTCAACATGTCCAAACCACCTCAGCATCCCTTTCTCAATCTCAAAATTATTAATTATACCTATAATAGTTCAGTATAGTTCATAAAAGTTCAGTATAAAAAGTGACCTGACAAAACAATGCAGCATATAACGTCTGCATATCATACATTTATACAAGCGGAGTCAATACAACAGAAGAAATGTCCAAGTTCATCTTCATGCTTCTGATGATGGTGGTTGGAGGCGCCAGAACTCAATTGTAAGTAGCGCCCCCTTGCGGCGCGGGGGAAAAAACAAAAAAAAATCAATCAAGCGGGTTTACAGATCCGGGTTGTAAATCCGGACCTGACTTCCAACCAAAAGTGGAGGCTGGAGGCGGAGGCACTAGGAAAGCCAATGGGAGAATGAAGGAGGTAAATTCAGGGATCAGCAAGTGTGTATATACGTATCTGATTTTGCGATGCAGAGGGCGTGCGAAATGCCGGCGATTGCGTTTCGTTGTAATTCGACGTGGTGATCCGCACACACACACAAGTTCTAGTTCATTGTTTATGCAGAAGATGAAGACCAACAATTTACGTGTAATGGTTCAGTGGATGCATCAAGTGTTGCATGGATTATGTCGCTGAATGTACAAGGAGAAGTACTTGGGCGGACCGCTGGCAGTTCTGCACGTGTCTATGTGCACGAAGAAATGGCTATAAGCAAAGAGCTGATATAGTACCTTTGCGAGATGCAGTCGAGTCTTGGCTAAACAAATAAAACGGGTCCAATAAAGATATTTTTATAGCATATTTTTTTATATAAGGGACAAACGCCAGTGGGTCCCGGTTACCTGATAGTTATCCTCGCCACCTAGAGACATCCATCTTGTAACACTAAGGCTGAGATCTACAGAGCGAACTTCGACTAAGTCCGAGTCAAAAAAACAAACTCAGTGAGGATTTGTAATCTATAAATCGAAATCCGACTTAGTACGAGTTATTTTTTTACAAGAACAACTTTGCTGAGTTTGTCTTTCTGTCTGTTTTTCTATAGATCTAGCCTATGACGCCACAATAAGGCACTTTAAATCATTACAATGTAAAAGATAAAAACCTGTCAAATAATCTTAAAATACGACATTTTCTTCTTTTGTATGTATGTTCTTTTATTTAGTTTTGTAATTTCATTTGGATTTTTTTATCCGTTCATGGCAAATTGACTACACTACACCCTGATGGTAAGCGCATTGCAATCCAAAAATCCGTCAGAATTATACTGGCCTGTAAAATTGTTTATTCACACTCCAAAGTAGCAAGCTGTGAATCAAAAGGCCTGCGACAGGAAAGACGGAAGACCGATACAGGCACATACATATACTTTGGCGTGGTGGCCGAGTAGCCAGCTGTAAAACAAAACACCGCGGGCTCGATCTAGCATCGAGACAAATGTTTGTGTGGCCCACAGAAATATGTTTCGATTTTGGTGTTGTCAAACCGAAAGTAACTCGAAACTCTTGATACCCACGATACAAGGCTTGTACCTTAGTTTGGGGTCATGACTATGTGTGTGACTGTGGGTGTTATTAATACAGGTGACCCACCTGCTCGTTTGCCAGTCAATATTGAAACAAAATAATATCCCTCCAAACTTTCCCTTTTATAATAGTATCTAGTAATTAAAATATGTAACATAGAAGCTTCGCAAATCGGGCCCTGTTACGACGAATTGATAACAATGCTAAACTAATAATTCGGACTGTTATAATAATATTTGTTATCGCTTGACCCAAGAACAGATTACGCAGAACTAATATCATAAACTTCAAACTTTTTTAAGGTTACTGCCTCTAATTAGGTTTCCTATGTCCGAATACTGGAACGCTACCCAACTTTAATTACTTCTTAAATTTTTTTTCGCCATACAATTTAGACAGATAAGATGGCCTTAAATGACTTTACATCAAATGTTTGAGTATTCGGGGGTTATATTTCTTTAATGTTTCTCTATCTATGTATTCTCTATCTCTTTCGAGAGTATGGTGCGTATATATAATATTTCTGTGTCTATGATAATAATTGTAATATTAGTTCATTAAGGACTGCCTCGGTGGCGTGGTGGTATTTCGGTACGACTCCGGTTCTGAGGTTTCGGGTTCGATCCCCGGGTCGGGCAAAGTGATATTGGATTTTTCCATATCAGCCCGGAGTCTGGAATTTGTGCCCGATATAGCGATAGGCTCGCCCCCTATCACATCTGGGACGGAACTAAGCTCGGCGAAACGTGGGTGTACTAGTTCGCTAGTGCGCCTCTGCCTACCCCTTCGGGGATACAGGCGTGAGCTTAAGTTATGTGTTATGTGTAGTTAGTTCATTAAGATCACTGTAATCCTGCTGCTCAATGACGCACTCTAATAGTGCCCTCTCATTAGTTAGGCCTTAGCCCAACTCGTTGGACCAACGTGGGTCAGCAAACTTCACGTACCTTCGATTTTTTTTTTATAGCAGAGATTGGCAAACAAGCAAATGGGTCACCTGATGGTAAGTGATCTCCACCGCCCATAGACACCCAAGACACAAAAAGAATCATGGGTGCGTTGCCAACCTAAAATGAGGGTATGGAAGGGGAGGGAAGGGGAGGGAAGGGGAGGGAAGGGGAGGGAAGGGGAGGGAAGGGGATTGGGAAAGGGAGTGGGGAAATGGGCCACCGGAAATCTCACTCACCGAACGAAACGCGACAGTAAGCTGCCACTTTACGTCGGTTTTCTGTGAGACAGTGGTATCTAACCGGTCGAGCCGGCCCATTCGTGCTATAGACGTTACTATCGACAGCGTGGCTCTACCACTTGAAATATTAGCAACAATAGTCTTGACCATAATAATAGATCGATTCCAATACAGTGTTGCATGTCCACTTTCAAGAACTGGTTGGGGCATATTCATAATACGGCACTTCAGAAGTCACCAGGTAATATCGAAGAGCAAGTTGCTGGTCTATGATCTTAGCTACTAGATTATGCCTGTGCTAGTACTCGCCGTTGGTGAGATATGAACAACCGGAAATAACATGCCTTATGGACTCTCCGGGTCGGTGAGATGCTCGACAGATGTCGACCGTTCCGTCCTTTATGATGTATTTCCTATAATTATTCGTCTTTACAACTTCGTCCATAATTGCAAAGACAGAACCTTCGGTTTCCCCAAAGAGGTTACAGAAACGTAGCCAAGACACGGAAGCAAGGTCGACATCAGGCCCATTGAGAGCTCGATAGAATCTTCCATGAAGCTCTTTGATCTCCCATACCTCCCTACGATCTCCTGTACTTAGTACCATAGGAGCCCGCTAGTTCTCATTCCCAGTGAATACTTCGTCTACTAAGACCATATTTTTATGCATCACCTCTTCGCTACGGAGGAAATAATCCCTGAGATTGCATACCTCGCGGTTATGCAGGTTCTTGGCATTAAGTAAGCCTCGGCCCCCGACCTCCGCGGGATATACAATCTCATCACAGACGATCATGGATGTAGTTTATTATTATTAAAACACAAATACATATACAACACGTACTATATTTATTATAACTGCTAATTATATCATTACATTTCGCCAAACTACACAGCGCGTGCGTTTTAGAAGTTCATAAAATCACTGAGGTCTTTAATGTCGTCCCTTTCTGGATATTCGGTGCCTACCGGGCAGGAGCATCTACACACCTCCGCGGCGCTGGGGAACCAGAATTTACTCTCCAACTTGCATCCACTGCTGATGCTTCGACAGCACTTCTCACAGCCGTAGAAGCCGGTACACGCGAACGGCCTCACTTCTTTCTCAGCGCTTGCAGCGATTACCACCGCGAGCAGTACAGCGAGAAGGAACAATTTCGACATTTCTTCTGTCACTGAGTCTACACTTCTAAATCCAGACTCTGTATGATTACCGCTTCATCGGCACCGTATTTATATTATACCGTTATCTTTGTATTTATAACATTTAACATATATTCATGAGTACCGTGTTATCAGTTGCATTACACGCATAATATATCCAGTGATGTCGGTAGAGTCGATGATCTTAACTAAAATAATAATATTATTTTTAGACATCGTAGTATGGGCATCGTATATGGCAAGCCTATACCCATATAGGCTTGCCCCCTGTCACATCTGGGACGGAAATTAGCCTGGCGAAATGTGGGTGTTCTGGTTTTCTAGTCGCCTCTGCCTACCCCTCTAGCGATACAGGCAATGAGGTTATGTATGTGTATCTACCTGCCCTTATCCCACCTTAATGTGGGGTCGGCGCAACACACTTTTTCAAGCAAGTTTCAGACCTTTCTGCATCCAAATTCCTATTTGGGTTAGTTTTTACGACCAGCTGCCTGCCTCACTTCAACTCCTCTGAGGGATCCAGTCCCGGGTAAATTAAATTAGAAAATTCGCTGGCAATCGAACCCAGGACCATCCAGTCCGCAGTCCATATATTCTGCCACTAGACCAAGGAGGCGAAAAAGCGAGATAAACTGGCAGCTCAACGTTACATTTTCTTCAGTAGATGAGTTTTCCGGTGGCCCAAATCACCATGACCCTCCTCTTTCCAGTCCTCATTCTCGTCCTTTAGCAACAAGTCCCTGGTTTTATTGTCGTGGCAATGGATATCACTTACCATGAGGTGGCCCACTTGCTTGTTTGCCAGTTGCTAAAATAAAAATATTTTTAAGTCTGGTTTTGTAACATAATTTTATTATCACGTTCTTTAATGTACAAATAATATTGTTGTGTACAAAAATATTGTTTGAAACGACGCAATGATTAATCTTTGACCCGTAATAAGATTCGCATGACATGACATTCGCATTTATATTGAGACAAGCGCTTTATTTTAGATAAATAGTTCCCTGTGTTAGTATGAGCACAAAAGAGATTGGTACAGAAGTCAATCTCATGTATGTACTTCACTTTTCATACCTACGCTCGGCGTTCGCGCTCGGGTTGTCTAGGCGGCTGCTCCATTTCTGAACAAAAAAGTTCACAGACGCGTGTCTCAAGCTCTCTCAATGTTACTCGCGCTCGCGCTCGTCTCAACCCGTCCGAGATATCGTGTCCGTGAACGGTGTCTACGTGTGCGTTGCTCGAGCGCACTTTGTGTGAAGAGTTACTTCTGTAACTATTCTGTGGTATGAATAAATAAATAACCCCCAACAATCACACACATAGTCCTGACTCCACACTAAGATCGAGTCTTGTGTCGTGGGTATCAGGAACTACGAAACACTTTCGGCCTCACAACACCCAGACCCGAAACAAATATCTGTGGGCCACACAAAACTTGTCTCGGTGCGGGGATCGAACCCGCGGCCTCTCGCTTCACAGCCGGCTGCTCGACCGCTGCGCCACGCAGGCTGTCTGATCTGAGTTTTGACATGTGCATGAACTCGCAAGCACTTTGGGAAACAAACCACTAATTGGAACGCGCTCGTCAGTTTGATACATTAAATGTTAAAACACATAAAGACAAGCTCACGCCTGTATCCCCGAAGTGGTAGGGAGAGATGCACTAGTTAAATAAAACTAGGTGTTTATTTCATCGAGATTTGTTCCGTCCCAGATGTGAGGGACGAGCCTATCGCAATATCGGGCACAAATTCCAGATTCCAGGACGATATTGAAAAAATCGAATATCACTTTGCCCGACCCGGGGATCGAACCCGAGACATCAGGATTCAGGACGGTAATCGTACCGAAATACAACTACGCCACCGAGGCAGTCTAATACTATCAGCATTAATGTTAAGTCTTATATGCTATACTAATATTATAAAGAGATTAGATTTGTTTTCACGTATGTAATTTCGTTTGTAATAAATAGTCCCAAAAACGACTAAACCGAATAGTCATACAATACTCAACTTTAACGGCTTCTTACATTGATTTTCGTCAAACATTTTTGACAAATAAGGGGGCCTTAAACGACATAAGGCAACCTGAAGTGTATGAGCATTCGGCGGATAGGCTACTTTTATCCCAGGAAAATGTATGGCTCCCGTGGATATGTTATTTTCAAGCGAACGGAGTCACAAGCATTGACAAAGTAATACAATACATGAATGAAGTAAAACAAATATACAATACATGCTTTAATTTATTATAATACCAAGTTCCTATTACAAGTCACCTATCGACGTACACAGCCGCTGTGTTACAAATTCACACTTAAGTCTATAATGTCCCTTCTTTGTGGGTAGACAATGCCTACTGGGCAGGAACATCTACACACCTTTTTTTTTTTTTTTTTTTTTTTGTCGCGGGGAAAAGTGTTTTACCACTGCCGCCGCGCCCGGGGGGGTGGACGCGGCGGGTATGTCGGGTTCGCCGGCCTTACGACCCAGCGCCGTGATGCCCGGGAGAGATGGTCGACATCCGGGCGACGCTGGGCCGAGTCCCTATCAAATGCCCTACACCGGCAATACCGACTAAAAACCCCGCGGTGGCCTACTTCGGCGCATGAGTGGGGCGGCCCCGGGGTATCCTGAGATAGACTCGGATTGCTACCGGAACCGCCCCTGCGCGGTGCCGCCTTGCGGCCCGTCTCCGATTTGGGGGGGCTCAGAAGCCCCCGCCGCCGAAGGACGCCCTCGGCGTCTACGGCAGCACGAGGCCGACCGTCCGTGCTGCCGTCCGTCCCGGGGTCGCAAGTACGATAGTACTATAAGGGGCGCACAGCCCCCCGCTGCACGCCCGCGACCCCGGAAGGCCCCTATTAGTCGCCTCTTACGACAGGCAGGGGTTACCGTGGTGGAATTCTCCAAACGCCCCCATTCCACAGGGCGGGAGACGCCGGTCAGTCGTCCACCCGGCGCCTCCTACGTCTCCTTTGGCGGCGGGCGGGATCGCTCTGCTCACGATCCCGCTCGGCGCTCTCCTTCTGCGAGATGGCGCGCTCGCAGAAGGAGACCATCGCACGCCATGACCTCCGGCTGCCGACCATGGCGGACACCACGGCCGGCAGCGAGAGGTCTCCTCCGACGACTGCTATGAGAGCGCTGCGCTCCTCCACCCAGGCTGGGCACTCCTCTAGAGTGTGTTGGGCCGTGTCCTCGCGGCAGTTGCCACAATGGTGGCACACGGCGGACGCCTCTTTTCCGGCTATACGACACAGGTACGAGCCGAAACACCCGTGGCCCGTCAGCACCTGTGTCAGCCGGAATGTAGGCGCACCGTGGCGCCTGTCTAGCCATTCTCTAAGGACAGGTCGCACTGCCGCGACGGTCCTCAAGCCCGAACTCGGGCTCTCCAGCCTGGCATGCCACTCCTCCACGGCGGCTCTGCGGAACCTGGCCGCAATCTCCCTCGGGGCAAGCCTTTCCCCATGACGGGACACCCCCTCCCGCCAGCGGAACGCTGACGAGAGGGACCGGGCGTCCAAGTCCCAAGGGAGAGTGCCGGCCAACACGCAGGCCGCCTCGTGAGAGACCGTGCGGTAGCCCCTGATTATCCGCTGCGCCACCAGACGCTGCGGTTTGCGCAGCAAGGCGACACAGCGGGCGCTCAGGGACCCGGCCCATACGGGTGAACCGTACAGGGCCATGGACCGCACGACTCCAGCGTACAGACTCCGGCAAGGGTTACCGGGACCTTCGAGGTTCGGCAGCAGGCTTCCAAGCGCGCCCGCTGCCCGCACCAACTTCGGCGACAACATCTCAAAGTGGGCGCGGAAGTCCCACCGGCTACTCAATATCAATCCCAAATACTTCATGGTGGTGCCGATGGGAATCCGCACCCCCTCCACTGTAATGTGGGCCCCTGCAGGTGGCCCACGCCGAGGCCCGTGAAAACACAGGGCCTCGGTTTTCTCCAGGGCCACCGAGAGGCCCAGTCGCCGAATCCTGCCCACCACCTGTTCGGTTCCGAACGAGGCGAGCAGGATGGCATCCTCGAAGCATCCCGACGTCGCTGTCACCAGGGTGTCGTCCGCGTAGCAGACAACAGCGACGCCTCGGGGGTTGGTACCACGGAGAACCCAGTCATAACCGATGTTCCACAGTAGCGGGCCCAGAACTGAGCCCTGTGGAACACCGGCAGACATGGCCCTCCGGTGCCACCCAGCGGCGCCCGGATACACTACATACCTATCAGATAGGTACGAGTGCACCAGACGACGCAAATAAAGTGGCACCATGTGGTACCGCAGTGCCTCATGTATGCAGGCCCAGGGCAAGGTGTTGAAGGCGTTGGCGATGTCGAGCGACACCGCCACCACCATCTTACCCCGGGCAACTGCATCCTCCGCGTGCGCCTTGACCCGCAGAATCGCATGCACCGTGGACCGGCCATGCCGGAAACCGAACTGGCAGTCCGCCAAGTCCGGCCCGGCCCCCTCTAGGTGCTCGACGAGGCGAGCGTGCACGATCCGCTCGAAGAGCTTGCAGACCTCGTCGAGCAACACGATTGGCCGGTAGGCCGATGGCGATTCTACGGGTCGACCCTCCTTCTTGAGCAGGACCAGCTTTCCGGTTTTCCACCGGGATGGAAACTGGCCCTGCTCCAGGCACGCGGAGAAGAGGCCGCGGAGCCTCGCTCCCAGATGCTCGACGGCTAGCACCCAAGCGCGTCCGGGGATGCCGTCGAGACCCGGGGCGGCTTTCTTGGCCCGCAGCCGAAGCACCGCCACCCTCATTTCTTCGGGTGAAACCTCCGAAATAACCCTTGCCGAATCCAACGACGACGGCGTCGACGAGTGCGACGCCATCGGTGGAGGAGTGACATCCTCCGTGGCCGGGAACAAAGCCGCGACGACCTCCTGCACGAGGTCGCCCCGGAGACTCTGCGTCAGCGGGGGCGCCCATGGGCGGAGCTTTCTCAACGCCACACGGTATGGACGCCCCCACGGGTCGCTGTCGAGAGTACCCCGGAACTCAGTTTGAACCGCAGACTTTGCCCTCGCAATGGCCACGTGCAGCGCTCTCTTAGCCTCTCTGTGGAGGCCGTGAAGCAGCCGCTCCTGGTCCTCGTCGCCGGGAAGACGAATCCGGCGACGACGGTGCCTGGACAGCTGACGGAGGGCGGCTACGCAGGACGCGCGCAGCCGCGTGAGCTCCGCCGACCACCAGAACACCTGGCGCTTCTCCGGGAGGCGTCGGACCCGGGGCATGGCAGCGTCGCAGACGCGCGACATCGCCGCCCCGAACCACACCGCCTCCTCCTCGACCCGTACCGGCCCGTCCGGTACGGGCACCAGCGCCTGGGCCAGAGCGGCCTCCTTCAGGGCCTCAACACCGAGGCGACTTAAAGCCCAGCGTGGGCCGTCCAATCGCGGGACGGT
Source organism: Clanis bilineata (assembly GCA_036417725.1). NCBI lineage: Eukaryota > Metazoa > Arthropoda > Insecta > Lepidoptera > Sphingidae > Clanis > Clanis bilineata. The sequence goes on along the minus strand of CM071145.1, from coordinate 17,037,737 downwards.
CGGTCCCCCACCCGACCGGGTGGTTGGAGACGAGGTGACGTCGAACCGAATGTATCGGTGATCCGACAACGTCTCCTCGCCCACCAGGACCCTCCAGTCCCGGACACGGCGGGCTAGGGCCGGGGTGGCGAACGTGATGTCCACCACCGAACCGCCGTTATGCCTCACGCACGTGTCCTCGGTCCCGCGATTCACGACGGCCAAGCCGGACGAGATCGCCCATTCCTCCAGGGCCTCGCCGCGCACGTCGGTCGCCGACGAACCCCAAGCCAAAGACTTGGCGTTGAAGTCGCCGGCGACGAGGACGGGGCGAGGCTGACTGTCTTGCACCACCAGGGCCCCCAGCCGAGTGAGGAAATGCTCAAACTCGGCTTGGGATCTATTGGGGGAGAAATACACTCCCACAATCCAGACCCCCCCCAACAGAACCGCCACACATCCCGAACCCTTCGCTACTTTTTCAAAGGGCTGGGAGCCGGCGGCGCCCCGGGTGATGACGGCCACCGAACCGTCCAGGTCCCCTGCCCAGTCGTCCCTGGGGGGAACAAAGTACGGCTCAGCGACCACAGCCACTTGTATCGACCACTGCGCGAGGCTTTGGACCAGCAGGTCCTGGGCCCTGGCGCAGTGGTTAACATTCGCCTGGAGGAATCGTTGCGCCATATTATTGGGCGATCTCCATGGGTGCGGCGCTGGTGGACGGGTCGGGCCGCGCCACAACCGCCGCGCCTCCACCGCGATTACCGCGGCGGGGACGAGCGGAGGCGACGCAAGCCTTTGCGCCCACCTGGTGCCCCGCGGGTTTGCCTGCACCTGCACAAATCGTGCAGTGCGGCTCCGCGGAGCACTCCCTGGCCTTGTGGCCCGACTGACCGCAGCGGTAGCAGATCCCGCTACGGTCACATTCGTCACTGCAGTGCAACCGTACGTGCCCCCTAAAGAGGCAGCGGAAGCACCGCATGGGCCTAGGCTCAAGGAGCTGGACCCGTGCCGACACCCATCCGATCAGGACGCGCCCTGTCCTGATCACTCTGTCCGCGGCCTTGGCTGGGCACCGCACCCATGCCGCGCCAAGGCCCGAACGGTCGGGGCGGATCTCCCCGACTTTAACATCGACCGATGCACATCCGCCTGCCCCTGCGAGGGCCATCGCGATCATCTCCGGGTCGGCCGATGCATCCAACCCGGATATGCGCAGTTCCGCGGTTTTGCACGGGCGGGATACCCGTACAACTGACTCCAGCTCAGTGCCGCGGAACACGGCCCTCATTCTTTCGGCGAGGGTGTCCGCCCTCGTCTCCGTCTCCGGGCCGGGCACCTCATAGAGGTACCCGCCCGTGGCCATTAGATGGGCCCGCATCTCCGATATGCCCAGGTCAGTGAGGCGGACGTTGGCCATCACCTCACGGAGAACCTGGGCATATGTAATACCCTTCGCCAACCCCTCGGGCGTCACTGTCACGGTGACAGCTGCCTTTCGGGGCAGGCGAAGCTTTGGTTCCGGCCGGCGCTGCTGTGGCTGGGGCCGTTGCTGTTGCGGCAGCGTGTTGGCCGGGATAGCCGATGCGGGCCGCGGGGTCTTCTTTTTCCCCTTCCTGGCCACCACCACCCAGCCCTCATCCAAAGATGTGGGGAGTGGCGGGAGTGGACGGGGTGCAGGGACAGGCTGTGCCTGTACAGTGCCGCTCTTCGATTTCTTCCCCCCCTTTTGGGAGGGGAGAGTTTTCGGCATGGTCACTGGGGCAGACCTGGCCGGGGCGGGCCTAGGTGTGGCGGCAGGGGCAGGCCGAGGAGCAACTGTAAGGGCAGGCAGGGCAGATGATTTGCCCTTGCCTTTCCCCTTCGAGCCAACTGCGGCAGGCAACGCGGAGGATGGCCCCGCCACGGCAACGGATGGCAGAGCAGGCCACTCTCTAGCCCGGTCTCTAGCCCGGTCTCTAGCCCTATCGGCGGCCAGGGGTGGCCGGACGATGGGCTCTGGGGGCAGCCGCATGGCCAAAGCCTCGAAGCGCGCGTCCACTATGTTTAAAAGACGGCGCTCGAACTCTCCGAGGCGGTCGCTTTGGCCAGCGGCACCACCTGACCCGGCTTCCGGTTTCTGACCCCCAAGGGACCTGACCGTAACCAGAAGCTCCTCGAGGGTTTTAGCCTGCGCCGCCTGGGCAGCCTTTAGTTGGGCGATTTCTCGCACCAACGATGCCTTCTCTGCCTCTAGGCGGGCCACCTCCACTGGAGTTGGCTCCTCGGCCCTTTGGATGAGCTCGCTCACGGCCAAATTCAGCCCCTGCTTGAATGTACCTTTAAGGTTCTTCGATTTTTGGGCTATGCCCCGAATCGATGCCGCCATCCGAAGACGCCAATCTTCGTGCACGTAAGGCGCCTCACTTACTTCTGACGATTCGGCCTCACCGTCAGACACTGCTACTATCTTTTGTGCAGTAGGCCCGTCGTCACTATCGCTCGAGATCGGGGTCTCAGGATGATCTCGGCGACTCCTCTTACCGAGCGAGGAGGATGTGTCCACTCCTGCCCCAAGATCTAGAGCCGGAACAGACGACGATCCCCTCGCAGACATCTTCGACAGATGCCCATCATTCTTGGTCTGCCCAGGGTCGCAAGCGGCCCCCGGGACAGACAACTTCTCCAAACGTACTACTGGGGTTTTTGGTTTTGCAAATGAAATTTTCATATTGGTCCCACGAGTATGGGGGAAATAAAAGGTCCACCCAGGCAGAGCCCCCTGTACCTGGGTAAGCCTATGGTGTAACCCGCCGGAGTGTCGGCCGGTACTCCGACGGGGGTCGCACTAGAGACCGAACTACCCATCGGCCATGCATCCCCTCGCGGTGCGCCGCCGCTTGGGATTCGGGGTGACTTTTTATAGAGGTTTTCTCCCTCGCGGTCCGGGCGGTTAAGCCAAGACCCTCGGTCCGGTCGAAGCGCGAGACATGACCACAGACCTCCGAGACCGGATTACGATATTCGACGGTGGCAGTGAAGGAGAGCGTCCCCTCCACTGCCTGCTCGGCGGCGGGTAAGCGCACACCGAGCCCGCCGAGGCCCCCAGGACAGAACCCAGGGGTGTCCCCAAAACCCTCCCCACTAGACGACGGCCGCCGCAACAGGCGACGACCGCCAACCAGCCTCGTCAGGATATTAGCCGTGGTCACGGATGAAAGCAGACGAAAATTCGAAACCGTCTTCATCCGTGACCGCCGTTGCCCAGGGTGCACCACGTGGAGGTTTCCTGACTTCGCACCCCAACATCTACACACCTCCCTTAACACAAGCCAGAATGTATTCTCTAACTTGCATCCAACAGCGATGGTTTCACAGCAGCTGTCACAGCCGTTGAACCCGGTGCATACAAACGGCCTCACTTCTGTATAAGCGCTTGAAGCGACTACCACCGTCAGCAGTACAGCGAGAAGGAAGAACTTCGACATTTCGTCTTACTAAGTCTACTACACTTGTAAATCCAGACGTTGTATGATACTAACGCTTCATCGGGACCGTTTTTATATTAGACTGTTATCTTTGTATTTGTAACATTTAACATAATCACTGATTATTATCTCAGTTGGGAACGGTACGGATTGCCGACACAAGTGTCGCAGGTTCGAGATCAACCCCAAAAGGTACTAAGATGTATAAAGACATAAGAAATCCAGTAACGTCGGAAGAGTCGATGACCTTAACTAAAATAATAACATAACATAAATAAGATCACGCCGGTATCCCCGAGGAGTAGGCAGAGGCGTACTAGCGAACTAGTTTTCCGGTGGCCCAAATCACCCCTTTTCTTCTCAATCTTTATTCCTTTCCGATAATTTTAGGAACACGTCTTTGATTCTATTGGAACCGTGGGTGTCTATAGGCAATAGATATCACTTACCATGAGGTGACGCACCTTCTCGTTTGTCAGTCTATACTGCAAAAAAATATTGTTGATTCGGTTTTTAGGGTTCCGAAGCCAAATGGCAAAAAAGGAACCCTTATAGTTTCGCCATGTCCGTCTGTCTGTCTGTCTGACCACTGTTTATCTCAGAGAGTATAAGTACTAGAGGGTTGTAATTTGGCACAAGTATGCATATCTATGAAACTAAGAAAATCTAGGAAAAAAATTTTGAAAAAAAAATGGAGGGTGCCTCCCCTACATGTAAAATGCGGGTGATTTTTTTTTCTCCACTATCCTATGGTGTCGGGTATCGTTGGATAGGTCTTTCAAAAACAAGGGGGTTTTGCAAAAAACATTTTTCGATTAGAGGCTCTATTTGCGAAATATTAAGCTTTAAAGTGAAAATTTGGTCGAGTAGGGCGTCCCCCCCCCCCCTCTATTTCCGAAACGGTTGGTTTTGGATATGTAAAAAAATTCACTGTAGTAGCAAATATCATGAATTTCAAAGGAAAACTATAGCGGCTAAGCAGGCTTTACAAGTTATTGAGTAATGGACCACCAAAGTAAAAAGAAAAAAATCGTACAAGTTATTTTCAATATCACTTATTCTAATACTGAATTCGTTAGGACCATACATTCGAAATTATGTTTAAAAAATATATATTTAAGTAACAGTTAGTTACCCTTACTTCGGAACACTGTACTGTGCGTGATCAGTATGCAGCATGCACTTGCCCGGTTTTTTGTAACAATTTTATTACCATGTTCTATACTGTACATACCTCTATAATACTGTTATGTACAACAAATACATAGAAACAACGCAATGATAATCTTTGACCCGTGAGAACATCCGCATGACATATTATGAGTCTTCGGACGATTCAGTCAAGTAAAATCTAGGTATGTATACACTCTGACTTCCTCGGTGGCGTGGTTATATTTCGGTACGACTACCGTCCTGAGGTCTCGGGTTCGATCCCGGGTCGGGCAAAATGATATTGGATTTTTCCATATCAGCCCGGAGTCTGGAATTTGTGCCCGATACGGCTATAGGCTCGCCCCCTATCACATCTGGGACGAACTAAACTCTGCGAAATGTGGGTGTACTAGTTCGCTAGTGCGCCTCTGCCTACCCCATCGGGGATACAGGCGTGAGCTTATGTTATGTATGTGTTAATTCTAGGTATGTATACACTATTTTAATGTCTTCAAACGACGTCGCCTCCTTGGTCTAGTGGCAGGTATGGGTACGTGGTCATGGGTTCGATTCCCAGGTAGAGCAAAGCGAATTTTCCAATTTAACTTGCCCGGGATTAAATCCCTCAAAGAGGATTGACGTCATGCAGGCAGCCGATCGTAAAAATTTAGCCAAATCCTTTCTGCAACAAGCTTGAAAAAGTGTGTTGCGCCCACCCCACATTAAGGTGAGATAAGAACAGGTAGAAAGAAAGAATGTCTTCAATCGATATTGATAGCTCCATGAAGAAGAGTTTTTCGTTATTTCATACGTGATAAGCAGCGCCACTTGCGGAAACTAAAACGAACTAAAATGTGTGGAAAGCAAGCTTGTTACTCAGACGGACTCACACATCTGTCCAACCACGAATAGTTTCCTTGGAAAACCAATAATAATATTGTTGATTAGATAGGTTAAAAATAAAACTTCTGGATAATCAGTAATGACGGTCAAAAGCCAAAAACTATCTATGTTTAGGTTATCTAACTACAAGCGGAGCTGGATTTTATGCATGATATAAACGAACAGAATTAACATTATATTTTTAGACTTTATTAAAACAAAATTTTAAATTTGGCTTCTAAAATTAACTCTCAATTTATTAGTATTTAGCTAACACCGTGTAATAAAAATCTATTTAAAAAATCATCCAAATGTATGCAAATATTTCGCAAATTATTGATCCATTAATAAATAATTTTGATACCACAATATCAGTTTTAAAGACTCATTCATAGATTCAAAAATTTACAAGTAAAAAGAGAGCCCAAAAATTTCACTTCAAATCCCAATTTCTCTTCATTTTTGGGTAATGGTTTATTGCATAGTTTCTAATTACAAGGGCGGACATAAGGAATTATAAGAGTCCAGCGGCCTGAGCAGGAAAATTTCTGGCAACCGTAAATGTATTCGAACTCGATGCGCGTCTATGATATTTGTATGAAATATTAACCAAACGCCATCAGTGCGCAGCGAACTCGAATACATTTACATTTACATTAGTTTTTCGTGCTCGGGCTACAGTTTTTCACTAATACTTTTAGAATGTAATGGCTGTGATTTCAGCCTAAGTACCCTGCGACTAGACCAATCAGCAGTAATCAAGCTCAAACAAAACGATCATAAAAGGTAAAAGATTTTTAATTAAAGTTTTATGCAAACAATAAACAACCCATTTAAATTTACCCCGAAAAGCTTTTACACGGGGAGTAACACCCTGCTAATATGACTATATTTTTTCAACGCACTCGCCCCCTCAGGTGAACGTAAATCACTTGTCTAGACGAGTTTTATAGCTCTGCTGATACACGCACTATAATATACGGCAGTGATTCTAAAACCTTACCTAGCCCCCTTTTGAACACGATTTACACTTACATAAGCTCACGCTTGTATTCACGAAGAGGTATATTGGCCAAATAGAACATCTTTCTGAGCTTATTTTCGTCCCAGATATGACAGGGGCGAGCCTGTCACCATATCGGGCGCAGTTCTACACTCAGGGCTGATCCTGAGTAGAAAAACCCAACATCAATTTACCCGACATGCGGTCTCGAGCATCGTAAATATAGATCGTTCTGGATTCGACTCTCAGGTCGACCAATCCGGGTTTTTAACACAGTATACGTGGACTGGATCTCGCTGAGAGGATTGACATCAGACGTATGACGCGATTAGAACAAAGAAAATGCCCCCTAGCTTTTCACAGTCGATTCGATGTCGAGTAATGTCGCGTTAAAAATTACCAAATGACAAGTTCTCAAATCCGACGCGCGACATTAGCGCACTTTTTAGCTCTATTTCGGTGGAATTTTGAGACACTAAATGAAACCGAATCGTAGTCGAAATCGAATCGAGTGTAAAAAATCAGAGGGGCTGGTCAATGAGAACGTGTGGTAAAGTTTTAGAAACTGTTGTACCGAATTTATTGTATTTTGTTATGTTTTACGAATGTACGCATGGCTAAGATTGGTTTAAGAAAATCAACTTTTAATATTATTGTTTGTTCAACATTAAACTTATGTACTGATTTCTTAAGTTTACGCGAATATTATACATTGAAATAAAACTATTCTTAATAATTAAAACATAATCGTGATAGAATCCGTAAGAATAGTTTTATTTCAATTAAACTTATGTTTTATTTTAAAATAAATCAGCTCTTTTGTACAAATTTATATTTAACAGTATAAACTATATACAGATACAACAATTGTTCATGAAGTATACGTATTTTTACTAACCGATTTCCGAAAAGGAGGAGGTTCCAACTCGCCTCTATTTTTGTCTCATCTCAGCCAGTCGCCGCCAACTGTAGGACGTAGGCCTCTACTGAGCGCCAATGATTACCGCTAACTCCTAGGTGCATAAACAGATGTCGATGAACCTTTTTGGTTTTAAAAAGTATCGTTTCGAAATGGTCCCATTTAAATTAGTATTATATTATTACGTTCAACATTACGTTAGACATACATTAGAAATTTATAAAACTTAACACTAAGGGCCACTTGCAGCTCCGCAAAAAATCTCTAGATTAAAGATAGGAGTGAGCTGTAAAATAAATCTAGATAAGGTGTAACTCTAGATTAGTAATAGCGTTGCAAGTCGTCCTAAGGGCCACCTGCAGCACTTAGATAAATGTCGATTTAAACTTACGAATGAGATGTAAGTTAAGTAAAAAATAGATAAAAAAAAAAAAAGATTCTTTTTACTTTTATAACTGTATAGAGCAGCAAGTACATTGCATGGCTGGTTGCTCCCATGCGACTAGTCTTGTGGTATATTTGACGCGCAATTTTCTATTTTCGAGCACATTTGCGGCAAATGTTAGGTACGCCATAATTGTCATACATATCTGAATTGATTGTATTATTTAAGTTTTGTTCTTTTCTTTTATGATTAATATGTATGATGTGGTAGTGCTAATTGAAATAAATAAATAAATAAGTCCGCGATTAATCTCCATCCCAAATCTTAATTTAAAGATAGGAGTAAATCGAGATAAGGTGTAACTCTAGATTAGCAATAGCGCTGCAAGTCGCCCTAGATTAGTAAAAAATTTGTAAGTCTACTTTAGAACCAAAATTTTAATGACACAGAAGTCTTGAAGTAGTTTAATCAAATAAATTTTATTTGTTTCACTAGGGCGCTCACGTTTTGCCAAACCTATTTCCGTTTTATTTCGTGATAAACGAGCCTATAGCCATCAACATCATCATCATTCTCAGCTTTTTAACACTCACTGCAGGGTATAAGCCTCCTCCCTTTTACGCCACTCCTCTCTGTTGGGCTAATCTGTGCCAAGTGACACCCGCAAACTTCTGCAAATCGTTTGACCATCTGGATGTCTTCCACGGGACCTTCGACCTTCGCGTGGCCACCATTCAGTCAACAATTTACTCCATTTATAGCCATACCAGGCACAAATCCTAGACACAACCCCGATACTAAGCAGAGAAATCTCACTCAGTATCTGTCTACAGCCTACGCGATACACTAACGTTATCGACGGCCTGTAGGTAAACTTTATCACATTGTTTATTTGGAACTATCAGCTCCCGATATAAAAGGTATAATTTAAATATGGTTTAGGGTATTCCCTTTTTATTGACGACTGTTGAGGGTGTTCCAGAATACTACATCGTTTTTTTTAAACCATTACTACTAGGTCTCTAACGATCTGCACTGTCTACAGATAACCATAGTGTGAAATGAATCATGGGTGCGTTGGAAATGGACTAAGGAATAGGAAGAGAATGGACTTCCGAAATTCACACTCTCCACAATAAATGATGAAGTAATCTACCATTCCACGTGTCTTAGAATGCCTAAGACCTTGGTATATGGTAATGTTGGGGACCATGGCGGACACCACGGCCGGCAGCGAGAGGTCGCCTCCGACTTTATTAAAGGCCTTCTCCAACCTCTTCCAACCTTCCTTCTTCCGTACCACTATTGTCCTGATTTTCTTATCCGTTTTGGCAGACTTCTTTTTCTTCTCTTGGGTGAATCACGTTCGTGTGATTCACTTAATTAATTTTCTACTTCACTACTACATATATCTTTGGACATATAGGCATTGTCTATATAATTATAAGGAAATAATTTTCTTTTCTTGCATTTTAATACTCTCCCTGTAGAGGTATAACTGATAACAGATGTGTATAAAACAGTACAGATGCAGCATAGATATCAAAGTAAGTTACAATTTACAAGGGAATTAATCTAAAATAATATGTTGAAGATCTTCTTGATTCTGCTGATGGTGATGGCTGCCGCGAGTGCTGAGGATGAAATCAAGACCGTATTGTGCCCGAAACTCTTCACTTGTGAATTTTGTTGTGGTATCCATAATTGTACTGACCCCTATTCCGTCTTAGAAGCATGTTTTTGTACTTGTCCAATAAACATTGGCCCCGAGTGATGGCAATAGAAGCTATTTACTTACGAATTATATTAATTATTGATAAGGACCGTATTATTTTCTACATATCTAATAATATCTATGAATAAATAATATAATTGAATACAAATTGTTTTTGTTTCACCACACACCAAACTTGTTCTATTAAACTATTTTTACTATCGAATCTTGATATTGTGCGACCGAAAGTCCTTCAGTTCCAAAATACATCTCTCATCTGTCTCTCATCTTAAAAAAACCCTCATAATCATTTTTTTGGTTAATATCGGCTCGAGTTTTTATTTTTATTTTCTGTAGTGCACACATTCGTATTTTTTAACATAACATGTTAAGTAAAAAAAAAAATATTATTACAAAAATTTTTGTCACCTGTACATAACATAAGTTCACGCCTGTATCCCCGAAGGGGTAGGCAGAGGCGCACCAGCGAACTAGAACACCCACATTTCGCCGAGCTTAGTTCCGTCCCAGATGTGATAGGGGGCGAGCCTATCGCCATATCGGGCACAAATTCCAGACTCCGGGCTGATATGGAAAAATCCAATATCACTTTGCCCGACCCGGTGATCGAACCCGAGACCTCAGAGCCGTAGTCGTACCGAAATACCACCACGCCACCGAGGCAGTCAATATTGTTAATTTAATTATAAAGAACAACACACGGACGTAAAAAAAGAAGGACACCATATAGCCTATAGTTAAATCGATGCCACAGAAAAGCGACACACACAAACGCGCCTGTACAAAAGCACACATTAACACTCATAACACTCTCAGTCGCCGCCATTACGTGTCGATAGATCAAATTAGCCGAAAACCCTGATTTACTTATAGTGTTCCTGGCGCTCCGTCCATCTTCTTCTTAACGTCTGTGGAAAAACCTTAACTTTGCAATGTAAAGTTATATGCTGACGCGTGAATGCACACAAATTCACTTACGCGGTTATCACTGTCGTACCTGTCGCGTAAATTCGAGGTATTACTGTATTAAAATTGGGAAACATAAATGTCATGATTAAAAAAACGTATGGCACTCGGGGACTGCCGCTGTAAAGCTATTGCTTAGCATCCAAAATCAATACACCTACATACTTTCACACAAACAGCTGATTACGTATTCGTCTGATTTCGGAGCAGCTCGTCTCGATTCGTGCGAGCTCCGTAGAGTCGTACCATAAAGTAAATACAAAGAGGAGGTGCCCTAAAGCCGAAACTCTAAGTAGGCATGAGTCACCAGATTGCTGGGCGAAGAGGGGGATTACGCATGCGCAGTAACGCCGATACAACCAAGGCCACCTAGAGGCGAGTTGCTGTACTAAAGAGACAAGCGTGATATTTCAAAAAAGTCATTAAAAGTTCTGCTATTCATCGACAGATGGCAAAAATATAAAGTATCACCACTGTGCCGGTCGGAGTGGGGGGTGTTAGGTTATTTTCGTTACGGAATTTCTGGATTCGGTCTCCACGCTCAGGCCCGCGATAGAAGCTATGCAATAGCTTAAAAACGAAAAAATAACTAATGCAATACAAGCTGGCTCAGTAAAAAATAACACAAACCATTTCAACCCTAAACTGCACAGTTTTTTAATATTTCATATTATCATACGTGAATTCGTGGCACAATGCGGTCGTAAACAAGCGAGCAAGGTGGGCTCGTGTAAAAAATGCGCTATTTATTAAAGAGCCCACTATTGCCAGTCGAGGCACGTCCATTTCGGGCCAGATTCAAAGGTGCTTTTGGATATAAAGTTTTTTTAGCCCCCTCCCCATCCGTTCTCACATATTGAAATCTCGGCAAAGAAGTGTTTTAAAGATAAAAAAGTGTTTATAACTTTTGGTTTGAAATGTTACCGGTTTCTTTAATGGAATTTTGTTTGACATTTTTCAATAATAAATTGACAGTAAACGGCTATTAATCTATTCTGCGATTCCTAGGACGATTTGCAGCGCTATTACTAATCTAAAGATAGACCTAACTCTATTTATCTTACTACTCAGTCTTATATTTAAATCGAGATTAGGGGTAAATCGAGATTGTTCTAAGTGCTGCAAAAAACTTCTAAAGCGGGTTCCAAAGAAAAGTGATCATAGTTTCGCGAAATTAAATTTTTCATTAAGCTTTTATATACTTCCACATTTACGAATGTTATTTTTAGTGTGGTTATCGTCCTTTTTATTTAATTCATTTTAAACTGCAGTGTCTTTAATTACTTGGTGTGGAGTTATTTGTGCCCGATATGGCGATAGGCTCGCCCCCTCTATCACATCTGGGACGAAACTAAGCTCGGCGAAATGTGGGCGTTCTAGTTCACTAGTGCGGCTCTGCCTACCCCTTCTGTTATGTTTTCTATGAGTAAATCAACTTTGTTGAGTGTGTCGTTGCCCAGTTTAGCAACCGCTGCCCTAATCAACTATTCTATAATGACGATACTGGTCGCAGATTCATTTCCAGCTCGACAACAAAATACTTTGACAGAATGCTGATTTTAACCTCTCAAAAATCGGGAGTCACTTTATTTCAAAATCAAGTGACAATATCTTAAAAACTTACACAAAAACTTAACCCTCTCAAAACAAAACCCCATAAGAGAATTGATTTCCTCAATCGAAGACTATCTGTCAACAGAATTATCTTAACCCTACGTTTACTGTTTGGGTCAGAATGATCCGCATACCTGATGCGCCGTCACGTGCCGCGCTTTGAATGGCAAATCACGAAGGTAGACCTTCGGGGCCTCGGAAACCGGGTATGAAAATAAAATGATTGCGAAGGGTTCGGGCGAGTATTAAAATATTCCCTTAGGTTAGTCCGGCACCTGATGTTTGCATGCACTTGTTTATTTCGTGATTTTATCTTTTATATTGTGTGAGGTTTTGTTTTTGAACATACTTTAGCTCACGCGTGTATCCTCGAAGAGGTAGGCATAGGCTCGCTAGAACACCCACATTTCGCCGAACTTAATTCCGTCCCAGATGTGATAGGGCTGAGTCTATCGCCATATCGGGCACAAATACCAGGCTCCGGGCTGATATGGAAAAATCCAATATCACTTTGCCGGATCCGGGATCGGACCCGAGACCTCAGCACGGTAGTCGTACCGAAATACAACCACGCCACCGAGGCAGCTTTGTGTTCGCAGTCTTATACCTCTATAATAAACTTTTCTTTATAGCAGAGATTGACAGACGAGAAGGAGAGTCACTTCAGGTTCATCTCTATCGCTCATAGATGCCATGATATCAAAATAAGCATGGAAGCGTGGCCAACCTGAAATGAAGGTAGTACGAATTGGAAAGATGAGGTTTGGGCCACCGGAAACCTCACTCACCGAACGAAATGCAACAGCAAACTGCTACTTGCGTCGGTTCTCTGTGAGACAGTGGTATCAAACCAGTCGAGCTAGCCCATTCGTACTGTAGACATGGCTCTACCACTAAGGAATTGGCCTTTGCTCATGACCTCGCCCGTTTGGCAGGTTTTTTGAGACCCATTTATATCGTCAATCAAATAATGAGATAAGCTAAGCGCTCACCTGATGCTTTATCATCATGGCTACCCATGATCAGTAGCAACACCACTCGCATTTAGAATAACAAAGCACTGAGTGAGACGTTATAAGAGGCAGGTTGATAAAGGGTTGCAGTAATTGATCGGATCCAGCATTATTTAGCATGAATTAAGGATATCCGCCAGATTAATGAAGACATAACTCCGACCTCGCGCGATTATATAGGGTGAGTTTAAATCGACAAAACGGCAGCGGTTTATTTTCAAACGACGCCTTGACTGTGGGAAACGTAGAATATCAATAAATGATGTTTTAATGAGCGTAATTTTAGGTGGTAATACACTTTTTTTTCAACCTGTCCTTATCCCAGACTGTGGGGTCGGCACTACATACTTTTTCAAGCATTTTGCAGACAGCATTCGGCTTAGTTTTTACAACCGGCTGCCTACCTGCCGTCAACCTCATCTGAATGTTCCAGTCCCGAGCAAATCAAATTCCCAAAAACCCATGACCTTCCGGCTCCCAGCCCGTTTATGCTGACACTAGACCAAGGAGGACCATTTTTTAAGTATACACTTTAAAAAAGAAATACCTTCCTTCTTTTATACCGTCCGATTTTATTTTATAACATAAGATAACAAGCTCACGCCTGTATCCCCGAAGGGGTAGGCAGAGGCGCAGAAACACAGAAAACTATTTATCGAAAGGAACTCACCCTGTATATCCCAAACAAGGTACGCGCAGTCCCGCGGGTGGTTGAATAAATTGCATCGTATAATTCCTGAATTAACATTTTTAATCTGAGACGAAATGTTACGCGAATAAATTAAGGAGACACCCGACTCGAGATCGTAGACAAATGATAACGCACTCGCTAACTGCCTGGATTATCTTACCTTAGTAATAAAGTGGTTGAATTTGTTATCTGCCACGATTTTTGGGGTTACTTTTTACTTAGTATTTAGTGGTAGCTCAGTGGAGTATGGACTTGCGAAACAAAATTAATACAACTGTTTAATTTAAAAACAATCATCTTATGATGATATCTCGTAAATAACAGCTATCTTACATGCCTGTATCGTACAAGAAGCTCTGGGTTGTACTTGTAACAATATTTTTCTGAGTGGTAGAGCCGCGCTGTAGACTACTGTCTACAGCGCGGCTACGTCTACAGCACGAATGGGCCGGCTCGACCGGTTAGATATCACTGTCTCACAGAAAACCGACGTAAAGTGGCAGCTCGCTGTCGTGTTTCGTTCGGTGAGTGAGATTTCCGGTGGGCTATTTCCCCCCACCCTTTCCCAATACCTTCCCCCTCCCCTTGCATTCCCACCTTTTAGGTTCGCTACGCACCCATGACTCTTTTTGTGTCTTGGATGTCTATGGGCGGTGGAGATCACTTACCATCAGGCGACCCATCTGCTCGTTTGCCAATCTCTCTATAAAAAAATGTACCTACGCGCTAAGGAAAAAGTGACAAACTATTCTTAAAGATGAGAAACGCATAAGTGTTTTTATAAGTAAGCCCTTCTGTCGTTAATTAATATCATCATCATCATCAGCCACAGGACATCCACTGCTGGACATGGCCTCCCCCCAAAGATTTTCTAGTTTAATTAATATAACACTCTTTCTTTCTTTCTACCTGCCCTTATCTCACCTTAATGAGGGCGCAATACACTTTTTCAAGAATGTTGCATAAAGTATTTGGCTTTGTTTTTACGACTGTCTGCCTGTTTGACGTCAACCCCCTCTGAGATTCAGTCCCGGGAAAATTAAATTAGAAAATATTTTTTCCCGACCTGGAAATCGAACCAACGACTTTCTGGTCCACAACCAAACCAACCAACCTAAGTAGCGACTTATTAATATAAAATTGTTTAATGAAATGTAATGAAATGACTAACACTATTTTTCCTACTATATTTATCCGCCTAATTTGTCTTCTAGATTTACAACCAACACGCACTAATACCAAAAACTATTCCCCTAGCACTAAAGCGCCGCAATAATGCGAGTCGTATGTATGGTGACCATTTCTTAAAATTAAAACAGGACATCTGCAAATCCGTAAAAACTCTAGTTTGTCTATTGGAAATTGCTCTTTTTTTTTATTGGCCTACGAAGAAAGATGAACAGACGGCACACCTGATGGTAATGAATGGATGGTCGCCCATGGACATCGGCAATGCCGGGGCCACAGCCAAGCCGCTGCCTACCGTCTAACTACTTTTTTTAAGCCTCGTTTGAAGAAGGACATGTTATAACGAAGCGGGAACACAGAGGAGAGGAGTTCATTACAGAGTTGTTTATTATAATTCAAATAACGTCTATTTATGATGATTATGGTAGACACACTATTAGAACTGTCATGATCATCATTAGCCACAGGACGTCCACTCCTGAGCATTAGCGCAATAAACTCGTAATTTTTATAAATTCCTATCAAGGCTTTACCACAAGCATACGCCTGTAACTTCAAAGTTGTTTTAATGGTAGAACCACGCTGTAGAGAGTTACGTCTACAGCACGAATGGTCCGAATCGACCGGTTTGATACCACTGTCTCACAGAAAACCGATGTAGAGTGGCAACTCGCTGTCGCGTTTCATTCGTTGCGTGAAATTCCTGTGGCCCATTTCCACAATTCCATTTCCCTCCTCTTTAATTCCTTCCTTTTAGGTTGACAACGCACCCATGATTATTTTTGTGTCTTGGGTGTCTATGCTGATGGAAATCACTTACCATCAGGTGGCCCATCTGCTTGTTTGCCATTATATGATATAAAAAAATAAACATTAACTCAAATATGTATGTTCAAATGAAAATTCCACGTGATCCATTGTCACCCTAGTCGTACATCACGTCGCGGCCAGGTGACTGATTCACTGGACAATATGACCGCTTGAAATACGATAATGGGTTGACGAGCTCGGCCTTTTGGGGACGTTTGTACACGACTCTGTATTGATGTTCTAGTTATTGAGCTATATAAGGCAAATATGTACCGCCATGTGAAGATTTATCCCATCAAAACATAAATGTAAAGAAAGCCAAGCTCATAACAATAAAACAAAAGACAGTGCTTTCACTAAGCTAAAGCACTAAAGCGGCACTAAAGCAGTTGGATGTAACTGGACACCAAACTCTTTCGAACTTCGAGTTCGAGTTTCGAAGATTCAAAACTAACCTAATCAAATAACGATCGTCAATTACTACAATCGACAATGTGGTAACGTCTTTTACTATTTATAGTACGACCCAATCCCTATTTACATATAGGAAGGCAATTTATCCATGATTCTATTTGTGTCTTGGTTGTCTATGGGCGGTGGAGATCACTTACCATCAGGTGACCCATCTGCTCGTTTGTCTATATAAATAATTATTACAGACGGATTATAAACCTCTTTGATAATCCAGGCTAGTGCGCTACCCCTTCGCGAATAAAAGCGTACGCTTATGTATTTTTATATTTCATAAACCATTGAAATAAAACTATTTTATACGGATTCTATCACGATTTGTTTTTATTTTTAGGCCCGATTTTTAAGCTTTGCAGCCTTCCTGATTATAGGTCGGAGTGAGGAGTAAAAAATAAAAAAAATAATATTAGCCCTGTAATATTACTGTCCCACTGCTGGATACATGCCTCCTCTACTAATGAGAGGGGTTAGGCCTTAGTCTACCACGCTGGCCAAATGCGGGTTGGTAGACTTCACATACCTTGTCATTTGTCCAAAAATGTTAGTGTTACCTAACTGTTAACTTTCTTAATCCAGTTGAAAAGCCAGAAAACGACACCTAACCTAACACACCAAACAAGGGCATGATATAGTAAAATGTTCCAGATAAGAGAGACAAATCCGCGTGAGCCCGTTATAGTGGATTTATATGTAAATTCTGCGACAGGTGCGTCCGTCTGTCTGTGAACCGCGCTGGAATTGTAAACTGGGGGCTTGTGGGATGTAGGTACCTAAATTAAATAGAGGAAACCTCGTGTGGTTTAATAAAAGAAATGATATAGAAACATTCTTTCACCTACCTGCATTTGTTATCCCACACCAATGTGGGGAGCACGGACGTAGAAAAAAGAGGACGTAGCGCTAGAAACATTAAAAGTAAAGCAGGGTTTTCTGCTGATCCAATCTATCGACACTTCATGGTGGCGACTGATTGATAGGGAGTTCATAGGGCACTTTTTGAGGCGCGTTTGTGTGCGTGGCTTATCTGTGGCGTCCGTTTAACTATAGGCGAGACGGTGTCCTCATTTTTCATACATCCGAGGCGGAGACAACACACTTTTAAAATATATTACAGAACAATTTATTACAAAGGTGTTTAAGAACCATTTTCAAGAATGATGCAAGGATCTAGAATTTGTACCCGATTACCATGCTGATGATGAAAGTTGATGTATATTTATTCTAAGTTCAAAGTACATGTGTCAATGTCTCATATAAAACTTCGCCACACATTTTACAACCTTGTTTTCTATAATTCAAAGAATCTCCTAAATCCAATTTCGCTCGATCGAAACAAAATTATTTCCTAAAAAACCCACCGAGTTTGCTAATTTCGAAAGTTTTTTAAAAGGTGGAAATGTTCGGAAGCTGTAAAATGCTGAGCAACTGTGTTACAAAGTACTGAAACTGCGATCAAGGTGGCACCAAGTTTAAGAGAAGCGTGGCAGGGTTGGGGAAATGAGATGTCGATAAATATATTTCGATATTTCCTGATGGGCCTAATGACATATGTACATGAACATACACGCACGCACACACTCACATTCACACCTGTCATCCCCAAAGGGGTAGGAAGAGATTAAAAAAATATAATCGCGAAAGAATCCATAAAACCTAGTTTTATTTCATTGTATAACATTCGCGTAAACCTAAGAAATCATTAATTTGCTGATTTATTTTGCTTCAGTTCTGTATTTCGATGAGGGGGAATGTTTTATTAGGTAACTTGGGATATGACCATGGGTCGCGGTTTTCAGACTAAGTACATATGCGGTCATAGACCAATAAAAGCCAGTCTTCCTAGTTCGGGTGTAGAAAATCCATAGATTATCATAGATTAATACGTACTACTACTGTAGTATCATAGGCATTGACTATCGATAAACTTTCACATCCCTACAGCAAAAATGAAAGTGAATTCTTTCCACCTGATAGAACCGTTATTAGCCAATTCGACGCCCATTCCGATCCTAATAGAGGCGTAATAAAAGGGACTCGCTGGCTTTTACGTTTATTTCTTAAAAATAAAGAAAATATATTCAATTTGCTACGTGGACCTTCGATTTGATAACTATTGGGTTTTTTTACTGGCTTATGGAGGCAGTGGAGTCGCCTCCTTAGTTTAGTGGCAGCGTATTTGAGCTGCGAACCGGAAGGTCCTGGGTTCGATTTCCAATAGTATAATTGTATATAGTTTGTAATGATTTTGCCAATGTCAAGTAGTGATGTGGATAATCTATTAATAATCGATTATTTTTTAAAGTTGTGTTATTATATTATTAATCGACCGTATCACGATTGGATAAGTTTTGAAGTCGATCCGTAAAATTTTTAAACTTGTGATTATTCCAACCATTTTTATACTGTAGCCTAATGTACAATAAAAACTTTTCTCAAAAACACATATCACGTTCGCTGTACACCCTTCACGATCAAACTAAACTCATTTTTGATTGTACTTCCCTCTCTTTCTATCGCTATCTCTCTCGGTGTTGAGAGCCCTTTAATGACGTGAAAATGGAAAGTTCCCCACCGGCAAAAAGTTGGCAACACTCGTAAAAAGTGCGTTTGTAAGTTACGAATGATTTCCCCACCTCCTAATGTCTTCTTACCTTTATGTAGACATACATATAGTATACTAGGTGTTCCTCTTGGGGCTTATGTCGTCTCCTTGGTTGATATATGGGCTGTGAACCGGGAGGTCCTGGGTTCGTTTCCCAGGTCGGGCGTGGTGTTTTTCTAACACTATTTGCCCGTGGCTGGATACCCCAGATGGGGGTTGACGTCAGGCAGGCAGCCGGTCGCAAAAACTAAGCCAGATCCTTTCTGCAACATGCTTGAAAAAGTGTGTCCCAAAAATATTACCGTTCTGACAGCTTTATTAAAATCAAATATTTGTTAATTTTATCACCCTTTCAGAAACCTTCAGTCTGTATCATTTGCGGGTTTAGATAAGTGGCTTATGCGCTAGTCGAATAGAATAGTTGAATAGAATAAATGTATGGGAATGACATAAGACATGACATACGGCGGCGTACTCGTCTTATGTCATTCTCATACATTTATTTTATTCGACAATTTTTTTCGACTAGCGCATAAGCCACTTGCCTAAACCCCCTGGTAAGTGATTTTCCGATTCACAAACAGTCAATTCAGAAACTTGACGATTTACAACGAAATAAACCCATAATAAATTACACCCAAACATACACGGATACCTTTTCCTACCGACACACGGTCGTTATTGAAAGCAATAAATCAGGCCGCGCCGCGTGCCCATATAGCATAGCACACGTCGCGAAACAGTTGTTTAACAAATATAACGCTTGTTCTTTTGTAACACGTCTGCATTGATGCCGTGTTTGGTATAATTTAGAAGCCGGAGTCGTTCTTTGCTACCATGGATATTTTCTACACCAAAGTCCTTGTCACTTCATTTACCCTCATCCCACTCAATGGGGTCGGAGTTGCCCAACCTGGGAAGCAAACCCAGGACCTACTACAAATCCTATATACGCTGCTCTTAGAATAGGCGACTATATTTCTTTTTCGACCGACTTCCACAAAAGGAGGAGGTCCTCAATTCGTCTGTATTTTTTTTTATGTATGTTACTCGATATCTCCGCAAAATGTGGACCGATTTTCAAAATTCTTTTTGTGTTCGATAGAGCTTATTTCAAGGGTGGTCCCTTATAAATTTGGTCACGATTGATCGGTAAATTGGACGTCGGTCAGTTAAGTTTTAAAACTTTTGATTATCTTCTCTAAAAACAAAATTGCACCGCGTTTTGGTGATTTTACCAACGTCAAGTAGTATCTTCGACCAATTTCAAAAAAGAAGAAGGTCCTCAATTCGTATATATTTTTTTTCGACCGAATTCCAAAAAGGAGGAGGTCTTACGCGATCCATCCATCCAGTCGTTCCCTCAATGCTGAGGATCATGACCGCATTTGGCTGAGGTTATAAGGGATCTCCATTTGGATATCTCCCCCAAATATGGACCGATTTTCAAAATTCTTTTTGTGTTCGATAAAGCTTATTTCAAGGGTGGTCTCATATGGTAACGATCGGATTTGAAGTCGTTCCGTTAAGTTTTTAAACTTGTAATTAATTTGTTGTGTACTGTTACTCGATATCTCCGCCAAAATATGTGTACCGACCGCATTTGTATAGAGAAGGTTTGTCGCTTGAAAAATCCCAGGTGAATGGCTTTTTTTTACACTTTTGCCCAGGCGTATATCCCTCAGAATTTCTTGAAGTCAGACACACCACCGATCATAAAACTAAAGTCGAATTCTTTCTGCAACGTCCTTAAAAAGTTAATTCGTCTGACCCCATATTAAAGCTGAATATGATCAGGTGGAAAAAAGCCATGAATAACGTGATCAGTTGGGCCAAAAAAACTGACAAATTGAGAAACTTATATTTTTGAAGTGATTTGAAAATGTCCAAAACTTGCGTGTTCCGTTGAAACATGGCGTTATTCCGCTCCCGCTTGTTCTTCACACGGCGTCCTTCCACGTAGAAGCAATAGATCACGCACACCTGTAATATTAACGCTTCCACATCACGAGCACATGTCGCCGAGCCGAGCCGCGCCGGGCACACACCTAGTATGTACGCAAGGAAACACTAGCCCGCGAAATTTTATCGTTATTGTTTTTCGAAATTGCATCGTTATTACAAAAAAGATTTGTTTATCTACTGAATTATAGTAAAATATAAAATATAAATAAATATGAATAAAAAAATAAAATAAGTATGATATACGTCGGTTTTACCCAACTTAATAAATTTTCATTTATTATCATTTTTTTATTTTTTCCCGACATGGCGGAAATGAGCTCGACGAAATATGGGTGTTCCAGTTCGCTAGTTCGCCTGTACCTATCCCTTCAGAGCTAAAGTGGTGTAGAGTGCTAGAGTCTATGTGTGTATGCAAGTAATTACGAATATTTTGGAAACTTTACTTATACCATTTGTGCCCGATATGGCGATAGGCTCGCCCCCTATCACATCTGGGACGGAACTAAGCTCGGCGAAATGTGGGTGTTCCAATTCGGTAGTGCGCCTCTGCTTACCCCTTCGGGGATACAGGCGTGAGCTTATGTTATGTTATGTTATGTTACTTATACCAAAAGGTATTAACTACAATTTTAATTATTATTATACCGCGTATCTGTTGTAACTATATTTAGAAGTAGTAATCACAAGTTTAATGATCACAAGTTTAAAAACTTAACGAACCGACTTCAAATCCGATCGTGACAAATTTATATGGGACCACCCTTGAAATAAGCTCTATCGAACACAAACGTAATTTCGAAAATCTGTCGACATTCAGCGGAGATATCGCGTAACATACATAAAAGACGAATTGAGGATCTCCTTTTTGGAAGTCGGACGAAAATTTGGGTAAAAAGAAGAATTTGTGATCAGTATGCAGACGGGCTCGCCCCCTATCACATAATAATAATAATAATATTAGCCCTGTAATATTACTGTCCCACTGCTGGGCACGGGCCTCCTCTACTAATGAGAGGGGTTAGGCCTTAGTCTACCACGCTGGTCTAATGCGGGTTGGTAGACTTCACATACCTTCGAAATTCCTGTGAAGAAATTCTCAGGTATGCAGGTTTCCTCACGATGTTTTCCTTCACCGTTATAGCAAGCGATATTTCACAATGAAAATACACTTAACATAGAAAAGTCAGAGGTGTATGCTCCATTTTAGGGTTGGTCTCGAACCTCCGACACTTGTCTCGTCAGTCCGTACCATTCCCAACTGAGCTATCGCTGCTTCCCCTATCACATGGTGGGAGGGAAATAAGGCGATATGTTGTGAGGCACGATTTATGCCTCTACCTACCCCTTTTAGGATACATGCATGAGCTTATGTTTATTCATTGTATACGGCCTCACCTAAGGTGAAGCATCATGCCGGATACATCCGATACGTTCCGGAGACTGCTCCACTTGCATCGTAATCGAAGCCGCGAGGTCGTGAGTCGTGACACTGCTCTACATCAGAATCTAGGTCTAGATCAGCATCTAGACCTACTGTTTGAGGTTAAATGGTGGTTGAATTTAGTAATTTAGGGCCACCTGCAACTCCTCGATAAATCCCTATTAATTCCAAATCTTGATTTAAAGATAGGTGTGAGCTGTAAGATAAATCGAGATCAGGTGTAACTCCAGATCCGTATATTTTTTGTATTAGTAAGTTTGTCCTAAACTCTAGTTTACTGAAATTAAACTATTTTTACGGATTATATCACGATTTGGTTTTAATTCTCAGGACAGACTCAGGTCTGACCCGTGACCACGAAGGCTGCAAAGCTTTCGAAACGTCGGGCATAAAAATTAAAACCAAATCGTGATATAATCCGTTAAAATAGTTTAATTTCAATGAATAACATTCACGTAAACCTAAGAAATCATTCTCTAGTTTACTTCCAGCTTTTTCCTATATTTAATAATAATAATAAATAATACCCAACAGTCACACACATAATCCTGACCCCCACAATTTTGTGTTGTGGGTATAATGACTACGAGAGACTTTCGGTCTCACAACACCCAGACCCGAAACAAATATCTATGTATGGGCCACACAAATATTTCGGTGCGGGGATCAAACCCGTGGACTCTCGCCTCACAACCGGCTGCTAGTCCACTGCGGCACGCAGGCTGTCATATTTTAAATTGACATTTGGGATAAATTGAGATTTATGAAAGTGCTGCATGTCGCCCTAAGTCTTTTGCTTACGAAATTTGAGATTAATAAATGGTAGAGCCGTGCTATAAACTATTTTGCATACAGCATTCATGGCCGGCTCGACCGGGATTTTACCACTAACACACAAATTGCTCTTGTGACGTATATTGTCTGGACGTATATTTATTTATTTTTACACCTTATTTATTTACCCATACTTGCAATTAAATAAATTTATTGATTGATTTATCTTTGACCTGCCCCCATCCCACTCGATTGAAGGTTCACGTAACACTCTTTAAAGCATGTAGCAGAAAGGATTTGGCTTTAGTTTTACGACAGGTTAGCCTTCTTTACGTCAACTACTTCTGGAGAAGCCAAACATATATAAAAGAACGAAAATAATACAGCGAGGAATAGGTGTCTCAGTTATGAGTCTACCTAATCCTATATCATACATAGATTTTATAATTTCTAATTTAAAATCAAATAGCGCGCCAATTTTGGATGGTATAGACTCCCATCTCCTAAAGCACTGTTTTAAATATTTGACACAACCTCTATTGCATATTTTTAATCAAAGCATAAGTTCATAATTGAATAATTATTAAATATTTAAGATAATTTGAACAGCAATTTTATTATACTATAAGCTTTATTATTGTAGCAGTAATGAAAATTAAATTTGTTAAATAAATATAAAACCTATTATAGCATATAATAAAGAAAATAAATACTAACTGGTCTCCAAGATACAGGGTTTCTTTAGTTTGGGGCCCCCTGGTAATCATAGCATAAACATTTATATGCGTAAGCAACAACTACATTTTTGTATTATTTCCTGTCTTTTGCATTAATTATAATGTGTAACCTCAAATGTATGTTGTGCAAAATAAATATTTTTTATTATTATATCATACGAAGTGTTGTTATGTGTGTACAAGCACAAGATCCCTTTCTTTGTACATACATAGGTAACGCAGTGCATTATCACCTCGCGGTATCAAAGCGTCTTTGTACCGGCGATGTGATCTACGCGCGTGTGACACGCAACGGATGATGCTCTACTTATTATGATAAATTGTAATATCATCATCATCATCATAATCAGCCATAGGACGTTTACTGCTGAACATAGGCATCCCCCAAAGGTTTCCAGATCAGCCTGTTGGAAGCGGCCTGCTTCCAGCGACTTCCTGCGACCTTTATCAGATTGTAATAAAGTGTGTATTTTTAGTCGAGGGACATATTCAAACACATGGCTGTTCATGCTTGCATGGAACTGATGAAAATATACGCAAAAAAGTAATGATAAAAGGCAGAGTAAACTTTGTTTTTTCGTGAAAAGTCTCTTAACGTGTCGATACCCTCGTGCCAGATACTTGCTTGACCTATCTCATTGGTCTTTATCTATGAATAAACTTTAGGTAAGATCCGTTTTCCCTTCATACTTTCAACCTGGCTTAGGACAGGCAAAAATATGTATCTAATAGAAATTTCGATAAAAAACAAAGTCATATGTAGTCTTTATTATATATTTAGGACGAGAATTGAACACTCAGTGACCTCCTTAAACAGGTCCCTCAAATAAACTCACACACTGTATAAGTGGAATTAGTAAGAAGGTTTCTTATAGGCTTACGCGAATGCTATTCATTGAAACAAAATTATTTCTTACGGATTCTATCATCATTTGTTTTTTTTTATGTTTAGTCCCGACCTTTCGTTTAAAACTACCTTCGTAGGTACGAGTCGGAAGTAGGTTTAGTTGGTGTTTGGGGATATCTTTATTCGATTACTTGTCGTTTAATTATAAATGGAGCGATAAAAACATAACGTGAGTTGAAGGCATTTGACAGCCTCCGTGGCGCAGCGGGCGAGCAGCCGGCTGTGAAGCGAGAGGCCGCGGGTTCGATCCCGCACCGAGACATATGTTTGTGCGGCCCACAGATATTTGTTTCGGGTCTGGGTGTTGTGAGACCGAGAGTTACTCGTAGATCCTGATACCCACGACACAAGACTAGTATCTTAGTGTGGGGTCAGGACTATGTCTGTGATTGTTGGGTGTTATTTATTTATTTTACGTGAAGCGGACAGCAACAAAAAAATAGGTTCTGAAATTCGTCCATATTAAGCTTTATAATATTGTACATTTTTTTTTATTTCAGATTAGTTGTTAAGTTATGAGCTTTTAAAGAATTAACATAACTGACGGAAGGGTTCTTTCGGAGTTATTTTTTATACAAAGCTTGGCAAATTGTGGGTGTTCTGGCTCTCTAGTTCGAGTCGGCCTTTCTCTTCTGGGAAACAGAGATCTTTATAAAAGAGGCCATAACCCTTGAGGTTGTTTCAGCATTTCTTCTCAGGGATAGCCACGAAATGCCGACGCGTTTATTACTTTATCTTTATGATTTGAATTTGAATTTAATAAATGTACTTTTCTGCATAATATCATAATATCGCAAGTTATACCACAAGCTCTTCGCTATACTATTAATTTTGAAATTTCCAAAAAAAACATTTATTAATGGATGAGATAAAGTCAAAGAAGAAGATAATGCTGAGCTGACCACATTTATCGCCATGAAGGCATGCAACGTTTTAGTATATAAGTTATTTTTCAATTATGTTTATTTTATGTAAGTTGTTGCCTGTCCTGTTTTGGTTTGACAAATAAACATTCTTTTTTCTTCTTCTTATCTTCCAAATTTTTGCGTTCGAGAGTTAGTAGTTTTAGCTGTACGTTGACGTGTTTTGGTTGTGCAAGCAATTTAAGTTTAACTTATTTATATCATGCCTAGAAGTAAAAAACACTCCAAAAAATTAAGTAGAGCATCATCCGCACCGTACCACCGTCGTAGCAACGTTTTCCACAATGGAACTGCTTTTTCGGTCTTTTGTGGTTTTTCCTTTGATTAACTTTGATCTAGGTGAGTGCACTAAGCCACCTACTCCCACCTCCTTACTGATACGCGTTAATGGATTGTTACTCACAAAGAGCTTTCACCTGAAGCCTTTCTGGAGCTTTTGTGAGCTTGTAACGAGTTGGAAACGAAATGTCTTTGAAGTGTGGCGTAGTGAGCTATTTTCATTTCAACTTGTAATTTACACTGTGCACCTTTTGTCTATGTATACTATAATATCATAAAAAGACTTTTTTTGTATTTTTGTAATAAATAGGCTTAACAACGATTGAACTACATACATACATAAGCTCACGCCTGTATACTCGAGGGAGGATAGGCAGAGGTGTATGCAGAGGTGCACTAGCAATAGAACACCTACATTTTGTCAAAAGACTACAGGGGGGTTACCATCACCTCTTATAGCAGTATTATTATAATTTTACTTGTATCGATTCCCATACAAAACAAACGAAGAACGATTATAATAATACTGCTATAAGAGGTCGTGGTAACCCTGCTGAACTCACATTAAAAATTTTTTCGTTCAAGGAATCCGAGCATATAAGCGAGGTTCCCATAGAATATATTAATAAATTTCCACGAGAACAGAAAAGTATAGTAGATAGTATCATATAGATATTTTAAGGGGTGATTAACTTTAAAGCTAGTTTAAGCCTTTTTGTATTCGAACACGGCAGTTACAATCCACCTGGTAAGCGACGTGTAGTCAAGCAAGATAGTAAAAGTTTGCACCGGCTTTATAGCTTTCTTTTTTCTAGCTGCCCATCTTAATGTGGAGTTTTTTTTCACTTTCAAGCGAGTTACAGAACTAATTTGGCTTAATTTTTACGAACGGCTACCTGCCTAACGTAAACCCCCTTTTGGACAATCCATTCGTACTGTCTACAGGAACGAAATGATACGATGACATAAAACCAATAAAACATTATATTCGCTATCCTATCTATTTAATGTGCAAGAGTACAAGAGTATCATGCGATATCCTTGCGGGTTCAGTCCGGACTAGGCTGGTGGTGTTCAAACGGTTGGGAGATGGGCACCGACGGGGTGGAAGCCGGTCT
Organism: Clanis bilineata; assembly: GCA_036417725.1. NCBI lineage: Eukaryota > Metazoa > Arthropoda > Insecta > Lepidoptera > Sphingidae > Clanis > Clanis bilineata. Next base: position 17,010,716 of record CM071145.1, on the reverse strand, counting down.
CGTCGGCGGTGTAGGTGACGGTGTAGGTGACGCCGTCGGGAGCGGTGAAGGAGAACTGGCCGCGGACCTGGTTCGCTTCGTTCTCAGTGCCGACGTTCTTCAGGCTACCGACCTCCTCTTGCTTCTTGCCGTCGCTGGTCTCGTATCTGCAAAACAACACAATTCAACTTTCTTTCTACCTGCCCGTATACACCTTATTTTAAGTCGGTAAAACACTTTTTCAAGCACGTTGCAACTTTCTGCAACTTTCTTTATGTTTGGCTTAGTTTTTACGACCGCCTGCTGTCTGACGTCAAACCCCTCTGGGAGATCTAGTCCTTGGCAAATTAGAAAAACTGAACCTCACCTGGGAATCGAACCCAGGACCTTCCGGTTCACAATCCATATATGCTGCCACTAGACGACGAAACAAAATTCAACTTGGGGTTTTTTCGAACTCAGCAATACACTGCTCCTGATGGTAAGCGTAGTGCAGGTTAAAAAACCAGCGACCCCCGACAAGCCACTGGTTTATCCGTGCTCCCCAGAATTATGCCGACCTACTTATGCTTCTTCACACTCCGAAACCGAAGAGGAAAGAAGCAAATCGAGGGGTTTGCGACAAGACAGGCTGATGACCGATGCAGATACAAGGATACCCCCATACGCGTCTCAACCAACCATCAAGTTATTCCGCAAACCCCTCGAGTATACAAGAACAGTATTACTTACGCGTAGCTGTATCCCTCAGGAGTGCCGATGTTTGTGTTCTCGTAGCGGAGGATGGTGGCATCCTTGGAGTCAGCCGGGGCAGCCACGGCGGCGGCGACGAACAGAGCGAGTACGATGAACTGACACACAAACATTTGTTTTTTATAATATACCCTTAGATATTTCATTACTCGGGGATTCGAGACCAACCCTAAAAAGACCTTTCGAAGGCAAGTGTGTTTTCGACCAACTTTCAAAAAGGAGAAGGTCCTCAATTCGTCAATTTGTTTATGTATGTTACACGATATCTCCGCCAAATGTGAACCGATTTTCAAAATTCTTTTTGTGTTCGATAGAGCTTATTTCAAGGGTGGTCCCATATAAATTTGATCACGATCAGATAAATTTTGAAGTCGTTCCGTTAAGTATTTTTCATTGATCAAGTGGGCTCGTGCCCGGCAGTGGGGCAGTAATATTACAGGGCTGATATTGTTATTATTTAAAACATTCTTACATATAAAAAAAAAACCCCGCCACGTGTGTGTAATCTGTCTGAACTCTAATCACGATAATCTCAAAAACTTCGAACGGCTTTTCCTACGTTGTTTAACAATGGACAGAGTGATTCATGAGGATAGCCATCAGGTATCGTAGTTGTATTGCGCACGCGGTACAACTATAGCAGTCTTGAGGTCTCAGGTTCGACACCCGAATCGGATAAAATTGCGAAATAATATTGCGTTTTTTGCTGAGTATTAGCCCCGAGTCTGAATATGTGCTATCTGGGAATTGAGACATAAATACTCTCGGCGTAACGTGGATGTTTTTTTCGCTTCTGCCTACGTCTTCGGGTATACAGGCGTGATATTGTTAATAATACATCAACAATACATTATATAATACTCGGCTACATGACCTATTGATCATTGTTGTTTTTTTTTTAAATTTAATTAGATAGGTAGTGTATAAATGTCAAAGCGCTAAAAAAGTCGTTTTAAATTCTACACACTCCTTTCCGAGATCATCTCATCTGGCATTCAAAACGTATTGGTCGAGTCACAAGAACATATTCCGCATAAATACTAGAATTAGTATTACAGTATTATTATTCTGAATCTTCGTTTTGAATGCCAGAACCACAATCCTTATAATTTTATAGTCTAATTGGTCTTGTAGTGTACTTCGATTGAGAACCTTGAGTTCCTAGGTTCAAACAGTGACGTGCACAGGCAATCAGATTAGGATAGACAAAAAATATGCATTAGTTACATAGCCCCTTACTTATAAAAATATTTAAGCGCTGCTTATCTCAAACCATAGGTTGTCCTTTTCATTTTTGAACAATATATCAGAAATCAGAAATCAGAAATCATTTATTGCACACTACACCGATACAGAGGTACAACAGAATAACTATGTAGGTACCTACCGACAGATAATGGACGGGACGGCGCAATTGATGACGCAATGCTTAATAAGCTAATATAATGCAAGGAAAAAGTGACAGGCTATTCTTAGCGAAAAGATAAGCGAAAATGATTTTATAAGTAAGGCCCATAAACACCACCACCATCATCGACATGTCAATATTTCTATATAGAGTAATATAAAAAAATCACAACTAAAAAATCTTAACGGACCGACTTCAAACTGTATTCAATCGTGACCAAATTTATATGGGACATAAGCTCACGCCTGTATTCCCCGAAGGGGTAGGCAGAGGCGCACTAGCGAACTAGAACACCCACATTTCGCCGAGCTTAGTTCCGTCCCAGATGTGATAGGGGGCGAGCCTATAGCCATATCGGGAACAAATTCCAGACTCCGGGCTGATATGGAAAAATTCCAATGTCACTTTGCCCGACCCGGGGATCGAACCCGAGACCTCAGAACCGTAGTCGTACCGAAATACCACCACGCCACGGAGGCAGTTTATATGGGACCACCCTTGAAATAAGTTATATCGCTATATATAGCTATCGAATAGAAAAATAATCTTGAAAATAGATCCACATTTGGCGGGGATATCGAGGAACATACATAAAAAAATACAGGCGAATTGAGGACCTTCTCCTTTTCTGAAGTGAGATTTTTAGAGTGTTAATTAGTTGACAAAATGTCAGGCTAGACAGTGTCTTTATGTCTGTATGGGCTGCACGCACGTCGTTCAAACACCTAGACAAACAATCGAATCGTGTTAGAGTGTTTGAATCCAATGAATGCAAACCAGTAGACGTCTCAAATACCGCTGGAAATATGAAGTGGAAACGGACTTGCGTGAAGTCTCAGCGACATCATGGTAAGAGATTTCGAGGACAGAGAGAAGTGAGGTATTTTGGTGTCAGAAGCCAGGACTCAGCCAAGGTCGTTGCGCAAACAAGATACATAGTTTGAATCCAAAAAATCACAGTAGTTGTCATGGATATGTGTCCGTGGGCGTCTCTCGCCCGAGATGGATAATGGGATATAAACTTGGCGAGTTGAGGGTGCTTTAATTCTCCAGTTTCTCTGGTCATCCCTTCAAGGACTTTGAATTCGAATTCGGATAGGCATAAACACATATTAACAGACTCTACTGTTGGCTTAGCCGAGTGGCTTATACGCTAGTCGAATAGAATAGTAAATGTATGGAAATGAGATAAGAGTACACTATATATAGCGCAGGGGATATGTTTAACACTACCTCTGTGGCGTGATTGTATTTCGGTACGACAACCATCTTGAGGTCTCGGGTTCGATCCTCGGGTCGGGCAAAGTGATATTGGAATTTTCCATGTCAGCCTTGAGTCTGGAATAGTGCCCGATATGGCGATAGGCTCGCCCCCTATCACATCCTGCACGGAACTAAGTTCGGCGAAATGTGGGTGTTCTAGTTCGCTAGGGCGCCTCTGTCTACCCCTTTGGGGATACAGGCGTGAGCTTATGTATGTATGTATGTTTAAATGATAGTTATTAGTTTTGTAAATAGTGCAGTGTCTTAACTGCGCTTAATGGCAAAATATGTAGGCCAGTATTATAAGTTTTACCAAAAAACGCAGCAAAAGATCCTAAATAGGAAGTAATCCTAAGTAACTCTACATTGAATTCGCAATAAATATCGGAAACGGTGAAGAAAAACATCGTGAGGGAACCTGCACACTGCGATTTTCTCCATAGAAATAAAATTATGTCCTGATGTCTCATGTTTGATACCCGGTCGAGACAAGTGATATTGAGTTTTTCTGTTCAGTATCAGAGTCTGGAGTTTGTAGCCGATATAGCGATAGCTTTACATCACTCGACCAAAATGAGCTCAGCAAAATATCGGCGTTCTAGTTATCTAGTTCGGCTCTGCCTACCCTTATAGGATATTGGCGTGAATCTATGTATTATGTACGCAATATCCCATTATAATAATCAAACATAGATGTGTACATAAACTTCAAATGCCATAATATACTTTTTGCTTGACATACATTTTGAACCGTGCGAACAAACTTTAATAAGCAATTACGGATGGTATGCACGTAAATGATTACATTAGCATCCTAAGAGGTGCCACGCCCTGTCAACAGTCGTTACGAGCCATTACTTATGTCAATCAATAGTCTGTCGTTAATTGCGTAATTTAAGACAAATGTTTCGATTAGTAAGAAAAATAAATATATTAAAAAGTAAATATATAACCACAAATCACAATGGCCTGACTTTTAACGGTCCGAGTTCGGATAAAGAAGCCCGAAACTAAATAAAAATACATATAAAGAGGATATATTTTAAATAGAAGTCCGTTATTATAAAAAATCGAAGTAAGAATGGAAACGAATGCGTATCATGTTAATTGTTGTGAATTTAAGGTTAATTAACAGTATTAATTTTGTTTTTTATTTCAAAAAGAAAGAAATATGTTATTCTCGAAATATAAATGAATTTTACAATTGAGTCTATAATAATAAGTAAACATGTTTTAAAAGCTGTCATTCTTAGAAAAATAAATATAATATTTACAAATGATCATTCGGTTTGGTAAGATGAAAGAAAAATATTGTATATTTACAAAAAATAATACAATTTTCAAAAAACAAATGGAATCATTATAAAAAATGTTAATTCGATTTAGAAAAAAATGAAAGATGTTATTTTAGAAATAATTGAATTTGAAATGAAAGTATTGAATGATTTTACTCACAGTCCTCATGGTAATGTTTTGTAGTTTTGGAGGTGGGTTGTGGGGCAGAAGGATAGCACGTTGTGACTGTACACTCGTCACACATTCCGAACTCTTTTATACTAAATGTGGGCACAATTTTGCATACATTTGAATCTGCACACACTGATATTTGATCAAATTATTATTTTATTAAACAATGGGCTATTTGAATATTCTATAATATTCCTGTTTGTGGATAGAGTTTATTGTGTGACATTTTTGTGTGACATTTTACACAAATATTTGATCTTCTTGAAATGTAGCTTGGTATCATTTCTTTTCCAGTTTTAATAAGGTGCATATTTTTTAACAGCTTTGTTGGCGTTGGTCGCGTATAGTTTATGCAGTGAAAAGCGTTAGGTTACCGTCGGAGGCGGCACATATATATGTTACATAAGCGTATGGGCCACCGGAGGCCGAGCCGCCCGTGACTGTCTACTCCAATTCGAGGTAAGACAATCATAATTTGTTTTTGAATACTTTTTTTGATAAAACCCTCATATGTTTCCTGACTTCGAAATTAAAGCTTAATATGGCTATAGGTCTGTCTGATACATCAAGGTGTGTAGCTCGGCTCGATGTGGTTATTTCTGTAATTATTCACATATATAGAGGTATACAGAGGTAGAGGTACATGTCAGGTCGTCAGTCCACCTTATAGATGGATGTGCTACGCTGCGCTTGCCGGTACGTGGTATCCACTAGAAAAAAAACCCTCCAAAAGATAAAGGTCTCAGGAAGTCGCTGGATGCAGGCCGCTTCCAGCAGGTCGATCTGGAAATCTTTGGGGGAGGCCTATGTTCAGCAGTGGACGTCCTATGGCTGATGATGATGATGATGATATGTACATAAGCTCACGCCTGTATCCCTAAAGAGATAGGCAGATGCGAACTAGAGAACTAGAACACCCAAATTTCGATGAGCTCACTTTGAGTGAACTTAATCGCCCGCCTGTCTGGAAGCCCTGAGTGAGGAATTTGTGCTCGATATGGCGATATGCTCACCCCCTATCACACCTGGGTCGAAAGTAAGCCCGGCGAAATGTGGGTGTACAAGTTCGCTAGTGCGACTATGCCTACCCCTTCGGGGATACAGGCGTGATCTTATGTTATGTTATGACATCAGTGCACAGCGAGCTCGATATGAATTCGATTGTCATAGTTTTTCCTACTAGGACCACAGGTCATTTTTCATGTCATTAATCGTTTAACCCTAAGAGCAATATCCACAATTTCCATTGCCATTATTTCGTGTATAATTTTTTTTTATAGCAGAGACTGGCAAACGAGCAGATGGGTCACCTGATGGTAACTGTCCATAGATAACCAGATCAGGAACCCAACCTAAAAGGAGGGAATGGAAGGGGTGAGAAAAGGGATTGGGGGAAAGGGGGGAAATGGGCCACCGGAAATCTCACTCACGGGACGAAACCTGACACCAAGCGCAACTTAACCGACCGATTTCAAAATTTATCCGATCGTGACCAAATGTATATGGGACCACCCTTGGAATCAGCTCTATCGAACACAAAAATAATCTTAAAAATCGGTCCACATTTGGCGGAGATATCGGGGAACTCGGGTCACTTCTCCTTTTTTGAAGTATGTCGAAAATATAAATCATGAATATACTCGTAAATCATTTTAAAACGGTAACTAATCACAATTTTCGAATGAGTATTTGAATAGAGAACGCTGCTCGCTCAACTTATTTGTATGAATCTTTTAACAAATTTTCGACATTTCGATACGAGTACCATTTTGTTTCGTGACAGCCCCCCGGTTCAAGAGACGTGACAAATTATCCACTATTTAAGTGACAATTAATTTAATTAATGATTATTAAGTGCTTTCTGCACTAGTGTCAACTGAATTTTAATACAAATTAAAGTAATTAATTATGCATACATTTAAAAATAGTCCAAGCGCACTAGACCACGCACTGTAAAGGATTCCGTAGTAAGGATGACATAACATAACATTAGTTCCGTCCCAGATATGATAGGGGGCGAGCCGATAGGATATGGCTATGGCGATAGCCATATCGGGCACAAATTCCAGACTCCGGGCTGATATGGAAAAATCCAATATAACTTTGCCCGACCCGGGGATCTAATCCGAGACCTCAGGATGGTAGTCGTACCGAAATGCAACCACGCCATCGAGGCAATCTAATCTAGCAGGAACACCTAGTATACTATATGTATGTCTAACGCCACCAAGGCAGTAAGGTGAATGCTAATAAAATCCAAAACCAGTTCAAAAACTACATACCTAATACACATAAGCTCACGCCTGTATCCCCGAAGGGGTAGGCAAAGGTAAACTAGCGAACTAGAACATCCACAGTTCGCCCAGCTTATTTCTGTCCCACATTTGATAAGGGTTGACAGAGGCTGGTACAGAGTAGAAAAAATCTATATCACTAACCGACCTGCACGCGCGCATATTATAATATTGTAGATAACATGTAGACAACATCTCGACAGTCGATTATGAGAACATTCATAGCAGTCAAGATTTCATTAGCCATAATTAGCCAAAATTCATAAGCCAATAATCCTGCTTGGCAGTAGAAATAGACGACGGTACTACCGATGTAAGAGTTCTAACCAAGGTTCTGTTTTCCATTTGATTACGGTACCCTAAAATCGATTCCGGAGGAATGCAAAGAATACCGATGTCCAATAACAACCATTTTACTTTCAAGTGTTTATTTACTTGCAGTCGCTTGGATATTTCAGTCACATTTCCTGGTTAAGTTTGGAGCTGGTTCAACCGGTTAGATGCCATTGTGTCAGAGAAAACCGATGTGAAGCGGCAAGTCTGTGTTATGAGACCGAGAGTCTCTCATAGTCTCTGACACCCACGATACAGGTTATACCTAGTGTGGGGAAGACTAGGTGTATGACTGTTGTAATATATATATAAAAGGTCACTGTTCTGTTTCGTTGTCCAAGCTCCAAGTGATCTCCACCTTATCCCACCTTAATGTGGGGTCGGCGCAACACACTTTTTCAAGCATGTTGCAGAAAGGATTTGGATAAGTTTTTACGACCGGCTGCCTGCCTAAAGTCAATCCTCTCTGAGGCATTCAGTCCCGGGCAAATTAAATTAGAAAATTCGCTTTGCCCGACCTGGGAATCGAACCCACGACCTCCCGGTCCACAGCCCATACGTGCTGCCACTAGGCCAAGGAGGCGACTATTTAAGACTGTAGGATTTAAGACTAACTGTTCATAACATATACTTAAAAAATAAAAGACGACCGTCTCGCCAGAACAATAAAAAAAGTCGTTTTAAAAAATCCAAATCGTCCCACATAGGTCGCCCAGCTCAGTATCGTATATTATGAGCGGCCTTGACATTCACTTTCCACTTCATTTGGCCAAAGATGAGTCGTTGAACATAAAAATGTTTAACAGTTCTCAAACCGGTCGCCGAGGCGATTAGACTATAGATAAAAGGACTGTTCACACTCATACGCATGATTCTTCTGGCATTGTGAATTGTGATCTTATAGATTGTACGTTACAAACTTTTGTGACTCAACTACACTGTGTGGATCCCTAAGAGAGGGTTGTCGTCAGACAGGCAGCCGGTCGTAAATACTAAGCTAAATCGTTTCTGCTACATGCTTGAAAGAGTGTTGCGCCGACCCCACATTAACGTGGGATAGGGGCAGGTAGAAAGAAAGATACACTGTGTGGATCTCGTTCAAGATCGGCCAGTGTGACAGCCTCCGTTGCACAGCAGGCGAGGATCCGGCTGTGAAACGAGAGGCCGCGGGTTCGATTCCCGCACCGAGATAAATGGTTGTGTGGCCCACAGATATTTGGTCTTACCGTAAATCTCTCGCAGTTTCTGATAACCACGACATACAGTTTAATCTAGTGTGGAGTCAGGACTTTGTGTGTGATTGTTGGATGTATTTATTATTATAAGTTCTCCCAAGGGACTTGCGACATGATTTGATGGTTGAGTATGCACATCTTTGTGTGCTTATGCCCACATTAGTCAACCGCAAGTGCTGTCGCTGATCCCTCGATTTGCTTCTTCCTCTCCAGAGTGTGAAGAAGCATTTATACAGGCCGGTATGTTTCTGGTGGAATCGGTGTTCAATTGTTTATAGTCACTAATCTGATCAGAAGGTCGGAGCCGGGCGGGCTGGATTTCTAGCTGGCATATGATACACGCAAAATGGTTCGATTTTTTAACGAACTAACTGTGGAGAAAGGAGCTCACAACTAATACAAATACTTGTAGCCAACACCGGATCTCCAGCCGACCAACAGCATCGTGGCCACACAAATCAAACCAAAATATTTATTGAACGCATAAAATATTCAGACATCATTTAGATTAACATTATCATTTAGAAGAACCGGCGATAAACTCTGACGTTGCTCTTTTTAACACCAATTTACAATCAGTTACTAATACAGTACAGCACCATATACAGAAATACCTTAAATTAGAGCAGCTGAACCATGATAACAAAAGATATCTAATAATATAGGACAAAGTAAGATACAAGATGCACTGACTGACCCCCATAGCCACGGCAAGTTGAACTGAAAAAAAACAAAACAGTCTAGGAAGACCAGTCTCCACAAGCAGCACCCGTTCACGAGTATGACGCATGTGCCAGCCATCAATCTCCTCAACCATGTCGTTGGGAAGTGATCGACCCGGCACAAGTATAGACCTTAAATGAGCATCACAAAGCATTGCATTCTTCACTTCCTTACAGTCAGTCGGCATTCAGCAAAGATCGTGTCGTACTCGTATCGTTAGATGTAAACCGTTAAGAAATCAAATAATCAAGTCATCTGCCGAGGAACCAATAAATGATACATCATATAACACGTATATTGCACATAAAAATCCATAATGTAACCAGTTTGTTTTTTATCATTTTGAATGCCAACTCTAATATAAAGAAATTCAATAAATTACCTAAACCACATACTCACGAACCAAGGTTAAGACACGAGTTTTATGTCATGGGTTTAGAACATTAGACTTTACATTGACATAAGCTCACGCCTGTATCCTCGAAAGCGTCGGCAAAAGTGCACTGGCGATCTAGAACTGCTGGTGCTTTTGCTGGTGGTAGGATATTCGTATCCGACCGGATGGCGACCACCGCGCACATGGTGCTATAACCTGCCATAGTGACCCACACTGCGTGTGTGGTTCGCGTTCCAGGAGCAGCTAGTGTATTTCCTTGCTTGCAGCATGACTTGATGGTCAGTTGAGACGGGTATAGGGGTATCCCTGTATCTGCATCGGTCATCCGCCTGTCTTGTCGCAAGCCCCTCGGCTTGCTTCCTACCTCTTCGGATTAGGGGTGTGAAGAAGCATAAATAGGCTGGCCTGATTCTGACGACCACTGATAAACCCATTGTTTGTCTGTATGCTATGTTTATTTTTGGACTGCAGTAAGCTTACCATAAGGTGCAGTGTCACTTTGCCGTGCCAGGATAAAAAAAAAAAGAACACCCACATTTCGCGAGCTTAGTTCCGTCCCATATGTGATAGGGGCCGAACCTAACGCCTTATCGGGCACAAATTCCAGACTCCGGACTGATTACTTTGCCCGACCCGGGGATCGAAACAAAGACCTCACGACAATACTACTACGCCACCGAGACAGTCAACTTTAGATTTAGTGAACAAATAATGGGCCTTACTTATAAAAACATTTTCGCTTATCTTTTCGCTAAGAATTGTCTGTCACTTTTTTCCTTTGCGTTACATTGTTTAAAAGAGAAAGGGACAACCTATGGTTAAAGATAAGCAGCGCTTAAATATTTTTATAAGTAAGGGGTAATGTGTGGATCACACAAACATTTGTTCCGATGCCGGAATGGAACTCACAAACTCTTGTTTTACAAGCGAGTATTCACTGAAGGAGCTCTCTCGGTGCACAACTCATATTTATTACCACTAAACCAAATAGGCGAAGGCGATATTACGAGACCTAAAATAAATAACTTCGGTAAATAAATATTATTCTTAACAAAATCTCTTTCACAAACCTTGTCATTCGTGCATTACACTCCCTGATGTAACGATGGTGGTTAGGGCTGGGGTCGCACTGCAAGCGATATGCGAAATAAAACGCGATAATAAACGTTATTTATTTATTTTACTGGCCCGGTAGCGTGGTGGAATTGCGAGCCCGGTACGATAACCATCCATATTATTTTAATGAGTGACGGGCGGGTCGGCTTCCGGAGGCCGAGGCACTTCACAGCCGCCTCCAACGGGTTAAAATGCAAGGATTCATGATTATTTATCCAAGAACTGTGAAGTGGCACTACACCTGGACACCTGATGGCAAGCTTGAGCAATACAAAAAACCAGTCCAAGCTCAGCAAATCCAATTACGAATAAATCGTTAGAAAAAGCACTTTTCCCAACCAACCTGGGACTTTAACCCAGGACCCCCGGTCCACAGCCCACATTTGCTGCCACTCGACCTTGACTTGAAAAATATCACGTGTATATTCTCCAATCACTTTCCGCGCTCAGTATAACCGCAGTTTAACGTCGCTTACGTCGTATCAACATTTGAATAACAAGGTGAAGGTTAAAAGGTGAGCGTAGTAAATGCTAAGCCACTTATGAAACATCCAGCCGCACACATTTATCCCAATTCTATAGTAAATACATCAAGTAAGCACTCAAAATCAAAACTTATTATGAAAATAGGAAACAATGGAAGTTTTTCGTCTCTGCTAATGCATTTACGATACATTTTAAGAAAAAATAACCTGTCACTTTTTTCCTTGCGCTACATTGTTTTGAAAATGGAAGGGACAACCTAAAGATAAGCAGCGCTTAAATATTTTTATAAGTAAGGGTATAATTGACATAATTTAAAGTAAATTATGGTATCTGCAGAATAAATTATTTTAATTTACAAGATAATCTAATTTAGCTTCTAACCAATGATATAAATGTGAAAGTATGTGAATGAATATATGTACTTAACATAACATAAGCTCACGCCTGTATCCCCGAAGGGGTAGGCAGAGGCGCACTAGGGAACTAGAACACCCACATTTCGCCGAGCTTAGTTTCGTCCCAAATGTGATAGGGGGCGAGCATATCGCCATATCGGGCACAAATTCCAGACTCCGGGCTAATATGGAAAAATCCAATATCACTTTGCCCGACCCGGGGATCGAACCCGAGACCTCAGAACCGTAGTCGTACAGAAATACCACCACGCCACCGAGGCAGTCATATGTACTTCTTTCACACAAAACTACTGAATGAATTTCGATCGGGTTCCCGTGGGATATTTCCACGCAGACGAGTATACAATAAAAGCTAACGCGTGCTCAAAGGGGGAAGCACGTTGAATGCTCCAAAGAATCACATCTTCCTCAACCACTTTCTGAACCAATTCGAACCAAGAAATTCATGTTTTGAGTGTTGAGTCCAAATGGTTAATACTACATACATAGAGAGGCTATTAAGCCATTTTCTACAAATAAGTTGATCTCATCAACGCCGTCTCTCGTAAAGTAGCAAAAAAATTTATGTTTTAACGACATATTTTCGGCTACAACACGGTAGGTGGTGCTAGATGTCATACCTAATGATGAGATTTGGCATGGCAACATGGATGAAAATAACATGATATCGAACGTAACTTTGATAACGCCATTCGACACCAGAGGGCGCGTATTAGAAGATAGATCAATTTCTAGAATCATCTAAGAATTTTTTTTTATTCTTTTTCAAAGGATGCAGATAAAACTATAGTTTGGTCCATCTTTTATACCCTAACGCGACTTGCAAGATCGTATTGCTCAACTCAACGTAATTTCTTTGAAAACAATTTATTTCTTGCAACATGTCTACGTCCTATCACATGGATGAATCGAACTGAACTGTGTGGCAGGTGACTAATAAATTACCACCTGATCAAAAGTTATGGATCACGAGTTTTGTGGTGATGCGCGGTCAAGTGTAATACTGTTTAATATCTTTGGTTGAGGATCTCCTTTGGACATAAGTTCTTTTGAGTGTACTGATTTCTTAAGTTTACGCGAATGCTATTCATTGAAATAAAATTATTTTTACGGATTTTATCACGATTTGGTTTTAATTTTTATTCCCGACGTTTCGAAGGCTTTGCGTAATATAGGGACCACATATATATATATATAGGGACGTAATATAGGGACCCGCGTAAAAGAACATATAGCTGACGTGAAACACCGACGCTCTACGAAGTCTGCAGTTACCGAACATTCAGAGGAAGGCTCCAAACATTACCTAAGATTTGACAAGCCACAAATCCTTGCCAAAGAACAACGATTCCTACCTAGGATGATACGCGAGGCTATTGAAATTAAAAAACATCCTAATTTCAATAGAGAAGATGGTTGGAAGCTTGCACAAGCCTGGGATCCAATTATACATTTAATCAAATCGGAACCCAAAAGACCAGCTGCCAGACCTCAAGACACTGTGAGCTCGTACTGCGTAGATCGGAACATAAACGGTTAACTTTTTAAATCTGTATAATTTCAAAAATGAAGGTAGATTTTGTAACACTAACATTCTTGGACAAATGACATCTCAGTCCAACCCGTGACCACGAAGACTGCAAAGCCTTCGAAACGTCGGGAATAAAAATTAAAACCAAATCGTGATAAAATCCGTAAAAATAATTTTATTTCTTTTGAGTGGAGAATGAAGAAGCAAGCCGGAGGAAGCCGTTCCCTTTTCTACGAACTATAACCCTTATTTTACTTCCGCCCTTGTTATCGTTTTCGTACCTAACTGCCTCGGGGGCGTGGTGGTATTTCGGTACGACTAACGTCCTGAGGTCTCGGGTTCGATCCCCGGTTCGGGCAAAGTGATATTGGATTTTTCCATATCAGCCCGGAGTCTGGAATTTGTGCCCGATATGGCGATAGGCTCGCCCCCTATCACATCTGGGACGGAATTAAGCTCAGTGAAATGTGGGTGTTCTAGTTCACTAGTGCGCCTCTGCCTACCCCTTCGAGGATACAGGCGTGAGCTTATGTATGTATATAAAACAGCAGCGATAGCTCAGTTGGGTATGGTACGGACTGCCGAGACAAGTGTCGGAGGTTCCAGACCAACCCTAAAATGGAGCATACACCTTTGACTTTTCTATGTTAAGTGTATTTTCATTGTGAAATATCGCTTGTTATAACGGTGAAGGAAAACATCGTGAGGAAACCTGCATACCCGAAATTTCATCACAGGAATTTCGAAGGTATGTAAAGTCTACCAACCCGCATCAGGCCAGCGTGGTAAATTAAGGCCTAACCCCTCTCATTAGTAGAGGAGGCCCGGGCCCAGCAGTGGAACAGTAATTTTACAAGGCTAATATTATCATTATTATTATTTTGTAAAGCGGGCTAACAGTGCCCTTTCTTTACAACATATTATATACTTTGCACTGACAACTGCTTAGTTATTCAAACGATGTATATATTTTAACTTTATAATGATGCATCTCAAAGACGTCTAACATTAACAAGGCTATTCAATTTACATAAGAATTTAAAAAGCTATTTTAAGATTTGAACGCAGCACTAGCTCGCGAAATTCAATATTTTGTGCGTTTTTAAAAGCAGTAGCCCGAGCACGAAAAACTAATGTAAATGTAAATGTATTCGAGTTCGCTGCGCACTGATGACGTTTGGTTAATATTTCATACAAATTTCATAGACGCGCATCGAGTTCGAATACATTTACGGTTGTCAGAAATTTTCCTGCTCAGGCCGCAGTTCACTTCTTCGATATAATATGAAAAATTTGCGTTAATACTCAAAAATAATCTACTTTCTACCTAGCATTATTCCTGTCAGGTTCCGCCTTCCTACTTGAACGCTTCCGCTTCGCCCGTTCTTGGATATCCTCCACAGTGAAAGCATTGGCTCTCATATCTTCCTCCAAAACTTCTAGCAGCGTTTTTTGGCCGAGATAGATACGGTGGGTAATGACAATAAAAATTGTAAATGCAGCCAAAAACATAAATATGGACAAGCAATGAGTTTATAGGTAATCGCCAAAATCACAATTTGTTTAATATGTAGAGCTACGTTAATTAAATTTCTGGAAAACCAACGTGAAGTGATTTTGCCGTTATGTTTCCTAAGGCGAGTAAGATCTTCGAATGCCGCCCCTCACTTCCTAATCCCACTTTTTTCGTTAGTAAGCAGCGGGGTGACTATGCTATTGCCGATTTCCATACTCCATAGATGACAGTTACTAGTTACCATTTAAAAAAAAAAGATGAAGAAATACTTTTAATTTATCCGGACACGGCAAAGTGACTACACTGCACCTGATGTTAAGCGTAGTGCAGTCCAAAAAAACTAGCGACCACTGACAAACAATTGGATTTATCAGTGGTCGTTAGAATCATGCCGGCCTATTTATGCTTCTTCACACTCCGAATCAGAAGAGTGAAGAAGCAAATCGAGGGGCTTGCGACAAGACAGGCGGATGACCACATACAAGGATACCCCCATAACATCTTCGTTAGCGAAGACTAAAATGGTATGATATTTTATCTTATATTTCACGCAATCTAATATTTTAATCATTAAGCAATTGATTGTTATTTTCCTTCGTGATGACATTTAACTTCAAGCTAAGATGCAAGGTTGCGTAAAATCTGTTTTGAATTTTGGTGTATGCTAATTAATTATTTCGCAAGATGTTGTTGGAAAAAAAATGTTCATGAGTATCTCTAAACCACCTCGATTATTTGAGTACAAAGGACAAGTACTTTGTCTAGTACATATGATATTTCATGCAAATTGTATAAAACTAAATGTATCACTGTTTTTGTACGATGTTAGTTCAGAGTATTAGAATGATGCCTCGAACGCTTTAGAAACACTTTTATAATACCTAACGACACAAAATGGATTGACTGATCGACTGACTGTCTGAGTCGATATATTACTGGCTTTTGAGGAATAGACTTTTGAAGGCTCAGTTTAGAGTTACCAACTAGAGCTTGTTATATTTACAAAGGTGACAAAGAAACCATTATGTAATTTACTATAACATAAATTGTTTTATTAACACCAAGATCGTATCACAGATCTTATGGACATATTAACAATGTAGGTTTTAAGTAAGGGATATGAGTATTTTTGGACTAGATGTAGGTCGTGCAACGGGTAGATTAGTTGGCCTTGGGAAGGTGGGCGCCTTGGGGTCTGAAGCCGTCGCGACCAGCGGTGTACACGACCGTGTAGACGACGTTGTCGGGTCCGGTGTAGGAGTACTGGCCGCGGACTTCGATGCCCTCGTTCTCAGTGCCAATGTCTTGCACTGCTCCTTGTTCCTCTTGGTTGATGCCGTTGGACGTCCTCAGCCTGGTTACATTCAATTATTATTACATCTTATGCTTATATGCTTTGACCTTTCGTCATAACTGGCACTTTTATTACACAAACAACTGTATTTTTTTAGAAATAATGATTCTAATATTCTTCGGTGTTAGATTCGAAAACTTAATCCTTTTTTCCTTTTGGAAACCGCTATGATGATGCTCTCATCATCATCAGCCATAGGACATACACTGCTGAACATATACCTCCCTCAAAGATTTCCAGATCGACCTGTTGGAAGCCCTGCTCTCATCCCACCTTAATATGGGGTCGGTGCAACACACTTTTTCAAGCATGTTGCAGAAATGATTTGGCTGTTTTTACGACTTGAGGATAAATCCAGTTCCGGATAAATCAAATTAGAAAAATCGCTTTGCCTGACCTAGGAATCGAACCCAAGACCGGCGAAATATGCTGCCACTAGACCAAGAAGGCAAACGCTATGGAAAGAATAGTTTTGATTATTTTATCAAAGCTGATTTTGAATGATGAATTGGATATATTGGACTAGTCGTTTGAAGTTGAGCTTAAACAAGGTCATTGCACCCCCATTTCAAATATCTGTAGCCCAACCTAAACCACTGACGGTTATTAATTTTAAAACTTACAAATATTGGTAATTCTCAGGGCTGAGATATTCGTTTAAAAATTCAACAACTTGTGCGTCGGCGTCCGGGTTTACAGGGGCGGCCACTGCGGCGGCGACGATCAGGGCGAAAACTACGAACTGTGGAAAACAATACAACTGATTAGTGGTCAAATTATAGACAAATAAATAACACTTAACAGTCACACACATAGTCCTGGGCATCAAGAACTATAAGAGACTTTCGGTCTCACAACACCCAGACCCGAAACAAATATTTGTCTTGTTGCAGGAATCGAACCCGCGGCGTCTCGTTTCACAGCCGCCCAATACGCCAAGGAAGCTGTGATATTGCTAGTCAATATTACTTTTGAGCTTTTATAAGGTTGCAAAGGGTACATCAGCTTTAGCATGAATATGTATCCCAAATTGGAATGGGCCTCGCTTCTCACTCACATTTGATAACAATTTCATACAAATGTCATGATCGCGTAACGAACTCGGTTCTAACTGGTCAATCGAAAGTTATTCGTGCTAAGACCTCTTGCCACCTGTTAATAAGTGATTAAAAAATTAAATATGTACAAATTAATATCACAATACACTTGACGAATCGATATCACGGAATCGTTTACGAAATAAACCGGTTGTTCACGGAAGATGTTTCAAAACTATTAACGTACCGATTTCATTATGTGTTATGTCCTAAGACTGTTTGAAGTGTTGATGACGATCGAACGACTGATGCTTTGTGGATGTCGCAGCGGCGTTTTATACTGCTGGGCGCATCGCGCGAGCCAAGGACACACTTTGACATTTGAACTGAGATGAATCTTCTGCGGTAAAGGTGCTACTTGACATGTCCTGTTAGTTGCTGCGAGATGCGTGTGAAAATTAACTTTATAATAGTCTTTTAGAGGCCTTCACCCTTACGATAAATGGGATCGACAGCCATAGGGGGTTTGTAAGAATTGCTCAAGATATGAATTTTATTTTGGACAAATATTTGTTTTGGATCTGGGTGTTGTAGGACCGTAAGTCACTCGTAGTTCCTGATACCCACGATACAGTATACCTAGTATGGGGTCAGGACCACGTATGTGTGTGATACGTTTAATTATTAATTTCAGAGATTATTGAAATAAAACTAGTTTTTACGGATTGTATCGGATATATTATAAATCGTGTATTTATGTTACAAATTGTGATAAAATCCCTAGAACCTAGTTTTGTTCCAATGAATAACATTCGCGTAAACCTAAGAAATCATTCATCATCATCATCAGCCACAGGACGTCCACTGCTGAACATAAGCCTCCCCCAAAGATTAAAAATAATAATAAAGGTCGCAGGAAGTCGCTGGATGCAGGCCGCTTCCAACAGGTCGATCTGGAAAGAAATCATTACGCAGAGTTTATTTAAAAACAATAAAAATAGAGGACTCCTTCGCTCGGGTCGTCTATATTTACAGTTTACTTGTTATTCGTCATTAGAGCCAAAAATAGTCGTCAAAAAAGCGTATTAAATATTAATTTTGTTTCAGTGCTGAGGGAGATATTTCATTAAAAACCTTTGCGATGTAATAAATTCTGCCGAAAATTTTGTTACCTCAAAAATCGTTCGCTTGTGTCATAAAATAGTGTTATAATTTTATCATAGACTGCCTCCGTGGCGTGGTGGTATTTCGGTACGACTACGGTTCTGAGGTCTCGGGTTCGATCCCCGGGTCGGGCAAAGTGATATTGGATTTTTCCATATCAGCCCGGAGTCTGGAATTTGTGCCCGATATGGCGATAGGCTCGCCCCCTATCACATCTGGGACGGAACTAAGCTCGGCGAAATGTGGTTGTTCTAGTTCGCTAGTGCACCTCTGCCTACCCCTTCAGGGATACAGGCGTGAGCTTATGTTATGGTATGTTATGTTATAATTTTATCATCGATCGACTTCAAAACAAGGAGACGGTCCTCAATTCGTCTGTATTTTTTAATGTATGTTACGCGATATCTCCGCCGAATGTGAACGGATTTTCAAGTTTATTTTTGTGTGCGATAGAGATTCCTGGTGATCCTTATCCACTTTTCCCAAATACTATTCATTTTAACCTGTCGGAGGCGTCACATAAATATGTTATATAAGCGTATGGGCCATCGGAGGCCGAGCCGCCCGTGACTATTTAATGATGACCACACACCCATTATTCTTATGGTTGTGTTTTTGGGCGTTGGAGATCACTTACCAGTAAGTGACTCCATACAAACGTAAGCTTATGTTATTATTAAAAACTTAACTTAGTTGACTGCCTCGGTGGCGTGGTTGTATTTCGGTACGACTACTGTCCTGAGGTCTCGGGTTCGATCCCCGGGTCGGGCAAAATGATATTGGATTTTTCCATATTAGCTCGGAGTCTGGAATATGTGCCCGATATGGCGATAGGCTATCACATATGGGACGGAACTAAGCTCGGCGAAATGTGAGTGTACCAGTTAGCTAGTGCGCCTCCCCTTCGGGGATACAGGCGAGAGCTTATGTATGTGTTAACTTAATTGGACCACGCTTGAAATAAGCTTTATCGAACACAAAAAGAATCTTAAATCGGTCCAGATTTGGTGGAGATATTGCGGAACATACATTGAAAAAATACAGACGAATTGAGGATTTTTTCCTTGAAATAAAACTATTCTTACGGATTCTATCACGATTAGGTTTTAATTATTATATTAATTATTTTATTTCAATGTATAATATTCGCGTAAACGTAAGAAATCGATTTTTTCCTTTTTTAAAATCGGTCGAAACTCGGTCCTCGTTTGCTAAAGATATCGCATACATTTTCTTTCTATGTAACCTTATCCTACCTCAAGGTAGGGTCGACACAACACAACTTTCTGAAGCATCTCGCAGAATGGTTTCGGCTTAGTTTTACGACCGGCTGCATGCCTGACCTCTGCCTTTGGAGGATCCAGTCCCAGGCAAAAATAGGCAACATTAGAAAAATACCTGGGAATTGAACCCAGGACCTCCCATAGGCCAAGGAGGCGACTCGAGGCCGCTGGAGATATAGCGTAACATACATAAAACATACCGATCAATTGAAAGCATCATCCTTTTCAAATCGGTTGATAAACACACAAAATGCTACTAGTTTAGGCTAGGTCAGGTTTTAGCAAATACCATTTACGACGGAATATAAACAAGGATATTAGGATGTAGGATGCGTTATATAACCTGCATTATGCACATGCCACATTTAATACCTCATTACCATATAAAGTGTTCAGAGCGCTTCATTCTGTCTCGTATTAAAAAAAATGCCATCGTAATTCCTATACATCAAATACCACTGTTATAAAAAGAAAAAATGAATTATTTTGCTGTGAAAATATCATGAGTGCGAAAGTATAATAACTTAAAAATATAGAATAACAAATAAAAAATATTATAAATATAGACGACGAATAGTAATTTACCTATAATTTCTTACATAAACATAAATTTCATTTATAGAAATTATCTCTTTTGAGCAGGTGCCAGTTAATTTACTCTACTAAGTATTATATTATGTTTCATAATAAATTATTATTGACTTTTGGTGTGTTGATTTTTGAGTTTTTTTTTATAGATTATAAATAGACTCAACACACACAGAGTCCTGACCCCACACTATGACAAGTCACTGTATCGTAATTCGTGGGTATAAGAATCTACGAAAGACTAAAAATACAAACATAAAAAAATCAAATAAAAAGAAATTGTTTTACATTTGTGGGATAAAAAAAGGGAGTTTCAAATTTTTTATGTTACGCAAACATAAAAAATTTGAAGCTGCCTTTTTTAAGTAATTTAAAAAATAACCCCCTTATTCATAATAACTTAGTAGAGCGTAAAGAGACCGCAAAAGTACGTTTCATAAAAATTGTATTCATAATGCCAACGTTCAATAGTGAAAACATGGCCGATTCCGATCAGCTGTTTCAAGTTTGATGTTCTTTCTTAATGATATTAATTTTTTATAGTCTACGACTCCGTCTAAGATTGATATATATATTTTATTAATTGTTTGGAAACAATTAATAAAAAATATATAGCCAAGACTTCGTATCTGTTTCGAAGCTTGCCAGAGATAAAAATAATATTTTTTCTGTAACCAGCAACATTGTATTCGATAAGCATATATTAGTTCTGTTTTTGCTAAACTAGGCAAAAGTAGGGTTATGCTTTCGATAAGACCAAGATTTCATTATGAATAAGGGGGTAAGTCCGTTAATAATATCATTCGTGGGCGTTTCTTAATAATTAATCTTTTTGAATTTAATGTTGAACACATTTTAGAGTAATTAGTTTACAAACCCTTCTAAAATTAATTAAATAAATAGCTTTATTGACTTACACGTTTCAGTACCTAAGCACCTATTCGCAATGCATTTAAAATATATCTTATTGCCGAATCACTCTATAAGCTTTCGCGGATGTCGTAAAACCTGATAATGGGACAAGGTCGTAAGGAGACGTGTACCAAAATAAAAATATTAATAACCTGTATTACTCTACTTTTCTAAACTAAGTGTGAAATGTGTATTCATTGGCCAAATTTTAATTCATGTCAATTGCTTTACAAATAGCTCATACATAAGCTCACGCCTGTATACCCGAAAGCGGATAAAGATGCACTAGGGAACTAGAACACCCACTTTGCCGAGTTTATTTCCGACCCAGATGTGATAAAGGGCGAGTCTATATATATTGTATATTGGGCACAAATTCTAAACTCCGGACTAATACTGAAATGAAAAAAATCAATATCACTTTACCTGGAGGTCGAACCCGAGACCTCAGCACGATAGTCTCTACAAGTAAGATATGTAATTACATATAATGTATCACTTTTCGACCGATTTCAAAAAAAGGAGACAATATATTTTTGTATTGATCTAAGAGATTTCAATTTATAATAACATTCAAACATTAGATCGTTTTATCCAAATTAGTTAATTCAATAGGTTTAAATGCACTAAAGCTAGTCACTGGTCATTTCAATACATTATCGTTAAGGCAATGACCTAAATTTTTAAAGGATTACGTATAAGCATCTGCTTCTTATATTTCCATACACCTACATAACCTCCCCCGCACAGATGCGACTTAATTTTTACTCCGAAATGATTTTTTAAACAAGCAAACAATTCCGTGGGTTAACTGATATTAAGTTCATTAAGTGGGCTAAATTATCTACAAGCTCTGGGACTTATAATTTTTTTTAAACAATATTGTATGGGCGTTTTGAGAAAAGAGTACGTCGGTCACAGGTGTCTGGGCCAGATCGTACCAGGTTTGTGTTTCCATAGACAGCCCAAAAAGCGCTGGCTGGAGATTTTGGTGGAAGAAATGAGAGCCAATAGTCTCACTATGGAGCATGCTCAAGACCAGGAGAAGTGGAAGCATTTAAGTAAGAAGGCAATAAGGCCGGAATAACGCCAGGCAGAGAGAAAGAAAGCAAGATTGTCGTGCTGTGGGTAGTTTTGGCTACACGAATGTCGATTCAACCAGGACGCGACCAGGATCTCATAGAAAACCATATGGGATGTGACAACTGTTATTAATTGAAATAAAACTATTCTTACGGATTCTATCACGATTAGGTTTTAATTATTATTCCCGACGTTTCGAAGGCTTTGCAGTCTTCGTTGTCACGGGTCAACGAAGACTGCAAAGCCTTCGAAACGTCGGGAATAATAATTAAAACCTAATCGTGATAGAATCCGTAAGAATAGTTTTATTTCAATGTATAATATTCACGTAAACTTAAGAAATCAGTAACTGTTATTAATGGTTAATGGGGCTCAAAAAATCCCCTCCCACGTGTTGGTACTTCCAATACCTTATTCAGAAATGACAATCCATGATTCTTTTGGTGTATAACATGACATTTTGTTGGTAAGCGCCTTACAATAAACAAAAATAATTCAACGAACAGCCCGACCTTCGACTGCCTTTTAAGTATACTAATATAAAAATTAGATCGCATAGATGTAAGTCTAATATGCGACGAAAATACATATGTGAAAATGTATATTTTATTTCTTTTCACGCTCGCACAACTTCTGTCTTTCTCACTCATTAGAGCACTCTTTCATTTCCCTTGCGTTCTATTTATATCGCTTCCACTCTTAATGCATTTCAATGCATTACAAAAGTATTCAATTTAATTTCAAAGTCGAATGTCATCGAACGATGACATATTACTATTACTATAGACAAAAACGGTTCGTAGCCCATATATTCTAGGCTACAAAGGCTACTTTTATTTAAAAAAAGGCTTATCACGAAAATGGGGGCAGGACCAATAGCCAGTTAGTTTATTAGCTTAGTAGGTACAGCCAGACCGTAGATATTTCTGACTATTTACTACCAAGTAGTCCACATGCTCGCTTATTCGTTAGTATACGATAAAATATATCTCACTTGGTTGCACACAAATTGCGTCGCGGCGTCGTCTATTTAGATCTTGGTCTATGTTTGATCTACATAAACGTATTAAATGAAGATGGACGACAAACTTGTTTTCGTGATATTTGACTAATTATTTTGATACAAATAAATAAAATTATGTCTGTTGGTAAGGACAAAACGAAAGACTTTTAAATGGCAGATCCGTGCTCTCAAAACAGAAGAATCGACTTGTTTATTAACAACTAGCTTTTGGTCGCGGCTACGCTCGCGTGAGAGTCTTTCTCTATACAAACTTTCATCCCCCGTTACACCCCCTTAGGAGATGAATTTCCAAGAATCCCTACTTAGTGCTCGCTTACATCATAAAAGAATGACGTGCGTAAAATTTCACGTTCCTAGTTCCATTATTCCATTATTTTTTCTATACAAACCACTTTAAACCAAAAATGTTCTACTGTCTATATGGAGTAGCGCCGACATAACGACATTAAGTCATACCAGATATACCTTACCATATTGAAAAGCCTTGTAGCAAAAATCAGTCGAATTGGTGTAATAGTTTAGCCTCAGGACTGATTTTTATTTTACACAATTTTTGCACATGCTGTATGTACAGAGCGACCTAATAGGCAGATATTAGCGTTCAAAGTCTTTTGTCGACACCAAACATGAACGGACTTGAACAGATTTGCCCGGCATACCTTGGATTCGAGGTTCACGCGCCGCGTACCTACTGAAGTTTACCTACATATCGATTTTCGCGCATTATACTGGTTTTACACAATATAATTATGTGACATTTAGTAACTGAACCTTTGTTATTTATTTTGTTTAAAAAAATATTTCAGTATTGATAAAATTTAATGTCGTTTTATGTGGGCGCCACTCTGTATTTGACATAAGCAAAGCCGCTACTGATACTTAGTTAAGTATGAACTCTGTACATTGTATTCACAACAGGCAGTAACCTTGTTAAGATATTTGATCCAATAGATCAATATCTGAAGGAAACGTGTCATGATTATGCAAATGTTGATGCTAATCGTCGAATACTAAATATAATATTGCGCGTAACGCGTTTTTAAAATTCTGTTAACAAGTGTTTTGACATCACGGTTAAAATAATATTCTATGTGAACCTATTATATTGTGTTTAACATACATAAGCCTATCCCTATATCCTCGAAGGGGTAGGCAGAGGTGCACTAGCGAACTAGGACACCCACATTTCACCGAACTTAGTTCCGTCCCAGATGTGATAGGGGGCGAGCCTATCGCCATATCGGGCACAAATTCCAGACTTCGGGCTGATATGGAAAAATCCAATATCACTTTGCCCGACCCGGGGATCGAACCCGAGACCTCAGGACGCTAGTAATACCGAAATACAATCAGGCCACCGAGGCAGTCATATTGTGTGTGTGCGTGTGTATGTGTGTAAACAAATACAGGGTTATATCTTTATATTTATAAAAGGAGAACATTTGGAACTTGCGCAATCTTCCTGAGGTAATATTTGAGTGGTAGAGCTACGCTGTAGACAGTTACGTCTGCAACACGAATGGACCGCGCCGGTTCGACCAATTTGATACCACTGTCTCACAGAAAACCGACATAAAGTGGCAGCTCGCTGTCACGTTTCGTTCGGTGAGTGAGATTCCCGGTGTTAAAATATTACATCTCCACGCTATAGTTTCGCTATCTGTTTAACATTAACGGCTTTGCCAAATATTAAGTCTCGTGAGTATATTCTTTATATTGATTTCATTAAAAAAACATCATATTTATAACATAATCATGTATTTATGACATCCCAAGATGCTAAAAACTGTAATTATGACTATTAATGCCATTTATGATAATTTAAAATAGGACTAGTTTTTGTCGTAGGGTCCGCTTGCGTGATTAAAGTAACAATATCCTAGTTTAACTCCAAGTTTGCTACATAAAAATATAACATTCCCAACGCAAGTAACAAATTCGGAAATACCGCAGAAGAGAATTGGTACCATAATATTCGTTATTGAATTTCGTAAATATTATTTATATTTAGTATTTAATTATCATACACACACACACACATATGCAAACACACACAAGCGCACACACAGAGAGAGAGAGAGAGACTCACGCCAGTATTCCTAAAGGGCTAGGCAGAGGCGAACTACCGAACTAGAACACCCAAGTTACACCGAGCTCAATTTCAAACTTAATCATTACATGGAAATAACTTCAGCTTTCCTTTTGAAATATTTACCCTTCACTACTGGTTTGACAAGTGCTACCCAAATAATTGAGGCGTTTATTAACAAACATCATTTGACTGCCTCGGTGGCGTAGTTGTATTTTGGTACGACTACCGTCTTGAGGTCTCGGGTTCGATCCCCGGGTCGGGCAAAGTGATATTGGATTTTTCCATATCAGCCCGGAGTCTGGAATTTGTGCCCGATATGGCGATAGGCTCGCCCCCTCTCACATCTGGGACGGAACTAAGCTCGACGAAACGTGGGTGTACTAGTTCGCTAGTGCGCCTCTGCCTACCCCTTCGGGGATACAGGTGTGATCTTATGTATGTATGTATGTAACAAACATCCAAATTAACAAACTTACAAACATACGAACTTTTACCTGTGAGGATGTTTTTAGCCATCAATTAATCTTCATTCCACAACCATCTTATCCTTATATGGATATTTGAGGTCAAATTTAAAATATGAACTTTATTAATGTAAAAAGATAATTTATATGTAAATCGATTTTAAGACTAAATATTAAATAAGTCTCACTGGTTTAGTGGCAGAGTGTTCAGAAACCTTAAGACTTAGGTTCGTATAACTTATTTCCGTCCCATCACGTGATCATAGCCTATCATAGCCCCATCATACCATAGATCCAACCGCAGGTAACACATCTGTGATTTTTCGAAATCTGAAATTGTGATGTCCCGTCCTGGGATTCAAACTCAGGACCTCACGGATCTGATAAGATCGCTGTCTGTAGACGAGAGGTCAAATCAATAAGGTCAAATCAGTCACACATAGTCCTGTCTTATGTCGTGGGTATCAGAAACTACGAGGCATATCGCAACACACAGACCCAAAACGAATATTTTTCTCTGTACAGGATTCGAACCCGCCGCCTCTCGTTTCTAGCCAGATCTCGCCCGTTGCGCCACGGAGGCAAATATCTAGTTACACGAATATACCTATAAAATTTGAAAGTAGGTCTCAAGACGACGATATCAGATTCCAATGAAGCAAAATGATTCACGATGTAAGTTGAATTCATAACCATTGAATGAACTGCGAGACCTTGCCAATGTCCTTTGATATGCCTAGTCGGTGCCAAACAGAGAGCGAAGCGAAAAGACATCGAAGCGATGAGAGACTAGTGCATTTTACATACAGAGTAAAAAACACGCGGGCTGAATACAAAGAGATTTAATATTACTAACCATAGAGGGGAATCAAGCAAGTTAAACAGAAATTTATCTCAAATTTCAGTACCGCCATCAACCAGTTATTACAATGCGAGGGCGATTATTACAATTTACATCCTAGAATATTTTGTGAATGGTTAAGAATCACGTAAGATAAGCTTATTCTCTCAATATTATTACGCTGGCCAGCCTGGGGCGCGCATATTTCAAATAAACTGAGCGACTTATGACTACCAGGTCATAACTTTTGGATCACAAGTTTTGTGCTGATGTCCCGTCTTTATACTGGTGAATGTCTTTGGCTAAATAGAAACATAAGAAACAAACTAGTTTTTTGATCCATATAGGCTTAACTGTTATCTGCATATGATATAAAAATAATCTCAAGTTTAAAAACTTTACGGACCGACTTCAACATTTATCCAATCGTGACCAAATTGGGACCAACCTTGAAATAAGCTATATCGAACACAAAATGAATTTTGAAAATCGGTCAACATTTGGCGGAGATATCGCGTAACATAAAAAAGACGAATTGAGGACCTTCTCCTTTTTGGAAGGCGTCGATAATATCAATTCACTGTGATTCTGTATGCGAACGAACTATGCGTTTGTTTAGTGTGAGAAATTTTCCAGTCTGCAAGTTTCGTTAAGATGTTCTCCTTCACCCTTATAACAAGCGATAATTTTCAATGAAGTCATCATCATCATCAGCCATAGGACGTCTACTGCTGAACATAGGCGTCTTCCAAAAATTTCCAGATCGACCTGTTGGAAGCAGCCTGCATCCAGCGACTTTCTGCGACCTTTATCAGGTCTCAATGAATTCACACGTATTTATTTAAGTATCCATGAAGTCGATGCGGCACCTAAATATCGTTAATTAAAATACTTTAATGAACATACCAAGGATAATGTGGACGATACAAAAATGGTCATCACAACCCAGTTTCGTGATAAAATTATGTGACAAGCGCCATGTTTTGCAAGTTATTTTTATGAATCCGTATTGCTTAACGTTGTTTCGAAGATGTCACCCGTTTTATCCGAATTAATAAAAGAGGTTCTCAATTTAACATCTCCCTCACAGCCTCTGCAGCGCCGCAGACGAGATACCTCTTACCATTCGTGAGGCAAGAGGCCGCGGGTTCGATCCCCGCTCTGAAAGAAATGTGACCAAAAAATATTTGTTTCAGGTCTAGGAATTATAAGATCGCAAATGTAGTTCCTGATACCCACCAGTCACGACACAAAACCCATATCTTACCGTGGGATCAGGAGTCAGGACTACGTGTTTTTTTTATTGAAGAGACTGGCAAACGAGCAGAAGAGTCACCTGATGGTAAGTGGTCTCCACCGCCCATAGATATCCAAGACATAAAAAAATCATAGGTGCGTTGCCAACCTAAAAGGAGCGAATGGAAGGGGACGGAAATGGGATTGGGGAAGGGTGGGGGGAAATGGTCCGCAAGAAATCTCACTCACCGAACGAAACGCGAGAGCAAGCTGCCACTTTACGACGGTTTTCTGTGAGACAGTGGTATCAAACCGGTCGACCGTTCGTGCTGTAGACGTAACTGTCTACAGCGTGGCTCTACCACTCACAAGTCACTGTGTGACTGTTGAATGGTTTGGTTGAATGTTAATGTTATATTACGATACGAAATTATGCTGTTAAAAAAATCTTCTTTAGCATGGATGGTTAATTAACACCATGTAAAAAATTTACACGAAATGCGTAAAATTGGAATGCCATATAGCTCCACCCCCATTCTTTCAAAGTCAGCAGCAAACCTATGATTCTTCTCAATGTTCATGGGTGGTGAAAATCACGTACCGGTTCTATGTGCTCATTTCATCATCATCATCATCATCAACCATAGAACGTCCACTGCTGAACATAGGCCTCCCGCAAAGATTTCCAGATCGACCTGTTGGAATCGTCCGGCATCCAGCAACTTCCTGCGACCTGCGACCTTTAATCCCTGCTTATATAATCACAAGTTTAAAAACTAACGGACCAACTTCAAATTCCGATCATGAGCAAATTTATATGAGACCACCCTTTAAAGAAGCTCTATCGAACACAAAAAGAATATTGAAGATCGGTCCACATTCGCGATATCTCCGCGTAACATACATAAAAAATAGAGGGACCTTCGCCTTTTTGGAAGTCGGTCAAAAAAACAGACGAATTGAGGACCTTCGCCTTTTTGGAAGTCGGTAAAAAAAACAGACGAATTGAGGACCTTCTCCTTTTTGGGAGTCTGTCGAAAAAACAGACGAATTGAGGACCTTCTCCTTTTTGGGAGTCTGACGAAAAAACAGACGAATTGAGGACCTTCTCCTTTTTGGGAGTCTGTCGAAAAAACAGACGAATTGAGGACCTTCTCCTTTTTGGGAGTCTGTCGAAAACACAGACGAATTGAGGAACTTCTCTTTTTTGGGGAGTCTGTCGAAAAAACAGACGAATTGAGGACCTTCTCCTTTTTGGGAGTCTGTCGAAAAAACAGACGAATTGAGGACCTTCTCCTTTTTTGAAGTCGATCGAAAAAACAGACGAATTAGGACCTTCTCCTTTTTGGAAGTCTGTCGAAAAAACAGACAAATTGAGGACCTTCTCCTTTTTTGAAGTCGATCGAAAAAACAGACGAATTAGGACCTTCTCCTTTTTGGAAGTCTGTCGAAAAAACAGACGAATAGAGGACCTTCTCCTTTTTGGAAGTCTGTCGAAAAAACAGACGAATAGAGGACCTTCTCCTTTTTGGGAGTCTGTCGAAAAAACAGACGAATTGAGTACCTTCTTTTTTGAAGTCGATCGAAAAAACAGACGAATTAGGACCTTGTCCTTTTTGGAAGTCAGTCGAAAAAACAGACGAATAGAGGATCTTCTCCTTTTTTGAAGTCGGTCAAAAATAATAAGTGACTGGTGAACCTCGTTCATTACCGACCTTTGCTATAAAAATACTCCGCACCTGCTGTCTGGTATGCGAAGTTTTATGAAGACACCGAATGATATCATTGCCATTCTAACAGAGCACGCGGTAAACCCGTGTCATCTACACATTTATCATTTCCCAAGTGAATTCCTACGAGTCAATAAATTAAAGATTCACACATTAATAAGCATTTTTTACCTTCGTCATGAATTCTGATGAGGTTAA
Source organism: Clanis bilineata (assembly GCA_036417725.1). Classification (NCBI taxonomy): domain Eukaryota; kingdom Metazoa; phylum Arthropoda; class Insecta; order Lepidoptera; family Sphingidae; genus Clanis; species Clanis bilineata. The sequence continues at coordinate 16,980,793 of CM071145.1, read as the reverse complement.
TACGGAGATCTGTATCGGATTAGTGATGGTAATTAATTACTCGTTGCATCACTGAAGGCTTGTTTTCTGTACGCCCATTCCAACAGTGCCATATACACGGGTCAACTACAGACACTAACATAACATAAGCTCACTCCTATATCCCAGAAGGGGTAGGCAGAGGCGCACTAGCGGACTAGAACACCCACATTTGGCTGAGCTTAGTTTCGTCCTAGATGATAGGGAGCGAGCCTATCGTCATATCTGGCACAAATTCCGAACTCCGGGCTGATATGGAAAAATCCAATATCACTTTGCCCGACCCGGGGATCAAATCCGAGACCTCAAGACGGTAGTCGAACCGATATAGAACCACGCCACGGAGACAGTCAGTCTATAGACACTAGAAAGTTAATAAACATACATAGGTTCGCCTACTTGGTCTAGTGGCAGCATATATGGGCTGTGGACCGGAAGGTCTTGGGTTGATGCCCAGGTCGGGCAAAGCGAACTTTAACTCATTTAATTTTCCCGCGACAGGACCCCTGAGAGAGGGTTGATGTCTGGCAGGCAGCTGGAGGTAAAAACTAAGCGAAATCCTTTCTCCAACATGAATGAAAAAGTGCGTTGCGCCGACCCCATATTAAGGTGGGATAAGGGCAGGTAGAAAGAAAAGAGGTTTACGCCTGTATCCCTGAAGGGGTAGGCAGAGGCGCACTAGCGAACACCCACATTTCCACGAGCTTAGTTCCGTCCCAGATGGAATAGGGGCGAGCCTATTGCCGATATGTCGGGCACACATTCCAGACTCCGGGCTAATATTGAAAAATCCATTATCATTTTGCCCAACCCAGGGATCGAACCCGAGACCTCGGGATGATAGTTGTACCGCGCTCGCAAAACCACCACGCCACCGAGGCAGTCAAATTCATAAGAAACTCATATTTTCTGAAAGCATGATGATGCAACTGAAGGAAAATGACATAATTCATAGCAATGAATATGACGCTGTCAGCTCTCCCTTGTGATGCATCTGACGCATAGTTCAAGGTTCCATTCCTAGTGAGAACTTGTGCAATTTCTGTGTCTACGGAAATGAATCACGGCTTAATAATGTTTTACATAATTGCCTTTCTATTTGCATAAGGTTTAGAAATCAAAGTTATCTCAATTAGTGAGTCGCCTCCTTGGTCTAGTGGCAGCATGCATGGGCTTTGGACCGGGAGGTTCTGTGGTCGATTCCCAGTTCGGGCAAAGCAAATTTTCTTATTTAATTTTTCCGGGACTGGATCCCTCATAGGGAGTTTACGTTAGGCAAGCGGTCGGTCGTAAAAATTAAGTCAATTCCTTTCTGCAACATGCTTGAAAAGGTGTGTTGCGCCGACCCCACATTAAGGTGGGATAACGGCAGATAGAAAGAAAGAATTTGTCAGGGACTGGATCCCCAAGAGATAATTGTTATCAGGCATGCAGCCGGTCGTAAAAACTAAGCCAACATGCAACATGCTTGAAAAAGTGTGCGCCGACCTCACATTCAGCTGGGTTAAGCGCAGATAGAAAAATATAGACTCACGCCTATATCCCCGAAGTTATAGCCAAAAGTGAACTAGAACACCCACATTTCACCGAGCTCATTTTCGCTCCAGGGTGCGCCCCTATCGCCATATCGGGATTCCGGATTGACACTGATGAAAAAAATCAATAGCATTTTACCCGACCCGGGAATCGAACCCGAGACCTCAAGACGGAAATCTACAACCACGCCATCAAGGCAGTGATCTTGTGATCTTAAAGTACCTTCTGTCGATTTTTGTGGATATTACAATCATCCTGTACGTGAACCACTTGTTCTTTTCCATCCTCTGTCCTGGCACACACAACTATGTAAAATAATAATAAGAAATAACACCCTACAGTCACACACATAGTCCTGACCCCACACTAAGATCGAGTCTTGTGTCGTGGGTATCAGGAACTACGACAGATTTTCGGTCTCACAACACCCAAACCCGAAACAAATATCTGTGGGCCGCACAAATATTTGTCTCGGTACGGGGATTGAACCCGCAGCCTCTCGCTTCACAGCCAGCTCCTTGCACTATGTGTGTTATTTGTGTGTTAATATTACAAAAGATCTGAGTATTTGAACTCGTGACTTCTCGCAATACAAAAGTTATTTCATATTTACATACAAAATAACTCTAATTACATAATTTACATATTATGTGGCGCGAAGTTCAGAGTTCGCCTATTGGCCGATATTTCTTCATCACATTTCATCTAAGGCCTTAGCACGCATTATTTCAATCCATTTCGAATCGAATTCCATTGATTTTGTAGGTCAAATCATCTACAGACTAAAGATAGCTTGTGGTAGCATATTCGTATTAGCCTGGTTCGCGCCCACCGTACACATGATGTTATAAACACAAGTTTAAAAACTTAACAGACCGACTTCAGATCCGATCGTGAGCAAATTTATATGGGACCACCCTTGAAATAAGCTCTATTGAAAACAAAAAGAATTTTCAAAATCGGTCCACATTTGGCGGAGATATCGCGTAAGATACATACAAAAAAAGACGAATTGAGGACCTCCTCCTTTTTAGAAGGCGGTCGACAACCTACGCAACTCATACTATAGTTTGGTTCGGGTTCCAGGATCATAACATAACATAACATAAGCTCACGCCTGTATTCCAGAAGGGGTAGGCAGAGGCGCACTAGCGAACTAGAACATCCACATTTCGCCGAGCTTAGTTCCGTCCCAGATGTAATAGGGGGCGGGGCGGGGGGGGGGGGCGGGCCTATCGCCATATCGGGCACAAATTCCAGACTCCGGGCTGATATGGAAAAATCCAATATCACTTTGCCCAACCCGGGGATCGAACCCGAGACCTCAGAACCGTAGTCGTACCGAAATACTACCACGCCACCGAGGCAGTCAGTGTGGTTCCAGGATCAAACAGTGTATATATCCGGTTCTCTCGAGGGGCTGGCAACATGACTTGATGGTTGGTAGGGGCGGGTATGAGGGTACATTATCTCCTTCCGCCCCACTAAAGCGCCGAAGTAAGTCACTGCGGAGGTATCAGGATACCGTGTATCTGCATCGGTCATCCGCGTTGTCGCAAGCCCCTTAATAGTGTGACGAAGCTGAAATAGGCCGGTATCATTCTGATGACCACTGATAAACCCAAGGACCTTACTTATAAAAACATATTAGCTGAGCAAATGGCCAAGAATAGGCTGACAATTCATTCCTTGTGTCGCATTGTTTGAAAATAAAAGGGACAGACTATTCTTAGCCATTTGCTCAGCTAAAATATTTTTAGGTAACGCCCAATGCTTGTCAGGTCGGGTCTGGTGTGTGTGTTTGTATGATTCGCTGTTTTTTTGGACTGTACTAAAAAAAAAGAAAGAAAGGAACTTTATTTACTTTTACTATTACTACGATTACTATCAGGCGTAGTGTAGTCATATTGTCGTGCTTTGATAAAACAACAAAAGTTAAAATAAGAACTGCCTCTGTGTAGTCGGTACGACTTTCGTCCTGAGGTCTCGGCAAAGAGATTTAATATTACTAACTATGGAGGGGTTATCAATTGTTACGAATTCGGGTTAGAAGTGGTCGTTGCGCAACGCAACTAGTTGACGCAACGGCTAACGGCTGAATCACTTGTAGCTAGTTGTTGGAATTCAACGCAACGAGCTAACAGCTAATAACGACCGCGCGGCTATAATAGCCGTCAACCGTCAACGCGGCAACGATCGCGATCACGACAACGCCGGCAACGGTAGTGATCACGGCAACGCGGCAACGACCCTGAATCACGACAACGGCGGCAACGATCATGAGTACTCGGCAACGCGGCAACGATCATGAGTACTCGGCAACGATCGTGATTCGTGAGTACTGAGCAACGAATAGTTGCGGCGCGGCGTTGCGTGGCGTTGTCGAAAGCCATGCCTGTTGGTTCATGCGCACACACATTGCGTTTAACCTTTAGCTTGACCCTGAACCGATTTTGATGAAATTTGGTATGTGGGTACCTTTAACCCCAAGGACCGACATAGGGTACTTTATTTTTTTAAATCAACCCCTTAAAGGAATTAAATAGGGGATGAAAATTTGTATGGGAGTTCTGGATCTGCTTAATGGATTTTGATCAAATTTGGTATGAGGATACTTTTAGACCTAAGGACAGAAATAAAATGGGGTGCGATATATTTTTAACGCCATTTTGTTTTTCTTTGTTTATGGGCCGATTTACTTCAAAATCAATATCTGAGTTGCGCTTTAGTTACGAACAAGAAATTTGGTGTCAAAAAAAAAATTAAAAGTGGCCGCCATTTTGTTTTTCTTTGTTTATGGGCCGCTTGACTTCAAAATCGATATCTTCTTCTTCTTCTTTCTTTAAAAAGTGGCTTCCATCGTGGTATTGATGATTCTGCCAATAACAGAGTTTGTAGTGACTTATAAATCGATATCTGGGTTTCGCCTTAGTTACAAACAACAAATTTGGTGTCAAAGCTGTCAAAAGTGGCCGCCATTTTGTTTTTCTTTGTTTATGGGCCGATTGGCTTCAAAATCGATATCTGGGTTACGCCTTAGTTACAAACAACAAATTTGGTGTCAAATCTGTCAAAAGTGGCCGCCATTTTGTTTTTCTTTGTTTATGGGCCGATTGACTTCAAAATCGATATCTGGGTTTCGCCTTAGTTACAAACAACAAATTTGGTGTCAAATCTGTCAAAAGTGGCCGCCATTTTGTTTTTCTTTGTTTATGGGCCGATTGACTTCAAAATCGATATCTGTGTTGCGCCTTAGTTACGAACAACAAATTTGGTGTCAAATCTGTCAAAAGTGGCCGCCATTTTGTTTTTCTTTATTTATGAGCCGATTGACTTCAAAATCGATATCTGGGTTGTGCCTTAGTTACGAACAACAAATTTGGTGTCAAATCTGTCAAAAGTGGCCGCCATTTTGTTTTTCTTTGTTTATGGGCCGATTGACTTCAAAATCGATATCTGGGTTGCGCCTTAGTTACGAACAACGAATTTGGTGTCAAATCTGTCAAAAGTGGCCGCCATTTTGTTTTTCTTTGTTTATGGTCCGATTGACTTCAAAATTGATATCTGGGTTTCGCCTTAGTTACAAACAACAAATTTGGTGTCAAATCTGTCAAAAGTGGCCGCCATTTTGTTTTTCTTTGTTTATGGGCCGATTGACTTCAAAATCGATATCTGGGTTTCGCCTTAGTTACAAACAACAAATTTGGTGTCAAATCTGTCAAAAGTGGGCGCCATTTTGTTTTTCTTTGTTTATGGGCCGATTGACTTCAAAATCGATATCTGGGTTGCTTATTAGTTACGAACAACAAATTTGGTGTCAAATCTGTCAAAAGTGGCCGCCATTTTGTTTGTCTTTGTTTATGGGCCGATTGACTTCAAAATCGATATCTGGGTTTCGCCTTAGTTACAAACAACAAATTTGGTGTCAAATCTGTCAAAAGTGGCCGCCATTTTGTTTTTCTTTGTTTATGAGCCGATTGACTTCAAAATCGATACCTGGGTTGCGCCTTAGTTGCGAATAAGAAATGTGGTGTAATTTTTTTTTTTTTTTTTTTTTTTTTTTTTTTTTTTTTTTTTTTTTTTTTTTTTTTTTTTTTTTTTTTTGGACAGCAGCTACTATAGTAGCACGTTGCTACAACCGCTATTTGAACCCAATAGCTAGTTTCGTTGCGCTAATCGAAAATCCCGCTATTACCCACCCCTAATTCGGATAATTGTTGTGATTTAGTACACGATATTGAAGGGTAGTATGTTAATTATATTTATATTAACTACCCTCCAAGTAATTCATAATATTTGTAGAAGGTATTTCTTTATTAACTAAAGCAAAAGGTATAAAAGAGCGGGAGCTATCATTATTGAGTTAGTCTCCCTTTGGAGCTGGAAGTGTACACAACTAGTTTGAGATATACAGAAAAGTTGAGTAGCGAATATAGTGCGTATAAGAGGCACGTTTTAACTAAGTCTTTTACACAAGCAAGTTTCCCAAAAAATAACATCATCGACCACTTATTACAATGCGAGGGCGCTTATTACAATTTACATTCTAGAATGTTCTGTGAATATTCAAGAATCACGTTTGACAATTTTATTGTCTAAACATTATTACGCTGTCACGACCTTGCACCCGAATGTTTCAAACACGACTGAGTGAGTTATGACCACGAGGTCAGAACTTTTGGAGCAAAAGTTTCGTGCTGTTGTCCAGTCTATGTACTAGTGAATGTCTTTGGGTCTCGGGTTCGATCCCCGGGTCGGGCAAAGTGATATTCGTTTTTTTCAAATCAGTATCAGCCCGGAGTCTAAAATTTGTACTCGATATGGCGATATATTTGCCCTCGATTAAAACTGGGACGGAAAGTAGCTTGGCGAATAAAGGTGTTCTAGTTCGCTAGTGCAGGAATACAAGCGTTAGCTTATGTAATGATGTAATATTAAAATAAGGTCAATATAATGCTTAGAATAGTACAATGACTCAATAATTAAAATTCTCGAAGCGTTCTTTAACAATGCCTATCAGATATTATGTTGTAAATCGAATATTATACAGTTTCCTTCATTCATACAATCTGTATATAAATCTATATGAAGCTAAGCCGCGATGTACGTGATCAGCATCGAACCCAGGACCTTGGGCTGCAGTTGCGCAGGTTAAGAAGGAAGTCTAGAATTTTGACATTGATGCAAAAATGTTGTTTGGAATGGCGTCATTTGATGCGAATCTGCCAACAAATACAATGATATTATAAATTAGTAATTATATTATTACAAATCTCCTCTTTGGTCTAGTACAGTACATACATACATACATACATAGACTCACGCCTTTTTCCCATAGGGGTAGGCAGAGACAACGGATTTCCATTTGCTACGATCCTTACACACCTCTTTCGCCTCATTCAGTCTCATTACATTCTTCATGCATGCACGTCGGTTTAGGGTACTTTTAACTTGACCTTTCTCGAGTAAATCTCTGACTTGGTCAGAGAATGTTCGATGAGGTCTTCCCCTTCCAACTCTACCATTCACATAGATTCTAGTACAGTGTATATGTAAAATGGAACGGCGAGTCCTGGGTTTGAATACAAGGTTATGCAACGTGTGTTTATCTGGCACAATTTCTCGAGGAAGGTGGGTCATAAAACGAAAGCCAAACTTTCTCTGCATATACTCAACAAATTGCATATTGCGCCAACCCCACATTGACAAGAAGTAAAAGCCACGCCGCCAAAATCAAAATACCATGCCCTAAACCCCAAAACGGTAAATAGTCGTACCGTATGAGATGGTATTGTATGGATGGTATGGCTAGAGATCAATTACCACCATGCACGATTGCCAGTCACTGCTATAACAAAAACAACGTTTTCTCTTGCTTTCTCTGACGTGAACTAACTAAACTCAGCGAAACAAAACATTATAATTATAACTTTCTGATTTCTGATTCTATCACGATTTGGTTTTAATCTTTATTCTCGACGTTTCGAAGGCTTTGCAGTCTTCGTGGTCACGGATCGGACTGAGGTGTAAATATAAAATGTATGTAATATGTAATAAAAATTAAAACCACATCGTGATAGAATCCGTAAAAGCAGTTTTATTTCAATTCTATAACTTTGATAGACGTGTAGCAATATAAATAATAGATAAACGGTTAAAACTCAGAAACAGGCTCTTTCACTTGCGTGTTGCGTCGCATATCAATCGTATACTTCAAATGTGTTTAAATCGTGAAATGATCTACACATTTTTCGAACGACATAAAAAAAAGGCGAAGTTCCTCATTTCGTCTGTATTTTTGATGTATATTACGCGATATCTCCGCCAAATGTGGACCGATTTTCAAAATTCTTTTTATTTATTTATTTATTTACACTTGATATACACACGGTATAAAGGTATTCCAATGATGGTCGCATATATAGGTCACGAACGGATACGTTTTTAAGTCTCCATTAGGTCCATTAGGTTTTTAAACTTGTAATTATTAGTAATCCACGATCTTTGACCATGACCATTCAAATTATTTTGTTAACTTAGCCAAATAGTCCTTGTATAGCACAAAGGTAGTGACCACAATGATTATTCCACTGCGGTATAGAGACCTTTCTTAAAAGGTTGGGTTAGTTAAACAGGTTAAACTGATGACCAGTTCAATTCAATGAAACAATTTTGCGGTTTTCCTTTACTTTATAACTTAATGAGCACGTTTAAGGTTAATTGAAGAACACTCGAATACAACAGTTTATTTCTTAAACATAACATAAGCTCACGCCTGTATCCCCGAAGGGGTAGGCAGAGCCGCATTAGCCAACTAGTACACCCACATTTCGCCGAGCTTAGTTCCGTCCCAGATGTGATAGAGGGCGAGCCTATCGCCATATCGGGCACAAATTCCAGACTCGGGACTGATGTAGAAAAATCCAATATCACTTTGCGCGACCCGGGGATCGAACCCGAGACCTCAGTATAGTAGTCGTACCGAAATACAACCACGTCACCGAGACAGTCATTTTTCTTAAATCACAATCAAATATAGAGGTATGTTTAACTGCATTAGGTACAGTACTTGTAACTCGCCTGTCTCGCAAGAAGGGTAGTGTTTTTTATATCATAAAAAGGCCATAATATCTTTTTTTTTTCTATCTACCTTATCCCAAGTTAAGGTGGGGTCGGCGCAACACACTTTTTCAAGCATATTGTAGAAAGGATTTGGCTAGTTTTTATGACCAACTTGCCTGACGTCAACCCCCTCTGAGTAATCCAGTCCCGGGCAAATTAAATTAGAAAATTATCTTTGCCCGACCTGAGAATCGAACCCACGGCCCCGGCCCACAGCCCATATACGCTGCCATATTGTATTATTCATAATCTTTACTTGGATATAACATCACCACATTCACGACAAATGCTTGCATCACCATGTAACGTGCGGTTGGAACTAGCAAAAAATAACTTTGCATATTTTACAACATAAAAAAACTATAAAATTCAGCGACGAAACTTTGTGGTCATTATAAATTATCCTCGGAGTTTATGTATTACAAATATACGAAAAAAATGCTTTATGGTGTAGAAGTTACAAATAAAAAGTGGACACAATATAATTTTCTAAAATAAATCAAAAGTGATTAATGGATACTAAAGCTGAGATCTACAGAGCGAACTTTGACTAAGTCTCAGTCAAAGAAAGGAACTCAATGAGGATTTTGACTTAGTCCGAGTCATTTTTAACAAGAAAATCTTAGCTTAGTCTGTCTGCCACTCTGTTTATATTTTAAAATAAAATAAAAATCTTTATTGATCACGTAGGCATGCAAAAAAGCACTTATGACAAGTCAACACAAGTAAATTCCCAAATTAGGATTAATATAACTTACATTACATATTTGTATTAGACAACAGGCAGGCAAGTATGGACATAATAACGATGGGATGGCTGAGATAGGGTGATAAGGGGAAATAGGAATAGAGTGTAAGGGAATGGATTGTATGGGAATGGCATATGGCAGGAATGGTGGCAGGGGATTGACTGGAAATACTGGAAGCAGTTGGGATTGGTGCGTGAGGCCCTATCCTAGCTAACCTACCAGCCTTTCTCTAGCTACCTACGGATGACGACCCGAAGAAGAAAGGCAGAAAGAAACTCCGGGCTTATTTTTTTCATCATCAATTGTCACCATTTCTTTTTTATTTTCTTTTGTCTATTTTCCTTTTTTAAAAAATTTGATTTACAAATTGTCAATACAATTGATAATCATATTTATATGGATTCACGCATCCTCAATACCACTGGAGGTGTAATTACCAAAAGAATGATTAAAAGGTGAAATGGCATTGTAGGATGCAAATACCCATACTAACAAAAATCCTTATATCTATGTATATCACAAAAATTTTGTAAAAAATGGCTCGGACTAAATCTAAGTTCGATAAAAAAATTCCAAATCCTGACTGAGTTCGTTACTTTGACTCAGACTTAGTCGAAGTTCGCTCTATAGATTCTTAGGCTTTACCTAAGAATTCATCGGACGGCCTCAGAACCGCATTTGACAGCCAATTATGAAACGGATTTAAAGAAAAGATCTTTTTTTGTATTAATTACTGCTTAATTACATAAAAAATAATGTATGAAATGTAATAAAATAAAGAAAATGTTTCAGTTATGATAACATAGGCGGAAATACATTTTCTGGGTTCTAAATCTAGATAAAACAACAGTTGGAACGGAACTAAGTTCGGCGAAACGTGGGTGTTCTAGTTCGCTAGTGTGCCTGTGCCTACCGCTTCGAGGTTACAGCCGTGAGCCTATGCTTATGTTTATGTAGAAATACGTCATTCCATAATGGACTGTATCGATAAATCATTCGATGACCGAATTTTAGGTGATTTTGGTAGACTATTCAAGGTTAAATAACTTCTACCGAATTTGGAATATTCAAAGAAAAATGAACAATATGCGACCTTTACCAAATAAAGACATGGCGCCAGGGCTGTGATAATAAAAGAAATATGGCAAACTGGGTGTGACATCTTTAAAAATATAACCTGTATCCAACAGCAATTTATGCAGGACTTAAACCATAGATTTAGAGTGATTAATTTAATGATTACTGGTAGTAGGATATTCGTATCCGAGCGGATAGCGACCACTGTACATCATCATCATTAGCTACAAGATTCATTGCTGGACATAGGCCTCTCCCAAAGATTTCCAGATCAACTAGTTGGAAGCGTCCTGCATCCAGCAACTTCCTGCGACTTTTTTCAAGTCGTCTGTCCACCTAGTAGGTGGACGTCCAACGCTGCGCTTGCCGATACGTGGTCTCCACTCGAGAACTTTTCTGCCCCATCGGCTATCGGTTCTACGAGCTATGTGTCCTGCCCACTGCCACTTCTGGTTGCTAATCCGCTGGGCTATATTCTTTTTGTTCTTCTACGGATCTCCTCATTTCGGAATTGATCGCGTAGAGAAACACCGAGCATAGACCTGGTCGGATAGCGACCACTGTATACCTGCCATAGTGACTTCTTATGTGTTCGCGTTCCAGGATCAGCCAGTATATCCGATTCCCTCGATGGTTTTGAGACGGGACATGGTTAGTTGTGGCGAATATGGAAGTCACCACCTGTCTTATCGCAAAACCCTTACTTCATCCCTCTTGAAGGTGTGAATAAACATGACTCTGGTGACCATTAAACCCATTGTAATTTCGGTGGTCGCTGGGTTTTTCGGACCGACTGCGCCCATCAGGTGTAGTGGAGTCAACTTAAATTCAATTGAGAGGCAACCCTACCAACCGATATCATAAACAATACAGTAATCCGGTCTCATTCTTATAAGGGACACAGTTATTTCACAATACCGTGTTTTTGTATCATGTAATCCATGTATCAGTGATTATTACATGCATATTATCATCTCTGCCTCGGTGACCTAGTTATATTTCGGTATGACTACCGTCCTGAGGTTACGAATTCGATCCCCGTGTCGGGAAAAGTGATATTAGGTTTTTTCAATTCGGTGTCAGCCCGATATGGTAATAAGCTCGCCCCCTATCACATTTGGGACGGAAGTAAGCTCGGCAAAATGTGAGTGTTCTTGTTCGATAATGTGCCTCTCCCTATACAGGCGTGAGCTTATGTTACGTTTATATATTATCATCATGCTACCGAAGTTGTGACGTAGGTTCTGATTTGTCTTGGCTTTTGTGGCATAGTCGTCTTGTGGTCATCACTTACCATCAGGTGACCCATCTGTTCGTTTGCCAGTCTCTGCTATAAAAAAACCTGCTCGGGCCGCTGTACTTACACGTGTGAGCATTTAATGCTATTTGAAATAATATCAACAATTAACATTAAAGTTCAGATTTATAAATAACTGTCAAAACATTTTTTTCTCAATATTGAATCTATCTTGAATATCACAGCTCATTACGCAACAAAAAATATTCAGACAAAAACTAAGTAATATAATGTTGAAGAAATCCTCACGTGTTCATAGTTTAATGATCAGAAACAGCAGCTTACACGTGGGCCACTGAATCAGACATAAAAAATAGCAAAAGTTAAAAACCGACTTAAAAAACCATCACATCTTAACTTAATATGGGACAATCCTTGGAGTAAGCTCTATGGTATTCATAAATAGTTTTGATAATTACAGTTCTAAAAACTACGGATGGATTTCTTCTTTCGTGTCAATGACTCCAATAACAACGAATCGATTCAGATCCTTTCTGACCAGAAGTCCGACACTCGTAGAGCTGCGTCTGTAGCCTCCATAAGGTCTTCGCTTGTGCAGGTGGTAGGACAGAGCGGACAGACAAGCAGGTGCGACATGTTCTGCTCAGCGGCACCAGAGTCACTAAGAGCCTCGATGAATAACACCACAATGGCTCAAAACGGATGGACTTCAAAATGTATTTGATCGTGACCAAATTTATATGGGACCACCCTTGGAATAAGGTCTACCGAACACAAAAATAATCTTGTAAAATTGGTTCACATTTGGTGGAGATATCGCGTAACATACGTAAAAAAACATACAGACTAATTGACAACCTCCTCCTTTTTTGAAGTCGGTCGAAAATCGGTTCACTTTTTTCGGATATATAATAGAGTAACATACATAAAAATACCAAATTAAGAACCAGTCTTTATTGAAAAGTCGGTTCAATACGTCACAAACAAACACCATTTTTAAATTACTTATGATGACGGGTGTGTGAACACATAATTACACAAACTGACGGTACTTAGTTTCGGGTCACGTGGTGCAATATACCACCAACCAATAGTTTAGGAAAGGCTGCGATTGACCAACGAATGTGAAAGGTCATACTGGTTCACTATTGGTACAGAATCAGTAGATATGGGTAGATTTTTTCATCAACGAACGTTCCACCTAATACAAATGGGCTGGATTTAGGGACGCTAGTAAACGGCACTACCTCCCTGAAAAGCTATTTTGGAGAAATTGCCCAATTTTCAAATTTCACATTAAAATTACAATTACTACATACCTAGTATTACCGCTTCGCTTGCAAAATCAGGTAATTCTAGTTGGCCACTCTCATCGCACTCCTTTATGAAATATTAAAAAAATGGAAGCTCAAATTATACTGGATGAAGCAAAGTATCGTTAAAGTTTAATAATATTACGTAGATACGTGTATATCGTATCATTTCTTTTTATATAAATGTCATATAAAAATTAAATGGATCGCTTTACTTAATAGTTTAAAATAAAAAGTTAATATAGCGTTTTACCGATGTAAATGTTTTTAGAATAAATTCTGTACTTCCATGTTATTTTATTCAGCAAATAAATTCCAAAAAAGTTGTAATGTTACCGAATCGCACGGTGCAAATAACGAGAAATCTTGTTCTGGCGACACACATAATGATTTATTACTTCGCTGTCCAATTTATATATACCTTACACGTATTAAATTTGTAAAGGAAAATGCTTAAAGAATGTGACAATTGGTTTGTAATTAGCATTCTGGACACTCATGTTATTACAAATTACTTAAATAAAATGAGTCCGTACTAACAAATTTCACTTTGAAATTGGTACCGGCCCGATTATAATCAATGGAAAGTGCACCTTGAAAAATCAATAAGAACATCCATTTATCGGTATAAAAAGCGATTGCCATGACCCCCAACTCACTATGTGCAGTCCGTCCCTGACAAGTGATAGAGCAACTTCACAAAGTTATATTTATAAGTTGTATTTCAACCTTGACCCGGCAACATTCATCAAAGTAAATTCAGGAAATGACCTCATGTATAAACATATCATATCATAGACATTATTACTTCTGATTCAATGCCATAGTTATAGTGCCATAGGTCTCTGGTTCGATCCTCAGGTGAAGTGATCTTTCTTTCTACCTGCCCTTATACCACCTTAATGTGGGGTCAGCGCAACACACTTTTTCAAGCATGTTGCAGAGAGGATTTGACTTAGTTTTTACGACCGGCTGCCTGTCTGACGTCAACCCCTCTGAGGGATCCAGTCCCGGGCAAATTCAATTAGAAAATTCGCTTTGCCCGACCTGGGAATCGAACCCCGACGACCTCCCGGTCCACAGCCCATATCTGCTGCCACTAGACCCAGGAGGCGACATAGCCGTAGCCTACCTCTATATTACTCGTTCATAATGAAGCTTTACATAGGTGGAACAATTTTTAAAATCGTCTTCACACATTTTTGAGCCAAAAATGAGAAAGAAAGAAAATACAGTACAAATAAGAAAACAAATCTTTTAGCTTTATTGTACTTAGACTAGCTAGGTCGCAGTTCCGTTCGATTAGGGGATTTCCCTTCATATACATAACGGGAAAACTGTTAATAAAATACGAAGTATTAAGTAACGTGATCTTTATATCGACTCAACGCAAAAATGTATTTAAAATATAAAATTTCACACTGAAATACCAAAACTAATTATTAATCGAAATCATAATGTTTCGGTTTCATAACACAGTTTTACATTACGAAAGTCAATTCACATGGAATCAAATTGGGATGGACAGAATTTAATAAAAATCTTCAAGATTGTAAAGCGTTGTGATGGAACCCAACATTTTTCATCAATGCTCCGCTCGTATTGGGTGTTATATGCTATAACGTTCCTTGGTAAATGGGCTATCCAACACTAAATATAAATATAAAATAAAAATCTTTATTGATCACCTAGGCATGTAAAAAAGCACTTATGACAAGTCAACACAAGTAAATTTTTAAATTAGGATTAATATAATTTACATTATATATTTGAATTTGACGACAGGCAGGCAAGTATGGACATAATAACGATAGGATAGCTAAGATAGGGTGATAAGGGGAGATAGGAATAGAGTGTAAGGGAATGGGTTGTATGGGAATGGCATATGGCAGGAATGGTGGCAGGGGATTGACTGGAAATAAATGCTAAATAAGTCTCAATAAATGCTTCCTTATTTCCAACTAAAGATTTTTTCACTTCGAACTAGTAGTTCCTGAGATTAGCGCGTTAGAAACAAACTCTTCAGATTTATAAATTAGTATAGATTTTCAGGCCTTCATTTCTAAATTATTATTCATGTTTTAAATAGTTGTTCAATATTACTTCTATAGATAGGCCTTGCTTAAAACAGCGTTTTTAGCTGAGCAAATGGTTAAGAATAACCTGTCACTTTTTTCCTTGCGTTACATTGTTTAATGAAAGGGACAACCTATGGTTAAAGATAAGCAGCGTTTAAATATTTTTATAAGCAAGCGGCATAAAATATAAGTATTATTAGTTGCCATAGCAACTACATGTTTTAAACCATATTTAAAGTTAGTCTACGTTGGTGATAAAACCGTAGATAACCTGTTATTACACAAAACGAGTCGTTTAATTGTGTAGCAAGATAGGCCGGTTTGAACGTTAATTGATTAATTTAACACTACCAGTGGTAGTCTGGTAGTACCATTGTAATCCACTCAAAGACATTAAACAGTACATAGACGGGACAACAGCGCGAAATTTGTGATCCAAAAGTTATGACCAAGTGGTCATAAGTCACTCAGTCGTGTTTGAAAAATACGCGCGCAAGGTCGTGCCAGCGGAACAATGTTTAGACAAAAAAAATTACGTGATTCTTTAACATTCACAGAATATTTGACAGCCTCCGTAGCGCAGCGGGCGAGTAGCCGGCTGTGAAGCGAGAGGCCGCGGGTTCGATTCCCGCACCGATACAAATGTTTGTATGGCCTACAGATATTTGTTTCGGGTCTGGGTGTTGTGAGACCAGAAGTCTCTCGTAGTTCCTGATACCCACGACACAAGATTCGATCTTAGTGTGGGGTCAGCACTATGTATGTGACAGTTGGGTGTTATTTATTATTATTATATTGTAGGGTGTAAATTGTAATAAACACTCTCGCATTGTAATAAGTTGTAGATGGCGTTACTGCCGCTTGAGATCATTTTTTGTGTATGGAAACATGCTTGATAGCCACTCTACTTTGAATCTACTAAATCGATTTTATTAAATTTAATATGAAATCGGACCCTAGTGCCTCGGTGGCGTGGTGGTATTTCGGTACGACTACGGTTCTGAGGTCTCGGGTTCGATCCCCAGGTCGGGCAAAGTGATATTGGATTTTTCTATATCAGCCCGGAGTCTGAAATTTGTGCCCGATATGGCGATGGGCTCGCCCCGTATCACATCTGGGACGGAACTAAGCTCAGCGAAATGTGGGTGTTCTAGTTCGCTAGTGCGCCTCTGCCTACCCCTTCGGGGATACAGGCGTGAGCTTATGTTATGTTATGTTATGTCGGACCCTAGTTTCTAGGACCTATCTAAATGACAGGGATGAAAGTTTTAGAAGCGCCTAACAAAATTCTATAATCACGCAAATAAACATTTAGGGGAATTACACCAAAAAAATTTCAATCGGGTGAAACCACGAGCAAACCTATACCTATGAGTAAATTGGTTTTATCTTGACAGGTTTTATTATAATTTGATTTTAAAACGGAAAACCCACAATTTATTGCATCAACCCACATCATGTTACAATATATTCCAAATCAAACATGTGGACTAATCACAACGCAGCTGACATTTGCACTTGACTCGTTCTTAAAATGCCTCGAGTTTCATCAACTAATGGCGCAAACACTTCTAAAGCGGACAGACATAATAGCGCGGTTTTAAACTTATTAAGCCCTGATCGACGAGCGAGTGAAACCGTGTTATATTTTACCTAATTAGATGCTTGATTCGGCCAGTCTTATAAGCTTCAAGATGCTTAGGTAGAACAACTTTCGAACTATTCGTGTCGAAATGACAATCAATAATTAAAAAGATCATTATTGATTCCAATTCGACGTTAAGTAGGGCATGATTGTTGCACACATCAGTTAATACTAGTTCATCTCTGCCTACTCCTTCGGAAATGCAGGCGTGAGCTTATAAGTATATTATAAGTACTAGCATAAAAACCAACTTCACAATTGAAACAACATTAGTGAAAAGATTATAGTTTTCGTTTGCGATTCAAGTCAGTAAGCCACTAATCAAACTTCGTTCACATTTCCAATTCTCTCAATAACATACGACTAAAACGCGGTTTTATTGGCTAATCGATCATGGTCTTAATAAATGAGTAATGAACTGCATCTTTGTGTCTGGAATTTAATAACTTAAGACCTCGAGAGACGAGCTTATGTAATCTTAAAAACATTAATTTATAATTTGATTAAAACTTGATGCGTGACGTGTTATAATAGCGAGATTGATATATACTTACTTATCGTACCTCGGTTAGTAATGATGTATCCTAGATAATATCCTAGGTTCTGCCTTTTTTTATCCGGGCACGGCAAAGTGACTACACTGCAACTGATGGTAAGCGTAGTGTAGTCCAAAAAAACTAGCGACCACTGACAAACAATGGGGTTACCAGTGGTCGTCAGAATCATGCCGGCCTATTTATGCTTCTTCACACTCCGATTCCGAAAAGAGAAGAAGCAAATCAAGGGGCTTGTGACAAGACAGGCGGATGACCGATGCAGATACAGGGATACCCGTCTCAACCAACCATCAAGTCATGCCGCAAGCCCCTCCAGAGAACCGGAGAACGTAAGACCTAGACTAATCATTAACATGTATGTACTATGTTAGTTGCCACTAAGCATGCTGCAGAACAGTTTTGACAGAATTTTTGTAACCTGCCGGCCTGATATCAGTCTCAAGGAAATTGTATTAAAAAAAATCATTTTGCCAACCTCGGTTTCGAACCTAGGAACAACATCCCATATACAATGCCACTAGACCAACAAGGTGACGTTTTATTTTATCGACCGACTTCCAAAAAAAAGAAGGTCCTCAATTCGTCTGTATTTTTTTATGCATGTTACTCGATATCTCCGCCAAATGTGGAATGATTTTCAAAATTATTTTTGTGTTCGTTAGAGCTTATTTCAAGGGTGGTCCCATATAAATTTGGTTACGATCGGATTTGAAGTCGGTCCGTTAAATTTATAAACTTGTGATTCATCAATGTAACCAGAAATAACCGGTAAATAAATGGCAATTATTTAAATTGTCGCTTTAATTAATAATGATCACCAGAAGCTATTTTCATGAGGTCATAGGTCAGCATTATAAATGCATAAAAGCTTTACTGTCGTATCTTTTATCAATTTAGCTTTTTGTTTATTTTTAACTAATCCATATATATATATTTTTTTTTTATAGCAGAGATTGGCAAACGAGCGGATGGGTCACCTGATGTTAAGTGATCTCCACCGCCCATAGACACCCAAGACAAAAAAATCATGGGTGCGTTGCCAACCTAAAAGGAGGCAATGGAAGGGGAGGGAAGGGGATTGTGAAGGGGAGTGGGGAAATGGGCCACCGGAAATCTCACTCACCGAACGAAACGCTACAGCAAGCTGCCACTTTACGTCGGTTTTCTGTGAGACAGTGGTATCTTAACCGGTCAAGCCGGCCCATTCGTGCTATAGACGTTACTGTCTACAGCGTGGGTCTACCAGCTGGATTTCTTCTACATAATAATGTTGTTTTAACACTAAATTTTGCCCACAGCTCTGCTTATAGCCTGGTAGATTTTTTCAACCGGCACGATCTCCGATGCAAAATCCTGTTGCATTTTGTTCGGTGAGTGAGATTTCCCCTTACCTAAATCCCCCTCGCCCTCGTGATCCCATTCCCTTGGCAAGTGGCAACGCATCCACGATTCTGTTGGTATCGTGAGAGGGCATGGTGGAGATTTCATATGATCAGGTGACATATCTGTTCGTTTGCTAGTCTCTGATATAATGAGTATTATGAGTCCTCACTTTTTTTAATGGTGAAATAATGACTGCCTCGGTGGCGTAATTGTATTTCAGTATGACTACCGTCCTGAGGTCTCGGGTTCGATCCCCGGGTCGGGCAGTGATATTAGATTTTTCCATATCAGCCCGGAGTCTGGAATTTGTACTCGATATGGCGATAGGCTCGCCCCCTATCACATCTGGGACGTAACTAAGACGGCGAAATGTGAACGTTCTAGTTCGCTAGTGCACCTCTGCCTACCCCTTCGGGGATACAGGCATGAGCTTATGTGTGTATATTGTGAGGAAATGAACATACCACGGATATACTTCATAGAATTTCTATATATTTTTTTAATTTTCCAATCCACATTAGCTAGCTAGTAGTAATATAAAGATTCATCCATATTCCATACATTAGTTGCGATGAGCACGCGTGGAGTGGCGGCCAGATCACCTTGACACCGCGAGAATGTCGCGCCTCGCACTACACAATAAAAATAAAAGCATCGCCGTTTGATGCAGTTGGCATGTGTGTTTCCATTGTATTCGTACGTTATTAGAATACGTACTGATTATTGCTGGGTCACTCTTATTTTTTGTCCCTTTATGTTTATTTATTATTCCCCCTATGCAGCGATGATTAAAGTTATCTGTCTATGTAAAAATCAAGGTTAAAATAAATTAATATGTCTTTCTAACAGGTATTGGCAGCTTAGGAGTTACGCATTCAAAGGATATAACTTCGATACCTGCTCTAGGATAAATATTTTCTTAGGATTAAACACCCATCTACTCTTCTAATATTATAAAGAGAAAATATTTGTTTTTTCTGTTTTTTTTTCTGTAATGAATAATCGGCGAAGAACATATTGTGCTACTTTTTATCCCGGAAAAGTTTACGGCATGAGATGGAATTATTGATTTCGTATTTATTGCGAGGCACAAATATAATCCATCCAAAATAAGTTTTTGAGCGTTATAGCCACGCTGTAGACAGTTACGTCTACAGCATGAATGGGCCGGCTCGACCGGTTTGATACCACTGTCTCACAGAAAATCGACGTAAAGTGGCAGCTCGCTGTCGCGTTTCGTTCGGTGAGTGAGATTTCCGGTGACCCAATTCCCCGCTTCTTCTTCCCCAATCCCTTTTCCCTCCCCTTCCATTCCCTCCTTTTAGGTTGGCAACGCACCCATATTTCTTCTCGTGTCGTGGGTGTCTATGGGCGGTGGAGTTCACTTACCATCAGGTGACCCAGTTGCCAGCCTCTGCTATAAAAAAAATAAAAATAATGATTAAGAATACCTGGGAATTGAACCTAGAATCTCGGTTCTCAGTCTCACTACGCTGCTACTAACGGCCGGTTTCAATAAATGATCTCAGTTTTTGGATGCAGATATTTATTATTTATTTATTTATAAAAATTAGCCAATAAAAATAAAATTTGAAAATGGGGCCGTGAAATTACTAAATTTGATTGGTTCATTTTCTCGATCTATCTGCACACCGAACTGTTGATCGAATTATTGGGAACGGGTTTAAATGACCAATCAGATCAATATCAACATCTAATTTAAAATGACGTGCTACAACGGACTCGTCTCTGTCTAATGTCTCACGCGATGTGATCATACTTCTGGTTTATCTACTCTCGCGTGCCTTATGGGTCTCTTACAAAACTAATATACTGAATGAGTAACGTTTAAGTATTTCTAAACTGTGCATATTTATTATATTACTCTGTGTGGTTGTTGTTGATCACTGTATATTTAAAGCCGATTGTAACTTATTTTCTCAAATGCAACGCAGGTGAATTTTTTGTTTAGTGAATATTTTTACAATGTTTTATTTTCCAAATATAAGTTTAGTTTTACATTAGTTTTAGTTTATAGCAAAGGTTGGCGAACGAGCAGGTGGGTCACCTAGTGGTAAATGATCTCCACCGCCCATAGATAGTTACAATAGGTAACCACATGTGTGCGTTTCCAAACTTTAAAAAAGTGAAAAGATATTGGGAGGGTGTGGAATTTGCTCCCACAAAAATCTAATTCATCTAATGAAACGCAACAGCGAGTTGGCAGTTGGCACTTTACGTCAATTTCAGTATTATTATGTAGTTATTACTGTATGAATAGGAATAATATATATTTCACTCAAAGTATGATCACATGCTGTTTTATAGATCGACTATGTAATTTATGATGCGACTGGAGATTTGACATTTGCACTCTATTTTGAATCTTCCTGTAAAAATTATTAAACACAAAATTGAGTCGCGAGCATTACAGAGCGACACAGAGCCTGTTATTTCGTAATACCTTCTTCGCGTCTTTTTAACAGGCAAGTAAAAGGCGGCTCCAACCTCATCGCGCAAGTATATGTCGTTTGACAGATTACAAGGCAATCAAAAACGTATAAAACAATAAGACATGCACAGACATGTAAGAGACATGATATAGCTTCGAGTTTTGATATGTTTACGCAATAGGTACAAGAACGAAATGTATTCTTTGAGTTTCACAATGTTAAATAAATAAATAACACCCAACAGTCACATATATAGTCCTAACCCCACACTAAGATCGAATCTTGTGTCGGTATCAGGAACTACGAGAGACTTTCGTTCTCACAACACCCAGACCCGAAACAAATATCTGTGGGCCATACAAACATTTGTCTCGGTGCGGGGATCGAACCCGCGGCCTCTCGGTTCACAGCAGGCTACTCACCCGCTGCGCTACGGAGGCAAGTTAAAGGTCCGTTTTGAAGTTTTGCAAAAAAATTCATTTTAAATCCCAAATCTGACACAGAACAGCTTATTCATAAAATTTGGGTTAGGTTAGTTTTACGCTGACGGTCTTACTTAACGTAACAAGCCACTATAACAGGCACCAATTACTAGTATATTACCACGAGGCGACGATCGGCACATCAAAGGTACCCTTTGACACGCTAACACATGGCGGCGCGTGACTCTACAAAGGATGTCTCTTCTCTACGCTATGATTTCGTGTAACAATGCTTTTGCAAAGATGGGGTTGTATCTTGTTTTCTTTAGCATAATTTTGAGTGAAGATAAAGAAAAAGAACAAACATTTTTCTCCCTCGTACTCCTTAATTAGATCAATATTGCATGTTACCTCTAAGGAGGGGAGGGGAATTGGGCCACCGAAAATCTTACTCACCGAACGAAACGCAACAGTAAGATGCCACTTTGCGTTTATTTTCTGTTAGACAGTGGTATCAAACCGGTCGAACCGGCCCATCCGTGCTGTATATGTTACTGTGTACATCAAGACTTTACCACTCAAAAAATATATTACCCTTAGATTTTACAGCCTTTTACAGCCTCCGTGGCGCTGTGGGCGAGTAGCCGGCTGTGAAGCGAGAGGCCGCGGGTTTGATTCCCGCATTAAGACAAATGTTTGTGTGACTCACAAATATTTGTTTCCAATGTGGGTGTTGTGAGACCGAAAGTCTCTCATAGTCTCTGACACACACGATACAGGTTGTACCTAGTGTGGGGTCAGGACTAGGTGTGTGACTGTTGGGTGTATTTTTTTATTTATTTATTTAAATGTAACAAAACTGTGTTAAAACTTTAGTACAATATTTAACATCCCCCATACTGTTATGAATGCCATGGACAAGTTCCCCCTGTCCAGGAAACTCACCGCAACTAGTTTTTCCGACCCATGTCCAAGTTAACGCAATAAGCGACACCTGCTCGCACAAAACCTCAGGCAGACCGGCGTTGGTTAAATATAGCAAAAACTTGGTGTTGTTCGAATATCATATTCGTTTTAGTGTTTATGAGTTTGGGTTTAGAAATACTATATTATTTAATAATAATATATACATTATATCATAAATTTATAAATACCGGGAGGTTGTGGGTTTGATTCTCAGGTCGGTCAAAGCGAATTTTCTAATGTTTTTTCCGACACTTAGACTTTCAAGGTTTTTATGTTAAAAGAAAAATAAACATTGCCCTCCTTCCGGGACAGTCGGATTAAAATTACACAAGCTACCAGTTAAAGTTAGTTAGTTAAGATTAATTGTTCACTTTACGTACATTCACATGTAAAAGTGATATAAAAATCCTATTTGTAGAATTAATTAACTTTTAACCTGAATTGGAATCAAACCACGGTCTTATAAATCCCCTAAGACTTTTCCAAAGAAGACGCCGTCTCACCTCCACGAACGCCTTGTTTTTTCTCCATAAATTCATAAGTTTTATGAGTTTGTCGCGCCGACCCTCGATCATCCCTGACTTAGTGCCGCTCGCCCTGTTTATGGGCTCCCGGGGCAGGTACCCTGGATTTATGGGTAATATCTATATGGGGTGATGATATGTGATCCATGAAAATGATGGTGTTCAGTTTAAACGTTTTAAAAATGCGACAAAATAATATTTTCCATTTTAGAATCAATTTTTCTTTTGTTTTTGTAATAACGGAGTTACATCTATAAAATATTTTTGTGCTCAGTAGCTCTGCGATTTGAGCCCCGAATCTCAAGATCTACAGACTATATACGCTGCCACAAGACCAAGAAGGTAACATTTATTTTATAGCATAGACTTGTAAACGAGCAGATGGGTCACCTGATGGTAAGCGATCTCCACCGCCCATAGATACCCAAGACACAAAAAGAATCATAGATGCATTGCCAAATTAAAAGGATGGAATGGAAGAGGAGGGAAAAGTTATTGAGAATGGGAGGGAGGGGTGGATGGGCCATCGAAAATCTCACCCACCGAACGAAACGCGTCAGCAAGCTGCCACTTTACGTCGGCTTTCTGTGAGAAAGTGGTATCAAACCGGTCGGGCCGGCCCATTGGTACTGTAAACGTGCCTACAGCGTGGCTCTACCACTAGAAAACATAATACAAAACGTATTCATGCCAATTAAGGAACTACATTTTATAAATTTAATAATATCCAAAATAAAAAGTACTGAGTTGCAAAGAGTGTCCCATAAATCTAGCTAAAAAATGCAGCATCTCGAGTGAGCAATAAGTGTCAAAATGCAGTTAATTCTTTTGCGAGGTGCTCCGACTAACGAGCCCGGTACCCAGCGTGATACATTGCTATGAGCTGGTGTTGTAGTGCAAAGCTATTACTATATCAAGCTATACGAGTATATGAATAAATAAATAAAACTTTATGGTTTTTGGGGGTCGCTCAATGATGTATTTTGTATCCCATGATAGAATGGATTAACGGCTCTAGGTTATTATAAAGATTTTTTTGTAACTAATAGTTTATAAGTTGGTTGCAAATTCGCATTTAAGCCATGCCAGAATTTCTCGCCTCTTCTTCTCAGCCGAAATGGCCTTCTGAACTTTATAAATAGATATAGTAAAATTCGCCAGAAACTTAATGTATTAACATTTTATGGATTCAATCATATTATACCTGCAAAATTTTTGTATAAAAAAGACTGGCACACGAGAAAATAGGTCACCTGATGGTAAGTGTATACCAAAATAACCACGAACTCAGCGTTGCTAACCTCACAGGCAGGGTGGGCTTAGGAAAGGAAGTTGTGAGTGGTAGAGCCACGCTGTAGACAGTTAAGTCTACAGCACGAATGGGACGGCTCGACCGGTTTGATACCACTGTCTCACAGAAAACCGACGTAAAGTGGGAGCTTGCTGTCGCGTTTCGCTCGTTGAGTGAGATTTCCGGTGGCACATTCCCCCCCACCCTCCTTTTTCCAATCCCTTTTCCCTCCTCTTCCATTCCCTCCTTTTAGGTTGGCAACGCACCCATGATTCTTTTTGTGTCTTGAGTGTCTATGGGCGGTGGAGATCACTTACCATCAAGTGGCCCATCTACTCGTTTGCCAGTCTTTGCTATAAAAAAAGTTATCTTCTTTTCATTTTGAATCTATATTCATTGTAAGTAATTCATCATTAAGTGGAACACAATCCTAATATGCTTACTGCTCACAAAGCAATAAATATAACAAGAGACAACACCTTGTTAACTAGAAATAATTAACGATGCAAAATAAAACTCCAAATAATATTACTGCCATTAAAAAAAACATATTACTGTATAATAAAGTTACATTGTAAGTAGTAGAATGCAGGAAGAATGGGTCGTCTCCAATTAATATTTGTATTTTTTTTATAGCAGAGCCTGGCAAATGAGCAGATGGGTCACCTGATGGTAAGTGAACTCCACCGCCCATAGACACCCACGACACATGGGTGCGTTGCCAACCTAAAAGTAGGAAATGGAAGGGGAGGGAAAAGGGATTGGGAAAGAAGAAGGGGGGAATAGGGCCACCGAAAATCTCACTCACCGAACGAAACGCGACAGCGAGCTGCCACTTTACGTCGGTTTTCTGTGAGACAGTGGTATCGAACCGGTCGAGCCGGCCCATTCATGCTGTTAACGTCAACTGTCTACAGCGTGGCTCTACCACTCAAAAATTAATATTCAAATTCGATTATCCAAAGTTTTCGTGCTCAACCTAGTACAAGGAGATATTGCGTGATACGTGATAAGGACTTGATGCTTCTCATTTTTTACCCATCTGCCACGATTGGGGGTTTAGTGGCAAAAAGTGCATACGACTCGATTCCTTCCGGCTTAACTTTTCCAAATTTTCTGCTAAAAAATACTGCCTTACGAAAAATAAATACTTATATCGGCTTACCTTTTTAAAATTCTCACTCTTCAGCAATGGATGGTATGGGCCATACTTAAAACAGCATTTTTAGCTGAGCAAATGGTTAAGAATAACCTGTCACTTCTTTCCTTGCGTTACATTGTTTAAGAATGAAAGGGACAACCTATGGTATACAGATAAGCAGCGCTTAAATATAAGTAAGGGGCTATCACCCGAATGGTCAAACTTATATTGATTTTTGCTATACAATTTTGACAGATAAGGCGGCATTAAACGACATAAGGCGTCCTTAAGTGTACGAACATTCGGCGGTATATGTTTTAACACGGTTTTTATTCAATGTAATTCACTAAATGAGTAATCCAGACGACATTCCCTAAAACAAGTATTTTATAAAATTCCAAGGACTTATTGTTTCCTTATTACTTTAAAGACTAATAAGGTGTGTTAGCTAATATAATAAATTCACAAATATTTGATTTTTATTATCACATCGGAAGGTCGAAACGCACATCATCTGCCATTATTATAAATCTAGTATAGAAACATTTACATATGTTTACTAGATTTTATAAACATATCTAAACATTTGATTTATTTGACAGCCTCCGTGGCGCAGCGGGCGAGTAGCCGGCTGTGAAGCGAGAGACCGCGGGTTCGATTCCCGCATTGAGACAAATGTTTGTGTGGCCTACAGATATTTGTTTCAAGTCTGGGTGTCGTGAGACCGAAAGTCCCTCATAGTCTCTGACACCCACGATACAGGTTATACCTAGTGTGGGGTCAGGACTAGGTGTGTGACTGTTGGGTGTATTTATTTTTTAATTATTATTATTTGATTTGATATAAAAATTTGAGTGCCTCGGTGGCGTAGTAGTATTACGTGCGCAGTACGACTATTCGATAGCGTCCTGAGGTCTCGAGTTCAAGCCCCGGGTCGAGCAAAGTGATATTGGAATTTTCACTATTAGCCTGGAGTCGGGAATTTATGCCCGATACGGCGATAAGGTCGCCTCCTATCACATTTGGGACGGAACTACGGCGAAATGTGGGTGTTTTAGTTAGCTAGCGCGCACACGTAACTTATGTATGTATGTATAAACATTTTTATAGTAGTTGTAAACATTATGGGCTTTTTTAAAGAAAACATTTTCGCTTATCTTATCGTTTAGAATAGCCTGACAATTTTTTCCTTGCGTTACATTGTTTAAAAATGAAAGGGACAACCTATGGTTAAAGATAAGCAGCGCTTAAATATTTTTATAAGTAAGGGGCAATAAGTAGTGAAAATAAATCTAGACAAATATTAGTTTAATGACCTTAGCTTTGACAATAAAAGGCCATATTTAAATACTGTCGGCGCCGAATAAACACAAAGAGTGTTGCCCCAAAAATAAAATATATTCCAGAAAAACATAATTACCATTTCCCTTTTCAGCTTTCTACTATATCAATGGCTACGTTGTAGCAGCGTAGCACCGTGGGTACCGTAGACCGTATCCCGTAGCAGGTTAGGGGTTGTTTACAAAAACACGATGACTGGCTTAACGCGCCCTCCCGTGTCTTTATTGGCCCTTGTAGGCTTGTTGTCTGACGTGGATGGGTTTATGAGTTAATGTAGCAGTATTTAATAAAGACTTTGAAAGATAAAATAATAGAAATAAGGGTAATTTTTTAAAGCCTAGTGGCAAAGAGAACATTACATGATTCCAATTGATTACTATTTGGTTGCGATTTGTTTATGATTTAGTATTTAACCCAAGTAGTAATTAAAAATAAACTAGGAACGACCTCCGTTACAAAAAACTTTATATTTTCCTGCACTGTTGATAAAGCCTCTAATTATTCTGTATATTAAAAACTTCTAAAATCAGATAATTTCAATGACCACTGTTTATTGGCATCTACGTGAAATTTTCGATGTACATACAGGTAAATGTAATGGACCGATTTATAAAATATAGAATAATTAAATTTAACGTAGAATATTAAATTAATTTAAGTGACTATAACCTAACACAAAAAATGGTGAATTGCTATTTTGTAACAAGCTTTACTATTCTGAAAAAAAGCCCCGATAGTTACACGGTCTTAAATACTTATAAAGGACTTCAGTAATTTTCCACGAAAATCGTAAAACATTATTAATAAAAATTGTGTAACGATTTCTTAACTATACGCGAATGTTATTCATTGAAATAAAACTATTTTTACGAATTCTATCACTATTTGGTTTTAATTTTTATGCCTGACGTTTCGAAAGCTTTGCAGCCTTCGTGGTCACGACCAGTCCGACCCGTCACCGTGACGTGTTTTTTTTTTAAATAAAATTAGTGTCTTAGTTCCCTCTTGTTTAAACGCGTCAAAGCACAAGAAATAACATTGTAAGCGAGGTAATGGGGCGTCGACAGTTAACTGCAACATTCAGGTGCCCCGAGTACGATAAACAACAACAACTTGAGCACCACGCCTCCACTCCACCACTCCACTACTACAGAATTCATGAAGTAAAAACCAAACCCTTGAAGTCAATCATATAAGTTTGTATACTTTTCAACTGCTTTCAAAAAGGAAATCTCAATTTGTATGAGATATTAGCAGCGTCTATTTCTTCTGGTTTCGCAAATTAACTGCTAATGCTTAATGAGTATTAATTGTAAGAAAAACTGCCTCGATGGCTTGGTTGTATTTCGGTACGACTACCGCCCTGAGGTCTCGGGTTCGATCCCCGGGTCGGGCAAAGTGATATTGGATTTTCCATATCAGCCCGGTGTCTGGAATTTGTGCCCGATATGGCGATGGGCTCGCCCCCTATCACATCTGGGACGGAACTAAGCTAGTTGGCTAGTGCGCCTCTGCCTACCCCTTCGGGGATACAGGCGTGAGCTTATGTATATGTATGTATGAAAAACTGGCATCAGCTCCCCTTTTGTAAGTGTTTACATTTCGCCAATGATAAGTATGTTACGTGATCTTTCTTTCTTAACGGGGTGGTCGACGTAATACACTTTTTCAAGCATGTTGCAGAAAGGATTTGGCTTGTGTTTGACGACCGACTGCCTAGCTGAAATTAAATGCGTCGACAGTCAAAAATAAAGGAGTTGGTGCAGGGTTGGAAAGAGGGGGATGTAGTTTAAACCCCCAACTATCCCACACAGATAACTGCCACTTCACGCTATTGTTTACGTCTGGGATAGTCCGGTCGAGCTTGATTCACACTGGACTCTATAAAAAGGCTTTGTTAGTGTTACCCTAGACGACTGTTAAAAACCTCCGAAAAATAAAAACATCCCCAAACAAACGCATAAAATATTTTTCATATTTTTTTGTGATTCATGTTTTAAATTACAGCGGCTTGAAATATAACGGCAGGAGGTTTAAAAATCTTGCTTGCGCTATCTGCTGGCCGCTCGCCAAACTACCTGCACAATAAATAATACAATCTGAGCTCGCAGGCCGGGGTACGCACACTAACGACTTTTTGTCGCAACAAAACATATTAATAAATTATAAAAAATAATTGAGGCGATAAGGAAGGGTCCTTTTAAAGGCAATTTTTGTTTTTTCAAAACTACTACATTATTTAATCTATATTTTTATGGCAATAATACTACAAATTAAATAGTTAGTCAGGGACCCTGTTAAATGTTAACAATTAGTTTAAGAACCAACAAATCACTTATGATATTCTTTCTTCTTTCTGCCTGGCGTTATCCCGGCCTTCTGCCAGGGTCCGCCTTCCTACTTAATCGCTTCCACTTCGCCCGGTCTTGAGCATCCTCTATGGTGAGACCATTGGTTCTCATATCTTCCTCCAGAACATCCAGCCAGCGCTTTTTGGGCCGTCCACGGGAACGCAACCCTGGCACGATCTGGGCCAGACACATGCGACCGACGTACTCCTGCGGTTTCCTCAAAACGTGGCCGTACCATCTCAAGCGACATTCCTGCATTTTATCTGCCACGTCCCGGACGCCAAGACTACCGCGGATGTGCACGTTACGTATACGATCTAGTCGTATAACATTGCACATCCACCGCAGCATCTTCATTTCCGCGACGTGGATTTGCCTAACATGTCGCTTAAGGGCAGGCCAAGTCTCACATCCATACAGGAGTACCGGCCGAACGATGGTTTTATATATGAGACCTTTAAGTCTCACCGGCATCTTGCGGTCGCAGGTGACACCCGTGACCTGTCGCCATTTAGCCCATGCGGCGCCAATGCGTGCCGTAACGTCGAAGTCGATATCACCCGACTCGTGCAGTACAGACCCTAGGTACTTAAACTTATCAGTTTTCACTGCAAGCTCGTTCCCTATCCGGATACTATCTGGGTCTGCACACCCGCAGCCCATGTACTCGGTCTTCGCCACATTTAGTTTTAGACCGCCGTTCTCAAGCGTCTCCTTCCACAGGTTTACCCTCTGCTCTAGGCGCTGTTTGTCCTCATCTATTAGTGCTATGTCATCGGCATACATAAGTACCCACGGGGGTTGCTCCTGTACTTCCGCCGTTGTGACATCGAGCACTAGGTTGAATAGAAGAGGACTCAGCGCCGAGCCCTGGTGTACCCCCACGGTTATCGGGAAAGAGTTGGTGTCGCCAACAGCAGTCCGAACCAGAGACTCGGATCGGAGGTACATGTCCCTGATAATGTCAATATATGCTTCTGGCACTCCTTTGACCCTTAATGCCCACCAGATCGCCTGTCGGGGCACACAGTCGAAGGCCTTCTGCAGATCTAAAAAGGCGATATGCAGAGGCTTCTTCCTCGCCCTGTATGTCTCGCTTAGCGATCTAATGGCAAAAATTGGGTCCATAGTGCCACATCCTGGTTTGAAGCCGTATTGACATCCAGAGACATCACACTCTTGGCGGAGCCTGGATTCAAGGACGCGTTCGAAGAGCTTCATGGTGTGGCTCATGAGCTTAATGCCGCGATAGTTACCGCAGTCCTGAACACTACCCTTACCCTTGTATACGGGAGTTAGAAAACTCAACCGCCAAGGGTCGGGCATTTTTTTGGTGTTCAGTATGCGGTTAAACAAGGCGGCAAGAAACTCCACACCATGGGAGCCCATAGCTTTCCACGCCTCGATAGGGATGTTATCAGGCCCCACCGCTTTCCGATTCTTCATGTGACGGAGACAACTAAGGACCTCGTCGGGCGAAATCGGGGCAACCAGTCCCTGATTCGATGGCACCTCAGGGAAAGACACGTCAAGATGCTGGGTGTTTAGCAATCTGTGGAAGTAAGAGCGCCATCTCTCCTTTACCGCGCTGTCCTCGCAGACCAAAACACCCCGGGAGTCCCTAACACATCGACATTTACTGATGTCGAGTGTCGCTTTCTCCCGAGCCTTAGCGAGCCGATATATGAGCTTTTGGCCCTCCACGGTCTCTAACTTCTCGTAGAGAGGAGCCAGATAATCGTGTCGAGCCTTAGCTACAGCTCGCTTTGCTGTGTTTTTGGCCGCTCGGTACGCCGCGCGATCTTCAGGAGATCCGGTCGCTTGCCACACTTTGAACCGTGTCTTTTTCTCCCGAGTCGCACCTCGAACCATATCGCTCCACCACCACGTCTCCCTATCAAGGACTCGGCTTCCCTTGGTGACACCGAGTTTCGACCTGCCAAGAGCAGTGATCGCTGACTGTATCCCTTCCCACTGTTCCTCCACGGAGCCAGCCTCCACACTCGCGAGTTGTGTGATGGCGGCTTCGTGGAAATCCAGCCGTTTGGGACCATCCAGCAACCACCACTTTATTCTTGGCAGTCGTCGCTCGGCCACTTTCCTTTTTGGTACTATCTTTACGTCCATAACAAGAAGACGGTGTTGTGGCGCGAGACTTTCCCCCGGAATGACCTTGCAGTTGGTCACCTTACTGATGTGAGCCCTCCTCAACAGCAGATAATCTATTTGTGATGAGTGGTTTCCACTTTTGTACGTGATGAGGTGCTCAGGCTTCTTTTGGAAGAACGTGTTCACTGCGGCCAGGTCTGAAGCGGCGCAGGCTCTGAGAATTGAATCTCCCTCTGCGTTATGCGCTCCAAACCCGTAACCACCGTGAACCCGTTCATACGTGCCCGAGTCCCCACCAACGTGACCATTTAGGTCTCCACCCACCACGATGTCCTCGGATAGGGGTACACTGCGGATGGTATCGTCAAAGAGCGTCCAGAAGTCTTCTTTGATCGATTCCGGGCAACCCACTTGCGGGGCATAAGCACTGATCAAGTTGGTGATGACCCCCTCAATCAGTACCTTAACCCGCACAAGTCGATCACTCCGTCTATCGATTTCGAGAATTCCCTCCTGGAGCTCCGACGATAACACCACAGCCACCCCATTCCGACCGGAGGAGGAACCACTGTAGATCAGCTGGTAACCCTGCCCGATCTTCCGGGATTTGTTGCCCTTCCATCGCGTTTCCTGAAGAAACGCGACTTTCACCCGACGCCTCTCGAGTACATCTGCGAGCTCTCGGCACCGTCCGGTGAGAGAACCAATGTTCCAGGTGGCGAAGCGGAACTTAATCGGTACTACCGTCTTTAACCGCGCCCGTACCGTGCGCGGTAGCCCTAGCCCACTTCTCGCAGGTTTAGGGCGATGTGCCTGCGCGCCGTTTCGCGGCGGCGCCCTATCCGTACCGTTTACTTTTTTCTGACCTTCCCATAAGATTTGACGGATTTGGGTATTCCGTGGGGCGACCCGCCGTCTGACCCCCACAACCTGCAAAGCAGGGACTCAGGTTTCGCCAGCGCCTCGTCCGTTGATCAGCAGGGTGTACCACGTGCAGGTGAGGTTGGCTTTGGACCTACAGGTGTTGGTGGCCCACTTACACCCCCCAATCACTTCTGATCACTTATGATATTATAAATATTATTAAAAAAATGAATTTAATTAAATAATAATTATTTAATTTTTGTACAAGCGGTGCCTCGCGTCGTTTTTAAAAGTAATGAACAAATATTAAAATAACACACAATAGTTCGCAGTGAATGCGATAATTCATACATTTTATATGTGTTGCCCTACAAAAATCAAAACAAAATATAATCATAATTAAAACAATAACATGTAGAAAGTCTTGAGTATTCCACACAAAACTCCAAACTTACACCGTGTTATAAAAATCGCAAAGTCGCCCGTCCACACCGGCCGACGCGTTTCGCCGCCAGCGATTCGCA
The DNA here is from genome assembly GCA_036417725.1 of Clanis bilineata. Classification (NCBI taxonomy): domain Eukaryota; kingdom Metazoa; phylum Arthropoda; class Insecta; order Lepidoptera; family Sphingidae; genus Clanis; species Clanis bilineata. The sequence goes on along the minus strand of CM071145.1, from coordinate 16,948,071 downwards.
ACAATAACATAATAGGTCACAAATATTTCGTACCCTACGACTGTAATGACTTTTTAGATAACGTATGCAATTAGACGCAAATTAGTGAACGGCCTTAAATTTGCCCTTTGACATTTTTTACACGTTTTTGCAACTACATATTTGAAAGGTCGTTGCTTTATGTTATTTTTGAAGACATATTAATTGCCGTTGCCTTGAATGTGTTGACGAACCTTCTAATATATTTCGTAGTATAATACATTCTTACATCAGCTCACGCTTGTATCCCTAAAGGGGTAGGCAGACCCGCACTAGCGAACTATAACATGCACATTTCGCCGAGCTTACTTCGGTCCTAGATGTAATATGGGGCGAGCCTGTCGCCATATGGGGACAAATTGCAGACATCGGGCCATTAATGAAAAATCCACTCAAATACTAAATTGAAAAACCCAACATCACTTTGCCAGACCATGGGATCGCACCAAACCACCACAGGGCGGTATTCGTACCAAAATACGATTACGTCACCGAGGCAGTCATAGAATAAATAAATAATATACTTGGTGTTTCATAAACTTGGTACCAATAAAAATTCCACATATAGCGAGAACGATTTAAAGTGTAATGGTAAAGTTAAAAAAATAATATTCAACTTAATTTTTTAATTAATTAAGCATGGGGATTTTAAAATCGGAGTGTGACCTGTAAATACTTGCAATTAACGAAGGAATAGCTTGGTGTATGCTAAAAATAATTAATTACCCCATAAGTCATTTGCAAATGTAAACCCAATCAGCCAGAAAAAAAATTTCGTCACACGTCACCAAAAGTCTCTTGTAGTCAAAGACATTTAAGCATATAGTATATTATACAGACGGGACAACAGTACAAAACTTGTGATCCAAAAGTTATGACCTAGTGGTCATAAATCGCAGTTTATTTTAAATATACGCGCGCCAAGTCGGCTAGCGTAATAATATTAAGATAATAAACTTATCTTACGTGATTCTTAATAATTCACAAAACATTCTAAGGTGTTAATTGTAATAATAGCCCTCTTGTAATAAATGGTTGATGGGGGTACCGAAGTTAGAGATCAATTTTTTTGTGTGGAAACTTACTTGATAGCCACTCTATATTTAGTGATATTAAACCTCTTTGCTTGTAGTTGATGATACTAACGACGCATGGTTGATATAAATATCTAATTATGGGGCCAGGACAACTTTGAGTGTTATTTTTAATTCTTAATTATTATTATATTTAAAATTAATTGGATATGACAATCACTGATCATAAAAGCCTCTTGAATAAATACAGGCTATGTGATAGCCTCCTCGTTTTTGAAGTCAGTGGAAATTTAGGTATTATTACATACAGAACGATTACAATAAAGCTGTGTAACACAGGAACATGCCGCATAAAAATGTAAATACAGTAGGGGTGTGCATCGGGAGCACTAAGCATATTGCTCGGATGTACTCGTTGTGAGCTATGTTCACGCGAACACGGCGATAACGCGCCCTAACATCACCTCTCACTACCTTCACGGGGAATACATGGATATGGCATCCGACTCGACGCACGCTAAATTTAAAAAAAAAAGTCTACATCTGGGCCGGAAATAATCTCGGCGAAATTTTGGTTTTCTAGTTCTGTACTTCGCCTCTGCTTACCGCTCGAAAGGTACAGGCGTGAGTATGTATCCCCGAAGGGGTGGCAGAGGCGTATCAGTGAACTAAAACACCCACATTTCGCCGAGCTTAGTTCCGTCCCAGATGTGATAGGGGGCGAGCCTATCGCCATATCGCGCACAAATTCCAGGCTCCGGGATGATATGGAAAAATCCAATATCACTTTGCCCTACCCGGGGATAGAACCCGAGACCTCAGGACGATAGTCGAAATACGCCACCGAGGCAGCCACGCATTTATTTATCTAGTAATAACCGCTTCTTAGTTTTGAAATCGATTAATACCCGATTCGGTTAAGTCCAAATATTTTCTAACATCCTGAAACGTGTTAAGAACCGTTCTCCATGAGTCAGGTATAAGATCGCGTCTAGACGGCAGCGTCCCGCCCTTATTTATTGCCTCAGTGTGTACACGCGCCTTCAATTTAGATACATGCGCTGTTTTAAATTTACTCCGGAGACGGAGAAATTAAGGTTTTTATTTCGACCTTTGTTGATTTTACAGTATTTAAAGGCTCTAACACGATAACTTTCGACTATGTATTCGAAACGAATAAGCTACGAAGGCGAAGTATTTAATGTAGGGTTTAAAAAAGAATAGGCTTCTAAGTTCGCTCGATTAAAAAAAATGAATACCTTAATAAACAGTAGAGCATAGCTTTTCACCGCATTACCAAACCCTCACATTGCAAATACAAGAAAAATATTTAATTATATAATGAAAAAAAATATATTATTTTAATATTTTTAGTTAATAATATTTACAGATAATTCTTCAAAGTAAGTAATTTTCCTGGAAAGTATACTAATGATGTATTTTAGAAAATGTAGGAATATTATAGTTATAGGGGTATAATGTTCATCGTAATTTTATAGTATAACAGAAATCAAAATATTTTCGTGTCAAGCTACAATCCTACTCTTCTGATTTTGCTCGTACAATAATGCACTTTAGAACCATTCACACCTGGCCGCATTCTAGTAAACTAACCGATTCACATCCAACGAGGTGTAAACGACACAACTACGCTCAAAATACCGACAACCAAGACATACCTTTAAAATTTTTTGAAGATAAATGATCGAGTCTATGACAACTTTACTACGAAGGATTTTTCTTATAAAATAATAAATATAGAAAAAATCCGTCCTTTTGATAATTTATTTATTTATTAATGATTCGCCAGTGACTGTTACACAAATCTTAAAGTTAATTAATATTAAACTTAAATGTAATGCTTACTGCCGCACTCAGAGACGTTTAATCGTTCATTAAATCGTCCCTTAGTATAGATTTCAAAATGTTACCACTCGGAGACAGCTAATGATTAATTAGCGTCCCTAGATGACAATGTACAGAAACACCTTTACATAACTCCTTAATGATTGATTAGCAATTTTACGTCAAACATTTGACATTTTATTTTTAATACAGAAAATCAAAGAGATTTAACACTACAATCATAGAGAGGTTCTATACAAAAAGTTTGATCTCAAACTTCATTAACGCTGTCTCTCGTAGAATAGCACAAATTCCGTAAGCAAATTCCAGACTACGGGCTGATCTGAAAAACCCAATATCAATTTGCCCGACCCGGGGATCGAACCCGAGACCTCAGGACGGTAGTTGTACCGAAATACAACCACGCCACAGTCACAGTCAGTCATTAATCTAAGTTTATGTCAAATCCCTATTTATGTACCTATACAATGTACTATTTTCATCCAAAGCAAACTGTTATTTACATTTACAGTAGATAGGGATACCAATTATGCCATAGAAAAAAATGCAATTTTTATTTTTATTTATTTAGATAAAATGATGCGTTTCGTTATGCCCTTTTTAAAAAATAAGCACACAAACATTTCTCTCGGTGCGGGAATCGAACCCGCCGCGCCGTCCCTCACTTCACAGCCGGCTACTACTACTCGCACACTGCGCCACGAAGGCTGTCGGATCAAATGTCAAAGATCCTACGCATTGACATCTGTCCTACGGATACATAAAGTTGACATTAACTAACGAACCATTAAATTTGGACTCTGGGATGCAACGTTAATTAACGAATTTAATGTAAATTAGTTAATGACTAATTAGGCCTAATTTAATGAACCTTGGTGTGTGCAGCAGTTATTACTATTGTAATCTTATTTACATTTTCTTTCTACCTGCCCTTATTCCATGTTAATGTGTTGTCGACTTGACACATTTTATGTTATCACAAGCATGTTGCAGGAAAAATTTGGCTTAGTTTTTTACGACCGACTGCCTTCCTGACGGTAACTCGTATCTGGAGGATTCAGTCCCGGGAAAATAATTTTAGCGAAACGTCAGAGTTTCTTGCCAATAACGTAAGCTATTTTTTTTTGTTTTATTTGTTAATGCGGGGTAAGGGGGCGTCCATAAATTACGTGAGGTGTTTTTTTAAATTTTCTGTCCCTCCCTCCCCCTCTGGTGAGATGTCGTGAGATTTTATTCAACCACCTCCCCCATCCCCCAATCTCACGTGAGATTTTTCAAAATGTGAGTTTCTTACGTAACCGCATGTACAATCTGGATTAAATGGACCAAAATAGTATTTTTTTTTTTGTTTCAATCAGAAAAAAAATTGCGTGATATTTGCCGAGACCCCCCTCTCTCCAACGTAAGATTAGATGAGATTTGACTCGACCCCCTCCCCCCCTTAAACACCTCACGTAATTTATGGACGCCCCCTAACCTTATAATTACGGGGACGACATTACGGTTATATCGGAGCCGCCGGTCTTATAACATCCGGGCCATAGAAAACATCCTGGCGACACTGGGTGGAGTCCCACTATAACATTATATACACGTTACACCGGCAATACCGACTTAAAACCCCGCGGTGGCCCTCTTCAGTGCTTTGGGGACAGCTCCGGGTTTCCTTAGGCGAAAAGCGCCCAGGATTCGTCTGGAACCACCCCTGCGTGGTGCTGTCTTGTGGCCTGTCTGCCGGCCGGCCTTCCATATTGGGCAGCTGTCGTCCGAAAGCTTCTGCTGCCCGAGACAATTTCGTCCCTAAACTCTTAAATTGGCAAAGAAATCCCTGTTCAAAATTGAACCATCATCGCATCACTGTATGCGTCTAATAACATGACCGGTAGCCGCTGCCGCCAGAATTGCGATGTCTTGAATGGTCCCGGCACACGTTGTTTGCTAACAATGATGATGCTGGTGCGTGCGATTTAAAATATTGTAATCGTCATCATCATCAGCCGCAGGACATCCACTGTTGGACATAGGCCATATTGTAATACGTAATGCGAATTTAACTCACCGGTATTTTCTATAATAAAAATAATATTTGGGTAGAACACCCAGTTCGCTAGTGCACCTTAGCCTAACCCTTCGGGGATACAGGCGTGAGCCTATATCATATTTTGTAAAAATGTAACCTCAAACACAAAACGTAAATGTTCAAATCAATCATTAAATAGATAAGTAAGGGTCGTGCCGTATTTAAGTTTAATTGTCATTAAGGGCTATTAATGAATCATTATCTGACTCTGAGAGGTAACTTTTTTAAATCTACACTAAGGAACTATTTAATTGGCCATTACATGACTCGGAGTGCGGCAGCCCATGTATTCGGTATTTAAAAAATTAATGTCAATTAGTTAAATACTAATTAGGACTAATGTAAGGAACGTCTCTGAGTGCGGCGGTAAGTGTACAATCGTTTAAGGTAAATACAACATGCGTGTTGTTATTAAGTAGGGTTATTAAACAGTTAAGTACATTAACAAACAAAAATATAATTTAACTCTAAGGTTACATTTCTTCGACAATATTCATCAAAATAATGTATTATTAAAAGAAAAAAAGGCAAAGTAAGCTATTTTCCATTTTTTCCAGAAAAAAAGTCAACCATTAAATATGTAAAACCTTATAATCTACAAGAACCCTTACAGTTTTGCACGTCAGTACGTGCAAGCATGAAATATGTGAAAAGACTGAATGAGACAAAAGAAAATTCATGATTAGTAGAGCCACAGTAGACAGTAATGTTTATAGCACGGGGCCGGCTCGACCGGTTTGATATCCTATCTCCGAGAATACCGAAGTAAAGTGACAGCTGTTGCGTTTTGTTCGGTGAGGTTTTCGGAGACTCAAATCCCCCCTCCCTTTCCTAATCCCCGCCTTTTCGGTTGGCAACGCACCCATGATTAATTTGTGTCTTGAATGTCTATGGACGGTGGAGATCACTTACCCACCAGGTGACCCACATGCTCGATTGTCAGTCACAAAGAAGTGCAAGAATCGTACTACATGGAACTGCGTGGTCCCTGCCTACCTTTGTGAAAAAAAGGCGTGAGTTTATGCAAGAATAAAGCAAGATACAGACATCTCAAGAAACACATTTTACATTTAAACAATCACAATAAACCCCTTAAAGGCACTCAACCCCAAAGCTCGCTGTGGGGCCGGAAGCGCGCGCCATTTCCGGCCCCCACCTGTCGCCAGATGACTTCCGGCCAAATGCTTGACCAGTCTTTATCGACACATTATTTATTGGACACTTTCGATTTAACAGCTATTTCTAGTACCTTCAAGGGTTACTTGAATAGATTTATCTTTTGTTGGTAAGAGGGTACATTTACCCAAAAATTTGGTACCCTCCGTGACGTAACGGGATGTAGCCGGCTGTCGAGAAGTCGCGGGTTCGATTCTTATACCGAGACAAGTGTTTGTGTGACCCACGGATATTTATTTCGGGCTACAACACCCCATACTAAGATACGGTCAATACGAAACAATTTTTTTGCGAATCACACAAACATTTATCTCGGAGCAGGAATCGAACCAAAGTCTTCTCATTTGACAACTGGCGCACCCACTGCACCACAGATATCGTCAATGGAATTCAACTTTTTATTTCCACGTCTTATGTTAAATAAACATAACATAAGATGACACCTGTATCCCCGAAGGGATAAGCAGAGTTCCACTAGCGAACTAGAACACCCACATTTCGCCGAGCTTAGTTCCGTCCCAGATGTGATAGGGGCCGAGCCTATCGCTATATCGGGCACAAATTCCAGACTCCGGACTGATATGGAAAATTCAATATCACCTTGCCCGATCCGGGGATCGAAACCAAGACCTCAGGACGATAGTCGTACCGCGACGCAACACCACTACGCCGCCGAGGCAATAAAGTATTTTCAATACTCTCTTTAAAGTCCATCAAGTAATTCATTTAAGATACAGAGTATACCTAAATTGTACTACAAAAACAATAAATCACAGGCAAGAAAGGTGATATTAAAGTAAAATACAAACGTTACATCGAAATGAGTTAAAACACGCTGCAAACTTTATGGTGCTAGTGTTGGCTGGGATCCAATACCGCCCCACCTCCTGCATTTACTCACGTCTTAATTTCTCTTCTACATTGTGATTTAATCTTCGCTAGTTTTCTTTAAATGTTATTATTTTACCTTAAAGAAATAAATTTGATTATGGGCCTTACTTATAAATAATAATAATAAATAAATACACCCAACAGTCACACACATAGTTCTGCCCCACACTAAGATCGAGTCTTGTGTCGTGGGTATCAAGAACTACGAAACTTTCGGTCTCACAACACCCAGACCCGAAACAAATATCTATGGGCCACACAGACATTTGTCTCGGTGCGGGAATCGAACCCACGACCTCACGTTTCACAGCCGGTTACTTTCCCGCTTCGCCACGGAGGCCGTTAATTATAAAAATAGTTTAGCTGAGCAAATTGTAAAGAATAGTCTGTTCCATTTTTCCTTGTGTCACATTGTTTGAAAATAAAAGGGACAAACCATTTGCTCAGCTAAACTGTTTTTTATAAGTAAGGCACTATATTGCTAATGTATATAGACAGTTTCTGTGGCGCAACGGGCGAATGGTCGGCCGTGAAACGAGAAAACACAGGTTCGATTGCCGCGCCAAGATGTTTGTGTGGCTCACAGATATTTGTTTCGGGTTTGGGTGTTGTAGGACCCTAAGTCCCTGTAGCTCCTTATACCTTACCAGGTTAAACCTAGTGTGGGGTCAGGACTTTGTGTGTAACTGTGGAGTGTATTTTTTTTAAATAGTAAATAATTTAAATTAATTTATAATTGAATATGACAGTCTCCGTGGTGCAGCGGGCGAGTCGCAGGCTGTGAAGCGAGAGGCCGCGGGTTCGATTCTCGCATAGAGACAAATGTTTGCTTCGGGACTAGGTGCTGTGGGACCGGAAGTCTCTCGTAGTTCTTGATACCCACGACACAAGACTCGTCTTAGTGTGGGATTAAGACTATACGTGTGACTGTTGGGTGTTAATTATTTATTATTAGTCCCCGCCTTAGTCTAGTATACGGGCAGGCCCTAGATTCAAATGCCAAGTTTGGCAAAGTTTCTTTAGATCTCCCAGTGAATATTGGGTTCTTGACGTTAGATAGTCCGGTCGTAAAAACTAAGCCGAAATATTTAGGAAACATGCTTAATGTGGATAATGAAATGTAGAAGAAGAGTTTCATTTTGACATTTTTTCTATCTTGCGGAAGCATTCCCACAGACATTTGAAAATTCATCATGATTTTATCTCCTACGCAGTCTAGGATATGAACAAAACCAGTCAATGACCTGACCTTTAAAGAGATCGCAAAAAACAGATAATTCTTTAACACGGTCATCTTGTGTCGTCACGACTTCACATTTGAACTTCAATCTTGATAGTTGTGAGACAGGCAGAGATGATAAATGAGGAACAAAACAATAATATTTTAGAAGAGGATTGTTACGTCATCAGTGGATAATGATTGTGTTGTATAATAAATGTATTTGAAATCCAGTAGCATAAACCACCAATAATGTGTATTAATAATTATAATTCATCACCCAGGAGGCTTGACGTCAAGCAGGCAACCGGTCGTAAAAAACTAAGCCGAATCCTTTCTGGAACATGAATAAAAATGTATATTGCAACAACCAAACATTAAGGTGGGATAAATTCCTACGAAATCCTTCGAAACCTTCGAAAATCCGTTTCAAGCATGTTGCAGAAAGACTTTGGCTCAGTTTCTACGACCGGCTGCCTACCTGACGTCAACCCCCTATGAGGGATCCAGTCCTGCAGCAGTACGACATCTAATACACATAAAATAAATGTTGTACCAAACTATATTTTCAAGTCGCTAGTTTTAGTTGTCTATTCTATCAGAAAAACTAACAAAATAAAACCTCAAAAACTATTTCAATAGTACACCTCGGTCCAGACTCCAGAGCCCAGACCGAGTTAATTTCCTGAATAGCTCCACACAATGGCTTAGACAGCCAGACCTGTAACAAGGCATTTTTCACGACAAAGGGCCAGAGCTATTGTCGTGGCTTCCCGTTACTGGCATTTCATATATTAAATATCAGGTGGGTCCTGAGACTAAAAGATCTAGAAAAATATTAATTTATATTTTTTCGACCAATTTAAAAAATATGTTTATTTAAGTATAATATATACTCTCAGTTGCAATCATGTCCAATTTTATAACTTTACCCAGCTCGTGATAAAAACGTTATAAGTTTACCTCGAACATTTCTCCAAGCACCTCTCGAGTGAAACCGATTGAATATCTTCAATAATCAACTCGCAGCTCGCCCCACAACCTTCGAGGTGGATTTAATTGTCCGACTCTATGTAATGGCTTCTTAACTTTGAAACCATTCTGTCGGTTGATCTCTTAGCGTTTTCCAATGTGTACGACACGTTTAACTTAATAATTCAACTTTATTCCCTGTATTTATTATCCGACTTCCAAAAAGGAGGAGGTCCTCAATTCCTCTGTTTTTTTTTAAATTGATGTTACGCAATATCTCTGCCAAATGTGGACCGATTTTCAAAATTCTTTTTGTCTTCATTAGAGCTTATTCCAAGGGTAGTCCCATATAATATTGGTCACGATCGGATAAGTTTTGAAGTCGGTCTGTTAAGTTTTTAAACCTGTCATTATATTATTAAATATGTTTGTGGTTTTGTAAATTGTGGAATTAATTGCTGTATGGTGGGACCTTTAGATGTTTGTCAATTACATAAATCATCATTTATAGGACAGGCTACAATTAGAGCCGTTAGTTATTTGTATTAACCTAATTGGATATCACATAATATATCATGCATTGAGGCTCTCTTAACATAATTTGATTTAATATCCCTTTTATGAGCAAATAGTTACTTATAGAAAATTTTAGAGGTTTGTGACCTTAGCAGTTGGAATTGAACCTGTAACCTCTCTAAATAACAATACAATCCACTTTCTACTGAACCATCACCGCTAATACTTTAAACCATTTAAAATTATATACTAAAATAATGGTTATTCTACATCAGCAACATTTAACAACCACCGTGGCGAAGTAGGCGACGTGTGAAGCCACCTGTGAAGCGAAGGGCCGCGGATTCGATTCCCGCACCGAGACAAATTTATGTGTGGCCCACAGATATTAGTTTCGGGTCTGGGTGTTGTGAGACCGAAAGTTTCTCGTAGATCTTTCTTTTATTACATTTCTACAGGGGTGCGTTCCCATGAACGGCCCAAGAAACGCTGGCAGGACGTTCTGGATAAATATATGAGTCAATGGTATCATTATGGAGGATGCTCATGACCGGGCGAAGTGGAAGCGTTTAAGTAGGAAAGCGGACCCTGACAGAAGGCCGGGATAACGCCAGGAAACAGAAAAATAAAGTCGATTCGAACTTCAGTATTGGAAGTAACTGTGTCGACATTGAAGTCGTGACTCGTGTCCAGTGGAAAGCGCGGTAAGACGTGGGTCGTAAGTAGGTAAGGCAGAGTCGTCTCACCGTTACTGGCGGCTAATCTCGCACCTCGACCGCCGCACTCTGGATACACTAATGCGACGGCACAAGTTACAAGCTTATTACCAAAATATACTGCGTATGTCCCGGTATCCAGATCGCCTGAGGGGGGTTGATGTCAGGTTGGCAGCTGTAGCCCGAGCACGAAAAACTAATGTAAATGTAAACTCGCTGCGCACTGATGACATTTGATTAATATTTCATACAAATTTCATAGACGCGCATCGAGCACGAATACATTTACGGTTGTCAGAAATTTTCCTGCTCGGGCTGCTGGTCGTAAAAACGAAGCCAAATCCTTTCTGCGACATGATTAAAACATTGTATTGTGCCGACCCCACATTAAGGTGAGATAAGAGCAGGAGACTCGGTAATACACCTAACACCCAACAGTCACACACATAGTCCTAAACCCACATTAGGTATAATTTGTATCATAGGTACACTCACAACACCCAGACCCGAAACAAATATAAGTAATTACGGTGGCGTAATTGTATTGGAAGCATGGAACGAGTACCGTCCTGAGGTTTCAGGTTCAATCTCCGGCAAAGTGCTATTGAGTTTCACTATCAGCCCGGAGTCTGGATATTATGCCTGATATGACGATAAGCTCGCTCTCCATCAAATCTGGGATGGAAATAAGATCGGCAAAATGTGGGTGGTCTAGTTCGCCAATTCGCCTCTGCCTACCCCTTTGGGGATACAGTCGTGAGCTTATGTATGTATGTATGTATGCTAATTGTAAAAAAATAGCGATAGGCTCGCCCCCTATCACATCTGGGACGGAACTAAGCTCGGCGAAATGTGGGTGAACTCGTTCGCTAGTGCGTCTCTGTAAATCCCTTAGGGGATACAGGCGTGAGCTTATGTGACGTTTCACCAACTACTTCGAAGTAGATTTTTTTAAACAAACAATATTTGTTTTTTATCAGATCCATTCGCTTATATCTTATACCGTGTCCGGATCTGGAAGCCAGGGCAGACAAACGGTTTAAACTAATCTTATTATAGCTGGAGCGTTTATGTGATAGGTGCGGGTTACCGGCGCGGTGGGGTAATGGACGAGTCACTCCTCACTCCCAGGTAACATAATCAACTGATACTTTCAACCAAAACAACACCGACCTTAAAAGCTTCCATACTACGAATAACGTCTATCGAGCTCAACAGTCCCTTTTAAAAGACTAATTCTTGCCCGCGACTCTCTTCGCGTGGAAATTTAAGTTCCGGGACAAGATGTAGCCGGTGTGTTGATTCTGATGTATAATCTCTATAACTGTAAAGTTTCATCAAAATCCATTCGTAGTTTTTTCGCGAAAGAGTAACAAACATACACACATACTCACAAACTTTCACGTTTACATTAAGCAGCTCTTAAGCTGCAAACTCATTAGGCAAAGTTTTTGATTCACTTCTTCTATCTATCTATCACAACCTGTCGATATCCACTGGTGGGAATGCATACGACTAGTAGACTGTTTGCCTCCATTAAATTCATGATAGTTCATACACTAGCTGTTGTCTACAACTCCATTCGCGTGGATATTTATATCCCAGGATAAAAAGTAGCCTATATGTTATTCCAGGCTGTCAGCGACCTCCATTCCAAAATTCATCGAAATTGGTTCAGTCGTTTGAGCGTGATGAAGTAACAAACATACAAACACACACTAACTTTTGCCTTTTTACTATTAGTGTGATACAAAGCGTCTCATATAAAGTTTGTAGCATTACCAAAAAAGCTGCAAATACAACCTCAATTCACATCCAAAAACACATCTTTATTCACTAATCAGTGAAGATAAGATCTCCCAATCAATCAAACTCGTGGCTGATGGATGGCGGAGGTCCGGGGTACGATGCTCGCGCAGTCATTCGTCAGGATTATTGGCTCTCACCTATTGTGCACTTCCCAAGGTATAGACACGGTTTTTGTGGATGGCTTATATGGGACGTTGAATATGAGTTGCTTTTAGTACTTTTCCCGACAAGAAAGAAGAGGTTCTGAATTCGCTCATACCTACAGTAAGTGGGTATAACATAAGCTCACGCCTATATCCCCGAAGGGATAGGCAGAGGCGCACTAGCGAACTACAACACCCGCATTTCGCCAAGCTTAGTTCCGTCCCAGATGTGATAAGGGGCGAGCCTATCGCCATATCGGGCACAAATTCCATACACCGCGCTGATACTGGAAAAATCTAATATCAATTTGCCCAACGCGGGGATCGAACCCGAAACCTCAGAACTATAGACGTACCACGCACGCAATACCACTATGCCACCGAGGTAGACAATAGAGGTATATCTATCCCATACATACAATAAATCTATATTTATTTTGTCACTGCCTCGGTGGCGTGGTGATATTTCGGTACGACTACGGCTCTGAGGACTCGGGTTCGATCCCCGGGTCGGGCAAAGTGATATTGGATTTTTCCATATCAGCCCGGAGTCTGGAATTGGTGCCCGATATGGCGATAGGCTCGCCCCCTATCACATCTGGGACGAAATTACGCTCGGCGAAATGTGGGTGTTCTAGTTCGCTAGTGCGCGTCTGCCGTGTGTGTGTGTATTTCATCACACAATAATAATATGTACACCCAACAATCACACACATAATCCTGATCTGACACAGATACACAACCATTTAATAAATCGCCTAATTTGATAAGGTAACCGATTCTCATATTTTATTACACTTTTCAGTATCAATTGCATTCATAAATCAGGGATGAAAGATAAAAATCGACATTTATGCACCGTTTATTATATTTTTTTCTTCTGTCGAACTCTGAAAACATATGAAATTATTTCTCATTAACCCGTAACGTGTACCAACAATGTAACAATAACCTCTTTACTTTTCACTCAACTTAACCCTGTCCAACTGGAACATACATTGCCAAAATCAAACGCCCGTGTCCCGAATCGAGATTTTGCATATGCAATCTCTCATATCGCATTACATTTGAAACGCAAATAAAACATGCAGATTCCGCCCATCTTTCGCCATGCAGGGCGGACGGAGGCGAATTTTCCGCCATCGGTGACTGGCAGTGAACGTTTGCACAAAATATTTGTATGTAAAGCGCAAAAGCAATCCACTTATACCGTCGCTTACCTGCACAGCGGTCGTCTGTTACATTCTGCCACTTGAGCGTTGAACAGAGGAAAATGTAGAGACGGCTTCACTTTACAAAAATTATCATAAAAATGAATATTAACTCACGCTTCTATGATTTGGCTTGACTAATAAATAAATAAATACACACCCACAGTCACACACCTAGTCCTGACCCCACACTAGGTATAACCTGTATCGTGAGTATCAGAGACTACGAGAGACTTTCGGTCTCATAACACCCAGACTTGAAACAAATATATGTGGGCCACACAAAGATTTGTCTCAATGCGGGAATTGAACCCGCGGCCTCTCGCCTCACAGCCAGCTACTCGCCCGTTGCGCCACGGAGGCTACTGTCTCACATAAAACCCATATAGAGGTAAAGTAGAATTATTGCATTTTCTATAGTGAATGAGGTGTTCAGAAGCCCAGTTCCTCCCCGCTACTTTTCCAGTTCTTATTCCTTTACCTTAAGGTTAGCAACGCATGTTATTCTTTAGCCTAAATATCAATGGAAATTATGGAGTATTATTAAACATCAGGTGATGCTTTGTCTGATTTAGCGGTCTTCTGCTATAAAGTCTAGCTGATTTTGTTGTCCAATATAACAATCGAACCCAGTTTTTTTTTATAAAAGAGGGGGCGAACGAGCAAGTGGGTCACCTGATGTTAAATGATCACCGCGCCCATAAACATCCATTATACCAGCGGAATCATGGATACGTTGCCGGCCTTTGAGGTAGTTATATAGGTAGATTTGATTTGTAGTAAAGAAATATATTGCAAATCTGTTTCGACTCCACATAACTCCTGTCCCACAATTTGCCAAGGACTTACCTCTTCATAAAGAGGGATGGAATTTTTCTTTATTGTTGGGATTATTCGAGCTCCCTCTTGAAAGGTTTACGCGATATCGAGATGGTTCAGATCTCTTTTACGACCTCATCCGACTGCCATACACCTTTATACTTTAATAAGTTATCCAATAACTTAGGACGTAAGGCGCTTTATGTTCCAACGGTTTTGATTAAATTGTTAGGTTATGAAAAAGACGTGGAGAAAATTATGGGTGATTTTATTTTTGAAATTGTTTTTAATCGGTTAGAATACAGTATAAGGATTTCTTAGGTTTACGTGATTGTTATTCATTGAAATTAAACTATTTTTACGGATTCTATCACGATTTAGTTTTAATTTTTATGCCCGACGTTTCGAAAGCTTTGCAGCCTTCGTGGTCACGGGTCAGACAAAGCTGCAAAGCTTTCGAAACGTCGGGCATAAAAATTAAAACCAAATCGTGATAGAATCCGTAAAAATAGTTTAATTTCAATACAGTATAAGGTTAGATATACACGTTGAAACGGTCTGCCTTGGCAATATTATTTAATTTCGTACATTAACATAGAATATATTGGTCCTTGGTCTAGAGGCAGTGTATATGGATTGTGAACCAGAAGATGCTGGGTTCGATTCCCAGGTCAGGCGTGGTGTTTTTCTAACACTATTTTCCCGGGACTGGATACCCCAGATAGGAGTTGGCGTCAAGCAGGCAGCCAGTCGTAAAAACTAAGCCAAATCCTTTCTGTAACATGCTTGAAAAAGCTTGTTGCGCCGACCCCACATTAAGGTGGGATAAGGGCAGGTAGAAAGAAAGAAAAAAGAATTTGTTGATTAGACGCCTTCTTCTTTTACCAGCTTAACACCTGGATCTTAATTGTCATTGAAGAGTCAGTGCAAAAATAGCAATTTAAGTATTCTGCCTCCCTATTACGTAATATTTTAACACGCATAAATCTAATCTATAAATCCCTCCACACACGTGACGTTTATCTCGCATCGTATTTATTAACCGCCCGTGTACAGTCCCCCTAATGTAATTTCGCAAAATGCATTCGATTGTCATCTCGATATAGATATGATTTTTTCATATATTTTTTGATTTGGGGAAATGTTTATTGTTGCTAAATAGGGGGATATGAAGGGACGCGTTTTTGGGAGAAAATTGTATACGTGTTTATGCTTTGCGACTGCCTCGGTGGCGTAGTGGTATTGCGTACGCGGTACGAATATCGCCCTGAGAACTCGGTTCGATCCCGGGTCGGGGATCGGCAAAGTGATATTGGATTTTTTTATTCAATATCAGCCCGGAGTTTGAAATTTATGCCCGATATGGCGACCGTCTCGCCCCCTATCACATCTGGGACGAAACTAAGCTCGGCAAATGTGGGTGTTCTATTTCACTAGCGCGCCTTTGCCTACTCCTTTAGGAATACAGGCATGAGGTTATGTTGTGTTTTTATGTTGTGAACTGGGGGGGTCCTGGGTACAAGTCCCAGGTCGGGCATTGAATTTTATTCTGGCACGACTGTTTGACTGAATCTCCTAAGGCGACTGGGCCGCCAATCGTAACAACTAAAGCTAAATCCTTTTCGCAATATGCTAAAAATGTATTGCGTCGACTCCACATTAAAATTAGAAAAAAAATTGGCTTGGAAGAACTTTCCCAAGAAGAAAGTCGGCGGGCAGAAGTCCTCAAATCGGCTTTCATTTTGAGAATTGGCAGTCTTTGCTACTTTAATGGAGCACAAGCGTCGGTCATATTAGTAGAATAATATTCTAACTATCTACAAATAACATAACATAACATAAGCTCACTCCTGTATCCCCAACGGGATAGGCAGAGGCGCACTAGCGAACTACAACACCCACATTTCGCCGATCTTAGTTCCCGTCCCAGATGTGATAGGGGGCGAGCCTATCGCCATATCGGGCAGAAATTTCAGACTCCATGCTGATATGAAAAAATCCAATATCACTTTGCCCGACCCGGGGATCGAACCCGAAACCTCAGAACCGTAGTCGTACCAAAATACAACCACGCCATCGAGGCAGTCTACAAATGATGTCCATAAACAAAACGTAAATAATTCTAAACAATACTTAGCTTTCGTTTTGAAGGCGAGCGACTACAAATTCCGGCAACTCACTAGACAATACTCGCGGATAAATAATTGTTAGAATACGTTGCTCTAGGACGCATCTCACATGACTAGCTAAAATTGGATGTGATAAACTATTTATTTGACAGGATTTTATTCACAGCATAGTTTTCGTGGAAGTCATTTTTCAGAGTAAAGTAACTTGTCACTTGATGATAATATGACTTTCTAAATACAATACCTACCCAGTCATTTCGCTTATTATACTCGTATTGTAACGGTCGTATTAACAATAACTTAGAGCTTATAAACGATTGTGAAAACATGGCTGATTTCGATCAGCTGTTCCAAGTTTAAAGTCCATTTTTATAGGCTTTATATAGGCTTGAAATGCATTTTAACTAATATAGGTTTATACCTTCGATAAGAGTTTTATATGAATAAGGGCTTTAGAATTTACACATAAAATAACATAAGCTCACGCCTGTATCCCCGAAGACATAGACAGAGGCGCACTAGCAAACTAGAACACCCACATTTTGCCGAGGTTAGTTCCGTCCCAGATGTAATAGGGGGCGAGACTATCGCCATATCATACACAAATTCAAGACTCCGGGCTGATATTGAAAATCCAATATCACTTTGCCCGACCACGGGGATTGAACCCAAGACCTCAGGATGATAACCATGAAAAAGTATGTAGCATCGACTTCATAGTGGGATAGGTAGAAAGTTAAAAAGCCATATCCACAAGTAGCACATCCATAGACAAGTGACACACAGACAGGCACACAGCGGGCACTTACCGTTAGATAGAACAAATTGAAAACCCACTCGACGGTAACAAACGTTGATTTGTCGACCTTTGTGCACTAAATCTAGTTTAGAATTTTCGCTTATTACTATTGCTAAACACTACTTATAAGGGCAAATGTTTCTTTTTAGATTTAATCAGAAATTATGAATTTGTAAGCTGTAGTTATTATAAGCTTGTAATTTCTAATCTACAAAACTGTTTTTGAAAATAATATCATTAGAAACCTACAGTAAGGGTAACTTGCAGCGCTATTACTAATCGAGAATTAGTCCTAAACTCGATTTATGTTACACCTTGGTCCTATCTTTAAATGAAGATTTGGTATAAACAGAGATTTATCGTGGAGCTGCAAGTGGCCCTAACACTGCATGACATACGCTCCTTTTTATATCAGGTAAAGACTGCCTCGATGGCGTGGTTCTATTTCGGTACGACTACTGTCCTGAGGTCTCGGGTTCGATCCCTGGGTCGGGCAAAGTGATATTGGATTTTTCCATATCAGCCCGGAGTCTGGAATTTGTGCCCGATATGGCGATAGGCTCGCCCCCTATCAAATCTGGGACGAAACTAAGCTCGGCGAAATGTGGGTGTACTAGTTGGCTAGTGCACCTGTGCCTACCCCTGCGGGGATACAGGCGTGAGCTTATGTTATGTTATGTTGTAAAGAGTTTTATCACGGAAAAGAATCACTGAACCTGTTTTTCTTTCTGCCTGGCGTTATCCCGGCCTAATGTCAGGGTCCGCCTTCCTACTTAAATGCTTCCACTTCGCCCGGTCTTGAGCATCCTCCACAGACCATTGGCTCTCATAGAATCCTCCAAGACGTCCAGCCACCGCTTTCTGGGCCGTCCACGAGGACGCACACCTTGTACGATCTGGTCCAGACACTTGCGACATACTCCTGTGGAATCAGGAATCACTGAAACGATTTTACAATTTCTTTAACGTAACGGTTCCTAAGACATATATTTGCTAATAAATTTCGACGCGAACGAAGTCGTCAGCAACAGCTAGTAGTGCAGCTCCACTCCAATTTCAACAGCTAGGCAGCCTCCGTGGCGCAGCGGGCGAGTAGCCGGCTGTGAAGCGATAAGCCGCGGGTTCGATTCCCGCACCGAGACAAATGTTTGTATGGCCTACAGATATTTGTTTCAGGTCTGGGTGTTGTGAGACCGAAAGTCTCTCATAGTTCCCGATACCCACGACACAAGACTCGATTATATTTTGGAGTCAGGACTATGTATGTGACTGTAGGGTGTTATTTATTTATTTATAGTCGTAAATAAAGATTCTGAAGCACCTACATGTCTAAAAAACCTCTAGTCATCAGAAATCTTCCAAAACACCACAAAAACTTAGTAGCAAAGATGTTTGATGACATCCATCAGTCAATGTCGAGAGCCAGCTCCCGGCTCAGGTACATAGAACATCACAACTCTCTGGAAGTAATCGACAAGAGGGAATTAATGTGGCGTCACTAACTCCGCTGACGCCTCGGACTTTTTAAAAAGGTTCTTTCTTAATTTTTACAACGTCGCAAGGTGTCGTCGATAGGGTGGGAACATTATCGATATATTTAGCGATATAAATTTGTTTTCGCGTAATGAGCTGATCACCCGTTTGTGCGACTGTAGATATCCCCTCAATCAATATAATTAAAGTTCCCTTCCCTTTTCTTAAAGATTTCTCCGCATTCGTGATAGCAGCAGTATACTTAAGCTGAAAACCCATTATTAATAATATCAACAATTTGTGTTTGACTTTTTCAATTAGAAAAATTACGAATACCAGAGGAATTTGTGCTTAGTATGGCGATAGGCTCGCCGCCTGTCAAGGGTTATAAGGCAATATCAAGGGTTGCAAATAAGGGGTCAAGTAATGAAAATAAGAAGTTAAGGAGTAAAAATAAGGAGATAGGTGTGAGCTTGTTTTGTATGCGCTAGAAACTACCCTCACATTCACAAGTCATCGATATCGACACGTTCACATCCTTACCGTCTGTGTAGGAACCTATTAATAATTTGGCGAGTGGTAAAGTTTTTAAAAGTGTTTCCTCCGGCGGCCGCAGGAGGGCGCCACAGGAACATTAATTACACCTCTCGACTTTCCCTCACTATATCGTCGAATTTTTATGAGCAAACTCCCTCGCTTATAGAAAAATCACAATGAATTCATGAGATTTTGTGTATTCTGTAGATATTTTATGAGAATTGAGGTCAGCGGCATTAAAAACAATTAAGCATAATGGATTGTTATTAGTTAATGTTTATTATGACTGCCTCGGTGGAGTGGTGGTATTCGGTACGACTACGGTTCTGAGGTCTCGGGTTCGATCCCCGGGTCGGGCAAAGTGATATTGGATTTTTCCATATCAGCCCGGAGTCTGGAATTTGTGCCCGATATGGCGATAGGCTCGCCCCCTATCACATCTGGGACGGAACTAAGCTCGGCGAAACGTGGGTGTACTAGTATGCTAATGCGCCTCTGCCTACCCCTTCGGGGATACAGGCGTGAGCTTATGTATGTATGTATGTAATGTTTATTGTTCTATTCACGTATTAAGTAATCGACCATAAAAAATAGTTTAGTTAATTCGACATTTTATTATGTCGTAAATATTATAACATGGATGTTAGTTTAATTCAGTCGATTGAGCCACTAATTAACAGTGTATAAAAATTACAGTTTGGTATTCAAGTTACATGAAGTTTTAAAGCCGAAACTGGTGAACGAGCAAGAAAGTCACCTGGAGTGTGATCCTCACCGCTCATACCAAAACCAAATAGATACCACAACAACCTTGTGGTTTATGATTTGGACTACTGGAATATCATTCTGAAAGAATATACAGAAGTCCTAAAAATTTGTGTCAAGCGGAGGTCCAGACTCTCCAGACATAGAGCACCCCTTGAGGTACCCAAATCACTCCCATGTATGTTCCGCGATTTTTAATAGTTTTCGAGTTATAATTTTTTTCAGAATTTTTGAGAATTTTCTACGTGAGAGAAAGATAGCAATAATTCGGTATGTTATCCTCTCTGCACATTGTTATTGCAGGTAAAAGAGTTTGAATTTTATTTAATTTTAATTACGAAAAAATAACACCCCTATATGTATGCGAAGACATTTCTATTCCGACATACTTATGAAACTCTAATACATAAGTTGAGTTGGAAACACCTCTGCCTGGGGGCGGGTTTTGAAAAATGACGCACGACGCGTCTCCTCACCGTTACTGAAGTATCAGCGTGATAAAAACTTTACTCACTTTCAAACATACCATCTACACACACTTGAGTATAGCTTAATGTTTTGTAATGGTGAAGGAATCTCATTTTAGACCGACTTCAAATGAATCCGTCGGTTTTTTTTTATTGAAAAAATCACTATATGAAATTGTGGTACAAAGCTTGTGGAAGAATTATTACTTATTTGAATTCAAAAATCATCGATATAATAATATACCTAGATGCACAGTTCTATACAAATATCATTGTAAACAGTGTCCTCGACAGACAAAACAAATAAACATCACAAATTTAATTAAATTAACATATATGACCTTATAGACGCGGCATAAAGTAGCTTTTTAAATTGTATGTTCAAACGTTCTTGAATTCGAAATTTTTGTATTTCTAATAGTTTTTGAATTTGACAATAATTTGACATTATTAAAAGTAAAATTCTAGTCACTTGGACAAAGATTGAATGGAGTCGTTGAAATTGAATAGTTTTTGTATTTATTTGTGAGAAATGTTGACCACGTGGCGTACAATGTAGATGAGTATGGCGATATCTGTATAATAATTTACTTACATTAAGAGATAGCTAGAGTATAAATGTTTTTCGTTCGGTGAGTGAGATTTTCGGTGCCCCCCCCCCCCCGTTTTTCCCAATCCCTATTCTCTCCCCTTCCAGTTCCTCTTTTTAGCTTGGCAACGCACCCATGATTCTTATTGTCTTGGGTGTCTATGGGCGGTGGAGATCACTTACTATCAGGTGACCCACCTGTTCGTTTGCCAGTCTCTGCTATAAAAAAAAAAAACTGTCTTTCCACTTGCCACTACCCCATTTCAATGTGGAGTCGGAGCACACACTCTTTCAAGCATGTTGCAGGATATATCCGGCTTGATTTCTACGAGCAGCTGCCCTGCCTGACGTAACCCCCTATGGTAGAGGTATTTAAAACTACTCACCCATTTTTATCCTAACAATCTTCAACCATCGAGATGGGAGTTTTTTAACGTCCGTCAAAACAGGAAGTCGCCTAAAGCGCTTCCGGCCGATAACAACATCCGGTGCGAAAGTTTCGGCCAAGTTTGCGAAAGTTTGAAGTTCCAGACGGAGGCAGGTGGTGTTTTGGATAAAAAATTCCCACCTTTTGTTGAGAGCTCGGGAATCTTGCACAAGTTTTATGACAGATACACTCTCGTCTACAGAGTTGTTATCGCCGTGTCGGGGTGTTAATCTCCGTTTTGGAAGTTGCAAGATTTTTCCGTGATTAGAATTTGAAAGTAAAATCGCGTTTACACCGTTGTGATAAACGGATTTTTTATTGTCTGAACTCTACTGGAACACTTTGCTGGATTTTTTGTGGTTTTACATTTCATATTTATTTTATACACGAGACGTTTATTACTTACGCAACTGTGTTTAATACCAGTTGTCTAATGACAGTCTCCGTGGCGCAGCGGGCGAGCAGCCGGCTGTGAAGCAAGAGGCCGCGGGTTCGATCCCCGCACAAAGACAAATATTTGTGCGGCCCACAGATATTTGTTTCAGGTCTGGGTGTTGTGAGACCGAAAGTCTCTCGTAGTTCCTGATTTCCACGACACAAGACTTGATCTTAGTATGGGGTCAGGACTATGTTGGGTGTTATTTATTTATTTATTTAATATGCAATAGGATTTGAATGAAAATATATAAAAGTTAAAGTGAGACGGACTGCCTACACAGAGATATAGGTTCGATTTCAAAACCAGCGCTTCATCGCAGCAAGTTCGCATACCTAAGACTTCAAAGACGGTTTATTAAAGGCAAGCTATCAAAATTAAAACTAATTTTTTTTTTTTATAGAAGAGGGGGCAAACAAGCAAGTGGGTCACCTGATGTTAAGTGATCACCGCCGCCCATAAACATCCACAATACCAGGGGAATCATGGATGCGTTGCCGGCCTTTGAGGTAGATATAGGCTCTTTTCTTGAAGGTCCCTAACTCGTAACGGTCAGGAAACACAGCCGCCGAAAGAGGCGAGTCTTTAAATGAGACCAGAAGAAGTGTGACAGTCAAAGACATTCCACAGTATATAGACGGGACAACAGCACAAAACTTTTGATCCAAAAGTGTGACCTAGTGGTTATAAGTCGCTCAGTTTATTTGAAATATACGCGAGCCAGCAAAATATTATTGAGAGAATCATTTGAATAAACTTATCTCACGTGATTCTTAACCTGCCACAAAATATTCTAGGGTGTAAATTGTATTTTAGAAAAGGGCCAAATAAGGAGTTCTCGTAACCGACAAGCGTGCATGAAAAGACTGATGACTGTGGAAGAAGCGAAAGAGGTGTGTTTGAACCGAGGCAATTGACGCTCCTTAGTCTCTGCCTACCCCAACGGGAAACAGGCGTGAGTTTATGTATGTATGTATGTATGTAAATTGTAATAATCGTCCTCGCATTATAGTAAGTAGTTGATGGCGGTACTGAAGTTTGAGATCAATTTTTTGTATGGAAACTTGCTTGATAGCCCCTGTATTTGGTGACAGTAACTGTATGCACCTAACACACGGCTCATAACATTATTACGTATTGAAATGAAACTAGTTTTATGGATTTTATCGCGATTTGTTTGGTACGTTTGGTATTATATAATCGGATGGTCCGACCCGTGACCACGAAGGCTGTAAAGCTTTTGAAACGTCGCGTCGGGACTAAAAATAAAATAAATACCAAACAAATCGCCATAAAATCCGTAAAAACTAGTTTCATTTCAATGCATAACATTCGCGTAAACCTAATAAATCATTATTATTACGTATTTTAATGACCTAGCTCTCGAACTTACGACAGACCCACATTCTCCTATCATCATTCCCTTCATAATCTAAATCCTGAGCCGAAATATTCACTTACATTGAAGGAGTTGAAGGTATTAGTCGAATGATCCCCATTCATCATACATTTAATCGAGTGCGACACGTAATCGCACCGCGTGGCATTAAACAACGGTTTTAACTCAGGTATTATAATTAATCTTCTCGATTGCCCCAACGGAACCCGCTGTGAATGTGAAATGGACTAAGGGATTGGTTGTGGGGGATAGGACCCTTAATAATGTAGACTTTCTTAGGCCAACATGTTAAAAAATAAAACTTCGAAATAATTTAAGTCATTTCGAAAATCGGACAGCCTCCGTGGCGCAGCGGGCGAGTAGCCGGCTGTGAAGCGAGAGGCCGCGGGTTCGATTCCCGCACCGAGACAAATGTTTGTATGGCCTACAGATATTTGTTTCGGGTCTGGGTGTTGTGAGCCCGAAAGTCTCTCGTAGTTCCTGATACCGACACAAGATTCGATCTTAGTGTGGGGTCAGGACTATGTATGTGACTGTTGGGTGTTATTTATTTATTTATTCTTAAATAATATTGCGTGAATATAGAGGTAATCTTAGAGTAATTACGTATAGAGATATAGTCTCATACAAAATTCCTTCGAAAATTGAAGCCGATAACGATTCAATGTGTGCATCGTCGGCGCGTAACTACTTGCGTCGACACACACATACGCGCGTGAATAGTGTTGCAAGTAAAAGACATTTTACCAACAAAATAGGGAAATTGAAAGTGTTCTAATGATGATTACACTTGTTTTATTCTAAACTTAAAAAAACATTTGTATAGTTTTGAACCGACTTTAAAATAAAAAGTATCTAATTTATCTGTATAAACATAACTTTTTTATCAATTGTTCGATAGAGTTGTTTGTAATGTTCGCGTTCGCTTTGTATGTGTATGCTTGTGTAAGTATAATATTACGATTATAAATTTATTTATGTATATGTTATATTCTTTTATAGCTATATATCGCAATGATATTTAATATTATGAGTATATGTAACATATTTAACACTACCTTCATTTTTATTTTCTTCATATACACCCGCCTTGTCTTTTCTCTGCACCACCCAAAGGTTGACTGGTAGCGAATGCCGCTGGTATTAAGTTCGTCTGAACATATTTGTGTATAACGTGTTTGAAATAAAAAAGAGACGGAAACGCTTCTACACTACATACAATCTTGGGCCTAGATTGTAAAAGGATGAAAGTAGTGTCAATTAATAGATAGTATATTATGAGATCATTACTGAAAATTTGGCGACCTTTTGTAATCTGAGAACACAATTATGAGCCTCACTTTGACTTAAATAAAAGTGAGGTTATGGAACAAACTATACGCAAACAACTGATGTTTATAAGTACAAATCTTACCTATTGATATGTTTTAATGTAGATAACATACGCTCACGCCTATATCCCCGAAGGGATGGCAGAGACAAACTCGACCACCCACATTCGATAACTAAATGTTGATCACAAATACGATTATTCTCAGGAACATAATATTTATATAAACTGAGCAACATTGTTCTAGTAGAAAATTATTAAAAAGGTGGAAAGCACCCAAATCGCACACACTCGAAACAATACGAAAACGAAGCAAATGAAAACGATTATTTAAATAAATTAAAATGCATGCCGCCAAGCTATTCAGTTACTGTTTTATTTTTCAGAACTGTTTATTATTTAGTTCTTATGTTTTCAATTATTTTTACTTGAATTAATCATCCTGGTCTAGTATTATATATATATTTTTTTAACTCATTCATCTTTATCGATAAAGTAATTAATTCTATTTTAATAATGAGATGGGAATCTTTGGACCAAAATGTAATGAGTTGAGATATGGCCTAAAATATTGTCAATTTTTCTATTTCAAAATATAAAAAAATCTGCCCAATTCACAATCTAGAAAATGAGATATCTGAAAAATAAGTATATATAATGTAATAGGACACTAAATAGAATAGATTACTTAATCGATTAAGATGAATGAGTTAAAAAAATATAAATATATATTTGAAATTAAACTATTTTTACGGATTCTATTACGATTTGGTTTTAATTTTTATGCTAGACGTTTTGAAAGCTTTGCAGCCTTGGTGGTCACGGGTTAGACTCTAACTTCAATAAATAACATTCACGTAAACCTAAGAAAACAATATATATAATTTAAAAATCATTAAAAAGATTAGAATTAATATTTGCCCAGCAGTGGGATGATATGGGCTAATAAGATAAAATAAGATAAGAAGAACTAACATAATAAACAGTTATGAAAAATAAAATAGTAAATGAATAGCTTGGCGGCATGCATTCAGACCTTAGCTGGTTCCCTGTGGAAGAAAAAACTATGAATTGGCATTTTAATAATCGTTTTCATTTGCTTCGTTTTTGTATTGTTTTGTGCGTGTGCGTTTTGGGTGATTTCCATCGTTTTAATCATTTTCGACTAGAACAATGTTCAGCCAGTATAAATATTATGTTCATACATACATAGATACATACATACATAAGCTCACGCCTGTATCCCCGAAGGGGTAGGCAGAGGTGCACGAGCGAACTAAAACACCCACATTTCGCCGAGCTTAGTTCAGTCCCAGATGTGGTAGGGGGCGAGCCTATCGCCATATCGGGCACAAATTCCAGACTCCGGGCTGATATGGAAAAATCCAATATCACTTTGCCCGACCCGGGGATCGAACCCGAGACCTCAGAACCGTAGTCGTACCGAAATACCACCACGCCACCGAGGCAGTCAATATTATGTTCCTGAGAATAATCGTCTTTGTGACCAACATTTAGTTATCGAATATGGATTTTCGAGTTTGCCTCTGCCTACCCCTTCGGGGATATAGGCGTGAGTTTATGTTATCTACATTAAAACATATCAATAGGTAAGATTTGTACTTATAAACATCAGTTGTTTGCGTATAGTTTAATCCATAACCTCACTTTTATTTAAGTCAAAGTGAGGCTCTTAACTCTGTTCTCAGATTACAAAAAATCGCCAAATTTTTAGTAATGATCTCATAATATACTATCTATTAATTGACACTACTTTTATCCATTTACAATCTAGGCCCAAGATTGTATGGAAGCATTTCCCTCTCCTTTCATTATTCCTAATAGAATTTAAAAAATGGGTAAATTGGTTGGCATTATTGGCAACATTCATAATGATTCATAACGTAAATGGCGTCTGTCACTTTTACAATTTACAATTTACAATTTTTAGTTTTGATGAATGTTTTACTTAATATTAAAACATGTCAGCAATTAATTACTTGTGAAATGTTATCTTTATATTTCCTTGGTTCTTGTTAATTGTATTGTGACATCCTTTGATAGCGCAGTTCGTCATAATATAATTAAATTTGTGGGAGCTCTTCATACTAAGACTTGACCTAGGACACTGACACGCCGTGCGGCGTTGAGTGCCTAAAACGGCTCACCCGGAACGCCTTCACGCCGTGGCCGTGTACTGCGGTTCTATGTATGATATTTCTATGGAGGTAATATGCTCAATATTGAAGTTTACTATGTAAAGTTACTTTCTAGAGGACAAAAGTCAGGTTTACGCAGGTTACTGTCAGGTTACGACTTACGGTAGCTTCAAGCGACTTAAAATGACATTGATTAGTAATACTGCCGTCCTGAAGCTAAAATGCGGTTAAGTTAATAAACCTAATTTTAAGATGCTCCAAAAATCGTGCAAAATATCCTTAGAGGTTTCTTAGACTGTGGCTTCTATATTTAATAGAATAAATATGCTGGCTGCCTCGGTGGCGTGGTGGTATTTCGGTACGACTACGGTTCTGAGGTCTCGGGTTCGATCCCCGGGTCGGGCAAAGTGATATTGGATTTTTCCATATCAGCCCGGTGTTTGGAATTTGTGCCCGATATAGCAATAGGCTCGCCCTCTATCACATCTGGGACGGAACTAAGCTCGGCGAAATGTGGGTGTTTTAGTTCGCTAGTGCGCCTCTGCCTACCCCTTCGGGGATATAAGCGTGAGCTTATGTTATGTTATGTTAGACTAAATATCTGGTTCAGTTTAAGATTAAAAATAACCATAAGTCTATGACATCTCTAGGGACCATATTTTCCACGTTTTTGGAGACATATCAAAATTAGGTTAATTTACTTAACAGCATTTTAGCTTGAGGACTGCAGAATACCACACATAACTTATATATTTTGAGGAAAATGTTACATTAATCATGTTGTCACCACAAATACGCCTCCTTCGTGGATATTTCACTCCAAATACGTCCCTGCCTATAATATTTTAATTGTACCGACTTCATTATAACTCACACATGCGAATTTCAACCCTATTTACTACTAATAAAGTCCATTAAGACATACAGTGTAGCCGAATTAGAGGTACAAAATGGACAGCGAGCTTACGGGAGGTTACGAGCCGATATTAATCCATCAGATTGTGATTAGATTCAGTGGCACGGAGTGATGTATTCGCAAGGTGTCGTGATGGTGACGGGGGAGTTTATTGATTTTGTCGATAAATTATATTTGGTTATATATTTGATATTTGATTATATTGTGGAGGTATTATGAGGTTAGGTTATTTCGGTTAGTGTCAATTATTGTTTCACGACATTAGTTAACGTAATATGATGCCGTAAAAGACGAAAACAAAACACGAGTGTGCTTAACGTACCCAAATTATATACCTATGTAATTTATTGAATCCATTAAAATGCTATACATTGTTAAGATTCCATCAACAATTTTCTCTACCGCCAGTTCGGAATGCTGGTTCGTCAGAGAAGAACGGGCAAGAAACTCTGACGCTGCTGTTTTTGAATAAAAATAAGCAGTTACAATGACAGTTATTAATAAACAATCAATTAAAAAGCATCAATTAAAATTCTCTAATCAGATTAGAGCAGCTATTTCACACAAATAAATTCAATACAACTGACTTTGAATACAACTAAACGGATCTACATACATACTATTAGATATTTAATGACGGAAAAGTCCGAAAAAAAAATGTCGCAAACCAGTGATTTAAGCACCGGTTAGATTTAACGTACGTCAAGTGTAAACAACACTCCTTTCGGTTTTAATAATCATTGTTAACGGGATTTTTTTATTTATCCGTACGATATAATAATAATATACAATGTGAAACAACCGCGACTTTAAGTTAATCTTTAATATGTGCTATAGTCTTTAAAATGCTAGTAAATTCCCCAGATCCAATGTTCCGCGCTCGTTAAAGTAAAACCGGCGATATTTCAAGGTATCGATATTAGCTCCACACGGGGGTGTGTTCGTGCCGCGGCAATCGTCCGGCATCTTAACGTTGGAATTACCTTCCTCCCCCCTTCTACACTTTACAAACGCTACCTTCAAATCTTATGATGTTGTTTATGTACAGTGTACATACGATGTGGACTGTAGATCCTGGGATCGTCGGTCGGTTTTCTGACACGATTTACCACGGACTGGATCTTTGAGGCAATTGACATCAAGCGGCCTGTCGGCAATGTAAATACAAATCCTTTCTGCAACATGCTCGAAAAGACTCGTATCTTTTCGTACTATGTGTCTCTTTAATTTCAGTGAGATTTCACAAAATGATAACATTTATATACACACTCACGCCAGTTGTTCCGCAAGGGGTAGGCGGATTCACAACTGATGCAAATTTCCAGCTCTTGAAGTGGAAAGAGGCGATATCATCAAAATGATAGATTACTTCAAATATACGCATTGTAACTAACTGAAATCAAATCAGCGGTAAGTTTGAGCTTACTTTTCCCATAATGAGTACAAAGTGTACCCATCAATAAAATGTTAATCAACAAAGAAGCCTGCGGATGTCAAACTTTCACGATTCACGTAATCGGCTCAAATGTAGGGTGGCCATATTATCGAAATTGCCCCGGAACTTTAAATGCTTTATTGCCGTTTAATTGCAGTTATTGTTTTACAGTAAGAATATGTGATTTGTGAGCCAATGGCCTCACGGTCGACGATGCGCAAGACAAGCGAAGTGAAAGCGCCTGGAAAGCGCTGTTAGGTCGGGATAAAGCCAGGTAGAAAGAAAAAAAATATATAATTCTATTATGAAGTTGATGTTATAATGTAAATGTAAATTAACATCACGTCTATCATCAATTCATTCTGAAATTCATTAAAACTTAATGAGGAATTTGGGGAATTAGAATTATTGTGCACATTTTTTTCCATTGTCCTAACACTAAGGATTTCTTAGCAACCCTATTACTCAAAGCTCTAGCAGGTGGAGGCCGTGGAGCGTTTTAATTTTCGACTAATTTCAGCACAACGACGCCAAAGCGGATTGAAAAGTTTGTAATTATGAGGGCCAAAGTTGAGCGGACGGTAGACAAATCTGTTCCATTTAGATATACAGGTATAAAGGGTATTGATTGAGTTAAAAAGACTGCCTCGGAGGCGTAGTTGAGTACGTGACGACTACCGTCCTGAGGTGTCGAGTTCGATACTCGAGTAGGGTGAAATATCAGATTTATCTGTTCAGTATCAGTCTTACTTTGATACTTGTAGTTCATTTGCCGATATGCCCCATAAGAGGAAATCATTTTGAAGAAAGGTAAATGCTTTAGTTGCTTCTCTACCTATTCTTTCGGAAGCGTAAGTGTATAGATTGAGTTGAAATTTGTCTGTGCGACAATAAATTTCTATATTCAGAATTTAACCCGTTGAAATAAAACTAGTTTTTACGGATTCTATTTTTTATTCTATGCCGATTTATTCGTAAAACTGAATCACGATTATTTCAATGAATAACGTTCACTTGAAGCTAAGAAAACATTTATAACAAGCCGACATGTTAGTAGTTTATTTATTTACACTTGTTATACTTATACGAAGTATAAAGACGGACTTAATGCTACAAATAATTCTATTTTGAAAATCATAGAGCCATGTTAGTTTTGTTTACAGCATTAATTACGTCGTGCGTTCCCTAGCAAGTACTAGCAACTAGTAACATAACATAACATAACATAATATAACATAACATAAGCTCACGCCTGTATCCCCGAAGGAGTATAGGCGCACTAGCGAACTAGAACACCCACATTTCGCCGAGCTTAGTTCCGTCCCAGATGTTATAGGGGGCGAGCCTATCGCCATATCGGGCACAAATTTCAGACTCCGGGCTGATATGGAAAAATCTAATATCACTTTGCCCGACCCGGGGATCGAACCCGAGACCTCAGAACCGTAGTCGTACCGAAATACCATCACGCCACCGAGGCAGTAGCAACTAGTACCTAGCATATAGGTATATCTAAAATTGTCTAGGCGTCCGTTTATTAAATTAGGTAGCCACTGAAAATCAGCACTGTATTGCGGCTTACGTCCAACCATAGCTTTATATTTATAAGCCACCAAAAAAGGTAACGCCAAAAGATAAACAGACGTCGTACCATCCACGAAATTGCAATATACCTATCTTAAGAAAACGAAACCCAACATCTCAATTATGTCAAGCAATAGACACCACCGTGGGTGGCACACGGCGCGGCGCCCTGCAATCACGACAAATTACAGAGTACAGACCACTTGATTACAAGTCTACTCAGACGCCGCATTATCCTCTCTCGACACCTTCTCATCTACTGTAATTCAATTCTATTAATTTGCAATGTTAGGTCATTGATACTTGAGAACAACTTTAGATATCGTGGGTTATATGAAAGTCATGCTTGTTTTTGGTCGCAGTATTCTTAAGGTATGATGAAAGAGGAGTGTGTATCTGGACTATGGCATTTAATATTATTAATTTATGGCATTCCCTACTTTTAGGTTGCCAACGTACACTTGATTCTTTTAGTTTCTTGGGTGTCTATGGGCAGTGATCACTCACCATCAGGTGACCCATCTGCTCGTTTGCCAGTCTCTGTATAAAAAAAATTGTAAACGCTTTTTAAAAGTTTGTGTTATCGAAAAAAATATTTCTGAATTCATTTATGAATTCATTTCATTTACAGTATATTTTACAGTATATATAACGTATTGATTAGACATAAGGCGAGTTTAACTTATACTTATGTAGTTTATTGACAAATGTTTATGATGATGATGAGGATAACTAGCCTTGGTCAAATAGGTAAGTCTACCAAATAACCAGTGGCGTAACTACAGGGTGGCATGTCGGCAATGCCACGGGCCCCCGACCATAGGGGGGGCCAGCGACGGTCAGAAGGAGGCCTCGAACCAAAAAAGCCGTGATAGCCATATAGGGAGACACGGGCTGAAAAAACCTCCATCCAATGAATTTGCCACGGGCCCCCAACATCATAGTTACGCCACTGCAAATAACCCTCTCAAAATAGCTATCAAAGTTATTACTATAACTTTTATACATTGTAGTTATAACACCCATAACATTATTACCTTTATAGCTTTTACTTGCAACCTGTTCCGGTGTCAAGGGACAGTTAGCTATAAACACTGTGCCGTGTACGAACGTGTGTGCCATCCCTTTTAAAAGGACCGTTGGGAGCCAGATTTTGAGAGCTTTATACCTGTGTTACAATTTGGAAGGTTACCTATTTATTCAATGAAAATTGGAGGAATTTCTTTATTATAATGCCGGTGATTAAAAATTAAATTTTATTTAAACCTTTATTGGCTCATTCGATATATTGAAGAGCCGCGTTTTATCAGATTTGCATAAATATAGGACTATTTCGCAGTAGCGGATTTGCAGTGACTGCCGCCTCTTCTAACCTTGTTCAAACTGACTTCAAAAGGAAGAATATTCTCAATTTTATTGAAGATACGGTAGTCAACGTCGTGTGTCAGGTGAAAGTTAGCAAAGTTTTTGTTTCGGGTCGGGCCGCCCCTAACGGTAGAGACATCCTAGACTCAGTCTTAGTTGGCCTTGAGAGAAATCCGCCACTGCTATTTCGACTAGTTAGGTGCGGTAGAAATAACTGTGTGACAAAAACCGTTTCGGCTCAATAAAATGTCTCTTTTCTCATCCTTACTCATTCTTCAACGCGTTTCTGTTTTAGTAGCATTGTGAAAGTTCTTGGTCGATGATAATTACTTACTTATGCCATGTTATTTGATCTCTCAAAAAATGACAAATATTATCCAGAATACGAACAAATCAATGATTCAACAGCCCTCGCTAACCCTCTATCAAAGAGCGGTCGCGAGCGCCCCTCTGAAAATAAACTATAGCCGCTTGGCCCATATATTTTTCTCGATGGGCCTAACGTGCCACAATGGATGCTGAGCACCTGCCGTGCTCAACCCGTTTGCAAAACGCTGACTAGTCATCAGCTGCACTTACGTTTTCATCGATATGCCAGTGATGTACACAACATTGATATCGATAAAACTACTTTTACAATATTTAGATTTTTTATTATCGTCAATTGGACACAGGCCCGTGGTTTTAATTTACCGTAACTGGTCTTGGTAGATAAAGATAAAGATATTTTTTCCTGCAGCATGAATGGATATACTCGACCGAATAAAGTGGCAGCTTGGTGGCAAATTTTCGTACAGTACCTAAGTGAGATCTCTAGAGGCATGAATACCTCATTCCAATTCCTTTCCTTTGCAAGATCGATAGTGGCTTGAGGGTAGCCCAGGCAATTTCTATGAGCGGTAGTAACTAGTAGGTAACTACACTATAAAATCAAATAAAAATTGAAAATGTAATTGTGTAATACTTATAAACACATTGAAATTAAGTATTGTAAGAACCTAAACAAAAATTTATCGTAAACATTGAAAGTAAACAGAAATAATCGACAGTGTCCCAACACTACCACATAACGACTGAAGCAGCGCACCTCGCGAAGTGGTCGTTTGACCTGGAACGTCGATACATCGGCCATCGAGCACGCGCCGCCACTCCACCACCTTTTAGCGGCGCAACACTACTTCTAGCGCAGTTTACTGGGTCACTGGGCTGCGTCATATGAGGCTAAGTTGTGCCTATTATACCAACCGTTATACCTAATGTTATTTCAGTTAGCGGTTGTGATCAAGGAAAATTCTGTTCTATTGATACATTATTCTGCCATCGCCAGCTTTGAAGTGGGATAAGGGCAGGTAGAAAAAAGATATTGATCGCGGAGCTGTAAGTGACCTTTACTGTCGCATCAGGACTATGTGTGTTAGTTATAATATTATTCTAACTGCATTATGATAAGCTGTATCAAGTTTTGGCTTGTGATAAGTGGGCAATATGTCAAAAATAAAAACACATTAAAGTATAAACAATAACCCTACATTTCATTGAACTTCATACAAAATACCATCGCCTCATAACTTAAACAAAAAACTTTAGCGAACGTTCAGAAATGGCTTGCAGTTAACCTCACGACCCGCGACGACTCGCGAGGAATTCAATAACTATGCAATTACTACGTCCAAAGGTTATTTACGTCATGCATTCAACTAGACAGTATGTAAATTGTGATATAAATAATATACCTCGTGTATACATAAGTTTTGAGACGAAAGAAAAGTTACATAACTTTTTTAATATTTAACTTATATTTTTAAATTTTTCAGTAAGCATTAAGTAGATAATAATCAACAATAAAATATAACTATTATTCAAAATGGCCACCCTTGTTTTTAATACGAACGACGCGAACGTTGTCCAGTACTGCTCAAGAGACACGATGCGAGGATGATCCTCTTCACCGACGAAACAATATTTACTGTTGAAGAAAAGTTTAACCGAACAAAACAACAAAGTGTATGCCAAAAGCAGCAAGGACGTCCCAGCTTCAGCACGGAATGTCTCGCGTACCCATCATCCGGCTAGTGTTATGGTATGGTGGGGCGTTTCATATGAAGGTGTGACTCCGCTCCTTTTCTGCCAACATGGCGTCAAGGTTAAAGCTAATAATTACCAAAATGACATTTTAGAGCCTGTTGTGAAACCCCTGACACGTACTTTACTTCATAACAAGTACTGGGTTTTCCAGCAAGACTCCGCGCCATCCCATAAGACAAAAACCACCCAAGCTTGCCTGAGGGAAAATTTACCAGCCTTCATCGCGCGGACGAATGGCCCTCCTCCAGCTCCGACTTCAACCCGCTGGATTATTCATTGTGGTCTGAATTAGAGCTCAGGGCCTGCCGAAAGTCCCACCCAAACTTAGAGTCACTGAAGTGAGCCCTCGTCCGAGAACCAAAGCGGATTCCGCTGGAAAAGCTTCGTGCCGCCATTGATGACTGGCCAATCGTCTAAGGGCCTGTATTAAAAACAAGGGTGGTCATTTTGAATAATAATTATATGTTATTGTTGATTATTATCTACTTAATGCTTACTGAAAATTTTAAAAATATTAGTCAATTATTAAAAAAGTTATGCAACTTTTATTTCGTCTCAAAACTTATGTACACCCGAGGTACATGTATATAAAAACAGACAAGCTCGCTCACTTAAAACAGACAAAAGGTTCTCAAATCTTAGTTCTTTTTAGTGGTAGAGCCACTCTGTAGACGATTACGTCTACAGCACGAATGGGCCGGCTCGACCGGTTTGATACCACTGTCTCGAAAAAACCGACGTAAAGTGGCAGCTAACTGTCGCATATCGTTCGGTGAGTAAGATTTCCGGTGGGCCAACTCTCCCCGTTGCTTTTCCAATCTCTATTTTCCTCCCGTTAGGCTGGCAACACAGCCATAATTCCTTTTGTTTCTTGGGTGTCTATGGGCGGTGGAGGTCACTTATCAGGTGACCAATCGGCTCGTTTGCCAGTCTCGGCTATAAAAAAATCATAATTATTTTTTATTTTACTTAAAATCTCCGGCAAATAAAAACCGATTTTAAAGATTATGTTTATGTTCGATATATTCCAAGGGTGAGCCCATATTTCGGTCAAGATCGATTTGTATGTTTTTACACATACATACATAACATAACATTTAAATTAAAAAATACCAAATGACAAGTTCTCGAATCTAATGTGACATTAGCGCACTTTTTAACTCGATTTCGGTGGAAAGTCAATAAATGAAACCGAATCGTAGTCAAAATCGAATCGATAGTCAAAAGTCAGGGAGCTGATTTCTAGTTAATAATTTCGATTGTCGCTTCTCAGAAATAACTCATTCCTACACCTACACTCTACAGGCGTGCCGCAAGATGACAAAATAATGTTAATGTTAATTAAAACAAACACACTAAAGCTGTAGTCACATTCCCTATTAGTAACAAGATGACCGGCGACCATCCTCCGCGCCATTTAAGGTTAAATATCAGGTGTCACTGCGCATACCATACCGTTGCATAATAAAACTACAACATATTTGTGGAAAATTTATTCGTGATATCGAAGTAATAAAATAAAAACTCTACTCTCAACACTACGTGATTTATATCTATGATACGTTTTTCCTTACCTATCGGCATTTTTGTATCGATTTTGCTTCAGAACCGGTTAGATTAGGCTAATTAACCTAAAGAAACGGGTTAATCTTTGCAGGTTTTACCCGAACCTGACAAATTCACCTGGTTAAAACCGTACACAGGTTAACCTTGAATACATGTTTAAGGAAATAACGTATATTAGGCAAGAAAAAACGTATTTTATGTGCCTTGCGTCATTACGGAATTATTAAGGCACAATACCTTATTATAATGACATACAAAACCATACAAAAGTATCGATACATTGAAGACAGTTTATCGATGTCGATGAAATAATTAACCACATGTAGTTTCTAATTATCATAAGTCACAAATAATTCAATTACCTTATCTTGGGACCAATCACCCTTAGTGACAGAATATCGACTATTTTATCGACAACGATTAACTATCGACACTTATATCTTATCTATAACCACAGGTTGATATTACATCGCCCGTCACTCCCGTGAGACATGTGGCACCAATGACTAATAATCCTTGTAAGATATTATACGCGATTCAAATGGCCCACGGTCTTTGTCAAAGGCACGGACATATAAACTTAAAGACGTACTTTTCAAAATACTCTTGTTAAGCGACACTTTTATGGTAATCTCTTAGGGTAATGGTAAACACTTTAACGTTTCAATGCAATCTATGTAGCGTCTCTAAGTCTATTGGTCTGTGGTCAGTGGCTACATAACTTAAATAATACATCTTTTAAACTAAATATACATAAATATTGCCTGCCATGTATGTAAAAATCCTATGATTATATCATTGGTTTAAGTAGCGAAAGATCTCTTTTGGACGGAAAAAATAAAATAATAAACGCAATACCGCAATTAAATCTAAATGACACACTAATTAATATCGTAGGCAGTCTAAATAAAATCATAATTCATAATAAACAAATCCGAAAAATCCATAAGAATATCTTAAAATAATCTTAAAGCTAATTTGTATCGATAAAAAATAGAGTAAGTCCATTACAAAGTTGTACATTACAGTCCGTTGACAACTGTCCATAAAAACACCTCATTGGAATTATCGACGTTTTTCTTAGCCAATCTGATGCATATTCTTTATGACTGGACTAACTCTGATTATAATATCGATATTTTTTTCATGTAAAAACTATTACATATTATACCACTCTTAGTCAATTTAATTATTAAAGTCGAATAAAAATGCTTTCGCGGGTAAAAAAAATAATATCCGGTTGAACACATAATTATCGACAAATAGAGACGGGGGTAGTGCAGGCCGATGATATCGCTCGCAACTCGCATACATACTAAAGCCATGAATACTAAAGCGTTAAGTGACGCGCAACATGTTGTCCGACAAGCAATACGTTTTTATAGCAAAGGCCGACAGAGACGCAAATTGGTTAACATCCACAATAGGTGGGTGTCGATATTAAGGGGGATTCAAAAGTGGAAGGGGGCGGTTATTTGAGCCTTCGCAAGCTGCCATTTAACGTCGTTCTTTTTTTAATAATGGTATTACCATTATACAATCATATCGGGCAAAATTGTCTACAACGTTTTTGTGCCAGTCACAATACACAAGAGTTGTCGAACATTATAATGTGAGTAACATTCAGGCCATAGTAAATTCTTGATAATACCATCGTGATAGTTAATGTTGCGCCTCATTTATAGCTAGTAATGTCTATATTCATTTTTACATTCATTCATCTAAATTTAATATCATTACATTTGCTGTTAAAAAAACACATCGTGTATAAATTATGAATGTGACGGGACAACAAAAGCAACTTTGTTACCAAACTTTCTTTGTTACCACGGTGTCATTCATAATAATATTATTACTTTGACAGCAAATAAACTTGGTATTAAATTCATTTGAAGCGTACATTATTCATGGCAAAAATATTTATCTATTATGATAATATACTTACGTAACGTTTTAAAGGCGTATGAGGAATACATGTTATCGATATCAATTCACTAATATTACTTATTGTGTTCATAATAGTTTTGAAAGTTAAAAATATTAGAAGATGTAAATGAGATTTGTACATTTGCGTAGA
This sequence comes from Clanis bilineata, assembly GCA_036417725.1. NCBI lineage: Eukaryota > Metazoa > Arthropoda > Insecta > Lepidoptera > Sphingidae > Clanis > Clanis bilineata. The sequence goes on along the minus strand of CM071145.1, from coordinate 16,910,063 downwards.
GAAAGGTGACCATAATAATAATTGCATTATTTTTGAATAATAGCTGAAACCTATAAAAACTAAGTCAGTAAACAACCGTTTGAGTCATCCAACTCTGGTTGATTGCAATCGTTTTGACGGCTTAAAGTTACATTTGCTTCTTCAGCAGAGAGCTTGAAATAAAAATAATCATTTATATAATGTTCCACAATAATATAGAACTTAAGAATAGAATATTCTATTATAGTCACCAATTATACAAAGTTTCATATACAAGAACAGCTTTCAATGCTCAAGCCTAAATACAAGCTATACTAAATGCTTTGTTAAACCCAGTCTTATATACAGTGAAAGCTTTAGATATTCTAAAGATTGAAGATTTAAAGCGATAGGACATCTACACAGGGTTCGAAGTATGGGCCTTGAGTATCAATACTTTGCAAAAATATCGACCTCAAAACATCGATATTTTTAATGCGACATCTGTCCATCTCAATTCGTATTATTTTCTCAAGACATTATAAGGCAAAGTTACCGATATAGCCTAGTATTCACTACTGAATATTGACGTTTAGAATATCGATATCTGTCTGTGTATCGATACTATTGCTCGAACCCTATCTATAAAAGCAGCCATATGGCACTTCGCGGGAGAGAATGCTTGGAATACTTGAAGTGGCATTAATTCAGTGAACCTTTATAAATTGACCTAATGTTGACATAATTTCATGTCGATTGAGTTGCATCGTTTGATTTAGAAGCTACGCCATAAAAAAATGAAAGTGCAGTTATATTACTTATTGCAGATATCGGTGAAGAGTTGAGCAGAAGTTATACTTGTGTAGGTGTAGAATAAGATTATGACTTATTTGGAGGGTTGTGTTTATATTATTATACAATTAATAAAAATATATTTTTGATATCACTGGAGCTGTGCATGCTTGGGTTATTTTGAAAACAACCTATAAGCAGAGGGTTAATTTGATTGTAGACAACCAATATTGCATTTAAGAAGAAATATCTGTTTACCACTCAATTGATTTTCAGATTAAACAGCTGATGAAAGGCCCATTTAGGTCGAAATCAGGTGATCAACGAACCGGATTTTTTCTTGTCATACCAAACTGTCCATTTCGCGTAATCGACGTGATGGTAGTTAGTGTGGTATCTATATGAAGAACTCCCTGCGCTTGGTGACCCTGGCGCCGGTGGTGGCGGCCAGTGCGGCTGCGTCGGGGTCGGGCGCACCGTCCGCACCACGCTCCTCCTACGAACACAAATCAGAGACAAAATTATCTCACACCAATTGGATACTTGACTAATTATTTTTTTATTAATTGTATATGAAATTTACGTCATCTAAAATATAGATCAGAAAAAAATATTGAAATATTCTCAAAAATGAAAAAGTTAAAAGCCTTTGAAGTTTGTTGTAACTTTCAAACTGCGAACGTTTAAAATAGAGTAGTATAATCACGTGATACATCACACCATAACGGTACGTGCGTTAGAAAGGGATACCAAGATATCTCCAATATGCCCCCACTCCAGAATTTAAAATATGAATTACTGTCTTATTTTCAACCAATTTCGATGCAGTTTTACAGGGTTTCTTTTTTGTTTTTTGGTATTACATATAAATATGTGTATAAAATCAAACATAGTCAAGTACCTAATTATACTACTGAATATTGACATTTGGAAAATCGATATCTATTAGGAAATCGATACTATCGCTCGAACCCTATGTATAACACTCATATGGCAATTCGCGGGAAAGAATGCTTAAAATAATCTAAGTTTCACTAAATGAGTTATATATTATCATTATTGCCTAAGACATTGGCTAAATAAAGTTTCTTTCTTTCTATATATTCAACTGTTACTTGCTTCACCGCTGCCTTGATTAAAATAGAAAACATGAGCTATGGTACTCAGAAATAGCTTTCAATTCGCGATGAAGATAAACCTGGGTATAGAATATAATCAACAATTTACATGGCATGGATTAGCCTAGGATATTGAGCAGTAAGAAATGGGATATAAACAATAATAAACAATGGCAGATGTACTTTACCTGTGTAAGATATTCTCCCTTGTGTCGCGACAGGGCTCGAACCAACACTATCGCCACCACGATCAGCATCAGGAATATGAACGCTAGTACAGCTGGAAAATAAAAATATCGATATAAATCAAGCCATTTCTTGAGTTGCCATAATAAATGAATAAATAATTTTACTTTTATTGCAATGTAACGATCTATATATGTAGAGGTACATAAAAATCCAGTGTCGCAGTGTTTCTCCGCGATAAACGAGTTGATGGAATTTGGTTTGCAGGTTGCTTTACCCCTCAGACGGACATGGGGTACTTTATTGTTTTGAAATCAACCACTAAAGGAACGAAATAGAGGGGTGAAAGTTTGTATGAGAATTCCGAAATAGCTGAACGGATTTTAATAAAATCTGGTATTGATAAATATGGGGTACTTTTTATATTAATCTATAAAGGGGTGAAATAGGGGTTGAAAGATTTTGGTGAAATTTAGTATGATAATACCTTTAGCCTTAAAAACGAACATGGTACTACATTTTTTGCCCTTGAAGAGATTAAATAGGGGTTGAAAATTGATATAGGAATTTAAAAACCGTGAACCTTCTGGTAAAATATAATATGGGGATCATTTTAATCACAAGAAACGATATAAAAATGTATCAATCCCTAAGGGTGAAATAGAGATGAACCTAAGCTGCCCTCTTACTCTTGACACTCGATTCGACTTTGAATTCGATTCGATTTCATTTATTATCTTAAAATTCCACCGAAATCGAGTAAAAATGTCACGTTAAAAATTACCAAACGACAAGTTCTCGAATCTAATGCCACTTTAGCGCACTTATTAACTCGATTTCTACGGTATTTTAAGTCATTAAATGAAACCAAATCAAATTCAAATTCGAATCGAGCGTTATAAGTAACGACCCCCCCCCCCCTTTTTGTATTAACGGTCGGGCGTCGTGAGGTGAAGTGTAAGAGTAGTGAGTACTGACTGGCCAGTATCGCCTCGTCGGTCTTGTGGTAGTCGAGGTCCCGCGAGTGGTCGGGCGGCGGCGGGCGCGTCTCCACCAGCTCGGGCGGGTGCGTCACCGGCTCCACGCCGCAGAAGTCCTCGTGCAGTATGCCGCCTGAGAACACCACACCAGTGACAACACTCCACTACGATACTCTCTAAATAAACACATGCATACATAGCCTCACGCCTGTAACCCGAAACGGTAAGCAAAAGCGTTCGCCTAGAGAACTAGGACACCCACATTTCGCCCAATTCATTTCCGTCTCAGATGTGATAGTCAAGCCTGTCGTCATATCGCGCACAAATTCGAGACTCCGGGCCGATACTGAATAGAAACACCCAATATCACTTTGCCAGAACGGGGGATTGAACCCGAGACTTTAGGACGGTAGTCGTAATGCAATACAATTACGCCACAGAATCAGCTTTCATTTATCGAATTCTAATTTGCCATTTAAAGTCAGAATATTTTTCGTATGTAGTAGGTATAGAGACCTCCGAGACTCCTGACGTTGGGCGGCGGGTCCTGCTGGAAGAGCAACTTGAGGGGGTAGATGTCGTCGAACTCCACCCTGCTGACGCATCCCACGAACCCCTCGCTCATAGACTCGTTGCGTCCGATGTACATGTACTGGATGTTATTGAACTGAGCGTCCGCAGACTCCTTCACGTTGAACGTGTACTCTTGAGTCTCGAAGTTGTCCACCTGGGGTACATAGTCAGAATGAAAAAAACAGTTAACACTTGGCGTTACTGTAATAGTAACGACAGCATCGGTATTAGGATTTTGACGGAAAGTCTGACAGGGTGGGTTTCACTTATCAATTCATAATATTGTATAAAGTTGTGTTTGTTGTTTTAAAGTGATGTGGTTTTATGCACCAAACTTCAGCGACGATGGACCGTATAATGTGGAAACTTTTTAACCGGTGATCTTTGATAAGTTTTGCTTGGTGCGTTGGCTGGCTTTGGTCCACATGTGGGTCTCATGGTCATTGTGAAAACTCAATAATTGGTCGCTGTACCTACTTTGACAAAATCATCGCAAATGCGTGGAAGCCAATTTTTTTTTAAAGAAGAACTACACTCATCACCCATAGAAATTATACACTAACCTTAGAATACCGAAACGTCACTCAAACACTTGGAAGTCGGGTTATGTCATTGCCTCATCTGCCAAATTTGTATAACACAATGCAATGTAAGTAACCCTTAGGGTTGAGTAGCGTTTTAGTAGCCGGGAGTAAGCCTCATTATTCCCAGTATTTACATTACACTTATATTCGGAAATATCGACTCACTTGCAGAACCAACGTAGCGCCACTGTTCTTCCTCGACAGCCTGACGTCGTGGTACTGTCCCAGGGCGAAGTGCTTCCCCTGGAACACAATCTCCTGTCTCTCGAAACCGAAGTCGAACACCACCCGGAGATGACCTGTGCAAAAAAATATTTGTTTACTACTCATGACAGAATTTCGAAGATACGTAATGTCTACAACCAGCATTAAGACTAGCGTAAAGGCCCATTCCTAACAGTGGGATAAGTAATATTTCAAGGCTATTTTTATATTTATACTAATGACATGAAGATTTTCTCCACATATGACTAATAATGTCATTCATAATGTCCCAAATTTCATTCCTCTGTGAATCAGCATCTGCTCCGATGTCTTCAGCAATAAACTGATACATAATACATGCATTTTAATATAAAGTTTATTTTTTAATGCAGTGATCTTCACCACCCATACACGACCAAGACACTAACGGCCAGTTTCAATAAACAATCTCAGTTCGAAAGTGCAGATAGATTACAAAAATTAGCCAATAAGAACACAGTTTGAACATGACTCCGTTAAATGACTTGATTTGATTGTTTAATAATCGCGATCTATCTGCACTCTAAATTGAGATCTTTTATTGAAACCGGCCGTAAAAGAATCATGGCTCACCTGAGTTAGACACCATCAGCGTGAGGTACTCCGAGGAGATGTTGGAGTAGAACCCGAGCAGGAACCCCTTGGGGTTGGTGGTTGTGAAGCCGACTCGGATCTTCTCGTTGATCGTCGACCGCCACGACCCGAGGAAGTCGTACTTTATCAATGAGTTCGGACGGAGATTCACGCCGATCTCTGAAACAATATAAACGAGATACTACCAGTTAGTAAAGTCACGTGTAATCAAAATAATTTGCATGTAATTTGAAAGGTAAAATGTGTAATTTGATAAAATTATTGCTTTTTATTGATATTTCGAAATTATTCATGAAATGACGGGATACATGTGTCAACCACGATTTGCAATTGTAACTGTAATTTGGTGAGACAATTGTAATTTGCACAATGATAACTGTAATTTGATACTTGACAATGGTAATTTAGGCAAACAGTTGTAATTTGCATACATAATAAATGTAATTTATTCCATGATAACTGTAATTTTACATGTGATAACTGTAATTTAGTGGGACTGTTGTAATTTGGATAAATATTAATTGCAATTTTGATTTATGATAACTTTAATCTGGTAAAATTTATGAAAGACAACCGTAATTTAGTAAATTGTACTTACTGAAATTGTCTTACATTTTTTAATTATGTTATCGTATCGTGTTATTTCCTTACCGTCAGCACAAATGGGTCCTTTGAAAGCGGTCCACCTACAGTCGCAGGAGTATGAGTCGTAACCTTCGAGACACGTGCCGTTGTTCAGGCAGGGGGAGGATGAACACTTGCCGACGCACCCCTCAGATATTCCGTATACACCTGAACACAATATAAAGTTTTACGAGTGATATACATCGCTATGTAGCTGTTAAAGATAGACAAGCTGCTAGTTAACAAAGCAGCAATAGTTAGGTTGGAAGTGGTATAGACTGCAATGCCAAAACAATGGTTGAAGTTTGAAAATATGCACTTCTAACTTTTGAAATACAATATGACTAATTCGATATATTGTTTTAACAAGAAAGAAACTTGCTTGTGTGTTGTGTGTGTGTGTGTGTGTAGCGTTGTGTGCGTGTGTGTGTTGTGTGCGTGTGTGTGTGTGTGCGTATGTGCATGTGTGTGTGTGTGTGTGTGTGTGTGTGTGTGTGTGTGTGTACGTACATGTGTATGTATGTGTGTGTAGTGTAGTGTAGTGTAGTGTAGTGTATAGTGTGTAGCGTAGTGCACACCTCTCCTGGCGAGTGCGCGCAGGTCGACGGGTCGCCCGTTGAGCAGCAGCGCGCGCACGCAGCCCACGAACCCGCCGGTGCGGTCGAGCGTGGCGCCGAGCGCGAGCCCGGTGCTGAGGTAGAGCGCGCGGGAGCCGCCGCGCGCCGACCGGATCTCGTTCTTGAGCGCGCCATCCACCACCACGCGCGCTTCTTTCCTGTGTGACACGAACACATTATTATTTGTGGTGGGGACGTCTACAATCACGCAGACGGGTGATCAACTCCCTTATTGGAACTATTTCACCCTTAATCCCAGCAGGGTGGCACTGACACGAACACATACTCACAACACTCTTTCTTCTTCTACTCCTACTTGCCAACCAACACTCAACCCACGTCTTTGTGAACTTAATCAAACACACTTTTTGATCTAATATTTTGGAAACTTTTTAATTGGTAATTTTGAATGAATTTTGTCTTAGCGTGTTGCCCTGGCTTTGTTCAGTCCACTCCCTACGGGAATGTCCTCGGAATGGCATCCTACTGGGAGTAATTGTTGCCAATATAATTATGTTATGTTATGTTATAACAGCAAGCTAATAGAAGCTATAAACTCACCTATTCCTTTCTATAGAAACAGAATGCCACTGATTGTCAGCCAACCGGTTGCTGGTCTCCACCGAGACACCCAGAGGAGTGTCTCCAACTTGGAACTGGAACTGAAGCTGATCACCACCGATGATCGAGAGCTTTATATAATCTTGAGGACCCTAGAACAAAAAAGGTAAGATCATTACATACATGTTACGCCTGTATCCCCGAAGGAATAGGCAGAGGCGAATTTTCTAATTTAATTTGCCCGGAACTGGATCCCCCATAGGGGGATAACGTCAGGCAGGCAGCCGGTCGTAAAAACTTAGCCAAATCCTTTCTGCAACATGCTTGAAAAAGCGTGTTGCGTCGACCCCACATTAAGATGGAATAAGGGCAGGTCGAAAGAAAGAAAGCAAAGCTCGATTACCCACGTAATCATCCCTATTTTATCTCTTATTTCTACCCCTATACACTTCTTTCTCACTATCCGCGGACCCTGCCGCCGCAGTATTTTACCTTAGAGTGCAGTAGTACAGCGTTTTCTTTGGTCGTCTTAAATTCGAAGTAGATGTCGCCACTGTGCCCGAGGTCGAACATAGGAAGGATTATCACAGAGTCTGATATGCGAAATGTTATAGCGTTGCTGAATAAATCTGTAAATAATAACAATTACTTATTAAATAGTATCGATTAGAAATAATCGATGTTTTCCATACTATTAAAGTTATTCACACAGTCGGGGATACAGGCGTGAGCTTATGTATGTTATGTTAAAGTTATTCACTATAGTAGTTGTTTTGAACTTCGTAGTGAACTGGATTTGTTCTTGTGCGCAGACATCGTATCATCGATTATGAAATAATCATCATCATCAGCCATAGGACGTCCACTGCTGAACATAGGCCTCCCCCAAAGATTTCCAGATCTGTTGGAAGCGGCCTGCATCTAGCGACTTCCTGCGACCTTTCTCAGGAAATAAAGCTGTTATGAAATAATTGCTAGTATATTTTAATTTCATTCCGATAATATTTAAAACTAGGGATTATCTAATCACGGACGAAGCTAGTATTAAAAGTCTTACCGTCTCCCTCGCACAACAGCGGTCCTAATGTATACCGTCCCTCTTTCTCATCGAGGTGGCTGCCTGTGTCACCAAATCGAAGCTGCTTTACCGGTAAGAACTCTTTTTCAGTAATCTCTCCACCATCGGATTGGAATTCTGTGTAAAAATATCCGATTTGTAAAATATAAAATATCGATAGTTTGAAATTGTGTTGAATATATTGTATTATTATTCTATACCAGACTGAATGGAAAAAATCGAATATTTAATATCGATATTTCTATAAAGTATCGAGTATACGTGTTTATGCCGTTTTTTAAGCAATGGTCATATGGTCATAGCAAACATATCGGTCATTCCCCGATTTCCCTAGTAACATTTTCTTGCATTCAGCTTCTTTTTATTTATGGATTGTTGGTGATACTACCAGCATTGCTAAGACATCGTTTTTATATCGATATGTTGTGGGTTCGGCCAAAGAGACGTAGTTCCTACGACGTCAAAAACCACATGACGTCATTCAGATTTTGGTCTATAGAATTCGATATGTTACGAATATTTATTTTCACACATAATTAGTTAGAATGAAGACTTAATTATTTTAAATTAGCGGTCGGCAACACGTGCCCGCGGGCCGCATGCGGCCCGTGAAATCCTATTTGCAGCCCGTGATTGTTTTGTAAATTACTCATAAATATCTAAAATGTTATAGATTATACCTCTATAGATAGAAAATATGAGGTGAGGCCCTCCTTTACTGTATTTTGCCACCTTGCGGCCCCTGCCTGCCAAAAGGTTGCCGACCACTATTTTAAATGATAAGTTTGATAAAAGTTGGGTGCCTTCTAATTAATGTGGAATGTGTAATGAGTGTGTAACTTTTCAAGACTGTCCCGCCCACACCCCCGTCATTGTAACTCCTGGAAGCCAGGAACAACAATGGCACGCATTTAACGACACCGAGCAGTGAAGCTCGGCGAGTCTCAGATAATGCAAAATTGTCTTCATCCCGCAACGAAATTAATAAAACAGAAAGATAGGAAGGAGTAGGAATTATAAGGTTCCCACTTCCCTTCGTAAAAATGTAGGAGACAATGTAATGAATTCAAGAGGCAGCAGCCTCATACATAGGGATATTTACAACTAGAGACGCCAGATGTAAGGCACCACGGAAATAATTTTAGTGGGTCCCATCATGCGAGCTGTTAAACTTGATTCCAATAATAGGTATGAGAAAAACGGCGGAATGCACGGAAATTCGTCTTAGTTTCCATAAGATCCATATAGTATACAAGTTCAGATGTTACCGAGTGTGTAACTGTCGATCATACCTTCAGGTTTGAGCTGCGCGTACTCGGCGTCGCAGTTGCACCACTTGGTGTTGTCGAGGCAGTTCCCGAGCACGCCGCACTGGCACATGCGCGAGCCGGCCGCCGCGCCCGCCCAGTAGTCCATGCGCTGGCCCGTGCGCGACACCCACCACGCGAACGGGTGGAAGTTCGACTCCTCGCCTGCGCACACCGCCAGACACTCTCACTACCGCTCTACCGCTCTACTGCTTAATATATCAGGGACTTAATCTAGAATTAAAATCTGAGCAATCCGCTTGACATTGCTTGCGCGAGGCTGCTTGGGGATAGAAACTGGCATTTCAACAGTACCTTCATTATATTAAAGGTAGATTAAAAGTCTAAAACTACATATTATTCTTCCCGAGGTACAAGTTTTATTTATAGCAAATTTTATCAAAATTGTTTAGTGGCTCTCTTCTGCGTCCAGAGTAAACAAGAAAATTCCAAAAGAATATATTAAGCCGGATCTCCTGCACTAAAACATTACACAAAACATACATTTTTTATATATGGCCCATTGTTCTACGAACAGGTGACAGCTAAAATCGTTGTTTTGCGTATGTATTTTTAGTGTTTTGTTTAAAAAAAGCAAGTGCAGGAGACGCGGATTTACAGTACCTGCTACAAACCAAAATAATTAAAACCTATCTCTTCTCATTAAAAAGGAGAAAATGTATGTAATATTATTATACAGATGAAGAGTGGTGCACCGCGGTCATTATACAAGTGTGGTTTTATAACATACTGGGCGAGTTGAGCAGCCTGGAGTGCCTGCACATGTACTCGAGGTGCTGCATGCAGCTGTGCGACCTGTTGAGCAGCGCCTCCAGCTGCTGGCGGCTCGCGTCGTACGTGATGTCCTGGCGGAAGCTGCCCGGCTCCTGGTACCCGTCCACCAGCGTGCTCGCCGATGAAGAGTGCTGTACCGCGGTTATTATACGACCGTCCGCTGCAACAGACATTATATGTATAAACATCGACTCCGAACATCGATATGTCGATATCGATACCTAGTATATTTGTGCCTACAACATTGCATAGCGTTACTGAATTCTCATTCTTGTTGTATACGAAGTAGAGTCTTACAAAGTGTGATAGAACACTTGGTGGTCGATAAGGTATACTAACAGTAGAACTCGCAGGTGACTGGGAAGGCGGGCAGGGGCCCCGATCCGTCCACGTCGATGTATATGTCGGCGGCGCGCGACACGGCCTGCACGTTCTTGTACGCCTGGCACGACAGCGGGTGCACGGCTGAGGGACAACAAACAAACATTATTAAAACCGGTGTGGGGTGCACACTACATAGTAATGTAGTTGCATATTCTTATAGACAGCCTCCGCAGCGCAGTGGACGAGAAGCCAGCTGTGAAACGAGAGGCCGCGAGTTTGTTTCCCGCACCGAGAAAAATGTTGGACCTGCAGATATTTGTTACGAGTCTGGATGTTGTCTAAACCTAAAGTCTCTTGTAGTTTCTGATAGCCAAGATACAGGTTTTATACACCTAGTGGGTTGGAACTATGTGTGACTCTTTATTATTAAAATAACAAACAGAGATTAGTCGCTTGCTGTCTGCATAGCGGATAAGACTAATAAATAAATATCGTTTTACGACAAAATATACAAATTTTTTATTATAAAAAACAGACCAAACCACCATCACTGTAAACATGGTGAACATGAGTACAGCAAAACCCCAGAAGGAACACTATCGCCTTGAGTATGATCACAATCTAGTTGAATTAAACATTAATTATGTATGGATTAATTCAAAAAAATATTTATCTCTGTGTAGGGATTGAAACGCTGTTCAGCAGAAGCTGTCTAACATAAACTTTTGTCAATTTATATGAAGAAAATGTAAGGCAAAATGTTAACGGATTACTAGACTACCGATTGTATAATATAATTATTCGAATGAAAATATAGATAAAGTAATAAATAACTTATATTTTGAATAACTTACATGTGTGACAAACCGCTCCTGCATATCCAGTGCCTTGGCAGTTGCACGTGAACTCCTCAGCGGTCTGCGTGCAGATACCTCCGTGTTCGCAAGGATTTGGATTGCATCTAAAATATATATATAGTTTTTACGACCGGTTCCGTGCGCCTCCCCAACGCCAACCCCATCTGGATGTTCCAGTCCGGCTAAATCGAATTAGAAAAATCGCTTTACCTGACCTGGGAATCGAACCCGAAACCTTACGGTTCACAGCCCTTATGTGCTGCCACTAAACCAAGGAGGCGACTCCTCACTTCACTCCACTGTAAAAGTCAAAGGGCCTCGCAAAGTTGATGTCGCCGACGTTCAATTTCGATCTAGCACCGCCACTACTGAGTAGAGTTTGTATGTTACCTGTCTATCATCTGGCAGGCGTCGAACACGATCTCGTTGGGACAGCAGTAATCCTCTTTTTTCCAGTCGGTTGGCAGCCTGTAGTTCCCGTCCACGGCTATCTTGCGCATGCACCCGATGAAGCCGCGTGGGGGACCTTTACCACCTGAAAACAAAAGGTACTTAGAAACCATGATTTCATTTAATCCAGGAATGGCAAAATGCGCCTGATGGTAAGCGCAGTGCAGTCCAAAAAAAACTAATGACCACTGACAAACAATGGGTTTATCAGTGGTCGTCAAAATCATGCCAGTCTATTTATGCTTTTTCACACTCCGAATCCGAAGAAGGAAGAAGCAAATCGACGGGCTTGCGAAAAGATAGGCGGATGGCCTATGCAGCCACAGGGATACCCCCATACCCATCCCAACCAAACATAAAGTCATGCCGCAAGTCTCTCGAGAACCTAAAGTACACTGGCTGATCCTGGAACATGAACCACACATGCAGTGTGGACCACTATGTCAGATTTTAGCACCATGTATACGGTGGTCGTCATCTGGTCGGATACGAATATCCTACCACCAGCATAGACATAAATACATGTTTTTATACCAGAAATTGGCAACCAAGCAGGTAGGTAATGGTAAGTGATCTCCACTACAGACACCCACAATACCAAAATAAATATGGGTCCATTGGCAACTTTAAAGAAAAAAGGAGGATTTGGACCACTAGAAATCTCACTTACAGAGCGAAATGCTATAAAGCAAACTACTACTTCTGTTTTGTGTGAGATAGTGGTATCGAGCAAGTGGCCTCACTATGGAGGATGCTGAAGACCGGGCGAAGTGTAAGCGTTTAAGTAGGAAGGCGGACCCTGGCACAAGGCCGGGATAACGCCAGGCAGAAAGAAAGAAAGAAGTGGTATCAACCAAGTCGGGCCGAGCCATTGGTACTGTAGACGTTAATGTTTTTAGCGTGGCTATACCACTCAAATAACATACTTTCGTACTCACGCCTGTATCCCCGAAGGGTTAGGCGGAAATAAAGTAGAGAACTACAACTCCCATATTTCGTCCCAGATGTGATGCCACAAATTCCAGACTCCAGGCTGATACTAAATAAAAAAAACCCAATATCATTTTGCCCACCCAGAGATCGAACTCGAGACCTCGGGGCAATAGTACCGTGCGCATGCAATATAGCAACGCTACAAAGACAAATTATAATAATAAAATCAACCCATTTTTATCAAACGAACCCACCTGCTATATAATAAGTGCTGCCTGTGAGGAACTTCAGTCTCCTGGAGGTGTGTACAGGCCGCCTGTCCACAGAGATGGTCAGCGAGTCTATAGCCATGGTCACCATTAGCGAGTGCCATCTGCCGTCGTTGAACTGTTCCAAATAGTTGTCCAGCTTCACACGGGGCATGTTCTGGGTTTCCAGCTCGACCCGCACTTTACCCTCGTCTAGATACACCTGGAAGAAATAATCACAAGTTTAAAAACTTTACACACCGACTTGAAATCCGATCGTGACCAAATCGGGATTATTTGGGACCCTTGAAATAAGCTCTATCGAATACAAAAAGAATTTCGTAAATAGGTCCACATTCGGCGGAAATATCGCGTAACATACATAAAAAAATACAAACCGATTGAGGACCTTTTCCTTTTTGGAAGAGGGTCGAAAATGGTAGTTCAGCTTATTTGTGCACCTCTTGATCAGTACCGTCTTTACCGCTGACCTCACGGGGCCTCCGAAAGGCTCTTAAGTACGTCCATTATCTTACACGAACAATTATTTATACTCTCCCAGGGGCCTCAGACTTCTTGTATGCCCCAGGGACATGCCTTAAGATAGTCTTAAGGGGTTACTACCTCCTCTTATAGCAATATTATTATAATCTTACTTGTACCGATTCCCGTACAAAAAAAGTAGTAAGACTATAATAATACTGCTATAAGAGGTGGTGGTAACCCCCCTGCTCTCGATTTGTGTGCGTGAGTTTCTAAGTGTATATTATCTACATATGCTAATATTGGAAATGTGAATGTATTTGTCTTCCATACAGCAACAGATTAGTAGATTTACATATGATTTTATCTGAGTTCAGTAAAGTGGTACACCTGATGGCAAGTCCAAAAAAGTAACCACTGATAAACCATTTTATCGATGTTTATGATTTTTTTTTATAGCAGAGATTGGCAAACAAGCAGATGGGTCACCTGATGGTAAGTGATCTCCACCGCCCATAAACACCCAAGACACAAAAAGAATCATGGGTGTGAATCATGGCCAACTTAAAATGAGGGAATGGAAGGGGAGGGAAAAGGGATTGGGAAAATGGAGGGGGGAAATGGGCCACTGGCTTACCGAACGAAACGCCACTTTACGTCGGTTTCTGTGAGGCAGTAGTGTCTAACCGGTCGAGCCGGCCCATTCGTGCTGTAGACGTAACTATCTACAGCGTGACTCTACCACCACATACCTTGATGTACCCGTCGGAGTTGAACTTGTGGTAGAGCAGCAGCCCGTGCAGCTCGTAGGTGCGGAACTCGAGCGACACGTTCACGGTGCTGGCGCCCGCGTACCCGCGCAGCCGCGCGAACGAGCCCGCGCGCAGGAACGTTATCGGCACCACGGGCGGCTCCTGGAGTTCACGATTGGCTTTACACACTTAGGGCGACTTGCACCACTATTACTAACCTACAGTTAGCCTTAACCTCCCTTAACCCTTAACCCTTGTTAAGCCTTAAGTTAAATTGAAATAGAAATATATGAAGGACATGTAATTCATTACATGTAATTAATTAAATGTCATCATTTACTATCTGTAATTGCATGTAATACATTACATGTAATGAATAACATGCCCTTCATATATTTCATTTTCAATTTAACTTGTGTTAGGACTAACTGTAGGTTAGTAATAGTGGTGCAAGTCGCCCTTAGTCACTTACACGCCAAATTCACACTATCATCGTAAGTAGTTCACTATAGTACACTACAAAATTCACAAAGATCTTCCTGTTTTAATTAGTATAAACCTAACGGCCGGTTACAGATCACAAAAATCAATGGGGAACTTGCACTAAAATTATAACGAGCAATTGTGTTGATAAATCAGTAAACAAAACCTTGAAATGTGCTATGTTGAAGTTTGTTTGATAAAATACTTGATATTTTACAAAATATCTTAATTAGAAATTACGTATAATGGAACGTTATTGCAAAACCCAAGTGACGTCGTTGCATTAGGCAGTGTTTCCAGGTTGGGGTATTTTTCCCAATTTTGCGGAAAACAGTTGTTATGTTTAGTATGGTGATTGATGAATGAGATTTCGAATGTCCTCCTCTTTCCAGATTCTTATCTTCGTGTAACTTTCCCATCGCTCCGCTCAAGATTCAAGAGTGCAACTTATTTTTAATTCGTTATTTAATGAAATAGCTTGTGGGGAATTTTTTGTTCGGTATGGGGAAATTTTAAACGATAGGCAATTACAGCGGTTCAAACGTCACTGTTGGCAATGTTCAAACGTCATTGTAGACGTCAGTGTCAACTGAGATGTCAACATAAAGCAAATTTTAAGCAGTGACGTCACGTCTTTTTTTGGCGCGGGGTTTTGAAAGTCATATTTTGGCTTGCGATAATTAAATGATTTGTGCATATTTTAATGTTTTTCTTTCTGGTGTGTTTATTCGAGACCTAGTTCTTAACAATGAACTAAAACGAAAATTACATGCAAGTTCCCTATTGGATACTTGACTAATTGTTTTAAATTAATTTTATATGAAATGGTGTAAACCATCTACAATATAGTACTAAAAGAATTATTGAAATATTCTCAAAAATAAAAAGTTATAAGCATTTGAAATTTGGTGTAACCTTCAAACTGCGGAAAAGAGAAGTATCAGTAAAATCACGTCATGGCCATAACAGTACGTGCGTTAGAAAGGCATAGCTAGATATCCCCACTACGTCCCCAGTCTTGCTCATTGCAGAATTTGAAATATCAATTACCGACTCATTTTTCAACCAATTTCGATGCAGATTTTACTGAAGAGTTTCTTTTTTGTTTTATTTGCTGGTACATATAAAATAGTGTACAAAATCAAACATAGTCAAGTACCCAATTTAAATATAATGACATATATAATATCACGCCTGGATCACATAGGTCGAAGGTAGGCAGAGACTATGGGTTTCTTCTTCGCCCGATTCTGACATACTCGTAGGTTATAAGAAGATATTCACCCGGTTTTAAACAATCTCAGTTCGAATGTGCAGATAGATTACAAAAATTAGCCAATAAGAACACAGTTTGAACATGACTCCGT
The DNA here is from genome assembly GCA_036417725.1 of Clanis bilineata. Lineage (NCBI taxonomy): Eukaryota > Metazoa > Arthropoda > Insecta > Lepidoptera > Sphingidae > Clanis > Clanis bilineata. The sequence goes on along the minus strand of CM071145.1, from coordinate 16,894,156 downwards.
CAAATGACGTGATTTGGTTCATAATCGCGATCTATCTGTACTCTAAACTGAGATCGTTTATTGAAACCGGCCGTAAATCGTTCGAACGTTGAATCGCCGATCGTAAATCGACGTGAATGAGCGGAGGTCTACGTGAAATACCACCTACATAATTTCGGAATTACTTGCTCGCGTCTGATTGGGGCGATCCTCATCACGCACGCGATCGGTGTCGCTTAAATACATTCGTTCATCGTCGAATGGCGCGTACACACCGGCCGAACGAAAGAATCTATACCTGTTGCGTTCACACAAACAAACTTTCGCTGTTGTGTGAATGAAACAGGCATGATTCGTTCAACCCGGTGTGTACCCGCCAGAAGCCGAACAATATATTCAAATTCTATATCGAATGGTGTTGAGTTGCGTCCGATACAACGCTAATGGCTACTTTTATTTATTTATAACATGAATAACACACTTTCTGAATGGCGCAAACCGATTATACATCGATACTTATGGTCATACTTTTGGCTATAAACTTCCTTTAAACATCTTAATTATTTAAATACCTATACAAGTTATAAACAAGTTTGCCGCAAAAGTTTGTGTTGATCTGCTTTAAGAATAATTATTTTAAAGACTATAAAAAGTATAATAAGTATAATTTAGCCTCCGTGGCGCAGCGTGCGAGTAGCCAGTAGTGAAGCGAGCCCGCTGGTTCGATCCCCGTACCGAGACAAATGTTTGTATGTCCTACAGATATTTTTTTCGGGTCTGGGTGTCGTGACACCGAAAGTCTCTCGTAGATTCTGATACCCACGACACAAGACTCTATCTTAGTGTGGGGTCAGGACTATTGGTCCAAGAGCCCGTGAGTGCAAGACCTTCGGATTTTAATAAAAGCTGAAAATTTTTCTATGTGTGTCCCTAGTACAGGTAAGAATGATCCCCACCCATGAAGCTGAGGCAACGGTGGCTTTGGCAGGTAACAGGTAACAAAGGTGTATAAAATTCCATCTCAAATTTATCATAGAATAAAACTTATTTTTTTTATATTTGATTCATAATGATATCAAAACTCGCGTTGCTCATTGCCAGACAGTTAGTATGGTTGCAACCCTCTGCCGGACACCCTTAAATTATTATAATTTATAATTATACTTACGTTATATTATAAAACCTAAATTTTATATATAATTTTTGGGGGCCTATTAATCTATGTTTACATAATAGCCGGACAGTTTCAACGGTTCTATCATCTTGCCAGACGCATTCAAAGTGAGCAGTAGTTCGGAGAGCAAGGAGCGTATACAGTAACTAGTGCGAGTGAGACAGAGCGCTTGGTCTATTGCAGCCCTTCACTGCGCATCCACTGTTATTAAGTTCAAATTGTGCAGTTTATTTTTTTCTTAATCGAGAAATTTCATTAAATAAATTTTTACAGTTTGAATAACAAATATTTAAAACAATACTCAGTAAAATTGTTCTAATACAACTTCAATCATATCGAAACTCTAATAATTTAATTTATATTATTTTTCATTTTTACGAAGTTTAGTATTTTCAATTCTATCAAAATTGTAAAGCCAATGAACTAAAGTAAATCAAATTTTATTGTTTACTAGCTGACCCGCGCAACTTCGTCTGCGTATGAGAGAGAGGGTTGAAAGAGTGAGTCGTAGGCACCTATAGCACAATAATTCTAAAAGAGGTAATGGGATGATCTACTTCGGCCGTCAGTCACCCCGTCTCTCACACCGTCAGTCACACCGTCTGTCAAACCGTCTGTCACCCCGTCTCTTACCCCGTCAGTCACACCCTCTGTCACACCGTCTATCACCCCGTCTGTCATCACGTCCGTCACTCCGTCTGTCACCCCGTCTGTCACCCGTCTGTCACCCCGTCTGTCACCTCGTCTGTCACCCGTCTGTCACCCCGTCTGTCACCTCGTCTGTCACCCGTCTGTCACCCCATCTGTCACCCCATCTGTCACCCAGTCGGTCAACCCGTCTGTCACCCGTCTGTCACCCCGTCTGTCACCCCGTCTGACACCCCGTCCGTCACCACGTCCGTCACCCTGTCTGTCACCCCGTCTGTCACCCGGTCTGTCACCCCGTCTGTCACCCCGTCTGTCACCCCGTCTGTCACCCAGTCGGTCACCTCATCTGTCACCCCATCTGTCACCCCGTCTGTAACCCCGTCATTCACCTCGTCAGTCACCCCGTCCGCCACCCCATCAGTCAGCCTGTCAGTCACCCCGTCATTCCTCATGTCCGTCACCCCGTCAGTCATCCCATAAGTCACCCCATCAATCACTCCGTCAGTCACCCCTTAGTCACCCTACCGTTCATCCCCTTGGTCAACACTAAAATATTTTTTCAAATCGAACCAGTAGTTTCTGAGATATAAAATTCCCCGCTAGCAGCATTTTTCATTTCTGCTCCGCTTCTAATGGGCATAGCGTGATGTTATATAGCCTATAGCCACCCTCGATAATTGGGCTATCCAACACAAAAAGAATTTTTCAATTCGAACCAGTAGTTTCTGTCCGAGATATAAATTTTCCCGATTTTGCAACATTTTTCACATCTGCTCCGCTCCTATTGGTCAAAGCGTGATGTTATATAGCCTATAGCCATCCTCGATAAATAGGCTATCCACCACAAAAAAAAAATCAATTCGAACCAGTAGTTTCTGAAATATAGTCTTTTCAACATTTTTCATTTCTGCTCCGCTCCTATTGGTCATAGCGTAATGTTATATAGCCTATAGCCACCCTCGATAATTGGGCTATCCAACACAAAAATAATTTTTTCAAATCGAACCAGTAGTTTCTGTCCGAGATATAAATTTTCCCGATTTCGCAACATTTTTCATTTCTGTTCCGCTCCTATTGGTCAAAGCGTGATGTTATATAGCCTATAGCCATCTTCGATAAATATGCTATCCAACACAAAAAGAATTTTTCAATTCGAACCAGTAGTTTCTGAGATATCAACTTCCCCGGTTTTAAACATTTTTCATTTCTGCTCCGCTCCTATTGGTCATAGCGTGATGTTATATAGCCTATAGCCACCGTCGATAATTGGGCTATCCAACGCAAAAATAATTTTTCAAATCGACCCAGTAGTTCCTGAGATTAGCGCGTTCAATCAAACAAACAAACAAACTCTTCAGCTTTATAATATTAGTATAGATTAATCAAAGGGCAAAATTTTTTTTAAAATAAAAAAGTTACAGTGAAATACACTTATTTTAATTAAATTTTTAAACATTTTCATCATTTTCCATCCATATTCCTCGTCACTATTATTCCATTCTGTGGATTGATCGTCTTCAATATCGCCTTCTTAATTACGCACCCATAATTTTTTTGTCTTGGGTGTTTATGGGCGGTGGAGATCACTTACCATCAGGTGACCCATCTGCTCGTATGCCAATCTCTGCTATAAAAAAAAAAACATTCGAGTAAACTTAAGAAATCTGTATTTCAAACGTGTATATTATCAAGTTCAAACTTGGTTAGGGCATGATTTGGAACCCCAGGTATGGGGTTGGACAATACGAAACGATTTTCTGGAGCCTATCATGACAGTTTTACCACCTGCTCCAGAAGATTTGCTAAATACAATTTTCTGCAACTGCAAGAGTGGTTGTGGTTCGCGATGCCGATGCAGGAAAGCGGGCTTGCAATGCTCTTTAACTTGTGGCCAATGTAATGGGCAAGCTTGTCTCAATGCTCTACTATATCAGAGCGACATTAACGCCGGTCTTACGACCCAGCGCCATAATGCCCGGGAGAGATGGAAAACATCCGGGCGACACTGGGTTGAGTCCCTAACTCTATGTACACCCTACACCGGCAATACCGATTAAAAACACCGCAGTGGCCCTTTTCGGCGCTTGAGGACGTTCCGGGTTTCCCTAGGCGAGAAGCGCCCAGGCTTCAGCCGGAAACGTCACGATTTGAAAGCCTATGTCCCGATCATTTTAACCTTGTGTTCCGATATTTCACACAATAGATCTGGCAACACTACTGTATACGCTCCTTGCTCTCCGAACTACTGCTCACTTTGAATGCGTCTGGCAAGATGATAGAACCGTTGAAACTGTCCGGCTATTATGTAAACATAGATTAATAGGCCCCCAAAAAATTATATATAAAATTTAGGTTTTATAATATAACGTAAGTATAATTATAAATTATAATAATTTAAGGGTGTCCGGCAGAGGGTTGCAACCATACTAACTGTCTGGCAATGAGCAACGCGAGTTTTGATATTATTATGAATCAAATATAAAAAAATTAAGTTTTATTCTATGATAAATTTGAGATGGAATTTTATACACCTTTGTTACCTGTTACCTGCCAAAGCCACCGTTGCCTCAGCTTCATGGGTGGGGATCATTCTTACCTGTACTAGGGACACACATAGAAAAATTTACATCTTTTATTAAAATCCGAAGGTCTGGCACGCACGGGCTCTTGCTCTATATGTATGTGACTGTTGGGTGTTATATATAATGATCTTGATAAAAAATCTACATATACTTACTGGACATGCATACAGAGTGTGCACTTTCTGAAACTTGAAAGGTTCTCCAGACTCGTAACCTAGCTTTAACTCCTGGATCACGTTGGTAGAGTTCAGAAACAGGTTCTCGAAACACCCCGTGAAGTTCTGGTTCACGACCAACCCTTCTTGGAAGTTAGGCACGCCACCTATGTATAACTGAAAAAATAAATCAATATTTGTAATTATTTTTTCTGAATGAGGCGAAAGAGGTGTGTAAGGATCGTAGCAAGTGGAAATCCGTTGTCTCTGCCTACCCCTATGGGAAAAAGGCGTGAGTCTATATATGTATGTATTTTTTTAATGTAAAAGACGAGCAAACAGTCCTCCTAGAGGAAACGGTAACCGTCGCCCATGGACAGAGGCACAATCAAGGCGTTGCCATAGGAATGGAGAGAATGAGAATTGAAGGGGGGAAGGGGGGTATTCGAGCATCCGGAAACTGAACAATATTTAAGCATTTATTTCAGACAGTTCACAATAATTCCACCAAGGTATGTGAGAACATTCAGCTCGATTTAACATACTGCACACTGAGGTTCGTGCCCTTTAAATAAATGGAGTATAACTAACGAAAATCAAACTAAAACGAAACTGGTACGACATCATTTATGATTGGTAAAGCCACGCTGTAGACATTAACGTCTACAGCACGAATGGGCCGGTTAGATACCACTGTCTCACAGAAAACCGACGTAAAGTGGCAGCTTGCTGTCGCGTTTCGTTCGGTGAGTGAGATTTCCGGTAGCCCATTTCCTCCCTCCCTTGCCGAATCCCTTTTTTTTTATTGCCAAAGTGGGCAGACGAGCTAGCAGTCCGCCTGATGGTAATCGGGACCGCCGACCATACACTTAAGCAATGCCAGGGGCACAGCCAAGTCGCTGCCTACCGAATCCACTTCCATTCCCTCCTTTTAGGTTGCCATGCACCCATGATTCTTTGTGTCTTGGTTGTCTATGGGCGATAGAGATCACTTACCATCAGGTAACCTATCTGCTCGTTTGCCAGTCTCTATTATAAAAAAAAAATGGTAAGTCCTCAGAATAAATCATATAGTAAACTAAGGTCTCTAATACTCACCGCTCTGTTAAGATTGAGCCTGGAGAACTCCCCTTTGATCCTGTCCTGTACAATAACCCTGTCGACAGAGAAGATGATGTCCCTCCTGTTGCGCGATATCACCACGTCGTGCCAGATGTTGTCGTCGAGGAGACTGCCCACCGACATTGACGTGGACGTGCCTGAACCTGTACAGAAAAACGACTTGGTACTGAGGGTATAAGAATTTCTATAAAGATGGTATGGCCACGTTTTAAAGAAACCACAGGAGCACAACAGTGTAAACATAGCAGACAATTTATACAAGTGTGATCTTACATTTAGATTTATTTTCACCATCTCTCAGTGTTCCCTTTCTCTCTCTTTCTTGCGTTTACCTGTTATAGCTGTTCTCAATTGGGTACTTGACAATTTTTTTAAAATTAATTTTATATGAAATTAACGTCGTCTAAAATATAGAACAGAAAGAAATATTGAAATATTCGCAAAAATAAAAAAGTTATAAATTTTTGAAGTTTGGTGTATCCCTCAAATTGTGATACGGCATAACGGTACGTGCGTTGGAATGGGATAGCAAGATATCTCCACTATGCCCCCACTCCAGAATTTAAAATATGAATGACTGCCTCATTTTTCAATGAATTTCGATGATGTTTTTACATACGGGTTTCTTTTTTGTTTTATTTGCTATTACGCGTAAATATGTGTATAAAATCAAACATAGTCAAGTACCCAATTATAAAATAATCGTAATAAACATTTTTATAGTAATTTATATTTTATAGCAATTCATCTTTTGATTCTTAATTCTTCCACATAGATGGTATAGTTTATGGTATAGTCGCCTCCTTGGTCTGGTGGCAGTGTATATGGGCTATGGACTGAGAGGTCTTGGATTCAATTCGATTTTACCGGGATTGGGTCCCCCTCTGGTGGTCGAAGTAGGTAGCTGGTCATAAACAATAAACAGAATCCTTTCTTTTTCCACGTGATAGAGCCACGCTATAGACAATTACGTCTACAGCACGAATGGGCCGGTTCGACCGGTTAGATACCATTGTCTCACAGAAAACCGACGTAAAGTGGCAGCTTGCTGTCGTGTTTCGTTAGGTGAGTGAGATTTCCGGTGGCCCATTTCCCCCTTGCTTTCCCAATCCCTTTTTCGCTCCCCTTCCATTTCCTCCTATTAGGTTGGCAACGTATCCATAATTATTTTTGTGTCTTGGGTGTTTATGGGCGGTGGAGATCACTTACCATCAGGTGAGACATGCTGAAGTGTGTTGCGCCGACCCCACTTTAAGGTGGGATAATGGCAGTTAAAAAGAATAGACGGTATAATTTACATACCCAAATCAACATTCAAGACGAGTCTATTGTCCCTGAGCTGCAGCGCCATGTAGTCCCCCTGCGTACCCCGCGAGTACAGGAGCGCGCCGGACGCTGTGCTGGTCTTGAACCTGAACTTGATCACCTCGCGGGAGGCTGAGATAGGGTCCCGCAGGAGATCCATCTTCACTAGAGATGTGCCGTTGAAGTACAGAGTGTCGGCGACTGTTCAAGACATTGGCGATTAGGGATGGTAAAAAATATTCATAAACACATTTTTTGGTACTGTAATAAGTATCGATTCTTGATTTCCTTTAATTGATTGATGATTCTTTTAATATCGTGATTGTCTATGGACAGCCAAAATTACTTAAAACCAGACGGCCTATTGACAGACTATAAATTCTAAATACATAAGCTCACACCTGTTTCCCCGCAGTGGTAGGCAGAGGCGAACTAGAGAACTAGAAAACAGACATTTCGCCAAGCTTATTTTCATCCTAGATGTGATAGGAGGCGAGCCTATCGTCATTTCCGGCACAAGTTCCAAACTCCGGGCTGATACTGAGTAGAAAAGCCCAATAGCACGTTACCAGACCAGGAGATCGAACCGAGACCTCAGGCAATATAACTACGCCACCGAAGGAGTATCTTGTTTCTAGGGCATTTACGTCCGTCTTTTTACATGTCCATGTCCCGATACCTGTCCCCAGGGCCGTCTTAAGACATGCATGGGCCCCTAAGCACACAAGAATTGGCGGGCCCTTAAGTGTATAGGCTCACGTCCCCCCTTGCCTGATGACGGCGACCTTTTTTTTTAGCGAACTTACTTATAGGTATTCGCTCAAACCTTAGCTTGGTTGGTAATGGCGACCTTTTTTTTTGGTTACTTACTTCATATAACATATAACCTTATATATACACCCCTGGTGTAAGAGAACTAGTTATCAGCCTTTGGGGGGGGGGGGGGGTAAGGTCGTGGGCTCTAGACACGGGTCCCGTGTGCCCCTTATAGTAAAGACTATACTGCCTGTCCCGTATATAAAGATAGCGCTATCAGCGGCGTAGCGTGGGTTTTCGCCGCCCGGGGCCGCCCGGAAATTTGCCGCCCTTTTCAACCCACTTAAAAAAAAGAGATTATCAAGTCACCGGACTAATTTTGTACGAGTATATTAAACGACATTTCCGGTAAATGTGGATCGATTTCTAAAGTTATTTTTGTCTTCAATAGAGCAGTTGGGAATGGTACGGACTGCCGAGACGATTATCGGAAGTTCGAGACCAACCTCAAAAAAAGCACACACCTCTAGACTTTTCTATATTAAGTGTGTTTTCATTGTAAAATATCGCTTGGTATAATGGTGAAGGAAAATATCGTGAGGAAACCTGCATACCCAAGAATCTTCGACAAGAATTTCGAAGGTATGTGAAGTCTACCAACCCGCATTGCTATGCTACGAGGTTCAAGTAATTATATCAGAGCACTCGCTTACCATAATCACATCCGTACAGCTCGACCCTCATGGAGATCTTGTCGCGCCACCGCATCGGGTTGATGCGTATGAACTGCGCTATGATGGGCACTTCGAACTCGTTCTTCTGCACCGTGTTGCCGTCTTCGTTGCCCTCGAACATCTGTTGGGATTTACAAATATCTTAAGACATTTGGCAATATGTTATTACCTACAAAAAAATGGCAGTCATAGGGACTGACAATAAAAGTGAAATTAGCATGTTGAAGACGCGAACCAATAAGATTTCCCCCTACCAAAAAATGCTCAAAGCGGCTAAAAAAATTTCATTTCATAACATAACATAAGCTCACGCCTGTATCCCCGAAGGGGTAGGCAGAGGTAAACTAGCGAACTAGAACACCCACATTTCGCCGAGCTTAGTTTCGTCCCAGATGTGATAGGGGGCGAACCTATCGCGATATCGCCCACAAATTCCAGACTCCGGGCTGATATGGAAAAATCCAATACTGCCCGACCCGGGGATCGAACCCGAGACCTCAGAACGGTAGTCGTAACGAAATTCAACTACGCTACCGAGGCAGTCTAAAGTTTCATTTCAATGTTCCATTAAATATATAACACCCAACATACATAGTCCTGACCCCACAGTAACATACGAGTCTTATACCGTGCGTATCAAAAACTACGAGGGTATTTCGGTCTCACAACACCCAGACTACAACAAAAATGTGTACATTCACTCGCTGCGCCACGGAGGCTGTCCACAGGGGCAATGTTGTTTAATTAATAAATAACATTTCCTCGGTGGCGTGGTTGTATTACGTGCATATATGACTCGTCTGTATGCCTACCGTCCTGAGGACACGGGTTCGACGCCATGCTCGGGCAAAATTATACTGGGGTTTTCTATTCAGTATCATCGCGGAGTCTGTAATTTGTGCCCGATGTCGCGATCGGCCTATCTCGTCTGGGATGGAAATGAGCACGGTGAAATGTGGATGTTCTAATTCGCTAGTTCGCCTCTGCCTACCCCATCGGGAATATAGTGAATCTATGTATGTAATAAACACCCAACATATTCGTGACACCACAGTAAGGTACTAGTTTTTGTCGCGTGTATTAGGAACTACGAGAGAATTTCGGTCTCACAACACCCTGGCCGAGAATTAAAGAATCGGACTCGTGGCCTCTCGTTTCACGGCTGCTCGCTGCGGCTCTCAGGCTGTCATATACAACATGAAAATCAATATTCGAGGCACCATATTGGCTGTATCTCTCATGCCATTATCATAAAGGACATCTAAGGAAACATATTCAGAGCAACGCAACCCTCATTACATTACGTAAGACTGGCGAAGTGCCAGCTCAATACAAGAAATATGAGGGAATGTACAAGGGCGAACAATTTATAATATAAAAAATAGATAATATATCATTCGTATATGTGGAAGAATGAAACTACCAACCAGTAGCTAGCCCATGAAAAGTCTATCGCCATCATCCTTATGCATATTAGAGTCAGCACACATATGTACTTATCTTGCGTGTTATTCATGTTGCATAAATAATTCGGGTTTTCGGATCACAGTAAAAAATTTAAAAGAAAAAAAAATCATATGTAAATATGCGCTGTTATTTTACGTCTATATTATGTAGGTACAAAAAACAGTAAAATGGTATTTTTTTTTAATTGTTAAAACATAAATAAGCCCCGTTTAACAGAATTGCCTATAACATACGTTAAAAAATAACGATTATAGTAACCGGTGCCACGGTGGTACCAAAGTCAAGTTAACGATAACGTTAGTTCGAAAAGTTGCTTTAAACTTTGTTTTAAACTAGTCTTTATAATAAAAAATAAAAATAAAAATCTTTATTGATCACGTAGGCATGTAAAAAAGCACTTATGACAAGTCAACACAAGTAAATTTTTAAATTAGGATTAATATAATTTACATTATATATTTGATTTAGACAACAGGCAGGCAAGTATGGACATAATAACGATGGGATGGCTGAGATAGGGTGATAAGGGGAAATAGGAATAGAGTGTAAGGGAATGGATTGTATGGGAATGGCATATGGCAGGAATGGTGGCAGGGGATTGACTGGAAATACTGGAAGCAGTTGGGATTGGTGCGTGAGGCCCTATCCTAGCTAACCTACCAGCCTTTCTCTAGCTACCTACGGATGACGACCCGAAGAAGAAAGGCAGAAAGAAACTCCGGGCTTATTTTTTTCATCATCAATTGTCACCATTTCTTTTTTATTTTCTTTTGTCTATTTTCCTTTTTTAAAAAATTTGATTTACAAATTGTCTATACAATTGATAATCATATTATGACTTTGTTCGACGATAGTTTGTTTTTAATTAATCGAATATTACTTTCTGCGAAAACTCTAATCACTTTTATAAGGGTTTTACTCGACTGCCCCGGGAGGGTAATGTTACACGCTGTGTATTAAAGTAATCTTAATAATTTCTTGAAAGCATCCCACGTTTTTTATGCCGCGTACACACCAACCGAACGAACGATCGAAAATCTATGCCTGTTGCATTCACACAACAGCGAACGATTGCTTGTATGACCGCAACAGACGTAGATTCGCGAACGTTCGCTCGGTTGGTGTGTACACGCCATTACAATGATTTATATCTCTAGATTTAGAACAAACTCTTTATACTGAAACATTATTTTGTGTTATAAAAGAGTGTTATTTTTTTAATTAACTAAGTACTTATAAAATATTTAAATTTAAAATTAAAATCTTGTTTATTCGTTATTATTTGACGTATGTATGTTACCAACCATGTGAAAAACCCGCCCATAGTATATATTCCAGGGTTCCAAAATTATCGATAGTCTCATGCTTCACTCACCTGCGGAGTCCCATCAGCACTCGCGACATCCCTCCAACTCTCACCATCGTCCGAGTACTGCAACATGTACTCTGTGACGTACTCGTCCGTAGTGTACCGCCCCCTGGTGGCGATGCCGCGCAACTCCATGCGCTTGCGCAGTTTTACAGTAAGCTGCTGGTAATACGAGCTCTCCTGCGCCGTCCATGCCGATGTACCTTCACCCGTGTGTTTGTTAGTATGTGCATTTTGGGGTACAATTCCGATGGGGCAGATATTTTTTTTTTTATTATGGCAAATCACCTGGGCAGTAAGTGATCACCACTTCTCATAAGCACCCTGAATGCCTGAGGAAATTGCCTACGAAAGTGTCTTTTGATGCCAATGCCAATACTTTGGCGATAAAACATCGATTTTGCCCACAAACCCACAATGTAAGAAAAAATAGATGTCAGTAAGTTTATCACCAAATTAAACATTATTCCCTCATGAATAATAACAATCAACATTATCAAGTCGGATTTTACATAGTTGAATATTACTTTGTTTCTGCCATTAACGGAATGCTACCCAGAAATGTGTATTAGTTCAATTAATTAAGATGTATTATACCCAAAATACCATAAGTATAGTAACTAAAAAGATTAACCAAATCTACAAAACACTCAACTGACATGCTCATGCTAGCCTTGCTTTGTTACCTTTACTTCACCGCCCGCAGCTTTGTATTGTACGTAATCGAGGCCGTTGGAGCCATAGCTGATGTGGTACTCCTGCACGAACTCCTGGGAATGCGCCCGGCCCTGGGTGGCGACCCTGGTCACGTTCTTAACGGTGCCCAGGTCTATTATCAACTGCTGGTCGAAGTCGCTCTCTGACGCCGTCCACGCATTCGTACCTTTTCATGCGCAATACATTATACTCTGGTATCCTCTTTGTTAGACGTATTTGAAGATTATTTTTGGAATAATAAGAATTAATATTTTGTATTGTATTATATTTATTCCCATCTTCAAGTTAATATGTTTACCCGATAACAATATTATAACGTGTAGCATAAACAACATGCAAACAAACAATAAACTTAAAAACAAGCATTATGTGAATATAAATTCTAATAAAAAGCAACTTTATCCATATAGTTAGAAATGTTTCTCTTGTTTCTTCATAAAATCTTCGCTAAATTTTTCGTCAGGGCTGTATAAGGGATTAGCTTCGTGTACCAATTCTTCGAACGTCAGAAACTCGTATTTTGTCGAGAAATCGTCGCGCTTTCCTTTGCTATGTATCGAAACGGCAACCGCGTGACTGTCGTCTATCAACGTCTCTTCGAATATCCATTTTTTTTTCAATACGCCCTTCTCGTACAACGTTGTATCAGTCACGAGCTCTCCCACACGCAATTCGAACGTTTCTATCGAAAAACTGATTTCCTTTAACGCGATGGTCACACCCACCCCTATATTCTTCACGTAACTCTCTTTCAAACACCATATTCGATAGAAGCATGCTATCTGTTCTAATTCGGTGCGGAAACTTTTTATAGTGTTCCATTCATGGTCAGAGAACTGTCTTGTCATCAGACGGAAGAACTCTGGTATATCCTTGTTCACCGGCGGTTCTATTTTCATGACATCTATGCCTATGTCAGCTCCCATATTACCAGCTAGTACAACATAGTCTCCTTGGTGCGAGACGTTGAAGCTAATTGGACCTTCTCCAGCGCCTAGCAAATACGGCTTGCCTTTATCGTCTCTTCCGAAACGAATATCCTCATAGGGTATCGATGTGGTCGAGTGTACGTATTTCCTCAACATGAGACGTCCAATCAAAGACGACTTTGCATCGTCTTGAAATACAAACTTATCAATGCGCTGCTTCTCTTCAGGTTGTATGTAACTCGAAGCCGCGAGGATCTCTTCTTTAGTGGGAATCCACTGTTTGGCGTTGAACGCCCATCTGACATTAGTTTTGTCTGCCATTATTTTGATCGCTTTCTGCTGTTTATATATCTTTGAGGTCCAATTACTGTGCAGTCTGTGGACCTGCAGACCAATGAAACTTCATTTCACTTTTGTTCCTCTTCATTATTTTTTGCGGTTTTATTCCGTCGATAAACGCAACGCATAAATAAGCAAAAACAAAAAAATATAACACTTAATAGTGCAGTTAGACGATGCGGGATCTAACACGCAAACTACTCGCTGCACAACGCCGCGACATAGTGCGGCGGGTTTTATAATTACTATCCATTAAAAGTATGAATATAATACGTATTTATTGGTTAGAATCGCGCTTTCACACGCCGTGTAACTGCACATTTTGCCATGCAATTTTTTTAACATGTTTTACTATAATATATCTAGCACACAAAAGTGCTACTAAAGCATATCAATAAAATTGTAAAACAGAAGTATAAAAAGACATTGAAAAACAAACAATCAGATTTGTGTTGTGATCTTTAACCTAACAATCATTAATACATGTTAAGGATTGTTCGCTTATCAACTGTTTTGACTAATAAAATAAAATAGCATAAAAAATATGAAAAAATAACACAGAACTGGCTATCTAAGTTCTTTTGCGACTTTTGACCTATGACTGTAATGAGAAATGCTTCAGTCATTCTAAAGATAGAAAAATACAAAAACTTGGCTATCCATACACAAATCACAAAACACACTCAAAATTATATTTTTAGCTAGGTTTCTTTAGTAATAGGGAACTTGCGTGTAATTTTTTTATTAGTTCACTGTAAACAAAAACATACTAAACGCGCCATACTAAACATAACAACAGTTTTCCGCAAAATTTATTTATTTATTTTAATTATTTATTTCTAATTAAGATATTTTGTAAAATATCAATTATTTTATACTACAAATTTCATCATAGCACATTTCAAGGTTTTGTTTATTGATTTATCAACACTATTTCTCATTATAATTTTCGTGCAAGTTCCTCATTATGATTGGAAAAAATCACTAAAACACCAATCTAGTCTCTCAAATAAAGATGTATCTCTGAAGTATGTAAATTTGAGCATAATAAATAAATTAAGAAAAAAATTACTATTACATAATTTAACATACAGCCAGAATGCCAGGATCTCTATTTCTCTGTTATTTGATATCTGTATTTCGCAAAATTATCATACAGCTATAGGCCAAAAGTCAATGTTCATTGTAAACACACTCACCATATAACATAGCATTATCTGGACCTCTATCCCTCAGGCTGGATGTAGCAGATAACTTGGCGCTGTCTACCAGAGGCTCATTGCACTCATAGTCATAGTAATATTTTGGAGAATCTGAAAAAATAAATTATGAATAACATGCTATGAATGTGATTTGAAAAGTAAGATGTTTCAACTCATTCTTGCTTGTTTATTCAAACCCATGTCTCCTGCACTAAAATATTACACGAAATGCCTACAGAAAAGGGGTTTCGCTACGTATTTATAACAATGATCCATCATTCTATGAGCAGGAGACTGCTAAAATCATTGTTTTTGGTATATGTTTTTATGTTATGTTTCGAGAAAAGGTCATACAGTAGACATGGCTAAGACTATGGCTGAGATTTATAGAGCCAACTTCGACTAAGTCTAAGTCAAAGAAATTAACTCAGTGAGGATTTGGCATTTTTAAATGGAACTTCGACTAAGTCCAAACCATTATTTACAACAAAAAAAAACAATCTGACAGACTAAGCAAAGATTTTCTTGTAAAAAAATAACTCTGACTAAGTCAAAGTTCAATTTGAGAATTCCAAAAGCTCACTGAGTTTGTTTCTTTGACTTAGACTTAGTCGAAGTTCGCTCTATAGATCTCAGCCTATGACTATGGGCTCCTGTCAGTTTGGGCTCATAATAATCTTAGGCTAAAAAAAGGCTAAAACTGCTAAAACATATCCTACAACAATTTCGTTTTTTTTTATGAATTTAATTAGATGATTTTTTTTTTTTTTAAGTTTTGGCTTCTTAGTCTAAGGACATATTTCTATGTGAAGTCCAATGTAATGGAACTGTGGACTGAAAGGACTTAGGTTCAAAACCAGGTTGGTAGTGCCTTTTTTCTAAGATGATTTGTCTAGAAATGGATGCCCAGAGTGTTATCAGACAGACAGGTGGTAAAAAAAAAATTGGCCGATTATTTCTGAAACATGCTTAAAAAATTGTGTTATACTGACACCATATTCAAGTAGGACAGTATAGGTAGCAAGAAGTAAGAGATCATTCCTAAATATTTGAACTAAACAATCTTTATGTACAATAGGATTACAGGCAGGAATAGCCGGGGCTTGAAATGGACTTTTTCACATGAGGGAATGCTTCTCCCCCAGGGTTCCTGAAATCGTGAAACACTGCATTTATAGAACAGAATGGATGTTTCACAATAGGAATGGTGTGAGATTATTTTTTACAAAACTGTCGTTACACAAAACGGAACACCGTTTTCTCGTCGTCCATTCTAAAAACAGGTAAACAGAGTCTAATTGGAGTAACTCTTGAAAGCATGTATTGATGGTTAACTATACCCATATCATTGATTAAAGAAAACATTATTTTGAAACCTACATGTTTGGAATGGTTCCATAGACAAATGCCAATGGTGTGTGAAGTCTACCAAATGCGAGTTACGTTAGAATACATACATAAATAATATCTCGCCTGTATCCCACAGGGGTAGGCAGAGACTATGGATTTCCACTTCGCCCGATTCTGACACACTACTTTCGCTTCATCTACTTTCATCAAGCTCTTCATACATTCGCGTCGGTTAAGGGTACTACGTACATACGTTAGAATATTTTAGATAAATACCTAAATCCTATCATCAAGAAATCCTTTACCCAGCTATGTGATATTACAATACAGGAGTAATGTTACGACTGTAATAAAAATCTATAAATGGTTAACATAAACTACGACTCTCACAAAGCAATCCTTAGTTTTGAGGAAAAGGGTAAAATTATTGAACCACAAATAGGCATAAAGTAGGTAGGACTGATGTCCTACCTTCGACAACAAGACACCGGGAAATACCTATATTTAATTCTACGTTAAGGATTTCCGAATATGTAACAAAATTCATCGTACTTTGTGTATTAAAACATTTTAAATTTTCTGCAACGTAACTAAACGGTGAAAATTGTAAATTAAAGAAATGATCGTTAAACTTACCTGCGTTAGAATTTGTAATGCTATAGCAAAGCAAAAGAACGAAATAATACACAGAACCACTCATCATAATATCATAATTATTTAATAAACGGAATTAGTATCAAGAAGAAATAGTTAAAAAATGCAATAAAACTGTTTGATCATTACTGGCGTTGTCAAAATTCATAAAGCAAGCAAGCAAGCCGGACAACACCCAAATATGAAGTAAGTTTCCTGTGACAAAAAATGTATGCTATTGGCTAACTATAATGTATTGTGGAATCTAATTGGTGAAATCCAATAGGAGTCATTTAAAATAACCAATCACATCAAACATGGTGACACATTGGTTGTTCAAAAACTGGGTTTTGGCTGCGTTCCACTGAGCGTTCACAACGATCACGCTCACGACCGCAGTTTTTCCCGTTCCACTTGCTTCATGCTTGTGAGCGTTACTGTCGTAAACTCAAGTGGAATGGATTATAGAGCGTTTTGAGCGTGGAGGTAAATAATACAAATGGCGAGTTAATAAAAAGAATGCAAAATATTTAACAGGTTTGGTTTTAACCTCTAAGCCTTGAAAATAAACTTAATTAATTATTGTTTAAATCGATTTATATTGAAAAAAAAATATAATTTATTTTTTTATATCCACTGCAGAAACATTCACTTCTACTAAAATATATATTTCCGCATGAAATAACGTAAGCTTAACGGTCGCCATTTTTGATGCATTGAGTTTTAAAAACGCCGCTAATTTTCTCAACGATCACGACGACCCACCTTTTTAGATGGGTCGTCGTGAGCTTCGCGTGAGCGTCAGTCATGACGTCATAAGTGACGTTTCGCCGCGACCACAACGACCGCGGTCGTTATGTGGAACGACTAAAGGAGCATTTTGATCGTTGTGAACGCTTAGTGGAACGCAGCCATAATCTGCATTAGAATGTGATTTGAATATTTAGAATAAAAAACATAATATTTGTTAAATTAACAAATTAAATTATATTTAATTACAATTTAGTAATTCTTATTAGTTAGTACATAGTATTCCTAATACAGATTTATTACTTATTAAATCAATTTTATGACCAATTTATGAAATGAAATGATAATAGTATCGGAACGCACCTTACAGAGTTAGTTGCCAACGGAGAAACTTTAGTACCTATTTGGGAGAAAATTCGGAATTCGGTGAAAAAATACCAATATGCAAACAATAAAGTTTATTTCGTTTTTATTACAAAATTATTAAACTAAACTCTTACCCATTGATATTATGAATTAAATTAATTGCTAAACGAGTTTCTATTATACTTTTAAAGTGTGAAAAAATATGTTTTGAACCAAAACTTTGGTGTACTAACTTTGGGTGTATTTATAATTTCACATGTGGTAACCCAAAAAAATTCTTTCAAAGAATTGTAAATGTACTTGGGTCCGGTTGATTTATTTCCTATTTCACAAATAAATCTATCGATTCATTAGAAATTTCCTATTCGTGCACCAAGATATTCATTCTAAGAGTTTTTTTTTTCAAATAGGTATTTTGATGCTTCGAGCCAAAACCGAAACAGTGCAATATCCCGTTATTCTTAATTTTTATATTGCCACGTTTGGAGAATATTTATGTTGATAACTTGTATAAAATGAACATTGTTATTTAAAAACAAGGGTTTATCAAAGGTAAGTGTAAAGATGGTTGAATGCAAATACAAATGAATCATATTGTAATCATGACATCACAGCCGCGCCGACCCGTAATGGAGTTGTGTCCAGCAGTTTGACAAGTCGTAATCAATAACTAAAAATCTCAAAAAATTCATTAAAGTGGACGAGTAGTTTAATATACACACCCACACAAACTGTAGTAATAAAGCACTTAATAGTCACAAAAGCAAATGTCACAAAAATATTCGTAGCCCTGGTGCCTAGAAACTAGATTAATTGTTTAGACAACACTTCTATTTACATGTAAGTACTCTATAAATCCAATAAGACCTGTACAACTAAAAATGTCTCTCAACATATTGAATTCTGGGGTGTTTTGATGGCATTTCACATATATTTTTTACCATTATAATAATCATAATATCAATAAAATGTTTACATTACTGTCATAAGTATTTAAAACACACTTTACACTACACCTGAAGGTAAGGATAGTGCAAAGTCATAGTGCCTAGTCCAAAACAAACCAGTGACCACTAATGTCAATTTTTATTTTCTTGTCCTCATCCCATTTTTTAATGCAGGACCACCGCAATACACTTTTTCAAACATGTCGCAGAAAGGAATTGGCTCAATATTTGCGACCACCTGCCTGACGTTAAGCCCCTCTGGGGGATCCAGTCCTGGATGATTTATTTGATCGATTAGGGAAAATATCCAATGCACATGTTAATATACAAAATATGTGAAATTTAATTAAAATTTCCAGAATAAGATAATTTAATTAATATTGCCTGCGTCGGTGGCGTAATTGTATTTCGGTACAACTACTGTCCTGAGATCTCGGGTTCAATCCCCGGGTCGGGCAAAGTGATATTGGATTTTTCCATATCAGCCTGGAGTCTGGAATTTGTGCCCGATATGGCGATAGGCTCGCCCCCTATTACATCTGGGACGGAAAAAAGCTCGGCGAAATGTGGATGTTCTCGTTCGCTAGGGCGCCTCTGCCTACCCCTTCAGGGATACAGGTGTGAGCTTATGTATGTATGTGTATAATTTATATTCTGCAGTTTTATAGGATTGAATCTAGCTTTCGCCTGGTCTAGGGCATCCATTGATTGAGGACTGTCAATCCTAGAGGGTTTCCTGCAAACTTTAAATGGAAAATAAATATTTAAATCAACACCAGCGCTCCTAGTACAAGTTAATGATTCTCGAAAACTATAATAGTTATAGTTAAAACTCCATACATTTGACTTGTAGCTCTGCTTGCGGAAACTACAATGAACTAAATACATGTGTAGAGATTTAACAATGCCTATCACAGTTTTTGAGAAGCATTAACTCATACTAGGGGTACAGGCCCAATAAAATCATAATAGGAAGTCGGGCCCTGGCGTAAAAGGAGAATAACATTACGCATACGTAAAAAAAAAAAATTACAATTATTTGAAAGGGTTTCATATTTATTAAACACTGTTGGCAGAATCATCGATCTTTGATGGAGGCCATATTTTTAAAATAAAGAAGAAGAAGAAAGGGTTTCATAAAGTAAAAGGGCTTTGTTGCTAGTTCTATTGCTTTAAAAGATTAGGAAGTGGTACACGGTGGTTCTAGTGGGGCAGCACCCTTATAAGTGATTCCATTTGCAACCAACTTATAAAGACAGATTTTTTTTATATACTAGTAGGGGATTCCATCTTGGGATCACCTATATACAACTCGTTTTTTTTCTATTATACTGTTAGAGCTTACTCCAAGGATGGTCCTGAGTAATTTGATCAAATTCTGATGAGGTAGTATGGAGTAAGCTCCTTCACAAAAAGCAGCATAAGCATCATGATTGGTGTTTTAAAGTCTGTAAGTTTAAAACTTCTATATTTGATATTGAATAATAATAATCAACAATATTTGTAACTGTTTTCTTAAATTTGTACACACATACATACACATAATAATCTTACACCTGTATCCCCAAAGGGGTAGAGGTGAACTAAAGAACTAGAAACCTCACATTTCTCTTATTTCAATTCCAGATGTGATAGGGGATGACATATCACTATACTTTTTTTTTTTTTTTTTTTTTTTTTTTTTTATATATCTGCAATCAGTCCTGGACTATAAGCAGATTTGCTATGCGTATTATGTCTTGCCGAGCGTGTCCCCCATTGGAGACATCTACTCTTAATGCAATAACTAAATGTGGTCCAGGTTTAGGATAATACGACGCTTCAATCGTGTTTCATCCATGGTTCGTATCAACCGAGCTGCAAGCTCATTTGGGTGGTTAGTTAGTCTCTTCCTTTACTGTGTTCATTTGTAGATTTTGGTGTATTTCAGTGTTTGTGACAAACCATGGAACATTTGATATGTTTCGGAGTATAATGTTTTGAAATCTTTGCAAGATATTAATATTAGAATCGCTAACACTTCCCCATAGCTGGATTCCGTACATCCAAGTTGGTTTTAGGATACTTTGGTAAATCAAAAGTTTATTGTCAGTTGAGAGTTTTGAGTTTCGACCCAACAGCCAATGTATGTTTTTGTATCGGATATTTAACTCGTCTCTTTTAGTTTTGATGTGTGTTTTCCATGTCAGTCGTCGATCCAAGTGCATGCCAAGGTATCGAACGCAGTCAGAATGTTGTAGTGTGTTTCTACCAAGTTTTACTGGTGGGCAGTTTTCACGTCTCAGTGTATAAGTAACCTGTAGAGATTTATTGGCACTAGCCCTTATTCTCCATTTATCCAGCCAAATACTTATGGCATCAAGGCCCTTCTGTAGTAGTGCTGATGCAGTTGCAGGGTCCTTATTCGTAGCGAGTATAGCAGTGTCATCGGCATAGGTAGCGGTAGTAACTCCTGGAATTTCAGGCAGATCTGCGGTGTAGATAGTGTATAATACAGGACCTAAAATTGATCCTTGGGGTACACCGGCTTTAATCTCATATGGTTTGGACGTTAAAGTACCTTCTTTTACTTGGAAAAGTCTTTTTGACAGGTATGACGATAGTAGTAGGTAATAGCTATGTGATATATTCAATTTAATCTTGCAGAGCAATCCGTCGTGCCAAACTTTATCAAAAGCTTGTTGTATATCTAAAAATGCTGAAGAGCAATATTCTTTCTGTTCAAACGTATTCCGTATGACGTTACAAACTCGGTGAACTTGTTCTATAGTGGAGTGGTATTTTCGGAATCCAAATTGATGCTCAGGAACTGTCTTATTTTCCTCTAAGATGGGCATAATCCTTCGCAGTAAAAGCTTTTCAAATACTTTCGACAGAGTGGGCAATAGACTGATGGGTCGATAAGAGGCTACTGATGGAATATGTGAATAAAAAGAACTAGGTAAAATAGATTTATATAATGATACAACGTATAGCAATGTTAAACGGTAGACGTAAAGCAAGTGAGATGACAAGGTATTGTCAAACTATTACTTCTTTTTAAATGAGTTTAAATATACACCATATAGTTCTAACACCAGGCCTTAAACAAATATAAAAAGAAATTATATAACATATAATATACTAACGAAATATCAGCTTCATGTTTTTAATAATTTAAATGTACACTTTCTATGCTTTGCAGCACATAAAGCCTTTGTAAAAACATCAGCCACCATTTCATCAGTACAAAGATAACTCAATGTTATTAACTTATTTTGTAACAACTCTCTGATATAATGATATCTAATATCAATATGCTTTGTTCGAGAATGTGACACGAAATTGAAACATATTTTTTGAGCAGACTGGTTATCATTAAACAAATTAATTTTATACATCCTGCCAGTACACTCTTTAATAAAAGTTTGCAAAAACATAGCCTCTTTGCAAGAATCTGATACTGCCATGTACTCGGCTTCAGTGCTCGAGAGCGCAACAGTACGTTGCTTGCGACTTTCCCAAGAAATTACCGATTTGCCAAGATAAAACACATACCCTGTATATGATCTTCGATCTAATTGGTCTCCTCCCCAATCAGCATCAGCAAAACCTGTAATGTCTAAATTACCTTTCTCAAAATTTAAAGAGTAGTCAATAGTACCCTTTAAATATCGTAATAACCTTTTTGCAGCTTTCCAATGGCTTACACCATAGCAATTATTAAATTGGCTTAAATAACTGACACTATGCGCAATATCAGGTCTAGTACACACCGCTAAATACATTAGAGTTCCAATTAGACTCCTATAATCAAAGTTACAACTACTTGTATTCCCCTCCTTTTGTAACTTTAATCCCAATTCCATAGGGGTTTTTACTTCTTTACAATCTGACATTTTAAACTTTTCCAAAATCTTCTTTATATAGCTCGACTGATTTAATGAAAAGTTTCCATTAGGTAATTTAGTAATTTTCATACCTAACAGTTGATGTGCTGGCCCTAAATCTTTCATCTCAAACTCATCCATCAACTTCTGTTTAATAAACGTTCTT
The DNA here is from genome assembly GCA_036417725.1 of Clanis bilineata. Lineage (NCBI taxonomy): Eukaryota > Metazoa > Arthropoda > Insecta > Lepidoptera > Sphingidae > Clanis > Clanis bilineata. Next base: position 16,871,597 of record CM071145.1, on the reverse strand, counting down.
TTCCGGGATGTTTTTGAAGAGAATAACATTATGTCATCAACATAAATAGCTATATAAATAATTTCATTACCATCGTTGTAGATATAAACACATGGTTCCGAAGACAGCCTACTAAAATGTAATTTATGAACTAAAACACCACTTATTCTTTCATACCATGCCTTGGCAGACTGCTTTAATCCGTAAATTGCTTTATTTAACTTGTAAACCTTTTTCTTATTCTTTTCAATAACAAAACCTTCCGGTTGCTCCATATAAACATTTTCTGTCAAAATTCCATTCAAAAATGCTGTTTTAACATCCATATGCTCTACCAGCATATCATACTGAGCAGCTATGGCTAGCAGTATCCTAATAGTCGAATATCGAACTACTGGAGAAAAAGTTTCATGATAATCTATTCCATATTTTTGAGTAAAACCTTTAGCCACCAAACGAGCTTTATATCTTAATATTTCTCCATTAAGACCTCGTTTTACATTAAATACCCATTTACATTTTACTGGCTTATGACCTGTAGGTAAATCTACTAAGGTCCAACATTTATTTTTAATAAAAGAATCATACTCATCTTTAATAGCTTCTTGCCATTGTTTTGATTCACTGCATCTCAGTGCCTCCTCCACACTTTTAGGCAAGTCCTCCTCACCAATCTCTGTTAACCCAGCAAAATCATATGCTTGAGCTTCTTCGAAAGACAACTCCCTAGATTCTTCAGAGTCGATGCTTGACAAACCTGGAATGTAAGTACAGTCGGCCGAATCATCTGTGGTAACCAAATCCTCTGTTTCATCAGATATAGAATCATCATCTATCGATACAACTGACTGTGGAGATGACTGAACAGTCTCTGTAGGTAATTGTACCAAATCTGGAATTATAGTACTATCTACAGAATTGTTTACAAAAGTAGCATCATTTGACACAATTTTATTCAAAAACTGATTTTCCATGAATGTCACATGCCTTGATTTAATGCACTTCGTTGGATTAGAGGGATCTATGAGCCTATAGCCTTTGCTATCATCACAATATCCCACAAAAATATGCTTTTTGCTTCTAGCATCCAACTTTTTAGCCTTTTCATTTATGGCATATGCCACACAACCAAAAACTTTCAAATGATCTACATTCACCTTTTTACTAGTCCATTTTTCTTCTGGTGTTACTCCCATAACAGCCTTTGTAGGTGAACGGTTTTTCAGGTAGATGGCCGTGTTAGCAGCCTCAGCCCAATATCGTTTCTCCAAACCAGCCTCCTGGAGCATGCAGCGGGTTTTCTCCATGATAGTTCTATTTGCTCTCTCTGCGACACCATTTTGTTGACTACAGTGAGGGATTGTAGTTTGATGTTTAATCCCATTATCCTTCAAGTATTTCTGAAAATTTAGAGACATATATTCACCCCCATTGTCACTTCGAAGCACTTTTATTTTCCTATTTGTTTCATTTTCTGCAAACATTTTGAATAATTTAAACTTTTCAAAAACTTCGTTTTTTCTATAAAGAAAATAGATAAAAGTTTTTCTTGTGAAGTCATCAATAAATGTTACAAAGTAACGTGTTCCACTCAAAGATGATGACTGCATGGGTCCACACACATCCGTGTGTACAAGCCCTAAAATTTCAGTAGCCCTACTTTGACTTTTCTTTGGAAATGGCAACTTAGTCTGTTTGCCTTCAACACAAGCAGTACAAGGAACGAATTTAGTATTTTTATAATTCATACCTGTAACCAGACCATTTCTCATTAAATTCAAGCTACGTGCATTAAGGTGACCTAGCCGCTTATGCCACAGCTCCTGTGAAGTTGAGTCCTCCACAGCCACCAGCACAGAATCTTGGTTATCATTCCATAATGGACTAACCTTACTCTCCTCATAGATTGACGTCATAGCAGTACCCGATTCTTGTTTACTATTGCATTTACTGAATATATTAACAATTTTAATCATATCCAATTCATAAACACCATTTTTACAAGTACCAGTTGCTATTACCCTATCACCATCTATGATGTTACATCGGAACTCAGTGAAAGTTACACTAAAACCTTTCCTATTTAGTTCACTTACAGATAGTAAATTAACAGTAAGATTAGGAATATAGTACACATCACTTATAGTCTTTATCCCATTTAACAATTGTACCTTGACTTTGCCATACCCCTCCGTCGTCAACTTGTCTCCATTAGCTACATTCACTACAAGTGGCTTTAAACACTGAAAGTCATACATAAGTTCTTTGTTGTTGCACATATGATGAGTAGCTCCCGAATCAATGCACCACATATTCTTCTGCAGATTAATGCATAAAGCAGTTAATAATCCATTTTCTGGAACTTTCTCAAATGGCTTTTGTGTCAACTTCTTTTTGTACGTCTTTGGATTACTAGTACAATCTTTCTTCATATGACCAGGCTTTTTACACTTGAAGCACACAACCTTTGAAGTTTTTCTGGTAGCTAATGCATTGATCCCACCTTGACTTTTATCATCTCGACGCTGTTGCTCCTGGAGTAACTTTGATTTGACCACTTCACTAGTCAGCTTTATATTCGAGTTTTCTAATGCCATTATCAAAGGGTCAAAGTCCACAGTTAGACCACTGAGCATTATAACAGCCAAGAATTCGTCATCAAGTGCTGATCCAATGTCCGACAATTGTTGTCCAAGCTCTATAATTTTTGATAAGTAGCTCGACATATTTTCTGCTTCACACAGTTTGACGCTAAATAACGATCTCAACAATCCCAATCGTCTGCAAAGACCCTTGTCCTCGTATGCATTCTCCAGCTTTTTCCAAGCTTCGTATGGGGTTGTAGCATTTCGTATATGAGGCAGCGCTGATGGGCCAACTGACAAGCAAATTGTTGCGAGCGCCTTTTGTTTCTTTTTGTCGTCTTTGCACCCATCCTCATCCACAATGCAATCGTAAAGGTCTTCATGCATGAGTATCATTTTGATCGTAAATTTCCAGTTATTATAATTCTCTGTTCCTTTTAATTTATCAACAGGAATTGCAATCGGTATTGAAGTCGCCATCTTTTGTTTTTACCGATCACACTGATATTGATATTTTATAATGAAAATAAAAATACACAATAGTTTTCTTACGGTACTGGGCCCATAACCTGATGGAATATGTGAATAAAAAGAACTAGGTAAAATAGATTTATATAATGATACAACGTATAGCAATGTTAAACGGTAGACGTAAAGCAAGTGAGATGACAAGGTATTGTCAAACTATTACTTCTTTTTAAATGAGTTTAAATATACACCATATAGTTCTAACAGCTACTTCATGAGTTGGTTTTCCTAACTTATGGATCATGACAACATGAGAAACTTTCCACAGTTGTGGGTAACATTGGACACGCAAAATGCCATTGAATAGGGTTGTTAGGGTTTTCCTTTTTCGGATGCTGTTCAAGTACCTCTTTTGTGATCAAATCGACCCCAGGCGCTTTTCTATCTTTTAGAGATTTTATTACTCCCCATACTTCACGAGACACTGCTGGCCTCGGTGGTAAGTCTAACTGCAGATCCTGCTTAAGAATGCCTTCCATGGCTTTTTCAGAGTCCACGTCACTCACATCATTCGGAGTGAACACTCTGGAAAGATGTCCCGCAAACGCATTTGCTTTTTCTTGTTTTGTTCTAGCCCATTTATTTGTTTCCGTTCTTATGGGAGGTTTTGCTTCTTGTGGTCGATCTAGAGATTTTGTAAACTTCCAAAGTGAGTAGTTGGTTGTTGAAGTTGCTGTTAATGATTCTAGCTTTGACTGTAAGGTGTTGTTATGTTGATTAAAGATCATAACTTTAAGCTCTGCAGCAGCTTTATTTAGAGCAGCTTTATCCAGTCGGTGTCTTGTTTGGTGCCACACTCTTCTTAATCTTCGTTTCTCTAAAATTTTTTGTTTTACTTCCAAGGGTTGGTTTTTTGAGACATTTGTGCTTTTGCGTTTAGGAGTGAATTTTTCGCATGCTTCTTGAATAAGGCTAGTTATGTATTTGGTGGCATTTTCAATATCCTCCGGCGACTTAAGTGCCAATTTTAGTTTCAAGTTCTTAATGATATGCTCCCGAAATGCTTCCCAATCAGTGTTCTTATTGCAGAGTGCGTTTGGTGTCTCATACTCTACCAGGGTTGTGCTAACAGTTAGGATAACTGGCGTATGATCAGATGAACTATCGAAACATGACTCAGGCTTGAAGTAGTGACGGGAGAGTCCTCCGATAATGAAAAAATCAAGAAGATCCGGGATTTTATTTGGATCCGTGGGCCAATATGTAGGCTCAAAAGTCGTTATTGCATAGAGATGGTTAATGTCAATGCTACTTTTTAGTTGTCTACCTCTAGTTGTAATTAATCTGGATCCCCAGTGGCTATGTTTAGCATTCCAATCCCCACCTGCTATAAAACGATGCCCAAGAGATGAGAAGAAGTTTGTGAACATTGATAAGTCTATTTTATGTTTAGGCGGGCAATAAACTGAGGATACAGTAAAGTAGCCGCATTTGTCCTCCACTGCAATAGTTGTAGCTTGCAGATAGTCCGTCTTGAACTCCGGTCTTGGATGGTGGTTTATAGTATCCTTGACAATTACAGCCGTGCCTGCGTGTCCCGTTCCATCTGGATGGTTTGTAAGGTAGGTCTGGTATCCTTTGAATTTTATATTGCTCGAATTTGTGCAGTGTGTTTCTGAAATAAGGACTATATCTAGTCTGTGTTCATCAATTAGCAACTGGACGTCGGTTTTATTTGGTGCAAGTCCGTTAGTGTTCCACGTTGCTAATCTAATAGCATTCATTTGGCCATTTTATTGATGAGAGTTGTCAAGAGACCTATCATAGTGCTCATTTGTTGAAGGAGTAAGTCAAGTTTTTCTGCTTGTTTCAGGAGTACTTTTTCTACCAGCTCGCTAGGAAGATAATGGCTTAAGTGTGTGTTGTCAGTTGTGTCTCTTTGTGTGGCGTTATGTGTAATTTTATCAACGTATGTTGCTGCTTTGGTCGTAGATGTCTCTTCAGTTTTATTAATTACTGGAATTGTGAGTGTAGTATGTTTCTCTGGTTTCGAGTGTTGCCGCTTCAGTGTTGGAATATATGTTTTGCGAGCCAGGATTTCACGATAGACTTCGCAGCCCTTGTAATTTGCAGAATGTGGTCCATGGCACAGTGCACATGTTGCAGGGGTACTTCGATCTCGCTTCGGACATTCCGAGGTTTTATGTTGTTGTGCACATTTTACACATCTATATGGTCTCATACAATAATTTTTTGTATGCCCATATTGTTGGCATCGGTGGCATTGTGCTATGGCATTCCTTCTTCTGGGATCTTCGACGACAATAGCTTGATGATAGATGTATTTAAGATCTTTGGCAGCTTGATTATTTGGGCTAGCCTTTAAATTAACAAAAAAAGTCGAGGTTGGTTTCTTCTCAGGCCCATATTTTGAGTTAATTATCTCTCCTACTACGACGTTACCAGTTAGTTCTATTTCATCTTTTATTATGTTTAATGGTGTAGAAGGGTGTAAATTTCTAATAACAATTCTGTAGTTTTTCTCATCTTTTCTATTAAAAGTATGACCTATAAGGCCATGCTCTCGTACTACATCAATCAGCTTTTTATAAGTGTCTACCGAAACACTGGTAACGCGTAGTTGATTTCTATTCACAATTTTGTAAGCAAAATCATCTTGCTCTGCAACCGTTTTCAGAAGTTCGGTAAGTTTGTTTACATCGTCGATACCATAGAGAACTATGGGTGGTGGCTTAGCTGGCTTTTTCAGCGGGGCTATATCGTCTTTATCTGTCTGGTCTACAGGTAGCTCTTCATATCGGTTTGATATTACTACAGGTGGTGGGCTATCAGATATCTTTTTCCGTTTCGGGTTTCTTGGAGTAGGTACTCTTTGCCAGTCTGGTGGACATGCATTTTGTTTTATATTTGGCTCTATGTTATAAGGTATTGGTTGGTTAAGCTGAGGTGTTGAGAGTTCATGCGTATTACTTTGTTTCCCTCCTAGTGACGCACTTCTAGCTCGCGTTACGAACAAGCCTGGATGGAAAGCTTGTTGTACAAGTTTTTTGTTACCAGTAGCATTAACTGGTGCAGAAGCCTGGTTGTATATCACTATACTGGGTACAAATTAATATGTAATTATTTTTAAACAGTACTAAAGATGTCGACCATGTCCGATCGTAAAGCAGAGCTGGAGAGGAAGAAGGCGAAGCTCCAGGCGATCCGAGAGGAGAAGGATCGACGCCGCAGGGAGAAGGAACAGAAGGATGCTGAGGAGGCATTGGTACGTCTTCTTACACATTTATAACATTCACAAAATGTACTGTGTAATTTTGATTTCAGTGTAATTGGATACTTGACTATGTTTTTCATATGTGAGTCAGGTGACTGTAAACGCCAAACACAATCCATGATGTCACATTACTCATTTTTCTTGCATATTTGTTCCACAAGGGCCTACGACCTAAGATCCAAAGTCATACTGCCAGGTTATTTGGTATATTTTTTCGTATTTTTGTTTAAAGCTCAACCTTAATTTAACGTGGATGTGATCGACGATCGATATCTGATCGACGAAATATATGACCCTTTTTTTTATTTGAAATCATAATTGTTATTTGCTTAATGTTTTTTTATGAGCGATGTTGTAAATGGTATGGAACAATGACGTCACCCGTATCTACAGTCAACAGATATCGTTTTGGGGGCCAATTAAATTATACATAATAATTTTTCCTCTTTTTAATTAAATATTTAAAAATAAAATACGAAATATTTTTTTACATGTTTAGGATAAACTAATAAATAGCCCTGTATACTTTTAAAAAAATAGTGAAGTACCCAATTCCCAGCACCACCACTTCTATACATACTTGACTTCATAGCAAAGAGCATCGGCCGCGTCCAGCCTGGACAGCCGCAGGGATCTGGACGAGATGCTCTCGTCGCTCGGGGTGGCGCCCGTGAAGGACGTACTGTCTTCCCTCTCGTCTATGACGTCACTCACGCCACCGCAGACTTCCTCGCCGGATGCCAGTCTGCCGCTTACAGATAAATCTAGTTTACCAACCACCGGGTAAGTTTTGTGTATAGCATATTAAGATTTTTTTTATATTTTCTTCGTTATTGTTATGCGTTTTGTAAAAGCATACCTTGATATTTTCTTTCTACCTGCCCTTATCCCACGTAAATGTGGAGTCAGCCCAACACTTTTTCAAGCATGTTGCAGAAATGATTTGGCTGAGTTTTCACGACCGGCTGCATGTCTGACATCAATCCCCTTTGAGGGATCCAGTCCCGGGCAAATTAAAATAAGAAAATTCGCTTTGCCAGACCAGAGAATCGAACCCAGGACCTCCTGGTTCACAACCCATATATGCTGCCACTAGACTAAGAAGGCGACATAAGTTAATATACAACATAAAATAATACCTTGGTACTTGTTAAAATTATAAAGGTTTACAATTTTTACAAAAATGTTCTGTTATATTTTAACGATTTTGTTAATATTGTTAAGAGCCTTACGAGATAATGATTTTGAATACAATTTTTGTAATCATGACTCAATCGATAGTAGTGTTACTAAAAGTCCATAACACATTATTGAGTGGTGAGTCACACTGACGGGTAAACGGGTACGTCTACAGGACGAATGAGCCGACTCGACTGGTTTGATACCACTGTCTCATAGAAAACCGACGTAAATTGACAGCATGCTTTCCGGTTTCGTTCGTTTACTGAGAATTTCCAATGGACCATTCCCCTCCCCATTCTCAATCCTTTGTCCCTCCCCTTCCAATCCATCCTTTTAGATTGTCAACGCATCCATGATTCTTCGTGTCTTTGGTATCTATGGGCGCTGGAGATCACTTACCATCAGGTAACCCATGTGCTCATATGCCAGTCTCTCCTATAAAAAAAACGTTCAACACAAAAATGTACACCAACACCAAGATATAAAATGTCACCACCAGTGGTCCCAAGAAGCCGGCGCAGCTGCAAGTGGTCTCCGTGCAGTCCACCGACATACCGCCCAAGGAAAACGTCACATACGCCAAGCAAACCCAGACCACAGCATCTGGTGTCAGCGAGTTGCGTGATGGTAAGTGTTATTCTTAATTATCTGATAGCAATAATAATATAAATGCAGGGCCAGTGGCGTAACTACAGAGTGGCATGTCGGCAAATGCCACGAACACCGACCATAAGGGGCCCAACCGCGAACAGAAGGAGGCCTCAGACCGAAAAAGCCGTACCATATAGGGAGCCGCGGGCTGAAAAGACCTCCATCGAATTAATTTGCCACGGGCCCCAAACACTAGTTACGCCTCTGTGCAGGGCTATGTAATATTACTGCCCCACTTCTGGGCACAGGCCTCCTCTACTAATGAGAGGGGTATATCTTTCTGATAGGTATTTCACACCCAAAATCTATATTATTAATACATTTACTACCATTAATGATATTTGAAAAGGTTATATTTGTAGCTCCGAAATAATGGGAAGTACACACCCATAGAGATCTCTAAGTTTGTTTGAAAGTTTAAATAATTCTATTTACCCGGCTGTCAAACATACACAGATGTAATAAAGTCATTTTGTTATGTATACTCAAAATGGTATTGAATGTATTTGAGATGTTTCTAGAACAAGAATTTTGGACCTATTTTAAAATTTTCTCAAATTTTTGTTACAGTCCAAAATAAATTTCTTATAATTGCAAATTAAACTCAGTTTTACAGAGTCCTCAATAAATTCCTAACAATTAAAAATATGGATTGAGTTTTTCAATAAGGTGAAATTTAAGATAATTTAAGTAAGGGAAATTATTTGAAAACTCATCAATTTTCAGTTGTGAAAATATATTAATCAATTTAATATTTTACTTTGTTTGGTTATGCAAATTCTCTAAACATGGAGTGCTTGTTTTAACCTTGGCGATTTTTTTTACTTATAATTTACGGTTATGATTTGTGCATAATCACACGACTTTTTGTTTTTATTAACAACTGAGAGTTTGCATTATTTCTTTTTTTATGTTTTATTATTTAACTGTGATGTCTGGGTGAAGGTGTTAATGTGTGTGTCATTTTTAAATACTAATGCTTTAAAAAATAAGCACAAATTAAAATTGCGAAACAAACTTTGACATAGAGCTGAGGAATATCTTTTGGGGTTTAATTTTGTTTCCCATTAACATCTTTATAAATGTTATGAATGAGAAAAACAATCTATGGATTGAGCATCCAACACAAGGAATAGTTCATTTTAATTATAAATGGTTATAAGAAATAGAATAATTAATAAAACGTTACTTCTATAAAAAATACATGGTGTTTGCAAATGACACAATTCTCAATAATAACCAGTGACATCTGTAGTTATTGAAGCAGTATTTACTTTTCACTTCATATTTCATTTTGATTTGGCCTTGCGATTTGTCGACTGAATTCTATTCTGAACAGAAAAAAGACTGATTCTTAAATAGTTTTCATTCAATACGTAATTACTATTTACAAAAAACAAAAAAGAAAAACAAAAAAAATGCAAAAATTCCGTCAACAAATCATGTGCAAAATTTTGTTTGTCTCACACAGCTTTGATGTGCCGTCTTTTTCTTTGTTTTATGTATCTTTGTATTCCGTTCGTGTACGGAGCGTAAACAATTAAAAAAAGTAAATACTGTATGAGTTTTTGGTGCAATGTTTGTGTTTGTGCTACCATAAAAAAAGGCTGCTCTTCCAATGCATCACCGCTTGCAGGATACATGGAGGACTGGTGGCGGCCGCGAAAAGGTAATACATACATTATTTTAACACTTTTATTGGTGTACTGTGGAGAAATTAAAAAAAATACATTCGATAATCTTACACTCGGTTCAGGAAGGCTGGTCGATACCCAAAATAATTAATATAAGCCCTTACTTATAAATATATTTAAGCGCTGCTTATCTTTAACCTTAAGTTGTCCCTTTAATTTATAAACAATTTAACGCAAGGAAAATGTGTCAGGCTATTCTTAGCGAAAAGATAAGCGAAAATGTTTTTATAAGTAAGGCTTATAATGTTTTGACATATTTTAACGTAAGATTATCAATGAAAAGATGATATTTGTATCATCATATGATATTTGTGCAAATATCACCTTTTCATTCGATAATCTTACACCTGGGTATCATAAGCTCAGGGGGATTACCATCACCTCTTATAGCAGTATTATTGTAATTTTACTTGTACCGATTCCCATACAAAACAAACGAAGAACGATTATAATAATACTGCTATAAGAGGTCCCTGTAACCCTGCTGGTCAATGTTAAAATTACCTTGAATATTTGTCAAATTTCAGGTTGTCAAAATCGAAGCTTTTTGACAATGGTGTTAAATTAAAAACGTTGTAATTCGATGTTGATCACTCTAGCAGAAACCGGGTGTAAGGCAGTAAAGTCTCTAATCTCTACAGTACACTAAGCCGAAAGTCTACAAAGTCCAAATTTGGGATTTAGTAATGACATTTGGCTAGCACCATATTTTATTAAGGTTGATTTTTGGGTATCCAAATGTAAACATAATCTTAATGATTAACGCCCGAATTTCAGAACGATACTCGGGAATTAATGTAGTTTTGAAACAAGGTATTTGTATATAAAATTAATTTGAAATCTAGATTCATGCCTGAGACTTGGTAATACAGCAGAAATCATAACTATTGTAATAAAAGCGAGTTATTTTAATAATAAAAAAACGACATAATATGTTGACACATATTATGAGAAGAGGCATTATGTAATATCCATACATCAACCTCCCTGTTTTCACCGATATAGCAACAGATTAATCATCTAAAATCGCGCCTCCTGCACTAGTTTTTCTTGATAACAAAAGCACATACACAAAACAAAGATTTTAGCTGCTATATAATGGACTATATATAAAAAATAAATGTTTTGTGTAGGTGTTTCGTGTAATGTTTTAGGGCAGGATACGCGGGTTTATAGTTACATGTTGACATATAATCGACAGTTCCCTTGCTGTATTTTTTTTTTGCAATTAGTCCAGTTGGAAAATGAAAGTTCCTTATACAGTTTATAGTCGCATTTTTAAATGTCTACTTTTTAATCTGTTATATGTCAGTGGAAGAATTAGTTGTCATTAAGTATCAATTTAACAAACATTTAGCTTGCAAGATGATGTTTTGTAATTAAATTATATCATTACAATAATGAGAGTATGCATGTTGAATTATTGTGTGTGATGTAACAAAATGTATTTTTACGTTTATTTTAATGTGTATATTAATTTACGAGAACTCTTGAAGGACGCGGGAGGGGAACTAGGGACCCTTAATTTTAAAGTACCCTTATATTCAATTGGTTAATAATTTAATCAAAACAAAATATAAATAATGTATGCTATGTAAATACACTATTACATACATAAATATCATATGCTAGTTTCCACTGTTATAGTCCTAATAATATTTGTCGAAAAAGCTTTAAACACTAGGGTCTTATTTTCAAACAAAATTAAACGTAGCTTTAACTAAACTGTTTTTTTCCTTTCATGCTCGAACTATTTGACGTATGAAAGAAAGGGACAAAGTTTAAAGATATTTGTAAGTAAAGCTTATACTGAAAAATGTGCTTGCGTTTGCCAGAAACAAAATACTTAACACAATGTAAAACAATACTTATTATTAAAAAAAATAGTATTTTCTGTGCATATGGCGTAGTATATATTTTGTTACATCGAATTTCATTGTAACTAATACACGTGTGATTCATTGGGTGAATATAAACGTGAACAATAGCGATTCCGAAGGCATCAGAGTAGATGGCATTGAATAACTTATGAAGTCGATAATGGCACGTTTCTATGGCGCCAAGATTTGATGAGTTATGACTGTCATGACGTGCTATAATGCAGGCGACTTCGAAGTTTTATCATATCTGGTTTATATACTTACCGACGAATGTTCATACATTTAAGGCCACCTTGTGTCGTATAGGGCCGCCTTATCTGTCAAAATTGTTTGTTAGAAACCGTTACAGTTGTGTAGCGTTTGACCATTTGGGCGTTAAATATTTAGACCTATTTTATAAGTATTAAATATTCTAGAGTAGCTTTCATTATGGCATATATGATATGTCTTCGGAATCTTTTAAAGTCAAAGCATGTTTCATCAACGCACACCATTCGCGGAAAGAAAGCATGGGCTCATGTCTGAACTAATAACAAAACCATAATCATTGTGAATACCCATACAAGCATCAGACAAAATAAGATTCACAAAAATATGTATGTACATAATTATGCTGTATATTCGTATGTACAGGGCGTTGCAAAATGTCTATAGATGTAAAAAGATATATATTTTATATTTTATGCCAGATTCACGAACTATAACTGACGGTATATTTTTATTTTTTGTCCTTTTCTAGCACACGCAACCGACTACTACGGTAAGTCATTATTCCTCCAGGAAGCTTTCTGTCACACTAACACGATATCTCATATCAGTGATTAACATGGTGTCGGTTGTACTATAGCATACATTTCTCTAGTATACTGTACATAGAGGTTAGCGTAGGTCCTTTCTGTCACGCTTCTAGATTGTTTCCTACTAACATAGGATAGGTGCGGTTCAGATTACTTGATACGACTTACGAGTAACGATTTGATAGTCTACATAGCATAGTGAACATTTCATTTTATCATACGCATAAAGATATGTTATCAAGAAATCTGCAATACATTTGTGATGTGGGTCGAGTGACAACTAAAACATCGTCTTGATGTCGATATCCTGTAATTGTGGCCTTCCAGAGTTCTCCACGTGGTTTCCACTATGGAAATTATACAGTATGGCCGCAAATTATAATGAATATCTTATGTTTATATCGTATTATGGTGGTAGTATGGGGTGCCATATCATATCACGCCGACTTACCCTTCCGAATCGACTAACAAACACTGCACAGGTCTTAACACAAGGATCGATGTCGCCTCAACAGTTTCTACAATTCGTTGTTGGTGTATTCGCCAAATATTGGTACCAACACAGAGACAAATTGTAAAAACTCAATTGAAGCGACACGTTCCTGCATAGGTCATGCTGTAAAGTATATAAGCACTGTTGATATGCTAATCTATGTATAAAGTTTTGAATATATGTTATTATATACATATATATAAAAATGGTCGAAAGATACTGACATATTTTTTTTTGTTTTTCCTCCCTTTTTCAAGACGAGTACAATCTAAACCCGGGTTTAGAGTGGGAGGACGAGTTCACAGGTAGGTTTCAATTCCGAATCATACAAACAATCATACGAACTAAACTTGCCCTCTGTAGAGCCTGTGCCACCTTTCACTTAGCATGGTTTTTTGTTTTGTAACTTACTATATACTTTTCATATATGTAACGCTGTTTTACGTACGCTAACATATTTAACTTAGCACATCAACTGATTACCTGTATGTCGTGTATGTGGAATATAAATGGGTATTTCTTTTCTTGACACTCCAAAATTATATCATCATGTATATCGTAGCTCCAGTTTTGAAGTTAATTTTGACGACATAAATCAGTTTAAATTAAAACTACTAGCATTAATACAAAGAGATTAAAATGTTTAGATGTATCGAATGGGTTCAAATGAATTCTAGAATGATATATTTGTTTTTTTTTTATGAATTCTGCCTCAAATGAGGAGAAAAATATAATAATAGGATCTTGACATGTTTAACGACAACTAACATGTATCTGATTAAACTTTACCTACATTATGGCATAAGTTTGTTTTAACCAAAGTAGTTGTTGCTCTATGCATCCTAGCCCTGCAGTCAAACATGAAATTACTAACCTCATGACATCTGCTTTAAGACTAGAGCTACGATATAATGGTGAAACGACATAACTCAAAATGTATCATTATAAATATTACATTATTAAAAATACATAAACATAATGCATGTGACAGAACATAATTTGTGTATACGCATGACTGTGAGTCATCCTTTATTTTTGGTCGGATATGTTTTTTTATATATTTTTTTTTTTATATGAGACATGTATCTCTCTAGTGGAGAGCTCGGGAAGTTATTTTGCATTTTATTTAAAGCTTTCTGTCACCAGAGTTAACGCTTTTAGGGATTTGTTTTTAAAAAATATATTTATGTGTGATTTAGTTGCACTACTTTTCTTATGTTTTTAAGCCAGATATTTTCGTTGTATGTAAAAAATACGCTTTCAGTTTTTTATTCTAGTAATTTAGATCAACACACGTTTTTTCATTTTTAAAATATTATGTTGTTAATTATTCAAAATTTTCAGTAGTTTTTTTATTCTTAAACGGTACAAAAATGTAAGCCTTGCTGAATTTAATATGATGATTATTTTTTCTGAAAAACTGAAAGCTTCCAATGAGAGTATAGTTACAGTATTTTTTTCAATTTCTTTGTCGCCGCGTAAACGCAGAAGGTATCAAATGAAACGTATGATGATGCCTATGTATTATTGTGCATGTGAATATGACGTAGAAGTACATGATATCCCCCACCACGTGAAAAATAAAGCTAACTGTAGATGATAATCAATTTTAGTTATTTTTAAGTTTATTTTACATCAGAATTAAAGTACTTGGACATGGTAGTGTGTAGACAAGTACATTAGTAATTTTAATGTAGTTTCAAAATTCAGTAATTGTATCACAATATTTATTTCAAGAATAGTCAAATTATTTTGTTAGTTATTTCTGTAACTGTTATCTCGTAAATACAAAATGTAGGAATAAAATTAGTTTTACTATAAACATAAAAGCTTAGTCGATGTTTGTCATGAAAAGAAAAATAGTTGACAGACTGACATATTTTATGTGTTCATTGAGTTTCAGACACGCTTGTGTTATGCTAATGTATTTCTGATTATCCGCAAATAATCATTATCATTACCTACATTGACATTCACCATCATACATCAATCTTGTACGGGTCATTTCAAGTAGAACTTGCATATGAAATCTTATAGCAATGTTAGTTACTTAGTTTCTCTTCACCCAACAGCTTCGACGTTTGTATCGGTAATGTGTGGACCATAAAAATTTACACATTTAAAAGTTCGTTTTAATGCGCTTGAAACAACATTCGAAATCGGTCTAGATTTTATAATTAAATGTTACTAGATAATGCAAATGCTCAGAACTCATTTGATAATTAAGAAAAATAATCAACCTGTATGTTTTGATGCTCGGCCACCGGTGGCCTCCAACGGGTTAAAAATTGTCATGGGGTAATACTAAATAAAACTCCATCAATAAACATTGTACCTTTGTCATAATCTCTAAAATCAGATATATTTTATTGTTAACATATTACCGATGCAATATCTCCATAATACCAAACCACAGTAGTTACATAGGTACACTAGTAGACGAGTAGTACAATCACACTCATACACACTCGGGCTAGTTTCGTGGAGTTGGAAACGCTGGACGTATACCGCTTACAATTAATTCTACTAATCGCTGACATTCTAACTTCATGAAATTACACCTATTTGTTATTGCGGCCGATTTATTTGTTTGCAAATGGCTTCAATTAAGCCTGGCTGATAGAATGCTTATATTATACTGTCTTAAGACTGAATAAATCACACACGTGGCATGAACATGACGAACGTTCCCAAATAAATCGGTCGTACACACGACACACACGAGGTCGGCGAGGGCCATTCTTATTCACCGTCCAGTGCTTACATTCGACGGTGACGTGGCGCGGCAAGGCGACGAGGAGGACGCCGCGTTCCACGGCAAGCTCCCGCCCGGCATCCTGCCGCACGGACTGCCCACCGTCAAGGAGGTGCAGCCCGCTGTCACAGCGGCGCCTGTCGAGAAGAAGGATGATGAGAAAGAGAAGAAAGGTGAGCAATATTTTCAACAAATTGAATGGTTAATTATAAATTGCCATGTATACAGTTGATTGACATGTTGATGAGTATTCTGGTAACAGTAAAGTTGGGCTCAACGAGGCAAGACTATGATATTCTTCTTCATCATCAAAGCATGTGATAATTTACAAGTCTAAAGTGCTTTATTGAGTCCTGGTAATCCGTTCTTTTCTTTTTTTTACTTGCCCTTACTCCAGAGACGAGTTCAATTCGAATATTTTCTGCAACACGTTATTAGAGCGTTGCAGAAAAAAAATTTAGTATTTATGACTGGCCGCCTGCCTTCTGTTGCCCACTGTTTCGGATACAATATCTAGCAAAGCGTGTTAGGAAAATCGTGTTGCCTTACTTGTTGTTTGAATTCAATGGTGTAACTTGTGACACTCGATTCGATTTCGACTACGATTCGATTTCATTTAGCGACATAAATGCATAATAAATTAGCGCACTTTTTAACTCGATTTCGATGGAATTTTAAGTCACTAAATGAAATCAAATTATATTCGAAATCGAATCGAGCATCAAAAGTCAGGAGGTTGGATCTCAGTTGATAGCTCGTATACCACTAAAGAAGCGAGTAAATACAGATGAGCTATCATACATGTCATAAATCAAGTTGTGAATTTTGTGTAATGAGAGATATGGGCATATAACGTGGTGAGTGGTGACATCGTTGTGTAGTCCGGGAGCTGAGCGCCGACGAGAAGCAGACGATAATGTTATCGTCGGAGTTCCAGCGGTTCATGAGCCGCGCGGGGCGGGTCATCGAGCGCGCGCTCGCCGAGTCCGTGGACATCTACACCGACTACACCGGCGGCGGCGACGGCGAGAACGCGCTGTGAGTACACGCACGTGCACTCGAATACATTACAGGGGAGGCTAGGCATTTGGGCACTTGACTACATTTATTAAATAATTTTATATGAAATTTACGTCGTCTAAAATATAGAACAGAAAGAAATATTGAAATATTCTCAAAAATAAAAAAGTTATAAGCCTTTGAAGTTTGTGTGTAACCTTTAATCTGCGGGAAAGGGAAGTATCAGTATGTCACGTCACCACCATAACAGTACATGCGTTGGAAAGGGATAGCAAGATATCTCTACTACTCCAGAATTTAAAAATGAATTACTGCCTCATTTTGCAACCAATTTCAATGCAGTTTTTATAGAAGGGTTTCTTCTTTGTTTTATTTGCTATTACATATCCAAATGTGTAGAAATTCAAACGTAGTCAAGTACCCAATTCTATGGTCGGTTCACACCAAATATTTTATACATACACACTCAAGCCTTCGTCCCATAGAGGCAAATACTATTAAGTGCCACCCGCTACGATTTTGACACACCTCTTTTGCCTCTTCTGCACTCTACATCGTTTCATACTTTTCCGTCGAGACGTACTTTTCCGTTGAGGGTCCTCCGACAAGGACTGGACGTGGACCGACACTTGATAACAATGGCAGGAAGTCGCTGGATGCAAGCCGTTCCCAACAGGTCGACCTGGAAATTTTTAGGGGAGGCCTATGTTCAGCAGTGGACGTCCTGTAACTGATGATAATGATAAGAGTACTCCTGACTCACTTGCCCTTTTTACTATTTAAATATGGCACAACATCCACATGAATCTGATGATAAATATCATCAGATTCATCATCAAATTATCTACATCATGGGGACTTATTGTTTTTATGCGCATGTAGGTATATTTGATATGAAAAATATTACAAAAAATTCATGACCTCGTGATTTTCCTGTCACAATGTTTTGAAGCCCTCATTTTATTTCTATTCAGTAAAATTATGTAATTTGTTATAGGTTTTCAACTGGGTATGATAATGTTGTGGTAAAATGGCATTACTTTCGCTTTGATTTTTAGTATCGTTTCGTTTGTTTTTTTTTAATTAATATTTGTGTTTTTGTTTTAATAAAATCCGTAAAGCTTTTATAAAATTGGATTTACATGTGTTTCTGTGTTTTTACGTTTTTTATTTGTAATTGAGAAATAAAAACATGAAAGTGTGGAATTCTAACAATTTATAACAAAATTTTGATATTACAAAAACGTCATAATTCGTTTTATAATAATCGGCTGTTTAGACAAGGTTGTCCCCATTTACGAATCACGATTTAAAAAAAACGAAGATACATTTCGCTATACCGTGTATGCAGGTTTTAGAAACAAAATGTTCCTTATCACATGAGCTGGTTATACTGAAAGTATACTCTATTTTTGCATCTCGGCAATCTGAAACATTATCGGTTTTATTTAATATTACTAAGAATAAAATATAAAACAAGATTTTTTTTTCTACTTTTGGATACAATTCGTAAATGAGAAATATTTGAAAACTCATATCATTATTTTGCACAAGATTTGCTAAGTTTAATCCTTTTTTTGATACTTTGTTAATAACAAATATTTGAACACCCTGTACATATTATGTTAAAAATCTGAGTAGAATCGGAATTTTGCTGATGATTCGTCGAATTAAAACTCGTTTTTATAAAGGTGTTCGGTTCCTTAAGATTACGCCAAACAGCGAAGCGAAGGTGTGATGGAAGTAACCGAATAAAATATGTATGAATCAACAATTCGGACTCATTTTGTATGATTTGAGTGAAATACAAAATTGAAACGCCTTCACTTCGTTGTTTGTTTAGCGTAAGTCCTAAATGATAGGTCTTTTATTGTAGTGACGACAAATCTGACGCTCGTCTGTCGCTCGTGCGCACGTTCTACGACGAGCGTTGGTCGCGCGGGCGCTGCGTGACCTGCCTCGACTGGTCCGCCGCGCACCCCGAGCTCATGCTCGCCTCCTACCACAACAGCGACGACGCGCCGCACGACCCCGACGGCGTCTGCCTCGTCTGGAACACCAAGTTCAAGAAGACCACGCCCGAGGACATCTTCCACTGCCAGTCGCCCGTCATGAGCGCCACCTTCGCGAGGTACGTCACTTGCACAGGACTCACCCTCACCTGATGCTCGCCTCCTACCACAACAGCGACGACGCGCCGCACGACCCCGACGGCGTCTGCCTCGTCTGGAACACCAAGTTCAAGAAGACCACGCCCGAGGACATCTTCCACTGCCAGTCGCCCGTCATGAGCGCCACCTTCGCGAGGTACGTCACTTGCACAGGACTCACCCTCACCTGATGCTCGCCTCCTACCACAACAGCGACGACGCGCCGCACGACCCCGACGGCGTCTGCCTCGTCTGGAACACCAAGTTCAAGAAGACCACGCCCGAGGACATCTTCCACTGCCAGTCGCCCGTCATGAGCGCCACCTTCGCGAGGTACGTCACTTGCACAGGACTCACCCTCACCTGATGCTCGCCTCCTACCACAACAGCGACGACGCGCCGCACGACCCCGACGGCGTCTGCCTCGTCTGGAACACCAAGTTCAAGAAGACCACGCCCGAGGACATCTTCCACTGCCAGTCGCCCGTCATGAGCGCCACCTTCGCGAGGTACGTCACTTGCACAGGACTCACCCTCACCTGATGCTCGCCTCCTACCACAACAGCGACGACGCGCCGCACGACCCCGACGGCGTCTGCCTCGTCTGGAACACCAAGTTCAAGAAGACCACGCCCGAGGACATCTTCCACTGCCAGTCGCCCGTCATGAGCGCCACCTTCGCGAGGTACGTCACTTGCACAGGACTCACCCTCACCTGATGCTCGCCTCCTACCACAACAGCGACGACGCGCCGCACGACCCCGACGGCGTCTGCCTCGTCTGGAACACCAAGTTCAAGAAGACCACGCCCGAGGACATCTTCCACTGCCAGTCGCCCGTCATGAGCGCCACCTTCGCGAGGTACGTCACTTGCACAGGACTCACCCTCACCTGATGCTCGCCTCCTACCACAACAGCGACGACGCGCCGCACGACCCCGACGGCGTCTGCCTCGTCTGGAACACCAAGTTCAAGAAGACCACGCCCGAGGACATCTTCCACTGCCAGTCGCCCGTCATGAGCGCCACCTTCGCGAGGTACGTCACTTGCACAGGACTCACCCTCACCTGATGCTCGCATCCTTTTTTTTTTTTTTTTTTTTTTTTTTTTTTGTCGCGGGGAAAAGTGTTTTTACCACTGCCGCCGCGCCCGGGGGGGTGGACGCGGCGGGTATGTCGGGTTCGCCGGCCTTACGACCCAGCGCCGTGATGCCCGGGAGAGATGGTCGACATCCGGGCGACGCTGGGCCGCGTCCCTAACAAATTCCCTACACCGGCAATACCGACTAAAAACCCCGCGGTGGCCTACTTCGGCGCATGAGTGGGGCGGCCCCGGGGTATCCTGAGATAACCTCGGATTGCTACCGGAACCGCCCCTGCGCGGTGCCGCCTTGCGGCCCGTCTCCGATTTGGGGGGGCTCAGAAGCCCCCGCCGCCGAAGGACGCCCTCGGCGTCTACGGCAGCACGAGGCCGACCGTCCGTGCTGCCGTCCGTCCCGGGGTCGCAAGTACAATAGTACTATAAGGGGCGCACAGTCCCCCGCTGCACGCCCGCGACCCCGGAAGGCCCCTATTAGTCGCCTCTTACGACAGGCAGGGGTTACCGTGGTGGAATTCTCCAAACGCCCCCATTCCACAGGGCGGGAGACGCCGGTCAGTCGTCCACCCGGCGCCTCCTACGTCTCCTTTGGCGGCGGGCGGGATCGCTCTGCTCACGATCCCGCTCGGCGCTCTCCTTCTGCGAGATGGCGCGCTCGCAGAAGGAGACCATCGCACGCCATGACCTCCGGCCGCCGACCATGGCGGACACCACGGCCGGCAGCGAGAGGTCTCCTCCGACGACTGCTATGAGAGCGCTGCGCTCCTCCACCCAGGCTGGGCACTCCTCTAGAGTGTGTTGGGCCGTGTCCTCGCGGCAGTTGCCACAATGGTGGCACACGGCGGACGCCTCTTTTCCGGCTATACGACACAGGTACGAGCCGAAACACCCGTGGCCCGTCAGCACCTGTGTCAGCCGGAATGTAGGCGCACCGTGGCGCCTGTCTAGCCATTCTCTAAGGACAGGTCGCACTGCCGCGACGGTCCTCAAGCCCGAACTCGGGCTCTCCAGCCTGGCATGCCACTCCTCCACGGCGGCTCTGCGGAACCTGGCCGCAATCTCCCCCGGGGCAAGCCTTTCCCCATGACGGGACACCCCCTCCCGCCAGCGGAACGCTGACGAGAGGGACCGGGCGTCCAAGTCCCAAGGGAGAGTGCCGGCCAACACGCAGGCCGCCTCGTGAGAGACCGTGCGGTAGCCCCTGATTATCCGCTGCGCCACCAGACGCTGCGGTTTGCGCAGCAAGGCGACACAGCGGGCGCTCAGGGACCCGGCCCATACGGGTGAACCGTACAGGGCCATGGACCGCACGACTCCAGCGTACAGACTCCGGCAAGGGTTACCGGGACCTTCGAGGTTCGGCAGCAGGCTTCCAAGCGCGCCCGCTGCCCGCACCAACTTCGGCGACAACATCTCAAAGTGGGCGCGGAAGTCCCACCGGCTACTCAATATCAATCCCAAATACTTCATGGTGGTGCCGATGGGAATCCGCACCCCCTCCACTGTAATGTGGGCCCCTGCAGGTGGCCCACGCCGAGGCCCGTGAAAACACAGGGCCTCGGTTTTCTCCAGGGCCACCGAGAGGCCCAGTCGCCGAATCGTGCCCACCACCTGTTCGGTTCCGAACGAGGCGAGCAGGATGGCATCCTCGAAGCATCCCGACGTCGCTGTCACCAGGGTGTCGTCCGCGTAGCAGACAACAGCGACGCCTCGGGGGTTGGTACCACGGAGAACCCAGTCATAACCGATGTTCCACAGTAGCGGGCCCAGAACTGAGCCCTGTGGAACACCGGCAGACATGGCCCTCCGGTGCCACCCAGCGGCGCCCGGATACACTACATACCTATCAGATAGGTACGAGTGCACCAGACGACGCAAATAAAGTGGCACCATGTGGTACCGCAGTGCCTCATGTATGCAGGCCCAGGGCAAGGTGTTGAAGGCGTTGGCGATGTCGAGCGACACCGCCACCACCACCTTACCCCGGGCAACTGCATCCTCCGCGTGCGCCTTGACCCGCAGAATCGCATGCACCGTGGACCGGCCATGCCGGAAACCGAACTGGCAGTCCGCCAAGTCCGGCCCGGCCCCCTCCAGGTGCTCGACGAGGCGAGCGTGCACGATCCGCTCGAAGAGCTTGCAGACCTCGTCGAGCAACACGATTGGCCGGTAGGCTGATGGCGATTCTACGGGTCGACCCTCCTTCTTGAGCAGGACCAGCTTTCCGGTTTTCCACCGGGATGGAAACTGGCCCTGCTCCAGGCACGCGGAGAAGAGGCCGCGGAGCCTCGCTCCCAGATGCTCGACGGCTAGCACCCAAGCGCGTCCGGGGATGCCGTCGAGACCCGGGGCGGCTTTCTTGGCCCGCAGCCGAAGCACCGCCACCCTCATTTCTTCGGGTGAAACCTCCGAAATAACCCTTGCCGAATCCAACGACGACGGCGTCGACGAACGCGACGCCATCGGTGGAGGAGTGACATCCTCCGTGGCCGGGAACAAAGCCGCGACGACCTCCTGCACGAGGTCGCCCCGGAGACTCTGCGTCAGCGGGGGCGCCCATGGGCGGAGCTTTCTCAACGCCACACGGTATGGACGCCCCCACGGGTCGCTGTCGAGAGTGCTCCGGGACTCTGCCTGAGCCGCGGACTTTGCCCTCGCGATGGCCACGTGCAGCGCTCTCTTAGCCTCCCTGTGGAGGCCGTGAAGCAGCCGCTCCTGGTCCTCGTCGCCGGGTAGACGAATCCGGCGACGACGGTGCCTGGACAGCTGACGGAGGGCGGCCACGCAGGACGCGCGCAGCCGCGTGAGCTCCGCCGACCACCAGAACACCTGGCGCTTCTCCGGGAGGCGTCGGACCCGGGGCATGGCAGCGTCGCAGACGCGCGACATCGCCGCCCCGAACCACTTCGCCTCCTCCTCGACCCGTACCGGCCCGTCCGGTACGGGCACCAGCGCCTGGGCCAGAGCGGCCTCCTTCAGGGCCTCAACACCGAGGCGACTTAAAGCCCAGCGTGGGCCGTCCAATCGCGGGACGGTCGGTCCCCCACCCGACCGGGTGGTTGGAGACGAGGTGACGTCGAACCGAATGTATCGGTGATCCGACAACGTCTCCTCGCCCACCAGGACCCTCCAGTCCCGGACACGGCGGGCTAGGGCCGGGGTGGCGAACGTGATGTCCACCACCGAACCGCCGTTATGCCTCACGCACGTGTCCTCGGTCCCGCGATTCACGACGGCCAAGCCGGACGAGATCGCCCATTCCTCCAGAGCCTCGCCGCGCACGTCGGTCGCCGACGAACCCCAAGCCAAAGACTTGGCGTTGAAGTCGCCGGCGACGAGGACGGGGCGAGGCTGACTGTCTTGCACCACCAGGGCCCCCAGCCGAGTGAGGAAATGCTCAAACTCGGCTTGGGATCTATTGGGGGAGAAATACACTCCCACAATCCAGACCCCCCCCAACAGAACCGCCACACATCCCGAACCCTTCGCTACTTTTTCAAAGGGCTGGGAGCCGGCGGCGCCCCGGGTGATGACGGCCACCGAACCGTCCAGGTCCCATGCCCAGTCGTCCCTGGGGGGAACAAAGTACGGCTCAGCGACCACAGCCACTTGTATCGACCACTGCGCAAGGCTTTGGACCAGCAGGTCCTGGGCCCTGGCGCAGTGGTTAACATTCGCCTGGAGGAATCTTTGCGCCATATTAATGGGCGATCTCCATGGGTGCGGCGCTGGTGGACGGGTCAAGCCGCGTCACAACCGCCGCGCCTCCACCGCGATTACCGCGGCGGGGACGAGCGGAGGCGACGAAAGCCTTTGCGCCCACCTGGTGCCCCGCGGGTTTGCCTGCACCTGCACAAATCGTGCAGTGCGGCTCCGCGGAGCACTCCCTGGCCTTGTGGCCCGACTGACCGCAGCGGTAGCAGATCCCGCTACGGTCACATTCGTCACTGCAGTGCAACCGTACGTGTCCCCTAAAGAGGCACCGGAAGCACCGCATGGGCCTAGGCTCAAGGAGCTGGACCCTTGCCGACACCCATCCGATCAGGACGCGCCCTGTCCTGATCACTTTGTCCGCGGCCCTGGCTGGGCACCGCACCCAAACCGAACCAAGACCGGAACGGTCGGGGCGGATCTCCCCGACCTTAACATCTTCTAATGAACAATTGCCCGCCCCTGCGAGGGCCGCGGCGACCATCTCCGGATCGGCGGACGCATCCAGTCCGGAGACCCGCATTTCCGCGGTTTTACACGGGCGGGAGACGCGAACAACCGTCTCCAGCTCCGTGCCGCGGAACACGGCCCTCATTCGGTCGGCGAGCTTGTCCGCCCTCGCCTCCGTCTCGGGGCCGGGCACCTCGTAGAGGTACCCGCCCGTGGCCATTAAGTGGGCCCGCATCTCTGATATGCCCAGGTCAGTGAGGCGGACGTTAGCCATCACCTCCCGAAGGACCTGGGCATATGTAACCCCATTCGCCAGCCCCTCGGGCGTCACTGTCACAGTGACAGCTGCCTTTCGGGGCAGGCGAATTTTGGGCTCCGGCCGGCGCTGTTGCGGCCGGTGCCGCTGCTGTTGCGACGGCACAGCGGCCGGAGCACCCGATGCGGGCCGGGGAACCTTTTTCTTCCCCTTCCTAGCCACCACCACCCAACCCTCATCCATAGATGTAGGGGGCGGCGGGAGGAGGCGAGACGCAGGGTCAGGCTGTGCCTGCTCATGGCCGCGCTTCTTATCCTTCTTTTTCCCCCCCTTGCGGGACGATTGCTGGGGGGGAACGTTTTTCGGCGCGGCCACTGGGGCGGGTCCGGCCGGGGCGGGCCGAGGCGCAGCAACAGAAGCATGCCGAGGGGCAGCTACAGGGGCGGGCGGGGCAGATGTTTTGCCCTTGCCCTTTCCCTTCGGGCCGGCGGCAACAGCAGGCGAAGGGCGAGAAGGCCCAGCCACCGCAAAACATGGGGCCAGAGGCCCCGTGGCGGGTAGAGAGGGCCAATCTCCCCTCTCTCTCCGCTCCTTCGCCCTGTCCGCGGCTAATGGGGGCCGGACGATTGGCTCCCGCGGCAGCCTCATTGATATCGCCTCGAGGCGCGCGTCTACTATATTGATGAGACGCCGTTCCATCTCCTCGAGGCGATCCACTTGCCCAGGTGTGGGCTCCACTGTAGCCACCGACTGCGCCTGCCCAAGGGACCTCAGCGTGGCGAGGACCTCGTCGAGAACCTTCTGTTGGGCTGCCTGAGCGGCCCTCAGCTTGGTGATCTCGCGCACCATCGCCACTTTTTCTATGTGCAGCCGAGTCATCTCAGCGGAAGACGTTTCCTCAGCCCTGGAGATAAGCTCCTGGGCTGCAAGATTCAGCTCCCGCTGGTAGGTCCCCTTAAGGTTCCGGGATCTACTCGAGACGTCCCGGATACTGGCCGCCAACCGTAGGCGCCAGTCAAGCTGATCAGCTGGCACCTCGGCGGCCTCTCTCGAATCGGCATCGCACTCGGCTCTGACAGTCACCTTCTCCGCCGGCCCTTGGTCACTGTCGCTCGAGATCGCGCCATCCGCACGATCTTGGCGACTCCTCTTCGTTCCCGTGGAGACTCCACGCGACCCGGCCACGGATTCGAGACTCGGGACGCGGGAAGACGCCAGGGAACTCTCTTTGGAATGCGTATGCAGTTCCTCAGCTGTCTGCGCAGGGCTACAAGTAGACCCCGGGAGAGACATCCTCTCCACACACACTACAGGATTTTTATCTTTTTTATTAGTTTTAGTGAAGGACAATTTCATCTTGTTCCCACGAGTATGGGGGAAATAAAAGGTCCACCCAGGCAGAGCCCCCTGTACCTGGGTAAGCCTATGGTGTAACCCGCCGGAGTGTCGGTCGGTACTCCGACGGGGGTCGCACTAGAGACCGAACTACCCATCGGCCATGCATCCCCTCGCGGTGCGCCGCCGCTTGGGATTCGGGGTGACTTTTTATAGAGGTTTTCTCCCTCGCGGTCCGGGCGGTTAAGCCAAGACCCTCGGTCCGGTCGAAGCGTGAGACATGACCACAGACCTCCGAGACCGGATTACGATATTCGACAGTGGCAGTGAAGGAGAGCGTCCCCTCCACTGCCTGCTCGGCGGCAGGTAAGTGCACACCGAGCCCGCCGATGCCCCCAGGACAGAACCCAGGGGTGTCCCCAAAAACCCTCCCCACTAGACGACGGCCGCCGCAACAGGCGACGACCGCCAACCAGCCTCGTCAGGATATTAGCCGTGGTCACGGATGAAAGCAGACGAAAATTCGAAACCGTCTTCATCCGTGACCGCCGTTGCCCAGGGTGCACCACGTGGAGGTTTCCTGACTTCGCACCCCGATGCTCGCATCCTACCACAACAGCGACGACGCGCCGCACGACCCCGACGGCGTCTGCCTCGTCTGGAACACCAAGTTCAAGAATACCACGCCCGAGGACATCTTCCACTGCCAGTCGCCCGTCATGAGGGCCACCTTCGCGAGGTACGTCACTTGCACAGGACTCACCCTCACCTGATGCTCGCCTCCTACCACAACAGCGACGACGCGCCGCACGACCCCGACGGCGTCTGCCTCGTCTGGAACACCAAGTTCAAGAAGACCACGCCCGAGGACATCTTCCACTGCCAGTCGCCCGTCATGAGCGCCACCTTCGCGAGGTACGTCACTTGCACAGGACTCACCCTCACCTGATGCTCGCCTCCTACCACAACAGCGACGACGCGCCGCACGACCCCGACGGCGTCTGCCTCGTCTGGAACACCAAGTTCAAGAAGACCACGCCCGAGGACATCTTCCACTGCCAGTCGCCCGTCATGAGCGCCACCTTCGCGAGGTACGTCACTTGCACAGGACTCACCCTCACCTGATGCTCGCCTCCTACCACAACAGCGACGACGCGCCGCACGACCCCGACGGCGTCTGCCTCGTCTGGAACACCAAGTTCAAGAAGACCACGCCCGAGGACATCTTCCACTGCCAGTCGCCCGTCATGAGCGCCACCTTCGCGAGGTACGTCACTTGCACAGGACTCACCCTCACCTGATGCTCGCCTCCTACCACAACAGCGACGACGCGCCGCACGACCCCGACGGCGTCTGCCTCGTCTGGAACACCAAGTTCAAGAAGACCACGCCCGAGGACATCTTCCACTGCCAGTCGCCCGTCATGAGCGCCACCTTCGCGAGGTACGTCACTTGCACAGGACTCACCCTCACCTGATGCTCGCCTCCTACCACAACAGCGACGACGCGCCGCACGACCCCGACGGCGTCTGCCTCGTCTGGAACACCAAGTTCAAGAAGACCACGCCCGAGGACATCTTCCACTGCCAGTCGCCCGTCATGAGCGCCACCTTCGCGAGGTACGTCACTTGCACAGGACTCACCCTCACCTGATGCTCGCCTCCTACCACAACAGCGACGACGCGCCGCACGACCCCGACGGCGTCTGCCTCGTCTGGAACACCAAGTTCAAGAAGACCACGCCCGAGGACATCTTCCACTGCCAGTCGCCCGTCATGAGCGCCACCTTCGCGAGGTACGTCACTTGCACAGGACTCACCCTCACCTGATGCTCGCCTCCTACCACAACAGCGACGACGCGCCGCACGACCCCGACGGCGTCTGCCTCGTCTGGAACACCAAGTTCAAGAAGACCACGCCCGAGGACATCTTCCACTGCCAGTCGCCCGTCATGAGCGCCACCTTCGCGAGGTACGTCACTTGCACAGGACTCACCCTCACCTGATGCTCGCCTCCTACCACAACAGCGACGACGCGCCGCACGACCCCGACGGCGTCTGCCTCGTCTGGAACACCAAGTTCAAGAAGACCACGCCCGAGGACATCTTCCACTGCCAGTCGCCCGTCATGAGCGCCACCTTCGCGAGGTACGTCACTTGCACAGGACTCACCCTCACCTGATGCTCGCCTCCTACCACAACAGCGACGACGCGCCGCACGACCCCGACGGCGTCTGCCTCGTCTGGAACACCAAGTTCAAGAAGACCACGCCCGAGGACATCTTCCACTGCCAGTCGCCCGTCATGAGCGCCACCTTCGCGAGGTACGTCACTTGCACAGGACTCACCCTCACCTGATGCTCGCCTCCTACCACAACAGCGACGACGCGCCGCACGACCCCGACGGCGTCTGCCTCGTCTGGAACACCAAGTTCAAGAAGACCACGCCCGAGGACATCTTCCACTGCCAGTCGCCCGCCATGAGCGCCACCTTCGCGAGGTACGTCACTTGCACAGGACTCACCATCACCTGAAAGACCACCCACGTCTTCAATAAAACCACTGCTAGTCGCTGATCGTAGACGTCACGCTTAGAGAACAATCAAGAAAATTAAAACTATTTCTAATGACGTTCACCTCCAGAACAAAATATTTATGGTCATTTGATCACTTCTAAGGGACCAATTTTTCCTCAGGTTCCACCCTAACTTGATCCTTGGTGGCACTTACTCCGGCCAGATTGTGCTGTGGGATAATCGTGTTCAGAAACGGACGCCTGTTAAACGCACGCCACTCTCGTCTCTCGCGCATACGGTAATTTGCCTGCAATATTTATATCACCTAGTTTTACAAGGAACTTTCTTCCGCACGCAACGTGCTTGTGGAACCAGCTTTTGGCGGCTGTGTTTCCAGACTGTTACAAGTTAGGGACCTTCAAGAAAAAAGACTATATCTACCTCAAAGGCCGGTAAAGCATCCATGATTCCCCCGGTATTGTGGATATTTATGGGCGGTGGTGATTATTTCACAAATAACATCAGGTGACCAACTTGCTTGTTTGCCCCCTCATCTTGAAAAAAAACCTCAATAGTCCAATATGTAGGCTAGGAAACGGTGAGGTGGAGAGTTCAAACTACACTTCAGAACCACAATTTTGTAATTCTAAAATCGCACGTGTGTTGATCTGGATTGAATTTTTTTTTTAATGTGTGGTGATATGTTCCAACCCATTAGATTACTCTCTTGATTGGCTTCGTAAGGCAGGCTGGTTAATATGGTGTATAATGTTAGGAGCACATCCATGCCACTGCCTACGATGGAAATGTAAAATAATGCAGATTGGGTAAAGGTGTGAATATTTGGACCTCTAAAAATTTCAGTCATTTTAGGAAACTCAAGAGTAAGCTTGCTACTTTACTTGGCTTTCTGTAAAGCTTTTGTTACAATCCGATCCAGCTGGCGCTTTCACTCGATAAGTAAAATTGTCTTCACTATATCACTACTTACTTCTTTATGGCTATCAGTGGCGAAAGGTCCATACAACACAGTTCCTTAGGGCTTCATCATCATCAGCCACAGGACGTCCATTGCTGGACAGGAGGTCTACCTCCGCCAAAGGTTTACCAGTTTACCTTTGTCGGATTATCGGCTTGACAAATAGGCATTAATTAAAATATTCAATAAAAGTAATTAGATACAGGTCGATCTGGAAATCTTTGGGGGAGGCCTATGTTCGGCATTGGACGTACTATGGCTGATGATCACCCTTCGCCACTGATGTCTACAGATAAATGTTATATATCCCCTAGCATCCAGTATACTGCCTATCGGTAGTGGGCAGTCAGAACGCCCACAACCTGATCTCGGTGTCGACGGACGGGCGGCTGTGCTCGTGGTCGCTGGACATGCTCTCGCAGCCGCAAGAGACGCTGGACCTGCAGCATCGCCAGAGCAAGGCGGTAGCCGTCACCAGCATGGGCTTCCCGCACGGGCTCGTCAACAACTTCGTGCTCGGCAGTGAGGACGGGAATGTCTACAGTGGTGAGTCGTGATGCTGACATCTTATGTTATTTCACTTTCCTTAATCATTGTCACCAACCTGGTGGAAACACATTTTTGTGTGGTTATCAAATTTTTATCATGTCTTAAGGTTTTATGATCAGCGGCCTGAGCAGGAAAATTTATTCGAGCTCGATATGCGTCTATGAAGTTTATATGAAATATCAACGAAATGTTATCAGTACGCGGCGAGCTCGAATACATTTACGATTGGCAGAAATTTTCTTACTCAGGTCGCTGAGTCGCTAGACAAAGTCACATTTCATTAGTGATATTGCCGATAGAAAAATCCAGTGTATGGCACGCAGGTTGTCTGTACACGTATATGTTTCCTCGTCATGTCTGTAGATTATCTGTAGTGTCTTTTTATGGTGTTGTCAGTGGGGTGTCTCGTCATGCCGATGTCGGTAGGTTGCCTCGATATAAAGTTATTGGTAGGTTGCCTCGATATAAAGTTCTCGGTAGGTTGTCTCGTTATGATATTGGTATTTTGTTTTGACATAATGTTATCGGTGGGTTGTATCGTTACGACGTCGGTAGATTGTCGTGTAAGGATGTCGGTATGTTATCTCGGTATAACGTTGTTCGGTAGGTTGTATCGTTAAGATGTCTATAGGATGTCGCGTCATGATGTCGATAGATTATCTCGGTACAATGTTGTCGGTAGGTCGTCCCGTCATGATGTCGGTAGGTCGTCCCGTCATGATGTCGGTAGGTCGTCTCGTCATGATGTCGGTAGGTCGTCTGGTCATGATGTCGGTAGGTCGTCTCTTGACGCGGTCGGCGGTCGGTCTGTAGTGCGCGGTGTGTGCAGGTTGCCTGTACGGTCAGCGCGCGGGCGTGACGGAGTGCGTGGAGGCGCACGCGGGCCCGGTCACGGGCGTGTCGTGCCACGCGGCCGCCGGCGCCGTCGACCTGGCGCATCTCTACCTCACATGCTCCATGGACTGGAGCGTCAAGCTGTGGAGTCTCAAGGTACTTACAACTAGTCTTTCTTTCCGCTTTTCACTTTCATTTTGAGTGGTAGAGCCATGCTGTAGACAGTTACGTCTACAGCACGAATGGGCCGGCTCCATCAGTTTGATACCATTGTCTCACAGCAACCGATGTAAAGTGGCAGCTCGCTGTCGCGTTTAATTCGGTGAGTGAGATTTCCGGTGGCCGAATTCCCCGCCTCGCTTTCCCAATCCCTATTTCCCTCTTTTTAGATTGGCAACCCACCCATATTGGCCTTATTTTGGAAGATAGAGATCATTTATAATCAACAGCCCAAGCAGGAAAATTTATGACAACCGTGAACATTCACGGTATGAATACATATTCATACTCGATGCGCGTCTATGAAATTTGTATAAAATATTAATCAAATGTCATCAGTGCACAGCGAGTTTACATTTACATTAGTTTTTCGTGCTCGGGCTACAGGTCACTACTGAAACAAATGTTTGTTAAACTCACAAAATAATTAATTTAATATAGCGGGGATAACAGCCTCCATTTACACACATTTTAGCCTATTGTGATTCAATATGTTGCGGTAACGTTTGATATAATTTCATTATCATCAGAATTCGTGCCCGATATGGCGATAGACTCGCCCGCTGTCACATCTGGGACGGAACTAAGCTCGGAAAAATGTGTACATATGTTCTAGTTCACTAGTGTGCCCCTGCTTACTTTTTCGGGGATACAGTTGTGAGGTTATGTTTATGTTTGTTTATGTGCATCAGGAGAACAAGCCGCTGTACTCGTTCGAGGACAACGTGGACTACGTGGTGGACGTGCGCTGGTCGCCCACGCACCCCGCGCTCTTCGCGGCCGCCGACGCCGCCGGCAAGCTCGACCTGTGGAACCTGAACCGCGACACCGAGGTACCGACTACCGACTACCGACGCACTTACACTCAACACACATGTGCATTGTGTATATAAAGCCGGGTCTCTTGCACTAAAACATTACACAAAACACCTACACAAAACATGTACTTTTTATCTATGGTCCATTGTTCTGCGAACACGTGATAGCCAAAATAGTTGTTTGCGTATGTATTTTAGTGCGACTGTCTCAGTGGCGGGGTTGTATTTCGGTACGACTACCGTCCCGAGGTATCGGGTTCGATCCCCGGGTCGGGCAAAGTGATATTGGATTTTTCATGTCAACTCAGAGTCTGGAATTTGTGCCCGATATGGCGATAGGCTCGCCCCCTATCACATCTGGGACAAAACTAAGCTTGGCGAAATGTGGGTGTTCTAGTTCGCTAGTGCGCCTCTGCCTACTGCCTCTCTCTACCTCTGCCTCTGCCTACCCTTTTGGGCGGCGTAAGCTTATGTTATGAGTTATTGAAAAATGAGTCCCAAATGTGTTTTATCGCCTTTCTGTTTATACCATTGTGTCGCATAATGTCGTGCCGAATAAATATTTTCTTTCTTTCTAAATGATGTAATACATTTTATGGTAATTGGTTTTATCATTATTATTTGAAGTATTTGGTTTGATCGTCAGGTGCCAGTGGCTTCGATCCAGGCGGAGGGAGGCGTCGCGTTCAACCGCGTGTCGTGGACCCCGGCCGGCACGCACGTCACGGCGGGAGACGACGCCGGCAAGATATGGGTCTACGAACTCGCTGAGGTAACTTCCACTCGGCAAATAATACCACAAAATGAACCGGATAGAACGAAGGTGTCGCACATCGACATTTGATAACTATCGATTTTCATATATTGAATATCGATATATCGGATTCACTGCCATTGAAATCCATTTTTGACCGATTTTCAATATGTGTTCGATAGAACTTATTTCAAGGGTAGTCACATATTTAGTCACGATTGGGTTACATTTTGAAGTCTGTCTTCAAGTTTATTGCAACCATTAGAGAATACATTGGATTTAATTTCGATGTTGATTTAAAAAATATTTCGATATTAATCGACATTATCAAATACTTTGCATAGGATGAAAGCGTAAAAATATCGATATTTGGAAATACCTTTACCAATATAGAGATTTGCTTCGGTGGCGTGGTTGTATTTCGGTATGACTACCGTGCTGAGGTCTCGGGTTCGATCCCGGGTCGGGAGGGGAATATTCGATTTTTCCATATCAGCCTGGAGTCTGGAATTTGTGCCCGATATGGCGATAGGCTCATCCCCTATCACATCTGGGGCGGAACTAAGCTCGGCGAAATGTGGGTGTCCTAGTTCGCTGGTGCACCTCTGCTTACAGGCGTGAACTTATGTATGTATAGAGATTTATTAGAGTTACCGCATCACATCGCTGATTATAATGAAAATTTTGTGTCAGCACGTGTCCCAGCCGCGTCACGACGAGTGGAGCAAGCTGGTGTACACGCTGCAGGAGCTGCGCAACAACCAGGCCGACGAGGAGAGCGAGCGCGTGTCGCTGGCGGCCAGCGGGCCCTCCTCGCTCACCAGCCTCACCTCGCTAGCGTCCAACCCGCTCAGGTAACTGCACCACCATCACCACTACCACCACCACCACCACCACCAACATCGATGGGACGTGCGCTGCGGGTGGACTCTCTGATCACTGACTCTAGCGCGTACACACCAACAGCGGGTTTAGACATGTAGCTTATGCGCTTAATAGAATAGTCGCCGCATATAGCGTACTCTTATCTCATTCTCATACATTTATTCTATTCGATTCGCCACTTGTCTAAACCCGCAGAATGAAGGCGAAAGAATGTTCGTGAAGGGCCATAGGCGATGAAGACTGAACGTTCCCGATCATTCGGGAATCTTCGCTGTTGCGTTCACACAACAACGAAGGTGGTTCGTTCGTTCGGTTAGGGTGTGCATCCCACGCTGCTGTCTGACTACTTAAATGCCGTTAAGGTAATAAACCTAATTTTGAGATGTCTCTAAAAACGTGGAAATTGACCTTAAAAATTTAATTGACTTATTGCTATTTTTAATCTTAAAGTTAACAAGTTATGAGATGTATTAAATAATATAGGCATACAGTATTTTCAAACTTTTTAGGCAACATCTCAAAATTAGGTTTATTCACTTAACGGCGGTCAGATGGCAGATGAGATTCTTTATCATTTTTCTCGGTAGTGCCTACGTAAAATAATATGTATGACACAATTTCTTAAGTAACCGCTAGAGGCGTTTGAGTCTGTCATCCAAATATTTATTGGGAAATGTAGTCAAAAAACGTATGGTCGAGCTAGAGATCTGTCAACCCTGTATAGCTCAAAACAATGTGAGGATCCGTTAAAGTTGAGTAGCGTTCCAGTATCCAGAAGTATCCTTATTTTAACAATAACCGGGGCTTCTGTTACATATTGCATACCAGATGAGAGATGGTTCAACTTATTCTTGCAAATCTTACTATGTGTTGATCATGACATGTTTGTGACTCGAATATTAGCGTGTAATGAACATACATTGCTGTCACAAAGATCACGTATTCACACATTCACATATGTAGTAATGTGAGCATAAATAAGCGGATTGATATCACTCATATTTCAAAATTAATTTAATACGTCTTTATTGGAAGAGATGTTTATATAAATTTTTTTTCGGCGAGTGATGCGAGTCGTGAAGCTAAGTATGATGGATTTATATGCCCAGTTTGTAAAAGTCCTGCATGCATTCGAACTATACAAAACGGTCAAAATTAAATGTCGCAGTTGCAATGTTATAAATCAATGAATACTAGTTGCAATTAAAATATTGGCTTATGATAGATTCATAGCATTTTCTCTAAAATATATGCTAATATATAGGTGTAATTATGCTACTTTAGTTCTAGTATATGGCCACAGATATTCATTAAAATGTGGCAGATTTAGTAGCAGCTATAATTTATAAACACCTTACAATGATTCTTCTGCAGTATTGACATAATACGTTAACTGAAAACTACACCGTATCTATAAAGGTAATCTTTTAAAATTGTAGTATTGTTGGATTCTAAGCATAAAGCTTACTATATTTTTTCAGTATGATTAGAGATTAACAAAGATCTCTCTATGTTTAAATATAAATTAGGAGTATGTAAAACTAGCAGTATATTTAAATTATAACAGGAATAAATATATGTTCGGGCGATAATACGAGATCGGAAATGGTAGAATTTTGTAAATTAATATTCTAACTGAACAGAGGAAGTCTTCTCTAATATGTTGTTAAGTAAAAGGTAAAGGAATGTATTTTGGTAATGATTGTTATAATAATAATTCATCACTCTAAGCCCAGTTTCTTCATCAATAGCAAAATAAATCTGACATTTCATGATGTTAGCTGTTGTTCTTAGGCCCATTATTAGTTCCAAGAAGGAAGCTGATCACCCATCTGCATGACTGCAAACATCCCCACCATAAATAATAATAATAATAGGCCGATCATAGACCGTAGCTTGAAGCAGTAAGTATCGACCACTTCAAGCTGAGACCGCATCGCAAACGACAGCCTTCTATGTACGCACATCCACAAACCATTCGAGAAGTTGCGACTGCTTCGGGCATCAATATAATACACCCTAGATGCACAGTTATTTGCAAATATCCTCCTAAAAAGTGGTCTCAGGAATAAAACAAAGAAAAAGATCGTAAGTTCTAATTAAATCAACACAAATATAACCCTATGCACGTGTAATAAAGTAGCTTTTTAAATGAAATGAGCAAGCGTTGAAATTTAGAATTCCATCGGCGTCGGACTGTATGCAAAATGAGTGCTTAAGCACTCCTTTGCTGTCCCATTTTGCGAGCGTCAACTGTGCATCTAGGTAATTAATATATCGATGGCTTCGGGCAATAGGCTCCGGTCACGCAGTCGCCAGTTGTCGACTGGTCTCTCCCAGTTAACTTCGCCCGTACTCTTCATTCCACATCACGCGCGCCTTCCGCCCGCGAGCTTCTTGTTCTGCAGTTATCAATGCGGCTTCGAGCTGATGACTATGACTGTAAGAACAGTCTGTGTATGTTGATCACTGGCTAACTGCTCGAGCAGCCCGTGTAAGGCTGCTCATATAGTTACTATTCCCGTGAACCTTTGAACTGTCATTTACCAACCTATCTTACGTCAACATCAATGTCGTCATAGTTTTTGTTAGAACTTTTGCTGTACAGGAAGAAACTGGTAGTAAATATCTATAGATTATCATTAAAATGTATTGATTTCAAAATATGTAAAAGGGAAAGCTTTCTTTGCAAACTCTAGAATGTTGTAGAATATTATAATACTTATTGATAACGAATATTTGTATATTAAGATATAAGTAAATATAAACAGCTATATTAACTGAAGCATAACTTGTAGTTATAACACATTTTTCACAAACTTTTCAATACATTTTAAAACCAGTGCTAATAATAGTATTAACCCCTAATACATTCCTTTGTAATTATTTTTAATGCAAAGATTTCATTGTATCAACATTTTATAATTTTATAACTCGTGTATAACTGTATAATAACATAATATTATTATGTTCTGTATTGTATGTACTAAGAATTACTAAGATATTTATTTAAGCAACAACTTTTAAACAGTTGTATAATGTTATCCACAAGTCTGGTACTTATTTATGCATCATTATGTTGAATAAAGCATTGCTTTGTAAAATCCTGTTTTATTTTAAACACAAAATATAATTTAACTTAATATAAAAAAAACCTGCACATTCAGTCTGTCTCTTCTAAATTAAGACACCTGCACATGTTTTTTCGAAACAAAACACAAAAATCACCTACACAAAACAACATATTTTGAGGCTTTCCTACTCATGGAACAATGGACCATAGACAAAAATACCGTGTCTTGTGTAATGTTTTAGTGCAGGAAATGCGGAGTTATGTACTGAAAGGTATAATATGCAAAATTATAAACACATATCAACGGTTGCTATTTCTTTTAAGATGTTCATCATGGTCAGTCTCATTCTACATTGTAATTTCATTCTTTAAAACTGTTTGGTTCCAATGATACTAGTGCACCTAATGAGGGGATCATTACCCAAATATTAGTGTATTATTGTTTTTGTTACTCAATAAAATTGTCTTTTTTTTATAGCAGAGACTGGCAAACAAACAGATGGGTCACTTGATGGTAAGTGATCTCCACCGCCAATCGACATTCGAGACAAAAAGAATCATGGGCGCATTCCCAATCTAAAAGGAGGGAAATGGGGATTGGGAAAGGTAAGAGGGGAATTTGGCCACTGGAAATCTCAGTCACCAAATGAAATGTGACAGCCAGCTGCCACTTTACGTCGGTTTTCTCTAAGACAGAGGTTCTGCCTGGTCAAGCTGGCCCATTCGTCTCATAGATATAACTGTCTACAGCATTGCTCTACCTCTCAAAAACTTTGTTTTAGTACTCAATAATTTATTCAGGTGAAAACGGTAAAACAACCTTTCCTTTAGACAAATTGACCTCCTCCCAACATATACATGTCAATGTCTTCTTGTCCATGATATCAACATACAGTCTTCCA
Source organism: Clanis bilineata (assembly GCA_036417725.1). NCBI lineage: Eukaryota > Metazoa > Arthropoda > Insecta > Lepidoptera > Sphingidae > Clanis > Clanis bilineata. The sequence continues at coordinate 16,834,270 of CM071145.1, read as the reverse complement.
TCAAGATGGTCCATCTCGTGCTGAGCTATTCTCGCCGCCCAGTCCTTGTATGACTTTGATTGAGGCTCTCCTTCTTGATCATATCCTGAAATAATCATGAGCATTAAATTGTAGTTCAGTACATTTTATTAAAAGGGAAGATTTGTTATGCAAAGATGTAGAATTCATAATTCTTGTGCAAATATATTTAGGTGTTGGTGCATAAACATCAACATTGCAGGTATAATATAATATCTTTTTATAAAGCCAAAATGTTGTGTGTAGATAGTCATGGGCGGCTCGGCCTCCGGTGGACCATATGCTTATATATTATGTGCCACCTCCAACGGGTTAAGGCTTGTTTACATTGGTATGAAGATACAAGTTATTTTAAGACATAATTATAAAGATGCATACCTGATATCTGTACTTCCTTATATCTAGGGACTTCTGCAGTGTATCCTTGTACACTCTCGCATCCTTCAGCTCGCATCACTTTTTGGTAATTCGTTACCTTTAACTTTGGATTAACGAACACCTAAAAATACAAAGTTATTAGTTGAATAAACTCTGAGAAAAATTATAAGTTATTGATATTGATAAAATACTTACTCACAGTGAATGGGATTTCGCTCAAACCCATAATTTTGGCGCTATCTTTGGGCACCTGTGCGTGTTGTTTAGGCGTATGCTGCATCACAAATATTCTCATATTCACACCAATTTGCGGCGCGGACATTCCAAACGATCCGTACTTGTTAACTACGTACGTTAGTGTCTGTATCACAGTTTGTATTTCTTTTGTTTTGATGTTTTCTAAGGGCACTGGCTCGGATACTTTACGTAATGTGGGATCGCCGATTTGAATTACATGTTGATAAGGAGGCGCTGATTTGCCGTGTGCTGGAGCTAATCTGGCGTACCAGTTCAAAAACTTTCTCGTTACACCCATACTCAAGATTTTTTCTCATAAAAATACCTATTTTTAATAAACAGGTTTATAGATTTTATACAACGATGGCTGATTTTTTTTTTTTTTTTTTTTAATTTTCCCTTTCGGGAAGGCAAAAGGATCTAGCCCATACAGCCTCGTCTTAAGTGTTTTCTTTTTTTCTTTATTTACTTATATCTAATGTTTTACAAGTGCCATGAAATCGGATGTGTTCGAATTCAAGGCCCTGCTGAAGTTTTGGCGTCAATTCCTTCCAGTTTGATGCCTTTTAGACGATTTTCTCGCAGCGGAGGAGTCGAACATGGTCGACACAACCACCCGACAAAAAGCGTCCAAAATCACTCATTTCAAAGCTTCCACATACTGTCCATCTTCGTTGATGTTTATTGCTTAGATTCACATCACATTTAAACCACAAACACAACTTTAGACTAGAATATGAAATCATTAAAACAAGCGACCACCCGCACCGCCAGAATTCCCGCCAAAACTCTCACAACGATGGCTGATTAACTGATCGTAAGTTCGTAACTCAAGACATTGTCAGTTGTCACTTGTCATTACACATTTTTATCTATGGTCCATTGTTCTTTGAGGAAGAGACAGCGAAATTAATTGTTTTGCGTATGTGTTTTTGTGTTTTGTATCGAGTATTATTAATTATTAATATTTTTCGAAACAAAACTCGAAAAACACCTACATAAAACAAGGTTTTTCATTGTCTCCTGCTCATGTATAATGGACCATAGACAAAAAAAAAATAGAAATACCATGTGTCCGCTACGCTTCGCTATATCCGGGGAACTGAGTTTTGGCGGGAATTCTGACGGTGCGGGTGGTCGCTTGTTTTAATGATTTCATATTCTTGTCTAAAGTTGTGCTTGTGGTTTAAATGTGATGTGAATCTAAGCAATAAACATCAACGAAAATGGACAGTATGTGGAAGCTTTGAAATAAGTGATTTTGGATGCTTTTTGTCGGGTGGATGTGTCGACCATGTTCGACTCCTCCGCTGCGAGAAAATCGTCTAAAAAGCATCAAACTGGAAGGAATTGACGCCAAAACTTCAGCAGGGCCTTGAATTCGAACACATCCGATTTCATGGCACTTGCGAATAATTAGATATAAGGAAATGAAGAAAAAAAGCACTTAAGACGAGGCTGTATGGGCTAGATCCCTTTACCTTCCCGAAAGGGAAAATTAAAAAAAAAATATATAATAATATAAAATTAAAGTAACGCCTATTCAGGACAAGCTTATGGAGTCGCGACTATGATAGTACGGCCACATCATGAGAAGACCGGAGGACCACATGACCAGAGAAGTGCTGAAACACAAAAACACAGTAAGAAAGCCCGAAAGACCCCGACTAACATGGATTGCTGTAGTTAATAAAGACCTAGAATATAATAATATAGACCCGTCGACGGTCCAGAATAGACACCTCTGGAGACACACGATTAGGAGAGCCGACCCCACATAGAAATGGAATTAAGGCCGGAAGAAGAAGAAACCATGTGCCCTCCAGCTCCTTTTGTTTTGTGTACATGTTTTAGTGCAGGAGACGCGGCTTAATGTACAACTTGTGTTCTATATCTTTTTGATTTTTTTATTTCTTTCTACCTGCCTTTATTCCACCTTAATGTGAGGTCGGCGCTACACATTTTTTCAAACATGTTGCAAATAGGATTTGGCTTAGTTTTTACGACCGGCCGCCTGCCTGACGTCAACGCCCTATGAGGAATCCTCCCGGGCATCACATTTGAACATTTATGTACTGCTTTGTAAAAACAATACAAAAATGTTTATCAACAAATCATCGACTATATTACTTTACGCACTAAGCTTTCCGCCATCTTTAGCTGTCAGTCTGGTGTCAAGGTCATGGAGATGGGACCGATCTCCTCTCTCCCTTTAATCTAAGCCATAAGTAGTATTTACTTACTCTATGGCATACTCTTTGTTCTATGACTATTTATTTGACAAATGACAACTTGCCTGACGTGAGAGTGAGACCGGTTAGGATTGGTAATTTTTATTTATTTTACACATTTCCACACATTTCATAAAAAATATACGGTGGTGGCAGCCTTTTTTATCGCTCTAACTACATTGACTTGCACGCACTTGCACGTAAATAGAGTGTGTTGGTTAAAATCGGCTAAGATACCGTGTGGGCACTGGGGAGTCTACTTTTGGTGATACGAAGTGATTTCAGCAGATAAGCCGCTGTCGCATGAGGTTCAAAGTAAGTAATTATGCAATTATTTTTATCTATTACTATGCATGCTGAGCGGTTTGATAATTATTATTCAATGAGAAGTACCGTTTGTATATTGTTCTTTCATTGTATTAAGGATTAGTACAACTACTTATAAAAAAAAGTTAACACATATTGGTTATTGAAAACCTATTTTATATTAACGATACTTAGCATAACTGGTTTTCATAGGAATATATAAAGGCGTGTTAATTTATGGAACTTTTACATCCTGCTCAGAGATTAAGAAATGTAACAAACATTCCAGATTTTTTATTTTTTTGTAAATTGATTGTAGATTTTTTAAGCTATAATTATGAGAGCCATCATCAAAGGTCCCCTAACCTTACATGATATATTCTCTGAATCATAAATATATTAAGTAATAGACTAAACCATGCTTTCAAAATAAAAAAATAATAAGATTACATACATAAGCTCACGACTGTATCCCCAAAGGGATAGGCAGAGGTGCACTAGCGACCTAGAACAACCATGGTGTTTTGTATATGTATTTGAAATATGCCAAAAATGAATGCAGAAATCCTCTTCCTGAAATTTTACATTTGTCTCATTATCTTGGAAGGTTTTACTTCTACCACATGTGACTTGCATACATATTTTTTTATGTATTCTGCAAGAAAAGAGGGAAAGGAAAAAAAAACTCCAAATTAAGATTATGAGAACAAAATATGTTTTTTTTCTATTACCTGTGGCTCCTTACATAGTTTTTAATCAGTTATTAACTTTAAAATTAGTGTATCCTTTTTTTTTCCTTACATCCAATAGAATCCAATAAAATCAATGTTTATGTTAATTATTACTTATAATTTTATAAAATGTACTATACTAAGTAGGTACATAATAATTATTAATAATAATATTAGCCCTGTAATATTACTGTCCCACTGCTGGACACGGGGCTCCTCTACTAATGAGAGGGGTTAGGCCTTAGTCTACCACTCTGGCCTAATGTGGGTTGGTATAATAATTATAATTGTAGCTTAATTACGTTAAGACTCAAGACTATGAGTAATATATGGATGAAGAATTAATGGTGATTTATTACAGTAAACCATCTCTAAAATTATGTTTGTCTGTCTAGAATTGGGTGCTTGACTATGTTTGATTTTGTACACATTTCTATATGTAATAGCAAACAAAACAAAAACAAAATCCTTCTGTAAAATCTGCATCAAAATTGGATGAAAAATGAGGCAGTAATTCATATTTTAATTTCTGGAATGTGTGCAGATATCTTGCTATCCCTTTCCAATGCACGTAACATTATGGCGGTGACATGATTATAATGATACTTATCTTTCTTGCAGTTTGAAGGTTACACCAAACTTCAAAGTCTTATAACTTTTTTATTTTTCAGAATATTTCAATATGTCTTTCTGTTCTATATTTTAGATGATGTAAATTTTATCTACATTTTTTTTTAAATTGTCAAGTACCCAATTGTATAAAGCTGCCTGCCCTAGAAGGAAATTTTGGTTTTAAAAAACCATACACACAAGTTCCCATTTATTGCAGTTAAAAATAATCACCCAGTTTTAAAACACAAAACGTTTTAGTATTACAAGGAAACATTGCTGTTGTGTTTGTTTATGTAACAAGTGACAATTGAATAAATCATTTATCACTTTATCTGACTGTTATGTTGCAGTTCAAGGTCTGTTGCCAATCATATGATAGTACTAATTCATACAAAGTGTATCTAAAACCCAATTGGCAGGAATATTTACATGTCTAAGTTAACAAAATCAATATTATTATAAAGTTATAAATAGCACTTGAAGTTATTTGCTAATTTTCATATATTGACTGCCATAAGTAAATGAATAACTAGGTAGGCAAAATCTCATAGTGATCACTGCTTTTGTAACATAATAATCATACTATGGTTATGGCGACGATATAAAAGTCGCATTTCTATTTTAAAATTCCCATGCTTAATGATTGATTAAAAAAAATATCTCCTTGTATGTGGAATTGTTATTGGTACCAACATTCAGAAACACCCGGTATACTGCTCTTTGGATATCTGGATTGTTTGATACTGATATAATATTGGCATTACTGTTATAGAACACAATTTTTTTTAAAGGGTGCAGCCATCGATATATTATTTACCTAGATGCACAGTTGACGCTCGGAAAATGGGACAGCAAACGAGTGCTTAAGCACTTCTTTTGCCTACAGTCTGACGCCGATAGAATTCTAAATTTCGAAATTCAAATTTAAGAATGCTTGATCACTTAAACGAAATGAAAAAAGGTACTTTATGACACATGCATAGGGTTATGTTTGTGTTGATTTAATTAGAACTTGTGATCTTTTTCTTTGTTTTATTCCTGAGACCACTTTTTAGGAAGATATTTGCAAAGAACTGTGCATCTAGGGTATATTATATTGATAAGTGCAGCAAACAATTTTTCTAGTCTTAACACCTTACAGCCGCACACATAGTCATGATCCCACAGTAAGATACAGGTTTATTATCATTGGTATCAGGAAACACACAATGATTTTTCTCAGTGTGGGGATCAAACTCGCAACTTCACGTTTGAAAACGGGTACTCGGCCACTGACTACATTCGGGCATAAATACTACATTTCTTTGAAAAAGATGTTTGTAATTAACTCTTGTAAAGAAATGTATGTACAATGTTTGTCATTCATAAACAAACACTTAGAGCTCTCAAAACAAAGTTATAAACACATTATCCTCACCCTAAAATACTCATCAGAATGGATTCAATAGCTTACTTGAAAAAGGAATTCAAAGACAATAATAATACCTTTTTTATTTAACTTTTTTTTTGTGATAATGATTGATGGTGTGTGCCTCTTTAAAGCATGACATAGTTTTGCTCTTCGATTCCTGTGATAATTTTAATAACCTTCACTTAATAGCAAACACTGTAGTCTCTGTCATGGTGGCATGTACATACTAGTCGTTTTCTAAGGTCATTCATCAATATCCAGTAAAGTTCTGATGGACCCAAGTTCGTCTTCCACTTCCCAATCCCTATTTCCTTCCTTTAAGATTGGCATCTCATCCATGTTTCTTTAATCTTAATCTGTTCGTATTGTCACTGTCTATGAGTAGTGGAGATTATATAATATACGATTATAGATCCACAATCTCTGATAGAAAAAAAACTAGGCTGAACTTTCGATCTTTGAGGGACTCGATGATTGACCTTATTATGTGGACTGCATGGCGTCGACTATTAGGTTAAGTTCCATTTCCAGTGTAGTAATTTTAGCAAAATAACAAAAATCTAATAATTTACAAGCCCAATATATACCTATACATTTTCAGATGTTAAAGCTAACAAGACTTTCTGGAGCGTCATCCCTCCTCAAACGCACAATGTCCACACAAGAGTCCGACGTCCTCTTCGAAACATTAAACAATGCTGGCATCATGACCCTCAACAGGCCGAAAGCACTTAACGCGTTAAACACCTCGATGGTGACCAAAATGCTGGCGCAACTCCAGGAGTGGGAAAAGACGCAGACATTAGTCATAGTCAAAGGCGCGGGAGACAAAGCCTTCTGCGCCGGCGGTGACGTCAAACTGGCTATTGATAAAGTCGAAGGACCCCGCTTCTTTTTCACGGAGTACAACGTCAATCATCTTATCGGGAGGTATAAGATTCCATACGTGGCGTTGATCCATGGTGTGACCATGGGCGGAGGGCTTGGGATGTCGGTCCACGGGAGGTATAGGGTGGCGACTGAGAAGACCATGATCGCCATGCCCGAGACGAAGATTGGCCTGTTCCCTGATGTCGGTGGGTCGTACTTCCTGCCGCGGTTGCAGGTCAATCTGGGACTTTATTTGGGATTGACTGGTGCGTTGTGATTAATATAATTATTCTAGTAAAACTCGCATAAAGTATTCTTTGACCTGAGATTCGAAGTTACGACCTCTCAGTCCACAGTCCATTATATATGTATGTTTTTTTTTATAGCAGAGACTGGCAAACGGGCAGACGGGTCACCTGATGGTAAGTGATCTCCACCGCCCATAGACACCCAATACACAAAAAGAATCATGGATGCGTTGGCAACCTAAAAGGACGGAAATAGGCATTGAGAAAGAAATAGAAAGAGTAAGCAAGTGACCTTGGATGCTAGACAAAATGTTCGTGTGATCCATATTTGTTTGTATTTGGGTGTTGGGTCTATCGTAGTTCCCGTTACTGATACTGGTGTAGAGGAACTATGTATATGACTTGTTTTTATTTACAGGCGATAGACTCAAAGGCAAAGATGTAGTAAAAGCGGGCATAGCTACCCACTTCGTGCCAAGCAAGCGTCTCTACGAGCTGGAGATGTTGCTCTCGCGCTGCACGAGCGAGATGGAAGTGAATTCTCTCCTCACGAAGTTCAACGAGCCTCCTGGAGAGTTCTCGCTCGCGCCGCACATCAAGCACATTAACTACTGCTTCGCGGCCTCCACTGTCGAGGAGATCATTGAAAGGCTCGAAAAGGTCGGCAATGAATGGTCCGTGAAGACTTTGGAGGTGAGCACCATCTATAACTAACTACAAAAAATTAATGGGTTTTTCAATAAGATTTAAGTACATATACGCGATGTGTCAGTGTCTGATGAGATATATCCTTTAAATATGAACCTATTTTTAAACGGCTACGAAGATAAATACTTAACAAGGCAGTGACAAAATTACTTAGATAATAAAGTCGTTCTACTTCGTCTAGTGACAGTATTTTTTTTTATAGCAGAGATTGGCAAACGAGCAGATGGGTCACCTGATGGTAAGTGATCTCCACCGCCCATAGACACCCGAGACACAAAAATAATCATGGGTGCGTTGCCAACCTAAAAGGAGGAAATGGAATGGGAGGGAAATGGGATTGGGAAAGGAAGTGGTGAAACGGGCCACCGGAAATCTCACTCACCGAACGAAAAGCGACAGCAAGCTGGTACTTTACGTCAGTTTTCTGTGAGACAGTGGTATCTAACCGGTCGAACCGGCCCATTCGTGCTATAGACGTCACTGTCTACAGCCTGGCTTTACAACTCAAAAAAGTATATAAGGGCTGTGGACCGGGACGTCGTGGGTTTGATTCCCAGGGCGGGGAAAGCGAAATTTCTAGTTTAATTTGCCCAGGACTGGATACCCAGAGGGGGTTGACATCAGACAGGCAGCCGGTCGTAAAAAATTAGCCAAATCCTTTTTGCAACATGCTTGAAAAAGTGTGTTGCGCCGACCCTACATTAATGTGGGATAAGGGTAGGTTCATAGAAAGAAAGTAGAGAGTTTTAGTTATTAATGGACAGGATTTAATAAGGTTCGAGACTCTTGAACTCTCATTTGGTTGATCCAACCCGGTTGACCCGTCAGCTGACACATTATAGTAGAGTACACCCAGAGTATAAACAAAACATTCCACAGCATGATTATCATTTTCGACCATCGAATTTTCGATTATCACAGCATGATTATGGGGTCACTCAGTGAGCCATTGTATTGTATTTTTTGTATGTTTTTTTTTTTTTTTTTAATTTATTTATTTCATACAAAACAGGTTGCAATCATCATACACAATTATTACTAAAAAAAATCATTTGTATGTATTTTCTTGGTGGTTTAGCTGCTCTAATTTATATATCTTTTTTGTATATGGTACTTTATAAGCAATTATTGTCAACTGGCATTTAAAAGAGCAACGCCAGAGTGGCTTGCCCATTCTTCTCTGGCGAAACGGCCTTCCGAACTGGCGATAGAGGAACTTTGACGGAATCTAAATAATGTAGTAACATTTCATGGATTCAATAAATATTTTGATTTGATTTGATTTGACCAAGTCGGTCAAGAAGGAGATAATTAATTTGTCTGTATTTTTAATGTATATTACTCTATCTTCGCTAAATGTGGATCGATTTTCAAGATTCGTGTTCGATAGATCTTATTCCAAGGGTGATCCGATATGTTCACGATTGGTTAAACTTTGAAGTGGGTTTTTAAACCAGTGACAAGTTAAATGTTATGTTTTATCACAGACGTTACACCAAATGTGTCCGGGCTCGCTCAAGATTACACTGAGAGCGCTGCAGCGCGGCTCGCAGCTGGACCTGGGACAGTGTCTGAAGATGGAGTATAGGCTGGCCTGCAGGGCCACAGAGAACAACGACTTCCCTGAAGGTAGGTTGTTTATGACAGGTTTGACACCCTCCGTGGTGCAGCGGGCGAGTAGCCGGCTGTGAAGCGAGAGGCCGCGGGTTCGATCCCCGCATTGAGACAAATGTTTGTGTAACGCAGATATTGGTTTCAAGTCTGGGTGTTGTGAGACCGAAAGTATCTCATAGTCTCTGACACCCACGATACGAGTTATACCTAGTGTGGGGTCAGAACTAGGTGTGTGACTGTTGGGTGTATTTATTATTAATAATAATCATTTATTTGTCGGAATATTGTGTATAAGATGTTACAATTATAATTATATCATTGCTAAACATTGCCATGGCAAAGTTACTATACTGCGCTACATAGTAAATAATAAGACCAAACGCATAAAATATGTTTACACTGGTCGAAATTGAAATAACACTACATTTTTTTTTATATATCGGGTGAATTTAAGCGTCAGAAAAAAATATATGATAGGTACATCAAGTAGAAGCCATTGGTATATTTATTTTTAATTTTTTCTGTTTTTGCCATGTGGTGTAAAATATAATTTTCAGTACAGATTAACAATTTACATGGATGTGATCGACGATCTATATCTGATCGACGAAATATCTGACCGTTTTTTTTAGTTTGAAATCATAAATGTTATTTCGCGCTAATGGCGCTACACAGATTTTAAGCATGTTGCGGAAAGGATTCGGCTTTAGTTCTTACAACTGATCGCAGTGGCCACCAGTTTGATATGGATGTTGTAGACTGCTGACTTGCACCTTCGTAATTACTTAGATGTATTGTCGAAAATAATTCATATTTCGTGACAATAATTATTATTATCTTTGATAACGTTATCGCATTTAAGATTAACTATATTATTAATATATGTATTATAATCTAATAACAATTTATAATTATGATTAATAATTGTGTCTTAGCACTTAATGTAAACGAATTTAAAAATTATTAGATTACGCGGTGTGTTTCAGACGAATTAGAATTATGACAGATAGATTTTAATTACAATGTTATTATAATTTAACTATTATAATAATGGATATAATGATTAGATTATAATAATAATATTGATGGAAGAGCGGTTAGTAATGTATTGACTATCTAACATAACTGAAATGTATTAATTCACTGAGTCTTAGTCAGTTACGTACTTATGTACTTCTCAGACTGCCGTCGACCGACAGTAATCGTAACGAAATACAACTACGCCGGTTGTATTTCGGTACGACTACTGTCCTGAGGTCACGGGTTCGATCCCCGGGTCGAGCAAAGTGATTTTCCATATCAGCCCGGAGTCTGGAATTTGTGCCCGATATGGCGAAAGGCTGATGATCTCCACCGCCATTAGATACCCAAGACACAAAAATAATCATGGGTGCGTTGCCAACCTAAAAGGAGGGAATGGAAGGGGACGGAAAAGATATTGGGAAAAGAAAGGGGGGAGTTTGGCCACCGGAAATCTCACTAACCGAACGAAAGGCGACAGCAAGCTGCCACTTTACGTCGGTTTTCTATGAGACAGTGGTATCAAATCGGTCGAGCCGGCCCATTCGTGCTGTAGACGTTACTGTCTATAGCGTGGCTCTACCGCTCAGAATAATGTGATTTAAACATCGCTGATATCATGTATTACATATCTTTAACGTTTCAAGGTGTCCGAGCACTTCTGATAGACAAAGACAACAGCCCCAAGTGGAGCCCTAAGACTTTAGCGGAGGTGACCGACGACTACGTGGAGAGTTACTTCAAGAGACTCCCAGACGACAAGGAACTGAAATTCACAGAGCCTAAACTGTAGGGTAGAGGGTGATAGTCGGTGCCTATGTATAATCAGGGTATAAGCACAGTCTAAAAACCACAGTCTGTCAATGAATGTGCAGTTTTATTAAGGCCCAAGTGAGTGAACGCTCATCCTAATACACAGACTCACGCCTGTCATGGGGCCATTCGTTTATTACGAAGTCGATTTAAGGGAGGAGGGGGGGTGGACAATCACTTATTTTTTTCTTACGTAACATCATAAATATACGCAAAGTTAAGATTATACTTTAAAAAAAGCGCGTACAAAAGTGCGAGGGCCCTTTTTTTAATGCCCTGGTGCGTTCGGATTATGAAAGTTTTCTTTTAGATTCTTACGTATAAATATTGAAAAGGGGGAGGAGATCGGCATATTCTTATTTTTTCTTATATAGTGGGGGAGAGGGTCAAAAACTACCAATATACCAACCGTAATAAATGAATGGCGCCCACCCCCAAAGGTGTATGTGCATGTTTTTTATGATATTTTTATTAAAAAGTAGTAGTGTTTGTAATTTCACTCGGCGTACATGTATCCTTAATACATTATTAATATAACTGAATTAATTTGAAAAGAACCGTCATGGCGAGTACACTAACTGAACGAAGGCGAAAGTTCGCGAAGGGCCATCGGCGATGGGTCCGAACGTTCCCGATCATTGGCGAATATTCGCTGTTGCGTTGACACAACCGATGGCCCTTCGCGAACGTTCTTTCGCCTTCGTTCGGTTGGTGTGTACCATGTACCCGCCATCACAGCATTCGCATAGACAGACTGCTACGTTTTTAGACTGTGGCATAAGTTTCTTTGTGTTCCCTTAGGTTTTGTAATTTACTAGGATTTACGAATGATCTTGGCGGCTGTTTGCCTGGACTGACGAATTATACGAACGATTTTCAGTAGATAGTTCGATGACGATATGTATGTTGGAGGCAAAGTTAGTATAACCAATAATGGTAACTTTGCCGAGTACTTTCGGCAATGTTGGTCCTATTTGTAACAATTAATAAATCATGTGATATATTTCGGAAGAAATATTTATGTATATAAAGTTTTTAGCTAAAATCTTAAGGCGTCTAATTATATGACAAATTATCATATATTGTCCAATATATTGACTGCCTCGGTGGCGTGGTGGTATTTCGGTACGACTACGGTTCTGAGGTCTCGGGTTCGATCCCCGGGTCGGGCAAAAAAGTGATATTGAATTTTTCCATATCAGCCCGGAGTCTGGAATTTGTGCCCGATATGGCGATAGGCTCGCCCCCTATCACATCTGGGACTGAACTAAGCTCGGCGAAATGTGGGTGTTCTAGTTCGCTAGTGCGCCTCTGCCTACCCCTTCTGGGATACAGGCGTGAGCTTATGTTATGTTATAACAATTTTGTGCCATAATTTTTAATGTCTTCCCTATACTAATTTTGCCGTCAACGTATAAGACATTTTGATAGATATTCATTAATCGTAAGTATAATACGACGTAGGGCATTATTGTGTACTAGTTTTCCATTATAATAAGTTTCATCATCAACATCGTTCATAGTGTGGATAAAATTAAAGCATTTTGATTTAATTCAACCGACTTTAAAACAAGGAGGTAATGAATTTGTCTTGTTTTTTCCGGGCACGGCTTTGCAGTCTTCATGGGCACGTTTTTTTTATCCGGGCACGGCAAAGTGACTACACTGCACCTGATGGTAAGCGTAGTGCAGTCAACAAAACTAGCGACCACTGACAAATAATGGGTTTATCAGTGGTCGTCAGAATCATGCCGGCCTATTTATGCTTCTTCAAACTCCGAATCCGAAGAGGGAAGAAACAAATCTGAGAGCTTGTGACAAGAAGGGCGGATGACCGATGCGGGTACAGGGATACCCCCATACCCGTCTCAACCAACCATCAAGTCATGCCGCAAGCCCCTCGAGAGAACCGGAAGTACACTGGCTGATCCTGGAACGTGAACCACACGCGGAGTGTGGGTCACTATGGCAGGTTTTAGCACCATGTGTACGGTGGTCGCCATCCAGTTGGATACGAACTTCCTACCACAAGCAAAATGTATGTTACCTGATATCAAATGTGGATCTTCTGGACTTCCAAAAAGGAGAAGGTCCTCAATTCGTCTGTATTTTTTTTTATGTATGTTACGCGATATCTACGCCGAATGTGGACCGATCTTCAAAATTCTTTTTGTGGTCGATAGAGCTTCTTTCAAGGGTGGTCCCATATTAATTTGGTCACGATAGGAGTATTGAAGTCGGCTAATTTTTTGATCGAAGGTCTTGCGACAAGACAGGCGGACGATGTTCTAAAATGTTCATAGTACATATTCATTCAAATCTTGTTTTATGTTTATTTAACCCATTACCCAGACTGCCTCGGTGGCGTGGTCGTATTTCGGTACGACTACGGTTCTGAGGTCTCGGGTTCGATCCCCGGGTCGGGCAAAGGATATTGGATTTTTCCATATCAGCCCGGAGTCTGGAATTTGTGCCCGATATGGCGATAGGCTCGCCCCTATCACATCTGGGACGGAACTAAGCTCGGCGAAATGTGGGTGCTCTAGTTCGCTAGTGCGCCTCTGCCTACCCCTTCGGGGATACAGGCGTAAGCTTATGTTATGTTATGTTATGTAACCCATTATAATATTAGTAATGCCGGTTTAATATGAATGCTTTAATTTTATCAATACGTGGATAATTATTAAGAATTGGTGCCTAACTTGTTACAAATTTACTTAAACAATGTTACTAATGCAGTGCCTGTTAATATAGTAATGTTAAACTGCCGTTAAGAAATGCTTTAAGTCTAGAAAACTTTGAAAATATACTTATTAATTTTGTTCCTTTTACTGTATTTTGCTCTCGGTTTTGTGGTGATGTCAAAATTATCTTTAATGTGAAGGTTTTAGGGAATTGAGTTTCATAGGAAGTACTTATGCGCTCTAATTTTCGATCGACTTCCAAAAAGGAGAAAGAAGGTCCTCATTTCGTCTGTTTTTTTTTAACTTTCAATTTTATTAAAGAACCTCATACAGTATCTACAGATCGATGCCAAAAATAAACTAATTAATCTGTCATCTGTAGGTTTACACTCGAACATAATTTAACAGCCTTCGTAATGCAGTTTCCGTGAGGCCATAGGTTTGATTCCCGAACTAACTATTCCTTTCTGGTCTGATTTTGTGAGATTCAAAGTCCCAGATACTGGCGATGGTTTATCAAAATTAGTATGAGATCAAGAGTATGTCCTTGTAAAAAAACATTTACGCGCTTCCTAACTTTAAAACTAGTTTGACTTTGACCCTTGCATTTTCAAACTATGTGGCCCAAGGAAACTAGTTTTAAATATAAGAACCGCGTAAAAGTTTCATAAGTGAAGGGCTTGTGTGTGTAACTGTTGGGTGCGGTTGTTATTGACTCGTTTGTATGATCTGTAGGTACTGATTAAGGTTATTTATTGCTCGTTTAATGGTAGTGGCGTAACTACAAAGTGGCATGGCTCCCGCATCGACGGAAAGAGGTCCCGGGCTGAAAGGTAGGAACTTCGCCTAAGTCTAAGTAAAAAAAACGAACTCAGTGAGGATTTGGAATTTTTAAATCGAACTTTGACTTAATCCGAGTCATTTTATACAATAAAATATTTGCTTAGTCTGTCCGTCAGTCTGTTTTTCTTGTAAAAAATGGCACGGAGTATGTCGAAGTTCGATTTAAAAATTCCAAATTCTCACTGAGATCGTTTCTTTGACTCAGACTTTGTCGAAGTTCGCTCTATAGCGCTCAGCCTAAAACAAGTCCCTGGCTGCCACACGCATCGGTAAATGGGCCTCATTTGATTTGCACGGGCCCCCATATTTACGCCACTGTTTAGAGAAGCCGGTTTTGTATTTGTAATGGTAAAATCGCCTTTAAATTTATTTTTAAGTTTACATTTTTATAAGGATATGTACTTTTTACCACGTAGTTGCAAATAGGAACATTTTAACTATTCTAAATATTTCTGAGACAATAAGTTTGCATTTATTTTAATTATGTAATTTACACTTGTACAGATCGGTTTGTATTTTCGATCTATGTATGTATTGTTGAGATGGTCAAGTTAATAAAATATACTTGAGTTTTATATATTTTTTCATTTCCTTATTATTTTCCGCCAAATTACTTTATTTTCTTCAACCCTTGCATTACTATTACTATCACTATAATATCCGTATCGATTACGACCATTAGCCGATCGCTGCTATTTTGGAAATTGGTATTTAGTCAATAGTCTGGAATTTGTGCCCGATATGGATAGGCTCGCCCCCTATCACATGTGGGACGGAACTAAGCTCGGCGAAATGTGGGTGTTCTAGTTCGCTAGTGCGCCTCTGCCTACCCCTTCGGGGATACAGGCGTGAGCTTATGTGTATGTGATGACAAATAATTGGTACGGGACCAATAATGAATTCGTAAGCATACTTTAATGAATATACAATGATATGTCTGGTTGTCATCAATCAGTATGGCCGTCATAATTTACTTAACCATGTGTAATAGGTGCCGTCTAGGATTAATTACAAGCAAGCTCTCTAATGATACGTCGCGAGAAATCACTTCGAATTATGCAATTACATTGATATATGTAGGTAATAATATAAATCTACTATAGTACTTTTACTATGAAGTAGGTATGTGCATAATATATCGCCCAAACAGATGGGCAGAAAATTCAATATCTATTTATAATAGTATTATTTTGACACACAGCGCCTTTATTACTTTCGTTATATTCGCTTTCTTTGTTGCTGTTGTTCAATGGTCTTAAGATATACGTCTTATATAGGACATTAAGCCCATTACTTATAAAAATATTTAAGCGCTGCTTATCTTTATACCATAGGTTGTCCCTTTCATTTTTAAACAATGTAACGCAAGGAAAAAAGTGACAGGTTATTCTTAACCATTTGCTCAGCTAAAAATGCTGTTTTAAGTAATTCCCTAAATAACTACCCCCTTATTCATAATGACATTCTGGTCTTATCGAACGCATAACCCTACTTTAGCTAAAAGAGAAATGAAATATGTTTATCGAATACAATGTTGCTGGTTACAGAAAAAATACTATTTTTATCTCTGGCAAACTTTGATACAAATAGAAAGTCTTGGCTGGAAACAATATCAATAAAAAAATATATCAATCTTAGATGGGGTTAGGACCCCATTAGGACCCCCCAAGATAGTCTAGGGACTTTAACATAATTAATGTCATTAAGAAACAATATCAAACTTGAAACAGCTGACCGGAATCAGCCACGTTTTCACTATCGAACGTTGGAACGTTTTAACGCTAGTGAACCATTATGAATAAAATTTTTATGAAACATACTATTGCGGTCTTATTACGCTCTACTAATTTATTATGAATAAGGGGATAAGTATCTAGGTAATTTTAAATGCAATACATTTTTCAAGTGTAATATGGGCATAATCTATCAACTACTTATAACAATAAGTATACATTGATTTGATATTTTTTATGTTCACAAATCTACGAAACATTTTCATTTTAGTATAATACCGAAAACACGGAATACGATGATTTCACGATCTGTAAATAAATAAAAACGAATTATAATATTAGTCCTGTAGTATTACTATCCCACTGTTGAGCACGGGCCTCCTCTACTAATGAGAAGGGTTAGGCCTTTGTCTACCACGCTGGCCTAATGCGGGTTGGTAGACTTCACATACCTTCGAAATTCTTGTGAAGAAATTCTCGGGTATGCAGGTTTCCTCAAGATGTTTTCCTTCACCGTTATGGTATAGATAACACACAAATTAAGTTATGGTTAATTCATTAACTTTTGCTCTTCTACAGCCGATATACATAGATCTACTTTTGCGTGGAGGTTTTTCTTACACTTGCATGCATGTAGCATCTTACTGATGTCTCCAAGAAATGTAGAAAATATGGTCCCTAGAGGTTTATTAGACTGTGGCTTTTATATTGCATAGACTTAATAACATGTTTACTTTAAGATTACAAATAACCATAAGTCTATGAAACCTCTAGGGACCATATTTTCTACGTTTTTTGGAGACATCTCAAAATTAGGTTTATTGACTTAACGAGCTTTGAGCTTAGGACGGCAGCTTAGCGCATGTTCACATGCAGAATAATATAAAAGCAAAATACCTGTGGAAATACTATGACAGCAATAAATACTTACACATAAATGCTTATAAAAAGCACAGAACAAGCGGAAAAGGCACGAGAGTAGGTATAGTTTTGTGAAGCTACATCTCTTCTTCGAAACACTTACCGATAAATACGATTGATAAGACAATTCTATTATGCTGAGGCCTTTCAACACCACAGGGTTCTGAAATATAGTGTTGTAGTATACAATTTGGTATTTACCTAAATTGTGACCAAAAATGTATTATTAAAAATAATTTCCAAAATAGCAGCGCCCGGCTTATATTATAAATCGAAACGGGGATAATGAGGTAAAAAAAATGAGGTAAAGAAAAAAAATTCAAACATTTTGTCGAACCTAAGCCCGCAGCGGGTTTAGACAAGTGGCGGATGCGCTAGTCGAATAGAATAATAAAGGTATGGGAATGACATAAGAGTACGCCGCAGCGTACTCTTATTTCATTCCCATACTTTTAATTATATTCGACTATTCTATTCGACTAACGCATAAGCCACTTGGCTAAGCCCCCTGATCGGAATGTCTGTACACGACACTGCTCATTGACACCAACCATACGAGATTTGGATGGTAGAGCCACGCTGTAGACAATAACGTCTACAGCACGAATAGGGCTCGACCGGTTTGATACCTCTGTCTCATAGAAAACCGACGTAAAGTGGCAGCTCGCTATTGGATTTCGTTCGGTGAATGAGATTTCCGGTGGACCAATTTCCCCTCCTTTTCCCAATTCCTGATTCTTTCCTTTTAGGTTGGTAATGCACCCGTAATCCTTTTAGTGTCTTGGGCACCTATATATGGTGGAAATCACTTACCATCAGGTGACCCACCAGCTTAAATGCCAGTCTTTGCTTTCTTTCGACCTACCTTTATCCCACTTTAATGTGGGGTTGGCGCTACAACCTTTTTTGGAACAAATATTTATGTATATAAAGTTTTTAGCTAAAATCTTAAGGCGTCTAATTATATGACAAATTATCATATATTGTCCAATATATTGACTGCCTCGGTGGCGTGGTGGTATTTCGGTACGACTACGGTTCTGAGGTCTCGGGTTCGATCCCCGGGTCGGGCAAAAAAGTGATATTGAATTTTTCCATATCAGCCCGGAGTCTGGAATTTGTGCCCGATATGGCGATAGGCTCGCCCCCTATCACATCTGGGACTGAACTAAGCTCGGCGAAATGTGGGTGTTCTAGTTCGCTAGTGCGCCTCTGCCTACCCCTTCTGGGATACAGGCGTGAGCTTATGTTATGTTATAACAATTTTGTGCCATAATTTTTAATGTCTTCCCTATACTAATTTTGCCGTCAACGTATAAGACATTTTGATAGATATTCATTAATCGTAAGTATAATACGACGTAGGGCATTATTGTGTACTAGTTTTCCATTATAATAAGTTTCATCATCAACATCGTTCATAGTGTGGATAAAATTAAAGCATTTTGATTTAATTCAACCGACTTTAAAACAAGGAGGTAATGAATTTGTCTTGTTTTTTCCGGGCACGGCTTTGCAGTCTTCATGGGCACGTTTTTTTTATCCGGGCACGGCAAAGTGACTACACTGCACCTGATGGTAAGCGTAGTGCAGTCAACAAAACTAGCGACCACTGACAAATAATGGGTTTATCAGTGGTCGTCAGAATCATGCCGGCCTATTTATGCTTCTTCAAACTCCGAATCCGAAGAGGGAAGAAACAAATCTGAGAGCTTGTGACAAGAAGGGCGGATGACCGATGCGGGTACAGGGATACCCCCATACCCGTCTCAACCAACCATCAAGTCATGCCGCAAGCCCCTCGAGAGAACCGGAAGTACACTGGCTGATCCTGGAACGTGAACCACACGCGGAGTGTGGGTCACTATGGCAGGTTTTAGCACCATGTGTACGGTGGTCGCCATCCAGTTGGATACGAACTTCCTACCACAAGCAAAATGTATGTTACCTGATATCAAATGTGGATCTTCTGGACTTCCAAAAAGGAGAAGGTCCTCAATTCGTCTGTATTTTTTTTTATGTATGTTACGCGATATCTACGCCGAATGTGGACCGATCTTCAAAATTCTTTTTGTGGTCGATAGAGCTTCTTTCAAGGGTGGTCCCATATTAATTTGGTCACGATAGGAGTATTGAAGTCGGCTAATTTTTTGATCGAAGGTCTTGCGACAAGACAGGCGGACGATGTTCTAAAATGTTCATAGTACATATTCATTCAAATCTTGTTTTATGTTTATTTAACCCATTACCCAGACTGCCTCGGTGGCGTGGTCGTATTTCGGTACGACTACGGTTCTGAGGTCTCGGGTTCGATCCCCGGGTCGGGCAAAGGATATTGGATTTTTCCATATCAGCCCGGAGTCTGGAATTTGTGCCCGATATGGCGATAGGCTCGCCCCTATCACATCTGGGACGGAACTAAGCTCGGCGAAATGTGGGTGCTCTAGTTCGCTAGTGCGCCTCTGCCTACCCCTTCGGGGATACAGGCGTAAGCTTATGTTATGTTATGTTATGTAACCCATTATAATATTAGTAATGCCGGTTTAATATGAATGCTTTAATTTTATCAATACGTGGATAATTATTAAGAATTGGTGCCTAACTTGTTACAAATTTACTTAAACAATGTTACTAATGCAGTGCCTGTTAATATAGTAATGTTAAACTGCCGTTAAGAAATGCTTTAAGTCTAGAAAACTTTGAAAATATACTTATTAATTTTGTTCCTTTTACTGTATTTTGCTCTCGGTTTTGTGGTGATGTCAAAATTATCTTTAATGTGAAGGTTTTAGGGAATTGAGTTTCATAGGAAGTACTTATGCGCTCTAATTTTCGATCGACTTCCAAAAAGGAGAAAGAAGGTCCTCATTTCGTCTGTTTTTTTTTAACTTTCAATTTTATTAAAGAACCTCATACAGTATCTACAGATCGATGCCAAAAATAAACTAATTAATCTGTCATCTGTAGGTTTACACTCGAACATAATTTAACAGCCTTCGTAATGCAGTTTCCGTGAGGCCATAGGTTTGATTCCCGAACTAACTATTCCTTTCTGGTCTGGGTTTTGTGAGATTCAAAGTCCCAGATACTGGCGATGGTTTATCAAAATTAGTATGAGATCAAGAGTATGTCCTTGTAAAAAAACATTTACGCGCTTCCTAACTTTAAAACTAGTTTGACTTTGACCCTTGCATTTTCAAACTATGTGGCCCAAGGAAACTAGTTTTAAATATAAGAACCGCGTAAAAGTTTCATAAGTGAAGGGCTTGTGTGTGTAACTGTTGGGTGCGGTTGTTATTGACTCGTTTGTATGATCTGTAGGTACTGATTAAGGTTATTTATTGCTCGTTTAATGGTAGTGGCGTAACTACAAAGTGGCATGGCTCCCGCATCGACGGAAAGAGGTCCCGGGCTGAAAGGTAGGAACTTCGCCTAAGTCTAAGTAAAAAAAACGAACTCAGTGAGGATTTGGAATTTTTAAATCGAACTTTGACTTAATCCGAGTCATTTTATACAATAAAATATTTGCTTAGTCTGTCCGTCAGTCTGTTTTTCTTGTAAAAAATGGCACGGAGTATGTCGAAGTTCGATTTAAAAATTCCAAATTCTCACTGAGATCGTTTCTTTGACTCAGACTTTGTCGAAGTTCGCTCTATAGCGCTCAGCCTAAAACAAGTCCCTGGCTGCCACACGCATCGGTAAATGGGCCTCATTTGATTTGCACGGGCCCCCATATTTACGCCACTGTTTAGAGAAGCCGGTTTTGTATTTGTAATGGTAAAATCGCCTTTAAATTTATTTTTAAGTTTACATTTTTATAAGGATATGTACTTTTTACCACGTAGTTGCAAATAGGAACATTTTAACTATTCTAAATATTTCTGAGACAATAAGTTTGCATTTATTTTAATTATGTAATTTACACTTGTACAGATCGGTTTGTATTTTCGATCTATGTATGTATTGTTGAGATGGTCAAGTTAATAAAATATACTTGAGTTTTATATATTTTTTCATTTCCTTATTATTTTCCGCCAAATTACTTTATTTTCTTCAACCCTTGCATTACTATTACTATCACTATAATATCCGTATCGATTACGACCATTAGCCGATCGCTGCTATTTTGGAAATTGGTATTTAGTCAATAGTCTGGAATTTGTGCCCGATATGGATAGGCTCGCCCCCTATCACATGTGGGACGGAACTAAGCTCGGCGAAATGTGGGTGTTCTAGTTCGCTAGTGCGCCTCTGCCTACCCCTTCGGGGATACAGGCGTGAGCTTATGTGTATGTGATGACAAATAATTGGTACGGGACCAATAATGAATTCGTAAGCATACTTTAATGAATATACAATGATATGTCTGGTTGTCATCAATCAGTATGGCCGTCATAATTTACTTAACCATGTGTAATAGGTGCCGTCTAGGATTAATTACAAGCAAGCTCTCTAATGATACGTCGCGAGAAATCACTTCGAATTATGCAATTACATTGATATATGTAGGTAATAATATAAATCTACTATAGTACTTTTACTATGAAGTAGGTATGTGCATAATATATCGCCCAAACAGATGGGCAGAAAATTCAATATCTATTTATAATAGTATTATTTTGACACACAGCGCCTTTATTACTTTCGTTATATTCGCTTTCTTTGTTGCTGTTGTTCAATGGTCTTAAGATATACGTCTTATATAGGACATTAAGCCCATTACTTATAAAAATATTTAAGCGCTGCTTATCTTTATACCATAGGTTGTCCCTTTCATTTTTAAACAATGTAACGCAAGGAAAAAAGTGACAGGTTATTCTTAACCATTTGCTCAGCTAAAAATGCTGTTTTAAGTAATTCCCTAAATAACTACCCCCTTATTCATAATGACATTCTGGTCTTATCGAACGCATAACCCTACTTTAGCTAAAAGAGAAATGAAATATGTTTATCGAATACAATGTTGCTGGTTACAGAAAAAATACTATTTTTATCTCTGGCAAACTTTGATACAAATAGAAAGTCTTGGCTGGAAACAATATCAATAAAAAAATATATCAATCTTAGATGGGGTTAGGACCCCATTAGGACCCCCCAAGATAGTCTAGGGACTTTAACATAATTAATGTCATTAAGAAACAATATCAAACTTGAAACAGCTGACCGGAATCAGCCACGTTTTCACTATCGAACGTTGGAACGTTTTAACGCTAGTGAACCATTATGAATAAAATTTTTATGAAACATACTATTGCGGTCTTATTACGCTCTACTAATTTATTATGAATAAGGGGATAAGTATCTAGGTAATTTTAAATGCAATACATTTTTCAAGTGTAATATGGGCATAATCTATCAACTACTTATAACAATAAGTATACATTGATTTGATATTTTTTATGTTCACAAATCTACGAAACATTTTCATTTTAGTATAATACCGAAAACACGGAATACGATGATTTCACGATCTGTAAATAAATAAAAACGAATTATAATATTAGTCCTGTAGTATTACTATCCCACTGTTGAGCACGGGCCTCCTCTACTAATGAGAAGGGTTAGGCCTTTGTCTACCACGCTGGCCTAATGCGGGTTGGTAGACTTCACATACCTTCGAAATTCTTGTGAAGAAATTCTCGGGTATGCAGGTTTCCTCAAGATGTTTTCCTTCACCGTTATGGTATAGATAACACACAAATTAAGTTATGGTTAATTCATTAACTTTTGCTCTTCTACAGCCGATATACATAGATCTACTTTTGCGTGGAGGTTTTTCTTACACTTGCATGCATGTAGCATCTTACTGATGTCTCCAAGAAATGTAGAAAATATGGTCCCTAGAGGTTTATTAGACTGTGGCTTTTATATTGCATAGACTTAATAACATGTTTACTTTAAGATTACAAATAACCATAAGTCTATGAAACCTCTAGGGACCATATTTTCTACGTTTTTTGGAGACATCTCAAAATTAGGTTTATTGACTTAACGAGCTTTGAGCTTAGGACGGCAGCTTAGCGCATGTTCACATGCAGAATAATATAAAAGCAAAATACCTGTGGAAATACTATGACAGCAATAAATACTTACACATAAATGCTTATAAAAAGCACAGAACAAGCGGAAAAGGCACGAGAGTAGGTATAGTTTTGTGAAGCTACATCTCTTCTTCGAAACACTTACCGATAAATACGATTGATAAGACAATTCTATTATGCTGAGGCCTTTCAACACCACAGGGTTCTGAAATATAGTGTTGTAGTATACAATTTGGTATTTACCTAAATTGTGACCAAAAATGTATTATTAAAAATAATTTCCAAAATAGCAGCGCCCGGCTTATATTATAAATCGAAACGGGGATAATGAGGTAAAAAAAATGAGGTAAAGAAAAAAAATTCAAACATTTTGTCGAACCTAAGCCCGCAGCGGGTTTAGACAAGTGGCGGATGCGCTAGTCGAATAGAATAATAAAGGTATGGGAATGACATAAGAGTACGCCGCAGCGTACTCTTATTTCATTCCCATACTTTTAATTATATTCGACTATTCTATTCGACTAACGCATAAGCCACTTGGCTAAGCCCCCTGATCGGAATGTCTGTACACGACACTGCTCATTGACACCAACCATACGAGATTTGGATGGTAGAGCCACGCTGTAGACAATAACGTCTACAGCACGAATAGGGCTCGACCGGTTTGATACCTCTGTCTCATAGAAAACCGACGTAAAGTGGCAGCTCGCTATTGGATTTCGTTCGGTGAATGAGATTTCCGGTGGACCAATTTCCCCTCCTTTTCCCAATTCCTGATTCTTTCCTTTTAGGTTGGTAATGCACCCGTAATCCTTTTAGTGTCTTGGGCACCTATATATGGTGGAAATCACTTACCATCAGGTGACCCACCAGCTTAAATGCCAGTCTTTGCTTTCTTTCGACCTACCTTTATCCCACTTTAATGTGGGGTTGGCGCTACAACCTTTTTTGGAACATATTGTTAGGATTTGGCTTAGTTTTTACGACAGGTCTGACGTTAACCTTCCTCTGGGGGACCCAGTCCCAGGAAAATCGTCTTAGGAAAACAACCTTCCCGATCTAGGAATCAAACCCAAATCCTCCAGGTCCACAGCCCATGTATGCTGCTACTAGACCAAGGAGGCGACCAGACAGTCTGCTATAGAAAAAAGTAACTGTCGACTATTTAGTAGGTACAAGAATCAAGCCTGATTAATACGGTAAATCAAAATCGTTTTCACCTGATCTATAATTACAGTTACCTGCATAATGTGATGGAAATTGTTCTTTCCCGCCTTTGTCGTGTCGAAAACTCACGCAAATCGAGCTTTAGCACCTCCAATTAGTTCAATTTACATACCTGTGCGTTAGACATCGTCACGACAACTAGTTTTCGGACCCTCACAGCCGAGCGACCGTAACAATTGTGCCAGCCGGAGAAGTACACAGCTGTGTCCAAGTGAGACGCCTAGAATCGTAATTAAAATAATCTCTAATCGTGGAAGCATAACGGCTAAGCAGTCACTCTACATAAATTCTGTGACCATCGGTGTATTTAGAATTTTAGAGCATTGGTACAAATTGGCACACATTAATACATAATCACTCACTGCAACGGTCACGTCTCCCGCATTCCACATGAAGAAGCCGGTGCTGATCAGAACAGCAGACGCTGTGAACACTGTTGCGAAGGTGTTTACCAGTGTTCTCTCCGAATTCTGGAAGGATATCACATATCTTAACTTTAAATTACGTTTAATGGTCTTCCTTTAGTTTAGCACATACCTAAGTAATTTTTAATTTATTCATACATATACATAGTCCTGACCCCACACTAAGACCGAGTCTTGTGTCGTGGGAATCAGGAACTACGCGAGACTTTTGGTCTCACAACACCCAGACCCGAAACAAATATCTGTAGGCCATTCAAACATTTGTCTCGGTGCGGGGATCGAACCCGCAGCCTCTCACTTCACAGCCAGCTACTCGCCCGCAGCGCCACGGAGGCTGTCAACTGTCTTAACTCTTATTTATCCTTGGATGCCTTCTTACTTTCGTTCCTAAAGCATTGCCGAAATTTGAATAAAGCTATAGGTCATTTATAAGTTATATTCTAACCCTGATGACCTATTAGTATTCAAATTAAACTTGTCTACCTAAGGTAGCCTGACGTTTAAAAAGAATTAAGTAATAAATTAGACTTACAACCATCTGCATCATGAGTACGACTAGTAGTATAATATTGAACACGATTTGTCCGCTGAAGACGACGTGGCATATCGAGTGGCAGCGTCGGGCACACCTGGATACATTCAAATCATCAGATAATATTAGTGGCACTTCATATCATATTTGCGGATAGTAATTAAATTCTCTCCACCGCACATGAACACCTACGAAGCTTGGGTGTATTACCAAGACATCTAGGTTTTAGGAAAGTGTGACAGATGGTGTTAAGATTCACAAAATGTTCTTCATCATCATCACAAATCAGCCGCAGGAAGTCCACTGCTGGACATAGGCCTCCATCAAAGATTTCCAGATCGACCTTTGAAGCGGACTTTTATCAGGTCCTGTGTCCACCTTGTAGGAGGACGTACAACGCTGCGCTTGCTGGTGTGTGGTCTCCACTCGAGAACTTTTTTGCCCCATTGGCTATCGGTTCTACGAGCTATGCCCTGCCCACTGCCACTTCAACTTGCTAATGTTATGAATGGACCAAAATTCAATAGCAAAGATACGTGACCATGAAGACTGCAAAGCCTAAAAATTAAAACAAATCGCGATAGAATCCGTATAAACTAGTTTTGTTTCAAGCAAAGACATAATTGGAAATCGATTTCAAAATTTCAAGTCAGAACTACTGACTGCCTCGGTGGCGTGGTGGTATTTCGGTACGACTACGGTTCTGAGGTCTCGGGTTCGATCCCCGGGTCGGGCAAAGTGATATTGGATTTTTTCATATCAGCCCGGAGTCTGGAATTTGAGCCCGATATGGCGATAGTCTCGCCCCCTATCACATCTGGGACGGAACTAAGCTCGGCGAAATGTGGGTGTTCTAATTCGCTAGTGCGCCTCTGCCTACCCCTTCGGGGATACAGGCGTGAGCTTATGTTATGTTATGTGTTAAGTCAGAAATACCACACCAGACTGTGAAAGTAATTATTCCAGTGAGGCTACAATGTGGCTCTCGTCTCTACCACCTCTACTTACATTGATGTTCTTGTAAACGTATAGCAAACTTACCGTAAAGTATCCAAATGCAGACCAATACCAACTTTAAAGTCTTCTTCATACTTTTGCTCCTTCTCTTCCTGACTCAAATCGGTCTCAAAAATATTGTTTAAATTATCGAAATAACTTCTCAAGTGCATAAACTGATGGCCAAGGCACGTGATCAAGCATATAACCAGGATATAAACAGCGAAGACACGTGACATGAAAATCCACCAGAACATGTAATACAAAGATCTTGCTACGTTCGCGATAGTCGATCTGTCTTCTATGTTCGGCCAGGCTGTTATTACCACGTTGAAGGTGGCTCCTAAAATTATGAAAACTACAAGGCAAAATACGTAATAAGAAGCCACGACCCCTAGATTATCGACTACTCTAACCTAATTGCTCGTCTAAAATTAAAAGATCAGGAAAGTTGATCGGTATGTGAATTTCCTCACGATTTTTTTTCTTTTCAGTCTCGATAATCATTATGCCCCTAAAAAGATACCCCTAAAGAGATCAATCTTTAGATACATATATGACAATACAGTACAGGCCTTCGTTTAAGAAATTATTTTTATGAATGTCAAGGCTTTTAACTTCATGGCAATAAAGTCTAGTTACTTACCATTTCTCACAACCTGCAGGAGCGAGTCAAATGTATAAAATAGCATTGATAAAGCGCAGCTAATAATTAATGCTCTGGAGTACCAAAGAGATTTTCTGATCATCTGCTGCTCCACCTTCAAGTCGTTGTAGACCTTCTTCAAATTGACGACCAAGTTTAATAGTACTTCTCTAAGAGTTTCCTTATGGTACGTCATGATTACCCGATACCCATACAGTATAGGATGCGAAATACCATACAGCAATAAATCGAATTTTTGTTTCTCGGACAAATCTCCGTGGTAGAAAAACGCCGCAACCTCCATTAAGATGAAGATATAGATGGTCGCATTGATAATTTTTGTGAATACATCGAAAAATCTCATGAAACGTTTCGATAGTTTCAAATCTTCGATCCAGAAATTAGGCAGACCACACAGATAGGAAATTAAAGCTACTTTGTAAAATAAAGCTTTGGTTTTGTTGTTTTTGGGGATATCCATCGTTTTAACTAAGTAAAGACGTGTGTTTTTGGGAAAGTTGATTTCATAATACTCCTAGGATACCTAGTCAAATTTTGGCCTAGCAATTAGAAAAGCTATCAAATTCGGGCTTTAATTGCGTCTATTACGAATTAATTCTATGAATTTGTATTGTGATTTGAGATTTGAATTAATGTTGAAGAGCTTTAGTTGTTATTCAAATGATCAATCTTTACGTAATTATGTCGAATAGAAGTCCTAATATTCTTGGTAGACTTTATTCATTTGAGACTACTGGAGATGTCGCGGAAATCTGGATTCCTGCGAAGATCTCTTCAGATGCGGTTCAATCTACTAAATGATGGGAAGTCTTAGTTTATTTTGGTCAGCTCTAGGAAGCAATTCTAGAAGTCCCCTATTCGTGGTTCATGATACGCTGTTAGGCGTAGAGATAGGTATGTCGTGGGAGCTTTTAAAATTACATAACACATAATATAAATAAAATTGGTGGGAGAGTACTGAATAAAGTATGTACCTATCCTTTCTTCTACTAAAGTTAGGAAGCAGCGACATAGCTTTCTATGAGCGTTTTAATTTTCAAGTACCTATTGTTAAATCAATGGTTTTGAATGAGAAAGCCAAGTTATTTTGATCACAATATATTTATTGTAAGTAGATATACATATCATTTGCCTAAATGTTGATGTCGAATTTCTTGTGTGATTTCCATCTTCTCTGTTAGTTGCGTCATCTCAATCCATCTCTCTAATACAGGAATGAAAAGAGTGAATACGAACATTTCACGATCTGAAACGAGAATAATTATAGTTTCATCCAAATAATGAAAACACCTAGATCTTAATTATTACATAACATAATATAAGCTCACGTCTGTATCCCTGAAGGGGTAGGCAGAGGGGCACTAGTGAACTAGTACACCCACATTTCGCCGAGCTTAGTTCCGTCCCAGATGTGATAGGGGGCGAGCCTATCGCCAGATCCTGATACATTTTTATGTGGAGTCTACTTACCCGCATTAGGCCAGAGTGGGCTACTTAGGCCGAACGGCGAAACCTTAATTAGTACCTACAGGAAACCTGAGCCCTGTAGTGGGACTGCCCAGGAGTGGGCTTATATTATTAATTATTATTTTTATCTTGTTATTGGAAGCACTCACCGACAGAAAAGACTGGTGTGACAATTCGATAATCCCGAGACTTTTCATCACTATGGGAGTCTGTAAGATAAAAATGAACAATACCTATAGTATTTGGTTAACCAACGAAAAACTGACGTGGAATAATGGTTCTGAAAGTGTTGCTTATATGAGTAAGATCTGGAGGCCGAAATTTCCTTTCCCTTTTTAATCCCAACGGAAGACATGCCTGTACCCCTGGCATTGCTGATGTCTATAGGCGACGGTAACCATTTCTACATACGAGTAGCTGTCACTTGGTCCGGGATACATGCATAAGGTATTCATGAGGAAATATATTATAATACCTATCTTCCATCTGACCTTCTCCCAAATATGGGTTTGGCGCAACGTACGTTTTCAAGCATATTCCAGAAATGATTCGGCTTATTTTTTATAACTAACAGCCTGACGTCAACCTCCTTTCGGAGAAAAGAGGTTATGTAATGCAACAATACCTGCGCACAAGAGATAGCGACTACAAGTAGCTTTCGGACTCTTGTGGATGATGCTCCGCGACAGTTCTGCCAACCAGACGAGTACATTGCTGTGCCGATATGAGATGCCTGTTGGTATCAAAGACAAATCTCTTAGGTATTTTCTTTTCGTCGTGGTCCATTATGTGCAGTTACTGTTATAAGTTTGATGATGGTATGGGTATTAGGTAGTGTAGTTCAAATTAACGTGTTTTTATTCGTGAAAAAAAATTGTTAAGTGTATGTACCTCATACGTGATATCCCCGGCGTTACACATGAAAAACCCCGTGCTGCATAGAATGGTAAACGCTGTTATTGCTGTAGTCATCATTTTCACCAATGAACGTTCTTTGTTCTGCAAAAAGTGGCACACGACAGAAATAGTTAATTTTTTAGCAAAGGCTGGCAAAGAAACAGATGGGACACCCGATGCTAAGTGATCTTCAGCGCCCATCTGCATCCACGATATGTACCTACTAATAAAATCTTGGGTGCTTTGCCAACCTTAAAGGAAGGACCAAAATCCAAATCCCTTAATTTTGGCCCTGAAAATCTCACTTCGAGCACGAGCTACCACTTTTCTTTCGCCCTCGGCCATTCGTGCAGTAAGGCATGATGCCTTAATGTTTTCTCTTGTATTGAAGGGATTCTGAATCATCAGAATCCATTCAATACAAGAGAAAACTCGCCATTTCTTCCCTAGGTTGTCTGCAGGCAATAAAGTTACTCTCACTGGACTGTATCGGATTTCTTACTATCTCTTGAAACGGATTGTATAATATACCTATGAAGATACTTCTCACATAATATCAAATCGATTCTCCCTAACATGCTTTCAATACCAAATCCTGAAACGCCTATATTTTTAGATTCCTGTACTTACGACCACAAACGTCTGATACATTAATATTGTCAACATGATTATATTGAACATAATCTGCCCGCTCACCACACCGTTGCAAATTGCATGATTTTCTTTTGTAACTCTGGAAAATAAATGTATCTAGCTTTAAAAAAATTATAGTAAATAGTGCCTACAATATACTCTCTCATCGTCAATTGTCATGGCGTCATGTAAATACATGTAATGAGTATTTACTTCTCATTGGATTATGGCTTTTAACTTACAAATGAATCAAATCAAAATAGCCTTAAAGCATCTTCTAGAGTATCCACCACATTACTTACCGTAAGGTTTCTGAATGCGCTTTGACACCAATTTTGAACATCTCTTCATATTTAAGTTCTTTCTCATTCTGCGTTAAGTCCTCTTCTGAAAATATTTCCTTCAAACTCTCGAAATACTTCTGTAAGTTTTTGTATTGATGACTGACGCATGTGCTCAATGATATCACAATTATATAGGCACATGCCACCCGACACATGAACATTACCCAAATTATGTGGTATACTAGTCTTGCTATGTTGGCCAGCGTTGAATTGTCTTCTATGAGGGGTCAAGCAGCAATCACTACGTTAAATGTTGTACCTGGAAAATGGCTATACTTAAGCCCCCATTCAGTCCTGGCAGAATACAACAACATAAGCTCACGCCTGTATTCCCGAAGGGGTAGGCAGAGGCGCACTAGCGAACTAGAACATCCACATTTCGCCAAGCTTAGCATATCCTGGCAGAATAAAATATCAAAAATCTGTCATCAACGAAGTTGTGTAATACGATTCTCAAAACCTTTAACAAGGACGCGTATTCGTTTTCTGTAAATCCACGCCTTGTACGTACGATAAAATTCTGCCATATAATCATCATCATCAGGCATAGGAACTCACTGATGAACATAGGCCTAACTTAAAGATATTCAGATTGACCTGTTGGAGTCAAGATGGGCCTTGCGTATAACGGGTCGATGAATATTATTTTAGTAGATAATATCAACTTTACTAATAAACACGGTATTTATATTAGATTGTGGACAAAAAAGTAAATGGATCGTCTGATGGACCGTCACTATCATCAGTCTACTGATGGTAAACAAAATTATTTCCCCTCAAATGAGCACTAAAACTTTTTTCTTACCAGTTTTTACCACCTGTATTAAGGATTCAATACAATAGAACGTCATTGATGAAGAGCAGCCGACAGTGAAGGCCATGGAATATATTTTGCATTGCTTTATCATCTTCCTCTCCACATCAGGGTCGTTGTGGACTTGTTTCAGCGTCACAACCAGGTCTTGAAGAACTGCCTTCAATTTGTCTTTGTAGTGAGCCATCAAGAACCAGTACCAACAAAGAAATGGATGGCCAACATTAAACAGAACTTGTATGTATTGCTGTTTCTCTGTCAAGTTATGCTGTGTGAACACGGAAAATACTTCTAACAATACGTAAATAAAAGCAATTACACTAAATATCTTAGCGCATTTATCATAAAACTTCATGAATCGTTTAGATAGACGTAGATCCTCTATCCAGAAGTTCGGTAAACCCATTATATACGCCCAGAATACAATTACTTTGAACCATTCCTTTGATTTGTTCGAAAGGTAGTCCATGATCATGGCGAATTCTACAGATGTACCTATCCTTTTCTTTGTCCCCATTTATAATTATTTGCAATAATTAGTTCAGTGTTATTTCCGGCAATTTTGTTATTTTGTAATTAGAAATTTAATTGATAGCATGTGTTACAAGCTATACTGCATGCTACACTGAAAGTTATACAATATAAAGAAATAAAGAAAAAGAAAGAAAGAAAATGTTTATTGTCACTGAACGCATGCAACATTAGTTACTATCAAAGAATTTAAACGGTTACTATGTTAAACTTAGAAATAATACATAAATAATAAATTAAAAAGCAAAAAAAAAAACAAGTATATAATAATATAGTGCATGAGTACATACAAGCAGCGATAGCTCAGCTGGGAATGGTACGGACTGCCGAGACAAGTGTCGGAGGTTCGAGACCAACCCCAAAATGGAGCATACACCTCTGACTTTTCTATGTTAAGTGTATTTTCATTGTGAAATATCGCTTGCTAACGGTGAAGGAAAACATCGTGAGGAAACCTGCATACCTGAGAATTTCTTCACAGGAATTTCGAAGGTATGTGAAGTCTACCAACCCGCATTAGGCCAGTGTGGTAGACTAAGGCCTAACCCCTCTCATTAGTAGAGGAGGCCCGTGCCCAGCAGTAGGACAGTAATATTACAGGTCTAATATTATTATTATGCGTACATTGTGACAAAAGGTGGCCAACTCAGCATATTGCTGTGTTATGATAAAAATCATAACTCAATCAGTTAGGGAACTTAGGGACTATGATTAAAGAGGCACAAACAGGTACATACATATATGTACCCATACATACCTACATAGTATTCTGAGCCATCGGTAGGATGTTTTCATCTTTAGTTGTCTGATACCTAGGTACGAATACACATGGATAATGCTGATACCTATGTTTTAAACATTTAACCTACCTACCTTTAAACCAATTGAATTTGATTTCGAATATGAACTTTTACGGTCTATCTCGCTCATAGTGTCCACGTCGCGTCGTATGTAGTGGGACTACTACTTTACCAATTAGTGAATAATTGTATCGATTAATTGTGATGCAGAGTGATTGGAATTGTTTATACGTAATATTTTTATTTTGTCAATTTATATTTACTAAGATGGACTACTGTTTTATGCGTCCCATCATCTCTAAAGCCAGGTCTCCTGCATCAGCCTTTTTGAAACAAAACACTAAAAACACATACGCAAAACAACGATTTTAGCTGTCACCTGCTCATAGAACAATGGACCATAAATAAAAAATGCATGTTTTGTGTACCTAGGTGTTTTGCGTAATTTTTTTAGTGCAGGAGACCCGGCTTTAGGCTGAGATATATAGAGCGAACTTTGACTAAGTCTGAATCAAAACTCAAAATCAAAACAACAACAAAATCAAAACTTGAAAGGAACTTAGTGAGGATTTGGAATTTTTAAATCGAACTTCGACTTAGTCCAGGCCATTTATTACAAGAAAAATGGACTGATAGACAGACTAAGGAAATATTTTCTTATAAAACATGACTCGACTAAGTCAAAGTTCGATTTAAAAATTCCAAATCCTCACCCAGTTCGTTTCTTTGACTTAGACTTAGTCGAAGTTCGCTCTATTTCTCTCATTCTCAGACTAAAAAAATTCTCAGACTAAAAGCAGTCCCGATTTTTGTACTTTGAAATATGTAACTACTTTACCTTATTACTAGGATTTGTTTAATCCGACAGTGATGACACGTGGATATGTACATAAATAGGTAAACGCGGATTAACTGCAATCAAATATTTTTTTGCTTCAGGTGGGAATAGAACAACAACCTAAAAAATATGTAATTTAGCTATTTCATGGTCTGATCTCTGCATTAAGCTCGTCGCAATCTTTGCCCTTACATATTTTTCTGGTATGGTCGTGGACACTTTGTATAATTCTCCCTTTGTATAATTGTATAATTCTTACTGCCTCGATGGCGTAATGGTATTGCGTGCGCGGTACGGCTATAGTCCTGCGGTCTCGGTTTCGATCCCCGGGTCGGGCAAAATGATATTGGATTTTTCCGTATCAGCCCGGAGATTGGAGTTGGTTCCCGATGTAGCGATAGGCTCGCCCCCTATCACATCTGGGACGGAACTAAGCTCGATGTAATGTGGGTGTTCTTGTTCACTAGTGCCTCACTGCCTACCCCTTCGGGGATACAGGCGTGAGCTTATGTTATGTTAATGTTTATTCTCTTCTTTTATTCTCTCGAGGGACTTGTGACGAGACTTGATGGTTGGTTGGGACGGGTATGGGTGTATGCCTGTGTCTGCATCGGTCATCCGCCTGTCTTGTCGCAAGCCCCTCGATTTGCTTCTTCCCTCTTCGTATTCGAAGTGTGAAGAAGCATAAGTAGGCATGATTCTGGCAACCACTGATAAACCCATTGTTTGTCAGTGGTCGCTAGTTTTTTGGACTCCACTACGCTTACTATCAGGTGCAGTGTAGTGACTTTGCCGTGCCCGGATAAAAAAAAATACATACGGTTAAATAATTGTATTTGTAGGTATAGTCAACATTTACTTAGTAAGTACTCAATCGTCATCCCAGATCAGGTTTAATTAATCTATATCGTGAGGTTCAGGAACTATGAGGGTTGATCCCAGAATATCTAGATCCAAAACAATTATCTATATTTCACACAATTTACTCTCGAATCGACCCCGCGACTGTTTATAGCAGTTTCACAGCTGTTATCGAATATTTTTTGGGAATGACGAAATAAAACAACAGTAATTTACATTATTTTCGTTAATTCGTTACCGATACTAGTTGAAATCATAACATTTTAATTCATATGAACACGAAAGAGGGTTTATAACAGTGGTGATTAAAATAACCAAAGTGTACATAACATTTAATAAGCATTATCTGAACACTATTATAGAGGTATTATCATAATTTTATTACGTAGGAAATAACACTTAGTTATTTGAAAATATTGATTCGGCGTGCTCTCTTCTACTATATTTTTAAATTATGGTCATGTTAGGGCTCTCCTATCTTCCTCTTCAGTATAGCAGTGAAAACACAGAGTAAGAAAATTTGACGATCTGAAACATTCAACATTTTAACTTATAACTAGTAAAGTAAGTCAAAATAAGTTAAAATAAGAATAGATAAAAACCCCTAACAATCCCGCACTTACCGATAGAAAAGCATTATGGGATAAAGCTATGATTCCAAAACCTTTCAGAATAACTGGTTGCTGGAAAATGAAAACAGTTTTATTTAAATACTGGGTAAACAATGAATTCTACCTGCCCTTATCCCACTTCACTGTGGGGTCAGTATCACGTAGTGTCTCACGTCTCTTTCAAACATGGTGCAGAAGATTAGGATTTAGTTTCTACGACCGGCCTCCTGACGTAACCTAAACTGTGGGATTCAGTTCCGGGCATATCGTGTATCGCTTTACCTGGCCTAAAACCTGGCCTAAAAATATTGTCACTAGGCGACAAGAATAGTACCTATAATATTATTTTATTATATTTGATGTTATTATATTCTAGATGAAGATCATTATAGTTTTATGATTCAGTGTAGCGACTATTAGATATGTCATTTAAGAATCACATCATAGATAGTTGGTTATCTACTTCAAGTAGTTTTCTTGACGGTACATCGTCTATCGGATATGTATTCAAAAATCACGCCATGAATAGTTGGGTATCTACTTCAAGTAGTTTTCTTGACGGGACATCGTTTTTGTCTACTTGTAACTGGTGACTCCATCACCTGAGCCGCAGATATGGCAATAACGAGCAGTTTTCGGATCCTCACTGATGAGAGTCCAGTGCAGTTCTGCCATCCAGACGTGTACATCGCAGTGCCGATGTGCGATGCCTGCAACAATTTTGAGGTTTCCATAACTCTCGACTCTCGTGAATCCGACTTTTTGGATTTTTCTTCGGTTAAAGCTAATAATTAAAGTGAGAATGTTTTTTAACTTGATGCTGCACACACGGCGTCTGCTACTTGAAATGTATTGGGTTTAGGCTCATTAGATAGCACGGTAGAAATGGGAATTCAGTACTACCTACTACTTGATTGCATTTAGAGTACCTAGAGTCGTTATATTGGGATTTTATAGAAATTGAGAAATTTAATACTCCTTGGATGCAGTACCAGTCCTATGTTGTCTGTGGGTTAGTTCTATATTCCAATTTGATTTGAAGATTATCATCATTCCTTACCTCATAGGTAACGTCTCCAGCATTGCAGGTGAAGAACCAAGTGGTGAACAGAAGAGTGATGACCGTGCACAATGTTGAGAACAATTTCACTAGTGAACGGTTCTCATTCTGTAAAACAAAGATCATGCGATCGATACAGTGTATTAATCCCACCATAGTTGACAGCGCCTATTTTTAATGGATTACCAATGCGGACCCACAGGCGGCCCACCTAATGTTGCGTGGCTATCGTCGCTGAGGCATAGCCGCTATCAAAGCAATAGAGATTGCGAAGGAAAGAAGGTATGTGGTTATTTTGGATCTCCGGAAACCTCACGTACCCCAATACCGCGGACGTAAGAAAAGATGGATGGACCGCTAAGAACATTGAAAGTGATTCAGACCCATTCGATCTAATGACACGTAACAACAGCGACTGAGCGTGTTGTAAGAGTTAATGTGAGCGTAGGGTACTTTTGTACAGGCGCGTTTGTGTGCGTGGCTTAAACTATAGGCGAAATAGTGTCCTTCTTTTTTTTACATGCGTGCATAATACTTATGATTTGTTTCATTATTATACAAAATTCCTTTTTATTAGAGTAATAGTTAAAAACAGGAGGATGTGATTTACAATACTTACAAGTATAACAGTTTGGTACATCAGCATGACCAAGAATACTGTATTGAACAGGACCTGCGCGCTCAGCACCGCACTGCACGCTACAGTGCCGTCTTTTGTTACTCTATAAATTAACTTATCATTATATCGTTACATACTATTAGTATATGTGGCATTTCACGTGAATCGGGCAACGAAAAAAAAGTGAGGTTCTGAAATTCGTTCATATTAGGCTTATTTATACTTCTAGAGAATATGAACGTGTACACAAAATATTTTTGTTATATGAGGTCAAATTATGTGTACTTGTCAAATTATGGCCTCCTAAAGAACTGACCTGACTGATGGAAGGGTTCCTTTAGGAATTATTTTTCGTGTTGGAGTAACTTATAATAAAATAACAATGTTGTGTTTTGTGTAGAAAATTAAATGAACTTTTTGATTTTTGAGGCAGATTTGAAATTTAAATATTTTATCATGTGTTATACCGGAAGTAAAGATTTCAAATCAAAATTGTAGTAATTTGGACCAGACTAATTTTCGTTTTTTTTCATACCAAAATAAAGATTGATATACACAGATTCTATCATAAAAATTGTAGAATGGGTGCTAAATAGATGACACCAAAGCAATTTTACTATGTGTATTCTTTGCATAAAGCTAAACAGACGGCTTTAGCAATGTCAGGTACCTCGATGAGTACGACATGTACGTACTCAAATTGATATAAGTCCTAAACACACGTAGCACCCATTCTATAATTTTTATGGTAGAATCTGTTTATGTCAAGCTTTATTTTGGTATGACAAAAACTAAAATTAGTCTGGTACAAATTACTAAAATTTTGATTTAAAATCTTTACTTCCGGTATAACACAGGATAAAATATTTAAATTTCGAATCTGCCTCAAAAATCTAAAAGTTCATTAAATTTTCTACACAAAACACAGCATTTGTTATTTTATTATAAGTTACTCCAATACGAAAAATAATTCCTAAAGGAACCCTTCCATCAGTCAGGTCAGTTCTTTAGGAGGCCATAATTTGACAATTAGACCTCATATAACAAAAATATTTTGTGTACACGTTCATATTCTCTAGAAGTATAAACGATACGCCTAATATGAACGAATTTCAGAACCTCACTTTTTTTTCGTTGCCCGCTTCACGTGAAATGCCCCATATATAAAAGTATACTTATCATCTAAGTTTATGCATGCCGTTATAGTTATTTCATAGTTTTATAAGTAGGTACATATAAGACTATTTGTTTGTCACGTGCTTTGTGAGCGTCCGTGAGATTCACTCACTAATAGGTCCTGGCAGAATATCAGTGTCAGGTGGAAATTCCTACCTGGCGAATACTGAGCCAGTGGCCTTTTTGTCCATTGCAAGGGCACAATGATTAATTGGGTATATCCCGTTAAACCTTTTATTTATGAAATTTATAGTAGTAAGAGTATATTACCTCAAATAAATTACCATACCTCTATATTTGTGCCTTGTATTTATGGACAAATAAAAGTTATTTCTTTCTTTCTAAGGCAGCTACTGGCAATCTGCGGGCTGCGGGCCCTTTTTGCTAAAGTATTTTAATGATGTAGGTAATGATTGGTAAGAGGTTGACCACTACTGGTCTAAGTGAAACTTTAGTTTATTCCCGAGTCTTAGGTTCATATCTAGAATTTGATCAGCTACATTTACACTCTCTCTACAGTTCTACACATGTCGATCCACACTACATGCTCACATTCCACAACCATGTCTATTACGACTACGTGCACTTCTAAAATAACCTCTCAATTATCCTTACCTCAAAGTATCTGAATGCGCCTGAATACCAATTTTTAACATATCCTCATATTTCGTCTCTTTTTCCTTCTGCGTTAAGTTTTCGTAAAATATCCGATCGAGAGACCTGAAGTAACTCTGCAGATTCTTGTATTGGTAACTAATGCAGGTGGTTAGGGATATAACGGTCACGTAAGCCGCGGTGACTCTGGTCTCGAATAGGATCCAAATGATGTGGTATATGAACCTCACGACACTGGCCGTCGTCGAGTGATCTTCTACTACCGGCCACGCTAGAACCATCACGTTGAACGTGGTGCCTGTAAAATACATTTTATTTGTTTGAATTGGATTCATGATGCGATCGAAGTAATTGTCAACGAATCATATTCGATGATATACCTACTTAGATCTTTAGTTTAGGACCAAATTACTTACCAACAACTGCTGCTGGGCAAAGTGATTATAGTGACAGCGAGGCATTCGGCTTTGTTCGAATCAATAACAGCATGCAAGCAGTTGATGTTCGTGGAATAAGTTACAAATGAGATGTTATTCAAATGTGCGAATATCTTTAATTTGTATACGTTATTATTTAACATCTATTTCATATTATTTATCATATTTGTATTATATAACATCTTTGCACGGACATAAAAAAAAGGATGGATGGAGCGCTAGGAATATTGAAAGTGAAGCAGGATTTGTGGCAGGGTTTTGTTAAAATTTTAAAGTTTTTTTTGTTTCTATATTGAATTGGATTAATGTCCTTACCAGTTTTCAAAACTTGTACATACGAGTCTACACAGTATAAGACCATAGATATCCAAAAGGGAGTGGAGAGAGCGATGGAGTAACATTTTATTTGTTTGATCATTTGTTTTTCCACGTCGAGGTCGTTATGCACTTGCTTCAGCTTCACTATCAACTCAAGCAGGATTCCTCGCATCTTGTCCTTATGCCGAGTTATCAATGTAGGGAACGTGACCACGATAGGGTGTGCTACGCAGAACATAAGCTGATAATTCTTTTGCTTCTCTGTCAAATTGTGTTGGGTGAACACCGAGAGCAGTTGCATGAGCACATAAAGATACAAGAAATTGTTGAAAAACTTGCAGAATATATCGTAGACTCTCATAAAACGCTTCGGTAAATCTAAAGCTTCGATCCAAATGTCAGGCAAACCCGCTATGTATGTGATGAAAGTCAAATTTCGAAACAACTCTTTTGATTTGTTGCTAGGATACTTTTCCGCCATTGTGGAATGGTATGCATTGATCTTTGTGGCTGATTTAGTTAGTTCTCAAGGAGTAATTTAATTAATTTTCATGTTAATTACATGATTTTGTAGACTTATTTACTTATGCCGACGGTAATGCTTGGGCACAATTCATACTATGCGATATTATATAACATTCATGCGATGAATGTAAGCATAATTATTTACTTACGCAAACGTATCAGACAAATAAGGTGGCGAACATCGGTTAACTAATCAACAGATATTCCTGTTTTTTTTACCTACCTCATGAGATCAAGACGTTGGCTTCCAGAGCCTAACTTACTAACTATTATTATCTATATTACTCTGTCTCTCCCAGAAAATATACTTATTGCACATCCTACTCGTCTTATCTTGGGGTCTCTTTGTCTTCTTCGCATTAGTATATAAATAAATTACTATACTGTAGTTTTAATAACTCTTTTGCCTTACACTAGGAAGGAATTTCCCCGTGGTTAGACTAGATCAATGTTCACAACATTATGAACCAGCTATAGTAGCGGCTCT
Organism: Clanis bilineata; assembly: GCA_036417725.1. Lineage (NCBI taxonomy): Eukaryota > Metazoa > Arthropoda > Insecta > Lepidoptera > Sphingidae > Clanis > Clanis bilineata. Next base: position 16,793,971 of record CM071145.1, on the reverse strand, counting down.
TGGGTATGGCATAGCTTTCGGTGTAGCAGTAACCTAATATCGAACGTATTAGTTTTAATTGTCCTGATACAACATGATTTACTTCCGATGGTGGAGTAGTTATGCAATTTATGAAATTAATCCGCATTATTTGCCTTCATGATTTATTTGTAAGGTTCTAGGTACAAACTTCAGTTAACGACAAAAGGAATTTTCTTTCTTTCTTGTTATTTGATTTTTCACTTACGTATTTTTTTTCTGTTCATGATCTATCATCAGTTAAATGGTGTGAGTAACGAGAATTAAGTCAACGTCTACGCTTAGCAACCTAAAATGCTGATAAATGGGGAAAGAAAAGAAAAAAGTAATATAAAAATATGGTTTAAAATCATTTTCTGTCGAAGAAAAATAAAAAAAATACAGAATATTATCCGATCGTGACCTTTATATGGGACCACCCTTGGAATAAGCTCTATCGAGCACAACAAGAATTTGGAAAATCGATCCACATTTGGCGGAGATATCGCGTAACATACATAACAAAATACAGATGAATTGAGGACCTTCTCCTTTTTGGAAGTCGGTAGAAAAGTACTAAACGCTGCGCGCCATATTTGAATATAGAATACTTATATTTTCCCCCTTCGTATTCTGAGTGTGAAGAAGCATAAATAGGCCGCTATGATTCTGGCGACCACTGATAAACCCATTGTTTGTCAGTTGTCGTTAGTTTTTCGAACTGCACTACGCTTACCATCAGGCGCAGTGTAGTGACTTTGCCGTGCCCGGATAAAAAATTAAATACATACGGTTAAATAATTGTATTTGTAGGTACAGTCAAGAGTCACACAAAATCAAAATATTTATTGAGTCTATAAAATGTTTAAACATCATTTAGATTCCGTCAAATTTTAACTCCACCGCCTGTTCGGAAGGTTGTTTCGACAGAGAAGAACGGGCAAGAAACTGACGTTGCTCTTTTTAACACCAATGTACAGTCACACACGCACGCACGCACGCACGCACACAGACACGCACGCACACACAGACACACACGCACACATAGACACACACACACACACACAGACACACACACAAACACACACACACACACGCACACGCACACACACACACACATTTAGTAGGTACTCAATCCTCATCAGGTTTCATTAATCCATATCGTGAGTTAGGAACTACAAGGGTTGATCCCAGAATATCTAGACCCAAAACAATTATCTATATTTCACACAAAAAAATTGGCACTCGCGAAACGAACTCGCGGCTTTGTATAGCTGTTTCACAGCTGTTGTAGAATATTTTTTGGTAATGACGGAATAAAACAACAGTAATTTACATTATTTTAGTTAATTCGTTAACGATACCAGAAATCATTACATTTTAATTCATTATGAACATAAAAGAGGCTTTTTATCAGTGAAAGAAAGAAAGAAAGAAATGTTTATTGCTACTAGTATAACATACATTAACTAACATAAGATTATACATTAAATTAAAACTAAATACAAAGAGAAGTATTGCATGTCCATACCGTAACAACTAGGGGGCCATCTCAGCATTAAGCTATGTTGTGACGTGAGCCACAGCACAGCACTGGTTTTCAGTGGTCCCCTAATATAACGAATAAAATAACCAAATTATCATCAGCATTATCATCATATCATCAGCCATAGGACGTCCACTGCTGAACTTAGGCCTCCCCCAAAGATTTCCAGATCGACCTGATGGAAGCGGTCTGCATAGGTGGACCGACGACCTGATCAAGGTTGCAGGAAGTCGCTGAATAACCAAATAGTGGCGATTAAAATAACCAAAGTGTAGGTACGTAACATTTAATAAGCATTAATAATTTTATTATCTGGACACTATTACATTATCATAATTTTATTACATAGGAAATAACATTTAGGTATTTGAAAATATTGATTCGGCGTGCTCTCTTCTACTATATTTTTAAATTATGGTCATGTTAGGGCTCTCCTATCTTCCTCTTCAGTATAGAAGTGAAAACACAGAGTAAGAAAATTTGACGATCTGAAACATTCAACATTTTAACTTAACATAAGCTCACGCCTGTATCCCCGAGGGGGAGGCGCACTAGCGAACTATAACACCCACATTTCGCCGAGCTTAGTTCCGTCCCAGACGTGATAGGGGGCGAGCCTATCGCCATATCGGGCACAAATTCCAGACTCCGGGCTGATATTGAAAAATCCAATATCACTTTGCCCGACCCGGGGATCGAACCCGAGACCTCAGAACCGTAGTCGTACCGAAATACCACCACGCCACCGAGGCAGTCAAATTAACTTATAAACTAGAGATAAGTTAAAATAAGAGTAGATAAAAACTCCTAACAATCCCGCACTTACCGATAGAAAAGCATTATGTGACAAAGTTATGATTCCAAAACCCTTTAAAATAACTGGTTGCTGGAAAATAAAAACAGTCTTATTTAAATACTCGGTAAACAATGAACTCCACCTGCCCTTATCCCAATTCACAGTAGGGTCAGTATCACGTAGTGTCTCAGTCTCTTTCAAACATGGTGCAGAAGATTAGGATTTAGTTTCTACCACCGGCCTCCTGACGTCAGCCTAAACTGTGGAATTCAGTTTCGGCAAATCGTGTCAAAAAATGTCCCTGACCTAAAACCCCGCACCTCATGGTCTTCAGACCATGGTTATATTGTCCGTAGGCGACAAGAATCGTAAAAATATTATTTTATTATATTACACATTTTATAGATGTAGATCATTATAGTTTTATGATTCGATGTAGCGTCTATTAGATATGTCATTTAAGAATCACATCATAGATAGTTGGTTATCTACTTCAAGTAGTTTTCTTGACGGTACATCGTTTTCCTTATAACTTGTAACTGGTGACTCCATTACCTGAGCCGCAGATATGGCAATAACGAGCAGTTTTCGGATCCTCACTGATGAGAGTCCAGTGCAATTCTGCCATCCAGACGTGTACATCGCCGTGCCGATGTGCGATGCCTGCAACATTTTTAACTATCATAATCCGGGAGAATCCAACCTTTTGGATATTTATTCAGTTAAAGCTTGGCGAAATGTGGGTGTTGTAGTTCGCTAGTGCCCTTCTGCTTACTCCTTCGGGGATACAGGCGTGAGCTTATATTATGTTACAGCTATGAGCATGCTACCAAGTCTTCTTACAACTACTTAACTCTATGCTGCAACGAAGTCGTCAGAACTCTAAATGCATCGTAATTAAGCTCATTGAATATACTGATTTCTTAAGTTTACGTGAATATTATACATTGAAATAAAACTATTCTTACGGATTCTTATTTTTATATTCTTATTTTTATTCTTATTTTATATTCTTATTTTTGGGAATAATAATTAAAACCTAATCGTGATAGAATCCGTAAGAATAGTTTTATCTCATTGAATATATTTGGCTTACCATGATCAATAATACCATGGTCTGATGAAGACGATGGACACAAAATTTAAGTTCTAATCTACACAATTCTTTGTTGGGTAAATTAAAATCCACAAAGTAGGTCAAATGACCTACTTAATTGTTATAAATATTGGCCTATGTTCGTTTTACGTTTTACGTATGAGTTTAAAAAGTAAAAAGAAATATAGGCTTAGTAAGAAAAAAAAATAAAAATTTATCATCATCATCATCATCATCATCAGCCATAGGACGTCCACTGCTGAACATAGGCCTCCCCCAGATATTTCCAGATCGACCTGTTGGAAGCGGTATCGGTAAAAATGTATCAATGAATATTAATTATAGGTCTTGTTCACTCCTTAAAAGCTCCGCCGTCTGATAGTATCAGCCTCGTGTTATCAGTACGTTGGTTTTATCTTCGCATTTGATGTGAGTATTATAATTTCTTACCTCGTAGGTAACGTCTCCAGCATTGCAGGTGAAGAACCAAGTGGTGAACAGAAGAGTGATGACCGTGCACAATATTGACAACAATTTCACTAGTGAACGGTCCTCATTCTGTAAAACAAAGATGATGCGGACGATGCAGTGGGTAAATCGTCAGATAGCTTTAGAAATCGCACCATAGTTGACAACACCTATCTATTTTTAGTGTCTTACCGAGGCAGACCCGCAGGCGGCACACCCAATGTTGTGTGGCCATCAATGCTCAGATACCAGAGGCACAGCCAAAGGAAGTCGCACGTACCTTAATACTTATTAGTTCCATTATATTACATTTAGCTCGGTATTCAAATTCTATTTTGTTGGAGTAAGATATTTAAGGATGAGTTTTACAATACTTACAATTACAACAGTCTGGTACATCAGCATGACCAAGAATACTGTATTGAAGACGACTTGCACGCTCAGCACAGCGCCGCAGGCTACAGTGCCGTCCTTTGTTACTCTATAAATGAATTTATTATATACGTTACATACCTACTACTAAAATCCATAAATTATATTATTTATCATCGCTAGTATGCCTCTGCCTGCCCCTTCGGGGATAAAGGCGTGAGCTTATATTATGTTATTTACCATCTAAGCCAGCAAATTGCAACCCTTGGCCTTTATGTTTTCTACAAAGTATTTATGCTTCTACTTAATTATACCACTATGCGGTCCGTGCTTGCTAAGAGATTGTAGAATATCAGTTAAGCTGCAGTTACGAGTTTAATAAAAATAGATACCGCGGAATTATCTAAAATATAATTAGGTAGGTAGAAGAAGGTACATAGAATTCGGCGACTGCGATATGTGTCGTATGGGATCCCCATATCTATGTTTACATTCCGCATACATCGATCCACGGATCTATTGCAACCACTTACACTTCTGAAGAAACCTTACCTCAAAGTATCTGAATGCGCCTGAATACCAATTTTTAACATATCCTCATATTTCGTCTCTTTTTCCTTCTGCGTTAAGTTTTCGTAAAATATCCGATCGAGAGACCTGAAGTAACTCTGCAGGTTCTTGTATTGGTAACTAATGCAGGTGGTTAATGATATAACGGTCACGTAAGCCGCGGTGACTCTGGTCTCGAATAGGATCCAAATGATGTGGTATATGAACCTCACGACACTGGCCGTCGTCGAGTGATCTTCTACTACCGGCCACGCTAGAATCATCACGTTGAACGTGGTGCCTGTAAAATACATTTTATTTGTTTGAATTGGACGACTCGATCGAAGTAATTGTCAGCGAGTCATAGTCGAAGATATATGTCCTTACCAGTTCTTAAAACTTGTACATACGAGTCCACGCAGTATGAGACCACAGATATCCAGAAGGGAGTGGAGACAGCGATGGAGTAAGATTTTAATTGTTTAATCATTTGTTCCTCCACGTCGAGGTCGTTATGAACTTGCTTCAGCTTCACTATCAACTGGAGCAGAATTCCTCGCATCTTGTCCTTATGCCAAGCTATCAATGTGGGGAAAGTGACCACGACAGGGTGCGCCACGCAGAACATAAGCTGATAATTTTGTTGCTTCTCTGTCAAATTGTGTTGGGTGAACACCGAGAGCAGTTGCATAAGCACATAAAGATACAAGAAATTGTTGAAAATCTTGCAGAATATATCGTAAAATCTCACAAAACGCTTCGGTAAATCTAAAGCTTCGATCCAGATATCAGACAAACCCGATAAGTAAGTGATGAAAGTCAAATTTCGAAAGAACTCTTTCGATTTGTTGCTAGGATACATTTCTGGCATTGTTGAATGCATTGATTCTTCTGGCAGATTTAGACATAGAATAATAACGTTTAGTAAAGAATTAGATACGACCTTCATCATCTGGTTTAGTGGATGAAACCTATTTTATTTTAAAAAATGAATCGCGAGTGGGTTGGTTAAAAAAATTCTGGCCAAACGATGCTTAATTAATAATAGTAACATTATGTTTTCAGGTCAGACAGGCTGTAAAGTTGGGTTATGTAGTACATAGGAACTCTTTCTGGTACTACTGTACTACTGGTTTCTCTTTCTGGTTTCTCATATGTCCATATGTTAGCAAGTTCGTCGTATTGATTGTGGGCTCCTTTTTCCGCACTTAGTTAAAAGAATCGAACCATTGTGCGTCTTTAATGCCAGCTAGAGATCTAGCCAGCCTAGCCCCGACCAGAAGCGCAGTATCCTACTGGTATCTCCACAGGCTTCTCGGAGCGACCTCGGTGTGTTGAGGATTTTAGCCCGTTGTGTAGCTACGCCTTCGCATTCCAGGATGATGTGGGAAGCTATTTCATCGGCTAACAGGCATCCCCTTCATAGGGCGCTGTCAGTCATACCTAGGATATATAGATGTTTGTTAAGTGGGCAGTGTCCAGTAATCGTAACTACGACTATACGTAGGGACGGCCTGTCTCAAGACATCAGGCGTTTAGTTAGTTATGCGTCTATCCGGGTGTGGCACCGTTTCCCGGGATTGTCTGCATGTACTGATATTTGCCTACTGATCAGCATGTTGTTTTAATGTTCTCAGACGAAGCTATGACCATACCTGGTTAAATGGTAGTAGTAGCGGTATTGTTGGACCATGACCGATCACCGGCTGATCCGAACCTCTTTTAGCCAGCTCGTCTTCTGCGTCGTTTCCTAGAGAGCCAATGTGGCCAACAAAAGGAATCTATCGGCTGCCTGGATCGACTACAAAAAAGCTATGATACGGTGTCTCATACATGGCTCATGAGGGTGTTGGATAAGTAAGGCCCATTGAATCGTAATTTCACTTTCGAACGGCATTTTTAATGAGACGTTACTCGTTCACTCTTACGTTATTACTCTATTTAACATAGAGTAATAACGTAAGAGTGAACGAGTAGAGTGTCACGGGCGGCTTGGCCTCCGGTGGCCCATACGCTTATGTAACATATATACTCGTATGAGCCGCCGCCGAATATTAATAATACTTTCACGATTTTTATCAGCAGTTTCACATCTTCTACCCAAATATTTCTTAAACCCAATACGTACTCACGAAACTACAGGAATATGTTTATATCAAACATTTTTGTTGTATTGGTCGATGTCTAATTCTTTGTCGTTTCCCTAATTTTTGTATTCATGAATCATGATTATAATTTTAAAGGTACCTAGGTCCTTACCTACTTGATTGTCAAGTTGCAATGAGCATTACAACTATTCCACTATTCAAGCGAATGTATAGGTAAATTAATATCATAGTGTGGGCCTGGCTTATCGTTGAACAAAGAGATATAAATTACCATATAAAAAAAAAATGATCCCAAACGTCAGTAACGCCATCTACTACTTAAAATCCAAAGGCACATAGCATCGATATATTATTTACCTAGATGCACAGTTGACGCTCGGAAAATGGTACAGCAAAGGAGTGCTTAAGCACTTCTTTTGCCTACAGTCGGACTAAATTTCAAAATTCAAATTTAAGAACGCTTGCTCATGTCAATTAATAAGCTACTTTATAACACGTGCATAGGGTTATATTTATGTTGATTTAATTAGAACTTGTGATCTTTTTCTTTCTTTTGTTCCTGATACCACTTTTTAGGAGAATATTTGCAAAGAACTGCATCTAGGGTATATTATATTGATGGCACATAGGTATAGCAATTTACACCTTAGAATGTTCTGTGAATGTGCAACAATCACGGACAATTTCATTGTCTAACCATTGTTACGCGAGCACGATCTTGCGCGCGTGTTTCAAATAGGTAATAATAAGTGACTTATGACCACTAGGTCACAACTTTTGAAATGAAATAAAATGATTTATTTATCATGTAGGCTAATAAATAGCTCTTATAACAAGTCAATACAGTAAAATAACATAACATAAGCTCACGCCTGTATCTCCGAAGGGGTAGGCAGAAGCGTACTAGTGAACTAGTACCTACACCCATATATCGCCGAGTATAGTTCCGTCCCAGATGTGATAGGGGGCGAGCCGAGTGGTGGGTGGAGACCTAAATGATCAGGTTGGTGGGGATTCGGGCACGTACACGCATAACGCAGAGGAAGATTCAATTCTCAAAGCCTGCGCCGCTTCAGTCCTGGTTGCCGTGAATTCGTTCTTCCAAAAGAAGCCTGAGCACCTCATCACGTACAAAAGTGTAAACCACTCATCACAAATAGACTATCTGCTCTTGAGGAGGTCTCACGTCAGTAATAATCAATTGCAAGGTCAGTCCGGTGGAAAGTCTCGTGCCGCAGCACCGTCTTTTTGTTATGGACGTAAAGGTAGTACCAAAAAAGTAACTGGCCGAGCGACGACTGCCAAGAATAAAGTGATGGTTGCTGGATGGTCCTAGAAGACTGGACTTCCACGAAGCCGCCATTGCGCAACTCGCAAGTGACTGGCTGGGATACATTCAACAATCACTACCCTTGGCAGGTTGAATTTCGGCGTCACCAAGGGAGGCTGCGTCCTTGACAGGGAGACGTGGTGGTGGAGCTATATGGTTCGGAGTGCCACTGGGGAGAAAAAGGCGCGTATTAAAGTGTGGCAAGTCACCGGATCTTCTTAATGTCGCGCTGCATATCGAAAGATCAAAAAATCAGCAAAGTGAGCGGTAGGTAAGGCCCGTCACGATCACCTGGTGCCTCTTTATGAGAATTTAGAAACCGTGGAACGCCAAAAGCGCACATCAGCTCGCCTATGCCCGGAAGAAAGTGACACTCGACATTACCAAATGTCGATGTGTCAGGACCTCCAGGTTGTTTTGGTCTGTGAGGATAGCACGGTTGAGGAGAGATGGCGCTCCTACTTCCAAAACCTGCTGAACACCCAGCATTTGAATGTGTCCTTCCCTACGGACCGCCAAATCAGGGACTGATTGCCCCGGTTTCACTTTCTTCTGTCCCATTTTATTATATCATAGGTATCTACCAATCTAAAGGTAAAAAAAAGCGTTGTATCTACTTACGAAGTAACTTACAGCACTATTTCTATAATAGCCACGTAAATGGACAAAAACATTTAAGTAGATACTTTATTCATAATATTATGTTATTTGAATAATAACGTAGTTACCAACCTATTTTTACAATCACATAGGTACTTACAGCTGGTGAAGTTTACTGTTAATAAATTATTGCAATAGGTACGCTTTGTTTACTTCATTTTGCGTGATTTATTAATGAGCTTGGCCACCTTTCTCTTCCCATGAAAACTTGTAATGTGATCCCTGTATAGTGTATATTGTGGTAGGTACAAAATTTGATAATAAGTAATACCTAACTATCACATAATGCAGTAATTATTAGTTATCTAAATATGTACCCAAGTACTTATCTATAATATGCGTGAGCGTGAGGTAGTATTGTAAGTACTTATTTTATGTAAAAAAGAAAATAATATTCAATAAATTAAAGAATATCATGGATATTCTTCAATATTGTTTTCGTTATTTGTTTCGTGCTTGATGTTAATGAGAAACTTTTTATGCCGATAGGATCGGTTTCTATCACATCTGGGGCGGAATAGCGAACTGTGGGAGTTCTAGACTCTAGTTCGCTAGTAATTCATCTCTGCCTATCCATTCAGGGATACATGTAGATATATGTAAATTGTATCAGTAAATTCTGAGTAAAATGAAGTACCAACTACCAACGTATGTATTTTTGTCACAGCTAGCCAATGTATGTTCAAAACAGTAAATATTAGCCGCCGGTTACAATCTACAAATTCTGTAGCCGTCATTTAAGTTTAGATATATAAGAATTATGAAAAAGAAACGTAAATAATAACTTGAAAGTATGGTCTCAGACCTTAGCCGGTTTCTTGTGGAACAAAAACAAATACATACAAATGGAAAAATCAAATGGAGTTTTGGCGGGAATTCTGACGGTGCGGGTGGTCGCTTGTTTTAATGATTTCATATTTTAGTCTAAAGTTGTGCTTGTGGTTTAAATGTGATATGTAGCTAAGCAATAAACATCAACGAAGATGGACAGTATGTGGAAGCTTTGAAATAAGTGATTTTGGATGCTTTTTGTCGGGTGGATGGGTCGACCATGTTCGATTCCTCCGCTGCGAGAAAATCGTCTAAAAAACATCAAACTGGAAGGAATTGACGCCAAAACTCCAGCAAGGCCTTGAAATCGAACACATCCGACTTCATTGCACTTGTGAAAACTTAGATGTAGGAAAACAATTTCCCTAACTTGACATTGGCATAATGTATTTCAATTGCCATAAAAAAATGTGAGTTCTGGCGGGAATTCTGACAGTGTGAGTGGTCGTTTTTTTTAATAATTTCATAATCATGTCTAAAGTTGTGCTTGTTGTATAAATGTGGATTTATGCGATAAACATCCACGAAGATGGACAGTGTATAGAAGCTTCAAATAAGTGATTTTAAATGCTTTTATCTCGGACTGGATGAGTCGACCATGTTCAATGCATTGACTGCGAGAAAATCGTCTAAAAAGCTACCTACTAACTGAGAGGAATTGACGCGAAAACTCCAACAAGACCTTGAAATCGGCACATTCGTGTTTCATTGTTCTTGTGAAAACTTAGCTGAAGTTAGTTGCTATATAGGCTATTATTATTATTATTATTATTTATGGTGGGGACGTCTGCAGTCGCACAGACGGGTGATCAGCTCACTCACCAGAGCTATTTCACCCTTAATCCCAGTCCGGGTGGCACTCCACTTCCGCTTCGGAGGCAACCGAGCCGCGCAACAGCCCCAGGAGGCACATCACCGTTGGGTTTCGGTTGCGGCTCAGACTAGCCTTTGGACATCATGGGGGTCTTCCAGGTTTGCACCTTTCAGGTCCGCCCACGGATGCCCAGCACGTCCGCCAGATAAGCCCCGCCACGTCAGTCGGTTAAGACCTCTGCGGCAGGGCCGCCCAGGCAGCCCGCGCCCAGCCTGTATGTAAATACCTGCTGTAAGGCATCGTCTGCCCACATACTCTCCCACCCTTGGGCGGAAAGCCTCCCAATTGGGATGCAGCGCCACCGGTCCCCCCTAGCTAGTCATGGCAGTGTGCACCCTGGAGCACTGGTTTTACTGGTGCTCCTGCAGTGTGCCCCCTACAAACCTTCTTGTGGCCTTACTGAACCTAATGATGTCTCCTAATTTGAGCTCCAGCAGCTGTTCCTGTATAGGCTAGCTAAGTTAGAAAGCAAAATATGTAATTAATAGCTTGGCACCATGGTCTCCGATCTTAGCAGGTTCCCTGTGGAACAAATGTAAAATAAAAAAAAAATTTAGAGTTTTGGCGGGAATTCTGACGGTGCACCGTGGTCGCTTGTTTTAATTATTTCATATTCTAGTCTAAAGTTGTGCTTGTGGTTTAAATGTGATGTGAATCTAAGCAATAAACATCAACGAAGATGGCCAGTATGTGGAAGCTTTGAAATAATTGATTTTGGACGCTTTTTGTCGGGTGGATGTGTCGACCATGTTCGACTCCTCTGCTGCGAGAAAATCGTCTGAAAAGCATCAAACTGGAAGGAATTAACGCCAAAACTCCAGCAGGGCCTTGAAATCGAACACATCCGATTTCATTGCACTTGTGAAAAATTAGATGTAAGCAAATAAAGAAATAAAAAGCAATAAGACGAGGCTGTATGGGCTAGATCCCTTTGCCTGCCCGAAAGAGAAAATTAATAAAAAAAAAACACATAATCAAATGTGACATTATTATGATCTGTCACAGGTGTGTGCCAACTCGGAATAAAACACGACGCGACTTAAAATTGATCATTCATTTAACTCGAGTTGACTCGAGTTAACGGGGTGAAATTGGATGAATGATTTGTTTTGTTTTCAGTTTAATGACTCTATTTCGCGATAATATTTAAAAAATGGAACAGAATCGTACGTATTGATCTAGAGCCATGTCTCCTGCACTAAAACATTACACAAAATATGGTATTTCTACAATATTTGTCTGTGGTCCATTGTTACATAAGCAGGAGAAAATGAAAAAACTTGTTTTTTGTTTTTGTGTTTTGTTTCGAAAAATAGGTGCAGGCGACGCGCCTTAAGATGTATTGAGACAATTTTAATTAATGTGAGGGAGGAGAATAGATTGATCGGGTCTTAGATTATTCTATGGATCGGGTAGTACTTAAGGCGCGTCTCTTGCACTATAAATAGTTTTTCTCGAAACATTACATAAAACCTTAAAACACTTAAGCAAAATAACGAACTTAGTTGTTTCCTGCTCGTAGAACAATCGAACATAGATAAAAATAGATGTTTTGTGTAGGTGTTTTTTTGTAATGTTTTAGTGCAGGAGACCTGGCTTTCGTTCTACATTGCAACAAGATAATGGATCACTAATTCACTACCCACAATCGCTGTATGGATATGGTAGAAGGCGACTTGTGTCAACTTCATGTCAGTAACTGGCGAGAAGTGGCACAGAACAGAGATAGTTGGAAACCTCTCATTTCGGAAGCTAAGATCCACTTTAGGTCGCTGAGCTGGCGGAGTTAGTTAGTTTTCAATTCACAAATTGTGCGCGCGCATATGAATGAGATAAAGCGAGTGCGTCGATCGCGTATTCGCTCTTCATTCTAGGGATGATCGATATTAGAAAAACATCGATGTTGACATCGATGCTAACATCGAATCAAAAGTATCGATGTACGATAAACATCGATAGCAAAACATCGATATCTCAAAACATCGACGTTTTCTGTAGCAAATAAAACTGTGTATTCCATTTATTTTTTATTAATTTCTTATCTTTTTATTTATGCGTTTATTATTATTGAAAACACAATACAGGATTTTTTTTTAACATTCTCATTAATTTTTGGGCACACTCTGTAAAAAAAAAACATTTCCAGGTGTTTTCCCTTTATGGCGGGTTTCAATAAACGATCTCAGTTTAGAGTGCAGATAGATCGCGATTATGAACCAATCAAATCAAGTTATTTGACGGAGTCATGTTTAAACAGTGTTCTTATTGGCTATTTTTTGTAATCTATCTGCACATTCGAACTGAGATAGTTTATTGGAACTGGACGTTAGTCTGTGCATCGAAGTTGACAGTTTTTTAAAATTCCAATGCAAAAAAATAACTATTCGTATGGCTTACTTCGATGATATTGATCAGTGTCATCTAGTGCTAAATAGTTGAACTCATAGTTATCTAGTCCTCAGCTAGTCCATCCAACGCCAGATGGCCCTAAAGAATATATTGACGTTTCGATATTTTATTCTCATAACATCGATGTGTCGATGTTATCGAAATCAAAACATCGATGTCAAAACATCGATATTTTCCAGCTAAATATCGATGTTTATTAAACATCGATGAATATCGATCATCCCTACTTCATTCACCCCAGCAATCTAACTCGAGTTAGGGAGATTCCAACTCGAGTTAACTCGATTTAAGCGCAACTCGAGTTAGTAAGTCGAGTTGACCATCCCGAGCTCACAGGTGATCCGAATATAATTTCGTTTATTTTGGTATCAAAGTTTGATTTTTACGTTTCATACTTGACGAAAAGTAATTTTCATAAATTTTTGAATTTATTTAACTGGGCAAATAACGTTCATCAAATGAATCCTCAAGTTTAGGTTATATTTAAGCATCCTACTGCATCGTTTTTTTTATCTTCTTTAAGAGTTAAAAACTCATAAACAAACAGTGTACAATGCGTACGTACACGCGAAGGCGTCCTGTAGGCCAGTTGATAGAAGATGTACGTAATCTATGTCGACTCTGTCTGGAGAAATCTGAAGAAATGACGCCCATATTCATTGATGGTTCAGACAGCATTCGCGGTACACTATCGCTCAGAATCATGATATGCGTTGGATTAGAGGTAAAAACTGCATAAAATTACATTCAGATAAGGATTTAGTTAAACGTATAATAAAAAAATACTTTCATCAGGTCACAAAAGAAGAGTGTCTTCCAAACATAATATGCTCGAACTGTCTCAAAGAGCTAGATGGGTATTATAAATTCAGGAAAAAATGTGAAGTCTCATACCAAAGGCTTAAGCTTCACTTACTAGCGGTCAAAGACAAGGAATGTCTACATCAAGTTGTTGGAAGAAGTAAAGATCAGGAGATGCACATTCAAGACAATGTTGATTGTAATAAATCATTGATGAAAAAAAATATTTTTTCTGACTGGAATTTCAATGGTTTAGGTAACAGTGAAGTAAGTAGCATGTTTTGTGCCTTTTTTAGGCCAATTTTGCTTGTGGTCTGATAAGCTCATGCCACACCGACATGGTGTTGCTCACCTTTATGGGAAGTCATGGGAAACTCCATAAGCTTTAAGCTATTTGTGGTGAAAAGTTTACAAGAGTGTGAACAACAAACTACAGGATAATGTGCTACTTCATGTCACTTATTGTCTGAATTCATGTTTATTTATTGTTCTTTCAGATATCAATAGATGTGCAAGAAAATAATATGAATATGGAAGAAGTGAATCAAATAGGAAATAATAAAATAGAGGTATGTCTTATTGAAAGTCACCAACATAGCCCAGAGGATTAGCATGTTGAAGTGGCAGTGGGCATGGCACTTAGCTCGTAGAACTGATAGCCCATGGGGCAGAAAAGTTCTCGAGTGGAGACCACATACTGGCAAGCGGCGCATAAAACGTCCTTGTAGACCGACAACCTGATGGTCTCAGAAAGGTGCTGGATGCAGGCCACTTCTAACAGGTCGATCTGGAAATCTTTGAGATTAGCCTATGTTCAACAATGGACGTCCTATGGCTGATGATGATCTCTTATTCTCATAAATATTGTGTGCAAACATATCTAACATGATAAACCTGTAAGATTCCCTAATAATCCCTAATCTGGCTCCTCCCTTTCCAAGGTTATATTTTTAAATAACATTTCCAGTGGTGCAGTAGGCAAAAAGCCAGTTGTGGAATAGAGCTTGTGGGTTCAATCCCGCAGAGAGACAATATGTTGCACACAAATATGTGTTTCTGGTCTGGGTGTTGTGAGTCTGAGAGTCTTGTAGTTCTGATACCCTGTAGGGTCAGGAGTATGTAAGTGACTGTTGGGTGTATTAATTTATTTATTCTTGATACAACACAACATAAGGCTCGTATCTTAATTAGTCTGGGGTAAACATACATATATACATACACATATAGTGCATTGTACACACCAGTTTTCCATTCTGTGTACTAGGGAGTTACCACCACCTCTTATAGCAATATTTTTATAATCTTGCTTGTTCCGATTCCCATACAAAAAAACGTAGTAAGAATATAATAATACTGCTATAAGAGGCGGTGGTAACCCCCCTGACCGTAGAAACAAACAAGATAATTTATTTAACATCTACCAACCTAATTAATAATTGTTTATTATTATTTCAGATATCAATAGAACCTCATGAACATAGTAATGTGAAAAAAGAAATTGAGGTATGATTATTCTTTATTTTGTTAAGGTTAATGGAGGAGAAATGGAGGTTTGATTCCGCACCGAGACAAATGTTTGTGTGACCCCATAGATATTTGTTTATGGTCTGGAGCAGTGGCGTAACTATATCATCTGAGGCCCGTGGCAAATTTATTGGATGGCCCCCCCAGAAAATTGTCAAGTTGTAATTTAATTGTAGATAGTCACAGGCGGCTCGGGCTCCAGTGGCCCATACTCTTATGTAACATATATATATGTGCCGCTTCCGACGACTAAATCACCTAAATTAGTTGAAAACATAACGTAAGCTCGCGACACCTTGGGCTGGGCCCCCCCCCCTCGGATCAGGAGCCCGTGGTATTTTGCCAGCGCTGCCACACTATAGTTCTGCCACTGGTCTGGGGTGTTTGTGAGATGATCCCATGCTGAGATCTATAGAGCGAATTTCGACTAAGTCAAAGAAAGGAACACAGGGAGGATTTGGAATTTTGAAATCGAACTTTAACTTGGTCTGAGTCTTTTTTTTTTCAAGATATTCTTTGCTTAGTCCGTCTTTCAGCCTGTTTTTAATTCTTGTAAAAATTAGCTTGTTATTGTTTACAAGCTGTTGCCCGCGACTCCGTTCGCGTGGAAATTTATTTTTCGGGATATAATTTATCTTACGGAATAAAAAGTAACCTATGTGTTTATCCTGGGTGTCAGCGACATCTATACGAAATTTCATTAAAAATTGGTCCAGCCGTTTGAGCGTGAAGTAGTAACAAACATACAAACACACTCACAAACTTTCGCCTTTATAATATTAGTGTGAAGTGTGATTACAATTCGGTATCAATAATCACATAGTTTATAACTTTTACACGGTTTTTATTGAGATATAAGTGAATATTTAGAATAAGTTGTAAATGAGAAAACATTTTTTGAGATTTCTCAAAAATCACCTTTTTTGAGTTGTCAGTCTATTATTAGGCGTGTCAAATGTATCAATAAAAAAATATTTCAGACACAAATTCACGACGCAGACAATCCTGAGATATCATCTTTCTTATCAACAGTGTTGATACAACTCGGTATACTAGACCAGCAGGGTTCGACCCTGTCAGTACTGGACCATGGCATTAACAACCTAGAACTTGTGATGGGGAATGATGATCAGGTCACCTTGGAATTGATGGAGGAAGATGTAAGTTTGCAAGACCATGAAATTAGCCTCTTGTGTAGGGGATAGATTAAGGGGTCAAACTTATTGTTTTATTCTAATTCACTTAAATCTATACTAATATTATAAAGCTGATGAGTTTGTTTGTTTGTTTGAATGCGCTAATCTCGGTAGAAAAAATCTGAAGTGTTGGATATATCAAATAATTATTTTTAGACGTGATTGTTAATTAGCTAGATATTTCTTTACATTACTGCCATAAGGATTGTGAACAAACTATACTACCTAAAGTTCTATTTATAGATCAACAAAGTATATATTTTGTCCTCTTTATCTATTATCTATCCACAAAATTCTAATTATGATGGGCTTGTGATTTTGTAATGAATTATGTGGTACTTTACTTTATATTTCAATGATTATATTTTCAGGTGCCTCGGTGGCGTGGTGGTATTTCGGTATGACTACGGTTCCGAGGTCTCGGGTTCGACCCCGGGTCGGGCAGAGTGATATTGGATTTTTCCATATCAGCCCGGAGTTTGGAATTTGTGCCCGATATAGCGATAGACTCGCCCCCTATCACATCTGGGACGGAACTAAGCTCGGCGAAATGTGGGTGTTCTAGTTCGCTAGTGCGCCTCTGCCTACCTCTTCGGGGATACAGGCGTGAGCTTATGTTATGTTATATTTTCAGGACAGTGCAGACGAAAGTGAAGTGCCAAGTATATATAAAAAAATGGAGCCAATAGTTTTAAATGGCATAGCTGGTGGCGGTGGTAAAAGTGAAGGCAATAATACTAGTGACAATATAGAGGAACAGATCATGACAATAAAGTAAGCAATTTTAAAGATAATCTTGTCATAAAAGTGCATATAATATTTCGACAATGAGTGATTAAATAAAGTCTAAGGATTTTTTAAAGATTCTTTATGAGGTAGTGGCGTAGCGTGGATTAATATAGACGTGGGCGAAGTCGCACCAGCGAGGCTCTTTTCTTTCGTTCCCAAGATCTACTCAATATGAGGCTTCTTGTGGGGCCTCAAACAAACACGTTTTTAAAGTGACGTTCTTTTTGACCGACTTCAAAAAAAGGAGGAGGTCATCAATTCGTCTGTATTTTTATGTATGTTACGCGATATCTCCGCCAAATGTTGACCTATTTTCAAGTTTATTTTTGTATTCGATAGATACAAAATTACGTATTCCAAGGGTTGTCCCATATAAATTTGGTCACGAACGGATAAGTTTTGAAGTCGGTCCGTTAAGTTTTTAATTGATGTGTAAAAGTGATCAAATTTATTAGTAATTTGTAGTAAAGTTTGGGGGTATTTAAAGGTGTTTCGCGAGGCCGTGGGCGAGAGCCTACTTCGCCCAAGCTTAGTTACGCCACTGTAGTGGGAGAAAAGTTTAGTATCTTCTTTAGCATCGTTGTGATTTGAAAGTCGATGAAACGAAAAAGCGTCAGTAAAAAAATACAGGCATAAATTCATAAGATTTAATGTGGGAGAAAATGAGATAAAGAAAGAAAGGAACTTTATTTAGCCAATACTTGAGACCAGCCGTGAACACCGAAAATGGGTTCAGGTGCACTTAGATAATTAACAAAATATTAATTGTTAATTAATTGATAGGAAGTATTTGTGCGCGCATGCGTAGTGTAAAGCTTGGGAAAAGGCATCACACAACTGTGGTGTTTTGTATATGTGTATTGTGTACATATTATACGTTTTAGTGTCTTTTCATCATTTTTTATAATAAAATTTATGTAATATATACGAATAAAATGTAAAAAAAAATATCAAACTTAATCATTACTAAAATCTATAATTATTCTTTTCCTGAAATTTTACATTCGTCTCATTATCTTGAAGCCAATATTTTCCAACGTTTCATTTTTACCACGTGTAACTTGCGCACATGTTTTTTTAAAATATCACTGTTAAATGTTTCCGATGATTGGTGTTTCTTGAAGGTTTATTGTTTCTATTCGGTGATAATAAACTACTTTTTTAATGAGAATTACAGTAATGTTAAGACTGAAGCTTTAACAACGGTCGTCTGTCCGGCAGATGGAAGCCGGAGTCGATCTCGGAGTCGAACAGTGGTGTTGGTGGCGGCGCGTGGTGCGGCGTCTGCCACAAGCGGTTCGCGACGCGCGGCTCCATGCTGCGGCACGCGCGCGCGCACTCGGGCTCGCGGCCGCACGCGTGCGGTGAGTGCGGCCGGCGGTTCGCGCAGCGCGCCGTGCTCGAGCGGCACCGGCTGCTGCATCTCGGTCGGTACACACGACACATTGGGCCTTACCTATAAAAAGCATTTTAGTTAAGCAAATGGTTAAGAATAATCTGTCAATTTTTTCCTTGCGTTACATTGTTTAAAAATGAAAGGGACAACATATGGTATAAAGATAAGCAGCGCTTAAATATTTTATAAGTAAGGGGCTTAAAGCCGGGTCTCCTGCATTAAAATATTACACAAAACATGCATTTTTCTCTTCTTCTTAACATAACATAACATAAGGTCACACTTGTATCCCCGGAGCAGTAGGCAGAGGAGCAATAGCGAACTAGAACAGTCTCATTTCGCCGAACGTAGTTCCGTTCCAGATGTGATATGGCGAGCCTGTTGCCATATCGGGCACAAATCCCAGACTCCGGGTTGATATGAAAAAATCCAATATCACTTTGCCTACCCGGAGATCGAACTCAAGACCTCAGGACGGTAGTCGTACCGAAACACAAACATACCACCGAAGCAGTCTTCTTCGTCTTTTTTTTATAATAAATAACACCCAACAGTTACGTATATTCCTGACCCCACACTAAGATCGAGTCTTGTGTTGTGGATATCAGGAACTATAAAAGACTTTCAGTCTCACAACACCCAGACCCAAAACAAATATCTGTGGGCCATACAAACATTTGCCTCGGTGCGGGGATCGAACCCGCGGCCTCTTGCCTGCTGCGCCACGGAAGCTGTCAAATACTCTGTGTAGTGGTGTATGAGCATGGGTGCGTGTGTGCCGTTGCAGCGCGGCGTCCGTTCTCGTGCACATCGTGCGGCGCGGGGTTCACGCAGCGCGCGGCGCTGGAGTCGCACGTGCGCTCGCACGCGGCGCCGCCCGCGCGCGCGCTGCACCTGCACGCCTGCACGCGCTGCCCCAAGGTGTTCCTCTACTCCTCCAGTGAGTTCACGAGACCACTATATTCGAGTCACTCTATAATAATCTTTCTTTCTTTCTACCTGCCCTTATCCCACTTTAATGTGGGGTCGACGCGACAAACTTTTCCAAGCATGTTGCAGAAATGATTTGACTAAGTTTTTACGACCGGCTGCCTGCCTGACGTCAACCCCCTCTGAGGGGTCCAGTCCCGGGCAAATTAAATTAGAAAATTCGCTTTGCCCGACCCGGGAATCAAACCCACGACCTCCCGGTCCACAGCCCATACATGCTGCCACTAGACCAAGGAAGCGACCGAGTCTCTATAATAATAATAATAAATAATATTAGCCCTGTAATTGTAAAGGCCGCTGGAAGTCGCCGGATGCAAGCCACTTCCAACAGATCGATCTGGAAATATTTGGGGAAGGCCCATGTTCAGCAATGGACGTCCTGTGGCTGATGATGATGATGATTATGATGATGTAATTGTCCCACTGCTAGACGCGGGACTCCGAAAAATGCAACATTTCACGGTTATGCCTAAGAAGAAATTTGAAACAAACTCGAAACATTGACTATTTTAAAATCATATTAATATATAGCTACTAATCGATTTATAACTTAATTTCGACCCCTTTAATGTAGGCACACTACCCTACTTTCATCCCTCTTAAAATAAAGATGACTTCCTTAAAGGTATATTTGGATGAAACCACCGAAATTAATTTAAAAGCTTATTTCCATCCTCTGTTTTATTACCTTTAATGAGTTGATTAAAAAATAAAGTTTGTCTAACTCAATCTTAGGATTATTTTATATCCATTGTTAGGGTTATAAATATCTTCACACTGGATATCACTACAAGTGGGTACTTGACTATGTTTGATTTTGTACACATTTTTATATGTACTAGCAAATAAAACAAAAAATAAACTCTTCAGTAAAATCTGCATCGAAAATGGTTAAAAAATAAGTCAGTGATTCATATTTTAAATTTTGCAATAAGAGTGGGGACGTAGTGGAGATATCTTGCTATCCCGTTCTAACGCACGTGCCGTCATGGCCCTGACGTGATTTTACTGATACTTCTCTTTCCCGCAGTTTGAAGATCACACAAAATTTCAAATGCTTATAACTTTTTCTTTTTGAGAATATTGTAATAATTCTTTCAGTACTATATTTTAGATGGCGTAAATTTCATATAAAATTAATAAAAAATAATTATTCAAGTACCCAATTGGTTCAGAAATTACCGAGTTTCTTTACAATCTTTCATCCCCTATTTTGTCTCTTTAAATTTATCACTCATAGTCATAGTCATAGTTTTATTTGCATACCAAGTGTACAATTCGGTCTTAAATTATTTATACTATGTGCTTATACTCAGTAGCCTTTGTCAGGCATTGCAAATTTGAAGGCGCTTAATGAATACATGAATAAACAGATCTAATATCTAATGTATTTGTAACTTTGTCATATGGGATAAATGTCTTTTTTTTGTTCTTAAATTATTTAGGGGATTTTAATCAAAAAGATTATGCCAGCACCATCGTATCCTAATATTAATAATTAGCCAAAGGGAGAAATGTGAAGGCCGCTTCAAGTTATTCACAAATTTATAAATTTTGGTAGCGTCTTCGCAGTATGGTTTAGATAAAATAGTTTGTATAACACCAAATTCCAAAATATTAACTTTTAACTCGGACAATAATGTTTCTCTTTCGCTCTTATATCGGACACATTCCATCAACAGGTGATGGACATCTTCTACTATACCACACAGATCACAATTAGGGGTTAAATGATAAAAGGCAAAAAAAAACGAAATATATATTTGTCAAATGTATAAGAAAAACAAAATATATATTTTAAATTTGGGCCAGATCAGCCAGAGTTTAGAAATATTAAGCACTATTATGTTCGTTTTCGTTCGTTAAAGTTATATTTTGTCGTATTTAAGGTTTAAGCCGGCACATGATGCAGCACAATGGTCGTGTGTACGAATGCATGGTCTGCAAGCGACCGTTCAGCGACCAGAGCTCGTTTCTGCGGCACATGCGCCGCACCCACGCGCTGCCTCCCGAGCAGCCGCACCAACAGCACCAGCAGCACCCGAGGGACCCGCAACACGACGCCGACACTCACCCGCCCAGCGAAACTGAACACTCTAGTATCAAAATCCAGCAACCCAAACTAGAAACCAAGGAAGTGAAAGTAGAAATGTCGGCACCGGATGAAATTAATTGAAGAAGATATACATATACATACGCTTACGCCTATATCCCCGGAGCGGTAGGCAGAGGAGCGCTAGCGTACTAGAACGCCCATATTTCGCCGAGGTTAGTTCCGTCCCAGATGTGATAGGGGCCAAGCCACAAATTCCAGACTCCGGGCTGATGTGGAAAAATCCAATATCACTGTCCGACCCAGGGATCGAACCCGAGATCTCAGGACGGTAGTCATACAGAAATACAACGCCATGGAGGCAGTGAAAATATACGCTTTCGTATTATCAGTATATAGTATGCCGATTCGGCATACATCACCAAAATAAATGTACTGCAATGCTGCTTTTTCAATGGCATGATTTTCACGTCAGTCTATGCAGCGGTGGATACGCAAAACGTGTCAAAAGATTTGGAGTAATGATCTCATTCGATTCGATTAACTATTTGTGTGAATCGTGATCTAGGATCAGAAAGAAAGAAAGAAATAAACTTTATTCAGCCAACGTCTCAGGCGACAGTGAGTGTGAGAGAACAAAAATAATAAGACAGAATATGTAGCATTAATAGGTAACAAATTGGGTGAATTACTAATTAGAGGTACGTGTTGAATATTATTAGTAAAATGAGCACACGCAACACCATGAACGTGCCCATATCTTAAACCATCCGTGCCCAAGACATGACTAACGCCCGGTTCCAATAAACAATCTCAGTTCGAATATGCAGATAGATTACAAAAATTAGCCAATAAGAACACAATTTGAACACGACTTCGTTAAATGACGTGATTTGGTTGGTTTATAATCGCGATCTATCTGCACTCTAAACTGAGATCGTTTATTGAAATCGACCGTAAAATGGCCACAGGCTTAGTATTCTGCCTGGGACAAATCAATCAGTCGTGAACCAGTACATACATAGTTCTACCGAGAACAATCCCACTTGCAATATTGATCTTTCAGGGTTGGTATAAGTGACTACTTATGTCTATATTGGTCATCCGCTTGTATTTTTTTTTATCCGAGCACGGCAAAGTGATTACACTGCACCTGATGGTAAGCATAGTGCAGTCCAAAAAAACTAGCGACCACTGACAAATAATTGGATTTATCAGTGGTCGTCAGAATCATGCCGGCCTATTTATGCTTCTTCACACTCCGAATCCGAAGAGCGAAGAAGCAAATCGAGGGGCTTGCGACAAGACAGACGGATAACCGATGCAGATACAGGGATACCCCCATACCAGTCCCAACCAACCATCAAGTCATGCCGCAAGCCTCTCGAGAGAACCAGAAGTACACTGGCTGATCCTGGAACGTGAACCACACACGGAGTGTGGGTCACTATGGGAGGTTTTGACACCATGTGTACGGTGGTCGCCATCCAGGCGAATACGAATATCCTACATCAGTAAATATTCTGTCAAAGGCCGCTCGATTTGCTTGTATGAGAGTATATAATTCAATGCAGACACTGATCAAATATCTATGCACAAGTTATCTACCATATTAGCATCTCGAATTGTTGCTAAATATGTTTTATCATAAACCAGTGATCGTATTTTATTATGTAGAGCAATGAGCTTAAGTTCACAAATCCCGAAGGGGTAGAGGGGAGGTGCACTAGCGAACAAGACCACCTACATTTCGCCGAGCTTAGTTTCGTCCCAGATGTGATAAGGGGTGAGCCTATCGCCATATCGGGCACAAATTCCAAACTCCGGGTTGTTATGGAAAATCGAATATCAAAAATCCAATCGAGCAATGAATTTCTAAATCATTTTGTTACTTACTGCAAATTGATATTTCCATGAGCGAACTGTCTTGTTATGTACCTATGTATGTGAGGTTATCATCAAATTGTTACATAATGTAAAAAAAAAAATATGAAATCAATTTGTATTAATCAAACAAGTATAAATGTTTCCTTATTTTAGTTTCAAGTTTATCATTTTAAGTTAATTTTTAAAATCCTTATCTATTATTTTTATGAAAATAATTATCTATTCGGAATATTGTTATTCTACTGTCAGTATCAAAGAGTTGTTACTTATACACTTTTGAAATTTTGGGCCTTACTTAAGCCTACACAAAACATGCATTTTTATCTATGGTCCATTGTTCTACGAGCAAGTGACAGCTAAAATCGTTGTTTTGCGTATGTGTGTTTAGTGTTTTGTTTCGAAAAAGTTAGTGCAGGGGAGACCTGCGGCTTTAGACAAGTGGCTTAAGCGCTATTCGAATAGAATAATAAATGTATGGAAATGACATAAGTGTACGCTATATGCGGCGTACCCTTATGTCATTCCCATACATTTATTATTCTATTCGAATAGCGCATAAGCCGCTTGTCTAAGCGCCCTGGCTTAATAAAAACATTTTATGTGAGCCAATGGTTAAGAAGTCTGTCCCTTTTACTTTTAAACAATGTGACATTAGGAAATAAGTTACAGGCTATTCTTAACCATTTGCTCACCTAAAATGTTCTTATAAGGCCTTATATGACAAATTAGTTGTATAATAATGAATTAATTATATAAAATTATTTGTAAATGACAAAAAAAGATGGGTTGCAAAGGTAATCGACTAAACAAACATTAATAACTGAGTCCATAAATTCGGCATATTTATGAACAAATGATACTAAAGTCAGTACAAATCTACTAACATCACATACAATTGAATCGGGTTGGATTCAAATAAATCAATATTTGAGTCGAATTAAACGTTGATCGAATCTCTGCTCTCACTATAATCTTAAGCGAGGTTCACACGAACAACATATACATGTTTTCAAAATATAGTCGTTGGTGTGACCCACGCTTAATAGATTCTTCCATAAATATGTAGATATCACTGGCAAGGTATGTGTTCAATTATTAAAATGATTTTGTCTAATTATGTGCAGCATGGCCGAACTAAGACTAAATTTCGGCACTTTATGTCTCAAATTTATCTGGTACTCACTCGTTACTAACTTCAAGACGTTCATCTTAGCCCGGCCATCCTACACAAAAGGTATTGTGATATAAATTCTTTTCATAGAATAGATCTAAATATTATATAATTATTTTGTTAAAATATAAATAAAACACAAATTTACTTAAACATTTTATTGGAAAAAAAAAATCCTATATTGAAGGCAACTCGGTATATTGTATAGTTTTAGAAGAGTGTGTGGAGCGATGGAGATGGCACGAACACACCACTCACATCAACAAACATACAAACAAACACGCCAGTCGCCACACCATCGTAACTTATGGAATGCCTTTATTCACTTAACATTAAATTATACAGTTCCTAGAAGCATACGACCGTGCCCACGAGGGCATGTTGAATTTTGTTCAGACGAGACACAGCGGTGTATGTATATATGTATAATGTGTTACAGTAGATGCAACACGTACCAATTATACTCGATATAATATCAGCGACGACGCACGCGCACACAAACGTGAACAAACAGGAGAACCGCACTGAATTACATAATTACACTTGAAGGCGCTAACACAACTCCTATATCTAAAATATAAATGATTATAAAAATAAATAAGGGGCGTCGCTCCCCTCCCTCTCCCTCCAGTCTCCTCTGTGTCCACCCCGCGCGTGTAAACAGTACATCCCGCTACACAAACAACCGCATATCACTAAAATAATCAACAGACAAACTATAATAAAACGATTCTACCACGAATTAAAAAAAATGCTGAACAATATGCACACAGCTCGATAATTTGACTCGCAATATACTCCCGAATAATTGCAAAATAATTAATTCCAATATTTAAAAAAATATATAATTAATTTATTATATTATAATAGGTATGATATAAGACGTATCTGTGTGGAGGAAGGATCGACCGACCCGTCGACATTCGACGGCGCGACTGGATCCTATGTTTATACATATATGGATTATAGCACATGGTCTAAAATAATATTACTATTAAGTAATAATCAATATTTACATTATATAGTTTCGACTACATCGTCCGACGAGTCCTTATTGTTCGTAAATCATAACACGTAAGCACCACATACTGATTTAATGTCGATAAAATTTAACAAGGGGCGAAGCGAACGCGAATTTAGGCCGAACGTTGTATGATGATTGGAACGCTTTCTGCCGACCTCTTTTTGGACGGTGCGTGAATAAGTAAAGTGATCGACCAACTTACGCCTTGTCCTAATAAAAAAAAATAGTCGTACGACAAAATCCGATGCCCATATACAATACAATAAAAACACTTCGAATAGACCCATATGACTTCGGATGGTATTATAATATTCCATAATAATAATTTTATTATGCATAGGTCAGTTGTAATGCGAGCATCCGATCTTATCATCCGACTTTTCAACTACGATTTGTCGTGACGCCGGCACACGCAACCGACACGATCAGAACATAAACTGTACTTTCGAAAACAAATTTTTCGTTTAATAAGTGTAAATTTTGGCACTAACGGTGCCGCGCGGTGTCGCTCGCGTGCGCTCACGCAATAATAAACTTTACTTGTGTGGCATAAAGAGTTATATTGAGTGACTCGCGGCCGCAGTCTGTCCACACAACTATTCCACTCACGCCGCGTTTCTCACTCCACGGCACAGACAAATAAATCTACAAGACGCCACATAGTTCCTCTCACAAATATTAGGCATTGCATAAGACGCGACTCGTCTTTCTTTTAATATTATTTTTGGCAATAAACTTTACATTACGAGTCTCCGTATGACATAACCTTGTCACTGTAAGTATCCGTATGACAACCTTGAGTCTTCGTATGACACAATTTTGTCCGCGTGATTACGATAGAATCGTATGATTTAATACTATCGACAATTCCATATTTAAATTGACCAATCAGACACTACTAGACATGACCATACATGCGAAACGTAATGCGTGTAGAATGTAGATTTATCTCTCGTTCCGTATATAAAAGTACAAAAGGTGCGTGAGTGTGTATCTGTAGTGGTGATGGTGATGATGGTGGTGGTGGTGGTTACATGTTCTCGAACTGGTCGACGCGCCGCTTAGTATTTCCCTTGCGTATCTCGCGCAGGGTCTTGTACTTGTCTCGTCCCTGGCGCACATTCTCGCGGTGGATCTTGTCCATGGCCGTCTCCTTGGTCTCGTCGCGGGACTGCGCTAGATCTTGTTTCAGCGCCTGTGGAGGAATAATCAATCATTAATGTTGGTGTGAGCCGAGGCCAGCTTGCGGGGTGCCAAGGGTTCTAGGACGAATGCGCTATTTATCTCGGTATCATACATGTAACATTCATACCTGTTGGGTGCGGTTGATTGATGAAGAGGTGACTAATAGTGATCATCGTAGTTCGCAGACGCGCAACAGTGGATTCTAACTCCTTTTAGTATTAGTACTAGTTATACAATCACGACGTACTCCAATAGACATCTAATGTCCGACATTCTTTATCAAACCAAGTCTATCCGCTATATCCCATGTCATAGTGCCATGTGCTGGCAGATGTCGGTCGTGACTCGTGTGTGATGCGTAGACTAGTTGTGTAGCAGTAGTTGAAGTTGTCACGTTGAGTCGAGCGGGTCGACGAGGTGGTCGCGTGAGTACAGTACAGTACAGTACAGTACAGTCACCTTGAGTTGGTTGTGCAGCCTCTCGGAGCGCTCGGCGAGCGTGCGTCGGTCGGCGAGCGGGTCGACGAGGTCGTCGGGCGCGCGCGTGAGCTCGCCGGTGCCGGAGTCGGAGCCCGCGTCGGAGCCGTCGCCGTCGCCGCCGGAGCCCGCGTCGGCGCCCTCGGACACGTGGTGGTGCTGCGGCGTGGTGGCGGCCGCGAGCGCCGCGGCGGCCTCGTCCTGCAACACGTTACACGTCATTATACTGCAGCGGTAGGCTAGCGACTCCAACATTTGGTTCATACAATGCATATATTCTTTATTATAAACTATTTTAAATATAGTACGTACATACATACATAGACCCCACACTTGTGTAAGGGAAACGAAACGATAATTAAGGCAGATATGTATTTTTTTGCAGCATCATATTTGTATAGATAAATACAAAGATTATCAATTAAAATAAATATTAATAAAATAATCAGCTGACGTTCGAGCCCACTCTAGCGATACGGCGCGGGGAGTTTGTTTTGTAAGGTCATGCACCCCGCGCGGGCGGCGTGACGGCTTTTGAGCTCCCGTCCGTCGCGTCATCCGCGCGCGCCCAGTCGGCCATTGACGCGAGTGCCTACCTACAGTTACACGCGTGCGCCGACATGACATTTATAAATTTTGTGAATTTGGCTGATTATTAATTGTTTTATGTTGAATTCGAGTTATGATTGCGGTAGTGAACGATGCTGTACTTTTACAATTTTCAGGACAGCAATTATGAAAACTCGTCTCATGCATTGACAATTCACCCCCAAAGTTTATCAACTATTCGGCATGGTATGGTCATCGTATGGTAATTACAGTCTTTCTATGGGGTTTATAAAATCGTCCGGTCCCCCACCGCTCCCTCCTTGATAATAACTGGACATCCAATTGGAACAATGGGTCTAGGTAGAATGTTGTGCGCAGAAACTCGGTCGTCCGTGCGCCACACTCGGCGACAAAAAAAGCTCCCTGGTTAGGTAGACACCACGGTACCTACATTTGTGCGTTCATTGACCACTTTTGTGTTCGCTTTACATTGTGGGTTTAATTACAAGAGAGTTTACTAAAATTGTTTGCCGCTGGTGTTAAAGTATATTATTACTATTTTGGTTTTCGGAAGCGTTTCCCTCCCACCCATATAAGTGGAACACTAAAGCGTATTGAAGAAGGTGTAAAGTTCGTGATGGTGTAGTGTGATGATGTACCTGCTTGCGTCGCGCCTCCTCGACCTCCTCCTGCAGGCGGCGCGTCTCGGAGTCCTTCTGCTCGACCTCGGTCTGGATGCGCATCACCTCCTCCTGCTTGGTGCGGATCTCCTCCTCGAGCTTGGCGCGCTCTGCCGCCTCCATGTTCTGTCGACGAAATACACCGTGTGTAACAATCACCTACTATCCACTGACCATGTACGCTATTACACACCGCTATTATAAAATAAAAGATAAATACGTGGCCGACCAAGTTACTGAATAAAAATATTTGTCATTGACGTGCAAGTTCAATAAATCCCACCACTATATTCCCCTTTAACTGTTGAAGAAAAAGAAGACAGATGGAATTAAATTTTATAATAATCACATAATTTCGACTAATTATCGATATCGATATTTTTACTGGATGAAACAATGCCCATAGTACAAGTGTTATGACAATTATCGATACTTCGAAATCATTTCCATAAATTTTTTTAGTTCGTTATATTTTCCACAAGTGGCGCTGATAGTCAAATGTATAGTAAAAACGAATATTTGCTGCGATTTCGAGAACTGTCAAAAACACTCTTACTATGAGTGCAGATGAATCTGCACGATAATACAAAAATCAATGTAGTTCTTCAGCAAAGAAATAAGATGTATGATTTATACCTTGGTCTCCTCTAGCCGCTGCATCATCGCCTGCAGCTCGTTCTGGCGACGTTCGAGCTCCTCCTTGGCGGCTTGCAGTTGACGGAGCTGCTCCTCCAGTCTTCTGATCATGTCCTGCGCTTCTAGGAGATTCGCCTGGAATCAAATAGAACCATCTCATTAGTCATTAGATATGACTGATTGCATCATAAGCTTCTATAAAGCAAACATAATGGAATATGGTTGCTACATTAAAATTCTGCATTACTTGAAGAATAATAATATGGGAATTGGGTACTTGACTGTTTTTTAAAAAGTATACAGGTATATAATATATTTCTACAGAAATTCATTAATATTGGTTACTATTGTCAAGTAACCAATTATGTTTATTTAAATCAGCGTCTCTTGCACATGTTTTTTCGAAACAAAACACAAAAAACACCTACACAAGGTTTTTCATTGTCTCCTACTCATAAAACAATGAACCATAGACAAAAAAAAATAGAAATACCATGTTTTGGGTAATGTCTTAATGCGAGACGCGGCTTAAAACTAGCTGTTGCCTGCGACTCTTCGCGTGGGAATTAATTTGTTGGGATAAAAAGTAACCTACGTGATAATCCAGAGTATCAACTACCTACATACCAAATTTCACCAAAATTGGTCCAGCCGTTTGAACATCAACAAGTAACACATTCACAAACTTTCGCCTTTGCAATACTAGATTAGATACTGAATTTGAAGAAATATATTTTTTTTTGACTGCCTCGATGGCGTGGTGGTATTTCGGTACGACTACGGTTCTGGGGTCTCGGGTTCGATCCCCGGGTCGGGCAAAGTGATATTGGATTTTTCCATATCAGCCCGGAGTCTGGAATTTGTGCCCGATATGGCGATAGGCTCGCCCCCTATCACATCTGGGACGGAACTAAGCTCGGCGAAATGTGGGTGTTCTAGTTCGCTATTGCGCCTCTGCCTACCCCTTCGGGGATACAGGCGTGAGCTTATGTTATATTTTTTTAATAAACGCAGCTGGCAGCCATGTATGATGTATCCTGTGCGTGTACTGTATATATGTAAGATGTGGGCATGCGGCGCCGTACCTGCGAGCGTTCCATCTCCTCCTGCATCTGCCGGAGCCGGTCCTCGTACTCCTGCTGCTTCTTCTCGGCGCGCTCGCGGGCCGCGATCTCCAACTGCAGCTTCTCTCTGCATGATACATGTTTCATGTCAAACAACCGAACCATAAGTCATAACTACTAACGCCCGGTTCCAATAAACAATCTCAGTTCGATTGTGCAGATAGATTACAAAAATTAGCCAATAAGAACACAGTTTGAACATAACTCCGTCAAATGACTTGATTTGATTGGTTCATAATCGCGATCTATCTGGCCAAACTGGCTCAACTGAGATCGTTTATTGAAACCGGCCGTATGTCATCATTAAAGGGGCCACCGGAAATGAAAATCACATAAATCAAATGTAAGAGTCAGGGTGGTTACCACAATCTCTTATAGCAGTATTATTATAATTTTACTTGTATCGATTCCCATACAAAATAAACGAAGAACGATTATAATAATACTGCTATAAGAGGTGGTGGTAACCCTGCAGGTGTTTATACTTTTTATTTATTTGCTTTTATATGATCTAACTCGAACAGCATACATTTTAAGTTCGAGTATAGAACTCAGACCCCATGTGACGGTTTATTTTGAACCGACTTCACAAAAAGGAGAAGGATATTTTTTAAGAAGTTTTTTTTATATATATTATGTTACGCTTATCTACGCCAAATGTGGACTGATTTTCAAGAATCTTTTTGTCTTAGATAGAGCTTATTCCATATAGATTTGGTCACGAATGGATAGAATACACGAATAATTACACAAAAAAAATAAACACGAATTTCGAAGTCGGTCAGTTAAGTTTTTAAACTTGTGATTATAGAGACAAAACTGCACACTCGAAATTAGATGGTTTAATGAAATCAGTACCCAGTCAGTCACCTTGTTTCTAGCTAGCAATTAACTGGAAAATTCTGATAGTATACCGACTTTCAGACGCCCAAACAAACCTGTCACGACTACACTAAGATATGAATGAAAACTCAACATTTGTTTATCACTTCATATTTTATTACGTACTACTTGTAATAAAGCTGGTGTCCGACTTGTTTATCTCTTGTCATGCATTTTTATTGAACCTCGTTCTTTGTCGCATCGCAATATTTGTACAATTCGATACTGATAGCATCTTAATTGTTGTTTTTCGTGGTTTTTATCTACAACATGTGTATTACATTCGTCAAGACGCTATTACATCAGCAGTTTGTATTCTGTGTAGGTTCTAAATTGGTTACTTGACTATGTTTGATTTCATATATAATAGCAAATAAAACAAAAAAGAAACCCTTCTGTAAAAACTGCATCGAAATTATTTGAAAAATGAGGCAATTTATATTTTAAATCATGCAGCGAGCAAGAGTGAGGGCGTAGGGGGACTAGTGGGGATATCTCACTATCTCTTTCCAACACACGTACGATTATGGCCGTGGTGTGAATATACTGATGCTTCTCTTTTCTGTTGTTTGACAGTTCCTCCAGATTTCAAAGGCTTATAACTTTTATATTTTTGAGAATTTCTCAAACCGACCGAAAGTTTCTCGTAGTTCCTGATACTTACGACATAAGACTAGTATCTTAGTGTGGGGTCAGGAATATGTATGTGTCTGTATTATTATTATTATTTATAAATGTTTCTACTAATTATGGCCAGTTAAACATATTATTATTTATTTCTCTCCCTGCTATATTTTATATGACGTGACATAAATATTACATAAAATTAATACAAATATTTTAGTTATCTTAGATCTACGATAGTGTACAGCAGATCTTAGATCGAAGATAGCAGCGATAGCTCAGTTGGGAACGGTACGGACTGCCGAGACAAAGGTCGGAGGTTCGAGACCAAATTGAGCATACACCTCTGACTTTTCTTTGTTAAGTGTATTTTTATTGTGAAAAATTCCTTGCTATAACGGTGAAGGAAAACATCATGGGGAAACCTGCATACCCGAGAATTTCTCCACAAGAAATTCGAAGGTATGTGAAGTCTACCAACCCGCATCAGGCCAGCGTGGTAGATTAGGTCAGGTCTAGGATTAGGTAGACCAGGTCGGAGGTGTATCCGCACGTACCTCTGCGCCTGCTTCGCCAGCTTCTCCTCGCGCGCCTGCGCCTTCATCTGCTGCACGTCGATGGTGTCGGGCTTGCGCCTGCGCATGTAGAGCTCGTGGTTGCCCATGCACAGCGCCAGGATGCGCTTGTTGACGCGCACGCGCGGCGCGAAGAACACGAAGTCCGGCGCCTTCTTGTCGATCGGCTTTATTATGAACTTGCGGTCGTTGAACGATATGTTGCGGATCTCAGACCACGGGAAACCGATTTTTGGAGTCAGCCTGAGGACAAATTTGAACAAAATAACGAAATTTTGCAGCTAATCGTAAATTACTATTGGAAAAGGATTGATATATTTCTTTGAATATTTTAATTTTGGTTACAGCAGATGGTTTGGAAAATTAAAACTATTTTTATAGTTAAAATAGCAATTAATTTATAATTTTACACTTCTTACAGTACGGTTAGTATATGTACTTAAATTCGTACATTAATTTATCTTTTTTATTTTACCTACTTATCACATCTGGGACGGCTATAAGCTTGGCGAAATGTGGGTGTTCTCGTCGTCACTCTATTTCGCCTCTTACTACCCCTTCGGGGTTACAGTCCTGAGCTTAAGTATGTAAACGACTCGATCTCATCAGCGCAACACACTTTTTAAGCATGTTGCAGAAATAATTTGACTTAGGTTTGCAACCCTATTAGAGTGAGTATATTTAACTGACTTGTCATCCTTCTCGTAAATGTTGAGTCCGAGCGCGTCGACGCCGAGCCACAGCTCCGTGTTCTTCTTGTTGCGGATCTCGAAGTAGTTGACGCCGTACATCTCGAGGTCCTGAGCGATCTTGAGGTACTCCATCATGGCGTCCTCTCGCAGCATGCCGCGGTGCTCCTGCCACCAGTTCGTGATGCTCTGCTCCCACTCCTCGCGGGACATCTGGTGGAAAACTCATATTTTTAGAGTTTAGTTGGTCTTTTGTTGATACTTGTGATGTTACAGTTTCTAGTAGTGGTGGTGGTGGTGGTGGTGGTGGTGGTGGTGGTGGTGGTGGTGGTGGTGATGATGATGTTGGTGGTAGTGTTGTTGATGGTGGTGTTGGGGATCGTGGTGATGATGTTGGTGTTGGTAATGGTGGTGATGGTGGTGGTGATGATGATGGTGTTGATGGTGTTAGTGGTGGTGATGTTGGTGGTAATGGTGATGGTAGTGGTGTTGATGGTGGTGATGTTCTTGGTGATCTTGATGACGGTGGTGTACCTTGTGTTGGTCGGTGACGCGCTGCGGCAGCAGGCGGTCGTTGGCGAGGAAGCCCTGCGCGTGCACGGCGGGGTTGTGGTCCCCGTGGCGCGCCTGCACGGCGTACGACGCGAGCAGCACCGACGTCTCCGGCGGACAGTATATCTCGTCCGAGAGGATTGCGTTCTTCACCTGCGTCACCGAAAACAATATCACTTAAAAGTTACAAAAAAAGGAAAAGAGAAAGACACAAAGAGAAAAGAAATAAAGAAAGAGAAAAAGAAAGAAAGATAGAGTGAAAGAAAGATGGGGTGAAAGAAAAAAAGGAAGGAAGAAATACTTTATTCGTAACGGCATGCGAATACATAGCATCCGACTAAAATTAACAAATAGGGCGTAACGTTTACATGAATACGTCACAAAACGACCCAAACTTAGATCTACAGTTAACTCAATATACACATTTTATTGGCTTATGAAAAGCAGACGGGCAGATAGCCCACCTGAGGATAAAAGGTTATCGACGCCTTTAGTGAAAGAAAAATGAGGATTGATCAGAAATATTTTAATATGATTATCTGGCGCATTGACAATCGTTTTTCGAAGTGATTTTTTGACATTATCAGAACCTAAACCGAAACGTTATACTCATCGTACCAGTTTGGATGCCAAATTCCATGTACATGTACATCATGATGTCATTTACGTTATTACTTCGTCAAGTCTGACTGACTCTAGATTCAATCAAAAGGTCTATCACACTATGGTGCGGTTACCTGAAGGTAGAAGAGCTTGAGTGTGATCTCCTGTATGAGCTCGTCGGCGACATCTTCAGGGTAGAATTTGGCTCGAAACTTGAACTGAAGCGGGTTCTCCTTCTTGACGTCCTGTTGCATCACCTGCGATAGACAAACGGACAATATTAATAAACAGTTAAAACAGACAACCCTTATGAGTATTCGCAAATATATCTTCTACAATAGCTCATGCGATCAAACCTCACAATACTGAATTTTGTGAGCATTAATGTTCAAAATTGATTCAAAATAAAAAATATTAACAAAATTTATAACAGATGGATATTTGGGAGAAACATTATAAAATAATGTTCAATTACAAATTCATATTAGATAAATCGAGGTTCGAAGGACCAAAATATGTTTACAACATTTTGTAAATTGTATAATTTATTTGGAATAACACTTTTACAAAGATAATAACGAAAATATCTTACAATTTAACATTAATTGCAAATTACAACCTTTAATTACGTGCAAATTGAAAACCAATGAAAATGATGGATAGTTCGAAGGACCGAAATGATTTTCATAGTCAAAAATAGCAACCTAAAATTATTTTCACATTTCTCAGGTATACCTTAAAATGAAAAAAAGGCGAACCAAAATAAAAAATGAACCTCATCAAGTAACTCTTACCCATCTGGAGAACGGTAGCGACCCTGACTTCGCACGGTGCCGACGGATCCGGGGGTAAGCGTTAAAAAGGCAACAATTAATTACAATTCAGCGCCAGTCACTGGCTGTATGTCATTAATGGACAAACACTAGCCGTAATAGAGTAGCTTACATTACGATTTGAAATGCTCATAGCTTATACAAACTATATGATAATTGTGTAAACAAGATTACGTAAGGCAATAATGAGGATAGCTTTGCGATTTGTAGTACGCAGTTTAATGGATCAGCCTTTGGTGGCAGACGTGTTGGCACCTCATGGTAAATGAATACCATCGCCGTCATCAATGCTAGGGACACACTAGTCTACTGTACTTATAAAACTGCCTATGAAGAGTTTCCTACTAGCCTTTTAGACTGGCACGGATCCAGTATTTTCCTGAGGGGCTAAAAGGACAATTTAGAATGTCAATAAAACAATTCTATAATTAGTTGAGAGCTATTTTAATATAGCCGCCAACACTACGATATAATTGGTCGTTAGTATAAACGCTAACCCGAGCGTGGTAGATAAATGATGTCACTATAAGTCAACGAACCCTCATTAGGAGCACACATGTTGAGATGATCCATCGCTATACTCGCAAACGCTGTTTCGAGGGGGTACAATGGGAGCAATTGCCCTCAGGGGCTTCAGTGACTAAAATTTTATGTACTTTAAATTGTTATGTGACTCACCTATATTTTTGGACCGACTTCCAAAAAGAAGAAGGGCCTCAATTCGTCTGTATTATTTTATGTACCTCTATGTTACGCGATATCTCCGCCAAATGTGGACCGATTTTCAAAATTATTTTTGTATTATTCCAAGAGTGGTCCCATATGAATTTGGTCACGATCAAATATGTTTTGAAGTCGGTCCGTGAAGTTTTTAAACTTGTGACTTAGAGACGGCCTTTTAGTCAATATCATAGTGGTTACCATCACTGATGGACTTTTGTTAAATGAGAGAGAAAACTTTTTAGAGCTCGTTAGGACAGAGGACATCTTATTATACTGACAAAACATTACGGAGGAGAGTAAAGGTGACTTCAAAACATAACAGAAAATGTCTCTTACTTTTTGATAAACAATGACCCCCCCTCGATGAAGTCTTGGATCCGTGCCTGTCAACTCTGAAATCAAGAGCCGCCCACTACTAATACTAGATCATATTAATGAAATGTCGAAATAAATGTGGTTTATTATACTTCTTTATCGAGTGCTTTATTTTTATTATTTATTTCTCTTATGCTTTAAATGCTACTTAACTGAACAATTATCTTACTTATTTGTCGATGATAAAATGAATACTTAACCCGATATACAATATTTAAGGAGCGTACATTGATAAATACAATATGCAATTAAAATTCTTTCAAAATGTATGCTTGTACATTGTAATAATAGTATTCAAATAATATTGATAATAAGATTCGTAATTGCAAAAAAATAATATATGCTTCAGTTCACAGACTCTTCAAATAGCTCAAACTGAAGGGGTCTGGGAGGGTCCCCGGGGTTGTTGCCCTCTCAAGCACTCTCAGCTTCCACAATTATAGCAAAGACCAAAAATAAATGTTTGCCTTGAAGAATCTCAACACAATTTGTTATAAATCAAAACTGTTTAATTTGTTTAACATGTTTGTCAGTGTTGAATTTTAGTTAATACTAATAATAATATATTTTTTTTAATGCTAATAATTTTTGTTACCTTTTAGTAATAGCGAAACATGATGGTTATTACGTGAAAAAAAAATTTCAATCTCAAAAACTGTTTTTTTACAATCATGTTTCTGTAAATACTAAAAACTAATTCACTTAAGCAATTAATAGGAGAGCAGAAGGATGGCTATAAAGTATAGTTCTTAGCATTTTCATAAAATTACAGAAGAAAATACAATTGGTACAGCATGGAAAGTAAGACAGAAGTAAATAGTGTTCATAACAAATATAAAATTTCAACAAAACCTATTTCTAAGGTAAAAATTATTTTCAACTATTCCAACAAATCATTGTGATTTTATCACAGACAGAGTGAGCCATTTTGTACAGTTTCACTTTTAATCTCTTATCTTAACTACATATCTTGCATCTCGATGGACACAACTCTACACGCATTCACATTAAAACCGAGAGTTAATTTTAAAACATCATAATTTGTTTGAATGATATTGTGTAGAACCTTTCATCACTCATTACTTTTTATTTATTTAATTTATAATCAGCCTCTACCGTATTTCAACCGCTTTTATCGCATTTAAATAACATGATAGTAATTATTTATTGCTAAACTATTCTTAAAAGGCGTTCATAAAATCTAGCGTTTAAGAACTCGGGTTTACTTGATACTGGTTTTATAACAAAGGCATATGTATTAACTAGCACATCTACTAAGACCGTGGGCTGTACAACCGGCCCTGGTCTTACCAGATCATCTTCTCTGTCGTAAGCTGCTTCTTCATCATTCTCCTCAGGAGTCATTACCTTCTTCACCACAGTAGTGAGGACTTTTGCGGTCTTCTCTACGATCGATTCCGGCTTTGTAATAATGTACATTTTTTATTATCTATTATGCTTTAATCGTGAAGAACGCTGTTAATACTCCATACACCCATTAGAATGCAATACATAAAGCGGAGAACAATCTGAATACATTCAATAATATAAATAAACACAATTGGCTTTTAAAAATGCTACTTATTAATTTAGTATGAGGAAATGCCAATGTTATTATGATGCTCATGGGGCAATTGTGCTTTTGTCACTTGATTCCATTTTCTAACTAGATAAGGATTTTTGAAAAACAAGTTTTTTTAGTTAGTTACGGTCCCACATCCCGCATAAATTATCATTATCAAGCATCCCGCACTATCAAATCTTCGTTATTCACAGACCTATTATCATGGATAATTTATTAATGGTTATTGAAGACCATAAGTTTAATGGGATGACACGTGTTATAAATATTAGTGGAACACCATTGGGCTAAATGCAATTAGGTAAAGTAGATGTCAATTTAGTTTAAGTGGATTTTGTATTACCTACTAAGATAACCACTAACGGCCAGCTTGTTCATGTAAATTTAAAGTAAAATAAAAGTTATATGTGTTACATGAAATTACTGATACTTTGGTGAATGACATCTCTTTGAGGTAAAAGTAATGCTAATAGCTTAGGACGACTTGCACCACTATTACTAACCTACAGTTAGTCCTAACCTCAAGTTAAATTGAAAATGAAATATATGAAGGTCATGTAATTCATTACATGTAATGTACTACATGCAATTACAGATAATAAATGATGTCATTTCATTAATTACATGTAATGAATTACATGTCCTGTATATATTTCTATTTCAATTTAACTTGAGGTTAAGGCTAACTGTAGGTTAGTAATAGTGGTGCAAGTCGCCCTTAAACTATGAATTGTCAAAATAAGCAGTTACTTTAACTTTTGCTTTCGATAATCGACCCCACATTGGATTGGGATCAGGCGAACTGAAAAGAAAAACGAGGAGCTCATGTGATAGAAGGTCAATTGGATTTCACACACATCATCGACCATGACATGACTGTATTGCTAATGTACTTTTAAATGTTATTCATTAATACATTTATTACAAAACATCTTTATAAAACAGAGGTCACTGATGTTTCTTATTTAAAAATCAGGTGTTTGCAATATGTAGGACGCAGCGACAAAATGTTCTTTAAATATTTATCAAACTAGTGTTTAGGGGAGGGTCTGGTTGATATATAAGTCAATTATTTGATAAATGATTATACTAATACTGCCGAATTTTTTTAGTGATAGAGCCATGCTGTAGACAGTTCCGTCTACAACATGAATGGGACAGCTCGACCGATTTGACACCTCTGTCTCGCAGAAAAACGATGTAAAATGGCAGCTCGCTGTCGTGTTACGTTCGGTGAGTAAGATTTCCAGTGGCACAATTCCCTCCCTTTCCCAATCCCCATTTCCCTCCTTTTATTGTCAACGCATCCATGATTCTTTTTGTGATTTGGGTATCTATGGGCGGTGGAGATCGCTTACCATCGGGTGACTCATGTGCTCGTATGCCGTCTTTGCCATAAAAAAATATATTCTTTGCTACTATATTAGTTCTTTGCCGTACTAAAAATCTATCTATGAAGTATCTATGTATCTAATCTGACGGGCAGGCATGACCTCTAATGATGCATATCTGCGCGTGCCGCGTCTCGCGTCGTCTTAGCGCCGCGCGTTCAACTATCGGCGAAAGTGCGGTCGTCGACCCCCGATTGCCAACAGTCAGCTGTTCTTGTGCGTACGACGCGCCATCTGTCTACCATCACCATTGCCACCGGGCACAAAGACGCCGAAAACAGCTGCGAGCTGATCATTTGTCATTAATAGAATATTTCCTTACGACATAGTTTAATACCGTTGCAGTGAACACTGTAAATATGGTTAAGAAAAATATACCTTCGCTTGTGCCTATTCTTTATTTATACATACTCTACAATAATTTCAACTAGAACTATTCGGAAACCTCCTATCAAAATGTCTGTTCAAACTACTAGAAACTGGGCAGGACAAATATTAGACAAATGTTAGTTTTGTCAAGTGGTAGAGCCACGCTGTAGACAGTAACGTCTATAGCACGAATGGGCCGGCTCGACCGGTTAGATACCACTGTCTCACAGAAAACCGACGTAAAGTGGCAGCTTGCTGTCGCGTTTTGTTCGGTGAGTGAGATTTCCGGTGGCCCATTTCCCCACTCCCTTTCCCAATCCTCTTTCCTCCCGTTCCATTCCCTCCTTTTAGGTTGGCACCGCACCCATGATTCTTTTTGCGTCTTGGGTGTCTATGGGCGGTGGAGATCACTAACCATCAGGTGACCCATCTGCTCGTTTGCCAATCTCTGCTATAAAAAAAAATGTATGTCAGTTCTAGAAGCGCTTCATGCAGCGTGTGAAAAATATTTTAATTATTGTCTGCGTCATGATGATTGTTGAGAAGCAAAAATGACATGATTCATTGTAGGATAAAATTACATAATCCAAAAGGTTTAGTTCATTTTTGATCATAAGATTTTACTGAAAGATGTCAACCTGCGGCGGTTTTAATGTGGGTTATTTTAACTTTGAGTTGTTTTGGGTTATAATTATGTTATTTATTAGTTTATGTGATAAATATAAATTATTTCCTTTCATTTCTTAACTATCTTAATTAGTCAATGTTATAGACGTATGTATAAAACAGCAACTGCTTAATTGCGATGTCACCGGTTCGGTTAAGAATTATCACTTGCTCTATCGGTGAAGGAAAACAACGTAAGGAAACTTGCTTATCTGCGAATTATCCACAACAATTTTTAAGGTATGCGATGTCTTCCAGCTCGCATTAAGTCAGCGTGGCGGACTATGGTATTGTACTACCATTAATGGAAGAGACCAATACCCAGTAAGACGACAGTAGGTAACAATATTTGCAGTGCCAACCATAACCGATTCTCAATAACAGTGACGTGCACAGACATTCCGATCAGGGTACACAAATACTTGTAAAATGATTTTCTACAATTCTTACATCACCATTACTGCCATCGTCATCTAATCACTATGGATTAAAAATATAATCACTGCTTGCTACTTTTGCTACTTTAACAATTTAAATTAGTTTTAATCATTACGATTTATGTAAACAGCAAAATAATTGTCAGGGTAGACACTGTCTCTTTGTATATGGAATGCACGCCACTGCTCAATAAGTCCCTACAACAAAGTCGTACGACATTTGACGCGTATAGAGCGGTGTGCTCAATTCCACTCGCCAGGAATCCGGAACATCCATGAAACATCTTATTTGAATTCCGACACATGCATTACGTCGCGTACACGACAGACGACAGACGACAGGTACGCAGGGCCGGTTTTGTATTGGGGGTCACGAAGACGTTATCACGTAAACAAAAATGTAAATAAACGTGTAAGGACAGCCTCCGTGGCGCAGCGGGAGTGTAGCCGGCTGTGAAGCGAGAAACCGCGGGTTCGTTTCCCGCATTGAGACAAATGTTTGTGTAGCCCCACAGATATATGTTTCAAGTCTGGGTGTTGTGAGAGCGTGCGTCTCTCATAGTCTCTAACACCCTCCATACAGGTTATACCTGTCCGCCTAGCATGCGCGCCACAAGAACATTTTGTCTACGCTTTTTGTCCTGTTATAACCGGTTTTCTCTATTTGTCTACGGACATTAACATGCGTCCTCGTTTATTTTCATACAATATTATTGACAAAACGTAGACAACATCTCGACAGTCGATCATCGGGATATCTCGTGGCGCTCATGCTAGGCGGGCTAGTGTGGGGTCAGGACTAGGTGTGTGACTGTTGCGTGTATTTATTATTATTAATTGTGATTCAAACCAAAATATATTTTATTGAGATATTATTTATTTGTTCTTGTTTTACAGATTATGACTATAATCTCGAGGTGTGTATAATGAACACCAATCAACAACAAATTGCATCATACAATTTTAAGATTCCATTATTTGCTTTAATATCAGCATTAATAATATCAATAATTGGAAGCAAGTGAATCAAATGATGCAGCTACGAATACGTTTTTTTTCTGCATTGTATTTTCAGCTCTATGCGAAAATCTCATTCTCTCTCTCACATAACCACATATGACATAACATGGTTTATAAGTAGACGCTCGGAATAAAAACGAGGAATTAGTTATCTAAAGCCGCGTCTCCTGCTCTCTTTTTTCTCGAAACATTACACAAAAACACTTACGCAAAACAACGATTTTAATTGTAACCTGCTCGTAGAACAATAGACCATAGATAAAAAATACATGTTTTGTGTAATATTTTAGTGCAGGAGACGCGGCTTAAAGCATTCAAACCAGAACTCAAAACATTAGCAGCGAGAGCTACCATATAATGCCTCCGGCTCTGGCGCCCGCAGTCCGACCCCAAAGCCGGCCCTGGACATACGTGATCGAATCAATTCGCGATTGGAAGTGAAAATCGGAGGAATTTTGAGACAACACCGCGAGTATCGACCATATACTACGTCTCTATGATACAAATACACGATTTATTGTTGATGCACGAGTTTGTGTCACGAGTTTGTTTCTCACGGGCGCTTCCAAGCTGAATAGCGTCAATGTGGGCTGATCGTGATGATGACTATTTGCACATTTAGGGCGACTTTACTATTACCACTATTACTAACCTACAGTTAGTCCTAACCTCAAGTTAAAATGAAAAAGAAATATACGTAGGACATGTAATTTAATACACATATGACATAATGTAGTACTTAGGCTTACTTATCTTTGGGGAAGGCCTATGTTCAGCAGTGGATGTCCTATGGCTGATGATGATGATGATGATGATGGTGATGAATGTAATTACAGATTGACATGTAATGACAACATTTAATTAATTATATGTATTGAATTACATGTCGTTCACATATTTCTTTTTCAATTTAACTTCAGGTTAGGACTAACTGTAGGTTAGAAATAGTGGTGCAAGTCGCCCTTAGTTATGTATTTATATTGGGCCTTACCTTTAAAAACATTTTCGATTATCTTATCTTTAAGAATAGTTTGTCACTTTTTTCCTTGCGTCACATTGTTTGAAAATGAAAGGGACAACCTATGGTAAAAGATAAGCAGCGCTTAAATATTTTTATATGTAAGAAGCATTATAAATGTCTATTCATATTAGGCCTTACTTATAAAAACATTTTAGCTGAGCAAACGGTAAAGATTAGTCTGTCACTGTTTTCCTTATGAAAATAAAAGGGACAGACTGTTAGCCATTTTCTTAGCTAAAATGATTTCATAAGCAAGGCCCATTTTATCTGATATATTTGTATTGTATGTAGTAATCTCTACTGATTTGTGTTTATTACCGCTTTTTACAACCATTTTTAGCAATGTCTGTTACAGAAGAAGTACCATTATCAGTTATGTTACCTATTTTTTGGTATTATAATACTCATCTCTGTTGATATAAAGCTATAAATTAACAAACATTCAGACAAACAACTTTCCCACTTTTGCGCCAAAACGTTGCATCTAGCAGATACCTGTCCATTGATACGTGCGCGCGCGCATGTTATGACGGCCAATAAGGCGCGGCTGTGCGATGTGACGGCGATATATTTCCGTCTCGTTCTAACATAACCTAGTTCCCGATGTCTGCGCCATGCAAGACCTTAG
Organism: Clanis bilineata; assembly: GCA_036417725.1. NCBI lineage: Eukaryota > Metazoa > Arthropoda > Insecta > Lepidoptera > Sphingidae > Clanis > Clanis bilineata. Next base: position 16,750,483 of record CM071145.1, on the reverse strand, counting down.
GCCCTTTACCATCATTAGCTAAAGAATTTAACTATCACTTAAACTGAAGAGTATTTACTTACAGACTTATCTTGGAATCCTGTCACAATAGTGGAGGTACTTTATTGTGTCTACCTGGACCCTTAGTAAGAGTAAGTTTTGACAGTTCTCACTTCTCGAAAACGGTAATAGTTATCATTTTCGTCCTCTTGGGTGTTATTTATATTTATTTATTTATAATTATAAAGTACTAACAGGTAAACATAACATAAGCTCACGCCTATATCCCCGTAGGGGTAGGCAGAAGCGCACTAGCGAACTTGAACACCCACAATTCGCTGAGCTTAGTCTATCCCGCCACGCCCGAGGGTCGCCCTCTGTCACATTTGGATGTGATAGAGGGCGACCCTATCGCCATATCAGGCACAAATTCCAGACTCCGGGCTGATATTGGAAAATATCCAATCACTTTGCCCGACCCGGAGATCAAACCCGAGACCTCAGAACGGTAGTCGTACCGCAATACAACTACGCCACGGCTTGTGTAAACAACATCGAAATACCTAAAGGAAACGTTTGGAATTATCCTCAACATACATTATTATAAACCTGATGGCCTGACTCATTATGGTCAGGGTGCAGTCAATGATTATTATATTGATGACACCACTGAGCTGCTGTATAAATATTTAAATAAATAAAACTACTATGATCGGACTGCCTCGGTGGCGTGGTTGTATTTCGGGACTGCCTCGGGGGCGTGGTTGTATTTCGGTACGACTACCGTCTCCTGAAGTCCTGAGGTCTCGGGTTCGATCCCCGGATCGGGTAGTGATAATGGATTTTTCCATATCAGCCCGGAGTCTGGAATTTGTGCCCGATATGGCGATATGCTCGCCCCCTATCACATCTGGGACGGAACTAAGCTCGGTGAAATGTGGGTGTACTAGTTGGCTTGTGTGCCTCTGCCTACCCCTTCGGGGATACAGGCGTGAGCTTATGATCGCTACTTTGAAGTAAAATATTATACAGGCAGCTTCTGTGGCGCGGTGCGCGAGTGAAGCCAGGCATCGGCTCTGAAGCGAGGCCGCGGGTTCGATTTCCGCACCAAGACAAATGCTTGTGTGACACACATATTTGTTACGCGTAGGGGTGTTGTGAGACCAAGTCTTTCGTAATTTCTGATATACCCACATACAGCTAAACTCTAGTATGGGGTCAGAACTATGTGTGCGACTGTTGGGTGTATTTATTTAGTCCCACTCACATATGTAGGTAGTGAACAAGGGACAGAATTAAGCTCAGGATGCTCTATTCGAATTCAACTCTACCTACACCCAAGGAGAACCGAAAACTGAAATCATGTTTGTGTTCATTAAAATCATGATATTAAATATGGCTCGATCCTCAGTAATCAATGGTCATTTAGAATCTAGATCGTTATAGTTACCCCTAGCCACTAGATTTTTTTCTATGGTACCCAGGACACAAAAAGAATCATGGGCTAACCTAAAAGGAGAGAAATAGTGATTGGGAAAGGGAGGGAAAATTGGGCCACCGAAAATATCACTCACTAAACGTGACAGCAAGCTGCCACTTTACGTCAGTTTTCTGTGAGACAGAGGTGCCGGTAACCAGTCGAACCGACCCATGCGTGCTGTAGACGTAGCTGTCTACAGCGTGGCTCTACCACTCAAGCTAATAATAATAATAAAGTAATAAATACACCCAACAGTCACACACCTAGTCCTGACCCCACACTAGGTATAACCTGTATCGTGGAGGTCACAGACTATGAGAGACTTTCGGTCTCAACACCCAGACTTGAAACAAATATCTGTGTGCCATACAAACATTTGTCTCAATGCGGGATTCAAACTCGCGGCCTCTCGATTCACAGCCGGCTACTCGCCCGCAGCGCCACTGAGGCTATCAAATGACTAGAAGGTTCTATGTTCTACAACTAAGTCGTTTTTTTTCATGCCGCATGTACGTTTACCTGGATACTGTCGTACAGCGTGCTCAGCCCGTGTGAACCGGGTCACAGGGGCGCGTGTTCTCGCTTCGATGCTCGCGACAGTGCGAATCGGTACATCAGTGTTACAACGGGCTCTACAACTCAATTGTCTATGCAGTAAGATTCAAAATTGTGTAGCGATGCGCGTAACATCAGCAAGAGGTACCCCACGATTAGGCCAAGCTTATTTTCAGCGGCATAACGGCCAGCAATTTAGATTTTGGGCAACATGTGTGTTTTTGGAATCGAAAAATCATACACAATGATTGCTTAACTTGGGGATTTGTCTTTAATGATTTGCATGATTCAGTTTAATGGTTAAAGCACACATATTAATTCGGAAACGTGTCGACACAGTTTCATCTCAGCACTTTTCAGTTCACTTTCACTCAACAGTTTTTTTATTTTAAGATTCCCTATAAACAATGTAAACTTATCATCGGAGGTTACCACAACATCTTATAGCAGTAATATTATAGCCTTACTTGTAGCAATTCCCGTACAAAAAAAAACAAAGTAAGATTATAATAATATTCCTTTAGGACATAGTGGTAACACTCTCGTCAGCATTGCCTCGCCTCAGAACCTCTCAGAACTGATGGTAGAGACGGTAACAAGTAGGTAAGTATACTCTTGAACAAATCAGACCTGAGAATTGGCGTCTATATTGAGTTGCATCTAAAATGCAAATATATGTTTCATAAAAATGTCAAGTATAACACATATTTGGCCAACTTTCGCCGCATATCTTCAAAACATGTTTATTCAACGACCCTCAAGGCCGTCAGATCTGCGATTAAGTAATCGCTCTACTACACTACAATATCTAAGATAAAGAATTCCTGAGGAGCGGCGGCAGGGCGCGTGACGCAACACTCACCGCCGCCGCGCGTACCAGGGTTGTTAGCATGGAGACACGGCACAAGAAATCGGAACAGCTCGTCTAGCATGCGCGCCACGCGATATCCCGATAATCGACAGTCGAGATGTTGTCTACTTATTGTCTACAATATTGTATGAAAATAAACGAGGACGCATGTTAGTGTCCGTAGACAAATAGAGAAAACCGGTTCTAACAGGAAAAAAAGCGTAGACAAAATGTTCTCGTGGCGCGCATGCTAGGCGGGCAAGGTGTCTATTCTATAAAATGTTATCGGATGAACGATATCGGACCCATACTCTACCGCACAGACCAATATAGATGCACGTATATCAAATAAATGTCAAACACCGAAGAGTGGGCAGTCGAACGGTTTACAGCATAGCATTCTATGAAACGAAACTTATAGCACCGATATTGGTTGGACACGTTAGCCACATAGAATAATAGCAAAACGTCCGAAACGAAGTCCGCAACTGCGGATTTCGTTTTAGAAACTAGGCCTCCTGGAGCTTACAGTCCCCTGTGTCAATTACAAGGGAGAGTGTTATTAGTGATGAAGCTAGGCGTGGGCGAAGTGGGCCCTCGCACTTTAAAGGGCCTCACAAAGTCCCTTTTAATACAATGCCCTCAGACTCTACTAAGGATGACTAATTAATTTGATCACTTTTACGCTCCGAAAAGAATGTCACTTTAAAAGCGTGTTTGGGGCCTCGCAAGAAGCTCTCTCTTCGACAGTATTTCTAAGATATGACGAGTATGCTGATTGGAAACGGGCGAGGGGAAGAGACTGTCTCCCACACGCTCATTAGACATCTCTGTCATCTATCAGTGTACGGAGTGTTGGCTGTTCTGTGTAATAATAACTCACATTTCCTAAAGATTTCACGGGGACATTTTCCGTTGCAACAACCCTACATGTTGCGCGTTTCATACGATAATCATAATTATCGTGCGACGCGACGCGAGTGCGACAAAAAGTCACATTCCACGAGCGAGCAGAACGAACGCGCTCTGTAAATCTACCATGAGATGTTACACTTTTCGGCGGGGAATATTTATGAGATTTTATATCCGTAATCAAGCAACCGAATGACCTGATGATAAAACATGAAAAACAGAGACGAAGGCACACAGAACATTACCAACATCCCTGACAGCTTTTTTAGAATCATATACATATACAAGCTGATCCGGCGAACTTCGTTCCGCCTAACAGTCGATTCTCTAATTTTTTAGTTTTTTTTATTGTCTAATATAAACGTAGCCTAAGTTACTCCTTATTACATCAGCTACCTGCCAATAACAGTCCCGTCAAAATCGGTCCAGCCATTTCAGAGATTAGCCGGAACAAACAGTCAGATAGACAAAAATTGTAAAAAATGTAATTTTGGTGTATACCTCTATATACATATATTTATATACATGTAGTAAAAAACGGTTATTTAAATATTAGAAAGAGAAACTCCAATTTTATTTATATGTATAGATGATATACTCGTATGTGAATAAATACTTCAGTTTAGATACCTATTGAACTTACAAAAATAATTTATATTGACCACGTCTGGCTTCTCTTGAAAATGATGATCATCGCTTGTCATCGATGGACATGGATCAATTTAAGTTTAAAAACTTAACAGACAGACTTCAAATCCGATCGTGACCAAATGTATATGGGACCACCCTTGGAATAAGCTCTATCGAACACAAAAAGAATTTTGAAAATCAGTCCACATTTGGCGGAGATATCGCGTTACATACATAAAAAAACCCGACGAATTGAGGACCTTCTCCTTTTTGGAAGTCGGTGGACAAAAGCCTGCGACCACTCATCTCTTAGCAATCTCCAGCATCTTCGCATGCGACATGTAAAATGATTATTTAGACAATGAACAATTTACTGTAATGATGGCAAATGACGGCGTCTCGCAATGTCGAAAGTTTCATAGCAAATGGACCGACCGTTTTTAATTTCCCACCTCGGCAAGTCATAAAAGTTTAAGCAGCGTGGTCGTCCATCGGTAATCAAGACATTATGGAGGTGGTAGAACAGAGAAGTGCACGTGCAATTAGATTATAGACAAACACATAAGTTCACGCCTGTATCCCCGAAGGGGTAGGCAGAGGCGCACTAGCGAACTAGAACACCCACATTTCGCCGAGCTTAGTTCCGTCCCAAATGTGATAGGAGGCGAGCCTATCGCCATATCGGGCACAAATTCCAGACTCCGGGCTGATATGGAAAAATCCAATATCACCGCCCGACCCGGGGATCGAACCCGAGACCTCAGAACCGTAGTCGTACCGAAATACCACTACCAACCACCAAACCCACCAAAAAAAGTTTTCCATATCAGCCCGGAGTCTGGAATTTGTGCCCGATATGGCGATAGGCTCACCCCCTATCACACCTGGGACGGAACTAAGCTCGGGGAAATGTGGGTGTTCTAGTTCGCTAGTGCGCCTCTGCCTACCCCTTCGGGGATACAGGCGTGAGCTTATGTTATTAGTCCTTACATTTAGTCTTGACATAATCCTTGTAAATTGCTTGATGATTTACAATAAGACGCACCCATATTTCCACGAAATGTCTTCAAACAATTTATTTCCATGATAAGTAAAGACGGTTTCTGAGAACATTATCGACTTAACGTTTTGGTAATATTTTTAGAATCACTCTGTGAGACGTCTTATTGATACACATGTATCGGACATAGATCAAAAGTCTAAAGAAGCCACGTACAAATCAAGTGAAAAACGAGCATAGACAGTTCAACTAAACTAGCGGCGGGGAGCCTGTGAAGATTCGCGTCTTCAGTTCATCAGATTTTTCTACTGAATGTACCTTGTGGCGTTATGTATATTTATTTGACTATGTTTGCGGATATTTTTTATCCAAGCATGACATCATTACTTGCTTCACTTCACAGGACATGACCAGATGTTCCATAGACACATACATGCCATATGCACATGTCAACATAGTTCATGCGCAAAGAATGTTAGTTAATTAAATTTATATGGTCGTATGAGAACATACTCCATTGGGTTCCAATGTTTTATCCTGCCTGTAATTGGGTACTTGACTGTTTTTAATTAATTTTATATGAAATGTGCGTAATCTCAAATATAGAACAGAAAGAAATACTGAAATGTTAAAAATAAAAAAAGTTATAAGTCTGAATTTTGGTGTACAAACTGCGGGAAAGAGAAGTATCAGTATAATCACGTCACCGTCGTAACGGTACGTGCATTGGAAAGGGATAGCAAGGTACATATGTCCACCATGCCCCCACTCCAAAATTTAAAATATGAATTACTGCCTCATTTTTAAACCAATTTTGATTGAAATTAAACTATTTTACGTGCATTGGAAAGGGATAGCAAGGTACATATGTCCACCATGCCCCCACTCCAAAATTTAAAATATGAATTACTGCCTCATTTTTAAACCAATTTTGATTGAAATTAAACTATTTTACGTGCATTGGAAAGGGATAGCAAGGTACATATGTCCACCATGCCCCCACTCCAAAATTTAAAATATGAATTACTGCCTCATTTTTAAACCAATTTTGATTGAAATTAAACTATTTTTACGGATTATATCACTATATGGTTTTTAATTTTTATGCCCGACGTTTCGAAAGCTTTGCAGCCTTCGTGGTCACGGGTCAGACTAAGATGTCATTTGTCCAAAAATGTTAATATTACATTATCTACCTTCATTTTAAAATTATACAATTTTGATTATCATTTTTACATAACGTTTTTTTATTTTTATTTGCTATGTAAATTAAAATTGTGTATACAATCAAAGACAAAGTATCTAATTCTATATACAATATTATAATGTATATAAATAACACCTAGACATTCATGAACTTCGAGTGCACAACGGATACTCTCGATTGCAGTTCTGAAGATCGAGCTCACGTAGATTTAGTATTCTTCACACAATTGACAGCACCCGTGGCGCAGTGGGCCAGTAGCCGGCTGTGAAGCGGGAGGCCGCGGGTCTGATTCCCGCATCGATACAAATGTTTGTGTGCCCTACAGACATTTGTTTCTGGTTTGGGTGTTGTGAGACCGAAAGTCTCTCGTAGTTCATGATATCCGCGACACAAAACTTAGTGTGGGGTCAGGACTATGTGTGTGACTCTTTCTTTTTACCTGCCCTTATCCCATCTTAATATAGGGTCGGCGCAAACTTTCTCAAGCATGTTATAGACTAGATATGGCTCAGTTTTTACGACCGGCGGCCTGCCTGACGCCAATCCCCTCTGAAAGGTACAGTTCCGGGAAAATTAAATGAGAAAATTTGCTTTGACCGACTTGAGATTCGAACCCAGGACCTCCCGGTCCACAGCACATATATGTATGCTGCCACTAGACCAAGGAGGCGACAATGACTGTTGGGTGTTATTTATTTTATTGACTTAACTCGTACTAAAGGCCCAGAATGTCGCTGATTGCTCAGCAAAGTACTTCAAGTGTTTATAAGCATACGTTAACAACAATATAGGAAAATTACAAGGAAAACATCCGCCACATACGAACAAATGCATTCTGAGCAATCACACTCACAAAGGCTCGTAACATTTATGGATTTATTATTCATAAATCAAAATGTGACCATTTGCATTGGTCATTCGTGAGTCACAACTCAATTATTTTACCTGAACACCGACATTATATTGTTATGTATTTTGTAGAAAAATCTAGGCTTTGATAAGGGATAAACTCTTATGCATTTCACTTGTTGTAATTATGATACATTTATGTACTTAAATTTTTTTTTTATAGCAGATACTGGCAAATGAGCAAATGGGTCACCTGATTGTAAGTGATCACCATCGCCCATAGACATCCACGACACAAAAATAATCATGGGACACCACTGTCTCACAGCAAACCGACGTAAAGTGGCAGCTTGCTGTCTCGTTTCGTTCGGTGAGTCAGATTTCCGGTGGCCCATTCCCCCTTTCCTTTCCCAATACCTTTTCCCTCCCCTTCCATTCCCTCTTTTTAGGTTGGCAACGCACCCATGATTCTTTGTCATGTGTGTCTACATGGGTGTCTACGGGCGGTGGAGATCACTTACCACCAGGTGACCCATCTGTTCGTTTGCCAGTCTATGCTATAAAAAAAAGTATATCTCAATTATTCTCGACTATACCATTCAGCAATGAGCAGACACAGAAGCAACCGAACATTGACATCCTCGGCATTATCTCATCTCGGAACCGGATCCTGCGATATAAATGAGTAATATTGTGTGCAGTGCGACCGATGACTAACACTTCGTGGGTGGTGATATGATTTGCTCCTAATATGTAAGTTTTGGGCACATGTGGTAGGCACATTGCTTGTAGTGGAAGTCATTGGCCGTGACAATGGATTTGGTATCGCACCTCCACAGTCTAGGAGCAACGTATATGAGTATGATTCGTACACTTGACCGCCTCTGTGGCGCAGTGGGCGAATAGCCGGTTGTGAAGCGAGAGGCCACTTGTTCGATTCCCGCATTGAAACAAATGTTCGTGTGGCCTACAAGTGTTTCAAGTGTGAGTGTTGTGGGACCGAAAGTCTCTCATAGTCTCTGACACCCACGATACAGGTTATGTGGTAGTGGGATCCTAGTGTGGGATCGTGACTAAGTGTGTGACTGTTGGGTGTATTTATTTATTTATAAGACACAATCAAAAGTCACTTTCGTGAGACATTAAATAGAGTAAAAGGCACAAAGATTATGAAATTAATTTAAAAAATATATCAAATATTCACCATGGCATAGTGAGTTAGTAATTATTTGACAAGTGATTTTAATCAACTGTTTCTCAGTAGCTTATCAAAACATTCACACAACAAGGAAATATATGAATCTACAATGTTGAATACGAATACATAAGTAATTTTGTAAGCCTTCGTTTCTTTCAACCTGTCCTTATCTTTTATAGGGTGGACACAATACACTTTCTCAAGCATATTGCAGAAAGGATTTGGTTTAGTTTTACGACGGATGCCTGCCTGACGTCAACCTCCTTTGGAGGTTTCAGTTCCGGGCAAATTAAATTAGGAAAATTCCTTTCCTCGACTTGGGAATAGAACACAGGACCTCCCGGTCCACAGCCAATATATGCTGCGACTACACCAAGAAGGCATTTTGTAAGCTCTTGACATACAAACAAATTGTTTGTATGGAGTGGGAATTGAATTTCTTTACATCTGTAAGGCCGTTAAACTACCAGTCAAATTCTATAATTACCCGATTTAAAAGAAGAGTCTCTCATTTAGTCATTTATGATAAATGTGTCTTGTTATCATGAACATTGGTTAACCAAAACATAAGTACAAGGAAAGTAATAACATAGGGAAAATGGGAAAACCAAATTAAATTTTCCTCAAAAACGCTTCCTGCTGTGGAAATAATCAGGAAATCTACAGGGACTTGTGACTCATCAATTCTGGTTTTTCCGGGATGTTTCCTCCGATATTTTGCTTATCGATATGATCTAGAAACTTCGGGAGAAAAGTGTTTCCTTCCTCAAAGACTGGCAATACACGTAACGTTTCCTCTATTGCGGGTGTTCTATGTCCATGTGTATATTAAGGTTAACCTGCTTGTTGCCTACAAAGACTTCTGTGTATACTAGACAGGCTGGTACATAGATTGTGCGCACAAGTTTCGGTCAATTGACCACAACTCACTATAAGAAATCTGCTATTTGCTTATACACTCGCCGTCATGTTCCACAATTTCACAAATTATTCGCGTCTTTGTGAACAAATCACGCAAAAGCCTCAGAATGGATTTCAATTTTTTGGCATGATTTTTTTTTAGACTTTGGACACTAACCTAAAAAAAAATTCATGATGTCTATAGGAGATCGCTATTAGCGATAAGACTGCCCATTGTTAACCATTGTCACCAACCTTATTAATAAGCGGTCACGCAATCCAACATGCGGACTAAAAAAGCTAGCTCTACACAAACCTCCGTGGCGCAGCGGGCGTGTAGCCGGCTGTGAAGTGAGAGGCCGCGGGTTCGATTCCCGCATTGAGACAAATGTTTGTGTGGCCCACAGATATTTGTTTCAAGTCTGGGTGTTGTGAGACCGAAAGTCTCTCATAGTTTCTGACACCCACGATACAGGTTAAACCTAGAGTGGGGTCAGGACTAGGTGTGTGACTGTTGGGTGTATTTATTTAAATATTGACATTTTTTTTCCGAGCACGGTAAAGTACACCTGATGGTACCAAAGTAAGCGAGTGCACTAAAGAACACAATACAACAGACAACGAGTTAAGGCGTTTCCTGCACCAAAACATTACACAAAATCCTACTCAAAACACGGTTTCGCTACATATTTTTGTCTATGGTCCATTGTCCCATGAGCAGGATACAGCGAAAATCATTTTTATGTGTAGGAGTTTCTGTGTTTTGTTTCTATAAAAACTCACACAGGAGACGCACACACGAGATTAAATCAAGCCTCTATTTATGATTCTTCACACTCCGAAGAGGGAAGAAGGAAATCGAAGGGCTTGCGACAAGACAGGCGGATGACCGGACTGATATAACGGTATAATATGTTATGGTGGGTATATGTTATTATAATTATCATAACATATTAATTACCTTCACCCACAAAGTAGTATTTCACAATGTATTAGTTACGGATCTCGTTATAATAATAAACCATTAAAAACTAGTTTATTTGACCATTAACGTTAATGTTTTCCAAAACACTAGCTCAATACGTGACAAACGTCTTGTGAGGAAAAACTTCAGGAAATGATATCATCCTAATACCGATCAACGTATACTTAAAGTCTTAGACCTTGCTTTAATAAAAATTGTATAAAAAAAAATGTCTAATGTTATTTAACTAATTTGTATAACGAGTGTTGACGATTATGTGTATACGAAAGTCGTAAACATACATAAGTTGATTTTTTTTTTGTTTCGTCGAGGAATCTAATTACAAATCTCTACATGCCGGAGCATGGAGGTATGTCGGACTCACAGGCTGACCCACCGACCACCACCGACCCAAAAAAAGTTTCTTTCAACGGGGTAATCTCGGAAACTATTGATCCGATTCCTAAATATTCTATCACCATTAGAAAACCACATCATCCTGGAGTACTATCTTCAATTTTGCACCAAAGTAATTCCAATGAAAAACATTTTCACCAACATATCAATGAGAATCGAACCCAGGAAGTCACGGTCCACAGCCTAAACACAGTGCCTATAATCCAAGGATGCGATGATATCATTTCGGCGTCACGTCAGTATATAAATAACTTTAGTCACAACTCACACGTTATCATTTGAGTGTAGTTTGATATTACTCACTTTGAAATACAGCCTCATTGAGGACAGTAACGTCACGAGGAGTTCCTGATAAGCATCAACAGATGGCGCTTATCATAATTTACAACCTTCAAGAAAACACATTTCATTTTCTTCAATGCTATCTCACTTTGAAAGTTAAAATGTTTGGTCCGTCATTAACATGGTCACATAGGGCCTTACTTAAAACAGCATTTTTAGCTGAGCAAATGGTTAAGAATAACCTATCACTTTTTTCCTTGCGTTATATTGTTTAAAAAAAAAAGGGACAACCTATGGTATAAAGATAAGCAGCGCTTGAATATTTTTATAAGTAAGGGGCTAAATCTTAGGCTGAGATCTATACAGAGAACGTCGACAAGTCTAAGTCAAAGATACGAACTCAGTGAGGATTTGGAATTTTTAAATCGAATTTTGACTTAGTCAGAGTTATTTTTACAAGAGAATCTTTGCTTAGTCTGTCAGTCTGTTTTAGCAGTGAGTCTTTTTGATCTGAGCCTGTCCATAGTGAAAAACCAGTGAGTTCCAGTTCGGGCGATTAACTTGCATTTGAGATTTTTAAGTTTTTTTTTTGCTTGATTGGCAATTCTGCCCGTCATGGCAGTAGAATCATAGAACAATAGGACCAGACTAAAACTAACGATTATTCGTCCTTTTACATATAATAACGCCTACGTACGGACAAGTATGATGTAGCGATACGGAGTAATGGCGTACAATGACATTCCGAATCCAATCCTACACAAATAAAGCACATCTATACAACCTCCAAACGACCTTTACATAACACGATCCGCCACAGCTCAAGTGAATGATTCACAAGGAAAAGGCACAAGTGAAGTGGGGACTTGTGCACACGCAAGTGCACATGTACTTGTGAGTTGTGACGGTGTAATATCGACACCAGGTGCACTATTGGCATCGGATACTTTAGCGTTGACGTCTAGGAAGTAAGGACACTCTAGACACCAGACGTATAAATTCTGACTTCATATCGTATTAGCTATTAAACTGAATAATCATTTTTAATTCGATTTGTAAATCTAAAAGAAATGTTGATGCTTTCTCTATAAAAATAATCCTAAGTGTACATGTATCGACAATCGATAAATTCGTATTCGTAAATACGAAGTTACGAAGTATGATAGAACGCGAGGCCGGCACAAGTACGCGTTACGTAAACTCCACACGACATGTGCACAGCACTCGGCACGAAGCGTACCACCTAGCAACAGAAAGCCTTATGTGAAACTATTGTATAACATTGCCTATTGGCTGTGTTACTTTTTACTAACATCGATATTGTATCTACGTTGCTTTGTATTCTCACTAAATTAAATCACGTATGAAATTGTTTGAATGAAAAACAAAAGATCTCAAGAGTTGGCCTGCATTTGTTGATTGGCAAAATGAAATTACGTACATGAACACAGAAGGAAATCAATCTCAAGACTTCATTAAACCAACTTTACACAGTGAGGATAAAATAAAAACAAAGTAAGGCCAAGGACATCGAAAGCAGGTCTCAGCGTCTCGAGTATCGGCTGTCGACTCTCGGATGACTCTCAACGACAGTCTAGTTGGTCACAAACGAACGCAATTTGCAAATGGGCATTGGAGAGAATTTAAATAACTCGTTGGACTGCTTTTTGTCGTTCGAATCTGTCTTTAATCGTGGACAATGGACATGCGTGGTAAATTATCTTTTACATAAAAAAGAAAGAAAAGAAGGCTGTGTTCCAATGTTACCTCGGCTGGGCGTAATGAAAACAAATTATATTCACATGTATTGGGACTGTATCAAACATTTCGTTTACGCATTTCATAGATGAGGCAATCAAATTGAATAATGTAAACGCTGAAGTAAATAATTTAGCAACATAATTATTATACATCTCTGATCTTCTCATCGAATCAGTTTGGTTTCCAAAATGTAGATATTATTGAAGGGTTGAAAAATCCCAGATATAATAAGAAAGCATGAAATATACATCGATATTTTTTAAGATCCGACAACAGCCAATTAAGTATCGAAATTATTATCTTGTGTACGTATAAGGAAAATAAATCTTCCATATAGTTTAAGAAGACCACCACTATAGACCATGGTCGCAGAAAATGTAAACATTTTCCTGTAGTTCATCAAAAACTCACATTCATCAACGCATCCTTGACTCAAATTATAATGGTCAGTATTTATAAATAACTATTATAATAGAGGCAATGCGTCACCACACATTTGAAACATGACCGTTAACGGCCGAAACTGGATACACGCCACACCACAGCCGACTGTGCGAATTGTGATAAACTTCCGAACGTGACTCATGCTGTGTCGGATGGCGAGACATCAAAACGGCTGTGGCTGATTAATGAAAAAAAAACATTTCCTGGCTGATTTATCAACGTCCAAACTGCTGTGACTAGCTAAAATATTGACAGACTATTTCTCCAATAGCCAAGTAACTATGTTTTATAGATCCTAAGAAAGGATTTTCCATATGCCATGTATAAAAGAGATAATAAGGCTAAAATATTGTGTTGGTATATGGGAAAACTACTATTATCCCAGAAAATATTAACGCAGTTTGAGGCTTCCAGATCAAATTAACTGTAATATCGTTTTTTGAACCCTAAGATTGGATTATTGAGTTGGTTTATGGAAGCGAAGACTAAATAGAATGTTATAAGAAAAGCAGTGAACAACAGGTGCAGCATAAATTGGCTAAACAGTTTTTTTTTTTTTTTTTTTTTATTTTATTAAACACAAAACAGGTTATAATCATATATGCGTTACATTATGTGTGACAAAAATTTTCTGGACGATAATTAAAACCCAAAACATGTGTTCCAACAAGTAATAAGAAAGTAACCTACCAAATTAGAGAGTAACATAGAAGATATTAATAGTATAAGGGTTACGAATCATTAAGGACATTCTGAATTTGTCGTTGATATACATTAAAGTTATTGTTAAATAAGTCTACGGAAGCAGTGTCTTTGTTTAATTGATTGTACTGTCTACACATTCTTACAACAGGATTATTGAAAGATATATTATTGCGAAAAATATTAATGGAAAAAACATTAGGTTCACGGCATCTTAAATTAATATTAATATTTAAATAAGATAATAAAGTAGAAGAGTCAACCAATGAATGCAATATTTTAAACAAATAGGTAAATTCACTTTTTTTACGCCTCGATTCCAATGATAATACATTGAAGTGAGTTAACCTATCTCTGTACGATTTTAATTTACGGTGAAGGCTATTACGGAAGCATACAATTTTTAAGCAATTACGTTGTATCCTCTCAATCCGGTCAACATGCACTTGGTAATAAGGAGACCAAATTACTGCACCATACTCTAATATGGTACGAACCAGTGTTTCAAATAAGTAAATAAGACTCCGTGGGTTTTTAAATGGTTTAGTGACACGAATAATAAATCCAAGAATCTGAGAACCTCTATTAACAATATGATCGTAATGGTGTCGAAAAGATAAGGTGTCATCAAATAAGATTCCAAGATCTTTAACAGTAGTTCTACGATCTAGACTGTGACGGTGTATTTTATAATCAAAAGTTATCTTATTGATTTTTCGAGTGAATGAAATACAGAAGCATTTTTGGACATTTAATAACATGCGATTTGCTGAACACCATTCATAGATAAGGTCCAGATCTTGTTGCAGTGCAATGGCATCACAAATGCTTGTTATTGCATTAAAAACCTTTAAGTCATCAGCATATAATAAACAGGGACATTTCAAACGTTCCAAGAGGTCATTAATAAAGATAATAAAAAACAAAGGGCCTAAATGAGAACCTTGTGGTACTCCGGAGGTGATGATTACCGGAGATGACACTACGCCCTTAAGCGAAACAAGTTGACTTCTCATTTTAAGGTATGATTGGACCCATCTCAAAAGAGAACCGTGTATACCAAAAAGATTCAGTTTATGACAAAGTAGTTGATGATTTACTTTGTCGAAAGCCTTCGAAAAATCTGTGTATATAGAGTCAACTTGCACATTTCTTGCGAATGCATTACACAGGTAATATTTATATTCCAATAGATTACTTATAGTTGACCTATTTTTAACAAAGCCGTGTTGGTTAGGGGATAATTGGGGTTTAACATGATAATAAATGAAATCATAAATTACTGACTCAAACAACTTCGCAAAACAAGAAAGAATACTTATAGGCCTATAATTCTCACAAGAGGCCTTGTTACCGCTTTTATAAACAGGAACTACATGAGCATTTTTCCAATATGAAGGAAAAACACCAAGTTGCAAGGATTGGTTAAAGACTATGTTTAATGGTTTAATAAGTTCATTAGCACAACTTTTCACAAAAACAGGAGGTATGCCGTCTGGGCCAGAACCTTTAGACGAGTCAAGTTTCATGATTTTTTGCAATATTGTCTGAGGAGTGATGATAATTTTGTGCAGAGTTCTGTTGCAATTAATGTCATGGTTAGAAACCAAAACAGGTTCATTTGCGACTGAACTGTTAGTTTCGAACACTGAACTAAAATATTTCGAGAAAAGTTCACAAATTCCCTTGTGATCGGAGGCTGTAAAGTCGCTGTATTTCATATTTAAAGGAATGGAAGTGCCTTGGCTTTTTTTGTTATTAATATAACTCCAGAAAGTCTTAATATTGGAAGATAAAGATTTCTCAACAGTTGAAATATAGTGACTATAACATTGACGAATCAGATTCTTACTGCGGATACGTAAAAGAGAAAAGGTGTCATAATCACGCGGATTTTTATATTTTTTGTATACTTTATGATATTTTAATTTTTCAGCTATGCAGCGTTTCAGTGCCGGAGTATACCAGATAGGCGAACCGTCTGAGCCATGTGTAGTCATAGAAGTATTGTTGCGGATAAGTTTGTTGAGGTACTCGTATAAGACAGAAACATTAGTGTCGACATCAGAAGCAGAAAGCAAAGAAGACCAATCGGTTATATTTAATTCTTCGTTGATCTTGGAATAGTTACACTTATAGAAATTGGGTCGTTTGCACCGCTTAGGTATACAGCTTGGCGACTGCAGAGGAAGTGTTATCGTGAAACTAATGGCAGGGTGATGCTTATCCAAACGACTGATGGGGGTAACTTCGGTTACATCTATATTATCCAGAGTGGAGAAAACCAAGTCAAGGCACCGATTGTTGATATTAGCTATATTATTAAACTGGGACAAGTTACTTAAATGGTAGAAATCAAGTAAAACATTGGACTTAGCATCTGTAGCCGAAGATGGTAAAGTACGAAATGAATCTAGAGCCCTAGTCCAAGTAATATCAGGTGTGTTAAAGTCACCAATGCATATAAACTGATTAAGGGAGTCAGACTGTAATATAATTTTCTGACAGTTACTATAAAAATCGCACAAAGATTTACTTGGTAAGTCAGGAGGCAAGTAACATAAACAGAAGTTAACAATCACTTTGTTTGAGGAATCCGGCATAACGCTAATCCAAATATCTTCAATATCACTTTCCCAAGAAACCTGCCGTATGACATTAAATTTTTTGCTAATAGCAATGACTACTCCACCTCCTTCACTTTTGCTTATACATGTGGTATGTCGGTCCCTTCTAAATACATTATACCTGGAGTCAAAAATTTCATCGCTAAAGACGCCATCATTAAAGTTAGTTTCAGTTAAACAAATCATATAGTTAGCTAGTAGGCAGCGCCTTTGCTGGACTGCTTCCCTATTGTCGATGTCCATGGGCGGTGGTAACCACTTACCACCAAGGAGGTCGTCTGACTTCAGAGTCAATAAAATATAATTGATTAGAACGACTATTAAGCTATAAGGCTATACTTTGTTAGAATTGTCTTTTTTTCGGGGAATCCACTTACGGGTCTCTCCATGCCGAAGCTTCGAGGTATGTCGGACTCACCGGAATAGACTGTCGTACTATCCCAAGGTGGAAAAAAGTACCTAAATTAAATAAGTATTGCGTTTTATTGATATACTTTGGGTACCCAAAAAAACTACTAATTGTAATGGTATTTCTTCATCACCATCAGTCACAAGACATCTGCTAGTAAAATGAATGGAGAAAACGCAAACTATCGTCAATTCGAGAATCGAGAAACTTAAAACCAAACCTCCAAAGGTGCGTTTGGTATTTATTTATGTAATGGTTTTTACGTGTATTTAATATTAACTTCAACTTTATCATTTCTACTATCACATTATGCAATACAGTCTTCTGTCTTATCATGTTGTGTAATATTTATTTGCATCGGACCAACTGTTTTAAGTTATTTAGGCATTTATAACCTAATACATATGTGCTTGATTATAGCTAATCATCTTTTTACAAGGTTCTAAGCGAACAATAACACATAAAACCTTTACGAGGTGTCAACTAAATTAAAGAGACCACGTAATATAAAACATTAGGATATTTTACGTATGTTAAAAGCTAAAGCAGTTTCGTGGATAGATTCGTAGGTTATAACCTTTCTTTAATGTCTTGAGATTAATTCATTTTCTGTTTTTATTGTTATCACATAAAAAGACGACCCAACTTTTAAAGGTTATCGTGGTGTACAGACTCTTGCTATAAATATCACAGGTATATTGGTTGAAATCAGAATGGGTCTCTGGAAATCTGGGCCACCAATTTGTATTGAGCCAACATGACGACCTGAATCCTAATTCCTAACACCTTCCATCGAAGGACTCAAAAAAAGTAAAAGCAACGCCTCGTCTACTGTGTACAAAATATAACCCAATCTTTATTATGGTGAGTGAATTGCCAATATTTCGTAACGACATAACAAAATGCAAATTCAGCTGTTGTAACTAACACACGCATGCATAAAGTGCGAATTGATTTATCAATCACGTTGAGCCATATTATAATTATAGTTATAGTATACAACGATTAGTTAAAAATCTCACGCACTTTGCCGCAAACAAACTTGTTTCAATAGAACAGGCGAAATGTATTTTACAATACAATGCAATTCTTTATTCTAAATGCAATAATTACAATACATAGTACTAAGCCACTTAAGATTCGGCAATAAGCGATGTTGTAGCTAAGAACGAACTCGGAGAGTGGGAAGACAAGTTTTAAACTTTAGATGAACAAGAGACTATCTGCAATAGGCTTGAGAGAAATGAACATACTTTTAAGAATAAAGTATTAAATTTAACTGTTGCTAATTCAAGTTAAAAGCATCGTCTCTTATTTATCCTGAACGATCCCGTCTCTGCTATTACTTGGTGACCCTAACTCGTCGTGTGGAAACAAGTAAGGCGATATGAATGGAAATGCGCTTGCGCAGAGCGATGACTCACCGGTAGGACTAGGACTTGCTCCGTGAACACATTCCTCGTGTAGGCGTGATCCTTGATAGCATGCTTAGATTATATGACTATTACAACCTATTTTTGGGGTCTATTCAAATAAACGAAGACATGCATTTGATAAGCTGTGCAGAATATTATATAGGTAGTAGGTACTATATTGCTTTCATAAATCAAATATAGTTTTAGCTTTAACTTTTAGCCATGCTTATCAGATTGAAATTCAAGAATATAAAGATGGAACCCCACCAGCTTTGCCTCAAATCAATATAAGAAAGATAAGATCGATATTTAATAACGCGACCTTATATGAAAGGTCGTTTTGGGCACAAGATCGTTGACCCGCTAAGCCAGAGGACTTTTAATACTTGTATTTGAATAACGAATAACAATATTAATTACGCCAACACAACCGAAGATCTAGTGTAAACTTGAAACCCAGATATAGAGACGGTGATACAAAATCAAGTACGTTTGAAAGAGACAGCAGTTAACCCGTTTCCATCAAAGCTGTATACATTAGAGAAATTAGCTGGGTAGCGAAAGGCGATGCGATTGAGGCTGGCCCGTGTTTTACAAACACAACGTCCATTACGTACGGTGTGACTTGTGTGGCCATAGGGAATTAAGTACCAACTCAATTTGTTTCTTTGTCTCTAACAGTAGAGTTGAAATTAAACACACAGGTGAATGCGTGAACAAATGCAGTTAATATTATGATAATTTGTAAACCGCTTTATCGACTTTGTTCAATTATTGATTGTGTACATTTTGAGCTTAAATTTTCAGTTAATATTCTACCAGGTTCATTCAAGAGAATCTAATTCAAGGAATACATATTGATGGGAAATAATATAATCTAAATAGAACCTTCTAAAATAGAACCAGATACCAGTATCATAGTTTCACTATATTTGGATTTTTGTGCTTTGTAGGGGGGCCCTACCATGATTACTTCCAGCCATTTAGAAATGGATTTAGTAAAGGAGGCCCGTGTCCAACCTTAGAGTAGTTTACCTTTTGAAGCACTTTTTTGAAGTGGAGGTAATAGTTAAGTAATTTTGAAAATTTGTTTAGGAGTTTAGTCCTACATCAACGATTGTTGAAATTGATGACAACAGTGATATCAATCCATAAGCTCTCGCCTTTATCCCCGGAGACAGAGGCGCACTAGCTAACTGGAACGCTCACATTTCGCCGAACTTAGTTCCGTCCCAGATGTGACAGGGAGCGAGCCTATCGCCATATCGGGCACAAATTCCAGACTTCAGGTTGATACTGAAAAATCCAATATCACTTTGCCCGACCCGGGGATCGAACCCGAGACCTAAGGGCGATAGTCGTACCAGGCACGCAATACCACCACGCCACAGAGGCAATTCGCGTATCGATATTGGTTATCTGCAGCAAAATAAAATGTTAAGGGGAGAACTCCCTTGGCTCAATATCCGTGACTGCGAAGAGAGTCTGGTGTGATAAGAGACGAGCCTATCGCCATAACGGGCACAAATTCCATACTCCGGGCTGATACTGAACAGAAAAACGTAATATCACTTTTCCCAGCACAGGTTCGAACCGAGACCTCAGGACGGTAGTTGTGCGGCGCACGCAATATAACTACGCCACAGCAGCAGTCACGACATAATACGGATATTTTAGCCTGCCACTGATATAAAACTTATTACTTCAATTAATAACTAAAATGCTCATCACGATAAATGATATATAATACATAACATGATATGATATACGCTTAATGAAAATATTAAAAATACCCAATGATTAAATCGTAATGAAAATAAAATTGAGGTACGAACACGGCAGAGTATCTGATAATGGCGTTGATAACGACATTGATAACACAATCTCGCTTATCGCTTACGGCAAACATTCTCTCATCTCGACGGAAATTTTGCGCATCCCTCGAACTACTTTTCTTTATATTTTACACGGATTAAGAATATTGAAACAATGTTCTAACAGCCACACTCTGAGGATTGCTATAAATAGAAGTATAGTTTGAGAATATCTACTGCACTTGATAAGATGTCTTCCGATATCTTTACAGCGCATACCAAAGATTTTATGACTGAACTAGAGAGAATGCTTTGGTAGATTTTAGCAACCAGCTATTTTTTTACCTTTTTAGGCCGACATAGTACTGAATACAAAAAAGCTGTTATACGTACAAAAATAATACGAAAGTATTCTAAAAGACATGCAGTAGTATAACTAGTTCCTCAAAGTTTTGTCAAGTTTATTAGCTTCCCTTTATATAATAACTTGGACCAATCCAATCGCACTAGCGATTACCTACTAAGGTATGCTAGGGATACATCAATTAGATGGAGAACCTGATGAAAGACCTGTTGAGAAATGGTTTCTTATAGTTCATTGAAAATGTCTATTCAAATTTATAAATATTCCCTCCACTACATTGTACAAGCTCAGTATCTTATCAAGCCAGAATGTTTTTCGATAACCACTCCCATATCCGGGTGGGTGGTTTGTTTGCAAACTCCATTAGGCCCGCTTATCAAAACGGGGTGAGGCGTCCGTTGACCTTGACCTGACCTTGAACGCGACCTTACCTCCCGTGAATGAAGGCGGTATTGTGTTTACGCATAGTTAATTCGCAAATACTCATCATTTCATAGATGATAAAGAATGTAGAGCGGCAGGTGTTACATCAAATATTGATGCTAAAGACAACAAAACTGGCAATACAAAAGATATGATTGATATAATTTTTAATAAATGCATAGTTAATATTGTTTCCTGACTATAAAAATGTTCTAAGAATTTACCTGTAGATTATGTTTTCAAAAACGTATCCTTATCAGAATGTACATAAAGCGCCAAAAATTGGCCAAGCAATTCTGTAATCGACTTAAAATGATCAATGAAAAATGAAGTGTGAAGATGAACATTTGACCAAAAGCAATTTTGAAACAACTTTAGTAGGTACATGTACTTTTACACTGTTTTAAATATGGCATTGGTGAAACGGGCCAATGTCGCGTGGAGGAAAATAATTTCACAGAAATGTTTGTAAGACGAAACGGCGGAAACAAAGTTGAATGGATGTTGAATAACAAGTCGATTAATTGGAGGAAGCTGTGAGTTGTGACTCAGTGTGGTCATGAACACTATTTTTATCAACGGCAGTAAAAAGTGATAAATATGTATCTAAATGATGTATTATGACCTCAAGATGGTCAACGCAAGAACGATTCCTGTAACAGGTCAGGAATTGCTTCAACTAGGATCGTTTAGCTGCATTATATAGCAACGATTAAACAGATTGCAGCTAGGATATTCAAAGTGAAGCCCAAATTTTGAATATCGCGTGAACAATTTGTTTCGAATCGAAGAAATTACTGTTTTACGATCTTTGCTCGTTGTGCAAAACATAATACAACGCAATAATAGAAGACAGTGCAATATCTGTACTCTGTATTGAAACAGCCTGTTATTTCAGTGCACACGTACGCGCTAGTATTTTTAGCCATAACCTGCGTACACACTAGGGCATGCAAACCGGTTAACCGAAAACCGAAAAAACCGATTAACCGACCGTTTTTGAAGACCGGTTTTCTTCGTCTAAAAAATCGGTTATTTCGGCGTTTTCGGTTTTTTTCCTCCTTACATCAATAGTGAGTAAATACGTACAATTAAATACATACACAATGATAAGGAACGAGCTTGCTGTAAAAACGGACGAGTTTAAGTATCTAGTATCTATACTGCACGAGTCTGGAGACATCGACTCCAATGTCAAGCCCCGTAGTGGCGCCGATTGTGCTAAATTGCAAGAGGGAAAATCATTCGGCCTGTAATTTTATATGGATGTGAGACGTAGCCTGTTCTGAAGCGTTATGTTAGGAAAATCCACGTCATGGATATGAAGATGATGCGGAGGATGGGCAACGATACACGACTGCATCCAATACGTAACGTTTACATCTGAGGTAGTATTGGTGTCTGCAACGTGGCAAATAAATTGCTGAAATATCGCTTGTAATGGGTATAGTCACGTTTTGAGAAAACCACAGGAGTACGTCGATCGCAAGTGTCTGGACCAGATTGTAACAGGAGTGCGTCCCCGTGGACGGCACAAAATGCGCTGGCTAGACGTTTTGAAAGAAGATATGAGAACCAAGTATCCTATTTTAAACGATACTCAAGACCGGGCGAAGTAGAAGCGTTTAGGTGTGAAGGCGAACCCTGACACTAGGCCATGATATTGCCAGACAGAAAACAAAATAAAGCAGCCACACAATTGTCATGTTAATGTAATAGCAAAATGTTGGTCCATTTTTCATATCTTACATTGTACGTATTTATATCTGTTTATATATTATTTATTTAGGTTAGACGCAAAACAGGATACAATAAAATACATTAATACAATTTTAAAGTTATGTATTACTTAAAATTATATTGTATCCAAAGCATGCGCCCTTATGTAGAATATTGCATAAAGTGGGGACTACAATAAATAAACTAGTTCTTATTACAGATCCCCTATTTCACTGATTTATTGAGGGCTGATTTAAAATAATTAAGTACGCTAGATTCGTCCGCAGAGTTAAAAGTTATCCTCACATGAAACATCAATATCGGTTCATCGGTTTCGCCGTTAATACTCCACAGACAGACTTTATTTTGCATTTATAATATTACTATGAATTAAACTGTAGCTTAACTAGGGTCACTGAAAAGTCGGATGAGAAATGATTACATGCAGAAGAAATGAGAATGTTGAGATTGATGTGTGGAGTGATAAGGATGGACAGAGTTAGGATTAAGCACAGAGGAAGCTTGAAAGTGACACCTGTAGTAGGTAGATGAGAAGGAACCAGTTTGTCTTGGTATAGGCATGTTATGAGGAGAGAAGCGACATAATAAGTGGATAAGAAAGTGATGAATGTGAACGTTGATGGATGGGGAGGTAGAGGAAAACCAAAGAAAAGGTGGACAGAGTGTGTGAGGGAGAACATAAAAGATAAGAGGGTGAAGATGAGATGATCGTGTTTATGGAAGTCGAATACATGTTGCGCCGACCCCAAATAAAATTGGGACAAGGGCACGAGAATGATGGTGGATTAACCTGTCGCGCCTTGGTCTAGTGGCAGCGTTTATAGGCTTTAGAGATGAAGGGCATAGCTGTTTACTATGTAATACGATTTACTCGAAGCTGGAGCCCCCAAAGAGGGTTGTCACTTGACATTCCGATATAATCATCACGTCTCCCCCCAGGCGTGGCGGTAGCGGTAAAAAACTTTTCCCCGCGAAAACAAAAAAAAACGTGAGTTTATTTTTACCTTTCTCGCTAGCGACTACGACTACCTATTTGTATGACAAACATCCGAAAACTCCTAGCAATTACGTTTGGAATTAATGTTTATCATAAAACATAACATAAGCACACGCCTGTATCCCCGAAGGGGTAGGCAGAGGTGCACTAGCGCACTAGAACACCCACATTTCGCCGAGCTTAGTTCCGTCCCAGATATGATAGGGGGCGAGCCTATCGCCATATCGGGCACAAATTCCAGACGCCGGGCTTATATGGTAAAATCCAATATCACTTTGCCCGACCCGGGGATCGAACCCGAGACCTCAGGACGGTAGTCGTACCGAAATACAACCACGCCACCGAGGCACTCGCCATGTCGTTCATCATATAAATCGTAACTGTGATTTCCCACGATACAAGCATAGCTTAGTGTGGGGATCATTGATATATTGTCTAATCTGCTACAGTAGTAGTACATACAATGTTACAATATTTTGTCAACCAATGAAAATTAGTATTTAAGAAATTTTAATGTAACACTGTTTTTGTCGAAATAAACTTTATTATTATTATTATTATTATATATTTTAGGTGGTCGCTATTGCAAGAAATGTCAAAACTCACGTTAGAGCCTCTGAACTGAAAATAATTACGTGCAGAAATTCAACTTCATCTCGTTAATCAAGATTTATACTAAAAAATATAGCCCAAAAACCGAATAACCCGAAAAAATCGGTTAACCGGTTTTTTTAAATTAGAAAAACCGAAAAAACCGGTTTCCAAAACCATCCGGTTTTTGCATGCCCTAGTACACACGGTACACAAGTTCAAGTGTGTAATTCGACGTCTACAAGACGTTAATTCGCACGATACGACCTCCATTAAACGATATGATTAGTAGGTCTGTAGTAATGACCGAGACGGTTTATTGGCTGTGCTCGTTAATTTCCGTATAGGTTTGGTTTTACAGAATTGCAGGGTTTTATTGGGCACTCCAACCGACGGAGCTATGTGGCTAGAACAGCTGCTATTCTCAACTATCAGTGGTGTTTCCTTCCTAATTTCCATAGTGTTAGTGGAGTTATAAATGCGCAGTCATCCTTAAATAAAATGTTGGAAAGAGTTTGTGAGTGGGAAACGTAAAAAATGTAACCATGTAATGGATGGATTTAGGTGGCAGACGTGTTTACAGGTGGAAGGAGTTATTACTTTTGTTGCCGCTGAAGCCAAAACAATCTACGTCGCTTTTCCTTATATCATTTTCAGATAGTCGTTTGCTATGTCAAATTCCTATACATCTCAGCACTCGGCTCTAATGTTATGCAAATGGAACAGTCGGCGAACTGGAATGCCTGTGTCGGATGTGAACAGCAAGGTCATATCCACCAGCCATCGCTCCAGTCTCACGTATTTTATCATAATTATTTGGAAATCTTCGTTTGTGTTAAAGTTCACATTACAACAGAGTTGTGTCGCAAATTTCTACTTAATAATAGATTAAAATATAAAATGAAAAGATTTCGCTATTTCTTAGGTGAATTTTGTTTCGGACATAATCTAATTTTGATGCTAGTACAGGAACTGTTGGCACATTAATTTATTTTGCTATTGTAGGGGTAAGTACCTATTAGTAGACAGGTAACCCACAACCCCCGAGTTTATTTCGGCATTTCTTCTCAGGGATAGCTATAATATGCTGACACTATTATGTGGCCAATTAACCGAAACCCCTGAGTTTGTTTCGGTATTTCTTCTCAGCGATAGCTATAATATGCTGACACTATTATGTGGCCAGTTAACCGAAACTCCTGAGTTTGTTTCGGTATTTCTTCTCAAGGATAGCTATAATATGCTAACACTATTATGTGGGCAGTTAACCGAAACCCATGAGTTTGTTTTGGCATTTCTTCTCAGGGATAGCTATAATATGCCGACACTATTATGTGGGCAGTTAACCGAAACCCATGAGTTTGTTTTGGCATTTCTTCTCGGGGATAGCTATGATATGCCAACGCCATTATTATTTTAAGAGATATGATTATCCTATTTGTGCAATAAATCATTTGAAATTGATATATCCGTAACAGTCAACGAGCACATTTACCCCCTAAAACTAATATAATTTCTAGCGATATTCTATAATCCCATAATAATAATATCATCACGCAAAGGTTTATTATTGTGAACTAACATAGCATTATGTTTTAATACATTCAGAATCAGTACCAATATTTGCGAATCTCACAAAAATTAGCTCACACAAATTGAGGCCGCAAACTCGTCTCCCATAGCAAACATTCAAATTGCAAACACCTGTCAAATATTTGCCTCAATCGGAAATCGAACTGGTCTGTGGCAGTAACAATTGGATCGTGTTAACGTGAAATACTTAAAAGGTGACGTAATGATAATAAATTGTCGATAAACATTCAAATTGGCAACAACATTGCCATTTGGGAAGTTGACAAACCTGTTTGTGTAGTTACAAAGTGAACTGTCGTCATTGTCGGTGAAATTGAGATCGTTTGGTTTTATTGGTTCATTAGAAGGTTTTGCAACGTTTTATAGCTCATCGCATAAATACATATGCGAAAGAGACTAAAGTGAATTTAGTGCACGTTAGATTATATTACTGTCTAAACGCAAAAATCAGTCGTCAAAATAATGAGATACATCGCTATCAGAATGTCGAACATATGTAAATAATTGGATTAAATGAAATCTTTACGTGATTAAATTATAACACAAATCCGCAAATTCCTTAAGTCCTCAGATATCTTCAGCTACATTTCAATTTACATGATTTCAAACTATTATACATTTCAATATACTTAATAAGGACGATGTTAATTACGCCACAACGCAACGATTTACCAGCAAACTCTACTGAAAATATGTTTGTGTAATCTATTACATTGTCAGTGTCTTCGTTGCTTGATACACTTTCATCGTATACTATGATCACATTGCATAAAATTGAAACTAAATTAAAATCACCAAACTAAATGACTAACAAGTCAGAACAAAATTGTATTGTTTCTCTTCTTTTTGAAGACCGAGCTCGTTCCGCGGTAAAAGCACCCAAATTGTCAATATGCATTACTAACCTTCTTATAAAGTTTGATCCAGGTGAGATCTCCTTTGGAGTCGGTGTACTGCAGGCCGAAGAACCACACCTCGCGCAGCCCGATGGTCTTCACCACCTGGTCGAACAGTTGCTTGCCGGTGGTCGTCTGCTGGATCGCGAACTCCAGTTCCGCGTCCATCGTCGTCACACGGACGTTCATCTGTAACAACATCACACGTTATTTCGAGTGTAAGAGATGCAGCTGCTTTTCAGTTTCTTGTACCACATAGACGAGAATTTAAAAGAAAATTTGGTGTACTGTGCCACATCATATTCTTGCTATGAATTACATGATGCAGTCTCGTAAATGTCTTAGATATTTTAATCTCGCCTTTGTTGCACAATAAACTCGGTGTACTTTAAATGTCAAGCCCTAAGTAACTACTATTTATGAAAGAATTTAATGAAGTTGAAAAAAAATATGAGCAATTAAACGTTCAACGAATGAACCGACAAATTGGTGGTTAAAATACACATATCAACTCGGAAGCAGTTGATAACTGCATTATTCGAGCAAAAATAAAATTGCAATCCGGTGATGGTGACGATCCGTTTCAGAGTTGATATGTGTGCCAAATGCTTTAACCATTACCTCCCGACGTTACTACTTTATCCGTGCAAATTCTAAGTACTATAGTCAAATGTTCTACTTAAAAACACACACGCATAATTAAAATATATATACATGATTTATGTGGGTCGTATCCAATATCTAACTATGAAATCTAGCAATTCTAT
Source organism: Clanis bilineata (assembly GCA_036417725.1). Classification (NCBI taxonomy): domain Eukaryota; kingdom Metazoa; phylum Arthropoda; class Insecta; order Lepidoptera; family Sphingidae; genus Clanis; species Clanis bilineata. Next base: position 16,722,717 of record CM071145.1, on the reverse strand, counting down.
CTGTAGAAAACTACTAATTATTTACCTATGAATGTAAGTTATATGTATTTCCATAATAACTACGTACATTTTAGTGTACATCCGTAGACAGAAATAGATCCTCGGCTTTGAATTTGTGCATTTTTATCAAGCATCGATGAGACAATACACCAATCTTCAAAACCTCTACCAAATACCATCATATTTTATGTCAAACTAAATGTAATTTAAAATTTTCCACCTGAATGGTTTATGTTCATTACGTAAACAGTCATAAAAATAAACACAATATCAAGTGTAACATGTGTCAACAGCACAGACGCGCCCTTGTGTTCGACCACAAAGGCGCGTTCTGGCGACCTCAGCTGTCCACTCAAATATGGAAAACCAAATGGGGACGTTCGATACAGGACGAGCTATAAATCTGTCACTGTGGCACCTGGGTTGTATGGTATTTTTTACAATTTAATCGATATTTGCACACATTGATTTCTACTGTCTTCACATTGTCATTTGGAAAGGTCTGCATTTAAATGTTGTTAAATGAAGTCTTGAATATGTCAATCCTTGAATATGAAGTCAAGATGACCTATTCTCAGAATATATTCAAAAAGTGCTGGCTTGACCTTCAGGAAGACCCGAGAACCAGTCTGATTATCGAAACTACAAGATCAGGGAACGTGGAAGGGTTTAAGTATAAAGGCCAGCCCAGGATTTAGGTCGAGAAAGAAGGAAAGTATTTTCCAATATTAACGATTGTTAAATTAATCTACTGTCGCCTTCTTGGTCTAGTGGCACCATAAATAGGCTATGGACCCTAAGATCCTGGGTTCGATTTCCAGGTCGGGCAAAGCGGTTTTTCTAATTTGATTTGTCGGGGACTGGATCCCCCAAAGGGGGGTTGACGTCAGACAGGCAGCCGGTCATGAAAACTAAGCGAAATGATTTTCTGCAACATGATTGAAAGAGTGTTTTGCGCCGACCCCACAATTACGTAGGATAATAACAGGTAGAAAGAAATAAATTAAATAATATACATACTTACTAATTGGTAAAATTATTTACTTTGGCTACAAAAATACGAAAAACATTAATATCACATATTATAGCATAAATGTAGATGATGTTTAAACAGCATAAATATATCAACGAGACAACAAAAAATAAGTATTGCGTAAGATTCGTACTCAAGAAATCATCATAAATAGAACGTTTACAGTGAGATCACAAACACAAACATTGTAACTCATTACGACGATTCATTGAGAAAGCGAAAGCCGCGACAGAAATAAAACAACCAACACACAAATAGACGTTAGTGATGAGACCGCAACAGATTTTACTCGAGCGAATTTAGAAAACCAGGGGGTGACTCCTGACGCTCGATTCGAACTTGAATTCGATTCGGTTTCATTTATAGACTTAAAATTCCACCGAAATCTAGTTAAAAAGTGCATTAATGTCACGTTAAAATTACCAAGTTCTCGAATATTATGCAACATTAGCACACTATAAAAGTCGATTTTGGTGCAATTTTAAATCAATAAATGAAACCAAATCTAATCGAGTGTCAAGAGTCCTTACTCTTGGGCAGTATAGTATTATCCGTTTTGTATACTAACGCACTGCACTACATATCTCTTATGGTAGTACTAGTAGATGTGCACACTAAAGGTAACCCCTTCTGGTCAAACCGCACTGATCTAATGCAGGTTGCTGGGCTTCCTTCGAAATTCTCATAGTATAATCCTCAGGTATGCACTATACAGATATTAAAGTATTTAATTGTTGTTCGATGGGGGTGTCTGCACTGCATCTGATGAACGAAATTAAACCTTTCAGAGATATAACGACCCTCGAAAATGAACTCACAAAATGTAGACAAAGAAGACTGTGCTGTGGTTACTGAGAATCGCTACTAAGTTATCAATAGACTTATGCAATTAAAAATCATTGATCAAAATTAAACATCAATTACTAAACATCAATCTAGACAAGAATAAAATGTTATTATTACGATTCAAATTCACTAGTTCGTTGAGACAGTGCCAACCGGATGCTTTCTTCCGGGACGTTATGTCACATTTAATTCTGTCTATATGTAGCAACTCACGAGTCACGACAGGCCCTCACTTCCACTGCTAATGAGTGTCATGGGGATATATGGAAGACTTTAAAACTATTTCCGTAGATTTTATATGAATTTTCAACTTAAGCAAGATTCATGCCCTATTCCAAGATTTCTTCTTTCACGATTTAAGGTTTTAGTATTACATTAAGTGGCAAATCTATTTAATTTACGATGGCGCCCCAATCAGGAATGTAATCTACTTTCTACGATCTCATCCAAGATCTTCAGAAACGGGCACAACTATTACGACACCCGATAGCATGTACATACATTGTACAAATATGAAAAGTAATGTGACCGATAAACGTCGATAAGATATCGTGCATGTTACTAAAGTACAAAGCGTTATTGATAAGAATACGGCTCAATAGCAACACATGAAGATTTTTCTTTGCAGTTTGTAATATTGAGGACAAGAAAAATATAATGATCGTACTTCGTAGAGCTTACCAGTCATAGTATGTCAGCGGAGTAACATCACATATATACATACATAAGCTCAAGCCTATATCCCATAAGGGGTAGGCCGAGGCGCACTAGCGAACTAGAACACCCATATTTCGCCGAGCTAAGTTCCGTCCTAAATGTGATAGGGGGCGAGCCTATCGCCATATCGGGCACAAATTCCAGATTCCGGGCTGATACTGAAAAAATCCGAGATCGAATCCGAGACCTCAGGACGGTATTCGTACCGAAATACAACTACGCCACCGGGGAAATCTAAGAGTTTAGATTATTTGATGCATGAGTATGCAAGATCTTATATTTCTCCATGATCTTAATTTTACCGTGGATATAATCATAAAATCAAAGGCTTCCTTAAACGTGGTAATTGATTGGTGAAAATGATTCCAAATTACAAATCTCTAAAGAGAATTCCTATTTTCCCATCCTCAGCAGTATCACCTACATTACCTTAACTATCTTCTCTCTTTTAATTAGCTTCATTTAAGTTGTAAGTTTTTGTGTTTACTCCTCATTCCTAATATTTACTATCATTATTACACTGCATACCGATATAGAGTATAACTTGCGTATACAGTTGTAATTCGGAGGCCGTAGTAGTGCGACCTCATGTACGGTGATACAAAGCAACCTTTACGCTAAGCCTTACGCGCCCGTTATGACCGTGTTTATGCATAATTGATGTCAATTTAATCTTTATTACAACTATGTTAAACATCTTTATTCTTTATTTCTTGTATGTAAAAGGTTTATATAAAATAAGTAGTGCTTTTTTCAACATTGCATATTTTTAAACGGGTTAACTGTGATATCCATCAACCATCAGAATTACAAGAATCAAACGTGAAATAGACGTAAATAAAAATGCAGCATAGAGCTGATAGTTCGCAATACAAGGTCATATGGAGGTTAACTTCAATCTGGTTTATGAAGTGACACATTCTGTTGAATCAATTGTTTGAAGAAATAAATCGCCAAAACAATCATCAACGATTACACAACTTAAATAGGTATACGGCCGTCCTGATTCTCAAGGCTTGCCAACTCAACTACTTGACTGTATCTAAACCAAACTACGTAGCATCAACAATGGTGCATGTCATGGAGATATAATCGTTGTGATGGTAACAATGGCCGGGTCTGCATTACGCTTCCGAGGCCGAAGCTCTAGCCATTATAAAAGTACGGTTCGGAACACTACTACAGGTGAAGACTGTATTTCATCATCATCATCATCATTGCCATTGTCAGCTTCTGTTTGCCCACTGCTGGGCAAAAGCCTCTTCTGTAAGTAATTAGTAATGATTCTCTAAGTACTGTAATTCAACGCACAAAAACTTTGACAATCGCTAACGATTGTTGATGGTAACAATTGATCGTTTATTTCAAGCTCAACTCTTAAGCCAGACGTCAGTGTATTATAGCCTATAACCAATATTTAAAATATTAGCAGCAAATGCAATGTATGTATGTCAAAAGTCCAAATATTTTTTTATTCCATTTATCCTAAACAGCACATTTACACAAACTTCACGTAATTCTTTAGAAATCGCTGTAGTCGCGTCCAGAACCCTACCTTAACGGGCTTTATCTGCCCGCATGTTGTATTTGAGATGTAATTCTAAATGTTAATAAGGTTAATGCGAGGATGGTGTTTAACTCGTGCGACATGGACAAGTAAGTGGTTTTATTACTGTCTATTTGATACTGGGAGTGTGTGTCACGGTAGCTCTACAAGATTTAGATAAAATTGAGGAATAGTAATGCCCTGATGACGCAGATGCATTTTAATGTCAATCAGCGATGACGTCCAAGATACAATCGACCTGAGATTAAGATCGTGAACATAATGATTTAAAGATCAATCTAATAATCGAATTGCTTTTTTTTGAGACAGCCGCGGATAATGAATAAACTTTTTACTGATTTTATTTAAAACTACAGGTGTGCTAGCTAACTTATAAACTGTCCGTTGTGCCGGCTCTACTCCTTGGATAAGTCTTTCCCGGGTATAAAAGCTTACCCCACACAGGGATAAGGTTTTTTTATATTTATTTATTGTGAATCTCTAATAGTCAATGAATTATGAAAACGTATCTATGTTTTTAGAGATTTTCTCGTTAAATATACAAATGAAGCTTTGTAATATTGGTATAGATATAATTTGATTGGATTCTATGGCATAAATATACTCATTAATAAACCTGCCACCAGACTATAGTACGAGGAAGATAAATAAACATTTCTTATTCTAGCGATAATAGCTCAGTTGGGAATGGTACGGACTACCGAGACGAGTGTCAGAGGTTCGAGACCAACCCTAAGATGGAGCATACACTTTCTATGTTAAGTGTGTTTTCTTTGTGAATTATCCTTTGCTTTAACGGTAAAGAAAAACATTGTGAGGAAACCTGTATACCCTAGAATTTCTCCACAAGAATTTCGAAGGTATGTAAAGTCTACCAACCCGCATTAGGCCAGCGTGGTAGACTAAGGCCTAACCCCTCTCATTAGTAGAGAAGGCCCGTGCCCGGCAGTGGGACAGTAATATTACAGGGCTAATATTATTATTATATTATTATTCGTTCTTCGAAGCAATTTACGTGACCACATTCAGAGTACGTTGATTAAACGTAAGGAAACAAATATTCTTGGTAAGGTCGTCAATAGTAATAATCTCATGACGTAGTTTTCAACGAAAGTTAGTCATGATTATCATGAATCATGGTCGTGACTAATCATTACAATAATTAGTGATTAATAATTTGAAGTATTTGTCGGCTTCAAATTACTTAGATGTCCTTTAGGAATATCAGTTTATATTTTTAAAGGTTTTGCACGCGGCTCAGACAGCATAGAAGTCCGGTATGTACATACACTTTTTTCATAGGACATATGCCTCTTTCTATAAATGCTGCATTATGTCATTATTAGTGTCACATCTACTGTCGACACTAATATTATTAACCTAAAGTTTGTTTGTTTAAACGCGCTAATATCTGGAACTACTGCACCGATTTTGAATATAATTATTTCAATATCAAAAAGCTAACTATCCTCGAATGCAATTAATGCAAAGACTGACGGGAGCGGAGCCAGGAGTTGTTGATCATTTTACTAAAATTCTACAACTAAGCGTATCATTATCATCAGCCACAGGACGTCCACTGCTGGACATAGGCCTTCACGAAAGATTTCCAGATCGATCTGTTGGAAGCGGCCTGCAGGGTTACCACGCCCTCTTATAGCAGTATTATTATAATCGTTCTTCATTTGTTTTGTATGGGAATATTGACAAGTAAAATTATAATAATACTGCTATAAGAGGTGGTGGTAACCCCCCTGCACTAATCAATCAAGCGTATATTACGTAATAATTATCTATCTATCGTAGCAACGTAATATGTACCTTATTATTTTTAATACCTGATTTTCGCTATGAATCATGACTTGCTACATTTCGATACCAATAAAACGGTAAAGTAAACTTAATCCCCGATCTATAAACAAGGCTGTCGAGTCATCATTCTACACTAGCCAATTATCCAACATCTAACAACTATCGTTACGTTTATTTCGTACGTATTGAAATAAACTTCATTCGAATAACTTCCCTTGTAAGCGAAATAAACCAATATAAAAGTCTATGGCTGTAATGAGAGAATTCAATTGTTTATTGGTTATTAGGTTATTTTTTTCATCATCATCATCATTATCATCAGCCATAGGAACACTGCTGAACATAGGCCTCCCCTAAAGATTTCCAGATTGACCTGTTGGAAGCGGCCTGCTGAAAAAGTGGCAACATTCGAAATGTCAGTTTACTCCGTTTAATTAGCAATCCTACTATAGCTAGTGACTACGTAAAATAATTTCTATGAAAAACGTCAGTAACCGCGTAACTGCTAGAGGGGTTCGGGTTGTCGCTAGCGAGTAATGTCAAAAACACTCCAGCGGGTTTAGACAAGTGGCTTATGCGCTAGTCGAATAGAATAGTTGAATAGAATAAATGTATGGGAATGACATAAGACATGACATTAGACGGCGTACTCTTATGTCATTCTCATACATTTATTCTATTCATTTTTTTCCGACTAGCGCATAAGCCACTTGTCTAAACCCCATGGTTGGCCTACTGTTAATAAATCTGAGTAGTGAATTGAGTCACCGACGAGGCACCGTTACAGTGTGATAATGTGATTGTGCCTAATTGTTGATAAGGCATGGTAACAGTGGCCGTGCGGTGTTATCAACAACCAGAGTGAACGCAGAACGACGGATGTTTGCGCTTTCAACTACTGTGTTTGTGCTCTCGAATCTCGCTTCACGATTGTATTGTATCGACTAGCGACCGTAACTGGTAAACTATTGTTTGTAATTTATGTAATGTAAAGTATACTTCTGGACATAGGCCTCTCCCAAAGATTTCCAGATCGACCTGTTGGAAGCGGCCTGCATCCAGCGACTACCTGCGACCTATATCCAGTGGACGCCGTGTGGCTAAAGACGATGATGATGAAAGTATAATTCTCTTAGAGGGGGTTGACGTCAGGCAGGCAACTGGTCGTAAAAACTAAAGCCGATTCTCTTCTGCAACATCCTTGAAAAAATGTGTTGAGGCGACCCCACAGTGAGTGGAATCGTTAAAATAAATTTCTAGTGTGAATATTTTCCATTTTTTGGTCATATCTCAAAATTAGTTATATTCATTTAACGTTTAGTGATTGAACGGCAAGTTATGATCGTCTCACAATTAATAATCATGAGGTACTGTAAAGATTGATTTATTTTCCGAAAAAGTGGTAATAGTCACCTCTTGTTTTTGATCTCCACCACCCATAATACTAAAGTAACATGGGGAGTTACTTTATGTTAAGCCACGTTTCCTGCACCATAAACACCTACACAAAACATGTAATTTTTATCTATGGTCCATTGTTCTGCAGCTAAAATAGTTGTTTTGCGTATGTGTTTTTGTGTAATGTTTCGAGAAAACCTAGTGCAGGAGACGCGGGTATACTTAACATCTATACTGATAATCTAAACGAAAAATTATCTAGACCGAAGCGGCACCACTTAAGCCGGGTCCCCAGTAGCTTTATCGAAACAAAACACTAAAAACAAAAACGCAAATCAACGATTTTAGCTATCACCTGCACGTAGAACAATGGACCATAGATAAAAAATGCATGTTTTGTGTAATGTTTTAGTGCAGGAGACCTGGCTTTACTACATCCTTTAAGCACATTAATCGTGCACAAAATTCAGACGTTATATTATTTCAGTGTTGAGTGCTGTAGTCATGCCTCTACGTGCTCATGTTTTATTACTTTACATCATGCAGCTTTATGATAACAGCATATTTCATGAAGAGTAATCCGTCTCAAAATAAACAGTGACTCATACCTTCCGTAAACGAAACATATTGATGTTGAACAAGATACTCTTACCATTTTTACCACTTAAGTCTAAGGATGAGTTCTATAGAACGAACTTCGACTAAGTCTGAGTCAAAGAAACGAACTCAGTGAGGATATGGAATTTTTAAATCGAACTTCGACTAACATAGTCCAAGACATTTTTAACAAGAAACACAGACTGACAAACTGAGCAAAGATTTCCAAACTTTCGTTGTTGTGTGAATGAAACAGCCATAGATTCTTTCTCCTCCGTTTGACCGGTGTCTACCCGCCACAAGCCTTAGTTCGAGTTCGCTCCAGCATATTATTACAACGCCAACACGTAAACAACCTGTCCACGACACAATATAAATCTGTAATAATAAATGGATTCTTAAATGTGATGCATTGGACTGTGGGGGAAACCCGAGCGTCTGTATCTAATTATAAATGTAAATGTACATTCTCATAATCGAGCGATTTGGATCCATTGACGCAAGTCGAACTCTTCGGAAATTATGACAACTAAATAATTTACAAAAACTTAATTAAATGTGACTACATATTTTATTACTTTAGTATTATTTTACAAATATTATACAGAGAGAAAACTAGTTTTTGTGTGTAGGATACACTCTGAAACAGATTTTCAAAGGTAAATTATCTAAAATTGGCCAAAATTTAAATAATATAGATGCGTCCGAAAAGTCATAACCCATAGGCGAAGAGTCTGCGAATTTGTATGGTTTTATATGCTTGAGGGCGACTTGCGTCTCTATTAGTAATCTAGAGTTAGACCTAACCTAGATTAATCGAAGATCTCATTCCTATATTTAAATTCAGATTTGGGATAAATCGAGATTTATCTAAGTGCTGCAAGTCGCCATTTATGTTTAAATTCATATTATTAGATCACTGGTTTTATTGAATACTCTCCGAAGAAATAAAACTCAGCGTCAAATGTATAAGTCGGTCTCGAAATCAAAGATATCTCATTTCATAGACATCCCGTGGCTGATGATTTAAGCATACGTAACGCTACATTTTCCGTTTCGAGAAGCCATAACCTCCCCATGATCATTCAAGCAATACATATATACATCAACCTAAGATGGTAAAAATGAAAAGATTGATAACTGTGAAAGAAGCGAAAGAGGTGTGTTTGAACCGAGGCAATTGGCGCTCCTTAGTAGGCAGAGGCCTACCCCAACGGGAAACAGGCGTGAGTTTATGTATATATGTATGTAAGATGGTAAAACCAAGACATCAAATATACAAATACAACACAGACACAGCGTCAACCTTGCAATTCCGCAAACAATGCCAGTTTCACTTCAACACATCTATTTATAGTGAAGTACAAGTAGGGTTGCTAGGCTCTAGAATTAAAAAACCGCACTTGGGGCTATTTAAGACCGGAGATTTTGTTCTAAAAGCCGGATGAATTATTTTATAAACGAAACCTTTTTAAAGCTGGACGTCATTCTTATAATAAAAGACGATTAGCATTGTCGCGCTATCTAGCTGTAGATCGGTACATCCAAAAACTTTACAAAAGTAGTACAAACCTAAACACCTGCCCGCCTAGCATGCGCACCACGAGAACATTATGTCTACGCTTTTTGTCCTGTTAGAACCGGTTTTCTCTATTTGTCTACGGAGACTAACATGCGTCTTCGTTTATTTTCATACAAAATTGTAGAAAACATGTAGACAACACCTCGACATCGATTATCGAGATATCTCGTGGCGCGCATGCTAGGCGGGCTGGCAACCCTAAATAGACTTACAAGCTATATGAGCGCTCCACCGAGTGTTTCTGTATGTACAAGATGTAGGCACTGATGTCATCGAAACAGTTTGCGGTGCGAGATTCACTCTGCAAACACCACTATCACTATCTATGTTTTATATGTTTAAGCGATGTAGCACAATCTGAAGTCTCCGGTTTTTTATACTCTACACTGTAGCTGGTCGTAAATATTAAGCCTAATCCTTCTGTTACATCCCAAATTTCCCTGCAACATGGTTGAGGAGGTCGATGGCTGGCACATGCGTCATACTCGTGAACGGGTGCTGCTTGTGAAGACTGGTCTGCTTGCACTGTCTTGCTTGTTTGTTCCAGCTCAACTTGCCGTGAATATGGGAGTCGCTCAGTGTATCTTGTATGTTACTTGGTCTTACATCTAATAAAATCGAATGTTATCATGGTTTAGCTGCTCTAATTTAACGTCTTTCTGTATCTGGTGCTGTAGTGTATTAGTAACTGACTGTAAATTGGTGTTAAAAAGAGGAACATCAGAGTTTCTTGCCCGTTCTTCTCTAGCGAAACAGCCTTCTGAAGAGGAGATAGAGTTAAAATTTGACGGAATCTAAATGATGTTTAACATTTTATGGATTAAATAAAGATTTTTATTTAAATTAAAAAAAACTGTCGCCTACCTCACATGGAATGGGATAAGGTGGTAGAAGAGCAAGCGGCGACCGCTGCTAATGTACCTTAGCAATGCAATTGCACAGCAAAGCCGGCAGTGAACATGGCTTTACCAGGGTGGTTAACTTTTATAACAGCCTCACAAACTTGACGTTTGCATTTCGTACGATCAGTGAGATTGGTAATGTTATCAACGTACCCTCGATTCCTCTAGATTTGTAGATGAGCGACGATGATGATTTACGAATTTCGAACATGTTGCCCTTTTGCTCAGATGCTTCTGCTATAGAGACTATATGATTTTAATTAGTTAATGGCTTTTTTTAGTCAATATTGCATTAAAAGGGTTGAATTCCTATGAAGTATTTCACTCGTAATTGGAAAACAATGTCATATCTACCTTTACCATTCGATAAAACCTTCCGCTCTACCCGAGTTATATTGCGATCTATTATTTTGAATATAAATGACATTATGAAGTGTTTTCCTCAACATTCTGAATACACTTGCAGATTAAGCAGTATTCTGCGAAGTTTGAGCATTGAGCTTCCTGTACGTAACACTAATGGCGGTAATGTGGCGTGAAATTAAATAACTATGTGCCGCTATTTGCACGACACGGCCATGTTGCTGTCATAAATAACTATTAGTATGTGTGTATAAGCATAAAGTAAACCAATGACGAAATAATTCAAAATATAAACTAGATGGCGAGAGCATTGGGAAAAATGTTAGCAATTCATTAGGCAATATCAAATTCTTACAAGATGTGACTGCAGACATTTTGGGTATGTCATTAGAACAGACGCAGGTCCAGAGTGAACAAAAAGTTGTATAAATATATTTGCCGTTTGAGATTCTCGATTGTAATTACAAGAAGCAAGAAATTCTCATATACGATCCATTTGCATCTAACTAAACTTCTACTACATATATTATCACTTTTAGATGTATCACATGTTGCAAACCAAATCAAAATTAATTCCCTCATAAAGTAAGCAGTCAAAACATTGTAAAACCCGTCAAACGAAAAACCAATGCGTGCCAAATTAAACAATCAAACGAAATCTCGAACATCTTCATCGATTTTCAGTTTTTGAAGGTTTCTGCATTCTGCGGTGCCCTTGTGAGACAAGTAGGAAGTTGCTGTCAAGGCGAACTGACACTTAATTACATCTGATATTAAATTCATAATGGCCTGTAATAACGCCGCGCCACCACAATTATGATGCGGGCACGTGTTGAAATCGCAACATGTGATGTCATATCGTCGGTTGTTTTTAAAACATTAGTTTCATTCATAAATAAAAGTCTTTTATTCGTCTTTGCTGCGATTATTTTTGTTGGCTGCGAACATCGGTCGATGCCATTTTTACAGATGCCATAACGAATTATCCTGAATGCAATCTAAAAGTAGATAGATAGATAGATAGATAGATAACACTTTATTGAACACAAACATTTTGAAACAGTAAAAACAAGAAACTTAAACTATACAATGTTACAATAGGCGGCCTAGTAGTATGCATTAAGAAATATAAATTTTCTATTCAGAAAGCAAGTATCTAGATTTTTATATTCCCGAAATCATTTTCATTCAGATGTATCAACACATAACACATAACATAAGCTCACGCCTGTATCCCCGAAGGGGTAGGCAGAGGCGCACTAGCGAACTAGAACACCCACATATCGCCGAGCTTAGTTCCGTCCCAGATGTGATAGGCGAGCCTATCGCCAAATCGGGCACAAATTCCAGACTCCGGGCTGATATAGAAAAATCCAATATCACATTGCCCAACCCGGGGATCGAACCCGAGACCTCTGAACCGTAGTCGTACCGAAATACCACCACGCCACCGAGGCAGTATACACATATTTCTTTAAATCTAAAGACATTGGTGTCTACGATATATCTGATTCAAAATAATCATTACGCGTTTCCTGCATATATTCTCTCAGTCGTAAATCCACGATAAATATAAACCACAAACATATTTTAATTCGTGATTCGCACATCCGCTCCTCAACACCGCCATCGCGTAACATCTGCCCTTCAGTTACGGTCTGAAGGGTTGAGTTTAGAGGGTGGCTCGTTGGAACAGGTGTGAAGACAGGTGGTAATACCATTCCAGTTTTGTTTAGGGGATTATTTCAAATCTTCATTACGTAGGAATTTTTCTAAACTGTTAGAATAATAAAATGATACAAAATGTGAATTTTAATATAGTTCAAATATGTATTAATATACTATCTGAGGCTGAACAACATCAATTGAAACCCAATACTGATCGTGGTATACTGACATGCTAAAGAGGTGATTTCCAAAATCACATTCGTTAGGATTTATAGAGCAATAATCCTAAGTTCTTCAAAGGGAAATGAAGCCTTCAATCAGCAGAAAGATGTAAAAGCGTCAAAAATATTACATTACCCTGAGTCATAAGTACGAAAACGCAAATCTCATGGCAGGTATTGGTATACACAACGACATGAGAGTTACAATTGACAAGCAACGATCGAATTGAAACAGCTTTCGCAGTAAAGGTGACATAAAAAGAAATCCAAGTGTTAGAAATCGTCGTATGTCGCGGAGTGCAGCGGCGAGTGAAACCGAGTGAAACAGCACATGGGCACGCGGCATGTCGACCGTCGCGACCGTCACATTAGGCTCAAGTACGAGCATAATATGATGAATGAGTGAGCAAGTAACGTACTCGTAGAAGAATGTGATACAAAAAATACTTGAGAGTAGTTTGTGACAGTTTAAGTAAACAATTTTAATCAAGATCCAAATGATCTACTACCAATATTAATGTGCAAGGTCTATTAAAAGTGCTCTGGTGATCGTGAAAAGCCACCGAGAGATTAGTCAATTGGTTATTATGTCTTAAGATTTCAAGTTTTGGAACGGACCATGGAAATCATACTTTATTAAAAACAAAGATAAAAATCGTTATAAAATGGGTCAACGCAATGATCTCGAAACTCGCCATTCGATACCCTATCATCCATAATTTAAATTACTTTTTTTTAATCATCATCATCCACAGAACGTCCATAACTGCTGAACATAAGCCTACCCCACATTTCCAGATTGACCTGTTGGAAGCTGGACCTTATGATTCGTCAGTTTTAATTTATGCAAACAAAGTATTATTGGATTAACTAGCATACTACCGTCCTTTCTGCAGGGCTTTGCAATTACAACGGTCAGCGTAACGAACATTCAGGATTATTAATGAGGTCAGCTTTGATGTTAAACTACTATATTTGCATAACTTTTCTTTTTATGTTAAAGTACATTTTTATGTTCGCGGAGAAAATTATGTTAATGAGAAAGAAAATAAAACAATAATGGTCATAGGAAATGAGCTAGTCGGTACGTACAGACGAGAAGCCAAGTTTGGAGAAGTATTTTTGCAAATCCTGCGACTACTTATATACCTAATGACTAAGATTAAGATGACGGAAAATATTATTGTAGTATAGGCATGGTGATTTATATCCGAAAATACAGTTAAGCAGAAAGCAAATTCACATCTGAGAAGAACTTATTCAACTGATTATCACTAAACATTCGTAATGTGTGTTCGATGTCTGTATATAATATAATTGCTTATTATTAAATACACCTTTTTGAGATTTTTTGCTCGTCTTTTTTTCAACGAGTTCTTGATGTTTGTCGACGTTGGTAACAAAACCTTTTCTTATATAATTCCCTAAGACAATGTAGATGTGTAATAAAATGCAATATAAAAAAATGAAGGCAAACTAGGCAATATTTTCTCAGAAGCCTCATTAATAGCGCCGAGCGTGCCTTTGACCTACACTTACGGGTCCTGCAATAATCACCAGTTTGACCCTGACAGAGGGTTAAACTCCAAGGTTCATAGTGTTTTTATATTTACTAAAATAAAATGATCGCTGGATGCAGGCCGCTTCCAACAGGTCGATATGGAAATCTTTGGGGGAGACCTATGTTCAGCAGTGGACGTCGTATGGCTGATGGTAATGATCATGATGATGAATATAATATTTTAATTAATTCCTAATTGAACTCATCTACACTGCTAAAGTTTAATATGACTAGATACGGGTCGAAGGTTGAAATTTGCGTTTGAGTTGTTTTTTGTCGTGAGAAACAACCTACTGTACAAGGAAGTACCTTGAAAATTCACTTATTATTTGTACGATGAGACGTAATACTGGTAATCATGTGATTTAACTATAAACCAGTTACAGCCATGATTATTTCTGTTGGATCGTTTCCCTGGGTGATTTCCTGCTCGGGTTGGCAATATAATACAATCATAGTAAACTAGTAAAATAAAACTTTTTATACATGTTGTGGATAATTGTCTTGCTATCAATACTCACATAATTATGTATCATAAAACGTAGTACATATCAACAAATTACGTTAGACCGTGCAGATAAGATAGTCAACATCAATTCTCATCGTGAATTTGAAGAATAAACTAATTTACATAAAATGTGTACACGAATCGTGAACGTGCTAATTGATGAGCACCACTCGGTAGAGGCACCTGCTCAGGTAAAGGGAACTATTCAAAACCATCGGCTTATAATATTTAGCGAAAACGAAAGGGAGCCCTTGCAGGACGTTGTCCCGTCTCTTTCATTCCTTGATGTTTCGAACGAGACGCGGACCAAAAAGACGGTTAAAACCGTTTGCACAGCAAACAGCCCGTACACGGCTTCCATCTTGGAGGCAGTTGGTGCGATGACATCACCGCTTATGATTTCAGCAAACATAGCTAAAGATATATTGTAACAAATAATTTATACGGTCGACGAGACCTTCGGCGATGTGCGGCGCGTTACTATGTGGGAGTTAAGCACTATTGTTGAGATAAAGAACAGTGAGTCACACGGTAATGGGTTAATGTGACGCGAACTTACTTACAACTTGGCAAAAGACGACAAACATCATGAAATTACAAAGGGTCTTTCAACAACCGTACAAACTCAGGTGTACGGAGATGTAATTACAAGACCGACAATGCATAGTCCGAGCTTATGTAACGAACCTGTTTTCCTCCGGCGACCATCTTGATGTATAGTCACAGCACTGATAGTCACAAGCACTAGGGTGGTGTGGGGTGAGTGGGGACACTGTGAGCCGCGTCTGCCGGACGCGGCGGTAGAATTTGAACTGAACGGTCGAGCGCGGGGATGCGCAAGCGCCGGCAATCGACACACCGCACCGGTGCGCCCCGTGCTCAAGGCCGTCAAGCCAGCGGCACTCAACACTTTATACGGATTTCACTTTCCTCATAGTCATATCGTGTGGTTGTGACTTTTTGTTTTTTAAAATATATATTCAATATTAAATAAAAACATTTGGGTTAGATATATCGATCTCGTATTTTTCTTTAAACATTTACCTCCTTAACCAAAAATTACATTTTCCTCCTTTTTAGCTTGCTTGAAATGAACAACTGCATTCATTGACTTTGTTTTGAGATAATGGCTTATCCCCGAATACTCAACACTTGAGGTCGTCTTGTCATTAAGCCGCCCGTCTTATCTGTCAAAATTGTATGGCGTAAAACAATGTAAGAAGCCGTTAAATTTGAGAAGACTTCCAGTTTTCGGACGTCAGTAATTTAAAAACATAGTTTAGGATTTTCACTTGTTTATTCCTAATGGATCCCTAAATGCGACTATTTGTATGGCGGTATTATAATAAAATTGAAGTGCAAAGTACAAAAATAGATAAGAAAATCTATAATGATGTTACGAAATAATTTAGACTACACGACATTATCTTTAATCGTAGGTTTATCTTAACAGTTACTTAGATTGTAATATCATTATCAGAATATTGTAATCATGTTCAAAAATATAAATTCCTTAAGCATATTTTGGATCAGAAAAGTTCAAACCAGCCAAAACGAGAACACCGACTAGTACCAAACTGTCAAAAAATAACGCACAACATCACAACAATTCCGAAAGCCCAAATACAAGGGGTATTCTCAAAGGGAATGAATTTGCCTATTGGGAGAGCCCAATCCCCGCTCCTTTTTTTTAATGGTATCTCTCGTCAATGCACCTGATTTGCTAATGATCGTAGGCCGCAATAAGCACAAACTACTTAGCAGTCACCATTAGGTGGTGCTCATCTGCCTTCATAGGCCAATAAGAAAAAAATAACTTAACGGACCGACTTCAAAACCGATCGTAACCAAATTTATATGGGACTACCCTCGAAAGAAGCTCTATCGAACACAAAAATAATTTTGAAGATCGGTCCATATTTGGCGGAGATATCGCGTAACATACATGAAAAAAAAATACAGACGAATTGAGGACCTTCCTCATTTTTGGAAGTCGGTCGAAAACTCCACGTACTTAGCAACTGTTCAAACTGCCTAGTTCAGGTTTAAATTCAAGGTTGTATGTGTTTTTCCGCGTGTATTTACATTGATACCAAATAAGGACTGAGGCGTTTTCTCTGATAAAACGATAAGAAACTGAGGAGGCCTGAGAATCGAATAAAATAAATGCAATATTCACTAATGACAACAGAACGTGCTCGCTACTTACAATCTACTCGAGATTTACGTACATTTTAAGTGTATACATAAGACGTTTTGAAGGAAGACCTGAGGATAAATGTTCTCACTGTAGAGGATGCTCAAGATTGGGCGAAGTGGAAGCGTTTGAATAGGAACGTAGGAAAACGCCCCTAGCATTAAGCAGAGATAACGCTAGGAAGAAAAAAGATAAGTGTATACATTAAATTTGTTTAGACCCTTTCATTTATTCGTAAAAGGCGCAGCTGTTCACATAAAACCGATATATTTTATATTATTTAAAGATGAAACCAATGTCCAGACACATATTATCACGCTAAACACGTCCAAAAATGAAAATAGTATACATTTGCATGAAAGTACTGTCATTATACATACAACGAAATTATATCACATCGGACTATAACCTCATGTATTGATTTCCCATAATTATTTTATCATTACTAATAATATAATTTGCTGGGATAAGACCTTTTTTACTCTGAGCAGGCTTTCCAATCACCACGCTGGATAACTTATTAACACAAGTTTAAGTTACTCCGAGAACTAAATGTTGACAACCACAGCGTCAGACGTCTCAAACCGCCTACAGTTTCGCTACTTTTTTTCTGTCGGAGCGTCTAATTCGACCCGTGATCCAATCGATGAGTTCATATGACTTTGCCGCGACGCGACGCGACATACTATATGTATTTACTATAAGCCAGCATACGTAGTAAACAAGGTGATTAGTGAGTTATGGGACTGATTGGTTGAAATTCCGCGATTGTGTTTTTCCCTCAGAGGAACAATTGTTGAGGTAATGTATAATATTATCTTGCCGAACATTATTTAATTTTAATTGTACTGGTTTATTATTCCAAATTAAGGATTATTTCAAAAAAAAACTTTTTTGCGAACACCGATGGTTCTTCCGGTAGCCTTAGTAGGAGATTTTCTCGATTCTCGACGATAGTTTTCAATTTTTCAATACATTTTTTAGTTCGTTAGTTTCCGCAAAGTGCCGCTGCTAGTAAAATGATGTATGGAGAAAACGCAAACTATCGTCGATTTCAAGAATCGAGAACTGTCATAATAAACTCGTAGTAGGGGTACTGAAGTAAACTGCCTATGAACATCCACAATACAGAATAAATATAGAGAAGCGGAGGAAACGGATATCGGCTAAAAAAATCTTGTGTCTCAAACAATGTTATTGAATTAAGACGAAACTGAAGATCCGTTTACTTCAGATCAATGGCATAGCTCCAGCCCTCTCTACTCTTGACATTCGATTTGATTTTGACTACGATTCGGTTTCAGTTATTGACTTAAAATTCCAGCGAAATCGAGTTAAAAAGTGCGTTAATGTAGCAATAGATCCGAGAACTTATCATTTGGTAATATTTAATGTGACATTACCGCACTTTTTACCTTGTTTTTTACCCTGTTCAATAGAGCTTATTTCTAGGGTGGTCCCATATACATTTGGTCACGATCGGTAAATTGGAAGTCGGTCAGTTAAGTTTTATTAGGTTCTATGGTTGGATTGGTCAAACAGTAATTCCTAGATAAAGCAAGATACGATTGTTACAAGAGCGTGCACTATGACAATCTATAAACGAGGCCGTCATTAAGAATACAATGCTACTTCTATAGATATGCATGAAGCACTGTTCACTCAACCGTTTAATGATAAAACCAATTATAAGTTATGATTTTTAATTAAATACGTACATAAAACACATTAACACCTGTCGCCTACTTTTCTAAGTATTTTTTTTTTTTTTTTTTTCAGCCGTTACTGTCCCACTGCTGGGCAAAGGCCTCCCCCCATTTCTTCCACTTCTCCCTATCCAGTGCCAAATTGGTCCAGTCTGGACGGAACGTGTTGAGCTCGTCCCGCCATCTCGTTCTCGGTCTGCCGCGTCGACGCTGTGTTACGTCTGGGTGCCACTCGGTAGTCCGTTTTGCCCACCTTTCGTCCGACATACGACATACGTGCCCGGCCCAATCCCACTTTAACTTGGCTGCTTTGGAAACTACGTCTATTATTCGTGTTTGTGAGCGCAATTCGGTATTACGGATGTGATCGGTGCGCTTGACGCCTAAGATACTGCGCTCCATTGCACGTTGGCAAACTTTCAGTTTGGTCCTCTGGATGTCCGTCAAAGACCATGTCTGCGAACCATAAGTCAAAACGGGGAGAATGCATCCGTCCATTAACTTTCGCTTTAGTGACAGAGGAAAGTTTCCTTTCATCAAGCTTCCCAAGGTCCAAAAGCTCTTCCAGGCATTTTCAGTTCTTCGGGTAATTTCTTTATCTTGTCTGGCCTGAAAGGAGACAGTTTGGCCCAGATATATATATATTCTTGGACGTATGCTATTATTTCTCCATCTACCGTTATTTTGGTCTTTAGATTATTGGTCATGACCTTGGTCTTCGACCTGTTCATCCGGAGTCCAATTTCAAGACTTGCGTTGCTTAGGTCTTGAAGCAATAACTGTAGTTCCGAGGCTGAAGCAGAAAAGAGAACAATGTCGTCTGCAAATCGGAGATTTGTCAACTTAACTCCACCGACATTGATCCCTCTCGATTCCCAGACAGCTGCCAGTTTTCTGAACACCTCTTCAAGGGTGCTTGTAAATAGTTTTGGTGAAAGTGGGTCGCCCTGTTTCACGCCTTTAGTTATGCTAAATGATGGTCCTGATGAATGTAATTTTATTGCGGCTGTACTGTTTTTGTAGATGTTTCGGATGAGATCTATATACGTGGGATGGACATTTTGTTTGTGAAGAGCATCGAACACTGCTGCATGGTTTATACTGTCAAATGCCTTTGTGTAGTCCACAAAAGCAAGGTATAATGGTAAGTTAAATTCGTGGAATTTTTCTATGAGTTGATTTAATGCTTGAAGATGGTCAGTTGTGGAAAGTCCTTGTCGGAAGCCTGCCTGCTCAGCTGGTTGTTCTGAGTCTAGCTGGTCGGATATACGATTTTCAATTATTTTGCTAAAAGCTTTGTACAAGTGGGACACAAGGCTAATGGGACGGTAATTACTTATGTCAGATTTATTTATTTATTCTAAGTATAATTAACTTTAATTATTTATTATTATTTTTTTTTAATTGGATTTTTCCATATCAGCCCGGAGTCTGGAATTTGTGCCCGATATGGCGATAGGCTCGCCCCCTATCACATCTAGGACGGAACTAAGCTCGGCGAAATGTGGGTGTTCTAGTTCACTAGTGCGCCTCTGCCTACCCCTTCGGGGATACAGGCGTGAGCTTATGTTATGTAATGTTTATTTTTTATAAGAATCAAGAACGTTTTATGATGCCAAAGGCAAATGACAAATAAAAATAATCACAAGTTTAAAAACTTAACAGACCGACTTCAAATCCGATCGTGGCAAAAATTATATTGAAATAAGCTCCATCCAAAAAGAATTTTAAAAATCGGTCCACATTTGGCGGAGATATCGCGTAATATACACACATAAAAAAAATACCGACGAATTGAGGACCTTCTCCTTTTTGGGACTAGGTCGAAAAAGGATCCCTTATAGGCTTATAGTTTTGCCATGTCAGTCTTTCTGAAAGCTGTAATTTGACAATTAGTACCAATATGCTACTACCGCCTCCTTGGTTTAGTGGCAGCGCATACAAGCTGTGAACCTGGGTACGATGTAGGTATTAATTTTCGACTGACTTCAAAAACGGAGATGGTCCTCAATTCGTCTGTATTTTTATTTTTGTGGATGTGGACCGATTTTCAATATTCCTTTTGTGTTCGATAGAGCTTATTTCAAGGGTCCTATATAAATTTGGTCACAATGGAATTTGAAGTCGATCCGTTATCTTTATTATCATTTGTTTTATTGACAGCCTCCGTGGCGCAGCGGGGGAGTAGCCGGCTGTGAAGCGAGAGGCCGCGGGTTTGATACCCGCATTGACACAAATGTTTGTGAGGCCCACAGATATCTGTTTCAAGTCTGGTTGTTGTGAGACCGAAAGTCTCTCCTAGTCTCTGACACCCACGATACAGGTTATACCTAGTATGGGGTCAGGACTAGGTGTGTGACTGTTGGGTGTATTTATTTATTTATTCGTTTATATTTTATTTTTTTGTGGATGTGGTATTTTTTTTCAAAATTCTTTGTGTTCGATAAAGCTTATTTCAAGGATCCTATATAAACTTGATCACAATCGAATTTGAACTCGGTTCGTTATCTCTATTATTTGTTTTACAGCACAAATCGATCGCGGGCATGTCACTAGTCACTACAAGGTCCGTTGTAACTCCGTTAGCACGTGCAGTGCGTCGACTCGAGTGCACTGTCCACTAACTAGATAATGCTGTCCGTCCCACTTCCCTACTTACTTCCCACCACTGACTACAGGCTTAACACTGTAATACGATGTACATCGCACGTCACAACTCATAACAAAAGGGTCAAATAACACACAAACAGTGGCGGATTTGCATTTCGCCGGTTAGCTGCCGTCTCCTGTTTTTACATAAGCTCACGCCTGCATCCCCGAAGGGGTAGGCAGAGGTGCACACTTCGCCGAATTTAGTTACGTCCCAGATGTGATAGGGGGCGAGCCTATCGCCATATCGGGCGCAAATTCCAGACTCCGGGCTGATAAGGAAAAATCTAATATAATTTCGCCCGACCCGGGGATCGAACCCGAGACGTCAGGACGGAAGTCGTACCGAAATACAACTACGCCACCGAGACAGTCACAATAAACATATAAGTTTAAAAACTTAAAATACCGAATTCAAACTTTAATCACGACGTCTATTTAAATATTTATTTAAATTAGCACTATAACATCTTTCTTTTTTTTTCTATCTGTTCTTATCACACCTTAATGTGGGGTTGGCGAAACACTTTTTAAAGGATGTTGCAGAAAGGATTTGGCTCAGTTTTTATGACCGGCTGCCTGCCTGACGTCAACCCCCTCTGAGGCAAGTCCCAGGCAAATTAAATTATAAAATTCGCTTTGCACGACCTGGGAATCAAACCCAAGGACCTCCCGGTACACAGCCCATATATGCTGCCACTGCCATTTCGCCGGGCTTAGTTTAGTACTCTCCCTCACCCGGATAAAGCATGGGTTTCTCAAACCGCGTCTCCTGCTCAAAACATGGAACAAAATTTTTTTTGTCTTATGTGATTGTTATATGAACAGGAGACATAAAAATTGAAA
Organism: Clanis bilineata; assembly: GCA_036417725.1. Taxonomy (NCBI): domain Eukaryota; kingdom Metazoa; phylum Arthropoda; class Insecta; order Lepidoptera; family Sphingidae; genus Clanis; species Clanis bilineata. The sequence continues at coordinate 16,700,544 of CM071145.1, read as the reverse complement.
AAAAAATGGTTCAAAAAACTATAAACACCTACACAAAACAAGGTTTTTTGTTGTCTCCTGCTCATATAACAATGATATAAGACAGAAAAATTGAAATTCCATGTTTTGTGTAATGTTTTGTGCAGGAGACGCGGCTTCAGAAAAACATGCTTTACCCGGGCCTCGATTCTAGGACCTCGATCCACAGCCTTTATACGATACCACAAGACGATGCGACCCAAAATTTTAATTACATACAGATAAATGTAACGACAAACACGACACATACTCGTATTTCATTAAATACACAAATAATGGTTAAGTGTGCCTACATTTTTAAGTACCTAAGCAATAAAGTGTATGAATTTGAAAACTGTTTGTTTGTGGTGAATCAATGTGATTGTGATTTTTGTACTGATAACTAATTAATTGAAACGGTTCTATCCATATTTACGGATTTCGTTTTATTCAAAGTTCAAACATGTAGAAATATACTTATAAAAAAAAAATCGTTTATCTTTTCGCTAAGGAAATAGCCTGTCACTTTTTTCCTTGTGTATTGTATAAAAATGAAAGGGACAACCTATGGTTAAAGATAAGCAGGTCTAATTATTTTTATAAGGGCCATAATATGTAAAAAAACTATTTTTACGGATTCTATCCGATTTGTTTTAATTTTTATGCATGACGTTTCGAAGGCTTTGCAGTCTACGTGGTCACGGGTTGAACTCTTTTTGAAAATTAAAACATATCGTGATAGAATCCGAAAAATAGTTTTATTTCGATGTATAACATTCACGTAAACTTAAGAAATCAGTAGATATATGTTTTTTTAATTTCTAAATTCACATAAGACGTAAGAAATATTCAATTGTTGGTTGTAGAGCCGAAATAATATTGAGGGCATTTAAAAATTCCGAGACCAGAGCGTATCATTCGAAATACTAATTTCACTTCCAAAAATGTTGTTCATTGAATCCATCACTGTATTGAGTACACAATAAAAACGTAATCACAAATATCTAGCAATCTACCGCAACACCCAAAAATAAAACGAAAACTAGCATGCCACGAAAATACAATTAAGTAGAGATCGTCTTATCTAATACGATGCGCCTCGCCACTCAATTTTTGTAACTTTCTGCACACAAATTGAGTGATAGAAGCAGACTATGCACTGAAATTAAACTATTTTTACGGATTCTATCACGATTTGGTTTTTGTTTTTAATTTTTATGCCCGACGTTTCGAAAGCTTTGCAGCCTTCGTGGTCATGGGTCAGACTGAAAAAAATAAAAAATAACAAACAAAATAAAAAAAATATATTAAACCAAATTGTGATAGAATCCGTAAAAATAGACTATGCACTTCAATTTAATACAGAACAAATCTTCACACAAAAACTCGACTACAACTACATATTCCAAAACTTCGACCGCTATCGGGATTCTGTGAATGGTTCGTTTAATGACAACTTTAACCCTCGTATACTGAAACGATACTCAACTAGCGTCATACAATTTTGACAGGTAAGGCGGCCTCAAATTACATTACCACAACAGTTGCCGAAAGTATTCGAGGGTTAATCATGTCATTATGTGCCTTACTTATAAAACAGTTTAACTGAGCAAATGGTTAAGAATAGTGTGTCCCTTTTATTTTCAAACAATGTGACTGCCTCGGTGGCGTGGTGGTATTTCGGTACGACTACGGTTCTGAGGTCTCGGGTTCGATCCCCGGGATCAGGCAAAGTGATATTGGATTTTTCTATATCAGCCCTGAGTCTGGAATTTGTGCCCGATATGGCGATAAGCTCGCCCCCTATCACATCTGGGACGGAACTAAGCTTGCCGAAATGTGGGTGTTCTAGTTCGTTAGTGCGCCTCTGCCTACCCCTTCGGGGATACAGGCGTGAGCTTATGTTATGTTTATGTGACACAAGGAAAAAAGTGACATTATTCTTAGCCATTTGCTCAGCTAAACTGTTTTTTTAAGTAAGGCCCTATATGTTTAGAATCTACTGGTGCCTTGAAAATGCCCACTGCTCTCAGCAGAAACACTCAGTTGTAGGTGCTTTCTATTTTAAATGAATAATTGCATTTTTAATTATAAATCAGATAATTAAATGAAACAAAGTGACGCTAATTCACCGAACACCAAATCCCGATAGTACAGCCGTAATGTAGTTCTAAACTATGATATCAATAATAAGGAAAGGGTTAATAACAAACTAACAACACTTTCAAACACGCACTAACCAAGGCGTTATCATTCGCGCTTAGATCGAGCGCGTGACTAATGTAACCGAATATCTGCAAACATAAATAAACAAAATAATAGTAGAATAAGCAATCAATAAACACCCAACAGTCATATGTCTGTAAAACAGAAATTACAGAATAGTATGTAAGAAAATTTTAGTATATAGAAGTAGAACCTATTGAATTAAAACTAGTTTTTTCGGATTTTATAGCGATTTGTTTGGTATTTATTTTATTTTACGATCCGAGTGGTCCGACCCGTTACCACGAAGGCTGTAAAGCTTTCGAAACGTCGGAACTAAAAAAAAAAAAATCGCGACAAAAAATCCGAAAACACTAGTTTCATTTCAATGAGTAACATTCATGTAAACCTAAGAAATAATTATATATAACCTAGCTTTAAGATTTTGAATCTAGATTCATGTCTGTGTCATAATATAATTCTGTAATAAGGAGTTTAATACTTGTTCCCAAAGTAAAATAGAACATTGATAGAAATGATCTTGTTACATAACTAAACTATAATCAAATTAGTAGATTTTTAATTTAGTAAATTTTTCTAGTCTTTTGCTCTCTTTACTGTGTAATAATAATAGCACATTTTTTTATATCAACAAAAGACATAAAGCTACTTCAATAATAAATAAAAGTGCAGCCAACAATTTCACAATAAAAATAAACTCATTTAGTTAAAAACATTTAAAACCATAACATTATCAGTGAAAAGGATGTGATAAGGTGTCCCAATGTCACCAGGGTTGTTAACAAGTGTGTAGACTAATAATTTACATTCAAGTTTTGTTATTTGCTCACAGTAAGTGCAGTATGAATGTGAAGTGACTTTATTATTGTAAGATCTACTGTTATATCTAGAGATATAGTTTTAGAAATTTACACATACTCATACTTATATCCTCGAGGAGGTAGGCAGAGGCGAACTAGAGAACTAAAACACCCACAAGACCGTTACAGGCAATAATAAGGTTCTACTTTTGAAAATAATTAGGTTTTTATAATTTTCACTCTTATGAGGTGTGGAAAAAATTATATTATAAGTTCATAATGTTAGCCCTGTAATTTACTATCCCACTGCTGGGCACAGGCCTCCTCTACTAATCAGAGGGATTAGGCCTAATGCGGGTTGGTAATAAGTTATAAATAAAATACATTTTAACTTTTTTATTCAGCTTGTTAAATTAAATTGTGTTTCATATACTATATATGTGCTCGATATGGCGATAGGCTCACCCCCATCACATATGGGACGGAACTGAGCTCGGCGAAATGTGGGTGTTCTACTTTGCTAATGTGCCTATGCCTACCCCTTGAGGGATACAGGCGTGAGCTTATGTTATACTAAACATCAATTAATTATAATAAAATTTTTTAACTTTCTTTTGACTTGACTGCTAGATATGCTCAACCAAATTAACAAAGTACCTACCACTTTATTACACATCTTAACACAGAATGTGTTTGCTTTGACAAAATTAATGTAACTCATACAGTGTTAGTCACTGTGGTTAATGGAGGATTCCAAAATGACATCATGGTCACAAGTGTACATTGCTACCATTAATTATTAGGAATGTTGTATCAATATGCAATTAGGCAATTATTTTTGCAACTAGCTGTTGCTTGTCACTTTGTTCACGCGTACACCCCACGGGAACTGAACAATCTTCCAGGATACAAAGTAGCCTATGTTACTCTCCGAAAATGTAGCTTTCCATAGGTGAAAGAATTTTTAATATCGGTTTAGTAGTTTTTAAGCCTATTCCTTACAAACAAAAAGTACAAATCTTTCCTCTTTATAATATTAGTATAGTAATGATTTATTTTTTCCTACATGTTAGTTTTGTTGTGTATTAGTATTGTTTGTAATAATGTGTGGATGGACTAAAAGTAATATGTCAGAATCTGGTTAATCGGAATTATATAGCCTCTGCCTATATTTCAGGGATACAGTCATATGTATGTAAAGAGATTTTTATTCTATTGTGATTTTGTAATTTTATTATTTTTAACTTTTTAATAAACATGCACATGGAAACATAGATTTGAATTGAATTTTAATTCTTATCAGCTATATTACATACGGGCCTTTTAAAAACAGTTTAACTGAGCAAATGGTAAAGAATATTCTGTCCCTTTTATTTTCCAACAATGTGACAAGGAAAAAAGTATCAGACTATTCTTAGCTTTTGGTCAGCTAAACTGTTTTGAAAAGTAAGGCCCTATATCTATAACAAACTTCATATTGTTCAGGCAGAATTGTCAATTTTCCCCAATCAAGCTTGTACCATGGTCCAGAATGGATTATCTAATCTGTGGTGTAGTCCATATTATTGTGTATAGTACAGAAATTATGATTTTTACGTTTTAAATATTTGGATGTGTATGCCTTATCAGTCTTATCATTTTAAAACTGTAACACATAACCATGAATGTTACGACACTTATCAGTATGTGATGTACAACTTTTACTTTCTTAGGTTGACATCGCTCAGTCAATATTTGTGTAATGTTATAATTAACACATTTTAGCACATGTGATGTTATAACATTATGTAATTTAGGAGATTTAGGCCGACATGCACCAGTATTACTAACCTGCAGCCAGTCCTAACCTCAAGTTAAATTGAAAAAGATATATATGAATGATACGTAATGTACTACATGTAGTTACAGATATTATATGTAATGAATTACATGTCATTCATATATTTCTTTTTTAATTTAACTTGATGTTAGGACTAACTGTAGGTTAGTAATAGTAGTGCAAGTCACCCTTAGAGATTTGTTGATCATAATTTTTTTTTTTTTGGGGGAGGCCTAAGTTCAGCCATAGACATCCTATGGCTGATGATAATGAGTATCCACAAGTGTTTCTTTATCAAATTTTACAAATATGGAATTTGTTATGTACAAACTAATATTGAGTGTTATGTATGAATGATAAACACTAGTTGGATAATTTATGTAAATATGTCATTAATGTAACACAAAACATCATCAATAAAATAGCGATTGTGTAACATCCAGTTTGTATCAGTGTATTGTAAGGCCTCATTGAATTCTATTAGAGATGTTAGTTTACATTCAAAATGGATATGTGTTCAAACGAGTTTCCGACACTGTTTGCACAACTATTTGATGTGTCACACGAACACATCGCTATGGTGAAATCGTTAAATACATGCCACACTCCCCACGATCGACATAGTCTCGGCTCTCAACTCTCGACTCGCGACACTATACGACCCGATACTCTTATCGGTAAACACACGTAAGCGCCAATACTCACCGATTTCGGCATGTTGGCGGCTCAGGATCACAATCTGCAAACACAAACGTACGTGTGAGGAAATTTTATCACAAGTATTCCGAATGGGTACGCACCCGCCACCGCATCGCTACGTTTCAACAATTATGAATAAACAGCCTGTTTTCTACGCGCAAAACGTTCGCTGTAACGTACACGGCGCTATGTCATATACGTTTTCTCACAAAATAGTTATATTTTAGTGATGACAATAAAAATGCAGTCACCGGGCACTTTGCCGTGCGCACGAAATGTATGAGTAACGAGCGATTACAACTTCACACAGTATGTATATGGCAATTTTATATATGTAAAAAACGTATTTTTATTAAATCTTACCCGGTAAAAAGAAGAATATCACCTAATTATCCACATAAGTAGCACAACACACATAAAGAATGCACACACCCTACAGCCACAAAAATATCGCGATGTGACAACTGCCTGCGTGACAGGGTTGCCAACTGTTAATCTTGCTCCCCACCAGATCCAAGTTGTAAAACCACCAGAAAACCACTAACAAAATCGACCCTGCTTGCAAAACCACCAGATTTTCCACTAAACTCGGATTTTTTTCGTATAATATAGAGTGAAGTTAATTCGTAACAGACCGAAATGTCACTTTACAAAGTAATACTAGTATTGCCTATTTCTAAAACGTAGTGCTGAATGCAAAATACATGAAAAACAAGAAAATAACGCTATGTATGACTTTTTCAACCCTTCAGAAGACTTTCCTAATCTAAAGCTAACGTATGTTTTTTTTATTTTTAGTTTCAGCAAAAAAAAATACAGAACATTATTTTTATGCTAAAAGGTAATAAGGCTGTATCATTAGTAGCCTTCGCCTGTGATAGTGAAAAAGTTTAGTGTAATGCCGCGTCTCCTGCACTAGCTTTTTTAAAACAAAACACTAAAAATACATATACAAAACAACGATTTTAGCTGTCACCTGCTCATAGAACAATGGACCATAGATAAAAAAAGACATGTGGCACTCGGGGACTGCCGCGGTAAAGCTATTTATGGCATAGCATCCAAAATCAATACACCTATATACTTTCTCACAAACAGCTGATTACGTATTCATTGAAATAAAATTACTTTTACGGATTTTATCACGATTTGGTTTTAATTTTTATTCCCGACGTTTCGAAGGCTTTGCAGTCTTCGTGGTCACGGATTGGACTGAGATGTCATTTGTCCAAAAATGTTAGTATTACAAAATCTACCTTCATTTTAGAATTATACAGATTTTTAAAAAGTTAACCGTTTATGTTCCGATCTACGCAGTACGAGCTCACAGTGTCTTGAGGTCTGGCAGCTGGTCTTTTGGGTTCCGATTTGATTAAATGTATAATTGGATCCCAGGCTTGTGCAAGCTTCCAACCATCTTCTCTATTGAAATTAGGATGTTTTTTAATTTCAATAGCCTCGCGTATCATCCTAGGTAGGAATCGTTGTTCTTTGGCAAGGATTTGTGGCTTGTCAAATCTTAGGTAATGTTTGGAGCCTTCCTCTGAATGTTCGGCAACTGCAGACTTCGTAGAGCGTCGGTGTTAAAACCAAATCGTGATAAAATCCGTAAAAGTAATTTTATTTCAATGAATAGCATTCGCGTAAACTTAAGAAATCAATATGATTACGTATTCGTCCGATTTCGGAGCATCTCGTCTCGATTCGTGCGAGCTTCGTAGAGTCGTACCATGAAGTAAATACAAAGAGGAGGTGCCCTAACGCCGAAACTCTAAGCAGGCATGAGTCACCAGATTGCGGGGCGAAGATGGGGATTAGGCATGCGCAGTAACGCCGATACAACCAATGCCACTTAGAGGCGAGTTGCTGAACTAAAGAGACAAGCGTGATATTTCAAAAAAGTCATCAAAAGTTCTGCTATTCATCGATAGATGGCAAAACTAAAAAGTATCACCGCTGTGCCGGTCGGAGTGGGGGGTGTTAGGTTATTTTCGTTACGGAATTTCTGGATTCGGTCTCCACGCTCAAAACCTGCGATAGAAGCTATGCAATAGCTTAAAAATGGATGTTTTATGTAGGTGTTCTGTGTAATGTTTTAGTGCAGGAGACCCAGCTTAAGAAAAACATTGACGTACGGAATAATTTAAGGACGTACGGAAAAATTTACGAATAGAAATGTCATTACTGGAATTAAAGTAATGGTACTTTGTAAAAAAACTTACAATATGAATCTGCAGAACATAATTTTTCTCAAATAGTTTAAGCCCCTTTAAACCTAAAAGTTGTTTCTAATTTTCATTTTATTATTTCGCGTATCTTTTGTGATAATATGTCATCAACAGCACTAGCCACAATGATAATACTAATGCAAATTTATTTACAATACATACATACACACTCACGCCTGCATCCCACGGGGGTAGGCAGAGACTATTGAGCTACACAGGCTGGGATCCGACACGCCTCTTTTGCTTCTTCTGTCTTCCACATTCATATTTCGTTTCATACTTTCCCACTGATTGTAGGTACTCCGAACTTGCCCTTAACGCAGCAGATCATTTATTTGATCCATATAGGATCGCGTTGGGCGCGTTCTTCTAATTCACTTGCCCTACCATTCACTTTAGCACAATAGACCCCATTCGTAAGTCACCTTTTATCCATCCTCTCAACATCTCCAAACCACCTAAGCATCGCTTTCTCAATCCTACTCTGCACATCATCTTTCAACTCATAACAATCCCTTATCTTGCTATTCCTTATACGACCAGCAGGGGTGATTCCGCATATACAACGCAGGAAACGCATTTCCACCGCATTCACTCGACTTTCATGCTTCTTATTCAAAACTAGCTTTTGCCCGCGGCTTCGCACGCGTATTTTGTAGGACCAACGGTAAAAACTTTTGATTTGTCGATCCACTCAGTCGTTTTAGTCTAAATATTCTACAACGAGGAGACTTAGATATCGATTTTGAAGTCAATCGGCCGAAGGTCACTTTTTTAGATTTCGACCCCGGATCACTAAAAGACTTTAAAATGGTACATAATTCGTAAAATATTCAATATGACTCAGAAAATATGGTAACGCCATCTATTGATAAATTTGAAAATCACTTTCAGGCTATAAAGAACTCCCAACAATCGCCCACATAATACAAAAATATCCGTATCTTTTGATAGAGTTGACGGATTTGAATAAAACAAAGCCTAAATGTTATTCCAAGATGTGGTCTACAATTTCCTATCCAGTTCCGTAATGTTACTTTGGTAGTTTTTATTTGCTACGTGGTCAAACATACAGACAGACAGACAAAAATTCTAAAAATAATAAAATGTGTTCTATTACTATTTTTAAACCCTCTTAACTCGTTTTTTTTTTTGCAAATCTAAGCAATGTACAGACTCGCGATATTTACATTCTTATTATATGTATTGATATTGATTATTTACATAGACATTTTAATCGAAGGAATTACTTGAATTTTCTAAAATTCGCAATAAAATTTGGATTTTGCAATATAGTGTCGAGTTTTTGTTTCTTTGAATGATAAACACTAAACTGGATCCATCACTATATTTTGTGAGTAAGCAACATTATTTTGTAAAATATAATTAAAATATTAGTATACCTAAGTAAAATCTCATATATTATGTAAATTCTTTATACAAATTTTAAATCCACTGAATATTATAAGCAAAAGTCATTCGTACTCCCAGACACAGTCCCTTCAATGAGATATTTTCAAAATTTGACCATAATAGAAAATAACATTTTTGCTAATATTTTTATTGATAGCACTAAACGATGTAATTACACTCTCTATGATTAATACTAAACAGAAAATTGGTTAACAAAAGTCGAGAAATTTACTGGAATAGTTCAGTACTATTTAAGGTATTATTATATTCAGTACTCTTTATTTTTTTTTACATTTTTAAATATATGCTACAAAAATAAGAATACATTTAAAAATATTCCCCTCCGATGGCGAGGCTCGGGACCCACACCACCGGCGGTTAGGATCCCAGAGTGAGGAACCTCCTCATAATTCGTGCCGTATCCAGTAACACCGCCTTCTGCATTTGGCTCTTGACGCAAACACCAACCGAGAGCCTCTTGAGGTGTTGCTCATTGGTATCAAACCATGGGCAGAAATGACTATCAGAATAATGATTGTTGAATACACATCCCACATGCGAGTAAGCTCATGTGCCAGGTCTAAATATTTCGACATTTTGTCCTTTTCGGCTTTCACAAGGTTCTCATCATGCGGAATCGTGACATCAACAAGCATCGCCCGGCGCGTCCATCGATCTACTACCACAATATCAGGCTTATTGGCCACAATAGTCCTGTCCGTGATAACAGATCGATCCCAATAGAGCGTTGCATGACTATTTTCGAGAACTGGTTTAGGGACATATTGATAATAAGGCACCTCAGAAGCCACAAGGCAATATCGAAGAGCAAGTTGCTGGTGTAGGATCTGGGCTACAAGGTTATGTCTATGCAAATACTCGCTGTTAGCAAGATACGAACAACCGGAAATAACATGCCTGATAGATTATCCGGGACGGTGGCATTACATTATTATTATTATAATAGAGCAATATTATATCAAACACAGCTTCTTCGAGACGTGCAATATATTTGGAAATGTATCACTCACTTAGTGGTTGAGCGATCAAAATTTCACTAAATTTTTCTACGAAACCACTAAAAAAATCCACTAACCACTAGACGGCATTTTTTCCCACTAAACGGGATTCAAAACCACCAGATTTAGTGGAAAATCCACTAAGATGGTAACACTGCTGCGTGACGTGGTAGCCGATGTTGCTAAGGAATACTGTTAAAATCTTCTATTTGTTCTCTTACTCAACACACTCAATAAATGAATGAACGGAATAATATTATTGAAACACAAATATGAATTAACTTAATTTAAAACTAAAACAATAGTAATATGGTGCATTTACAACAGTTAGTATTGTACTATA